>JALIGU010000003.1:26018285-27357924 GCA_023053565.1 Aquilegia eximia
ACTACAAAAATTCAGAGACGAGGATCAAACCAAAATCAATTTTAAGAAAAAAAAAAATAACAATTGACTTTCATTATAAAAAAATATAAAATATATTTGTATATCAAAAAAATATAATATTTATATATTAGTTGGGCCTTCAAGGATTTTTCTAAAATGTATTAATTATCTAATAAATTTAGCGAAATATTAATTTATCAACATATGCCCAAGTTGGGACCAGCCAAAAATATTATTTAAAGGAGATAATTAATTTATCGGGTATTATCTTATCGAGGTTTTACTATATCTTTTCAATTTCAGCCTAATTGATAACCTAATTGAAGAGAAATTTATTTAATTTTGGGTATTTTTGTAACTACACAAAATAAATAAAAATCTATGTAATTTCACATATTAAATACAACAACCTTCATAATTAACCCTAACTCGAATTCTTTATAAGTAGTAAACCACATTATCACCACTAAATCTAATACTAGTAATTGACTACCATTGATAAAATGTCGTAACTCGAATTTCTTTCAATTCAATAATTTTAACTTCAATAAGTTTACCAATAATCTTTTTTGAATAAGTAGCTAAATAATTATCTGGTGGAACCCTTAAAATAATATCTCTTCAATTAGATTGAAATTAATAACCTAATTGAAGAGAATTTTGATTGAGTTTGTGTATATTTGTAATAATTACGCAAAAGTGGACCACCATCACAGATATAATCAAGCCAAATAAAAAAAATTAAAAGTATACCCAATCCCAAGTATAATCAAGTCCAACCCGTACACAGTTGGACCAAATCACAAGCATAATTAAACCCAGTAAAAAAAATTAAAAAGTATACTCAATCCCAAGTATAATTAAGTCCAGCCCGTACAAAAAATACAGTAAAACCTCGATAAATTAATAGCCTTGGAACTAGAAAAAATTATTAATTAAATGAGATATTAATTCATCTATTAATTAATATATTATTAATTTACATAATTAACAATATATTTTTATGTATATCTTTCTTTTTTTTTAAGGGGGGGGGGGGGGGGGGGGCTAACATGATGAAACTGGACAATCGTTTTATTCTAAAATCGTTCCACGAAAAGAAGCACTAAAATCGATAATGATATTGGAATAATTTCTTCTTGCAATACAAAATACAACACCAGATCAACTTATCACACTACAAAAATTCAGAGACGAGGTTCAAACCAAAATCAATTTTGAGAAAATACAAGCAACAATTGACTTTTATTATAAAAAGAATATAAAATATATTTGTATATCGAAAAAATATTAATTTATATATTAGTTGGGCATTCAAGGATTTTTCTAAAATGTATTATCTAATAAATTTAGCGAAATATTAATTTATTAACATATGCCCAAGTTGGGACCAACGAAAAATATTATTTAAAGGAGATAATTAATTTATCGGGTATTATCTTATCGAGGTTTTACTATATCTCTTCAATTAGGCTGAAATTGATAACTTAATCGAAGAGAAATTCAAAACTCACCAAGATTTACATTGAAATCACCAGATGATTTACTACGTTTATACAACTTCTCCATCTTCCTCTTCACTCAAAGTCTATGTCTGCTTATATGCTTATATTTGATCCATGTATATTTGATGTTTGCTGAAGATCTCTCGACGATAAAGAAATCAAAACTCACCAGTATTATAAGTCAAATGGGCAGCTATGCAAGTTTATTAATAAGATCATTAATAATATTAATATGATATTATTGTGGACACACGTCAAACATGTTTGTGATGGTCATTTTCATGTACATTCTCAATTTGACAAAAAATATATTTTGCAGGAATATGGAGAACCAGTAATCTATTTCTTTTCCTTGCACTTAGTAGGCATTGACAAAAAGTAAATGAAAATTGAAAATAAACTCCAATAAAGATGATGATATAATCTTCAATACATTTCAATGGTGGGGATACAAAAGGGGACCTAAGTAGTAGTAAGACTTATTTACTGCAATTGCATAAAATTTGAGTTTCCTTTAATTTGTGATCTAATGTACGTAAATGTGTTGCAGATGGAACTATATCAAAAAATGTCGCAAGATTCACATAGACATGGATTGTATGGTTACCTTCCGAAAATGCTTAACTACATGGGCCTAAGAGGATCTCTCCGTCACATTACAAGTAAGTCATCTTTATCATCATAATAGTTTGTTAAATATTTCGAATTTTCAGGATGTTAACTGTTACAAGCCAATTAAAAGACGCTCGACTGCTAATGGACTACTGTGAAAAGATTGTTTCCCAAAGTGATGAAGCCTCAACAACCGAGCTAGACTAAATTCTAATTGAGACTTTGAGAATTGAGAGTGCTACAAAATCCCATTCTCCTGGATATCTTCAATTGTTTTGGGTTTAATTTCCATGTATATATAATAATCATTTAATTTCAATACTCAAAGATTTATAATAATTCTAAATGAAATCATACCATATCATGGACTTTTGAAACGGGCTAAACAAAATATTACAATTTACAAACCAAAAGCAACATAACCCCCCCCCCCCCCCCCCCCCCCCCCCCCCCCCCACCCAAAAAAAAAAAACAAACTCTAAAACAATCAGATCTGCCCGTGCATTGCATGGGCCTAAGGACTAGTATTACTTAATCCCAAATCTTTTTTCTTTGGAAAAGTTATTAACCAATCCTTGACTTAATTTATCCTAAACTAAAACTTTCAGATTTATATTTTTAAATAGCAATACTATCCTTTTAAATCATTTTTAACCGTTTTTTTTTATTTAACTATCTAACTATGCAATTCTAAAATATTGCTAACTATGCAATCTCAAAAAATTGCTAATCATTAACACTTGCAATTCTAAAAATTGCTAACTATTTAACTACGCAATTCCAAAAAATTGCTAATCATTGACACTTGTAATTCTAAAAAATTGCTACTTGGATTGGGTAACTAATTTAAGTCTACTAGGGTTAACTACACCCATACATAGGTTATATTTAATTATTGACATGTGGTATTTTGTGATTGGGTGTCTATAAATTAGTTGGGTAATTAATTCAAATCCACTAGGGTTAATTACACCCGTACATAGGTTATAGTTTTTATTAAAACATACAAACTTTCTTTATAATTCTAAAAAATTGCTAACTTTACGTGCAATTCTAAAAATTTGCTAATTATTTATATGTGCAATTCTAAGAATTGCTAACTTTTAATTATGTAATTCTAAAAAATTGTAATAGCAATTCCACTAAATTGCAATATCACTATTGTGCGGTTTCAATTTTTGATAGCAATTCCACTTGTTACACTTGTTGTATATTGGCTCGCAATAGTTGGGTGCACAGTATCATACCTTATAAGAGGTGTTTTACTGAATACGGTTTCTCGAAATACTATAATCTTCTCTCCATATCCTTTTCTCAATTTTAATTTCCCCAGAAATACTTCGTCACCAAAACATAAGTCTTTAACTTCAAATTTACTAAATTGAAGTTTGATGTTTATTTGTAATTATCCACTTACAATTCATCCACTATCGTTTCCTCATCAAATTGTAAGTGACATTTCCACCATGATTTTTTATATGATATTTCCATTGTTATAAGAAGCTGTCAAAGTTCATTCGGGTGCTTATTTTGCGTTGCCTATATATTGTTTTTCTTAAGGTTCCAATATTTTTAATTAATTGTATTTGTTGCAGAATTTTTTGTTTTGACAATCTATAATTTTCCTCAATCTGTTTTCCATTCATCTAAATAGTTTTGTTTGTATATAGGTGAATGTAAGAATGACCAATCACAACAATTTTTCCCATTACTGTGGGAGTATATTTGCGAAGGCCCATCTTTTCACATGGGCAGTTATTTGTTATTGTTTCCTGCACGACAACATGAGCTGGTCTAAAAGTTCTTCAACAAGTTCAAACAAGGTATCATTTTCCTTAAATACAATTAAATGCAAATCATAACTATTCTCTAATTTCAGGATAACCCTCTACATTTATAAATTTGTCATTGATTAGTGATTGATGGTAAAAACCTTCTAATCAAAAGATTATATTTTTAACTTGAAGTTCCTTCTTGTGCCTGTATAAATTGGATATCAAAGTAGACAAGTAACAAGCAAGGGTCGTACCCACCTCAGAGGGGGAGATCTTAGCTCAAACACAATAGAAAACAATGGTTAAAAAACACCAAGTGAATCAATAATAAGATTGAAGATTGATTCTACTTCCTACAGGCAATAATAATAAGTAAACTCTAACTTAAGAATATGGTAGAGATGTAAAGAAGATATATGATGACATAGGGGGAAAGTTGGTATCCACAAACTAAATCATGCAAATATAACATGTTCTTCCTTCATGTTCAATCTATAATAATTAATTAGTCACCTCTCGGTTATTCCAACTAATTATTAATACCTATAATAATCAAGTAGTCACCTCCCAGCTATTCCACCTAATTAAAACATGATTCTCTTATGCATGCTATTGAATATGTCTTATTAATTAAACCGTCACCTCTCAGCTATTCAATCTAATTAATTCAACATATTAATTCATAAATAAAACGTCACCTCTCGGATATCAATTTAAATACAAAAGGGTTCCAATAAAAGAGTTGTGTTGCCCTGAGCTAGATTGTCATTCTCTCCTTCTATCTCGTTCTCGGTGTTAACGACGAGAGATTCCTCACCGTCAACTGGATCTACTTGGTTTTGCTGGCGTGGAACCCTAGGCTGCATGCCTTGCTGATTCTGCTGATGGCTAAGTGGTGGGGGTTGTGGAAGTTCGTCTGCTTGACCCTCATGTTGGTGCTCTTGGGCTAGAGGGTTCTCCTGGTTGTCAGGTTGTTGAACTGGTTAATTTAGAGCTGTTTGGGCTGCTCTAGCCGCTTCCTGCTCTCTGAGTTGATTGATTTCTGTTTGGAGTGCCTCCTCTCTCTCCTGAGCATCGCGTAACTGATTTTGCAAAACTTCATTTGCTGCTTCGATCTGAGCTCTGTTGGGTCTACTTGCTGCCATTCTACCACAACAGAAAAGGAAACAAAACAAATAACAAGCAAGAAAACTGTGAAAACACAGATCTGGTTATAGTAAAACAATTGAAAGAAAGCATGAACAGATCTAAAACGAAACAAAATGAAGTGAACAGATCCAAAACGAAATAAACCAAAATGAAATGAACATGTAGATAGGTATTTCTACATGTAGATTTAAAACTAAATGAACTAAAATGAATAGATCTAAAATATGTAGATCTACAAAATAAAGAACTAGATGGCTCGAGTTCGTGGAAATCCACGGTGGGCGCCAATATGTAAGTCTGTTCTGCAGCTTACACCATGAAGTCTGTCAAGACTGGATGCTCACCTAGTTCTTCTTCCTGTTCCCTGCAAAACACACGGGTGTTGATGCCGGCATTAGCACTCCAACGCTCAAGTTAGTATCAAGTAAGGAGGAGAAGAAGACTCAATGTAACAGTGTAGAATAAGTGAAAAAACCTACCTTAACCTTAGGCTTGTAACCTATTTATAGAGTGTGGCATGCATGCTCTTATGTCCGTCAGATCAAGTTTAGATCTAACGATCCTAGACTGGCTATGTGTAACCTTCCTAGCCTTAGGAATGGTTTTAGTTGTATTCCATGACGGATCACGTGCCACGTGATCCTTACACTCTGTCTTTTCTGGTCTATCTGCTACGCCTGATCTTAGGTTAATCTCTATGTTTCCTTGTACGATGTGTGTCCAGCGCAGTCAGTCATGATAACTCACTTACACATAGATACTATTATTTACACTTCACAAGAATGTTGTCTTTTAGATCTTTGTTTGCCTTTTGCCAGATACCAGTAGTTTATCAATTATTATAAAACCAAGTTTGGATTGAGTTAGTTGTTCTAGAGGAAAATTTGGGGAATGAACAATATGTAATAATTATAAATTATCCAGAACTTGATGAATGAACAAAATAGGTGTGTAACATGATCAAGTTCACTAATGAAGAAAGATACAAGCAACAAAAAGGCTCGGAAGTGGATCTTGGATGCCTGAAATGAAAATTGGAATATCATGTGGCTACTAAGATATAAACAAATTTGAAATATAATCTTTTTATCATTAAAAGTAGGTTGTTGGGTCGTTGATATTCAGTGAAGGTTGCCAATGGTAGACTCCAGCTTAGAAAGTTGTTAGGATTTTTGCAAGTCGGTGGAGAAGAAGCGAGACTGAGAGAGGTGAAGAGATTTAAGGCAAGAGTAGGGTAATTAATTAGTTGACTGTTTTCCATTTTATAATCTTGTTTTTTTAGCAAAGTGAAGACCCATCCTTCATTTTCTTTACATTCTGCATAATTTGAGGTTAGGCAGACCTCTACCTGTATTACTAAAATTGGAAGTATTATAATATTATTCTCTTCTTCCCTTACAAGCATAGAACAAAGACTATTTAGAGGAGGGTTGAATACAGAGAATGATTGTTCGTATGGACTCGACAGAGTAGCAAACATGTCTGCTACTCTATTTCTCTCGAAATACATGAATACACAAACGTTCTGAGATCTCCTCATGGTTTTCTTAATGGATGCCACCAAATTCGGACAGTATCAAGGTTTATAATCTTTGTTAATGGCAGAAATTGCTAGCTTAGAATCCCTCGCTACTATGATATCCTTATATTGAAGTTTTAAGCATTCTGCAAGCCATCTATAACTTTAAGCTCTTGGACCAGAACTGAAAGAACACTGGTATCCACCTGTGAAATCAAAGATTACATCGTCTATTGAAGTACACTTAGAGTTTAGCTCATTGCATTCTGTGTATTCCACGTTACTTTAGCCCCTAACCTTAGTGTCCGCACCTCCATATACTGTGCATACTTTCTTTCTTCTTGTCAAATTGTTAGTGTGGTAGAGAAGTTAGTGTGTTGCTTGTTCCTTGAATTAAGGGTAGGCATGGGAGTGTGTCTGCTCCCATTATCTCATTCTCCTATATATTGTAAATTGTAATCTGATTGAAATTTTATTGAAAATAGAAGAAAAGCTTTCGCAAATTATTTTGTGTTTGTATTCAGTTTTCTTCATGGTATCAAAGCAAGGTTGAATCAATAGAGCAGGAACTTTAGTGTCTTGTATCTGTGTTGTATTCTTGATAATCTTTATTTTCTTTCTTCAAGCTAGATGGCTGAAGAAGGTGTTTCTAGTTCTGAAAATTTTAATCCTTTTGGTTCTAGTATTAATACCTCTAACATGTTTGGTTTATCTGATGTTGAGGGAAACCCAAATCAAAGGTTAAGTTCAGTTTTATTAACTGAATATAACTACCTTTCTTGGTCTAGAGCTGTGACTTTGGCCCTTGGAGGAAGATCAAAGCTTGGTTATGTTAATGGAGCTATAACAATGCCTGAGATCAATTCTAATACCTATGATGCCTGGTTGTGCAAAGATCAACTGGTTATGTCTTGGTTGCTCAACTCCATGGCGCCTAAGATTGCTGAAATTTTCAGTTATTCCGAATCATCAATGCATCTCTGGAAGAATGTCAAGGATATGTATGGGAATCAAAACAATTGTGCTCGAGTGTTCCAACTCAAGAAGGATATTGCTGGTCTTCAGCAAGAAGAAAAATCTTTTGTTCAATACTTGGGAAGTTTAACAAGCATGTGGAATGAGTTAGATATATATCGGCCTCACACCATTGATGTTGTTATACTATCAAAAAGGGCGGAAGAAGACAGAATCTTTCAGTTGCTTGCAAATTTGAGTTCAGATTATGAAGATCTGAGAAGTCACATTCTGGTGAATCCCGAGCTACCTTCATTCAAAGGGGTGTGTGCTACTGTTTAGAGAGAAGAAATTCAAAGGAAAGTGATGAACTTGGGGGTCAAGTCAAACATTGCAGAGACAAAGGCATATGCTACAAATCATAAGCAATCAGAAGAGAAGGTTTACAAGGGAAAGAGGCCTGATTTGAAGTGCAGCTATTGTGAAGGGATTGGTCATGTGAAGGATAGATGTTGGATTCTCCATCCCGAGCAAAAACCAAAGTTTTTGAAAGAAGGCAAGATTGTTCAAAAAGGTTCCAATACTTCATCACTTAGAGCAAACCTTGCAGCTGCTCCAAGTGGTGATAGTATGATGAACTTTACAAATCCTGCTGCATTGATCAATGAGTTTGCTGCCTATCTCAACAAAAAACAGATACATGGTAAAGAAAAATCATCTAGGATTGATAACCTCGCTGCTCTCCTAGGCAAATTCGCTGGTTTCCTCGCTGAAACAGATTGTGTTCCACATGAAGAAGCATCAGGTATCCTCAAATCTTTTTCAATTGCTCTCAATGTTTGTGATGTTGATGATTATTGGATTATAGACTCAGGGACTACAGATCACATGACAAACAAAATTCAAAACTTGCATGATTTTGAAAAAATGTCTATTCCATCCAAAATGTCGGTTGCAAATGGTAAAGGAGTTTCTGTTTTAGGAAAAAGGAAAATTCATCTACTTTCTAAACACATTGAGTCCATTGCCCTTTATGTTCCTTCTTTTCCTTTTCAACTCGTCTGTTGGGAAAATTATACACACTCTAAAATATTTAGTAATTTTCTCTTCCTATAATGTCATATTTCAGGATTTAATCCCCAAGAGGACGATTGGTGAAGGTTTTTTTTTGAATGGCTTGTATTATCTGTCCAAGAAATCTTTTGCTCCCAAGGTTTTTCAAGTGAACTCCAATTACTCCAGTTTAACACAAGATTATCATCTCTGGCATAACCGTTTGGCTCATCCTTCTGATAAAGTGCTATCTCTTTTGCTTCCAAATATTTGTAAGACAAACAGTCATTGTGATGTTTGTCATCTGTCAAGGTCTTCTAGGTTGCCGTTTAATTCCTCCTTGTCTAGGGCTAGTAATCCATTTGAAATCGTTCATTCAGATGTTTGGGGTCCAGTTCTTGAGTCCTATGATGGATTCAAGTATTTTGTAACTTTTATAGATGATTTTACAAGGATTATTTGGTTGTACCTTCTGCAATTCAAAAATGAAGTTGATTGTGTTTTCAAGAATTTTCAAAAATTTGTTAACACTCAATTTCCATCTCGCATTCAAATTTTACGATCCGATAATGGTTCTGAGTATATGTCCAATAACATGTCACAATATTTGAAGATCAATGGAATTATACATCAAACTAGTTGTGTTGGCACCCCTCAACAAAATGGAATTGCCGAGAGAAAAAAATCGAGACCTTCCTGAGAAGACAAGAGCACTCATGTTTCCGATGAATGTCCCTAAGAAATTTTGGTCTCAAAGTGTCCTTACTGCCACATACCTTATTAATCGTTTACCTAGTAGGGTACTTGGTGGTGAATCTCCTCTTGAAGTATTAAAAGGAAGGAAAATTGATCTGTCTCACTTGAAAGTCTTTGGTTGTATCTGTTTTGTTCATATTCAAGCTCACGAAAGAGACAAACTTGATCCTAGAGCTGCTAAATGCGTTTTTCTAGGGTATTCATCTACTCAAAAGGGTTATAAGTGTTACAACTTGTCTTCTAGGAAACTCATTGTCTCCAGGGATGTTACGTTCGATGAAGATACTCCTTATTTCACAAGGAAATCAGATGCCAACAGTCAGGGGGAGAGTTTTGATGCCTGTTTCCTAGTCCCATTATTCCAATTGATAATTGCAGCAAGTCTATCAATCCTACCGACACTGCTCCAGAAACTGAAGTTGATGTGAGTTTTGATCAGGCTGAGTTGGACATACAACCTGTTATTGAACCCCCACCACCCCCTCCAGTTGTTTATCGAAGAAATCCTGCTCGAGAACGAGGTCCACCCACAAAACTCAATGATTATGTGGTGTATAATGCAAGGTATCCAATGACATCTTTCATTTCTTATAAGCATTGAAAAGTCCCACGATGACGTCAAGAACGACTAGAGGGAGGTGAATAGTCCAAATAAAAATTATCTAGGTCAAGTGAATGATTATACAGAAGTGGAACACTCTTAACACAAGACAATAAAAACTAACCAGGAATAAACCACACTCAGATAAACAAAACAAGGCTAATCCCAGTCTCAGTCTGACAAGGTCCAGTTAACTGGAGTCCAGTCGACTGTAGGCTCGTCCAACAGAGAGGATAAATGACAGATTAGGCAAAAACCATCACTACAAAGATGATGAGAGTAAATAGAAAGTAAAGAACAAGCAAACCACATAAGAGGCTTGGTTTATAGTGGTTCGGCAAGGATGCCTACGTCCACTCTTCAAGGAGGCTTTCTTAGCCTTTAGAAATTCCAGGCAAAGCAAGGTAGTTACACACAGTACACCACTTCTTCACCACAAGCACTTCTTGTTGAATCTCTAATGAATCCTTCAACCTTGAATATTGTAGAGATATCTAACCTCTAACCTAGCCTACTAGGATTTCTTCTCACAAATCACTTTTAACAAAGTGGGTTTTGTTTCTCTTAATGATTTCTCTCAAAAGATGAATAAAGAAAGAAATTAAAAGCACTCAAGGTTGGTTTATAGAACACCAACTACAATAACTCTCACTCTCATAAATAAGGAAACATTCAATGTAGTGAGTGAAGTTAATTCGATGGAATGGGATAGATTTCAATGAAGCTATTCACTTAGGGTTTATCACTTTTGAGTAGATAATAGAGCTAACACCATCTACTTTTCTTTAGCCTTCTCTTGCTAGATATACTCCATAAAGTGCAATAGATCCGTTGGTCAAACCTATGTTGACTAGATCTGAAAACTTTAGTGGATCATGGATCAGGTCATAAACCATGTCGCTTGGTAATGTCGCTTGCTGCTGAAAATAATAAGTCCCGTCCAGTCGACTGGGGTCCAGTCGACTGAACCCCAGTCGACTGAGGTCCAGAGCAAAGAAACCTGGAGGTTTCTTAAGTCTTCAGCTCTCATCCATTTTCAGCTGCATAATCTTCAAGACTTCAGCTCTTCATGTTCTCCAAGACACAAGATATACTTACAAAACTTTTACAAACTCTTTTAGGGTTTACATGAGTTTCTACGAAATTACCCTTTGTTATAATACACAACACAAAAACCATAGCTTTACAATCTCCCCCTTTGTGAACTTATGACAAAACAAAAACACATGTAAATAAAACAAATAAAAATACATCATGAAGATCCACTCCCCCTGAATACACAACTCCTCCTGTAGAGTAGTTTCCTGGAAAAAAGAAAACAAAATACAAGCGTAATATTGTACATATATAATCGATCATTATCCCAACATCAATATATCGATCATTATCATTATCATTCCTCCCCCTTTTTGTCAAAAGTTGACAAAGGGTGCCTCCGCCAAAACAAATACAAATATATAGACGAAAGTTCGGGCCGGATATAAACAACGTAACAAACACAATTAAGTGCATAAATAAACTAACATCAGCTACATGAGTCACACAACCAATCAAAACACAAATAAAAAAAACATAAACACTACCAGGTGGACTCATGAAGAAGTGAAGTACAGAATACAACAGTAAACAGGCTATGCAGGACTGACTGGTACCAACAAAAAATAGCACAGGATCCCCCCCCCCCCCCCCCAAAAAAAAATGAGATCTCCACACGGGGACATAGCGAAGGCTATGTCAATCATCATTGGTCATATGTGCGTGTTCTGCTCTTAGCTACATGTCTAGCATAGTTACCCTCAGTAGCAGCACTCCCCAAAATTTGAACACCGCGAATACAATCTACAGTAAGCTTTAGATCTTTTCCTTGTTCATCAACCTTATCCTCAAGAATACCAAGTCTCTAATTCTGATCCTCTAAGCACTCCTCAATCCTGAACAAACTGGCTAGAACTTCATCCTCATGAGAAGGAAGACTAGGACCATCCGGGAATTTCATAGATCGAAAGACCTTGTAGCCAATGGGTGCTTTGTTGGGTAGCATAGAAGTAGACTCTGTAAACACACCAGCAGGAACCAACTCTGTAATCAAAGCACCAAAAGGAAGACATGTGTTCAATCCTCCTACATGAGCGTCTACCATCTGTCTCCATATCATCAAAGGTATGTCTAAACGCTCGCCTAACATTGCTTTCCACACAAAGAAGGCCTGATGCCTACGCATCTCATGAAAACTACCAGCTCTGCAGAAAACTGTACTAGCCATGATGCAATAAAGTACCCTAGCCCTGGGTATCATATTAACCGTGGAAATAGCGGCAGTATACTCAAAAGATTTTCCACTGATGACGAATAAACCATCATTAATCAAAGAGTCTACTTGATCAACAGTAAGAGTGAGAAGGTTTGAATCATTGTTATGAGGATCAGGTCGCACAAATCCAATTTTTGTGTAATCAAAGAGTCTACTTGATCAGCAGTAAGAGTGGGAAGGTTTGAATCATTGTTATGAGGATCAGGTCGCACAAATCCAATTTTTGAACACAAAAAATCAGGAGTTATTACAAACGTATGTCCATGCATTTTGGTCTCAAACGACGGTGGATTATGACTGATTTTAGAGATGTTTGAGTAAAATAAATGGACTGAATGTTTGTGAGCATGGCATTCGTATGATGAGAACACTCCTAAACCAAAAGAATCTAAAATTGGTGCTAAGCCATAAGGAGAGAGATCAGAAATTACCAGTTCTCGTTCAATAGCTATTGCGCGATTTTTTATCTTGTTGAAATACAATTCCTTTGCAGCAATAGATACAAAATCACCCAAATCTTGAGGTGCACCTTGTAAAGGAACATCAGGTACAGATGGACCACTTCTTCTTCTCTTGGATGCCATGAATAAAACACTTCTAGATGAGAAACACTAATTTCAAAGCAAGATACTTGATCTTTAGAAATCCATATTAGCTTTTTCAATCATCTCCTTCATCCATTGAGAGAATCAGAATACTCCTCTTTCTTGTAAAATGTTGGTGGAAAGAAAAAAAATTGAACCAATTATCAGTTCGAACAAACCAAAAACTGAGCTTTAATGATGATGTTTGAAATGGGGTTGGGAAGATAAGATGATCTAGAACCCTAGCTGCTGCTGCTCGAGGAGTTTTTTTTTTTTTTCTTCCAATTCAGATAGACTTGTTTTCAGATTTATCAAAACAGATCCAGTAGGCCCATCCAACCAAAAAAAATATAAGGAGATCTTTGTCCCCAGTCGATTGGGGTCCAGTTGACTCTGCTCTTCCCATATCTAAAACCTTCCAGGTTACTGACAGATCTCCAAAAAAAAATCCATACATTGATTGAATCCACTTAATACTGACACCATGCAAGAGAGAGGACACACACATAGAACCTCAGATATGGGATGTAAGTTACAACCAAGACCTCGACAAAATGCACGACAACAAAGTTACCAGGTGCAAGTATGAAACAAATAATAAACGATGAACACTTCATAAAAAATGTACCAAAAATACATATTGTGAGAACACAAATACTAGACTTGTCAGAAAAATATAGACATGATGCGCAGCAGTAGACAAAACAAGATAGCAATATCAAAAAGAAAAAAAACAAAAAAAAACGCATCGCACCACTTGATGTCAAGTGATTGCCTACGTACCCCACTAAATTAGATATGCAAAGGGATACAGGGGATCAGACGCCTCGTAGTTCTGTCAACAGGCCCTCTTAGCACATAAGTACCAGAGAGCCCAAAGCCACACACATACACTCAAGAGTATGTTAAAAGGCCTATGGATGCCCCCAAGAAATAGAATCTAGAGGTATCCAAAGGTTTGGTCATAATGTCGGCCTTCTGATGAGTAGTGTCAATATGCTCTAAAACAATGGTTCGATCCTCTACTAACCCTCTAATAAAATGGTGACGGATATCAATGTGCTTAGTGCGAGAGTGTTGAACAGGGTTCTTAGAAATATCAATGGCACTAGTGTTATCACAGAAAAGAGTCATAGTGCGTTGAGTGATACCGTAGTCCGCTAGCATGTGCTTCATCCATAGCATCTGAGTGCAACCACTTCCAGCTGCAACATACTCTGCCTCACCAGTAGATAGAGAGATACAAGTTTGTTTCTTACAGTGCCAGGCTACCAAACAATTACCCAGATAGAAGCAACCACCACTAATAATCCTTTTAGCTGCGGCGACGTGTGACTCTTTAGGTTGTGCCTGGTATCGAGCATAAACACCAACACTGTAGGCAATGTCGGGGCGACTAGCAGTAAGGTACAGTAAACTCCCAATCATACTCCTATAGTGAGTAACATCCACATCCTTTCCATTTTCATCCTTGGTAAGCTTTGTAGACACACTCATTGGAGATTCAGCTGGATTGGTTGTTTCAAGCCCAAACTTCTTTACCAAATCGCGTGCATACTTTGTCTGACTAATGAAGAGCCCATGGTCAGTTTGGTTGATTTGCAAGCCCAAGAAGTAATTCAGACTCCCTTCCATACTCATCTCGAACTCATTCTTCATCTGTTTGGTGAACTCATAGACAAGACTCTCATTAGTGGCACCGAAGACAAGGTCGTCAACGTACACTTGAACAATCAAAACATCCTTGTTTACTCTCTTTACAAACAAAGTCTTATCGACGTTTCCACGAACATACCCCATAGAAATCAGGAATGAGGAAAGTCTCTCATACCAAGCTCTAGGTGCTTGCTTTAACCCATACAATGCCTTCTTCAACTTGTATACATGGTCAGGATATCGATGATCTTCAAACCCCTTTGGTTGCTCTACATATACTTGCTCATGAATGACACCGTTCAGAAATGCACTTTTCACGTCCATTTGGTATAGTTTGAATCCCAAATGACATGAAACTGCTAGGAGTAAGCGTATGGACTCTAAGCGAGCTACAGGTGCAAATGTCTCCTCAAAGTCAACACCTTCAACCTGAGTGTAGCCCTGAGCAACCAATCGAGCCTTGTTCCTCACAATGACTCCATTCTCATCCACTTTATTCTTGTAGATCCACTTGGTACCGATTACATTCTCATTCATAGGACGTTTTACTAACTCCCACACATCATTCCTCTTGAACTGATTTAACTCTTCTTGCATAACATTGATCCATGTGTAGTCAGTAAGAGCATCCTTGACATTCTTAGGCTCAACTTGTGATGTGAAACACATGAAAGAAATTTGTTTCTCTAACTGACGACGTGTCTGAACACCCTGAGTAGGATCACCAAGAATTTGAGTACCTGCCACTTCTCCATAAACAGTAGGATGTCTTATAGGTGGAGAAGAGACCATGGATTCATCCTGTACAACTGGAGTAGAAACCTCAGATGAGGTAGATACCTCGGTAACTGTAGAAGTCTCGAAAGAAGTAGAATTATTTGTAGTAGTGAACACTTGAGTACCCGAAGAATCTGAAATGTTACTGTCATCATTGATCAGCGAAGATGTGCCAAAAGGAAAGTCATCAACTGTCACATTAATGGATTCCTCTACACACTTTCTCATCAAATTGAAGACCCTGTAAGCCTTGCTGTTCTCTGAGTACCCAAGAAGAATACCCTTATCTGCTTTTCTTTCAAACTTACCAACATGTTCCCTATCTCTGTAGATGTAACACGAACTGCCAAATACTCTGAAATACTTGACAGTAGGCTTCTTACCTTTCCATATCTCATAGGGGGTACACTTAGTACCTGGTCTCAAATAGACTCTATTGATGATGTAACATGCTGTACTTACTGCCTCTGCCCAGAAGTATCTAGCAACTTTCTTGTTGTGGAGCATGACTGTTGCCATCTCTTGTAGAACTCTGTTCTTCCTTTCTGCTACTCCATTCTGCTGAGGTGTCTTAGGAGCTGAAAACTGATGCTGAATACCATGTTCGTCGCAGTACTTCACGAAGCTGGAGTTATCGAACTCACCACCATGATCACTCCTGATCCTCACAATGGCTTGATCCCTCTCAGTTACAGCTCTCTTGCAAATCTTCATGAACTCCTCAAAGGCATCACTCTTCTCCCTTAAAAAAGCAACCCATGTCCATCTAGAATAATCATCAACCATAACCAAGAAATAAGATTTCCCACCCAGGCTCTCAACCTGACTAGGTCCAACGAGATCCATGTGAATGAGCTCAAGTGGTCGTGTGGTACTGATTTCCTTCTTTTTCGAATGTGGACTACGAACTTGCTTCCCAATCTGACAAGCACCACAAAGAGTCTTCTCTGGCGTCAAAATGGGTAAATCTCTGACCAATTCCTTTTTACTGATCTTGGCCAAATCTTTCAAGTTCACATGACCTAACCTTTGATGCCAAAGAAGAGATGTTTCATTTTGAACAAAACTGCATTGAGTAACCTTTTCATCACCATTCACAACATAGCAATCTTCATTCGATCTGACTCCTCTCATTAGAACTTTGTTCATGTCACTATCCAGTACAAGGCATTCCTTACTAGAGAACAAGCAAAAATTGCCTTTGTCACAAATTTGACTTATGCTAAGAAGGTTATGATGTAGGCCATCCATAAGAGATACTTCATCAATCTTTGGAATCTCGTCTGACTGTACACAACCTTTGCCAACGATCTTGGCATTCATACCATCACCAAAGACAACATTTCCCCCATCATATGGCTCATAATCCTTCAAAAATGATTTGTCTCCTGTCATGTGCTTTGAACATCCATTGTCGAGGTACCACTTAGACGACTTTCCAACTTTGAGCGCACACCTCACAACAAGAAACTTGAGAGAATTCTTAGGACGCCACACTGGGATTACCTTCTTTGGATATGATTTACTAATTAGGAACTCGAGATCTCTCTTCTTAGCTTCCAGATTGGCTAAGGTCTTCCTAAGTTCAGATTCTTTCCTCGTCCGAGTCTCAGCAAGTTGTATCCTACACAACTGATGAACATGACCTCTCTGACCGCAATAGTAGCAAACTGGTATCCTAGTTCGCCTGTAAGATCTGTGAGTAGTTGAAATCGATGGAGAAGAAGCTGTAGAATGTGGAGAAATAACTATAGAAGATGGAGGTAGGTCTCTCTTTGCTTTATACCCAAGTCCAGTCTTATCATGAGGGCTCTGAGATACCCGAAGTAAGGTTTCGAGAGAAAGAGTGTCTAAGGATGGAGTAGATGCCACTGTCTTACCTAAAGCGATCTCCATCCTTTTCAACTCATTTTTCAAATCTTCATTCTCAGATCTAAGACTTTGGACCAAGGTGTCAAGCTCACTGATACGACACTGTAACTGATCCTTCTCAATCTTCAAACTGTCACACTCCATAGTTGATTGTTTCAACTTAGACTTGCATGTCTCAAGCTTCTTTGATAACCCTTTGCTTTCCTCATAGAGTTCATCAAAGGCCTTATGAAGTTCATCATCACACTCTGAATCACTTTCTCCATTCTCACTTCCCGAGGTCTCATGTTCAGGGTTAGAGGTGGAAAAAACCATCAAGGCACGGTGTGTAGTGGTAGTCTCAGAATCTGAAGAATCATAATCACTCTCTGACTCAGAATCACTATCAGCTGCAACTTTCATCGCTTTTGCTTTCCCCGCATTGTTAGGACACACTGTAGAGATATGACCCACACCACCACATGCATAGCACTTTTTGTCATCATTATTCTGAGCCTTCTTTCTTTCAAATCTTTGTGATCGATTTTCTCTCATAGGAGTAGATGAAGAATGCTTGTTGAAGAACTTCCTTCCTTTCTTGTAAAACCTGTCAAACTTCTTGGCCATGAGAGCAAGATCATCATCAGAGCCATCTGCCATACTAGACTTTAAAGCAATAGATTTTTCAGGTTTTTCATTCTTTACAAGTCTAGAAGAAAACTTTAACTCATAAGTTTGAATAGAGCCAACTAGCTCTTTAAGATCAAGGGAATGAAGATCTTTGGCTTCTTCAACAGCCGTGAAATTTGGGTCAAATCGGCTCGGTAAAGATCTAAGAATCTTTCTCACAATCATGGTGTCATGGACCTGCTCACCTAGTCCCCACATAGAATTGGTACAGTCTTTGGAGCCTTAACCAAAACTGTCCAAACGTCTCTTTTTCTTCCATTCTCATATTTTCAAACTGACTCATCAACATTTGAAGTTTTGAGTCTTTGACTTGGGACGTCCCCTCATGTGATAGTTCAAGGATATCCCAAGCCTCTTTTGTGGTCTCGCAAGTCATAATGGATTTGTATTCCTCAGAGGAAACACCACAGTGAATAGCATTTAGGGCACGGTTATTAGCATGGTCAAGATCTTTCTCTTTTTGAGTCCACATGTCAGGGGGAGCAGGTGTTGTGGTGACCTTGTAACCAACAGTAGCAGTGATGGTAGGCTCCTTATACCCACATTCAGTAACATGCCAACAATTTCTATCTAAAGACTTGAGGAAAATCCTCATTCTAGTTTTCCAAAACATGTAATTTTGTCGATAAAAAAGGGGAGGTTTATTTATTGCACTTCCCTCTTGCCCATTCGACATCATTGTAGATCTAAGCTCGGGATTTTAAGCCCGTTGTCAGCAACCTGCTCTGATACCAATTGAAAAGTCCCACGATGACGTCAAGAACGACTAGAGGGGGGGTGAATAGTCCAAATAAAATTATCTAGGTCAAGTGAATGATTATACAGAAGTGGAACACTCTTAACACAAGACAATAAAAACTAACCAGGAATAAACCACACTCAGATAAACAAAACAAGGCTAATCCCAGTCTCAGTCTGACAAGGTCCAGTTAACTGGAGTCCAGTCGACTGGAGGCTCGTCCAACAGAGAGGATAAATGACAGATTAGGCAAAAACCATCACTACAAAGATGATGAGAGTAAATAGAAAGTAAAGAACAAGCAAACCACATAAGAGGCTTGGTTTATAGTGGTTCGGCAAGGATGCCTACGTCCACTCTTCAAGGAGGCTTTCTTAGCCTATAGAAATTCCAGGCAAAGCAAGGTAGTTACACACAGTACACCACTTCTTCACCACAAACACTTCTTGTTGAATCTCTAATGAATCCTTCAACCTTGAATATTGTAGAGATACCTAACCTCTAACCTAGCCTACTAGGATTTCTTCTCACAAATCACTTTTAACAAAGTGGGTTTTGTTTCTCTTAATGATTTCTCTCAAAAGATGAATAGAGAAAGAAATTAAAAGCACTCAAGGTTGGTTTATAGAACACCAACTACGATAACTCTCACTCTCATAAATAAGGAAGCATTCAATGTAGTGAGTGAAGTTAATTCGATGGAATGGGATGGATTTCAATGAAGCTCTTCACTTAGGGTTTATCACTTTTAAGTAGATAATAGAGCTAATACCATCTACTTTTCTTTAGCCTTCTCTTGCTAGATATACTCCATAAAGTGCAATAGATCCGTTGGTCAAACCTGTGTTGACTAGATCTGAAAACTTTAGTGGATCATGGATCGGGTCATAAACCATGTCGCTTGGTAATGTCGCTTGCTGCTGAAAATAATAAGTCCGGTCCAGTCGACTGGACCCCAGTCGACTGGAGCAAAGAAACCTGGAGGTTTCTTAAGTCTTTAGCTCTCTCATCCATTTTCAGCTGCATAATCTTCAAGACTTCAGCTCTTCATGTTCTCCAAGACACAAGATATACTTACAAAACTTTTACAAACTCTTTTAGGGTTTACATGAGTTTCTACAAAATTACCCTTTGTCATAATACACAACACAAAAACCATAGCTTTACAAGCATTTTTCTGCAACTCATTCTGCTTTTCTAAGTGATCTTGATAACACTCATGAACCTCAAAGTTTTCAGGAAGCCAATCAACATGAGGTTTGGAAGCAAGCTATGGCAGATGAGCTTTATGCTCTTAAGGAAAACAAGACGTGGACTGTGGTAACACTTCCTAAAGAGAAAAAGGTTGTCGGCAGTAGATGGGTGTTCAAGACAAAGCTGCACTCTGATGGCACTATTGAAAGACATAAGGCTCGGTTGATGGCTCATCGTTTTACTCAAACTTATGGAGTGGACTACAAAGAAACCTTTCCACCTTTTGCTAAGATGAATACAGTGAGAGTTTTGTTATCAGTTGCAATTAATCATGCATGGCCTCTTTATCAAATGGATGTGAAGAATGCTTTCTTACATGGTGATCTTGAAGAGGAAGTCTACATGAAGCTGCCTCCAAACCTTTCTCAATCTCAGGATTCAAATATAGTTTGCAAACTTCACAAGTCCATTTATGGTTTAAAGCAATCTCCTCGTGCGTGGTATGCTAAACTCAGTTCAATTCTTGAAGAAGTTGGTTTTCACAGGAGCAATGTTGATTCCTCTCTATTTGTTCGGATTGGTTCGACAAACAAACTTGTGGTTCTTATATATGTGGATGATTTGATTGTTACAGGAGATAACATTGAAGAGATTAAAACTCTCAAACAGTCCCTTCGAAGCAAGTTTGCAATCAAAGATTTAGGGAATCTTAAATATTTTCTTGGTATAGAAATGGCTACATCAAAGAAAGGGTTGTTTCTAAACCAAAGAAAGTATGTTCTTGATCTATTGAATGATGCAGATATGAAGGATTGGAAACCAGCCCGCACTCCACTTAATAGTAAACTTCAGCGTGATGCATTGAGTGAGCTTCTCTTGGATCTAAGCTCTTACCAGAGACTAGTTGGTAAGCTTATTTATCTCACTATAACTCGACCTGACATTGCCTATGCAGTAAGCATTGTCAGTCAGTTCATGCATGCTCCTACAATGGCTCACCTTCATATTGTCAAACGCATTTTGCGTTACTTAAAAGGATCTGCCGGAAGAGGAATATTGATGAAGAACAATGGAAACACTGATATCTTTGGGTACACCGATGCTGATTGGGCAGGTAATTCCCTTGATCGAAAATCCACCACTGGTTTTTGCACATTTGTTGGTGGTAATCTAGTTACCTAGAGGAGCAAGAAGCAAACTGTTGTTGCTCGTTCCAGTGCAGAGGCTGAATATCGAGCCATGGCATCGACTGCGTGTGAGCTCATTTGGTTGAAAGGTCTACTTTCTGATTTAGGATTTTCTTGTAGTACACCTATGTCTATGTTCTGTGACAATCAAGCAGCCATGCATATTGCTTCTAATCCTGTTTTCCATGAACAGACAAAACATATCAAAGTTGATTGCCACTATATCTGAGCTCAAGTGCAGTCCAAGATAATCGATACTCACTACACTCGAAGTCATGATCAGTTAGCTGATATTTTCACCAAGTCTCTCTCCACGGCACATTTTCATCGTATCTTGGGCAAGCTTGGATCAATGAACCTCCTTGATCCAGCTTGAGGGGGAGTATTGAAGTACACTTAGAGTTTAGCTCATTACATTCTGTGTATTCCACCTTACTTTAGTCCCTAACCTTAGTGTCCGCACCTCCATATACTGTCCATACTTTCTTTCTTCTTGTCAGATTGTTAGTGTGTTAGAGAAGTTAGTGTGTTGCTTGTTCCTTGAATTAAGGGTAGGCTTGGGAGTGTGTCTGCTCCCATTATCTCATTCTCCTATATATTGTAAATTGTAATCTGATTGAAATTTTATTGAAAATAGAAGAAAAGCTTCGGCAAATTATTTTGTGTTTGTATTCAGTTTTCTTCATCGTCATTATGATTTCTGTGTAACTTATCCACTATAGCCCGGTCTCAACTCTTCCACTGAGCTGTCTGTATTCAGCTTGATGATGCCTAGAGGAGTTTTTGCCAATAGCACATCTTGGCCACTCTAGCAAAAAGCTGAATATCAGTCCCAAAGTATCCATTAACTTTGTCAAACCAGGTGAACTAGGAAGTTGCTTCAACTAAGTCAGCAACTCAACTGGTTTTTGTGACTTGTGAGGTCAACAATTTGTTTCAGTCCTAGGGGTGTGATTTTGGTCCTGTGTTCCAGTTTTTATTTCCATCTGCATCAGTAAATTACTTCAAGTTACCATATTTTATTAATATATTTCACCTAGTGCTGAGCAAAAGAAACGAAATATGAATGGAAAGGAAATTGTCAGCAGTAACCCACTTAAATTTGGTTCTAGCTTTTTCGATCTAGATAGTTTCCTTGTACATGTAAATTTCATTCATTTCTGATAAGGAAGACTTTTGCAGAGATTGGTGATTGTTCCTCCTGTAAGCCCTTCCCTTGATGAGCTTAGCTGAGTTCCTTGACTGCTTCACTGCTAGCACCTGCAATGACCACCGGACAATGACCAGTGGATAAAGCTCCAACGATCAAGTCAGTAAACGGCTAGGTTTAGAAAATAGGTTTTAGCAAGGAATGAACAGTTACCTTTAGTGAACCCTAACGCGATCCTTTTATAGCGATATTCACCGCCTTCCTTTAACCGTAGGATCACCCTATGCATCCTATGGTTCTCTTATCTCCTACGTGTTTCATTCTCCATCACATACTATAGAGTGAGTGCTTGACAGCCAGACTTCACGTGCTCTATCCGTGATACTCTAGAATGTTCTGTATTCTGATTGGGTACTTCCCAATTTGCTCTCCTTATCTGGTTCCTATGTCCTCAGTGTTCCACCTGGCACGGCTTGGTACTTACATCGCCCCTCCTTTGAACCGTCATCTATATATCTTAGATGGCGGCTCAAAGGCTTTTTCTCAACCTAAACGTAGACTCCTTATGATGAGTTCTTTTCATCTCTTTATCTATCACCTGCTCCTCACGTGCCCTAGGTCCTGCCTTATCCTTATCTTTCCAGCTGTTCATTAATTACGCATGCCCTCGTGTCTCGTGCTTCCGACGCATGCCTCTTTGATTTCCCCTAGGCGCAATCATCATTCCGACTGCTATCCTTCCACTTCCCAACGCAGTTGTTTTGTCATCACTTTATTTCTTTCCCACATTACCCCTTCATCTATGCTCGTATAAAAACCAAATCTTTAACCTACTTCCCCCATTCGCTTTTATCCTCTCCATTCTCCTCCCCTTGTTTATTTTTCTCTTCTGCCTCCGACTTGTTTCACAGCATCTCGCGCCATCCGGAATCCTGAAAAGCTCGATTTTCACCTTTATTTCTCTCATCGCCGACTACCTCAGGTTATTCTCTCTTACTTTTCTTTCTTATTTTCTTGATTTTATACTAGATTTAGATTTAGTTTTGAACTTTCTTCTTCTCATTATATACTCCGAATCACAATTGCTGTAACTTTTTAGCCGTTCATAATCTGAACCGACTACTTCGTTCCTTTTCTCCTTTCCTCTTCCAAGAATACCCCTATACACGCCCCTAGTCTTTCTTCTCTTACGATTTTGCTAAGCCTTCCTCCATACAAATGGCTTCTCATCAAAATCAAAAGAAGAAAGATTTGTCAAAGAAGACGGTTGAAAGAGGCCAAGGTGATGGCGGCGCCCATCCCTCTCCTTCCGGCTACTACCTTGACTTGCACGAACCTAGCACTTACCCATATCGACCTGACTTAGACTCGTTTTGTGAGTTATACGACATCCTAGAAGACGTAAAGATTTTCAACTACAAACACGCCCTACGTTTTGCACATCCCGATTTTCGTCGGCAAGACGCCATTATGGTGACGGCCCACCAAATAGCTTTCGGCTGCCGATTTTCTTTTTCTAATTTGGTCCGCGATGTGCTTAACTTTTACCAAGTCGCCCCTAGCCAATGTATCGGAAACTTCTGGCGGATCTTACGGGCCGCGGATCAACTCAACGGCGAGGAAACCGTCGTTTCCCTTGTGGACATACGTCAATGCTATTACCTTCGAGTTTGTGAAGAGAAGTGTGGTCAACCTTATTATTATTTCGTCAAGCGACTCGGTAGGCGGTCTATCATTGAGAAATTGCCAGAAAGTGACAAGGAATGGCCTGACTTTCCTATGATTGTCTTTGGTAACTTCGGGGGAAAAGGACCTGGCATTTCCAACCCCTTAAAATACTGGCGGTTTAATCTAGGAGGTTTTTTCTTTCCTTTTTCTACTTTGTTCATATATTAATATTTCTAAGACGAAAATCCTTTGATTGTCTTTCTAACTCTTTCCACGTTTCCTTTTTCTGCTATACCAGAGGTTCGCGGAGACGGCAAGGCCATAATACCCCGCAAAGACACCCCTTGGGAGCCTTTGATAGGTTCTGGAACTGACGGTTACTCCGCCATTCGTGAGCTTACTCTGTCAAGGAAAGACGGTACCCCGCTTGTTAAAGATCTTGACCTAGGGGAATACGTCTTGCCCGTCTGCTGCCACAAAGATTATCTAAAAGATAAGAAAGGTAGGTCTTCTACTATCCCTCCTACTTCCCGACCAGCAAAAAGGAAGGGTAAGGCTTCTGCTGCTGCCCCTACTGAGTTGGGAGGTGATTCTGATAATGGCGGAGTCAATATCCCACTCCAGGATATCGTAACTAGAAAAAGGACTCGTGAATCTCCTTTCGCCATTCCAGCGTCATCCGAGAAGAAGAAGAAGCAAAAAAGAGTAACAGCCCAACTCCCCCCTTTCTTATCTGCCCTTCGAGTTCAAAAGATTGTCAGGCATTCTAGTTGTGATCTATCTTCCCCTTCAACTGAAAATTCTGATTTTCAAGCAATCCAAGGTGAGCCCGAGACATTGCCCGAATCTCCTGAAGTTCCCCTGGCGTGCTCAAAGCTTCTTGGTCCGACCATTCCAAGGGTGAAGATGACCAAAATGGCTGAAGCTTCTGCTTCCTTTCCGGAATCTCCTTCTACCCCCTCCAGCAATTCCATGGAACTACCCGATCCACCAGATTTTAGTGGCGTCAAGATTTCCGTGAACCTTGATGAGCTTGGATTTGGAGATATCGGCCCAGATGACGTCGCCCAACCAGGTTCAACTTCTCATCCTTCATTTTCTTGCCTTCTGGAATTTTCCATGGCTCTCGTTGATCCTAAAAAGCCCCCTACTGTTGGCGTGATGCCCCCACCACTCCCTGTTGATCATGAAATTTTTGATATTGCTACATTTGTTGCACCCATTCGTGAAACGCCTAAGTACACCTTCCATCGTACTTCTAATTACTCTTCGTCTGGATCAGGTGACCAAGTCGGGGATGACCAGCAATTCTCTCCAATCCCTGATGCTGAGATTAATCCGGCACCAGCTGCTGGCGAGGCTTCTACACTTCCTGCCGGTGTTACTTCTCAAGCTCCTTTTTCATTCTCGGAGTCCATGCCGGTCCCAGACCCTGACAAGGTTGGCTCCTCTTCTCGTGGTAACGTATTCGTTGATCCCCTGTCTCCCCAGTCTCCAAGCCAGACTCCTGCTGTTCCTTCTCCTCGCGGTCCCTCCGATTCAGCTTTTGACAATGGAGCAACTGCTTTCTCTGCCCTTCATAATTCTATTTTTCCTTCTGACCAAGCTAAAATTGATCAGATGAACTTTGAGGAATGCCGGGATGCATTTTTCCGAGGCCTTGCTCTCGTAAGTTTTTTTTTTTTTTTTTCTACACTCTAACTCTTCTATTGAATTGTAGGTTAACGGTCTTTCCGTCAAGTCTTTTTCGTATACTTCTAGCCTGACAACTGAGCAAGAAAGAATTTTAAAAGAGAAGAATGACCTTACAGTGGAAAAAAACCGTCTAATTCGCGAGAAATGGGCCCTTCAAGCCGAGATTGAGCAACTTAAGATTCAACGGAAGGAAGCAGCCGCGTCTCGTGAGGCCAAAATTGAGAAGAACCGGAAAAGGCTGGTGGGCGAGCACCGTGAGCACATTGCTGCACTTGAGGCTGCTCACACCACGGAGATAGCGAAGTGGGAGGGGAAATACCATGACGAAATAATCAAAATAGATGAACTCAAAGCCAGTCATGAAGTTGACTATGAACAGTACCGGCTCGAAATAAAGGAGCAAAAGGAAACTCTCCTGGCTGAGTATAAAGCTAAATACGACGAGCTGGTTGCGAACTCTAAAGAGCAGATCGCCATGCAAGTGAAGGCTCAGGTGAAAGAGAACTTGTCCTCCATTCTTGCTTCCAAGAGAATGCGGATGACACCTTTATCTCCAAGTGCTTCCACTCGAGACCCCCTACCTTGAGGTGTAATTTGATTAATTTTCCGGCAATACTCTTATGCAATTGCAAACTTTTACACTATCATTTTGAACTGAAACTTTGTAACTGTTATCAATTAATGTTACTTTCTGGTATTTGTTTCTCATGTGTTAACATTAGGCTATACTTCTACTGACCCCGTCGTCACGGTTCAGCAAGTGCAACCCCATTAACACATTAACACTATTGCTCTTCTCTCTTAGAGGCACCCCACTGTATTGTCTAAATCAAACTCAATGGGGAAGAAATAATCATATAGAGACTTTAACATTTAGTTAACGGCTTGCCCTGCCAAGTCTACACTTACGTTATTTCTCACCAACCTTAGTTGGATTTCTACTGTGCCTGACCTTTGGCCTGGTCTCAGACAATATTGATATATAGAACTGGACAAATTAACAAAAACAAACTCTTATAATTTCATTGAAATTTTAACACAACTACATACTCTCAACCTCTTTCAGCGATTCTATCTTGATAACGCCTACTGTCTTGTTGAACTAATACATCTCTGCCCTCTAGGCATAGTATTTCTTTAAATTGCTGATACTCCATGGCTTGTCGAGAGGGGTACCATCTTGGTAGGTCAAGTAGTATGCACCATTCGCTCCCACCCTATTTACCACTAAAGGCCCTTCCCAGTTTGGCTCTAGCTTGGCTGGAGGCGGATTCTGTTTCCTTAGCACGAAATCCCCTGGAACAAGGCTTCTTGACTTGACTTTTTTGTTGTAAGTCCTCTCTAGTTGTCGGTGATAGTTCTCCAATCTGAGCTTGGCGCGCTCCCGGACCTCCTCTGCTAAGACCAGCTCTCTCTCTATGATCTCATTATTCTTCCCCAGGTCGACTACCATTCTTCTAGCCGTATGTACCAACATTTCTTGTGGGATTACAGCTTCCATCCCATAGGTGAGAGAAAATGGAGTTGCCCCTGTGGACCTTCTTGGTGTCGTCCGGTAGGCCCATAGTACTTCCCAAAGATTTTCATACCACTTTTCTTTCTTATCCTCAAGCTTCTTTTTCAATACCTCCAGTATGGCTTTGTTTGATGCTTCCGCCTGCCCATTTCCTTGCGGGTGAAATGGTGTTGCGAAGAGTTGCTTTATGTTATAACTTGCCAGAAACTGTTTCAATTCATCTCCACGGAATTGCGCACCGTTATCTGCCACTATAGCCCTTGGTAACCCAAACCTGCAAATGATGTTGGTCCAGATAAAATTTTTGACATCTGTCTCCCTGATCCTTCGTAACGGTTCTGCTTCAATCCATTTCGTAAAGTAATCTGTGGCCACTATTAGATATTCTCTTCCCTGCGACTTCTCCATCTTTCCCACAATATCAATTCCCCACATCAATCTGGGCCACGGGTTACTAACAAAGTGAAGGTTTTCAGCTGGGGTATGTATCAGTCTCCCATGAATCTGACAACCGTGACACTTCTTAGCATAGTCGCAACAATCTTTGTACATACTCGGCCAGTAATGCCCATGTATCATTATCCTGTGCGCCATGGCCCGTCCCGGTGAATGACTTCCGCAACTTCCATTGTGATATTCCGCCATGACTCCTTCTGTTTGGGATGGGTGTACACACTTTAATAACGGTCCAACTGCTGATCGCCTATATAGGTCTTCTCCTATCATTGCATATCTTTTGGATTGTTCCAAAATAGATCTGGCTGCTGCTTTTTCTTCCGGAAGAGAACCACCTTTTAGGTAGGTTACTATTGGGTCCATCCAGCTTGCTCCCAAGCTCTGAATGAGGTTGACAGTCACTTCCTCCACCTTTATCATTGGCTGAGATCTCTGCATGAACGTTATAGTTTTGGTTGAATTCTCTTCCGTTGCCGTTGCTAGGTAAGCCAATGCATCAGCATGTCAATTTTCTCCCCTAAACAGGTGCACAATTTCCACCTTCGAGAACTTTGCCACACTTTTCTTCAATGCCTCCAAGTACAGCATCATCTTCCCAGTCTGAGCTTTATATGTTCCATTGAACTGTTCCACCACCAACTTTGAGTCTGTGAAAACAGTTACCTCCTTTGCCTTTAACTTCAACAATATTTCCAAACCTTTCAGTACCGCCTCGTATTCTGTCTCATTATTGGTAGTCGGAAAGGCTAAGTTTTCTGCGATCTCGATCTTAGTGTCCTCTGGCGTTACCACTACTATCCCGACTGCTGATCTTCCTTTATTTACTGATCCATCTGTGAACACCTTCCATCCCTTCACGTTCTTCCATCCGGTATCCTGAGCTTCTAGAGTCTCCAGTTGTTCTTCCTCTTGCATTTCTGTATCCTCAATTACATCCTCCACTAGGAAATCCGCCAATACTTGTGATTTTTCCTCCTTCTTCGGCTCATACTGAATGTGGTACTTACTCAATGAAACTGCCCACTTTTCCATTCTCCCGGAACGCTCGATTTTTGGCATCACTTGATTGAGAGGTAGGCTTGAAATCACTGTAAGACTATAAGCTTCAAAATAAGGTCTTAATCTTTGAGCTGCAAAGAGTAAGGCGAGGGCATACTTTTCAACCCTTGAATACCTTGTCTCTGGTGAAGTCATCTTTTTGCTGAGGAAATAGACTGGGCTCTCCTTTGAGGCCTCCCTTCTAGTCAGGACTGCACTTACTGCAATGTCCGATACTGCCAGATAAACGTAGAGCGTCTCCCCTGGAAATGGCTTTGATAGAACTGGTGGCCTACTCAAGTATTCTTTCAATTTTTGGAAAGCTTCTTCACATTCATCGTTCCAAGTAAAAGATAAATTTTTTTTCAAGAGCTTCAGAATTGGCTTGCATTTATCTGTGGATCTTGATATGAATCTTCCCAATGCCGTAATTCGGCCAGCCAGTACTTGTACTTCTTTCTGTGTCCTTGGTGATGCCATGTCTGTGAGTGCCCTGATCTGCTCTTGAGTAACCTCTATTCCTCTCTTGGTAACAATGTAACCAAGGAACTTTGCTGACTGTACTCCAAACGTGCATTCCTCTGGATTAAGCTTCATATTGAACTGACGTAATGTCTGGAAGGTTTCTCCCAGGTCTTTTAGATGATAATCCGGCTCCTTGGATTTGACCAACATATCATCAATGTATACTTCGACCGTCTTCTTCAGCTGATTCTCGAACATCATCTCTACTAGCCTCTGGTAAGTTGCACCTGCATTTTTCAGGCCAAATGGCATTTTGGTATAACATAATGTTTTCTTACCAGCATAGAAGGCGGTTTTCTCTTGATCCGGGCCATAAAGTGGAATCTGGTTGTATCCGGAATAGCCATCCATGAATGACAATAACCCAAAGCCTGCTGTTCTGTCCACGAGTTCATCGACCCTCGGCATGACGTATCTATCTTTGGGACATGCTCTGTTTAAGTTTGTGAAGTCTATGCAGATCCGAACCTTTCCATTCTTCTTAGGTACCGCTACTATGTTAGACACCCATTCTGGATACTGAACTTCTCTTGTTATTCCAGCTACCTCCATCTTTTCGATCTCCTTTTGTACTGCCTCTACCAATGTAGGCTTCATAGTTCTCACTTTCTGTGCAACTGGTTTGAAATGTGGATTGACATTTAACTTGTGACATGCTATATCTGGATCGATCCCTGTCATATCATTCATAGACCAAGCAAACACATCTATATTAGCTTTTAAGAAATGTAAAAAATCATGCCTCACATTCGGATCCAAACTTGTTCCCATGTAGGTGATCTGTTGACCCCCTACTTCATTGAGGTTGACGGATTCCGTTTGTTTTTCTGTCTTTAAAACTTCTCGTGAGAACCCGTCATCCTCTTTCTGTCGTTGCTATGCAGGGACAGATGACAGCCCAGCACATGTTGTGCCATGCCTCATGCTTTTTACTGTTGCTATCTTCAAATTCTTTGCCATAGCTTGATTACTCCTTATCTCATATTGCCCATCTTCAGTCGGGAATCGGATTTTCTGGTAGTAACTTGACGGAATTGCTTTCATTAGATGAATCCACTCTCTCCCCAAAATTGCATTGTACTCTGTTGGCGCATCTATGACCACAAATCTTGACATGACAGCTCTGGTGTGTGCTGTAACCGGTAAAACTATCTCTCCCACTGGCTGCACTGCTCCCCTATTGAATCCGTAAATGTCTCCAGGTGAAGTTGCCAAGCTGCTCCTTTCTAGTTTCATTTGATCCAAGCCCCTGGTAAACAAAACGTCTACTTCACTTCCACAATCTACTAGTACTTTCGTGACATTCCAATTTCCAATGAGTATGGAAATGACCAATGGGTCATTGTGTGGCGTAACTACTCCTTTGAGATCTTCCTCAGAAAACCCGATCGGATCGCTCTGATGCACTGGCTTGCCGTTTCGCATGACTGGTACGGCTCCTTCCGTTCGCAGGTCTTCCCTTTTTTTTTAGTCTTCGTATCTTCCTCCTGACCTCGTTCATGGACTCTCTCGCTCCTTCTAAGATCATATTAACGGTCCCTCTGACCTGTATTTCTGTTTTGTCTTCCTCCCTGTTCTTTTCCACTATAAACTCTCTTAAATGGCCCTCCTCAATCCATTTCCAGATCAAGGATTTGAACTCATAGCAATCTCCAGTAGGGTGGTTGTAAGTCTGATGATACTCACAGAAAGGCTTTCCCCTGACTGTTCTACATCTTACCGACGGCTCCTGGAAGTACTTTCTTCCTCTTATTCTCTTCAAGATTTGGTCCATCGACATGGTGAGTTGCGGTAGCGATTTCGGTGGTGTTAGCTTTCTTGGCGAGGTATCTCTATCCTCTCTCCTTTCTCTTTTGTCCTGACCTCTCGATCCATCTTTGTTTCTCCTGCTGCCAGAATCTCTTGGTGGTGTATCACTTCGTGAGCCAGCTTCTCCTTTCTTTCTTTTTTCCGCCACTGTGTTAACGGAAGCCAACAACACCTTGGGAGCTCTCCGTAATGATATATCTTCTAATCTGATGTACTTCTTTGTCTTCTGGAAAAGTTCATCTAGAGTCGCCATCCGTGATGACACAATCGAGTCATATGCTGGAGATTTCTTACTTATGCCTTTCTGAAATGCTACCACTGTTGTTCTTTCATCTACTCCGCCATCTGTTCTCAAAATCTCATTTTTGAAGTTAGTAACATATTTCCTAAGAGACTCACCTGGAGCTTGTTTCAAATCAAATAATGATGCTATATCTGCAGCCTGCCTCTTCTGATGAATATAATGCTTCACAAACATCTCACTTAGCTGAACAAAGCTTGACACACTCCCTGGTGATAAACTGAGATACCAGTCTATAGCGTTGTCCTTCAAACTGCTAGGGAATAATCGACACCACATCCCGTCATACTGACTACCTTCCCAAGCCGCCATCTTTTGCTTGAAATTGTTTAAGTGCTGCACAGGGTCAGTTGTTCCATCATACTCATTAAACTTAGGAGGTTGAAACTTACTTGGGAACCCATGACGGTAGCACACTTCAGCTAATGGCCTCTTGCCCAATCTCTCCAGGTCTTGAGTCACTTCTATGTTCTTTCCTTTTTTCTGCGCCCTCATGTCCTCTTGGACCTTGCATATCATATCAAAAAGTCTGGTGTACGGATCAGCCGCCGGAATCTCTTCATCGTTCACTCCTTCCTTTCGATTCCCTTCGCGAGCTCTCACCCCTGATTCATCTGACCCTTCTTCTTCATTCACTCTTAGGCCTGGAATCCGACGCCTTATTCCTCCTTCCCCTTCTCCTAGTGTTATTCCCTCCATAAGTCTCTGATGGTTTTCATTTCTGACCGCCTCATTCTCTCCCTCCTGAAGGTTTTGACGCTCCATCTCTTCCATCCTTCTTAGTTGCTCCCTCAATCGGAAGTTCTCTTCTCTCAGCCTGTTCGTCTCTTCTTCTCCTTCTTGGAGGGTTTGAGGATGATCAACCTGAGGAGCTTCTCCCCCAGATGCACCTCCAGGATATGTTGATGATCTGGTTTATGTCACCATCGCTCTCTATTTTCTTGTTTCAACCTTCTTCTCAAAACCCTAGATCTGGAAGCAGCCACGCCCTCCTTCTAGCTCCAAATGTAAGCCCTTCCCTTGATGAGCTTAGCTGAGTTCCTTGACTGCTTCACCGCTAGCACCTGCAATGACCACCGGACAATGACCGGTGGATAAAGCTCCAACGATCAAGTCAGTAAGCGGCTAGGTTTAGAAAATAGGTTTTAGCAAGGAATGAATAGTTACCTTTAGTGAACCCTAACGCGATCCTTTTATAGCGATATTCACCGCCTTCCTTTAACCGTAGGATCACCCTATGCATCCTATGGTTCTCTTATCTCCTACGTGTTTCATTCTCCATCACATACTATAGAGTGAGTGCTTGACAGCCAGACTTCACGTGCTCTATCCGTGATACTCTAGAATGTTCTGTATTCTGATTGGGTACTTCCCGGTTTGCTCTCCTTATCTGGTTCCTATGTCCTCAGTGTTCCACCTGGCACGGCTTGGTACTTACACCTCCTAAGCTAGCTTATGGCAAAAAGGGGGTCCAGGAAATTCCTCCAAATGCAACAATTGAGGTAACATGTTTATCTATTCTTTTTTGCTAGTTTCAAGACGATAAACTGATGTTGTGCATTGTTAGAGTCAGTATCTTGTTAAGTTCTGCATTTCAATGGGCTTCCTTGCTATTTTCTTTCTATATCATGTTTTGTAAAGAATAATGTATAGTAGTATTCAGAAGCTATATATTTTACCTGACCTTAATTTGGATGGATATGTGAGGTTTTCTTGTAAAGAGATTTTTTATTTTCTTGTAAATATTATTAATTATTATCATTCCAGAATAGACTCTGGCCTGCCATTATAGATGACCTATTCAAACATCTGTTTTATCTCATTATCTTACTCAAAAACAATCCTAGTTCTGAACAAGTACAACTTACTTTGAGTAAGAGCATTCCCAATGCAAGGTGGATTTTGGAGGTGGGGTGGATAAATCCACCTTGTAGTCTAAAAGAATGTCCCAAGGGGAGGTGGATTTTGGGGGTGGGCTGCCCACAGGTGGATGAATCCACCTTCAAATCCACCTGTGGGTGGTAGAACCGGACGGCATGTTACATGCCGTCTGTTTGTTTTTTAAAGTTTACGTAGTGTTTTAAAAGTTTTGGGCTCTCGGACGGCATGTCACATGCCGTCACCCTATTTTTTTTTAAAAAAAAAATGGGACGGCATGTCACATGCCGTCCGGTTTTTCTAAAAATCCACTTTCTCTCTATAAGAGTCCACCTTCCCTTGGGAACTCTCCACCTTGTAGAGTTTCACCTTGAATCAACAAGGTGGATTTTGCTTAGGTGGACCTACGTGGCGCCTACGTGGAGGTGGATTTATCCACCCTGCATTGGGAATGCTCTAAGCTAGTCTTAGGTTGTGAAAGTCCAGAATAACAACTCTTCCATTAGGCATTGTTGTTCTTAAGTGAACGTGACATATAAACTGAACAAGTTTATTTTAGCTCTGCTTGCATTCATCAATAACTGATGAACTTTAGTTGCATGCCTTGTTCATTTTTGTTTTTCTCTTCTCTATTTCATTTTACTGAATTATTTGCCGATATTTGCAGTTGGATGTCGAGCTTCTGGAAATAAAACAAAGCCCTTTTGTTTATGCGGAAGCTAGAACAGCAAATTTAAAGGATTCGAAACATTTGTATCTCTACCATCTATAGCTTTTTTTTGGGCTTGTTTCTTATTGTTACTTTCTTGTGCAGGACTGGTGTAAAGATTGTTGAAGGATAATAACATTAAGACATAGCTTCTCACTCTCAAACACAAGTGACTGGCCTAATGCAAAAGTGGATGCAATCTGGAATATACGTTCACAGTTTTAATTTTTATTTTGGTCGGCAAGCAGGGGTTTTATTGAGGCCTCTTACCTCATATCATTAAAAAATCAAGTTGGTTACATTCTGGTGGACAATATGCCTGAGGCATCGTCAAAAACTATCCTCCTAACTGTTGTGCGCAGCGGAAACTAATGCACAAATATGATGATTGAACTAATATATGAAAGTAAAACGAAAACGACAAAATAAACAAGCAACCACACACAAGACACAAGATATACGGGGTTCGGCAATATGCCTACGTCCACGGGGAGAAAGGATGATGCTTTTCTTATCTAGACAATTGTACAAGCCCTCATGAAGAAACCGAAGTCTTCTTCCTCACAAAAGTTCTCTCAAACTCTCTAATGGCTTCTCACAATCTCTCTCTTAAAAAAATTTAGGTTTTGTATCACTTCTATTTGGCTTTATAGTATAGCCTTACAATAGACCACGAGTTGGGCTCAAAACAGGCCCAATTGCACAAAACAAGAGGAGGACGTACGTACGTCGAAATTACGTACGTACGGTACAACACGGAATCGTTATCTGGCATACGGGACGTTCGAACGCCCTAACTACGTATGTACGTCCCTGTACAAATAATACAACGTTCGTACGTCGAAATCACGTACGTACGTTTCTTCCCGAAACAGTTATCTGTCACATTGAACGTACGAACGCCCTAACTGCGTACGTACGTTCCTGAGTGAAAAACTTCCCTCCGTCTGAATTTGCACATAAAACCCAACAATTCTCCACCTCGGCGAAGATTCAATAAATCTAAGCCGACACCAAGAATCACAAGTCACAAACTCCCACACATGTCCCGAAGGACCACCTCGGTTGTACCACCTCATGGTTGCCTACGTACCCTTCTTCTAAGGGATCAAGCCATCGTAGTTCACTCCAAGATATACTATCAACTCGAAGGAATGATATGGACCAATTCTAACCAATAGAACTTAGTCCCATACACCACTTTAGTCACGGTAAAATTCCAAGCTTCTGTCGGAGACAAAGCAAATATAGGATGTAATGTGGACAATCTGCTGATAGATCTCACTGCCAATGTAAACACATATCCAAGAGTAGACCAACGTCTATCAAAGTGACAATCATACTCAACATCCACATAACCACCACACCGCAGACTCAAAGTCCTTCCATGTTGAACTAACAAACCAACCTCCACACTACCTTGAATGTAGTGGAACATCCATTTCACAGCTTCCCAATGTCTCACATCAGGATCATGTATGTATCTACATACAATGCCCACTGCTCGTGAAATATATGGTTTGAAACACACCAACTCATCATACTTTGCAACTCCAAAACCACTAGGCTGAGACATATATATCTCCTCATCTAGCTCACCATGTAAAACAACCGTTTTCACATCAAACCGAGCTAATACACAATCAGATCGCACCACCAAGGCCATAAGGATGCAAACGTTTACCTTCAAGTGCACATCTTTACCTGGAGATTCTTCTTCCTTCTTAGGTAATCTAGTTGCAATTGGACCCTCACCAATAGGATCACCATTTTCTGCATCTCCAATCGTCTCATCATCTGTCATGTCATCAGAATTTGAAACACCCAAAACCCTTACAAGAGTTTCCACATTAGATACAGAACCCACTGGAACATATGGAGATATGCAAATCTCCACCCACTGCAAAACCTTTTTGGTCTTGTTCTCCACCTGCTGAGAACTCTCAGGCTTCAACATAGAAACTTCCATAAGAGTTTTACCACTTATCACAATCAAATGCAACCTGTTAATAAGATGACATGTCTCAACCCGAAACACTTTGCCTAATCCAGCCATAGACAACATGTGTTCTGCCACCCTATTCTGTTGCAGTGTCTTTCTCACAGTGAAGTGACGCTCAAAACCCTCAGTCTGACATACTTGCAAGACCGGATCATCTTTGTACTCTATGCTATTATCTAAGCACAATACCATGATCTTTCTGTCAATTCGGGCCTCAACTAGCTTCTTCCACTTCAATATTTCTATGACTTCATCCTTATGCTTCATGATGTACATCCACGCACGCCTAGAAAACTCATCAACTAAAGACACAAAATAAGACTTACCTCTCCAAGCTGTGTACTTGGTAGGTCTCCAGACATTCATGTGAACATAATCAAGAACTCCACTCATACAATGGATAGTTGTGCCAAACTTTGCTCTTGTCTGCTTGCCCAGATCACAATGTTCACCGAACTCTAACTTGCAGACGATAGCACCCATAAAAAACCTTTGCTCCGTCATTGTCTGCAAAGATTTTTCACATTTATGCGTCAACCGCATATGCCACAATTTGGTAGTCTCTCTAGCAAACTTCGTTGTAGCCTCTGACATGGCCACATCACATGTAACTGCACTACCCTGCAAGAAGTACAGGTTACTTCGTCGAGTACCCTTTAGTAATACCATTGCACCAACCATAACCTTTAGAACACCATTCTGAGCTACTACCTTGTAACCTTTGGCTTCTAAAGTACCAAGTGAAATAAGGTTCTTCTTCAAATCAGGAACATATCTTACATTCCTCAACTCTCTTATCTTTCCATCAAACATCTTCAATCGAATAGTACCTATCCCCAATACATGACAAGGTTGATCATTCCCCATCACTACTGCACCATTATCTAGCCTTTTAAAGCTAGAAAACCATTCCCTTATGGGACACACATGATAAGTGCCAGCCGAATCTAATATCCACTCTTTAGCATTAGTGGAACAATCGATGGATGAAACAAATAAAGAGTAATCAGAACCATCATCTTCATCTCTATTATTACGTGCAATATTTACCTCAGAGTTATTCTTCTTGTCCTTTGCCTTGGCTTGAAGACAATCTTTCTTCCAATGCCCTTTCTTATGACAAAAGGAACATTCATCTTTTGCTAGAAACCCCCTTTTCGGCTCCCTACGAGACTCACCCCTACTATTGTAGCTTCCCCTTGCCACTAAGACCTCTGGTGTTGAGCTTTTGGACTCTTCTTTGTCCTTCTTCATACACGCATGATTTAACAATGCTGCAGAAATCTCACTATACACCAACTTGTCTTTTCCATATGTAAGTGTGATAGCCAAGTGTTCATATTCGTCCGGTAACGAATTGACGAGACACACTGCCTTGCTTTCATCACTTACATCTGCTCCAAGATTCACCAAGTCGGCAATTACCTTGGTAAAATCATTAAGATGCTCCGCCATGAAAATACCTCTTCTCATATCTATTCGATAAAACTTTCGAAGTAGATAGTTTTTATTGTGGATAGTCTTTGTCATGTACTTCTCCTCCAATTTTCGCCACATCTCCTTTGCAGAAACATCATTCATCACAAGATATTTAACGTCTTGTGCCAAACACGATCTTATGATTCCACAAGCTCGTTTGTTCATCTTTTTCCAATCCTTCTCTTCCACACCTTCTGGCTTATCCTCCAGAACATCTTCTAGGTCTTGTTGACATAGAGCATCAATTACCTCACACCTCCACATGCCAAAGTTATTGGTGCCGGTAAACTTCTCTACATCAATCTTTGCTTGATGGTAAACCACTGTCTTGGTTTCCCCCTTCGATTCCTTCAAATTCAATTCTTTTGTCATCTTACCACCAACTTTTATGCACTAAACAATCACCAACCGAAGGTAAACAAATCTGAAATTCACACCGGAATTTCAACAAACACCTTCTATGCAACCCACGAACAAAAGGTAGAACCTTGGACTTGAAACACAATTAAGAAACTCACTGCGGAATTTCTTCAAACACCTTCAAGACGCTCAAGATCTAACCGAAGCTCTGATGCCACTTGTTGTGCGCAGCGAAAACTAATGCACAAATATGATGATTGAACTAATATATGAAAGTAAAACGAAAACGACAAAATAAACAAGCAACCACACACAAGACACAAGATATACGTGGTTCGACAATATGCCTATGTCCACGGGGAGAAAGGATGATGTTTTTCTTATCTAGACAATTGTACAAGCCCTCATGAAGAAACCAAAGTCTTCTTCCTCACAAAAGTTCTCTCAAACTCTCTAATGGCTTCTCACAATCTCTCTCTTAGAAAAGTTTAGGTTTTATATCACTTCTATTTGGCTTTATAGTATAGTCTTACAATAGACCACGAGTTGGGCTCAAAACAGGCCCAATTGCACAAAACAAGAGGAGGACGTACGTACGTCGAAATCACGTACGTACGGTACAACATGGAATCGTTATCTGGCATACGGGACGTTCGAACGCCCTAACTACGTACGTACGTCCCTGTACAAATAATACAACGTTCGTACGTCGAAATCACGTACGTACGTTTCTTCCCGAAACAGTTATCTGTCACATTGAACGTACGAACGCCCTAACTGCGTACGTACGTTCCTGAGTGAAAAATTTCCCTCCGTCTGAATTTGCACATAAAACCCAACACTAACATCCTCAGAGAATGAGCTAGGAATTACATCCATACAAGTAAGAGTAGGAATGTTAGAAGCTAATAAATCAGCTAGCTAATTGCACTCCCTATAAATATGCTTCAGCTCATATTCTTCAAACTGTCTAGTGAGCTCCTTTACCCTTGCAATTGTATGCTTCAGCTCACAAGGAAATAGATTCCTGCCATCCAAAAAGGATACCACATTGGATGAATCTGTTTGTGCCTTCAATTTCTTGATATTATGCCTCCTTGCAAGTCTCAATCCTTGCTCTAATCCATCCAGTTCAATTGCTGCAATGGTTTTATGTTTTGACCTCCCTTTACAAGCTGCTAGTATGTCCCCTTGTGAGTCTCTGATCACTGCTGCCCAGCCTCCAATGCCCAACTGCAATGTACCATCTGTGTTTAGTGCATAGTAATCATTCTCCGGTTTCTCCCAGCTGCAATATATTGGTTGCTTTATCATTGCCTCAATATTAATGTTCCATATTCCCATCAAAGCACTTCTTTCCTTCCCTAGTTCCATGGTTTATCCGACGCCATGTAGTTTGATCTTGACATCTCTGACAACCTGTAAAGCTATCTGTGTTGCCAATCTGTTAGTTGCTTTGAATATTCTGTTGTTCCTCTCAGTCCATATCCGATATACATACGCATTAAAGACCATCTTGAGAGCATCCTGGGCACAACCTTTAACTTTTGATTTAAATTTGACCCAATCGAATTGCTGCCATGTAGAGTAAAGTTGTCTGCTGTATCCAGCAGCAGCCAATACTGAGCACCACACACTTCTTGAATAGGAGCAATGAAAGAACAAGTGCTCCTCAGCCAATACTGAGCACCACACACTTCATCTACATGTGTAATGTGTTGGCAAGGCCAAGAGACTGAGGAGCACGTTCACAATTAATCTCTTAAGGTAAGTGCCTTTACATTGAATTTCACCTACGTTGCAGACCTTGATGTGATCTAACTTGTACCTATTGATAACAGCAATCTAAAAAGTAAAAATAATAATTAAAATAAAAAATAAAATTTGATATGCATCATAGTGAATTTTGTCCGAATTCTAGTTACAAGCCCCTGCTTATTGCGTATTGCAAGTATGGTATGATGTTACTGGGAAAAGAAGCAGAACTGATTAACGTATGTGTAAACAATCAAATTTTAATCTTATCATATGAAGAACTGGTCAAAGTAAAGGAGGATAGAATAGTTTATCACAAATTCTCATGATGTATTTATATTTCTTGTATGTATAATTTGTGACATAGCAAACATTTAATAGCAGAAATTACTTCTGGCTACTTTATTTTGTGCGCAGTGCACTTGTGCTATTGCTACTGCAGTTCAGTTCAATCAATGATGGTTATCTCCACAAGCATGTAGAAGATGATCTAGTGTGGAATTTAATTAATGATTAATCTGGGTCTTTTTTAATGTCCTAGTCATGCTTGAGGATCACGGAGTCATCGGTTGTAATAATTTGATACATTCTATTGACAGTATTCTGATTGCCTGAAGCCTAGCTTCTTTTGTTACTAATACCTCAGCTCTTGTCAATCATGAATTTGTCACTTATTACTTGTGATTTCGTTGGATGTCCTGCAGCGTTCTTGCCTGTTCTCATTGAAAGAGGGTGCCTTACAAAAGTACTCTATTTATCGTCAAATTTGAAGCAGACCTTCTGTCATGCTCTTAATGGTACTCATTATGTAATGGAACTCTATGATGATTTGTTCACCTCTAAAATGATCTACAAACTGAGCAGAAGTATATATGTTTATAGTTAGGGTGATCCTGGAATTTATCGCTGATTCGAGAATATGCCTTGTAAAAGAACAAAATATCAAGTTATATGAACTCTGTTATACCCCCAATGGTTTGGACCATATATGTCATCTGAAGTGTGATTTTTACTACATTTAAGACTCTGACATGTAGGGGGTTTACTCTGGATTAAAAGGATTTGATGTTTCAAACGAGCAATAGAATGGAAAATGTTTCCAAAGACTCTACGGTTCCAAGATTTTAGAGCTTTTTTGGTAGAAAGAAGGTGGAGTAACCAAGAGTTTGAAAGGGGAGTACAGTTAACTCTATTCCACGCCATATCCACCACCTTATTGTAGTTTTCATCTTTGGTCCACATGTTCAAGAATCTAAAAGGTTTAGGTGTATAGTTGAGAGGAGGGTGAGTATCCATAAGGATAGGACAATGGTCAGAGAAAATAGCAAGAAGGTGACTAATATTGGCATCAGGGAAAAGGAGTTTCCATTCTGGAGTAACCATGCCTCTATCTAATCTTTCTCGAATATTATGATGGTTGACTCTTTTGTTAGTCCAAGTAAAGGGGCTACCACAAAAACCAAGATCAATGATGCCTAATTCCTGGATCGAGTCATTTGCAAATTCACAGTCTTTTGCCTCAAACGGATCTCCTCCGTGTTTGTCCTCGGACGAGAGAGTAACATTTAGGTCTCCAATAACCAACCAAGGGAAATTACTATTTTCACAACCTTTATGCAAATCTTCCCAAGTTTTGGGTTTCAAGTCTTGGTAAGGACTACCATAGAAAAAAGACACACTCCAAGATCTATGCGAACCATTTAAAATATCAATATTAATGATATTCCTGGTTGAAGATAGGATAGTCAGATTAACACTTGAATTCCATAGTAAAAGCAAACCGCCAGCTTGATTAATGGGTGGAACAAAGAAGAAATGGTGAAAGTGTAGGGTAGGTATCATAGATTCAGTGTACCTAGGAGAGGCTTTTGTTTCAGAAAGGAACAAAATGTCTGGATTTTGTTCTCTAACAAGGTCTTTAAGGCTTCTGACAGTGGAAGGGTTACCACACCCTCTACAGTTCCAAGAAATAATTTTAACCATAGAGATGGTAAGATACAGATTGCCCAAAGGCTTAAATATGGATATCCAGAGAGGAAAAGAGAGTAAACCAACCCAAAACTGACAAGACAAGGCAGTTATATGCAGAATGGAAAAATAAATGAGCAACACATGTAAAAAATTTAACCTATAACTAAAACAACAGTCGAAAAAGATAATTTGAGAATGAACAAGGAAAACAATACTAAAAGGTGGCTGATTTAATTCAAAGATCTCTAATATTTTCCTAGCATGGATTGGAATACTCTGACTAGGTTCACAGATGTAGTTTACTAAAGCATGAGGGATAATTGTAATGAAAGGTGTATGAGTATGTACCTGTTCAACGTTTTCAATCTGAATAGGTGCCAGCGGAGAGTTAAGTGTATGAGCAGCCTCCCTACTATCATCGATCAATGGCTTGAAGTGATGAAGAGAATGATCAATTAAGAGATAGTTGTTGGGAACGGTCGGATCCATCAAGACAGATATTTGAAGGTTCAACACCCCTCGATGTTGTTCGTTAATCACCAAACTAGTTTTTCTCTTCTTTAGAGGCCGATTATTTTCCTCAATTGCAATTGATTCCATACCATGTAAACTTTTTCCTGCTTTTGAGAATATTCCTTTTACGAACCCTTTTCTTTTTGAGATGGATTGATGGCGACGATATTGTGTTGATTGATAAGAACTTTTGGTTTGTACTACAGATTTTTCTGTAGTCACCCGATTCAAGAGTAACGGTGAAGATGATGAATGATTGTTGTAGCTGTTGTGATTGGTGGTAGTTGACATGTGTGTTTGAATTGATTTTTGCTGCTGTTGATTTGGATTAGCAGAAAGATGAAAGACGTCATCTTGAACTTTCAGTTCATTGCCAAGAAGATGATCTAAACCAATAAGTGATGATGGCTTTGCTAGCCTTAAATTAGTACTTTCCTTGGTCATCTCTGGATTTTCATCATCGCTTGGGAGCCGAGTGAATTGTTGTTCATCTTTTAGGTATGGAAGCAAGACCGAATATACTGAGAAAATATCTTTGAACCAGTGTGGATGAGTGTAATTGGTAGGATTCATAGCAAGTGTGGATGGATTTGAGTGAGAAATGTTTGTTGCTTTGATGAGAATTGATATAGAAAGATCAGCAAGAGATAGATTTTTTTTTTTTTTTTTTTTTTTTATGATCTATCTCTCACTTTTATGATTTGAAGAGGGGATCTGGTTACTGATGAAGCTCTTGAAAATATTGGTAATAAATGATGGTTAGTGCTGGGAAGGGGTAGAAAGAAGTATATTAATGGAGGATGTTCTGGATCTGATTGTAGCTTGTCTCTTCAAACACTTAACCCTGCTGAACCTGTTTAGTTTGATTGCATTGAACAAGAAAAGAAAACTATTAGTAGAAACAAAAGATAGATTAAAGGGAGAAAGAAACAGACACTAAAAGAAAGAATTAAAAAGACAAGTGAAGGAGAAAGGAATTGAGTCAGATGATGAAATTCAAGGTAGAATGGAGTAGATGAATGATAATGATATCTGTTGGTGTGAATAGATGGGATCTGTTGCTTTCAAGGTGTTCCTCGCGAAAGAACGTTGTGGGTTTTGGTTTTATTGAGCTTTCCTTCTATTGGGATAGCTACAAGGCCAAATCGAACAAATTCTTCGTTTGGTAATTGAACAGTCGAACAAATCTCTCTACGCCTAACCTAGAAGTATCAATACATGTCTATCAATCTCCGATCAGTCTCAAGTTTACGATGTGAGGATTTCTCTTCTTCTCTACAGTGACTTTTTCTCTTCTTCTCTACAGTGAAATCTACTTGTCTGAGGAAAACTTTTGGAAACAAAAATCTGGAGATCTTTTCATAGAAGAGGGAGACAAAAATACTAAGTATTTTCATCTTCTATCCCTCGTTAGAAAGAACAACACTAAAATTGATGGTATTTTAAATTTGCAAAATGAATGGGTTTCTAATAAATCTGAAGGGACAACTATTTTTGTAAATCACTTCCAAAATCTTCTTTGTCCTAATAGTACCCCTTTCTCTCAGGAACTCAAAGATACTATCACCACCCTCTTCCCCCCTGTAATCACTCCCCAGGAAAATGAATTTCTCCTTGAAGATGTTTCAATAGATAAAATTAAGTACCATTTAGATGACATTGGCTCCTCTAAAGCACCTGGTCCTGATGGTTTCACCAGCCTTTTCTATAAGTGTTCCTGGGAAATTGTTAAAAAAGACTTTTCTGACATGGTTACCACTTTTTGGGAAGATGATTCAACTCTTGAACATCTAAATCATACTAATATTTCTCTCATCCCTAAGAACAAGAGTATAATGAAACCTTCTGACTTTAGACCCATTAGTCTTTGTAATGTGTCTTATAAGTTGATTGCAAAAATTTTAGCTGGGAGACTTAGGAATCATCTCCACAATTTCATCTCACCTCTTCAGTGTGCTTTTGTCCCCCAAAGGCAGATTACTGACAACATCATTATTACTCATGAAATTCTTCATTCCATGAAAAGAAAACAAGGAAAAGGTGGTCTAATGGCTTTAAAAATTGATATGTCCAAGGCCTTTGATAGAGTAAATTGGGAATCTCTTACTGTGATCCTTCATGCTTTAGGGTTTGAAAAAAAGTTTTGTAACCTCGTTTACAAATGTTTTTCTTCTGTGCATTCTTCTGTTCTTATTAATGGCACCCCTAATGGTTACTTCAAACCAACCTCTGGCCTTAGGCAAGGTGACCCTTTGTCACTTTCTCTCTTTATTATTTGCATGGAAGTTTTATCTCGACTTCTTTTTCAAAAGTGTCATGATAATAAAATTAAAGGGATTAAAGTCAGCAGAAATAGTCCCCCTATCTCTCATCTTCTTTTTGCAGATGATGTCTTTATCTTTTGTGGTGCAAATCTTGATGAAGCAAATGAAGTTCTCAACACTCTCAACACCTTCTGTACTATCACAGGTCAGATTTTAAATTTTGAAAAGTCAGGAGTTCTGTTTAGTAAAAATACTTCTACTGTTCTTCAAAATCAAATCACTCAAAGGTTGGGTGTTAAAGTCTTGCATAAGAATGAATTTTACTTGGGTACACCTCTATTCATAGGACGTAAGAAAAGTGAGATGTTTCATAATCTTATCAAAAGAGTTGAGCAAAGAATAACTGGTTGGAAATGTAAGGTGCTTTCTCAAGCTGGTCGCACAGTGCTTTTAAAATCTGTCACTTCTGCCATCCCTGCTTTTCAAATGGCCTGTTTTAAAATTTCCAAAGTTGTGTTGGATAAAATTGATGCTTTACAAAGAGATTTTTGGTGGGGCAAAACAGATAAAAAGAAACCGATGTACATTAGAAGTTGGGACTTTATTTGCTCTCCTAAAAGATTAGGAGGTCTAGGAATAAAAAAAATGTGTTTGCATAATAGTGCTTTGACTTCTAGAATAGCTTGGCGTGTTCTAAATGTATCTGATAATTTGGCTTCCAAAATTCTTAAAACTAAGTATGTTTTGCACACTCATCTTCTTAATGTTGTATGTAAACCTAGTTCTTCATGGATTTGGCACACACTAACTGACTCTTTCCAAGTTATTAAACCTCTTTCATGTTGGGATATTGGTAGTGGTGAATCTATTAATATTTGGACAGATAATTGGATTCATACTTTGTTGGGGTACAAGCTACCGTACCGATATAATCATCCTCTTGGTATTACGCAGGTCAGTCAACTTCTTCTCCCTCATTCTAATAAGTGGAATGTTTCTTTGTTAAATCTTCTCTTTGATAAAGCTACAGTTAACAATATCCAATCTATAAATATCAGAGGTCATCAAACAACTGATATTTTAAGATGGATGGAGACAAAAAATGGAAAGCACTCTGTAAAATCTTTGTATGCGTACCTTAGTAATGCCTCACATGCTAATATCAATTACAGGAAGATTTTTCTCAAAATTTGGAAGGGTAATTCTAATCCTAGAGCTATTTTGTTTGCTTGGAAATGCATGAATAATGTAGTTCCTACTAGAGATTATATAGGGAAGTATATAAACATGCCTTCAACCTTATGCCCTATATGTGATCTATGTAATGAAACTATTCAACATATGTTATTGGACTGCCCTTACACTCATGCTGTCTGGTTTGCTTCTCAGTGGAAATTCAGGATTGTAAACTTTCAGAACTTTACTACTGCATCTTGGATAGAGACCTGGTTTTCGGTACCAAAGAACTTAGTTAATGTTAAGGACATATGGACAACCTTCTGCACCATGGCAACTTGGGAAATCTGGGTACAAAGATGTTCAGTTGTCTTTAAGAAAAAAATTCAACTAGAACCCTCTACACTTGCTGCAATCATTGATTCCAAAGTCCTCAAATTGACAAAGCAAAGGAGGCATAATCAACAGTTGGATGAACAGATTACAACACCTTATGCAAAGTCTATATGGATTCCACCAAGGAACCCCAACCTAAAGATTAATGTTGATATTAGTTATACTAATACTAACACAAGGATGGGGTAGGACTAATCCTAAGGAATTCTAATGGAAATTTTCTCTATGCAGGTACAATTTCAGACTATGCAACTAGCTCCGAAGAAGCGGAATGTAAAGGAATACTATACGCAACAAAATGGGGGCTTGAGCAAGGAGTGACTCGTCTTGAACTCGAGACGGATTGCAAGGGGGCGGTAGACTACATAATGCGGAAACCATCTAACCTATCGTGGATATCAACAAATATTTTGGATGAAGTTACACATGTTGGTCAGTTATATGAACTTCTTCATATAAGTTTTTGTAAAAGATTGGGGAACTCGGCTGCTCACTTATTAGCACATCATGCTAATCTTAATTCCCTACTTCCCTTTTCTTTTAGCTTTCCTCCTTATTGGCTACTGCCACAACTCAAACTAGATTTGAAATTCTGTAATCCTTTAGTTATTAATTAATATAATATAATGATTATTAAAAAAAAAAAGACTCTGACATAGCAGTTTAATTTCTGCGGTGTTTGTTTGGCCACAGACCCAGTAACAAAAGATCTAAAAAAAATCATAATAAAAAGAGTCAAAGTTGATAACCATTTTTCAACCACAATGGCATATTACTGTTTGAACTGATATCACAATAAAAACCTGAAATATTCGTGTGAAGTAGAACCCAGGAATAGTGCTCAACTTTCTTGAACTATGGAATGAGCTATCTCCTACCACGTCGAGCTGAATCCCAAGAAAATTTATCAATAAATTGGAGAACCTTATATAGTTTTTCGGGCTGCAGTGGTTTCGTAAGAGCTGTATCCATACCTGCCAGTACTTTCTCACTTTGTTTCTCGTTCTCTTCGTGCACTACTAGAAAAACATACATAGATAGCGCTCAAAAAATGCTATTAAAAACTTTTAATAGCTTTTAATAAACGCTGTTGATGACCATGCTATCCTTTTTTTAAATAGCGTTTCCAAAACGTGCTATAACATGATAGCATTTATTCAAACGCTATGCTTTTTAAGATAGCATTTTCTATAAGACGCAATGGTAATTAATAGCATTTAAGGATAACGTTTGTAGAAGCGCTATTAATCAATAGCTTATTGTAGGTGCTATTGCTACTTAGCTATAGCATTCACAAGTGCTATCCTTTTCTACTGCGGTAACAAATTGTAATAGAGAAATCCAATTTGGTTTGGCTTGAATTTGCATTTCATTAGACAAATCAACATATTCCATACTCAATTAGACAAATCGCTAATTAAATATTAAAAAAATATTATTAATATCACGCACTAAATACATTCCTGATCAGCGTGCTTCAATGCACCGTCAGGTCAGATCAACTAAACAAACCAAATACAAGATACAAACCCTGAAACTATAAGACACACACAACACACGCTGCTATTAGTTCCTTTGGATACCCATGTTGACATATACACTACTGCTACAACATACATATTTGCTTCGCTTGACTTACTGCTGGCATTGCAGACCTCTCTTGTAATCGCTTTACTTGTGTTCGTAGTTTGGGGCCCCATCACCTATGGCAGTAACACTGCTGGCACTTTTATTCATTTTACAACCAGTAGCTTCAGCTGAAACTGCAGTGTTGCATTGTAGTCTAGGCGCACAACCTCAACCATGAATCATGGAGATGGAAGCTTTTTCTACACAGAACAACGTCCATGTCCCATAGGACAATTATTATGATACAAACGTCACAACAGAAAAAACAGATCAAAGAAGTAATAAACGCAGGGGTCAAAATAAAATTATTGTCGGAAAAAGCTTAACTCACAAGCATCCTTCTTTTCTTGATTTTGTAAGCAAATGATCTTTCTTTATCCCCATTGTCTGTGACAGAAAGCTTGCCTTCTTTACCTTGTCAAATCCATCAAGATCGGAGGTGTTCATGATTTTCTATTTTCTGTCATTGTATTATTCAACCAACTGAAAAGAGAAGTTAGCCAATTTAACAACTAAACAGTAAATTGTAGTAGAAAGAAAAAATTATTGTTAAGGCATGGCTGAAAAACATTTGAACTAGAAAGTAACATTAGGTTTTATCATTGAATGAAGTATTTCTCCTGGATCTCTGTGATCATTATCATAAACCACTAGAAGTATAGTTTACTAACCTGTAAAAATCTGGTACACGATCATGAACTTAGAGTTTAAAGTCACCAACCAATTCTGTCTGAACAGGTTGGCCTGGTACAACAAACACCATGATTTCTTTCTTTGGTGCACACTTAAACCAAAATTCTTCCAGCTGCAAAGGAAAAACAAATCAAAGAATATAGTTTCACAAGGACACACTATGAGTACCATAATAATTGCCCATTTTGCTACAATAACTGTTCCCTGAGTTGTTGCTACTGACCTGATATGCCTAATCATTCAACTGCCTGCCATTAGTGTTCCCCATCAGCCAAAGTTGTAATGCTTGAGTAGCATTAAAAATCATGAGTAACCAGGGCAAAAAAAACCAATGAGTAGTATACATAAACAAGAATGAAAGGTGGAAGTGTACAAATGATTGATCATTATTTATAAAACTTGATGGTAATTTAGAGTTCATAAGCCACCTGACTAGACACAAATGGCTGCCGAATCAACTTCTATTCTGTCACAAGAATTGTTGTGAGATCTTATTCATTTATGAAAATCTTTACAAAACACCAAACCAACAACACATCATCACAACATAATGAACATATAACCCAAACCTTGAAAAAGCCCCAATCCTAGATTAAATTTTACCTTAGTAATTGAACATGCTGCAATTTTTTTGAACATAAACATGGCTATTTGATTTCCTTTGCTGCCAAATCAACGCCAATTTACCCTACAAACCAAGGGAATTCATATATAAAATCCAAACTCTAAATTCAACAAAACCCTAGAAACTAAAGATCAAAACATAACCCAACAAATTTAATTTCTAAAACCAGAATTAAAGTGAGAAGAAATTGAAATTGAAATTGGGAAAGAGAGAGAGAGTAATTAGAAGGGTTTGAACCGAGAACCAAAGAAACTCACCTTTGCTTGGCTATCTCCGCCGTAACCATCACTACCTCCATCATCTGTGTTTTTGCTGGTAAAGAATGAGGGTAAAGATTGAGAGATTTAAGTCATTTTGATATTTGAGCCCAAGTGCCCAACCACTAAACAATAAAGTGAAGTGAGGGTTGTTTAAATTTTTACCCAAACACAAGGCGGCTCGTTTAAATTTTCAGCCAAAAATGGAGGGCGGGATTATTAAAAATAACTTCACTTCTTATTTTATACTCTATCAAAATATCAAATTTTAAATTATGAAGATTTTTGTCTTAATTAAGATTTATGCATTTTTGTTAATATACAAATTGGTTTTTATAATTGTATTGTGCAAATAAATAAATAAATAAAAATTAATTAGAATATAAATGAGATATTTTAATATTATTGTACATTTTTCTTTTGTCTGACAAACTTAATTATCAAAAACTCGTTATGTGGAATCTAAGACAAGAGGAATACAAGTGTTATTTGAGCCAAGCAGCTCGTTTTGTATAAAGCTTGAGTTGGGTTCGAGCTCGGGGTCGGCTCAACTCATTTCTTAACGAGTTGAGCTTCACATAAAAAAACCCTCATACACTATTTAGACTCGGTTCAGGATGATCAACTCTTTTAAACAAGTCCTCATATTAAGTTTATTTGTGGGTAGTGAAAAAGCTTCTTTTTACCTTGATTGAGATTAGGGCTGTTAAACGAACCGAACAGCTCGAGCACGGCTCGGGCTCGGCACGTTAAAAGCTTGGCTCGAGCTTGTTCGTATAACTAAATGAGCCGAACTTAAACATAAAATAAAGCTCGTATTAAATCTGGGCTCGGCTCGAGCTCGGTTCGTTTATAAACGAATCGAGCTTGAACATAACAAAGCTCGACTCATTTAGATAAAATCCTACTTTTATATGTAATTTAATCGAGTAGCTCGAGCTCGGCTCGGACTCGACTCGTTAAAAGCTCGGCTTGAGCTCGTTCGTATAGCTAAACGAGTCGAGTTTGAACATAAAATAAAACTTGTATAAAATTTGGGCTCGGCTCGTTTATAAACGAACCGAACTTGAACATACCAAAGCTCGACTCGTTTGGCTCGTATAACACCCTTAGTTGAGATAGCTAGATAGAAAGTATACACATATTTTATAAATTTTTTTTTTTTATAAGTAATTAGTGAATGATCATTATCTTCTTATTGGTTTAGTAATTTTAACACTTATTGTTAATATTTATTAGAGTTTTATGAATTTTATAAAAAAAAATAATAATTAAAAAATACAATTTTTCATGCTTGTTGCTACATATAATTTTTATTAAGATATTGGTATTTTTTTTCTTTTACCAATAAAACATTGGTATTTACTGTAATATTTTTCAATGTATTGAAAATTTTATTTGTGAAAAATAAAATCAACTAAGAATATGAACAAAGTCTTTATAGCAATATTTATTGCACTTAATATTTATGCTATCATTTAATAGCGTTTTGCTGTGAATGCTATCTTTCTTTGGTCCGCTTGTAAAATGAGGATAGCATTTATTAGATGTGCTATTAAAAAACTTTTTGATAGCACGTATTTACATATGCTATCAATTTAATGCTATCTTTATCTATTTTTCTAGTAGTGGTGAGAGGTTAATGCAATAATGGGAATCCGAACATTGAGAGCTTCTCTTCCAATCGTATTTGTCTTGTCGCTTCGTACCCGTCCATTATTGGCATCTGGTGAGATATAACATTAATTTAGGACTAGTATCATAAAAATACAATAATAATACGCTTTATCATAAGCATTTCTAAAGTTTATATATAAAAAAACCAAAAAGGTGTTCAAGTTATATTTTAACTTACCTCATGGAACCTTGAAGAGTTCTGCTGATGTTTCTGTAGAGTAATACAAACGTGCCTCACTGCTTCTTCCCCATGCTTACAAGTAGTAACAGTTGCACCAAGCTTTTCCAATATTGTTATAGCTACCCGCCTACCCTACGTAACATCTGATTATCATCAACAACCAAAACTTTTATCCCAGACAAAATTTTATCACTACCTACTTCTCGAAATTCAGGTCGAGGATGTGATTTGGATGTTGATGAATTATGTCTTACATAAGTTTGCTTCGTGGATGGACCGGAGGCATTGGAAGATTGTCCAGTTTCTTCTGTAAACTTGAGTGTATATCTCTGGATTGTTGGAGCACCTCCAAACTCTGGTAGCAACTTTAACAATTCATACAAGCGAGAGCCATGAAGTGGTTTACTAACAATCAATTCACACTTGGCTAGTCTTCTTTTCTCATCAACCCTTCTTGCTTCAATATTGGTTTTCGGTGTATATAACCAAACTACCTTGTATTTAGAATCATTTATACCTTTCTTGAACCTTTCTAAGATCGAATACAACTCAAAGAACTGACCATCACTAAAATCAGTAACACTGAAATCAATAATGATAAGTACAAATTAAAACTTATTGTACTCTTAGAACTTGTCTTTCTATAGAGAGACATAGGATAATCCATACCTTCTTTCAAATTGAAATCTCGAGACGTTGGAGTACTTAAGTAATCAGTAACAGAACTCAAATCAGATTTTCCAGACGAACTGAGATGAGCAATGTGCCGTTGCCGTTTTATCCTTTCAAGAATAGAAAAAAGAGTTTCCAATCGGTCTATAGTTGAAACTTTCACCCCTGAGCTTTCCATGAACCTTTGTAATATTTTTCTTCTTTCGACTCCTTCAATAAATAATACAACATGTGAACCTTCTTGTTTCGGACTCTGATTCCGAATATTAAGCTCCAATGTATGATTTGACTTCACTGGTTTTCAGATAACAAGTAATCTATAGTCATGTTCTTCGGCACCTCCAATAGCACATGTAGTTGTTAACAAAAGAAAGAAACCAAATACTAATTGTTATTGATTTGCTTGACTTCAAAATACATGGACTGACAGATGTTTTATAGACTATCCTGACTAACAAACTATCTTGGATTGCGGCTTCCTATCACCATAATCATAAACCAACTACGACTCCTTCGGCAACTAAGATTCATATGAAATAGCAAAACACTTATCCATGTTTGAGACCTACTCAACTGTTGGACAGACTTATTCAAACTTTAACGTTAACACCCTCCCTTAAACTGAATGTACTGCTGATCATTCAGTTTACAAGCTACTAAGAAACACACACACCCTCCCTTAAACTGAAGGAGGAATCAAACAAACACCAAGTAGTTGTCGAAGGTTTTGAAAGACCGGTAATTTGAGCGGCTTGGTAAAGATATCTGCGAGTTGTTCCTCACTTGGACAGTACTGAAGAGCAAGAGTACCATCATTAACCAGATCGCGAAGAAAGTGATAACGCACATCAATGTGCTTACTGCGGCCATGAAGTACAGGATTTCGTGATAGCTTGATTGTGGAACTGTTATCGCAGTAAATTGATATAGGACCAGCTGGAGGAACCTTAAGAATGACCAGTAACTTGCGTAACCATAAAGCCTGACATGCACAAACAGCAGCTGCAACATACTCGACTTCTGTAGTGGACAAAGTCACAATTGGTTGCTTTTTGGAGGACCACGACGGCCCCAGTTCCTAGCATGAAGACATATCCAGAAGTGCTTTTGCGATCATCAGAATCACCAGCATAGTCACTGTCAGTGTAGCCTAACAAATGAGAGGAAATCCCCTTTCTATAAAAAATACCATAAGCAACAATACCATGCAAGTATCGCAGAATTCTCTTAGCAGCCAAGAGATGCAGTTCTGTAGGGCGTTCCATATAGCGACTGAGAAGACTCACACTATACATAATGTCCGGACGTGTTGTTGTTAAGTACATCAAAGAACCAACCACTTGTTTGTACATGATACTATCAACTGGTTTTCCATCAAGATCTTTAGAGAGCTTAAAACCAATTTCAGCTGGAGTGCTAACGGCATTACAGGCTTCCAGTTGGAACCTCGTCAGAATTTCTTGAACATATTTCTTCTGCGAAATAAAGATACCAGGGGAGCTTTGTACAACTTCAATGCCAAGAAAGTAGTGGAGCATGCCCAAATCAATCATTGCAAACTCTTTCATCATCGACAACTTAAAGGCATCAAGCATTGAACGATTATTACTAGTATAGATCAGATCATCCACATATAAAGACACCACACGAAATTCACCTTGAGAACCAAATATCAGAAATAAAGTAGGCTCGTATGGACATTGATCAAAACCAGATTTGATAAAGTAAGAAGTAATGCGAGTGTACCAGGCACGCAGAGCTTGTTTGAGCCCATATAAAGCCTTCTTAAGGCGATATACCTTGTGTTCTTGACCAGGTTGCACATAACCAGGAGGTTTCTCAATATACACTTCTTCAAGAAGTTATCCATGAAGAAAAGCGGACTTCACGTCAAACTGAAAAACGGGCTGCGAATGTTGAGCTGCCAAAGCAAGTACTAACCGAATGGTATCATGTCTAGCAACTGGAGCCAACACGTCAGTGTAGTCGATGCCTTGTTGTTGCTTATAACCTTTGACAACCAATCGAGCTTTGTATTTGTCTACTTCACCACGAGCATTCAACTTGGTTCGATAAACCCACTTGACACCAATGGGTTTGTGGTCTTTGGGCAAGTCAGTTAAATCCCAAGTATTGTTCTTCTCAATGGAACCAATCTCATCTGCCATAGCTTGCACCCATTTTGGATCTTGAGATGCCTCGTGAAAACTGACTGGGTCGGAGTCTGTAAACAATGCGAAATGGACAATTGTCTCATCAATTAAATTAATGCCAGTTACCTCATAATCGTGCATCCAGGCTGGATGACTCTTGGTGCGTCGAGGCCTTGCAGGAATATTAGAGTGGTCATTTTGAGTAGTATCTGGTGCTGCGTTCGAGTTATCGAAGGTAGCAGCTGAACTGTAAGATGATGGGTCAGCAACAATAGATGGAGGAGAAGGAACTTCAGCCTCATGATCGACCAAAACTTGTGTACTGGCAGCAGCAGGAGACCATAACCATGTATGTTCTTCATCAAATATTACATCTCGACTGATAACAAGCTTCTTAGTGGTGGGATTATATAATTTGTATCCCTTCGAATGCTCACTTAGCCCCAGAAATACACATTTTTCGCCTTTAGCATCAAGCTTTTTTCGTTTTTCGTCGGGAACATGTGCATAGGCAATGCACCCAAATACCCGAAAATGAGAAACACTAGGTCGCTTTCCAGCCCATGCTTCAGCAGGAGTCATGTTACGAACAACACTTGTTGGACTTCTATTTAGTAGATGAGCACTCCATAATACTGCTTCAGGCCAGAAGTTCTTTGGGATACCGGATGTCTGCAACATGCTTCGCACCATGTTTAAAATAGTGCGATTTCTTCTCTCTGCCACCCCATTTTGCTGTGGGGTATATGAGGTTGTCAATTGCCTTTTAATGCCATGAACATCACAAAAATTAATGAATTCTTTTGAAGTATACTCGCCACCCCGGTCGGAACGCAAAACTTTGATATGTTTGCCGAGTTCTTTCTCCACAAGAGCCTTATAAGTCTAAAAGGTGGAGAAAGCTTCTGACTTTGCCTGCAGTATGTAGACCCACATTTTTCGAGAATAATCATCAATGAATGTAATAAAATACCGTTTATTACCATTTGATGGTGGATCAATTGGACCACAAATATCAGAATGAACCAGCTCCAATGCTTCTCTAGCTCTCCATGTAGTTCCTGTTGAATGCATCTCGATGTTGTTTAGCAACAATACAACCTTCACATATTTGTGGAGGATGATCAATGATTGGAAGACCGATCACCATCTTCCTTTGCTGCAGAGTTCGCAAACCATTAAAATTGAGATGCCCATAACGAAGATGCCATAACCATGCTTTATCATGCACCATAGCAGCAAAACAAGGAAATACATCATTGTTGAAATATATTGGAAACATTCTATTCTTGGTAATGATAACCTCAGCAATAAGACCATTTTCTGGATGGAGAATGCGACAAGTTCCCTTTCTAATAAGAATTTCATAGCTATCTTCCTGAAGTTGACCAACACTCAACAGGTTGTTAGTTAATTCCGGCACATAAAACACCCCAAAAATAAACTGAGAATGCTTTGAGGTTTGAATGTTGATACTACCTTTACCCATAACAGGAAGACGAGAACCATTCCCAAGTATTACCGTAGAACGAAAGGATTCATCCAACTTAGAAAAAAGAGATTTATCGCAGCACATGTGGTTACTTGCTCCGGTGTCCAAGTACCACATGGTTCGATTTGTCTCATCTGTTGAATTGCAAACCATTAAAAGTGTAGGTTCATCTTCAGCCTCAACAAGATTAGTTTCTTCATCTTGTTCTTCAGATACCTGTGTTGGACATTCATTTCGAAAATGTCCATACCTGTGGCAGCCATAGCAACAAATTTTGGACTTATCAAACTGCCTCGATAGATGAGAATTACCACGTCCTTGACCACGACCAAATGGCTGAGTATTCGCACCTTTTCCACGCCCACGACCAGAACCCCTGCCTTTAGATGAATTTGTTATAGATAATTGTAAGGAATGTTCTGCATCGTCTTGTTGATTGATTCTTTGCTCACGAACAAGCAACGAACTCTCCAATTCATCAAGTGAAAGTGTATCTAGATCTTTGGACTCTTCAATAGAACACACAACATAATCAAATTTGGTGTTCATCGATCGAAGAATCTTCTCTACAATGGTGACATCTGCAATCTTATCACCATGAATCCTCATCTTATTAGCAATCGCCATAGTTCGTGAAAAATAATCTGAAACCGACTCACCAGATTTCATACGAAGAGTCTCAAATTCTGAGCGAAGAACTTGAAGGTGTGCTCGCTTCACCTTTGCAGTTCCTTGGTATTTCTTCTTCATCGAATCCCAGATTTCTTTTGCAGACTCTCTGGATAGAATGGTCTCCAGGATAGAACGATAAATTGCTTGGAAAAGTTCTTAGCTTTCAGAACTTTCAATCTTCGTTGCTCCAATTCTGTTTTCTGCACAGCCGTCAATGCACTGCGTTCCGCTTCAGTTGTTGGTTCTGAAATTCTGGTTTCAATAATATGCTAATACTCCTTAGACCTTAAGAAGTTCTCCATAAGCATACTCCAATGATCGTAATGACCATCAAAACGTGGAATAGCAGGTTGCACGAAATACTCCCTCTCTGCCATTTGAGAAAACTGCTACCTTCACAAGACAAAAAAAAACAACAAATAACTCTAGAGATGCTGCTCTAATTCTCACTCTCAAGAGCTGCGTTGCTCTTTTAATCTCACACACTCACTTTGGTTAACCTGGCTCTGATACCAGATGTTAACAAAAGAGAGAAACCAAATACTAATTGTTATTGATTTGCTTGACTTCAAAATACATGGACTGACAGATGTTTTATAGACTATCCTGACTAACAAACTATCTTGGATTGCGGCTTCCTATCACCACAATCATAAACCAACTACGACTCCTTCGGCAACTAAGATTCCTATGAAATAGCAAAACACTTATCCATGTTTGAGACCTACTCAACTGTTGGACAGACTTATTCAAACTTTAACGTTAACAGTAGTCTCGGTGGTTGAAAGTAATATATTGAATCTAAAGCAAGTTCCTCTCTCACCAATATCTTTATCCATAATTCTAATATCTCCACCCATGAGACGCACCTGCGAATGGTACAAAGTACAAACAAGTTATGGAGCAAGAACACTTAATATGTCTTTACGTAAAATTCATGTTAAATTGTTTCATGTAATTGAAAAACCATTTCACCAACAATGATAAACCTACACTAATAAAATAAACTATGCTTATCTTTAAATTGAATAAAACTTACTAGAGATTGAACCATTCCAAGTTCCAAACCAGTGCCTCCATGTTCAAAGGTTGTGTCTTTAACCTGAACAAAGTCCTCAAAAACAGATTTTTGTTTTTCCTTAGGAATACCCTTCCCAGTGTCATCTACCTCAATTACAAATTCATCTGTATTATGTGAAACCGACATTCGGTTGTTTGACATTATTTTGTGACTTGGTGTGTCCGAGGTTATCTCGCCTTGATCTCATTATTAGGAATACCTTGATGTGTGAGCATCGTCCCAAGTATTCTTTCTCTCATCTCAAGTTTGTTAGTGTGTTGTTTGGTACAGTACGTACGTACCCAGTTAGGACGTACGTACGTAGGGTTGGGCGGATCTTTTATTTTTGGTTAGGACGTACGTACCTCATGTTCAACAGATCACTTATATGTTCAGGGACGTACGTACCTAGTTAGGGCGTACGTACGTCGTCGTATGGATTTCTTGTTTTTGGTCCATTTTCTCTCTTTCTCAAACCCTAAGTATAAATAGGTTTTTCAACCATAGAACAAAGTAGTTCTTTGGTCGTCCAATTCATCTCTGGTCTTGGAGTTTGTTTAGGTTTGTTTAGGTGATTGAACTTATCCTCTTCTTCCCCATTCATCTTCTTCTTCCTTATTGAATATTTAGATCAGCTTCAAGTCTTCTTCTGTGTTCATCAAGAAGTCGAGTATCCTTGTGTGTTCAGCAAGGAACTCTGGTGTAAGCTTGCTTCATAGATGATCGGCTTCGAATCTTCTTGTGTGTTCATCAAGAAGTCGAGTGTCTTGTGCGTACATCAAGGTACTCTGGTGAAGTCAAGGTGTTAGAGATAACCAGTAGTGTCAACTCGCAGTGATTGCAGGTAGTTGATAGGTTTGTAGATCTTTTTTCATCTAGTGGATTTATTTGTTGTCGCGAGGACAACCGTGGATGTTTCCCATATTGGGTTTTACCACGTTAAAAATATCGTGTGTTCTTTACTTGTTTATCGCTTTATTCTTTGCTTTACTATTGTTATATTGCACATATTGGGTTTTCAATTGGTATCAGTCGCAGGGCGCTTGTTAAGGAGCGTAAAGGCTCACGCGTAGATCCTTAGTGCAATTTTAATGGATTCTGATAAATTTGGAACACTAATTTGTCCTCCAAAATTTAATGGAACTAATTTTCCCTATTGGAAAGTTCGTATGGCTGCGTATTTGCAAGCTATCAGTGAGGATGTGTGGATCACTGTGGAAGATGGTTGGTCACCACCGACAGTTATTACAGGTAGTACAGGTGAGGCTGTTATAATTGCAAAGCCACGAAACACATGGAGTCCGGAAGACAAAGTTGCTTCTACTAACAACCAAAGAGGGCTTAATGCTATATTTATGGCTTTGGATGCTAGTGAATTTCGGAGAGTTCATGGTTGTATAACATCTAAAGAGGCTTGGGATAGGCTGGTAAGAACTCATGAGGGTGACACTGCTGTCAAAGAGAGTAAGCTTGAACTTCTTATTAGTCAATTTGAAACTATGAAAATGGACAATAATGAATCTTTTGATGAATTCTTTATTCGTTTGTAGGATGTTATCAACAATAGTGCATCTTTAGGTTTAGTGTACACCGATACTCAAATAGTGTGTAAAGTTTTTCGGTCTTTGCCATCTAGATTTCGTTCTAGGAAAGATGTCATTCAAGAGAGCAATGATTTAAAGACCATGTCCATTGAGAACTTAGCAGGAAAATTGAGAACTCATGAACTTGAGGTTCAGCTTGAGCAACCTCAAAATAAATCCTTTGCTTTTAAAGCTGGATCTTTTGAGGATGTACAAGATGAAAAAATTAATGAGTCTTTTGACACTAAACAACATCTGAGTATTATTTATCGTTATCTTAAACATATTTTTAAGACTATGAAATATAATGGTTTGACTAACCATGATTTTGACAAGTGTAAGCTTCCCACGAAACTTGATGCTGAAGGGATAGAACAATAAAAAATCAAGTTATCTACCACTTGGGAGGAAGATGAAAGCGAGGATGATGATGATGTAACGAAAGACCATGTTACACATTGTGTTGCCTATGGGGCTTCTTTGAATGAGAATGTGGATTGTCAGGTAACCGATATTGTCGATCATGAATTCGATGATTCTATTTTGGTAAGTCCCGGTGAGTTAAGGGAATTACATATGTCACCTGTTAAACAATGTCAATTCTTGCGTAAGACTAATCAGATTTTGAATGATATGGTTGAGTCTCTTGTAGAAGAGAAATTTGTACTTGCAGGTGATATGAATGCCTTATCTGAGAAGTTTTTCGAAGAAAAGCTAGATTTCCAATCTAGAATTATTTCTTTGGAAATATCCAATCGTGAGATAGAAGATAAGTATCGTACTTTGTTGTTTAAGCACGAAGCTGTGAAAAAGGATTTATTTGCTTCTACTAAGCGATTGCAAGGGTTTGAGAAAGCTTCAGTTGATCTAGACACCCTTATTAAAAGTGGAAAGTTTTCGTCAGATAAGATTGGTTTAGGATATGACTATGTTCGAGCTTCCTCTAGTTGTGTGCCTACTACTACTTCTTTTGTGAGGCCATCATTGCCTCATTTGTTACCAAATCCTCGTATGCCTACTCCGCCCCCACCTACTAAGGCTTTTGTATCTAAGCCGAATGTGATGACCAAGAACAAGATAAATCCTAAACATAGACATTTTAAGTGTTTTACTTGTGGTCGGTTAGGTCATATTTCAGCTTTCTGTTGGGATAAAAATTCCATGGTTCCTTATTCTTCTTCTTTTGGTAATAATTGTTGGAACTCATATGGTTATTTTCCTGTACAGGCTCATCCTTCCTCTTGGACTCCTTTTAGGCCCCGAAGTGGTCCTAAGATACCATAACGCTTCAATAACAGAAAGAAGTTTGTGCAAAAGGTTACCAAACCACTTCACATATGGGATAGAAGCATCGATGTTTCCAAATGTAGTCTAGAGAATGAGCGGTTGAGGGTTGGAAAGTCTACTATAGGGGATAATATTCATCAATCCTCCATATCTGGGTCCAACTTGCAGAATATCTCTCAAGTATGGGTAAGAAAAGATAAGTTGAAGGTTTTTCTGGACTTGCAAAAGTCTGGTGGTGTCCCATATTTGGGATGATGTGGTTTGTTTCTAGCCTTGTGTTATTTGAATTGCATATTTCTCTAACTGATATACGGCTTATTGTGTATCAAAAGATTAGATTAAGAGATTTTCCTTCTTGTGCCTGTATAAATTGAAGATCAAAGTAGACAAGTAACAAGCAAGGGTCGTACCCACCTCAGAGGGGGAGATCTTAGCTCAAACACAATTAAGAACAATAATTAAGAAACATCAATGAATCAATAATAATAGTTGGAGAATTGATTCTACTTCCTACAGGCAATAAATAATAAGTAAACCTAACTTAAGAATATGGAAGATATGGAAAAGAAGATAATATGATGACATAGGGGGAATCGTAGGTTTCCACAATCTAGGTTATGCATATCATGTTGTTCTTCATATTCAATCTATAACAACTAATAAGTCACCTCTCAGCTATTCCTATTAGTTATTAATACCAATAATAATCAAATCCTCACCTCTCAGCTATTGAATCTAATTAAAACAGGATTTTATTATGCATGCTATTGAATATGCTTCATTAATCAAATCCTCACCTCTCAGCTATTGAATCTAATTAACTCCACATATTATTCACAATTTAATCCTCACCTCTCAACTATTGAATTTAATCATGAAAGGGTTCTAATAAAAGATAAATATTACAAACATACAGTAATCACCTCTCAGCTATTTCACTACACATCTACAATAAATATAATACTATTATCAAGACTAGGTCTCTCTAAATTCTAACAATAATATTTAACACCATGGATAACAATAGCATACAAATAACCATACTCACCTCATATCGCAAATTAGAGATAAGTAAGCATTAAGAACCTTGAATCACAATGAATAAGAAGAAACAACATAATACTTTTACATCACCTAGAAAACTTCCACCTTCCCCCATGATGATTTAGCTACTCATACCAAATGAACAAATAATTAAATCAAAGAACATCATAGAAGAATTCATGGATTGATATTGATTGAATTGAATACAAAAGTTGATCTTCAAGTGGAGGCTAGAAGATCAAGATCTAAAAGAGATTCTAGATAGATAAACCCTAGTTACAACTTCTCTTATATCTATATTATAACCGGCACTTATAAAACTTGGTAAAAAGACAAAGGACGGTCAAGATTTCCACATGAGATTATAGAGATTGGGTTTTAATGAGATTATAGAGATTGTGTTATTTAACCCGTGCAATGCACAGGTATTATTTTATATGTAATAAGTTTTACATGTTATAATTTGATTTTGATTTTTGCTATTGAAATTGATTGAAAGTAGAATTTTATTACGTATATGCATATTTATTTTCTAAGTCCTCCATAAAATTATTGTTGTCATGATTTAAAGGTTTTATTTTTAAGTTTTAGATCAAGTTAATTTAAATTGTATTCTCATTTTCTGTGTAGTCATCGAAGATATAATGTGAAATAATAATAATAATAATAATAATAATAATAATAATAATAATAATAATAATAATAATAATAATAATAATAAATTACTATTATTTTATAATTTTTTTGAGGATTTATTTACTGTATTTGTTTACCTATATAATTTTCTTAACAAATTTAAATAATATAAATTGACGTTTTTAATTTGGAGTGTAAATTATATCTCCAAGTTCACAATCCAAATTCTTGACATTATTTTGCTTATGTTACTATATTTTTATTTTTTTAACAAAAGATTTAATTTTAACTTTTGACAAAATACCAATATTTTGGATAAGATGTTCAATTGATTTGGTTTGTATACATATTGATTTAACCAAGTTATAGTGTTTACTTCTTTTGATTTTTGAATATATTTTGGATAAATTTTAGTTATGTGATTTTAATAAATAATCTTTTAATTTTGGTTTAACAAAATTCTCTTCAATTAAAGCATCAGTTTTTTCATATGGATCAACTTTTGATGTTTACAAATTAGTGTTTATCTTATATTGGTTAACTTTAAATATTTAATTTGGAGTGAAATTACTTAAATAGACTTACTAATTAACTATTGTGTAAAAGTTCTAAAATGATCTTTCAATTCTAAATTTTAATCAAATTCTCTTCAATTAAAGCATCAATTTATCTATAATTTAGAGAGAATATTTGCTTAACGATATGCCTAACTTTAATAGAGAGTATAGATTCTATCATACAACTCTATCTGTCTCATACGTCTCTCCCTGTTATTGATCAGTTCTAACTTATCATAAAACCTCTATCACCTCTCTACTCTCATATTTTCATCAATGAACACTTTACTTTTTCTCTCTCTTTTCAACAAAGAAAAATTTGAAATTCAAGTTTTTTTGTGTTTAATTTAATTTTTATTTGCAGTATCTTTAGCCAAAATCAATTATACAAATAATACATACAACCCATCCTTAAACCTGGACTATATGAGCTTTATACAATTAATTAATATTTTTATTTTTAATTTGATATTTGACTAACGATTCTATTAGTGATATCAACCTAATACTATCGTTGTTGCTTTCATGTCAATGCTTCAAATTTTATTTATAAGTGAATAGTTTTAATTTCATCTATACATTTTCAGAAAAATCAAAATTTTCGCAAACAACAATTTTTGTTTTATGGATATAATGGTGTGTTGAGGTGATAGCAAGGACTATCACTAATGTAAGTACTTACTTTTCAACAATATTTTTTGTGTTGAATTGCTGGAAATTCATCAAGGACCAAACTATTGTGGAACTGGATGTTTCCATCGAAGAAAATCTACTATGGATTATCACCTAACAAAACCAAGTTTCAATTTAAAAATCATGTTTTCACCAATGGTAAATATTGATTGATTACTTAGATATATTTTTTCTTTATATACAAATGGTTGAATGAATGCCGTAACTTCTTTGTTGCAGCCACACAAAATCAGGAAGTAATAAAACCGATATTTAGGAATTCAAAGGAGCTTATGAGATTAGCATAACAACTATTCTGAATGATAAATGAACCACCAGATTCACCAAGCAATCTTTCAAGCTCTTTGAAAACGGCCTTGGAAATTTCTGACTATAGCTATGAATCTAATAAACAATGAAGCACAAAGGTCAGCCAGTTCATTTTTGCCCATAGTATAAATAGTATTTCACAACCTCTATAAAGTTTTATCAGAATATGATTAATTGAATACTTTCAGTACCACAGGTTGGTTGGGTTTGCATGCAAAAACGTTCTTATAGGATAAAGAATTCATGCAAAGGGTTGGTTGACAAATTTTTGCACGCCAGACACATTTCCATTCTTATGTTGTGCGATGTCTGCAAAACCTATCATTAATATTCAAACTGGTCTTCTGGAAAAAAATTCATCAAAAAATAAACAATTTTCGTCACCGTGTTTGGTGATTTGTGGTTCAAGTAATGTTTGGTTACACATAAATTTGTATGTTGGGCCTTGGATACATTCATGAATTAATCTACTGCATCTTACCACCCTATCTTATCCCCAACAACACATAATTCTTGCCCAAGGTTAATTGTGCATGATAACTTCTATTGAACTAAGTTTAGGGCAAATATGTGTACATTTTAGCTAACTGAGATTGATTTTGAATGTAGTGTCTACAATTTTTACTTTGTTGTTTATACAATTTAATCAAATAGCACCTCCATTTTACTATCACTTTACTATAAGTCCCAGAATTACCGGCCATTTGGCTTGATTACTATAATTTTGTTCCTTAATTAAACATTATATTTCAGCGTATGTAGCAAGGGGTGGGTGGTACTGACGTACTGTCAAAGAATTCAAGGAATTGTGTGGCATTGTTCTGAAAGTTCATAGGATCAGAAAATATACCGGTTTAAGAATGCATACTAAATTATGATAGAATGATTGTGTCCTTCAAGATGATTGGGTGGTAAAAGTATATTCTACAGATAGATCTAATATAGAAATAATATTGTAGAGCAAATTGTGTTGTACGGAAGAACGAATGATTGGACGGGCAAGACGTAAACAGTTTACTGAAGTTGGTTTATGGTTGTTATTTTCCTTTGTATTTTGCAGTCATTGGGTCATACCTGATGGTGCGTCAGTCATGCTGACCAAGAACTGCATCATGTTTTGATGAGATTAATGTTATACGTACCATCAGTGTAAAGTTGAGACTGGTGACAATTATAGATAGGTGCTTCTAAGTTTGTAGATATATGATTATGCTCCTTAATATAAGTGACATTAAACATCTTTAGCACAAAATTTGTAAGAGTAAAGTTAAATCCATGCTTCATGGGTTCATGCTACAATGCTATTATGATGATTCAGAAGAAGCTTAAAAGTAGACAAAGTAGCAGTCTAAGATTGTATGTGTTGAATGCATACATGTACAACAATAGATAAAGCAAGAGAATAACGTAACCGGGCAACCAAAACAAGTAGGTACTAAATATCTAGCACGTAGTGGAAATTATGATGGAGATTTGGAATAACAGAAACATAGCATTAGAACCTTGAATTCAACTTCGTCAGAATGACGAATACGAATTTTAATTTTGTTGTGCAATGTGAAGATAGTTTATGGGAAACTCAATCATTTCAGTTAGGCTTCTAGCCATGGTTTAGAAAATTACAAAAGGTGGGACTGAAAAATATACAGGGAATTCAACAGGGTGGCTGACACCTTGCAAAGAATGATATCCATGAACCTCTTCTTATTCGAACTTTTAGATCATTAAACCACGATATGAGGACTATTCTATCGTACAATGTGATGAGGATTGTTTGACCAAGTTGATCAACCTTCATATATGGAAAAATACATGAGGACTATTCTATCAAACAGTTGTACAAGTCATACTTGGAGGCATATTTTCCAGATTTTTCAAAGAAGATAACACCTACACATTCCTTCATTAATCATGGCATAGGAAATGACCTTCAAAATGCATCTAGAAAATGGAATGACTATGCAAACATCTCAATAAGCCGTTGCAAATGGTGTAAAGGTAGGTTCATCATCAAAAGAAGGTGATCCACATATATCATATGCTATGGTTTAGGGTCAAATGCTCAACTCAGGGATTTTCTTGACAAAAAATGAAGTCCAAAAATGGTCTAACAACTATTTTCAAGAAAGAATAGAGTATGTGAAACTAATAGAAAAGATTCGTGCAACTGCAATTGAAAATATCAATTCAGAAGACAGGAGTCACAAAGATGAAACTATGGAAATTTAATATATTTTTTATTTTATCTCTGTTAAATTTATTTCTGTCTACAACAAATAATAGTATAGGATTTATTTTTCAGTAACAAAAAGGTTTAATTATCTCTATGATTTACATATAGAGGACTTTGCAAATTATATTAGAGCAATCACAATTTTTTGGCGTTTATTATCATTGAGTTACTCAATACAAGTATAAAAATAAATTCAAATTAACTATTTTAATCGATTTAACTATCAATTGTCTATTTTAATCATTTAGATTTTAGATTTTAGATTTGTGTCCTAATATAAAAATTAATAATTTAAATATAATTAAAAATAAGCGTCCCGGAGGGACGGGTCATACCTAGTATCATTACATAATGGAATACTTGAATGCAAAGACTTCCTAACTTAGTGAAATTCGTGGCTGCTGCTGTTGGCATCCAAAAGGGATTAGGCAATCAGCAAAACCTAATGCTCTTGGGCCAGAATTGTAGCTTGGGCCAAGACCTTCAGTTTGATAGCTCATGGGCCCCAATCGGACTTCTGGTTCTTCTTGTAGAGCCTTTTTAAGATCAAGACCCAAAATAGGAAGTCCGGTCCACGTGAGTCAACAGATTTGACCCAAAGTCTACAGAAGTCAACAGTTGACCGAAAGTCAACATAGGTCAGCAGCACTCGACTGAAAAGTCAACTCTTGACCAAAAGTCAACTGAAGTCAAAGTTGACCGAAAAGTCAACTCAACATATTTGACCAGAGTTGACCGCGGGGTGCCCTTGGCAGATTTTGCGGGTGCAAATATCCATTCTTCTTCACTTGTGCAAATAACACCTCTTTACTTGCTTTTCTCGACTTTTTGCGAGCTTTACACAATATTTGCATTTCGGCTCATAAAACCTACATAAAGACAAGAAAGCACTAATCAATAGATATAATACAATAATATAAGTTAAGTGCTAGACAAACAAGCTTTTATTTGGGGGATAAATATACACTTTTGAGGTCCGATCAAATACCCCCAAACAACACTTTGCTTGTCTTCAAGCAAAGATGAGAAGAAAGAATAAGGAACTCAAAAGAGAAGTATAACTAAGGTGATTGCATTGACCATATGCATCAAGGATTTCAACCACAAGGGTTTCCCAGGTGGAGGAGTTATAGTCTCCTGAGGGTTTTTTAGATAAGGTACCCACAAACTTACTATAATGACTAATTCAAGGATAGAATTTTCTACCATGTACATCAGAAATGGTTATATCAAGGATAAGGATAAGTATTGCTAAACCGATCATATGAGATAACATACTACCAATGCATGAATGAGATATGAAATATAAACCAAGCATAACGGTCTCAAATGCATCGAATACAGGCATGTACCCATACTACCACGGGTCTTAAGTCACCTTTGGAAATGTCGCTTTGACTTCTGTCTCACAATCATACACTCAGAAATAAAATCACTCAGAGATGGTATTTATCATTTTACCTCTATGTGAGGAAAGAAGATGGGCAATCATCTCACATATATATAAATAAGAACGGATTGGTGTAATGGAATGAACTTAGTCTCAAAGAATGGAAAAGTTAGTCTTGCTTGAGATGTCGGGTTTTTCACCTCAGCATCTTCTCACTTACTCGCCACATCCTACCATATCAGCAAAAACAGTAATGGGTTGTTTGGCTTAGGACAGGGCTAGAAATGGCACAGGCTTTTGTGAAATATTTTTGGAACATTCGGCCTTCAATACGTGCGATTTGTAATGCTAGCATGGAGAAATTTTTGGAAATTTTTCTTTTGGAAGAAGTATTTCTCATCTTCTTATGGGAAAATTTCAATGAAGCTCTAGCCTATTTGGGAATCTTCCTTTCTTTTTGGATTTGGAATGGTTTGGAAGATTCTGGATTTTTCTGGAATTTCTTCAAACTTTTTGATTTTCAATATTTGGTTCATCTCACTAGTTTGGAGATTTCTTTGTATTTCTCCTTTCTTCTTGTAACCACATAAACAATCATCCTCATGTTCCAAAAACATGAGTAAAGGGACCTAAAAACATTCTAAGGGTATTTACTCCTACAATGGAGTTGGGTAAGGATAATGGGCTCAAGAAAAAGGCTAAGTAACTAGGGGTGTTATTCGAGCCGAGCGAGCCGAGCTTTGAATGCTCATACTCGGCTCGTTTTAATACGAGCCGAGCTCGAGCCGAGCCCAATTTCTGAATCGAGCCTGGTTTTATGTTCAAGCTCGGCTCGCGAGCTATTTACCAAGCTCGAGCTCGAGCTCGTTAGGCTCGTTTAGCTCGAGACGAGCTCAAGCTTGTTTAGGCTCGTTTAGGCTCGTTTAGGCTCGTTAGGCTCGTTTAGGCTCGAGCTCGTTTGCAGCTTTTTCCTGAATTCCTGGTATAAAACAGATTATAGGAAATAAATGAAAAATAGCCTCCCAAATGGCCAAAATGCCAAATACCACCTCAAATAGTGTCAAATACATCAAATAATCTAGCTAGATCGTCACACCAATTAAAATATTACAATCTCATAAAAAGCAAACCATTACGACGTTACAAAGTTCATAACCAACATGACTGGAGGAAAAACAACAAATTACAAAACCAAAATGTTTTGCATCACTAAACCCTAAATTAACATAAACTGAGCATCACCAAACTGTCAACATAAGCCGAGCATCACCAAAATGAATTGAAAGGCCACAAACTAAATGTACTGCATCACCTAACTGCAAACAAAATAAAAAGAAAAAAAAATTTATTTTTGTAGCATAATGACCTTCTCCATTCTCCAATCAATAAATGTCGAAGAATAAAACATAATCACCTGGATAACATAGCATATTATATATATAACTGAAAAAAGAGCATCAACATATGAAAAGGAGCATCAACTAGCTAGTCTACACAAATACACAATCTTCTTCTTAATATCATTTGCGTGCAATAAGATGATAGTAAGCCTTTTATTTCACATGGATCACATGAAAAAAATGAACTTAAGTTGAAGATCTTACCAATTACCAATAAGACAACACAATAATCCAACATTCCAACAAGCCAACAACATAACCTGAAATCAAATTCAAACACACACGTTAAGACTGATATTTAGAAAAGTAATACAAAATTCATAAAGTTAAACAAGATAACACAAAATTATAACTATTCAAGATGTTACTATATACTTACATCGTCAAACTTATTTTAAACTTGAAACTCAACCCGCAACCAATTTGAGGCACAAAGAAGTCCTTCAACTGTGTCATCACCTAATGAAGCTCGATCATCACTAATAACTCTACGTCCGGCACTAAAAGCTGACTCAGAAGGTACAGTAATTACAGGAATAGAAAGAATGTCGCGAGCCATCTTTGACAAAGTTGGGAACTTCAAAGTGTTTGATTTCCACCAAGTCAAAACATCAAACTCTTTGCCTCCACCCATTAAGACGCCTTCTTCAAGATAAATGTCTATCTCTTTTCTGCTTGGTAGAACAGTACTTGTTGCTTTGACCCACATTTCAAATTCATTCCTGTCACTATCATTTTCAGTCCTACTCGCACCCCCACCACCATCTTGACCATTGTCTCCACTTGCACGACTTACTCCCTTGGCGACGTAGTCATCATAAAGCTTATGCAACTCTTCTCGAATAGATTCAAGTTTTCTTTCTCGTTCCACTTCTCCATATAGTTTCGCATATACATACTCAATCAACATCATCTTGTTTCGAGGATCTAAAACAGCAGCTATTACCATAAAAAGATTGCATTCCTTCCAATACTTGTCAAACTTTTCCTTCATCCTTTGAACCATAATCTTCATGAATTCTCTTGAGTCGTTAGCCGTATCATCCAAGATTTTCCTAATCTTCCAAACTTCAGGAAAATACAAATTTGATGTTGTATAGTCACGACCCGAGAAAATATCAGTTATTTTATCAAAAATAGCCAAAAACTTGCACACATCACGAGCTACTATCCAATCATCTTTGGATGGCAATGAACAATATGTAGTGTCTCTATCTGCATACCTAGGAAATGCAACTTTGAAGATGAGTGCTCTTTCCAACATCTGAAATGTCGAGTTCCACCGGGTGACACAATCAAGAATCAAACCCTTATCAGTGGGCAAAGACATATTCTTGACAACTTCATTGAACTTGTAAAGACGTGAAGGGGTTAAAATGATGTGCTTTACACTTTCACGAACATTCTCTATAGCACTCTTTAGTGGACTCAACCCATCCTGTACCAAGAGATTCAAGATATGTGCACAACACCTAACATGGAATATCTTCCCACCAAAGTAGAGTGCATCTCTTCCTTGAAATTGTTCTCTCAAAGATCTAATAGCCGCATCATTTGAAGAAGCATTATCAAATGTAATGGTGGAAATCTTGTTTTCTATTCCCCATTCAGAAAGACATTCAAATATTTTATCAGCAATGGCAACTCCACTATGCGGAGGTGGCAACAAACAAAAATTCAATATCCGATTTTGCAACTTCCACTCCACATCTAAAAAGTGTCCAGTGATGCACATATATCCTTTGGTTTGGTTAGAAGTCCACAAGTCGGACGTTAAGCTAATCCTACCAACACCAGTAAACATCACCTTCATCTTTTCCTTCTCTTCCACATATAATTTCATTGCATGGTCTCTAATGGCAAGGCGACCAAAAGGCTCATATTTTGGGTTAAGCATCTTATTATGAATTCTAAACAACTTGTGCTCAACAATCCTAAAAGGATACTCATGAACCATGATCATCTTGGCTGTTATATCTTTGACTGCTTCCTTATCATACTTGTAAGTCGACAAAGAACCACTATTTCCAATAGAATCATAGCTTAAAAGTGATTGAGTTGGACCTTTACCTTGACCAGAAATTTTAGCTTTACGAGCAGTGCATATCTGTATGTGCCTTTTGTAGGTAGTGGTTGGCGCCCCTTTGGAAATAGACAAAGTTGTGTAGCAGTGTTGGCATTTCACCACCTGTTTACCGTTTTCAGTCACTTCTTCAACATCTTCCCAAACCGTCGAAAACTTTCTTTTTTGTCTTTTAGGCTCTGTATTCTGATTCTCTTGAGATGGAATTGTTGCCTCGTCAACTTGCTCAACTTCCTTATCTGCAGTACTCTCATCAATAGCTATAGGAGCTGTTGAGGAAGCTCCTAAGTCGACCGAAAGCTCGGGATTTGGAGTCGACATAATCTAAAACAAAAATATAAATAGATAATTCAGCCATTATAAACAAACAAACAAATTAAAAAAATAACAACTATTGATTTGTATAACGACATAAACATAAAAAAGAATCAATTCAAAGTTATCATATTTCTCAATAGGTAACCACTAAAGAACCAAATTTTGATAGACTAGAAACAGATTTTTTGAGGTGAATAAAAACACAATCCTAAGATAACTAAACATATATACATGAGAGGCATTGGACTGTGATGCATTCTTATTTTTTGTTTACATGTATTGATGTTACCTCAAGGAAGAAAAAATAGATATGAATGATACTAGGTAACAAATAGATATGAATACCATAAACACAAGAGTTAAGACCACCGATTATTATTAAACATACCAAGTATTATTACACAGTAATGTAGTTTTCTCAAAGATTTGTCCAATATGAGCAATTCAGTTTAAAGCGATAAAAAAAAAAAGAAATCTACAATTAAAATTAGAAACAAAAAGACATGAATGATGATTGATGAATGTTTTAATTAAAGTGATGAACATCTGTTACAGATTCATACAATTCAAAATCTTCACTCTAGCTTCCTCTATCTATCAAAAAAAATTTATTAGTACATTCGATCCGTCATCCAGTTATTCCAAAGTTCCATCTTCCAGGTTAGGTATATATGCTCAGTCTGTCTGTTTGGTGATGTTTATGGGGATGGGGTCATTCGAATTCCTTATGTCCCAAACAACATAATATTCGATTCGATTTGATGCAAATATCTTTTGATATGATAATATCAGTATATCACTTTAGTTTGTAGTCAAAATGTGAAATGGAGTATATAGTGAGAAATCACGCTAGCTGTAAGTCGATCATTTTGCCAGTCGACAGAAAATTAACAAAATATACCTATGAATATACCAGTTTCACTGAAGTTTGCCAATTTAATATATAGTATGGTCTATTTTTGTATTGTCAGTATTCAATGTGGTCCAAAAACCATATGAATTAAGTACCCGGACTTCTCGAAAGAGCCTTGCCGGATCCATTGCTTTCATTGAGCTAGAGTTCACTTTTACTTTACAAGCAGCACCATCTATATAAACTCGATCAGATTTTTCCAGGTCTTTCTAGCAGTTCATGGCCTTTACTCAAGTATATATACACTGCATAAAGTACGTCTCTCGGTCTCTCCCAGACACACATTTTGATCCGTACATGCATACATTCAAAATGATACAAGTTTTCGGGTCTTTAATTTATATATATTTTTTCTAAAAAATAATCAAAGTTAAGATCTGATGAGCAGAAAGGCTAAAGATTTTTACAAAAGTTATATATGAAGAAGAAATAAGAAAGGTTGGGTTGGTTTTTACTTGGTTTCGTCTTAATGCCTAAGCAACCACTAACGTAGTCCCTTAAAGCTATCTACAAAGACAGTAGTTCATAAATAAGCTAAGACCCAAACCATGATTCTGCAGAATCTTCCTTCTCTTCCATTGGAACATGTTTTTTACATTTAAGCAAAATGTGTAATGGGGTTTGTTAAAAGTAACTCAAAAAAATTGATCGCACTGTCTCACACCTGAATATGTGCTACGACACTTCTTGATTAATGATTTTCATTCGAAATGGCTATTTTAAGCATCGTGTCATGGTTTAAGTTCATTTTCATCACTTTGTGACGTGACGACGAAACTAAAATTTTTATCCTCTTCTTCGCCTCAGGCAGAAAGTGCCTATACATCTTCACTGATATACTGTAAAATCGAAATCTTGTATATATCTTCTGAAATTTCAATTCCCATGTATATCTGAGATTCAATGTGTTGAATTGAAGACTATATGTACCTATACTTTGATTATTACATTTCAAAACAAAATTAAAGTGATGAACATCTGTTACAGATTCATACAATTCAAATATAATTTTCTTTTTTTTTTGTTAAAACACGCTTTTTAATCAGTCAAATTTAAACTAAAAAGAAGAAATGAAAAAACTTACCAAATCACAAGCAAAGAAAACAACAGAAGGAGAAGTTGTGCTGAAGAAGAAGAACACGCTTTTTAATCTGATCAACAACACCTTCTCTAATTCCAACTTTCTTAACAACAACACCTTCTCTAATTTGATTCGTTATGCTTGTGTTTCAAAAGAAACTATTGTTCTTGCAGAAATTAGTTTTGCGGAAGAAGATCTAAGCAAACTATTGTTCTTGCAGAAATTAGTTTTGGGGAAGATCTAACAATGTCTTGAAAATACTCCTCAATTTCATAGATCGTTTTCACATACAATTGGAAGAGGAGATTTATGTGTTTTTTTCTTAACAACGAACTGCCGAATTAGAGAAGATTGAGTTAGAGAAGAAGAGGAGACGGCAGAGACGGCTAGGTTTCAGGTTTGCAGAAATGCAGAATTGCAGCAGAAAATTATGTTATGTTATATATAGTGGGGGTAGGATAGGAATAACAGATATTAGTGGGGGTAGGATAGGAATAACAATATAAACTCGAGCTACTCGGCTCGGCTCGAATAAAGCTCGGGCTCGGCTCGAGCTCGAGACGAGCCTAAAATCTGCTCAAGCTCGGCTCGTTTTACAAGATGAGCGAGCCCGAGCCGAGCTTTTTTCGAGCCGAACACGAGCCGAGCTCGAGCTGCTCAGCTCATATAACACCCCTATAAGTAACAAGGAAAGGCTCAGAATGGTTAACCTAGGGGAATAAAATGTCATTAGGGTAGGCTAAGGTAAACAGGGTTTATCTAAAGGTCTTTGTATCATCTCTAAGTACTGATATGGTGATCACATCTTGAATAAGCTACAAGACCCAAGTTTATATTACACCCACTTGATGTCATCTCAAGGCTAACTATAAAAATGAATATGAGACTAAAAACAGACAAAACTGAGAGGTTGAGTCTTTTGACTCCAGATGTACGTGATAACTCTCCAAGAAAATGACGGGGCTCAAAAGCTCACTGGGTTAAGTCTCTACACTTATTCCTCAAGTTTATCAAGGTGTAGTCGTATTTGCACATGTAATCTATAATAAATGCATATGAATGTCATGCTTATGCTCATGCAAATGTAGTATAAGACTCAACTACTTGGTGAAGCAATAAGTGTCTTAAACTTGAAAAGAAATTCAACCATTATGTTCATCATTGATGGTGTACTTATCCTATTTTTGAAAAAGTCTTTGTAAAGAAAGAATTTTTGTTGATTTTTCTCAATTTTTTTGAATTTTTACATAAGTATGGATAAAGAAGTTTGAAAATCTTTTGCAAAAAGGATTGAAATACTTCCCCACCCCCAAACAAAGAGATTGCCTTGTCCTCGCTCATACTAAGCATAGAAAAGAGAGAGAGAAAGATATTACCATGAGTGTGCTAAAAAGTCAAACCGCTTTATAAATTCCAGTCAAACAAAATTATCTCTATATAGAGATTACAAGGAATTCCATACTATGACACAACTGAAATAAAATATACTGAAATAAGCGACTGACTCAACAGAAAAGGAAATCCTACATTACACTCTTGTTTTCAAGCAACCTCTCTTGGCAAACCATCCATGTCATCACGCCATAGGGTTAATGCCTCTTTGACCACATTCCAAGCTCCCTCACTATTATCCATAAAATTATCATTTCTATGCAACTCTGGAAACTCTACATATATAGTGTTAGGCACCCATGTGAATAGGCGACTTCTCCTAATATAACGGTGTGTAGGATCCATAGGGATAAGGTGAGTCCAATCATTGTACCTGGTCCTCCGATCAGGATAGGTATTAAGAATTATCTTACAGATAGCTGTTGGGTAAATTAGCTGACCGATCCCAAAAACATTTCTTATGCCATCCATTAACCAGGAAGCGATGTCAAGAGTTCTAAAATTATTAACAATACCGTAAACAGCATGCATAGTGTTATCATTGACATAGTCCAACCTATGTGCACCTAAGAGATTTCTCATGACCCATAAAGCAGCAGTAGCTACATTAGCAGGTAGGTAAATGGTAAGCGCCACATTAGCATAGTTCTCAGGATGGAAGGAAAAAGTCCAAGGGCCAAAGTGATCTAGGTAATTATCCAACATGTCAACATGATTGGAAAGGAAGTAATCAGGATGTGAATAGACAGGTCGCAATTGGAGTGGAACATCCAATGCCCGAGTGATGGCGAAAGAATTGATTAAGACGGGGAACCCATGCATAGTAGCTTTGAAACCATCAAAGGGAATATCATTACCAAAGGGCAACGTACGGTAAAAGTCTCTTACCATAGAAGGGGAATACACAGCAGTAGAATCATAAAGAAAACCTTCCCAACCTTTGTCGAAAATCCCATCCCTAAAGGAAGCTCCATAAGGACTATCCATAATTCCCGAAAATCCATCTCGGGGACGATGTCCATGCCATCGGTCATCCACAACTCATTTTGATCATTAGCCATTGCAAAAGAACGAAGAAAACACTAAAAACCAGCACGAAAACCAAGAAAAAATCACTCAAACCAAACCCAAAAAACTGCTGCCAGGTCCAATCTCGAGTCGAGATTGAAATGGCCTATAAGGAACTCGAGTCGAGTTCGGGCCACAACCAGAAAATAAAAAACTTTTTGAAATATGATTTTTTTAAGTGACGGTCCTCTAACTATGGTGTGGTATATATAGGCTAGATTTTAAGAGTTTGAGCCCTAGTAGGACTCCAAAAGTTGCGTAATACCATAGGGTTTCCAAAAAATCAAACCCTAACTTCCTTTCTAATAAAAATATTTAGACTAAGGTCCCTAAGACCAAAAAATTTCAAAATATACTCAAAAAGTCCAAAATTTTGAAATAAAGCCCAAGAATGGCTAAAAATCTCAGAAAATGACAAGTTGACAAGATAATTAAAATTTCAACCATTTTGATTAAATTTTTGAAATAAAGTACAATGATCGAAAGTTTTAATACAAGAGTGCAAAATCAAAACAAAATACATAAGCAAATTACAATGGCTAATAACAGAAATGAAAATCAACCCCGTCGACGACGATGAAGCTGGAACCGCTCCTCGTTGGTATGGAGTGAAAAGAACGCCCGCTGGTTCCCGGGCCTGTACTGGACGGGCACCTCTGCCTGTGGGTCCCACAACAGCTGTCGACAGGCTGACAGCCCAGAGTTGGAGACCTCGAGCCGGACGACCGACTCCAGAGAGAGTGCAGGAAGAAGAGGCGCCTCCCAGTAGCGCAGAATAGCCATTACCAGGCTAGGAAGTGGAGCAGAAATGACTCGGGCACTGGTGATAGTCACAAAAAGACGGCGGACCATACAGTAGCCGTAGACATCCTCCTGAAGCAGGCGGAGGATATGGATACCCTCCGAGAACAGCTCGCTCGTCCTTGTCGTCCCAAGGACATTGGTGGTCAGCCAGTGTGCCACCAAGCCTTGGTTGACTCGGAGCCAACCGATCGAGATATGGCTGCTATACCGATGAAGCACCAAATCATCAACGAAGACGGCCTCGATGACGTCTGGTGTCACCGGTGGAGCCTCCTGCTGTAGTGGAGCCTCGTCCATCTCGAGCGCCGTGACTATGGAGACAGTCTCAGGCGTCAGCAGGTAACGATGGGCAGGATCCCAGTTGATGATTACGCCGTCATCGGCCAACTCCATTGACTCATAGAAACGACGAACCATTTGAGGATCAAATGGCTCAAAGTCTGAGCCAAGGAGTACATCCCAGCCTCGGGCATGAATCCTCTCAAGAAAAGTGCTCCCAAATCGATTATCATCGAAGAGACGCGAGTAATCGCGCTCTCGGATAATCACTCTCTCTCTCTCTCTCTCTACGTCTAGGAGGCATGATAATGGGGGATTTTGGTATAGATTTGAAGAGGATGAAGAAAGGAACAAAACCCCACAAGAATTTTCGAATTTGGCCTAGAAACGAGTGAGAATCGAAGAGAGAGAAACAAAATCTGTTGAGGAACTCGAGTCGAGATTGAAACGCACTGTAAAGAACTCGAGTCGAGTTCTGGGGAAGAATGGTTTGACCCGCGTTGACTTGGTTTGACTATGGTTTGAAAATGACTTTGTGACTTTTCTAAAGACACCCGAGGGTATATATAGAGAAGTTACTTCCCCTAGACGCTTCCCCCACTACTGAAATTAGTGGAAATGACCGTTTTACCCCTAGAAAGCGAAAAGGCACGAAATAATTCAAATTTAATTTTGAAAAATTCCGCGATAATGTATAATAAGCGAATATAAGTACCATTAAGATGGTCAAATAAAATCCAAAAATCATGCAATAATTATTAAAAATTCAAAAAATTGAAATAAATTCAAATTTGTAACTATAATAATTATTTAACTAAGTAACCGCAATCAAAGAGTGGTGGGCCACGCCCCACCCCCAAACAGATTTATTGTAGGATCTTAAAGAGATAGTTATTAGCCAATAACCACTAAACTCGATAACTAATAAGAACACTAAAGCACGATTGGGTTTAGAAGATACACAGGGCTCCCTCCCAGGAGTGCTGAGTTTAACGTCTTCAGCCAGACAGGTGGACAACCAGGATTCACTCCCTAGATAAACGCTACTCTAAACAAAGATACATGAGAGTGAAAAGCGCTAGAATGGAATGCGTGAAATCCTGATGTCTAATATACAACATGAGTCTTTTAAACTCAGATACTCTAGACTTAGGAAAGATGGGAAATGACATCCCCACCCCCAAACAGAGCGAGAAACAGGTCTGTTTGGTGATGATGCTTCAGAGAAAAGTGTGTACTGGATCAATTAGACTCAACCAATAAGAGTTTGTGGACTATAGGTCCCGGTACTTTCAACCACACCTCCCAAAAGAGACAAGAGTAGAGTAAGGGAGGGTCCGGATACCAGCAGGTCAAGTGTTAATCTAGATAGGTAAGGTCTTCTAAAAGAGTTTCCTCTACTTCAGGGGACCTTAATTCATGGAAATGCTTAAGACGTTGACCATTGACTTGAAATTCAGTATTGTCTGCAGGATTTAGACAAGTGATAGCACCAAAGGGTGTTACTGCAGACATTACAAAGGGACCCGACCAAAGAAACTGTAGTTTACCAGGAAATAAATGCAACCTAGAGTTATATAGTAAAACTTTGTCCCCAATTTGAAAATCTTTACGTAAGATCTGACGATCATCTAGTTTTTTCATATTAGCTTTGTAGGACTTGGAAAGATCATAAGCTTCATTCCGAAGTTCCTCAAGCTCAAAAAGCTGGAGTTTTCTCCTCTCACCTGCCTGGTCGAGATTAAAATTGAGCTTTTTCATTGCCCAGAAGGCTTTATGCTCAAGCTCTACAGGTAAGTGACAGGGTTTTCCAAAAACAAGACGAAAGGGAGACATGCCTATGGGAGTTTTAAAAGCAGTACGATAGGCCCATAATGCATCACTAACTCTACGAGACCAATCAACCTTATTAGGGTCAATTGTTTCTTGCAAAATGTTTTTAATCTCTCTATTCGACACCTCATCTTGGCCATTAGTTTGCGGATGGTACGCAAGGGCCACTTTGTGAGTAACTCCATACTTTTGGACAAGTTTTCGAGAAGCTCTATTGCAGAAATGGCTCCCCCCATCACTAATGATCGCATGGGGAGCGCCAAATCGGGCAAATATATACTCATTTAGAAAATTTACTACAGTTTCTTGGTCATTGTGCCTTGTGGGAATGGCCTCGATCCATTTAGAAACATAGTCTACTGCGACCAGAATGTACAAAAAACCATGACAACCAGCGAAAGGGCCCATGAAATCAATGCCCCATACATCAAACACTTCTATAGGAAGTATTGGCTGTAAGGGCATCATGTGCCGCCTAGTGATTTTCCCTAATTGTTGACAACGAGTGCAGACAGTACAATGCATGTGAGAGTCCTTAAAGAGAGTTGGCCAATAAAAACCACACTACAATACTTTAGCAGCTGTCTTTTTGGCACTAAAATGTCCACCACAAGCATGCTCATGGCAGAACTTAAGGACCTCTTGTTGCTCCCAATCAGGGATACAACGACGAATGATCTGGTCAGGACAGTCCTTAAAAAGTTAAGGGTCATCCCAGAAATAATACTTGGCATTAACAAGGAATTTGGATCTATCTTGCTTGTTCCAATCATTTGGAAGCTTGTTGCTAGCCAAGTAATTAACTATATCTACGAACCATGGAGCATTCGATATTGCGAAAAGAAGCTCATCAGAAAAGTTCTCAGAAATAACACTAGAATCCTCAGGACGGTCTAATCTAGACAAGTGGTCGGCTACTACATTTTCGGTCCCCTTTTTATCTCTAATCTCAAGGTCAAACTCTTGAAGCAATAATATCCAACGAATAAGGCACTGCTTAGTCTCCTTCTTGGACAGAAGGAATCTAATAGTGGCATGATCTCGTTCTCCCATATCACTAAAGATGTGTAACATACACCTCTGGAAAGTAGCAGGTGCATTACATAAATCAAAGGGCATACGGGCATAAGCGAAAGTGTCAAAGGGACATGTAAATGTCGTCTTTTCCTGATCTTCAGGGGCGATAGGAATTTGGTTGTAACCGGAGTAACCATCCAGGAAACAATAGAAAGAAAGACCAGCTAGACGTTCCAACATCAGGTCTATGAAGGGAAGATGAAAGTGGTCTTTTCGGGTGACTGTATTAAGCTTTCTATAGTCGATACAAACACGCCACTTAGTTGGAACTCTAGTGGCGACTTGTTCGTTCTTATCATTGGTAACTACAGTCATGCCGGCCTTCTTAGGGACCACATGAATAGGACTAACCCAGGGACTATCCGAGATAAGATAAATCACCCCTGCATCCAGAAGTTTAAGAATCTCTGCTCGAACAACTTCTTTCATCGCAGGGTTGAGGCGTCTCTGAGGTTCACGAGAAGTTTTGGCATCGTCCTCAAGATGAATACGATGAGAACAGACAGAAGGGCTAATGCCTTTGATGTCGTGGATAGACCAGGCAATAGCAGAACGATGCTCTAAAATAACTTCTAAAAGCTTACTCTCCTGTTCGGTAGTAAGAGATGAGGAAATGATAATAGGATGACTACCGTCTGAATCAAGATGAGCGTATTTCAGCTCAGGAGGAAGAGGATTCAGGGTAGCAGGAGGTGGAGTGATGGTCTCTACTTGAGTCTCAGAATCTAAGCTACAAACCACATCAAGGGCCTCAGGGTCTTTAGGTTCAAAGATAGGCACACTATCAAGTAGAGCATTGGTTTGGGCAATAGATTGGTCAATGTCGAAGCCTACATTATGCATGGCAAGGCAATGAACAACCGGATCTTCAGGGTAATGATAGTGCACCATCTCATAAGGTAATGAGTCTAAAAGGCACACATCCTCAGATAAGGACAGATCAGGGGGTTGTTGGCCAAGGTTAAATATATTAACTTCAACGGTCATAGAGCCAAAAGTGAGAACCATGGAGCCATTCCGTCAGTTTATGAGAGCATTAAAGGTGGCAAAGAATGGACGACCAAGGATGATGGGCACCGAATCATCGGCAGTAGGTTCAATATCCAACACCACAAAGTCTATAGGATAGTAAAAGTCTGACACTTTAACTAATAGGTCCTCTACTATACCTCTAGGTACTTTCAAAGATCTGTCGGCCAGTTGTAAAGACATTATCGTGGGTTTCATGTATGTTAGACCTACGCTAACGTATAAGGAGTAAGGCAAGAGATTATAACTCGCTCCTAAGTCTAACAAAGCTCTACCCATGAATTTATCACCAAGCTTGCAGGGTATGGTCGGTTTTCCAGGGTCCTTATATTTTACCACACCATTTTGTTGGACAAGTGCAGAGAATTCTTCAGCTATGAATGCGTTTTTAGGCACATTAGTTTTTCTCTTAGCAGTGCACAAGTCTTTCAAGACCTTAGCATAAGAAGGTATCTGTTTAATAGCCGTGAGGAAGGTTATATTAATATTTATCTGTTTGAACACATCAAGTGCTTCCTCTGGTTGGACTTCCTTTAGAGACCTTGTGAGTCTCTGGGGGTAAGGTACTGGTGGGTTGTAAATCCGTGGAGGATCCATGATCTCACGGGCAGTCTTCTTCGATTTAGAGGTGGTCACCTCATTGGTCGAAAGTTAAGGTGGGGCAACAGGTGCAGATGTAACCGGGGTCACAATGTTGGGACTCGGTGTATAATTAATTTGATTATCAACCTGTTTTCCTGACCTAAGAGTGGAAACCGATTTTACTTCAGCAATTGGTACAGATGTAGACGGATTTGCAGTTTCCGTCACCAAGGCAACTTCCTTGCCTTTGGGGTTCGGGATGGACTGTCCCGGAAATCTACCTCTTTCATCAAGTTTTTGTTCAATTCTCTGGATGGCTTGGGCATTTGACTCAATAGAAGCCTGAGTCTGTTGAATGAAACGTGCAAGCACATCCTCAAGAGAGGATTTAGGTTGGGTAGATTGATTAGCTGGCATGCGGTCCCTGGAACCACTCATAGGATGAGTATTGTTCGAGTAAGGGGGGACCGGTGCCCTGTTCCTATTGTCAGAGTGACCAACATACGTGGCATTGCTACGTTGCCTATAAGAGTTGTTAAAACAAGGTGGACCCGCATGATGATTATTAGAATGAGAAAGATTGGAGCGGTCCATGTATGGGTACGTGGCATTGCCCTTAGTAAAGTTGGTTCTCCCTGCGTAATTAAACGCACAGGCATCTTCAGTTTCTGGTGAATTCATTAGGAGAGGGCAAAATTCAGCAGTGTGGGTCTGGTCATGACAAGCATCACATGAAAGAGTGGAGGCACTCATAACAGTTGATTGGGGATTTAAGGATACGGCAAGTGCTGCTACCTGTTTAGTTAAACTTTGAATTAGATTTTTAAGCTCAATGTCAGGTTTGACATCATACATTCCTCTAGGTTTATCATTAGAGTTTAGGGTAGTGTTTCTCGGGGTATGTCCTGGTATATCCCAATGTTGGCTATTATTAGCAATCTTTTCAAGGAAAGCTAAGGCCTTGGTGGTGGAGTAGTCAAGGAAATCTCCACCACTCATGTTATCAACTGTGCTCCTAGTTTGAGTATTAAGGCTCCTATATAAAATTCTAACTTTTTCATTGTCATTAACTTTGTAGTGTGTACATTGAAGAAGTAGATCATGAAATCTCTCCCATGCATCAAAGAATACCTCACTCTCTTTTTGCCTAAAACTTATTATGGCATCAACTATGTCATTAGTTCTAGTGATAGGAAAGAATTTGGTCAAGAACTTCTTACTTAGTTGAGCCCAAGTGACAATAGAATTAGGAGGAAGGCTATGTAACCAATGATATGTTTTATCCTCAAGAGAGAATGGAAACAATCTTAGGCTAACTTCCTCCTCAGATAGATGTTTCTCCCTAAAAGTGTGAAGAACGGTCAGAAACTTATAGAGGTGTTGATATGGATCTTTCCTTGGAAGTTCATGGAACTTAGGCAACATACCCACAATCTGTGGGCGTATGCCATAGCAATCTGCATGTGTCTCGGGTAAGACAATGCAAGTAGGTGGCCCTGTGGCCAAAGGTGAAAAGTAATCCCGAAGGGTAGCTTCTTGAGCCATAGGTGTAGGATGTACTTCAAAAAGTGAAGTTGAGTTGTTGAACTCTTCTTCAGAAGGTAGGGAAGTTGAATTGTTAAACTTTTCCCCAAGAGAAGTAGAGAGGTTCGTGATTGTGCTCTTTGTGTAGATTGTTGGTTTGGACAAGATTTTACCTGATCTAAGATGCATGCAACATGCGCATTACGTATGCCATAGAAGTCCTAACCATTTAAAAGCATCTAACAAGGGGCTCAAAAACTGAATCTATTTTGTGTTCACCCAAGTCAATGAGTTCTCTCCAAGTTTCGTGAGTGATTTTCCTTCTCTTGAGAGTCAAGCAGCGAATAACCAATGTGGGAGGTTTTCCGTGCCTAAACACGTTCCTTAATTAAATAACCACAATTGATTCTACAGATAAATATGTAGGGGTTCCTGACCCAATTCCTGACTTGTGCTCCAATTAAAGAAAAACCAAACAGTAATAGTTGAAGTATCCTTCAAAGTCTCAATGAGAACATCGTGATAACATGGCTTTAGTTGATTCAATTTTTAAGGCTTAGGATATTGCAATCAATTGATATTTAGGTTTCACTTATAGGCCAGGACCACCTTGCAGTCCCGGTTTAACAAGTAAAAACAGAAATTGAAATCAAGCAACAATCAAGATCATGCTAATCATTACAGAAACTCCTCTTGCATGGGATTCGAGGGGGGTTGAGAAAATGCTTAGCTCCCACTTTGTGCTAAAAAGTACAATTGCCAAACAAGCCCACAAATGTGGGGAGAAGACGAGTTGAAGTCGACTAAGGGGGAACCGCTCCTTGGGTTTCAATCGTCCTTAGGAGTCGTTCCTTAGTAGACCCAATGCTTGCTCCACAACCTTGCTCTACTACCCGCTTAGAACACACAATAATAAAAATCCTAGCAACACCTACTTTAAAAATATTACAACCGCGACCCCTTCGTAGATCGAATAATTAAATAACTTACATCACCTAGAAAGCTTCCACCTTCCCCCCATGATGATTTAGTTACTCATACCAAAGGAACAAATAATTAAATCAAAGAACATCATAAAAGAATTCATGGATTGATATTGATTGAATTGAATACAAAAGTTGATCTTCAAGTGGAGGCTAGAAGATCAAGATCTAAAAGAGATTCTAGATAGATAAACCCTAGTTACAACTTCTCTTATATATCATTACATAATAGAATACTTGCATGCAAAGACTTCCTAACTTAGTGAAATTCGTGGCTGCTGCTGTTGGCCTCCAATAGGGATTAGGCAATCAGCAAAACCTAATCCTCTTGGGCCAGAATTGTAGCTTGGGCCAAGACCTTCAGTTTGATAGCTCATGGGCCCCAATCGGACTTCTGGTTCTTCTTGTAGAGCCTTTTTAAGATCAAGACCCAAAATAGGAAGTCCGGTCCACGTGAGTCAACAGATTTGACCCAAAGTCTTCAGAAGTCAACAGTTGACCACAAAGTCAACCATTGACCAAAAGTCAACCGAAGTCAAAGTTGACCAAAAAATTAACTCAATATGTTTGACCAGAGTTGACCGCGGGGTGCCCTTAGTAGATTTCGCGAGTGGAAATATTCCTTCTTCTTCACTTGTGCAAATAACACATCTTTGCTTGCTTTTCTCGACTTTTTGCGGGCTTTTACACAATATTCGCATTTCGGCTCATAAAACCTACACAAAGACAAGAAAACACTAATCAATAGATATAATACAATAATATAAGCCAAGTGCTAGACAAACAAGGTGTTATTTGGGGGATAAATATACACTTTTGAGGTCCGATCACTAACCACATAGGCTATTTGTTTGGTGCTTCTATTTTTTATGCTTTGTTTGTTTAGCTTGCAGATCATGCTGCATGTCTGAATACATTGTTAAGAAAAAAAAAAAAAAAAAAAGGGTTGTTAGTTATTCCTTTAATTTTTTTTTTTTTTTTTTATTCCATGTATGTGTTGTTGGATGTATCTTTTCTGAGATATTAGTTTAATTCAATTGTCTTAAATAAGTTGCAATATGTTTGGGTGTTTTCTCTTTCTGAACTCTTAAGTATGTTTTGGTATGTATCATGCATTTTTCCTCGCTTGTTTCCACAGTGCACAACATCCTTGCATGATGGGAATTTTTGGAAACCACTTACATATTCTTTGAGCTGATAGAACTTCTCTATCTCTCGAGTATTTATGTTATCTTGAGCTATCTCTCCTCTGTTTTGGTTAATGCTCATCTTGTTGTTCGTGTTATTAAGAATTCTTATTTTCCTCTTACAACTCTTGTTAGTGGTCAATGACTCACTTTATCCCCAGCCATTTGATTGTTTTTATAGCAATATCAGTTGGCTAAGAACCCGTTGGGGTTGTGAGGGTCATGCTCTGACGGATGCACTCAAGAGATGTTAGTTCTTGCGTTGCACGTTATCATGGTATTGCACTTCTTGAGTTAGTGTTTGTCAAAAAGATGTAGGCTACACCCTACCCTCGTGTATTTGAAAAGATGGAGGCAAAAATCCGTCCCACGCGGGAATGACATTGGAGTGATGTAGACTAAACTCCACCACATGCGGCAAAATAAAAATCCTAGCGCATGTTCATTGTTTTTATGTAAGGCATACAAAGTTTATATTCCTTTGCCTTTTGGATGTCTTGGTTTTCATTTGAAAGATCATATTTATATTCGTTTGCCTTCTACTTATAATGTTTGTTTCAAAGGGGGTTGAAGTTTGTTTCTTTTATGCTCACTTACTAATCGTATGTCTCTTGTTCATGGTTCTATATGCTAGGTCTTCAAAGGGTGTGTTCTAGTGGTGAACTTTCTCTCTCTTTATGCATTGCATTGCATCTACACACACCGAGGTTTAGTTTATGATGCACTTCAATTCTCTTATTTGTTCAATCTTTTGTTTATCCCCATATATTGCCTCTTATTTTTGTACGGATTGGGATTGGCTACTATTTTGGGAATTTCATGATGCATTCTTCTTCATTTTTATGGTACATATGTTCTTTTCTCTTTATCTTTTTGTTAAGGTTTGTGAAGTTGTTTTAGTTAAGGATTTTTTCTCATATTGATGGTGTTTGTGTTGTGTTGACAAGAGTTTGTTCTATATCTTCTGTTCAATATCTATTTCTTGTTAACATGTTTTATTCTTCTCTTCTTTTCTTTTATTTGTTATGGTTTAGTTTTTCTTACTTCTTTTCTTTGTCACATTGCTTCTTTTGTGACAAAAAGGGGGGAGATTATGACTCTAATACTAACATCTTCTTCTTCTTTGTTAGTTTATCTTGGATCATGTTTCAGGTATGCTACACTTGTGGGGGAGCACAAGTATTCATGCTTGAAATTCGTGAAGTATGGGGGAGTAGTTCCTAAAAGCTTCCGTTGATTCTCTGATTGGTTCAGAATTTTTCTTGTTTCCATTTCGTCTCTGATGATCAAACCTTCTTGCTCGAGCTGAATATCAAGTGATGGTGACTTGGTACGTATCGAGTGTGAGTGTGAGTGTTCTTGTAGGCATGTATTATAAATGCCCTTGGGTTGGGTTTGTAAGCACGTATTATAAGTGCTTCTAGAGTCATAGGTTTTTGTCACAAAATAAATGTCAAAGGGGGAGATTGAAACCGACATTCGGTTGTTTGACATTATTTTGTGAATTGGTGTGTCCGAGGTTATCTCGTATTGATCTCATTATTAGGAATACCTTGATGTGTGAGCGTCGTCCCAAGTATTCTTTCTCTCATCTCAAGTTTGTCAGTTTGTTGTTTGGTACAGTACGTACGTACCTAGTTAGGACGTACGTACGTAGGGTTGGGCGGATCTTTTATTTTTGGTTAGGACGTACGTACCTCCTGTTCAACAGATCACTTATTCGTCGTATGGATTTCTTGTTTTTGGTCCATTTTCTCTCTTTCCCAAACCCTAAGTATAAATAGGTTTTCAACCATAGAACAAAGTAGTTCTTTGGCCGTCCAATTCATCTCTGGTCTTGGAGTTTGTTTAGGTTTGTTTAGGTGATTGAACTCATCCTCTTCTTCCCCATTCATCTTCTTCTTCCTTATTGAATATTTAGATCAGCTTCGAGTCTTCTTCTGTGTTCATCAAGAAGTCGAGTATCCTTGTGTGTACATCAAGGAACTCTGGTGTAAGCTTGCTTCATAGATGATCGGCTTCGAGTCTTCTTCTGTGTTCATCAAGAAGTCGAGTGTCTTGTGCATACATGAAGGTACTCTGGTGAAGTCAAGGTGTTAGAGATAACCAGTAGTGTCAACTCGCAGTGATTGCAGGTAGTTGATAGGTTTGTACATCTCTTTTCATCTAGTGGATTTATTTGTTGTCGCGAGGACAACCGTGGACGTTTCCCATATTGGGTTTCACCACGTTAAAAATATCGTGTGTTCTTTACTTGTTTATCGCTTTATTGTTTGCTATACTATTGTTTATCGCTTTATTGGTTTCCCAGCTTCAATCTTACTTGTGTCAAGAACAGAGTTTAGTAAGCCTGAAAATAAAGTTCCCACCAAAAGAATTCAATTAGTTATTAGACTTTCATTATCGCATACATCATAAAGATCCTATAAATAACAATGAATGTAATCATACGACTGAACTATCAATTAAACATGACCAAGAACTATAAATCGAACTATCAATTAAACATGACCAAGAACTATAAATCGATAAATGAAAATGCGATGAAGTGAATACTCACCAACAAGGTCTGCGGTAAAAGTTCTCATATTTTCTAAATTAGCATATATCTCAGAATTAGGGGAAACCTCTGCACTGCAAAGGGTCATTATACCATCTAGAGCTGCAAGGGAAGAACGAACATCGTGACTCACACTTGCAAAGGCTAGACTCTTGTTCATACTCTTCCTTTCTGCCTGTTGTGTTGCTTCCATTTGTTTTATAAGTGTGGCACAAAGAAACATCTCTCTTCTGGCAGTTTTAATAACTAAGAATATGTAGGAGGATATAGACATATAGTTATGACCAAAGATACAAGCAATACAATCAGAAGCACCAATGCTATTTTGCTATGCCTTTGAATCACACCCAGTAATCCTTTGAGAGGAAGCCATTATGGATACCTGCAAAAAAATAATAGTAAATACAATTACAAAAATATAGTTATAAATGGGAAGATCATTAGGAGTATTAACAAACTAATAATGATGCATGTCATACCGATGGAATTCCAGCTATGTCAAGAGGAGCACAATAAATCATGTACTTCGTTCCCCCAATCTCGACACTTTTCCTTCTCAATGGATTATCATTAGGCTCACAAGAGATATCAATGATTTCTCGAGTGGCTAGATTATCACTAGAGTTACCTGCAAGTATTGAAACATTGCCATTATTGACCTTCACAGTATGTCTCCCTGTTTGTGCGAGCACTGTCCCATCTTGCGTAGCTAGATATAGTTCTCCACCATGAAGGTTTATTGTTGAGATAACATCATTTATGCCTTCACTGGAAACCCCAAAGAGACCACTCCAAATCCATTAATAGACACAGAACTAAGGAACAGTGGCTCTAGAGTTTGGCCCCATCCTCTTCCTAACGAAACATATCCCTTTGAGCTATTCAATAATGCATTTTGAAGCCACCTTGAATCAATGGATATTAGAGAACTCATACTTTTCTCTTTGTCATATAGCATCCCTACATCATTGTCAACTGCTTGAGTGGAACAATTGTAGACAATAGAGTGGTTATCTCTGAAACTTGAAGTGTTTAGATTGTTGGTGGCATTGGAGTATGAAACAAGAGTTTGATTGCCATCTATGTAGTAAGAATAAATTGAACCATCTGATCCAATATAAGATACTTGTGACAAAAAAAGGGTCTTCAATGCAAGAAACAAATGAGGAGCCACCTACAGCAAAAATTAAAGAATCAGATAACAGATTTCGTCTAATACTATCATGGTATATATTGGAGTAAGAGTTGGAAGCTTACAATAGTTTCGGTTCCAGGCAGTGAAGGTTTGGTGGAATTAAGAGATGAACGCAGAATTTTGGCCAAGTGCAACGCAGATGTATTGACTGGAAACAACAATCTTATCGCAGTAGCAATACCAGCAAGTGCTTCTTTCTGAACATAATGAGAAGCAGATGTGACAGCATTTTCAACTCGTTTGGTTGTAATACACCAATTTGAGATTACTAGAGCGGGAATTAACAAAACTACAAATGCCTGTCGACAGATATACCAAAAAACATCCATCAAATTTGGTCAATATATCCCAAGCAAAAAGAAAAGAAAATGCTTTACATAAAAAGCAACTTACCAGAACAAAGAACAAACATAGAGGCCGCAGAGCCACGGACAAGCTAAGCTTCATTTGTGATATTAAAAATGATCAAAAAAATGCAAGAAATTCTGCAATTCCACATATATACATTTGTGAGAAGTGCTTACACTGTGGTGTAACTAATACTTATGAAGAATTCCTTCAGAACATCTCTGACTGTTCAATAAACTAGTCTATGAGAAGAAGAAAAAAGAGTACTACTTGAGAAACTTCTGTATTCAGATGAATCATGAATATAAAACTTCCAAGTACTTGAAGGTATAGAAAATCTTAGAACATTTCATTTTCAAATTTAGCCTTTTGCTTCATTTTAATTATGGAAATAAATTGTTTAAGTTAAAGGTAAGTAAAATCTTTCGGAAATTTCATTAATAAGATTTTTGGAATTTAAATATTTTCTCTAATTTTGAATACTGGCATATTATGTCGATTTAAATGTTAAAAGGATTTAAAGGCCCAGATGGCATCATTAATTCTGGTGAAAATGAACGTAGAAATACAGTTTATTATCATTTCAGAAAATGAATCCATTTGCTTACTAAACACCATTAACACAACTGTATTACTGTATATATATTTCCTTTACAAGTAACCTTTGTGACAGACAGAGTCAATGACACTCATTTTAAGTATTAACTACTGTTGCCAGGTTTAGTTTTCTGTATTATATTCCAAAGCATGAATGGATATTAGCAGACACATGCCAAGAAAATAAGAAGAAGAAAGCAGACTGCTTCCTTGCACATGGAAATTAATAAATAGTTTAAGAATGGATAACAGATATTGTAAAAATAAAATGTTATATTGGTGTGATCTTGCTCTACCACTACCACTAACTCTGTAATCCACAAAGTTGATTGATGGGTCGCCTCATCTTTTCAAATCATCTAGTTGAGAGTCCCTGATATATACTAATATGCTCTAATCACCCTATGGAAGTTTTTGGCATTGGCATCAAAGGGCCTCAACACCAGAAGCTCCCTAATACAACCATAGTTCAGTAGCAATATATGGCATCAGATTCAAATCCGTAGGTTTGATTTGTGGAAGGAGCATTTCTGGACCTAAAAGGACGTCCTTAAAAATTTCAACAATTACATCTCAATCATCCATATCTGACAATTAGAGACCAGGCAAAGACCTCACAAAACGGCATTAGCAAATTCACAATCTCAACTTCTCTGCAGAAGCAACCTCGCCCTTTTATCAGATAGCAACCAGTCATCACGAGTCTCGTGGCAACTGAACTTTGCAACAACGTTACCCAAGTTTCGGAGAATATTCGCAATCTTTTCATCCCAACCACTTTAGTCATTACATAACTCTATTGACCCCTGCCTGAGTTTCCCATATGTTTCCTCAAACTCTCTCGACTTGCTGCAGCTTTATGAAATATGGAATCAGGAAGACCTACAATGTCGTCATGGTCAGAACTTTATATATATATTGATAGGAAAAAGAACTATCAAAGCTAAGACGTTGCATGCAAATTCTAGTAAGGCAAATATCTAAACACAAATTTCTCTCATTTTTTTAGTTTGAGTACCAACTTTATAGATACAATGCGATACCATATGCAAAGCATTTGACTACAGGATTCGTAGAAACACGGCCAGGGACCATCGAAGAGGTGGCAAGATAATCAGATTATACACATTCATATCAGTATATCACTGCATACGTGACCCAGCAATTTTTTTTTACCATTAATCTACTCACTATCATTTTTCCAGTCAGAATTTAAGGTACAGTATGGATTATGCAGGATTAGTGCATTCATGATTCAGTATTGGCACTACATGAACATTTCAGGTTTCATGTTTAGACATGATATTTTTCTGTAAAGAGGTTCTCTAATGGAACAATGGAAAGACCAATAAGATTGTAATGAGCATACCAACCAATCGTGCAACATTGACACCATAGCTCTTCAGGCATGCACCACGGTCAGCTTGTAAAGAATTGTAACTTGTTCCACACCAAAGGCCCCTTCTTCAACTTCGTACGCCACATGGCATAAGGACACCTGTAAACGGTAGTGGGTGCAAAGTTAATTGAAAACCACTTCATAAGTGCCACAAAATCACACAACACAAGAGAGGCATGACTAAAAGGGGGTAATAGCAAAATGCAGTAGAATACCACGAGTACGCGACTTGAAAATGATAAATATAAACTATTAAACAGGTCAAACACAACTTGCTACAAGTGGATCTTTCTCTACAGCTAACTGGTGATAATGATTAGTGAGTAGAAAACAAGTTGTGATCGAATTGTTCAAGGACTGATCCCCTGCGGGATAAAAAGGCCAGGAAAAGGGAACTTAGAGGAACCAACTGAGATTTGGAAGCTAATGCTCAAAAAGAAATATGGTTTTTATGCAATGGCTTGAGTGCTTGACCATCCACAGTTGATGCACATCCAAATTCATCCAATAATACCAGTGAATTACGAGTTGCTGAAGTCCTAAGCTCTGGAAGGGACTAGACAAAATATTTAGGTATGCTCTGAGACACACTACCTACAAAAACAAAAATAGAACTGATTTGGTACACTAATTCTTTCTTGGGTATCCTATTCATAGGAGGAAAATAATGACCAATCTCAGTCCGAGTTTATTTGTGCATTTGTAATAAATTATGCATACAACATACACTGCCATTTAAATGACATTTGGAACTTCTATATTTATAATCAATGAACTATTATTGTTATACACTATACTAAATTGTTTTTACAAAACTTCTATAAAAAACTGACCAGCATTGATGCAGTCTCTGAAAGTTCTGTTAAGAAAGTACTTTGACCAGCCATTGTATTGTCACTTGCACCCATTTGAACAAATATTCAATCACCAGGCGATAGATTGGACATCTGCACCTAACTGCAAAGAGTAATCTATGGTGAACTCAAGAGCCTATGTAAGCATGTCAATTTCAAAAGGAAAATGAAACAGAAAGCATACCTGTACCAAAATGGGTTGTATAATGTAACGAGTGGTATTTTATATAGATAAAATAGAGACAAAAGTGCCACCTAAGGATTGCACCGGTCATTTCAAATGATCAGGAATTTCCATTAAAGTGTTATATTGATTGGGATCAAAAGTTCAGGCATCATTCTTTTAGTCAATACTAAACTCAAATATCACTGACCAGTAATTTCCGGTACAAACTCCCAAATATGTCCTGCAGGTGTCCCATAATATGCTCATCGCCGCCACGTCCCTTCCGTGATCTCCTTGAGTTCAAGAGAAGAAAATTGCTCAAATCACCCGCTTTGATCTCCGAATAGATCAAAAGAATGCAACTCTTACTTCCTAATTTTAGTTGCTAAACACTTAACCACAATACTAACCAAATGAGCAAACCGAGAAGTCACTTCTGTGAACTAGAGTTGTGAGGGTTGTAGCTATCAGATCAAAACTTCTTGTTGAACCCATATGACATACAAATCAGATGAATACACCCGAAAAAATCAGAATTCTTTTGCTAATGATGCATCACTGCAAAATCAAGACCCAATCGAGGAAAAAGGATGAAGTCAATTTGTTCGTCTAACCACTTTTGAGCAAGGCCTAGGTTCGTTGTCCCCACAACCTTGTGAGGCTAGTAAGACAACCAGATCTAGGTCATGTTAGTGATAGAAACTTGTGGATGGATCTGTTCGTTTCCCTCGAACATATCATGTTCAGATTCATCTGTTCATCATTCCCTAAGATCTGCTCGTCTTCCCCAGACCGTATCTTCGCCTTTTAAATATGCGTGTTTGATAATTGGAGGTGTGCTGTTCAATTCCAGATCTAATCATCTTCCCTAGATTTATTCGTTACCCACCCACCCCCTCCTACACATCGTGAATACAAAGGAGATTGACGACATCACAGATATCTTGTGTGATGTTGTTCAAGGCTACTAGAACACAGAACTCTCATGATCACTACATAAAGGACCAGGTGAGAGAAAAGACGCCACTATCGTGTCCCTGTGGACTTGATACTTAAAAATAGGTGGACATGAATTGACTCAGTGAACAATCTTTTCCTAATTTCGATCGCATGATATCAAAATAAGGCATCAGTCTTCAGGTAAGAAAACTGTCTTTCCACCTTGCTATTAAATTAAAGATCATTTTGAATTAGTTTTAAGATATTTGATTCAATCGGGTTAAACCTGAGTCGGTTTTAATATCTCAAAATACCACATTGAACAAAGATTTGAAACCATTCTTTTAAGTCTATCTTCTCACAGGGTTCCACGTTTCAGAAATAGATGATTTCTAAAACGCCATCTCAATTCTCAATAAATAACATTCCAGCATACACTACTCTAAGCAAGTTTTTTTTTATTTTTTTTTGTGTTTATTTTTTTGCTACAAACAAGTGACTTTTCTTAGGAGAACGTAATATTTCTTATTCTGATTACACATTTTGAAAGGTTGTGGCCACGGGCAGGATTATGTTGACTTTAGTTGTGTTAATTGAAAAAAAAAAAAAAAAATATTAGTGATAAGAGGGTATATATAAAGGACAAAACATGTCTACCTGCATCCGCAGAAACCAACTGTCTCCACTTAAGATGATGCTCACAGAAACGCCCAATCAACCTCTATCTGCAGAATACTTTTTAGTTTAGATTCTTTTTCAGCTTCAGCTACTTAATTTGCAGAGCCAAGTACGTTATGAATCCCTGCATTTTAACTCCAAAATTTCAAAAACTCAATGCGGATTCAAATCCCAAAATAAGTACATAACAAGAATACTGAACAATAAGAAAAGATCCCACTTCTTATGATGCCCAACATAGTGCATGCTAAAGAGAGCAGAGGAGACAGTGATACAAAGTGTACACCAAATAATAACCAAAACTTTATTGGCTTTATAGTCACATTCCTATTCAATCCCACAATACATCTAACTATCTAAGAGCTAGACTATGGAAAGCATATGGGGAACCAAACTCATAATGCAGCTCATTCAGAACCACATTTATAGCTGTTGGAGCAAGTAAGGCCTAAGTAACCTACTTAGAGCATCCCTAACGCACCAGGCATTAATGTATTATGCAAAAAAATTTAAGAATCGGCTTTAACGCAGCTAGGCATAATAGCTTAAGCATGCGTATGGTGTCAGACCTGGTATAGCCTATGTTAAATATGCAAAAGATATAGCAGGAGGCAAAATCTGATTTTACTATCTTTTTATGTTATACGCAGAATGGTTCTGCGTGCTACCTTTTTTTGTATTTTGTTCTACGCAGATCTGTCCTGCGTGTGACGAAATGTTATTTAGGGATTCAATCTTTGTATGCAGAACAATCTTGCGTGTGATATTTCACAAGTTGGTTTAGATTCAGTAGTTGGTATAGATTTTCTCTAAATATAGTTAGGGGGTTTGTTGGTCGATTTAATTAAGGGATATTAACTAAATATTATTGTTGAATCATAGAAGAAAGTGGATTAATTTATTATTCTATTTGTGTAATAAAACAACCATTGTATTTGAATTTATTACAACACAAATCCATAGGCTCAATTACTAGAGATTATGGATAAGATGTACAATTAATTGAGGCAATGTAACACAAATAGAATAATAAAATTAATGAATTTTCTTATATGGTTCAACAAAATATTAGTTAATATTCCTAAATTAAATCGAGCAACAAGAAACCCACTAAATTTAGAAAATCTAAATATTTATATTTTAATATAATAATATTATTTATTTGTGATGGTTAGTGTTTTTCTTTTAAAGAACTTTTAATGGTTGGTTGGATTCCAACTTAAATGGAAAATTGTTGGAAATTATAACAAAATTAAAATACAAATGGGATGGATTATAATTATTATATAAATTAATTATAGACCCCCCTATTTAGACTTAACCCCCCCTATTTTGTCCACGATTTGAATAAACCCCCATATTTGTCCAAGTTTGGACTTTACCCCCTCTCCGTTAGCTTATGTCCAAGTTAACACCGATTTGTATTTTTTCTTCCTAAAATAACCCTTCTCCTTCTTTAGACTTACACCCCCCCCTCTCAAATTTGTTTAATGTTGGAATAACCTACCAGGGAAATCCCGTCATCCTGTTTTGATAAAACACGTGGCAGCATCTGATCAACATGGATCTAAACACGTTGCTCCTCACACACCCTCCTTCTTCTTGTACTTCCTTCTTTTCTCTCAATTTCTTCTACCTTCTTCTTCCTATTCCTTTGGAATTCAAAGAAACAAGATTTTTTTCAAAAACAATAGCAGCATTTTAATCTAGTTTTCCCGCAATTCTAAAACCCACCTCCACCTCTCTCCATTCCAATTTCCTTCCTCCCAATCCATCAGCTCTCAAATCAATTCTCACTTCAACCACCAAAACCTCCAAATCCAACCATAGAATTTCAATCAAATGTTCATTAACATCTACAACTTCAAAGAAAATCATCAAATACCCATCACTAGATAGACACATAGTAAAGCAAAACAAGATACGATTTATTCAAGTCATCTTCATCGCAGGAATTTCAAGCCATCTTCATCGTGTTCTTCGTTGCCGTCTTACTGAAGATGAAAACTTAATAAAAACACTAAGACAAACCATATATGAGCTACAGATCTTGGCCGTTGGATTAAAAGCTTTAAGATGCTGCCACGTGTTTCTTCAACACGAGGTAACGGGATGGTTCTTTGTTATTTACGTGAAAAATAAAATTTTGGGGGGTTAATTCTTAAGAAGGAAAAAAGGGTATTTTAGGAAGAAAAAATACGACTAGGCGTTAACTTGGACGGGAGCTGACGGAATGGGGGGTAAAGTCCAAATTTGGACAAATAGAGGGGTTTATTCAAATCGTGACCAAAATAGGGGGGTTAAGTCTAAAAATCCCAAAAAGGTTTATGAATTGTTCCTCTTCTTCCTCCTTGCATATAATTCAAATGGTTGATGTTGATTTGGAGAACATTAGCCATCAAATAACTCATTAATATTCACTATTCATCCATTACTTCATCAGAAGAAGAGATAATTATCTTCTTTGAACAAAAATTCGTTTGCGACTTTCTCACAATCACAGTGTATCTTCTTTTTCACTCATTCAATCGAAATTCCAAAATAAGTTATACCAATCCTATTATCATCTCTATTAATCAATAATATTGGATTTAAAATTCGTCCATAAAATCAAAAGAAAGGAACTGTTGTTTGAGTTAGAATTTTTCTTTTGAACAAATTATCATTTAATCACATGGGTTTGTGATAAAAACAATTGATGATAACTCACCAGAATAATGATAAATTAAGGAATAAATTTGAGATATTTCTTTTAGTAGTTATCTATCATTTAAAATACAATAAATCTTCACAAACCTCATCAGAGAAACCCTAGAGAATTGAGGACAAATAAGAACAAGTTGATAAAGATAAGGTTTATTTTTTATATTATTAGTTTTGCTGACGTGTAAAAGCCACATCAATGTACACGTCAGTCAGGAGAGGTAGTTTGTGGGATTTGTATGTAAACGTAGAATTATTGCAAAGAGGCAGTATCTTGGAAGTTGGAGCCATACTTAAATAATAAATTACTGTCAATTACTTATATACCCACCTATGTCCCACATCTGTCTGGGGTATTTCCGTCCAAAATTGGCAAAATATGACCATGTATGGGTGCAGAACCGCACTGTTTCAAGTTGAAAGAGCCTCATATATAAGTAGTTAGATGTATTATGTAATCTTTATCATTTATGAATTATGGAATTATGGATTACTTAATTAGGTTTTGGTAAATCTAATTAGTTTAATTGAGATTATGTTTGCCATCACATTTTAATTAGATATTCTTGCATAATTAAACTACATTACTCTTTAAAAAAAATATATAATAATAATATGATTAACTTAAAAAAAAATAAACAATTAAAGGAAATACATAATAATATGATTATGATGCGAGGACGCCTATTGATGAACATGTGCAGAGCACATGATTCAATTCTTACATGAGCTTCTATTTTGATTCCTATTCTTAATAGGATTTATTATTACTTAGTTTCTATTTTGTTTAAGTTCCTAGAATAAGTAGCTTTTCTAGTCTAGTTAGGATTAGGTTTAGGTTATTATAAATAGGGGATTGCAAACCCTATTGAGTAGATTAGATTGAAGATTTGTTTATGTCTTGAGACATTAAATTCGTTTTTATGAAGAACCTTAGTTTTTGGGTGTTCAAACCATTTATTTAATTGGTGTTCTTATTATTGTTTGCTTCCGCCGATAATATTACATCAAAATTGGTATTAGAGCAAGGTTTTCTTCGAGTTTAGAAGATAAAAACCTGATTATTTTACAAGAGCCGCGTTCATGTTGGTGATTTGAAGATGGGTTATCGTAGAAGAGGTCAAAGAGAGTTTTCGCCACCGCCGGATCGCTGGAGTTTACATGAATCGAAACGTTATACCTCGTTCTACTACTTTGATTGCAACTCACGATCTTCTGTGGGCTACCATCCTTGCTTTTCCAGTTTGGTGATGATTCTGAGCAGATTTCCCTATTTGCCTTGCTAACTGAGCTAAGGCCTAAAGAATTCGATGAGCTTGGAAAAGTACTCGGTGCTGAAAGTGAAAGAGCTTTCTTGAGGCATACAGAACTAGTACATGATTTGGTACCAGACTTGGAGTTCTGTATTGATAGCCGAACTGTTGATGAAGTCAGAGAAGTCTACAAGCGTCTGAAAGATCAATCACTCAATCAGTATCAGAGCTTATAAAGATCAATCACTCAATCAGAGCTTATAGGGGATCACGTAAGGGCTCTGCCAGATGTCCCTCATCTAAATAAACTTGTCTGAGGACTGAGGTAGATGAAACATTGCTGAGACTTTCTAAATTTGAGTTACTTCTGTGTGCGGGATTTGATGATGTTTTTCAAAATCCAGACATGGGTCTTGATTCAGCTGCCATTGAGAACCTTGAGATATCTAAAAGCAACAGAAACGAAAGCTCGTCAGGGTATTTCACATTCGCATTCACTCTACCAATATAATTTTCTGTTTTGACTTCTTAAATTAATCATAGTGTAATTGTGTGACTGCATTTTGGATAGATTGCTCAACGGTTGGCTGCAAGACCACTATATCAAACACGGAATGTCAGGATTCTGTAATAAGTTTAAGAGTAAGTGACAAATTACCTGTTTACTCTTTTACTGGTTTGGCCTTAATTGTGTTATATCTTATAAGAATCATGTTTCTGTTTTGAGTACTCAGTTCCAAAATATGCTGCTTTGCTTCTGTCTTAGCCTAGAGCCTAGGCGAGAGCCTAGCACATCCACCCTTTTTACTAAATTACATATAATAATTATATGTAATATAGATTCTTAAGCATAAGTTCACATTTGAGTACTTGACTAACAAATAATATGAGAGAGGCATAGACACACCAAACAATAATCATCAAGGAAAGATGAAGAATATGTAAGAGATGTAGATTAAACCCTAGATCTCTCTCTTGGGCTTATTTATTATGTTGGGTTTAAGTAAAATTTGGAAAAAACCCGGACCAAATTGTAAAAAAAACTTAAAACTGGACTCAGAGCCTAGGCTCACCTAGGCGCTCGCCTAAGTGACCAAAAGCGAAACTGAGCCTAGCACACCTGAGCACTGCCTACAACTAAGCACCATACTTCGCTTTTAGCCTAGGCTCACCTAGGCGCGCCTGTGACTGCATAGAAACAAACGCTTTACTTCAGTCACCCTACATAGGAGTCACCCCAGATACGTAGGAGTGTGTGTGGGTCTCTGCGAAAGTGAAACCCCAGAACCACTGAAGTGGGTAGTGTCTTAACAAACCTTCTTGTAGGTCAAGAAAAAAAATCTACCAAGTCCACCCCTCTCCAGAGGAGAGTGGGAAGTGAACCAGTGCTTGGTATACAATTCCCCAGATCCGATCAACTCAGCTTTTGGAAGAGCACCCAAGCCTTTCTCTTTGGCACACTATAAATTTGAAATTTTGATGCTTGCTAATAAAGTACAACACTCTAGTTGGATACTTGGATCTACTTTTCCGTTGTTCATCAAACCTAAAGCTCCATTGTTGTCAGCCCACACAACTTCCTTCTAGGATGTGCTGATACATTTCTTCTGAATGTCCACCTCAATTTTAAAAATGAAGTGCTACTCTGATGTAATATTATCGGCGGAAGCAAACAATAATAAGAACACCAATTAAATAAATGGTTTGAACACCAAAAAACTAAGGTTCTTCACAAAAACGAATTTAATGTCTCAAGACATAAACAAATCTTCTATCTAACCTACTCAATAGGGTTTCCAATCCCCTATTTATAATAACCTAAACCTAATCCTAACTAGACTAGAAAAGCTACTTAGTCTAGGAACTTAAACAAAATAGAAACTAAGTAATAATAAATCCTATTAAGAATAGGAATCAAAATAGAAGCTCATGTAAGAATTGAATCATGTGCTCTGCACATGTTCATCAATAGGCGTCCTCGCATCAATCCCCCTAGCTTGTGAAAAACTCGTCCTCGAGTTTGAAACCATGTAACACTTGTAGAACATCAGCACCAACAAATTCATAACGAAAGGATCAACACCATTAGAAAGTCGACCATCTTCCTGACTCGATGAAATTCTGCCATTGACCTTCCCGAGATATTGACTACAAGAGTAAGAATGGCAAACACATACTCTCTTGAGCAAGAATAACATATATTTGTGTTGCTTTGCATCAATCGGGTTGATAAAATAAACAAATGTATTTGTTTCATCAACATAATCAGAATCGTCGTTTTGAGAATAACCTCCCTCATCGAACTCATTATACCCATCATCACGCTTATCATAGCACTTCATGAAATTTGCCCATATAGGATCTTCATACTTAGAAACAATAGGTTGTCGAAGAAGTGAACTTGCATTTGTTGAGTCAAACAATTTCCCAACTTTATCCACACATGCAACTTTTAATTCAAAAGATACAAAACTAGATGTATCATCACTATCATCACCAAAAACGGAAAAAAAATCAACAAGATCGTAACGTTGTAGACCACCAATTCGAGTACGAGTGGCGTATTTTTCTTCATCAAACATGTTGAGTAAGAAATTAATCTCTGCCTCCTTGTCAAGTCGTTTCTCTTTTTCAACAAATTCTTCCTTAAAAGTCGCAAATTGGTTTTTCAATTTAGTAAAACAATTTAGAAGTTCCTTTAAACCTTGTTGTATGCTTGGTGATGTCATGAAGACATCATCCGGATAATGAGGCTGCTGCAGCAGTAAAATCTGCTGGTTGTTGCTGTTAGAGACTTGTGATGGGTGAACAATTGAGGTGGAAGTGTAGAGGCTTGACGGTGCAAGGGCTGCAACCAAACTCTTCATAATGGGAGCATTACCAAACTCAAATTCTGCACTAGTTTCATCATCAGAATATTCAACACACAAAGAATCATTATCATAACAACTTTCCTCGTCAGAAAACTCATCTTCTTCATAATCAATCATGGAGTCATCGTTCCTAGAATCGATTTCAGATTCAATATAGTATGGGTAATCTCCATACGAAATAACCTTAGAATTGTGACTGCAAAGACCTTCATGATCATAAGTCTTTGGACGGTTTCCATGGGAATATTGAGCACCATAAGCAACATATTGCTGCTGAAAACCACATCGAGGAGGGTGCATGACCTGCTGGTGGTGGGAATAATATCCATCGTCATAATAACTATGATGTTGCCTGCGTGGGGGAGAAGGGTAACGAGAGGAAGAGGGAGGTTCATACCTTCTGGAAAGAGGAAAGCGGCGGCTAGGATCAAAGTTGGGAGCTTTATATTCAAAATCGGTATAACGTTTCGATTCATGTAAACTCCAGCGATCCGGCGGTGGCGAAAACTCTCTTTGACCTCTTCTACGATAACCCATCTTCAAATCACCAACATGAACGCGGCTCTTGTAAAATAATCAGGTTTTTATCTTCTAAACTCGAAGAAAACCTTGCATATAAAACACCCTGATGGGCATCCTTTTGATGAATTTGAACTCAATAACAGTAAACCATTTTGAGCGTTTGCACGCGTGAATCTGAGAAAAGAAAGCCAAAAGCAGAGGCATACTGTCCAAAGAGTATGTCTCATTAAACTCTACAGTTTAGTATGTTTCAAGTGAAAATCCTTTCCAAGCCTTAACACCTCCCACCATACGATAGTCTGTCAATGTGTTCGCCCTTCGTTAAGGGTGTTATACATGCCAATATGAAAATCTCTATAGGTTGCTGATTCTTTCCCATATACAGTGCGCACATTCCTCTGCCTTTCACCCTCCTCTCTCCTTCATTTCTTGTGATATCACATAACAGTCCAGAGTCTCCAGGGCAAAGAGGAACACTAATTACATTTGGTTGTTTGAACTGATATAACAATCCAAACATAAATTTTCATGAAGTAGATTCCAGGAGTACTTCTCAACTCTCTTGAACTGTAATTAAACTGCTCCTACCACGACATTTGAACTTCAATAATCAGTGAACCATTTTAATCCTCTGCACAAGTTTGCATACATGAATTTGAGAAATTAACACCAAAATAAAATGCCTACTTTTTCTTACGAATATCTAAAAATGCTATTGCACTACAACATTAATGTGTTCGTGATGAAAATCCTCTTGAAGCCTATGTTAATTTGTTCGCCATTGGTTAAACCTTTACATCCCAAGTCTCAACATTTATTTAAGCCACACATCCTACCACACATGAAACTCTGCAGGGATGAAGAGGAGTTCCAATTTATTTACTATGATGCAATAAGGGCTGAATTGCTCCTTTTACTAACCGAGCTTGATGATTCTCTTTTGTCTGTGCGAATGCTGATTCCTTCATGCAATCATTAATCATTTGTCTTCTTCTTCATCTCTGGCGGCAACACTACACCACATTAACACACTACTACTTGAAGACTTCAATTAACTACTCAGCCCAATTATTAATCATTCCATCAAGCAACCCAAGAACCTTCCAAAGATCCTCATCACCTCCATTTACCAAATCACAACTTAAGCCCTCATTCAATTCCTTAGCTTCCATAATCCTAGCTTCCCTTAACAACTTCCAGTTTATCTTCCACCATTTTCTTAACAACCCTCAAATCAAAGCTTCCACTGTCATGTAATTCCTACACAACCCCTTAACAACAATCCTATACAACATTACATCCACATTACAAGGTGAATCGAATCAGGTCTTGTAATCCAAATAAATATCTTCAATGCTTCCTTAAACTTGTGAAGAAGTTATAAGCAATTTATTAATATGAGGAAAAGCAAAAATGAGAAGTGGGATTATGTTTAGGACGATTGAGAAGAGACATAGAACGAGTCATATTGGGTTCTTTAGATAATCTATCAATAAGAGAGTGAACTAATAAGAGGTGGATTTGCAAGAAGAACTGTATCAATTAAACGAATAGCTTCATGAAGATGATTTGATTCACATAGACGAGGAAGTAGGAGATTTATCTTTTTCAGTTCTTCTTGAGTTAAACCATTCTGATGGGTAATTGAAGCTTCTTCTTCTTCTTCCATTGAAATTTGTAATTTTCTTCATTTTGAGGAAAAGATTGTGTTAGGGTTCTTGAGTTTAATTGGTTCAGGTGAGATTGAAATGAGAGAGAAGAAGAAGAGAGATGTGGGTTGTTGAGTTAGAACTGTAGGGGTGGCAATCGTGTCGGGTTCGTGTCGGGTTGTAACAGGTTGGGGTGTTTTTCATTTAAACCCGGACCTGACCTGTTTACCTGTTTAACTGTTTTTTCTTAAACCCGGACCTGACCTGCTAATTAAACAGGTCGGGTTCAGGTCGACCTGTTTAAACCTGCTTTTTAAAACAGGTCTGGTCCATACCTAATAACAGTATTATACTGTCAGTGTAACACCCAAAACCTGCTACTTGTTAACCTGCAATTTTTAGAACCATAATTTAAGCATAATCAGAAGTTCATACCTAATAACAGTTCACAAAATTTAAGCATAATCAGAAGTTCAGAACTGTTTAATGACATAAAAATTACTAAATCACATAATAAAATTACAAATTAAAACTGATTAGTCCCAATTAAACCATTTTAGGCGGTTTTGCGACATAAAATTTCACACAATAAAAGCCTCATAAAAGTTAAAAACAATTAAAATTATAAAGCACATTCTGCTTGTTCAGGGGATAAGAACATAATCTATGCTTGTTCAACAAAGAACTTCACTTCAACACCATGAGTCCATGATCACCTTCTCTGAACCAGTCCATCATCAACAACAAGAATTTAGTTGGTTTCTATAGATCCCATTTTCTCTACTAAATAATCAAACAGGCCTGGCAAAAAATATAAGTTACAAGTTAGCAAGTGGCCATGTTCAACAATACTGTAAGCTAAATTGCTAGGATACTTGATTAGGAAACAAGAAGAATTAATTAAGAGGAGTGTGTTGTGACCTCTGTATGTTGATTTGAATTTTCAAAAACACAGTACAGTATGTTGAATGAATGAAGGGGTGAGGTCAAATGGTGAATAACTAGTAGAGTAATATTCAACTGCATTATATAGTATTTGTTAATAATAGAGTTAAGAGCATAGCACAACACATGAGACAATTTGTTAAAAAAACAAAACAAAACAAAGAGAGGTCAGAGGAGTAACTGAACCAAGTGGGCATGATGACGGTATGGACTATGGACGTATGGTATCTCAAAAATTTTAATTGTTGAGAGTTGAGAGTTGAAGCAGCACCAGGTAGAAGCTAATAATCAATCAATCCTAATTCCTACATACATACAACTATACAAGATACAACTAACAGTGCAGACAGGCTAATTACAGAGGAGCAAACTGCAATGTGACTGAGTGCAGACATTTTATAGGTAGAGTTGTATTACCTCTTCTACGGAAGTACTCAAATAAAAAAGATTGTTCAGTTTTATTTTATAGAACCCCACCCTGGCACAGTAAGGTTAATTTATTTAGTGAACAAAATGTCAAATTAGTGGGCTAGATTTGATTAATCAATAATATAGGTGGGGTTGAATCCTGATGCCTATTAGCCTAATATGATGAGTTAGTATACCAGAAGTTTACGTCAAACAAATATACATAAAAGGAAAACTCTCAACACATGCGTGAATCTTCTAATTTGCTGAGACAGTACAAACTAGCAAGCTATGTAATAACACAGCATTATATCATTGAACATTTGCTGGAAAAAAAAAATGAAGGAATATGTAGAAAGGGTAGATTTAAAAATGAAAGAACATCTTCCCCTGATATTTATTTATGTTGTTTCCAACCTAAAGAAGTCTTCCTGATATATAAAAGCAAGAGAATGATAGATTTTTCTTAGAAGTTAGAATACAGAGATTTTAGCTGATAGATTTTTCTTAGAAGTTAGAATACAGAGATTTTAGCTAAGTGTCTAATCTGTAGCCAACAAAAGCAAGACTTTTAAACAAGATGTCCTATCAATTAGGCATGGTAATGGAGCTGAACTGCTACAAATCTGTGTTCAAGAATTAGATACTCTCGTTATCGATCATTAAATCAGATTATATAGAGGAGATTTTTGATGTTAAATTAAATCAGATTATATAGAGGAGATTTCAATCAGAACTCTCGTTATCGATCATTAAACAAGTGTAATTTAATTAAATCAAAGAATTCAACGCAAAAATAAATAAAAGAAAATTTCTAAATTAAAAGAATGAAACTAAATTAAAACACAGTGATTTTGATTAACTTAACTAAATTAAGAGAATGATTTTAAGATTTCTAATTGAAACAACAACAACAACAGATGTTAATGGTAGATTTAAGAAGAAGAAGAATGATTATCATACCTTATCAAGTTGAAGTTTTGTAGAAGCAGCAACAACAGATGTTAATGGTGGATTTAAGAAGAAGAAGAATCAATAAATGTTAATGGAAGAAGAATCAATAGATGTTAATGGAAGAAGAATCAATGGTGGTTTGTTCTCTGTTGCGGGGTTGCAGCCAAGAAGAAAACACTAACAAGGATAGAAAGAAAAATAGGGTATTTTATACTTAAGGTTTCTAACGGGTTTCGGGTCTGACCCGATCTTTTAATATTCGGACCTGAACCCGACCTGTATATTAAACAGGTTAATAGGTTCGCGTCAAAATGACCCACCAACCCGATAAGGCTGAACCCAAACCTATTTATATCGGGTCGGGGTTCGTGTCGGGTTAACGGGTCTCGGGTCATTTTGCCAGCCCTAGTTAGAAGCCCATAAGTGAGGCCTGGTTTAAAAGTCCAATATAACTACCCCTATTTTCTTTCTTTCTTTCTCTCAACTGAGTCCCAACTGTGCGGCGCCCACATAAATTCTCAGTTTGTTGTTGTGAATGTGTTCAAGAAAGAAGGATTCTCTCTCTCTCTGTTTGTTCTCGCAATCTTCTTCAGGTGAGTGTGTTATGAGTGAATTTTTTTCAAAAGATTTCGATAATTTGTGTTAAAGGAGTTTAAGAATTTCTAATTTCATGGCAATTTGAGCTGCTCCAGCTTGAAATCTACATTTCCCAAGGTCTTTTATCATAATTGAAGCATTGGGGAGTTTGAATTTTGATTTTGATTTTATCATATTTGTGTTCACTTCCAGTTATTTGTGATTTTGATTTCCATTTTTTTTTTATTTACGAGTGAGAACAGCTTGTTTAGATCTTATTCAGTGTGGTTTTAACTTTTAAGACTAATTTTGTTGGATATGTTGTTTAAATAGATAAATTTGTATTCATAATTTGGAGTTGGTTGCAAGGAAGATGTTAGGAAACCATACTACTGTCGGGTTTTATATTTGTTATCTATCTTTTTAGGAATTCTAGAGTAATTAGGAGTCTTTACTTTTTGCCTATATAAGAGCATCTCTAATGGGTCTCCCATATATTGCCGACACATAGGCAGATACGGCCTCCACGTAGGTGCCACCTACTTTCCCAAAATTTGTATTCCTAACGTAAAAAGTTTTTTTTTTTCTAAATTTTTTCTTCCACGCTGGTTGAACCAGCGTGGAATCTTTTTTCACTTTGATCTCTGTTCCACGCTGGTTGAACCAGCGTGAAAATTTTGGGTTATGTTTTTCTGGACTGGACTGAACAAAGGAGATGGACTTCGGTTGGACTGGGCTGGCTGGGCTTCGGTTGGAGTGCCAGAGCTGATAATTAAAGAAACAGTTGTGGCCTGTTGTGTATCTAAAATTTGTTACAAACAGTTCCACGCTGGTTAGACTAGCGTGGAACATAAAAAAAAGCGTTAGGGTCGACTTTTTTGGGGAATTCCTAAATTATAGGTTTTAGGAGACCCATTAGAGATGCTCTAAGGCTATGGATGTATTATAGAACTCAGTTTTTTTGACAATTTAATTAAATTTCGGTGGTTTAAGATCTCCAATCAAAGGGTCTTGGTGGTTGATCCCCAATCAAAGGATCAAAATCATAATATTTGGTATTCAGAGCTTTCGATTCCGGCCGTTCTCTCCACTCTCAATAGACTTAGGTTTTCTTTTTCTTAGAAAAGATTCTACTTTTGATTCATATAAGTCCATTAATTCCCTTCAAAAACCACAATTTTTTTTTCTTTCCTCTTCTCACGATGACAGTCAAGACTTTAGAAGACAAAGTTGCCGAACTCGCAGAACGGATCGATAATATACCAGAGTTGTTGCGTAAAAATAATGATGCAATGCTTAAGGAAATCAAGGACATGTTGAATGGTCATCAAGCACAACAACCTGTCGCTGTTCCTCCCCAACCACAAAGGGATGAGAATAATGTCCATGGTGGCCTGATTATCTATGGTCGAAGTCTTAAAATTGATTTTCCCCGGTTTGATGGCAGTAATCCTGAAGGTTGGTTGTTTCAAGCAGAACAATATCAAGCACTTAATGGCATTGTAGATGCCCAGATGGTTCCATTGGTCGCAGTACACCTTCAAGGGGACGCGATATCTTGGTATCGCTGGATTAAGCAATCAGTAGGTCTCTTAACTTGGCAGCAATTTTCTCGTGCTTTATGTTCTCGCTTTGGTTCTCGACAACATATTGATCCTTGTAGTTCCTTATCCAAACTGTCGCAATCAGGTACGGTTCGTGATTTTATTACAGAATTTGGAAAACTTGTTAATATGGTTCCTGGTTTACTAGAAACACATCACGTTAGCATATTTTTGTTTGGTCTTCGTACTGATATAAGCGCGGGAGTTCATTTACTCCGTCCATTGAATTTATCCGAGGCCTTTGATTTAGCACTCAGTCAAGAAGATGCCATTACTACCACATCAATATTTAATTCCACCAGATCAATTTCACGTGCTTCATCTTCCCGTTCTATTACTGTATCTTCTACACCCAAGCCTGTTTTGCAATTACCTTATAATGGTATTAAATGTTTATCTTGGGCTGAACAGAAAGAACGTCGTGAAAATGGCTTATGTTTTAATTGTGATGAAACGTTTAAACCAGGGCATCGCTGTCAAAAGCCACAACTCTCTCTTTTGGATGCTGAAATCGTGGACATGGAACTTGATAATGAATCTCCTATTGGCGATTCCGACTCATCTCGATTAGAAATCTCCTTGCATGCTCTTATGGGTTCCACTCGAGCAGATACTATGCGTGTCACTTGTCGATTGAAAAACAAAATTATCACCGTCCTTATTGATTCTGGATCTACCCACAATTTTTTGCATCCTTCTATTGCTAAACATTGTGGTTATTCTATTTCCAAAGGGCCGCATTCACGTGTCATGGTGGCTAATGGTGGCTATTTATTTGGCCCTGGTGCATGTGATGTTACACTCTCCTTGCAAGGTTACACATTTTCTTCCACATTTGCTCTCTTGCCTATTAGTGGATGTGATGCAGTTCTGGGGGGCACAATGGTTGAAAACTTTAGGTGTCATCTCTTGGGATTTTGCTCATCTGATCATGAAGTTTACTATTAGTGGTAATGAGATTACTTTAGTTGGTAATAATGCTCCATTTGTTATGTTTATGGATAGTCCATGCGTCCATCGAGCTTTACAACGGGAACGACAAGGTGTTTTATTACAGTTGGATTCTGAACCTTCGCTACATTCCCATATTTCATCTACAGTACCACCTCGAGTTGCTGATCTGATTTCTCAATTTTCTGATCTCTTTGGTACACCAACTACACTTCCGCCCACTCGATCTCATGATCACCATATTCCTTTGGTATCAGGTTCTTCTCCTGTAAATGTGCGCCCATATCGTTACCCACACTTCCAAAAGGCTGAAATTGAAAAGGTTGTTACCGACCTTCGTGAAGCTGGTCTTATTCGTCCTAGTTCAAGTCCATACTCATCTCCTGTTTTATTGATTCGCAAGAAAGATGGTTCTTGGAGGATGTGTGTTGACTATCGTGCTTTAAATAAAATTACTATTAAGGATCACTTTCCTATTCCGGTCGTGGATGAATTACATGGTGCAACTATATTTTCGAAGTTAGATCTTCGTTCGGGTTATCATCAAATTCGAGTTCATAAACCTGATATTCCTAAAACAGCTTTTCGCACCCATGATGGTCATTATGAATTCCTAGTCATGCCATTTGGTCTCTCCAATGCTCCTGCTACTTTCCAGAGTTTGATGAATGATCTTTTCCGCGCTTATTTACGCAAATTTGTGTTGGTCTTCTTTGATGATATTTTGGTGTATAGTAAGTCTCTTTTTGATCATATTCACCACTTATCAATCGTCTTTGGGATTTTGCGTACTCATAAGCTGTTTGTAAAGGCATCCAAATGTTCATTTGCTCAACAATCAATTGGATATCTTAGGCATGTTATTTCAGCTGCTGGTTTTTCAGTTGATCGTGACAAGATTTCTAGTGTACTAGACTGGCCTCTTCCATCTTCAGTTAAGGGTCTTCGTGGATTTTTGGGTTTGACTGGTTACTACCGCAAATTCGTCAAAAACTATGCGAAAATTGCGGCACCCTTAACGAAATTGTTGAAGAAAGATTCTTTTGTATGGAATGATGCTGCCACGACTGCTTTTTCTCAATTACAGTCTGCCTTGACTTCTACACCAGTTTTAACTCTTCCAGATTTTTCTCAGGAATTTTCTATTGAAAGTGATGCTTCTGGTAATGGTTTGGGAGCGGTTCTTATGCAAGGTGGTCGTCCACTTGCTTATTTCAGCAAATCCTTGTCTGGTAAAAATTTAAATCTTTCTGTTTATGATAAGGAGATGCTTGCTATTGTGTCTGCAGTCCATAAGTGGCGTCCATATCTCCTGGGTCGTCACTTTAAAATTTATACTGATCACCAAAGCCTTAAATTCTTTTTGGATCAACAGATTTCGTCAATTGAACAACAAACATGGTTGTCAAAACTGTTGGGGCATGATTATGAGATCATATATCGTCCTGGGCGTACCAACCAAGCTGCTGATGCTTTATCTCGTCTTTCCGAGTCTTCCAGTCTGAATGCTCTTTCTTCTCCTATTTTTTCTGCCATTGATGAGATTGTTCAGGAGTGTAATTCTGATGTTTCTATGCGTGCTATTATTACTGGGCTCCACTCTTCGTCACATAAGAAACATTACTCTTTTGACAATGGTGTTTTTCGTTACAAAGGTCGGATTGTAGTGGTTCCCTCCTCTCCATGGTGTTCTAAATTATTGCATGAGTTTCATGACACTCCAGTTGGTGGTCACTCTGGGTTCCTACACACTTATAAACGTCTGCAACATAATTTTTACTGGCCTGGTATGAAAGGAGCAATCAAATATTATATTGTTCATTGTGATGTCGTCAACGCAATAAGGCTGAATCAATATCGCCCCCTAGACTTCTTAGTCCCTTGCCAATTCCTGCTGATGTCTGGCTTGATTTATCCATGGATTTTATTGATGGGCTTCCTTCTTCAAATCGCAAAACAACAATTTTGGTGGTAGTGGATCGCTTATCCAAATATGCTCATTTCAGCCCACTTTCCCACCCTTATACTGCCACCACTGTTGCTGATGTTTTTGTGCGGGATATTGTTCGTTTACATGGTATGCCTCGTAATCTTGTTAGTGATCGAGATCCCATCTTCCTTAGTACTTTTTGGGATGCATTTTTTACACTCCAAGGTACTCAATTATGTAAGAGCTCTGCTTACCATCCTCAAACGGATGGTCAAACTGAGGTTACAAATCGAACTTTAGAGTGTTATCTTCGTTGTTTTGCGGGTCAAAAACCTCATGATTGGACTCGTTGGTTGCCTTGGGCTGAATGGTGGTATAACACCACTTATCATTCTACCATTAAAATGACCCCTTTCCAAGCTGTTTATAGTCGTCCTCCTCCTTTAATATCTTCTTATATTCCTGGTACTACTGCTGTTCATGTGGCCTTAAGGGATCGAGATCATACATTGCAACTTTTAAAGGATCATATGCAATCTGCCCAAGCTCGCATGAAACTATTTGCTGATTCTCATCGCACTGAACGTCATTTTGAGGTATATGATTGGGTATTTTTGCGGTTGCAACCTTATCGCCAGTCTACTGCTGCCGCCTCTCAGACTTATTCTAAGCTCTCACCCCGTTTTTATGGGCCATTTCAAATTGTTGCTAAGATTGGTTCTGTTGCTTATAAGTTGGCACTTCCTGAAGGTTGTCGTATACATCCTGTCTTTCATGTTTCTGCTTTGAAATTGAAGTTGGGTGACAATGTTGCTCCTGAACCCACATTACCAAATTCTGCCGATGTTTCAGACTGGGTGCCAAAGAAAGTTTTAGATCGCGGTATTTTCAGGAAGAAGAATTGTGCAGTAACTCGTTGGCTTATTAAATGGAAGGATCATCCTGTTGAGGAAGCTACATGGGAAGATTATCCAGATTTTTCTGTTCGTTTTCCAGATTTTTCGGCTTGAGGACAAGCCGCATTGTAAGGGGGGTAGGATGTTAGGAAACCATACTACTGTCGGTTTTATATTTGTTATCTATCTTTTTAGGAATTCTAGAGTAATTAGGAGTCTTTATTTTTTGCCTATATAAGGCTATGGATGTATTATAGAACTCAGTTTTTTGACAATTTAATTAAATTTCGGTGGTTTAAGATCTCCAATCAAAGGGTCTTGGTGGTTGATCCCCAATCAAAGGATCAGAATCATAAGAAGACATATTGTGACAATGTAATACAAATAAAAGAATGCATTTGTCTTCCAGAGGTTCATAGACTAATACAAATGAAAGAGAATTAAAATACTGCTCCCCTGAAGTTTGAATCACATGCAATAAGAAAATCATTCTTTAATGTATAGATAATATATGCAGAAATCCAGTGTGATTCCTAATCAAAAATAATTTTTTGGGGATAATGTAGGTTGGTGTTAGGATATCTTTCATGCATTGAGTGGGTGACAATGCAATGTTCTTTTAATTGTCCCGCTTACTTTTCTACATTGTTTAATTCTCTCACTTTGTTTTCAAACTTAGTTCTTCTATTTGCGACTTCCTTAAAATGAAATTTTTTGAGAAGCTTTTATTTCAATTTATAATAAGTTAGATTCTAGGTTTGCCAAATTGAGTATGCTCATCGACCTACGTTAGGAGGTCCATTTAGAGTCAGGGGGTCTTAAACTCATGTCTGTTCGTCTCCTTTTGTTTTAATTTCTTTCGTATCTTTCTTTTCCTCGCTCTCTCAGTCACAAAGAAGTGAAACTTACGGAGAAAAAGAAGAAGAGAGAACATCAAAGTTCCAAAAAAACAGATCGATCGATCTATTCTATCAAATTCAATCATCAAGTTCGCTCATTTCTTCATTACTTCTTGTAAGCCTCGATTCCGGTTATATGTAGAGATTAGTGTTGTTGAGATGGTCCTCTTGCTCCCTCTCCAAAGATGACCTGCAAAGGGTGCTGGAGATGTCTCCGGCGTCAACCCTCCGATGATCAAATTAGCCATTGTGGGTAATGAAGAAGAAAGTAAAAGAGAGAGAGAAGAAGTGTAGAGAATGAGAGCTCATACCTTAGTGGGTTTTAGGTTACCCATTTGTGTGATGTGTCTCTCTATTGTCCAAGAGAATTGTTGTGGTCCATTTAACTAGGGTATATTGTACTTCTGGAGTCATTTATAATCTTGAAGTTGGTTTATTTCTTGAGCGACATATGTCAAAACTTATTTAGGTACTTACATCGCCCCCTCTCTAAGCTGACGGAGCTAACGGTGACGTCGGTTCAAAGAAATCACGCCCTTGACATATGGCGCTTTGGAATTTAACACTATGATTGGTATGATGATGTAGAGAAGGTTGTCTTGGAAAGTAAAATGATGAATTGGCTGCGCTACGAAGGTAGCTTCCTACGTACCCAGGTTGGGATCAAGCCACCGTAGTTCCTTGTATTCGCCGTACTCGCCCCCAAGTCCGTTGTAAAGTATTTCATAAAAGTTGTCATATTTGATGATGCAAGATTCTTCATATTTCAGAGCAGTTCCGAACTGACAAAATTTGATAGTGGAGAATGTTTGAGGAAGATGTGTTTTGAATGAATTTCTAGAGGCATCCATAGGCGCCCCCTTCTTCTTCGGTGTCCTTAGAGAGATAAGGCGCAGAAGAAAAATATGTAACTATTGTAGCCAGGTAGAGAATATATTTGGACTTTGAGAAGCTCGCGAATATTGAAAACTTTGTAGAAGAACGACTAAATGGCATTTCCAATGACTGAGTCATGATAGTTGTCGGAGTAGTTGGATTGTTCGGAGGGACCCTTTTTATTTGAGGAAGTATGATGATGGTGTACCATTTCATGAAATTGAGTTCAGGGAGTCGTTCTCCACCCACATTGTTGTAATCGAGTCAACCGTTTAGTATTGACAATAAATATCTGAAGTTTGTGTCTAGCTGTTGAATCCGTAGAGGATGATGTAAGCACGATTCACACCCGTTTACATAGTGGATATTGGATACAATGAGCTTTTGCTTTGGCTGTGGGCCTTTAATACTTTGGTTTTTGTGGTCTGGAATTCCTGACCCGTGGGGGTGGGCAGGCTAGTACTTGTGGCCGTGGGCCTGACAGCTGATTCTTGTTTAAATCTGGAATTCCCTGTCCGTGGGGACAGGCAGGCTTTTTAACTTTTCAATGTTATGTGTTTTGAACATCCATAATATGTTTTGTTTGACATGGTTATGTTTGTAATCGTGAAATTTGTGATCTAGTACTTTTAGCCCCGTCGTCACGGCTGCTAATTTCCTTAGTTTTAAATAAGCACGTAACCCTTAGGTTCTTCTCTGGACTAGGGCTGGACAAAACCGATCCGAAACATCCAAACCGAACCGAACCGAACTGAAAATAAGGTGTTTACATGTTCGGTTGCAGTTTCTAATTTTGCAAGACACCTACTTTGGGTCTTCGGTTGCAGTTTCGAAAATTTCCAAACACCCAAAATCGAACCGAACATGTAATTCTGTATATAATCCAGCCCATCATGTAATTCTGTATACAGTCCAACCCATCTTTCCAGCAGTCCAGCCCATCTGTCTAACACTCCAGAAGTCCAACCCATCTACTAGGTGTTCGGTTCGGTTTTATTCGGTTAACCGAACCGAATAACATGTTCGGTTATGTTTCGGTTTTAGTAAAAAAAATTCGGTTCGGTTCGATTTCAAAAATCAAACAGTACTTCGATTTCGGTTTTAGCTTTTACAAAACACCTACTAGGTGTTCGGTTGCCAGATTTGACCAAAACCGAACCGTGCCCAGCCCTACTCTGGACGAGGCATCTCACGGCGCAGGTGTTGCCTAGCCCTCGTGAGGGACGAGACCGCATGGGTAGTGCGAGGCTTTAACTGCTGTCCGACCAGGACTCCTACCCACTAGTCAACGCCCCCGTGTGTGCACTGGGCTTCCTTTGTACAGTAAGTACAAAAGGGCGACCCGTTACCCTTTTGGCATAGGTGTAACGAGGCTTCTCTTCAGTCAGTAAAGAGGTAAAAAGTAACTGCCTCGTCGGCGTTAATGTTACTTTGCCGGTGTTGCCGGCTTATTCGTGAGTACGAATGTAAAGATGTGTTTTTCCTTTTTTGTTGAGGAGTTGTTAGTTTACATAGAGATAATATATAGGATCTATACAACTTATATGAGCCAACTGTATAAATACAACCAGTATTTAGAGACAAGCCATTTGTACGTATAACATTTGATGTTCTCGGGGTGACTCATCTATGCACGGATGTCAGTGTCTTCCTGGAGATCTCGATTCATACTTGTTCATGGATTGTACTTGTGAACACCGAGTTGTGCGAGATACTTGTGCCCATAGAGATTTCGGATCAGATAGTGTATTCAGTTCAACAGAGAGAAAAATGGATGATACTCATGATTGTCATGTCGCCCCCAGTGTAGGAGGGTCTTCTCAGATAATGGCATGAGAGCTTATGATGTTAGAACCGAGCTTGCCGAATAGCTTGTATGAATAAGTCGGTGTTTTCGGTGCTACAGGATTCCTTTGAAGCTAAAAGAAAAGAAATGATATACTTGGACAAGTAATAGGAACAGTGTGACCAGAAAAATGTGTTAAACCTGTACTCACAACGGAGCAAGAACACTCTATAAAATGACAAAATACAATAGAGCCCAAGATAAAATTGGATGTAATGCACTGTTTGTATAGTGTAGCGAAAAACAAGGTATTAAAATGTGATACACTGTTTGTATAGTGTAGCAAAAAGCGTTTGTATGCAAAGATGTTCAACTTTGGTAGCATAAATTCTAAGTTAAAGAACGTGTCCGCTATATGACTAGACTATATTGAAAATTAGATTAAATATGTATTCAACAGAGATTGAACAATAAAAAAAAGCAAGGAGTTTCATTATCCAAGGCCTTAACCAATATGATATATAATGCGATGCATTGAATGAGATTTGTATTTGAGGAAATGATGGTCTATTAAGCTAGGTAATGTGCTAACTGTCCAAAAACATTAAAAATGTGCACTAAATGTGTTTAATATGCAAAGGCATAAAGATAAACCAATGTAAACAAGATAAAAGCATAGTAGCATAGAGGTGAAGTAGTACAACTGTTCAAAAGTGTTTTCTCGTGCATGATGTAATACGATCAGAGAAGTTGGGGATGTAAGATCCAAAATTTGTATGTGTGCAAGTACAAGTAGCCAATAATACCAATGGCATTGTAGTCATGTAAACATATATAGGTGTAGAACCAATGTATAAGGATGTGAACCATTGTATATGGAGAATAAGTATGCAAAGTTGCTAAAATACTATGTAGTATAGTAGTATGTTTGTATCAAGTAACCTTAAAGTAGACGCCTGAATAAATAAGGTATTCATAACAGCATAGTCTGAATGGAGGTGTTACATCATATGGAGGTATGATGCACTTGTTGGTATGAGAAATGAAATTTGTAATGCAAGATGTATAAGAACAATCTAGTTGATGTCGAACAGTCCTGTGCGTAACATGTATGGAAGATGTCCAGTGTAAATTGTGAAGAATATAGAAATGGGATAGTACTAAGAGCATGTCACAGCACGCCTTTAGGTTCATTGTCATAGAAATGGTTATACTGTGCTCAAAATAGGCTACTGTCAAGTGTCAAACAGAAGTGTGCTATTGCATAAAATCATGTATTGTCTGCAGCGTAACTTATTAATATTTGTAGCAAACATGGGTGAAAACAGCATGCATAGCATGTGGTTTGTAGTCACTGTGCAGATGATGTTATAACCAACATAGTTAAGAAATTCCAAGCTAGATATAATCAGATATATACAGGGTAGGTGATGTTAATAGTTTAAGCATAAATGTAATGTTATCTAAATGTAAGTGTTTTGTGGAGCTGTGAGCTACGGTGTGTTGTGTGATGTTTTGAGTGTATGAGCAAACAAAACTATATGACTACTGACTATGTCAAAAGTGTATGGAAATGTGATACCAAATACCGTGTGAACCGAGAGCATTTTAATTCAAAAGGGTTCGGATATTACCTTCCGGCGATGGAAGCTAAGTTAGAAGAAAAAATAGAAAAAACCGAGCTGTTGTCAATAGATTTATATTAACAAACCGAGTGTCGTGATAATTGAAGGATTAGTGGGAGGTGACTGAGCTAACAGCGCTTGCGCTCGTGTTGAAATTGAATGATAAAACCCCCAATAATTGAATGACCTCTAGAGCTTGAAGATTGTTATATGTATTGTAAACCTGTTCTCCATAACTGTGTCCGAGCGAACCGAGATGGCCGTTGTAATTAAGATAACACCAAAAATAAATAAAAGAGCATGAGTATATTAGCTTGTATTTTCATCAAACACTTGATGAGCAATAGCTTGTGTTCACGAGAAGAGTGAAATTTGACCACGTAATTGATTAAACTCGAACTTTAAAAGCCCTGACTTGCGTTGAAATTGATTGTTTGAAATTGAGTTGGAGTCAATTTCTTTTTGTTGTAGAATTTAGGAAAAAACCCAAAAATTGAATCTTGTTTAGAAGATGAATAATAAGAATTGAATCTTGAACTGCAAGAAAAAACACGCTGCTGATCTTTGTTGAAGAAGAATCCGAAACCAGATCTTGAGTATTTGATTGTGAGATTGCAGATACTCTCGTTTTTGCTTTATTAGGTATTCTTAATAGAAGTAGCAGTAGATGTAGATGTAAAAGAAGAAGACTGGAAGAATCCAACCTTCTGATCTAGAAAAAATTCGCCACCAAGAACATCAAAAGAACTGAATATCGAATTCATGATTATGATTTCAAACAAATTAAGAACAAATAAACCTTTGATGATGATGAATAACAAATTGAGAAATTATTGGAGCTTGGTTTGAGACTTTGAGTTGTTGTTGTAGATCTGCAAACTGGTGAAAAATGAAATCTTGTTTCTGCAAATTGTAGATCTGGAAGTGGAGATGTGTTGTAAATCAATTGTTGGTCGAGAAGAGAGAGATTGCAGATATGGGTAAACCATCAGATCTGAGAATAACCATCGTTCTTATTGAAGCTTGAGACTTTGTCGAGATGAATTGGTGGTTTATAAACCAAATAATGCTTGGAAGAATTTGAAGAACATAGAATTCCACTTGATGAATGAAGAAACAAGATGGGGTGTAGATGAAACCGAGACCAGATCTGATGATGTGAGGATAAAGTTGCAAATCTCTGTTGTGTCGGCCGAGAGCATACATTAGATTCAAAACTGGAAATAAATTTGATGTATATATGAAAGTATGAAACTGGAGAGTTGTTTTTTCTAACTGGAAATAAAAAAGTGATCTTGTGCCTATGATTTGAAGTGTTGTTTAACGTGAAAATGGGGTTGAATATGTAGAACAACCCATCTAAATGTAGAGCTTCAGATCTGTGCAATGTTGTAGATGAAGTTGGGTTGTTGTTTTGTTTGTAAGTAGTTGTTGAAGAAGTGGTCGGAAATTAGTGGTGGTTTATTACACCTTCTAGCGCCATTATGTAAGCCTCGATTCCGGCTATATCTAGAGATAAGTGTTGTTGAGATGGACCTCTTGCTCCCTCTCCATAGATGACCTGCAAAGGGCGCCGAAGATGTCTCTGGCGTCAACCCTCCGACGATCAAGTTAGCCATTGTGGGTAATGGAGAAGAAAGTAAAAGAGAGAGAGAGGAAGAGAGAGAAGAAGTGTAGAGAATGAGAGCTCATACCTTAGTGGCTTTTAGGTTACCTTTTTGTGTTACCTATGTATGGATGATGGATCGATCTTGGCCATCTCACGGTCTTCATTGTGTGATGTGTCTCTCTATTGTCCAAGAGAATTTGTTGTGGTCTATTTGACTAGGGTATACTGTACTCTTGGAGTCATTTATAATCTTGAAGTTGATTTATTTCTTGAGTGACATATGGCAAAACCTATTTAGGTACTTACACTTCTCAACAAGGTTGGTAACTGTTGTTTCAATTTATCCATTTAATTTAAAAATCGAACCAAACACTTAGAAATTGAATTGATGATGAAGAAGGAATGAAACCCAAGAAACCTTTTAATTGAGATATAGATTCATGTCTTGTTTAGAGAGATCTATGTTGACGGTTGATCCTGATGATGATTGTATGAACAATGTGTTTGAATGTATTAATTGGTATAGTTAATCAAGCTGTTAGTGTTATAGTTGATGCTTGTCGTGGTAATTTCTATTAACTTTTTAAATCTCTGGATGATTTGTATTTTTTTTTCTATTTCTGTTATTTTAATATCTTTGAATTTGATTAGCACAAACCCATGTTCAAGTTATCTGTTTTGGTTGCAGTATGTTGTAAAAATAAATTAAAATCAAACCTGTGGAAAATTGTAAAATTCTTTTGTACCAATTTCTTTGAATTTGATTGGTGCAGTATTCATCTTGCAAATACATTAGTTTATCTGTCAACCATATTACTTATTTTCAACAAGTAAATCTCAGTAACAGTTCTCTATATTGAAATGAAGATGATCTCATTCTTCCATTCTTCAGGACATGGAAAGCTCCATGCACTAAAATTGCAATTTAGACCAACATTGTTTTATATCTATAGCTCAAAACCAGCTCCCCAGTTTTTGAATGGGTGATGAACTCTCCTTCCCTATTAAGGACATCGGGAGTTTATTATGTATGTCCAATGCAAGATGTTGATATTGACTTCCTAGATGTGTGTGGCTTTTGTATAACATAATAGGAGTACTGTTGTTATGCTCCTTAAAAATGATGGCAGATTAAATTGTTGGTGACTATTTTGTTGTTATATCATATGATATTTTTCTTTATGTCAAAAACTACTGTGTTCCTATGCTTACAATAGAGTAATAGACTCATTTAACTTTTAAGAGCCTGCTTGTTTCAGGAGAGGTCTTTAACGTCGGTCCCCACCGTGTCACGGCTCTATATTAGTGTAGAGACACATCTTAACATGTATGGGGTGTTGGTTTGGAGTGATGATATGTGTGTTCTAGAATCTTTGCTCTTTGTAAATTAGTAGGGTGAGTGCTTGACATGTGTGTTCATTTGTATAATTGTATATCTCCCATTTGTTAATGGGTAATGCCTTAGTTAAGCATTTTTTTACTGTGTTGTGCAACCAATAGCATATTTTCTGGACAGTTTTACTGAAATTTGAGTGCATTCTTCCTATCTATGGTTTGTCTTTTAATTATTGCTTCTTTTTGGACTCACAGAAAAAGGTTTGTTGAGGATTTGATGAATGGTGCTTCAACATCCAGCAGCATTCGAGCAGCCTTATCATACTGTGTGCAACAAGTACGAAGTTATGATTACCACCACTACCTGTGCCTCCTTGAACTCCCTTCTAACATGCAGAAGGCTGCATTTGCCTTGCGTGCTTTCAATGTGGAGACTGCCAGAGCCATGGATGTTGCCTCTGACCCTAGGATTGGCCTGATGCGTCTCCTTTGGTGGCAGGAAGCCATTGATAAAATATATATATGCCCACAAGGTGATCGAACACCCCACAGCTCAGGCACTCTCATCAGTAGTATTAGATCATAAGATAAGTAAGAGTTGGCTGAAACGGTCTGTTGAAGCTCGGATTAATGATGCAAGAAGAGAAGCCGATGAAATTCCGGAGAAAATTGAGGGGCTGGAGCGATATGCTGAGGATACTGTGTGCACACTAATATACATGACACTTCAAGCTGGTGGGATAAGGTCCACTGCTGCTGATCACGCAGCCTCACATATTGGGAAGGCAAGTGGCCTCCTGTTGCTTCTTAAATCACTGCCTTACCTTGCTAGTCGTAATTGTCAGATTTCATACATACCAGCTGAACTAGCATCCAAACATGGGTTGTTGGTTGAGCAGGGTGGCGGAAAGCGGATACGGATGGACTCCAGTGAGGGATTGACTGAGGCTGTTTTTGAGATGGCATCAGTTGCTAATGTCCATCTGCAGAAAGCTCGTGAGTTGGCTCGAGCAGTGCCGGCTGAAGCGGTTCCTGTTCTACTTCCAGATGTGCCTGCACAAGTTCTACTAGATTCTTTAAGAAGAGTGCAGTTTGATGTCTTTGATCCGAGATTGACAAAAGGTATACTCGGTATTTCACCAATTTGGTTTCAATTGAAGTTGAAGTGGCATGCATTGAGAAGAAAATATTAAAACTCTTTGGAGTGTATTTCTTCGCGGTCCCTATGTAGAACAAATGACAGATGATACATGGAGAAAGGCCCCCTGCCGTGTCAATGTAGAATTAGTAGCTGGATGCATGGAGGGAGGTCACCAGTGGAAATAAAGTAGCATGCATCTGCACTATGTACATTGTGATTCTCTCTCCCCAATGAGGTTCATCCGCAAAGTTTGGCGCCCAAGTAGTGAGGATATGGCCCCTTTAATTGTGTATTATGACTTATACATTATACAATGTAAGCAATGATGCATCAGAATTCATGAGCATTTGGAAGGAGCTGTTACCGAAATTACTTCAAAACTGACCAGCTTTCAACAGTAGAGAGGTGTCTGAAGCAATATGGGAGATATTGCTATTCTCTTTATTTGGTGTATCTGGAAAATGCGAAACGAGGTAAATGTTTAATGATGGAAGAGCAGAACAGATTAACCCACTGGAGACTATCAAAGGGAGGGTATGGGCTTGGCTGAACATAAGGTTTACAGACATGCTGTTTGGATGGTGAATGGTGATGAAGGGGACAGATACTGAAGATTGCAGGTTGCTGAACATCACAGGAACTGCTACTGAAGGACGATTTATCTGTTCACAGTAATGTGCTGGTATGTATGGCAGTTTATGTAAAAGAGTGGTTGTCCTCTTGGGCGTATGAAAACAATTTCGTACCTCTATCCTATTTTTTAAGCATCTGGGCAATACATGGTTTTTGTTTGTTGGCCTTTGATCAATTTATATATGTTTTAAATGAAATCATGATTTGAAGCAAGCTGGAGCCTAGTAATAAAGGGATTTCAACTCAAGCCTAACTCACTTTGAACTTGAAATTTTGAAAAAGTTTATATTGTAAGTGAAAGGATGGTCTGCCCCTCACCTGATAACAAAACTCAATTCTGAAAGGTAGAGATGAATCATCAATGGCTTACAAAACATAAACTAATTACTTCAATTTTGCAGATAAGCTAATCTCAGGACAGTGATTGTGATCCATAGTTGCGATCCATTATTACGTCCATCTGTGAGTTCGTATTCATCCATAGTTTGAGTGTTCAGTTTTCTCTAATATCTAATTTCTTACATAAAATATTCTGCTGACTTTTAGATATAAAAGTAGAAGGAAAAAAAACCTTATTACTTTGCCAAACTAGCTAGGTATCAATGAAACAAGTGCACAAATATATTTGATAATTTCTAGCTGAAATTACATTATATTTAAGAAAATTATCACATAAATCTTTATGGTAGTCTAGTCATACCATGTGGACAACACATGCATGTAATGCTCATGAAATCTTTTAATAGTATTTGAAGGTTTTTTGCCCAAAATGATTTTAGGCCCTTGATTCAACTTGGAATGCAACAATACTTTTATCACAATCACTAACCAATATGCTTTTCTCTCATGCCTTTCTTCGTTCATGGTTCGATATTGGTGTCCTAGGCGTAGAGGAACCACACCAATCCATCCCGAATTTGGTGGTTAAACTCTACTGCGGTGACGATACTGTAGGGGAGGTCCAATCAAATGGTGAAAATTAAATGTTTTCTTTTTTCTTCTTCTTCTTTTTTTTTTTTTTTTTTTTTTTCTTCTCCTGATAAAGATCTATTTAGATTTGATGTTTGAAAAATAAACCTCTACCACTTTCTGAATGCCTTCCTTTCAAGTTTCTTTAGGTAACAGGTAGACTTATTGCGGGACGAAGCTTCTTCTTTGTTTATTTTTTGATATAGATCTATTTAGATTTGATGCCTGAAAAATAAACCTCTACCACCTTCTGAATGCCTTCCCACGAAGCTCCTTTTTTATTTTTATTTTTTGATAAAGATCTATTTAGATGGCGTTTGATAACATGATTTTCCTGTGGCAAACATGAATTTGCCTGCATTTTTGCGTTTGCTTGCATTTGATAACCCAATCGGGTATTACAACAAATTTTTCCTGAACACCCTCACGTGAGCCCATTTTTCCGCATTAAAGCGGATAAATTTTGCCTAGCTCCCCCCAGGCAAAATTTGATTTGCCTCAACACCGTCATTTCTTTGCCAAGTATATAAGCAAAAAATAAAAACTAACTTCAATCCTATTCTCTCAGACAACAATGGCGGCGACCAAGGTAGCGATTCCAATGGTGATTCTAGTGGCGACCAAGTTTTTTATTCTGTTGAGGTATGTAAACTTCTTCATTCTTCTTATTCTTCTTAATTCTTTTCCGTTCTTCTTCGCTTCATCAACTATTGTTCTTCTTTTCTTCATAAACGAAGAACAGAAGAAAAGAACGACAATAACAATAACAAAAATTTCATTAACTACTGTTTTTCATTTATTTCTTGTTTTCTTCAAAAAAAATTGCAAAAATGTTGAACCCTATTTTTTTTTAAATTTGGGGGTTTTTAAATATTGTTGTTGGAATGTTTATTTCGGGTTGTTTGAATGTTAAATTTGATTGATTTGAAGCTTAATTATTTCCGATTTCTTAAAAATTTATAAAAATTTCAAAACCCTAACCCTAACGAATTGGGTTTTTTTAACAAATGTTGTTTTCATGTAAAATTGATGAACCATTTGTGTTTTATTAGGTTGAATTGAAAATAAATTTCTTCTAATTTGTTGAAAATTTTAAAAATGTTAAACCCTAACAATAACAAATTGCGGTTTTTTAATAATATTTTTTCAAGTACAATTAATGAACCAATTGTTTTTTGTTTAGGCTGAATTGAAGAGCAATTGTTTCTGATTTGTTGAGAAGTTAAAAAAATTTCAAAACCCTAACCCTAATAAATTGGGTTTTTTTTTTTTTATAAATATTAATGCATTTAAAATTGGATGTTTAATTGTACAATTTATGTTGTATTAGGTTGATCTGATACACAAAGTTGGGTTTTTTTTATTAGTTTTGTTTAAAATGCACAATGTTGACTGCTTTGTATAAAATGCATATTTGATTGAAATAACTGTTTGCATGAGTGAACTAGAATAATGTAATATCATGATATTGAAACTGTTTGAAATTATAATGATATCTGAGGTTTTGTTTAAAGAAGTGAAATATTTGCATGATTTTGGAAAGTATAATAATTATTATAGTGATATTAACTGTGAAGTTAAATACTGTTATGGTGTCATTTTATTTTATTGATATCGAATACTGTGATGATGATTTGTTGATACTTGTTTTTGTTTTGCAGACCAGTATCGTTTGCATCTTCGCTTAATAATATAAAGGTATGATTTTGATTTGAGGTTTTGCATCTTCGAATACTTTTGCAATTGGCTACTGGTTCCTATGAGAGAATAATTTTAGTGCATCCAAATTCAAAAATTTGCAATTTCAGAAATATATATATATATAAAAGAGAACTTGAAGGATGGAGGGTCATGTCAAAGACTGGAAGTCGAAAGTTTCTGAGGTTTGATAGTAGTATAAAAGACTACATGGTAACCTGATAGAATTATGTGTTGTTGGGGATAAAATAGGCTGGTAAGATACAGTAGATTAATTCAGGAATGTATCCAAGGCCCAACATACAAATTTAAGTGTAACCAAACATTGCCTGAACCACAGACCACCAAACACGGTGACCAAAATTGTTTATTTTCTGATGAATTTTTTTTTCCAGAAGACCAGTTTGAATATTAATGATAGGCTTTGCAGACATCGCACAACCTAAGAATGGAAATGTGTTTGGCGTGCAAAAATTTGTCAACCAACCCTTTGCATGAATTCTTTATCCTTTAAGAACGTCTTTGCATGCAGACCCAACCATCATATGGCACTGAAAGTATTCAATTAATCATATTCTGATAAAACTTTGTAGAGGTTGTGAAAGACTATTTATATTATGGGCAAAAGTGAACTGGCTGACCTTTGTGCTTAATTGTTTATTATTGTCAGAAATTTTTAAGGCCGCTTTCAAAGAGCTTGAAAGATTACTTGGTGAATTTCATGGTTCATTTATCATATATCCAGAATAGTTGTTCTGTTCCTTTGAATACCTAAATATCAGTTTTATTACTTCCTGATTTTGTGTGGCCGCAACAAAGAAGTTACGACATTCATTCAACCATTTGTATATAAAGAAAAAATATATCTAACTAATCAATCAACATTTACCATTGGTGAAGACATGATTTTCAAATTGAAACTTGGCTTTGTTAGGTGATAATCCATAGTAGTTTTTCTTCGATGGAAACATCTAGTTCCATAATAGTTTGGTCCTTGAATTTCCAGCAATTCAACACAAAAAATATTGTTGAAAAGTAAGTACTTACATTAGTGAAGTCCTTGCTATCACCTCAACACATCATTATATCCATAAAACAAAATTTGTTGTTTGCGAAAATATTGATTTTTCTGGAAATGTATAGATGAAATTAAAACTATTCACTTATAAATAAAATTTGAAGCATTGGCATGAAAGCAACAACGATAGTATTAGGTTGAAATCACTAATAAAATCGTTAGTCAAATATCAAATTAAAAATAGAAATATTAATTAATTGTATAAAGCTCAGACAGTCCAGGTTTAAGGATGGGTTGTATGTATTGTTTGTATAATTGACTTTGACTATAAATACTGAAAATAAAAATAAAATTAAACACAAAAAAATTGAATTTCAAAATTTTCTTTGTTGAAAAGAGAGAAAAAACAAAGTGTTCATTAATGAAAATATGAGAGTAGAGAGGTGATAGAGGTTTGATGATAAACTAGAACTGATTGATAACAGGGAGAGACGTATGAGAAAGATAGAGTTGTATGATAGAATCTATACTCTCTAATAAAGTTAGGCATGCCCTTAAGCAAATATTCTCTCTCTAAATTATAGAAAAATTGATGCTCTAATTGAAGAGAATTTGATTAAAATTTAGAATTGAAAGTTTAGAACTTTTACACAATAGTAATTAGTAAGTCAATTTAAGTAATTTCACTCCAAATTAAATATTTAAAGTTAACCAATATAAAATAAACACTAATTTGAAAACATCAAAAGTTGATCCATATTAAAAAACTGATGTTTTAATTGAAGAGAACTTTGTTAAACCAAAATTAAAAGATTATTTGTTAAAATCACATAACTAAAATTTATCCAAAATATGTTCAAAAATCAAAAGAAGTAAACACTATAACTTGGTTAAATCAATATATTTACAAACCAAATGAATTGAACATCTTATCCAAAATATTGGTATTTTGTCAAAAATTAAAACTAAATCTTTTGTTAAAAAAAAATAAAAATATAATAACATAAGCAAAATAATGTCAAGAATTTGGATTGTGAGCTTGGAGATATAAAAAACGTCAATTTATATTATTTAAATTGTTAAGAAAATTATATAGGTAAATAAATACAGTAAATAAATCCTCAAAAAATATTATAAAATGATAGTAATTTATTATTATTATTATTATTATTATTATTATTATTATTATTATTATTATTATTATTATTATTATTATTTCACATTACATCTTCGATGACTACACAAAAAATGATAATACAATTTAAATTAATTTGATCTAAAACTTAAAAATAAAACCAAGACAACAATAATTTTATGGAGGAATTAGAAATTAAATATACATATACGTAATAAAATTCTACTTTCAATCAAAATCAAAATCAAAATGTAAAACGTACATATAAAATAACACCCGTGCATTGCATGGGTTAAATAATCCAATCTCTAGAATCTCATTAAATCCCAATCTCTAGAATCTCCTGTGCAAATCTTGACCATCCTTTGTCTCTTTACCAAGTTTTATAAGTGTCGGTTATAATTTAGATACTTTTAACATATAATGATGTTTAATTGTTTATAGATTTTTTTTAATATAGATTGTTTTTGTCATCTATAGATTGTTAATTGTTTATAGATTCTGGATTAATTCCTACACATGTAGATTGTATTAGTTATTTCTAGAATTACACACATAGTATAGACTAGCATCTTGAATAGTTGTGAGAACTATAGTATATGAAATAAATTGATGTAATGGTAACTCATAATGTTAATAAAATCTGAAATTGTAATTATAAAAATTGAAATGTGAAGTATAGTTAAATAAATTGAAACTAATAAATAAATTGAAAGTTGATAACTCATTATGTTCAAAACATCTAATTACCATTTTTCAGATAATGGTTAAGTATTCCTATTACGTTGCGCGTCGTGGGTTTTGTCCGGATATCTACAAGACTTGGGAGGAGTGCAAGTCACAGACGGACGGCTTTAACAATGCTGACTGGCGTGGTGCTTATACCATTATTGAAGCAAGGCATATGCTTCAACAACATCTTATAAATGGTTTCTGTCAATCTTCCTGTCTTATTATATGTGATGATATGTCCCAGTCTTACATTCATGCGCCAGAACCGTCTGAACATTCTGGTCAATCTTACCAATCTGCCGCTCAATCTCAAGCGGGAGGGGTTCCAGGGACTCAGGAAATGTTTGACTCAATTTTGACTCAATCCTATTTAGGGTACTTGTACATATTGGATTAACATAATTTTTGGTAGATATGATCTCCTTACTATAAAGATCTACTAAATAAAAAAATCAGCTCATTTGAATATATTTAGATCCATCAAATGTAATATTAAATTCAACGGTAAACATAAACGTTCCACAATACATTAACTTCCAAATTACATTAACTTGTAATATGATTTTTCTAGGGTTAGAAAATTCAGATTATGATAAATTTTGGTGAAGATGTCGTACATAATGAGAACATTCATCCTACAAAAAATCATGCCAATCCAACGTGTACAAGTACCCTAAATAGGATTGAGTCAAAATTGAGTCAAACATTTCTTGAGTCCCTGAAACCCCTCCCATCTCAAGCACCTCTCTCTCCACTAGTCAGTCATCAGCCCTTAAACAATGTTGTTGTGGTGCACGACTTTATGTGGTTAGTGAAAAAGTTGGTGTTGGTTATGTTGGTTGTTGTCATTGCATTATTAATTAAATTGTTATTTGTCCTGCGAGATTTATGTAATGAATTTATGAAATTGATGATGCAAATTATTAACCAGTTTATAATAATTTTTTGATTTAAAAAACACTCTTACGCATTGATACACTCCTAACAATTAAAATTATTAACCAATTAAACTTACAACATGTTCTGTAGAATGTCTAGCGAGGATGAACGTCTCGTTACAGCTACTGTTAAAATTATAGCTGTGGATTGGTTAATGCAATATATTGCAACAAGACGTGAACGCGTTCCTAGAGGTCCCTAGGGCTCCCTATACCTATAATAAGGATTCATCGCGTGGGAAAACCTTAGCCCGGTTCTACACCGATAACGAGAACGATTGCCATGACCAATTGAGGATGAAACATTTTGCATTCCATCGGTTATGTGCTAGGTTGAAGATTATGGGTTTAACCCTCGGTACGTGTCGGTTGAAGAACAAGTTCTAATGTTCTTGCTTATACTTGACCACGACAATCGGTGTAGTAGAACACGTCACGAGTTTAGGCGTTCTGGACAAACTGTGAGCCATTACTTCGACTTGGTCTTAAATGTTTATCTACAGTTGTACATGCAAGTGGTTGTCAATGCTACTGCCAAGAACTTACCTCTCAATGACGGTTGTGTGTACCCTAGGTAAAATACCCGACAAATGTCATCGATGGCTGTATAAGAAGCCAAACTGGGAGCACCTGAGCAGTAGCCAGCCAGACCAGGACTATCGGGTAGGGCCCAACCCGGTCTCAAGAAGTCCACATACACTCTGTGGATCTTGATCCATCGGATGGTCCACGACCAGTGGGTGGAGCCTCGGTTACTGTATAAGAAGTTGAACCGTGGGCTCCCATACATCAACCAGGCCCGCCTCAATCAAGTGACCCAGGTCCGGCCCATTGAAGTCCATCAGCGACGAAGGCTCATCCAAAGGCTTGTCATAGAAGCCCAGAGGACCTGGCCAGGGTGTATGTAATGCAGATTGGACCTCCGGTGCGAGGAGTCTAGCCCAAGTCTTTGTTTTCAAACTTAGTCAAATCCAAGTCCCAACTAACTGGATAAGTTCAGCAAGATTCTAGGCCAATAGAACCCATTGTTCTAGCCCACTGGAGAAGATAAAGGAAGACCTAGGTTGAACCAGAGCCTATCAGAGGATGCCACGTGGCAGTCTTCCTTGTCAAAGGGAATTCAAACCGAGGGATAACCACGAAGCAGCATGTGCGCTATCTCTGCGGGAGCATCTTCACAGTTTGAACTGCCTGAGTTCATGGAGTCAAAACCGGAGGAGCGGTTGAGCCAACCTCCTCCGGTCCACTATAAATGCAGGAGTTCTTAACCTCCTGAACTACGAGTCTTTCACTGAGTAACTCCATTAGAGCTTAGTGGAAGCAGAGACTTGATTCCAAGTTCATCACCTTGGATACGTAGGCAGCCTGATCCCCATCAGGTCCAGTCTCATTGTATACCCCCATCCCATCTCAGTTTATACAAGGCTTGCATTGTAACCTTTCGATTAATCAATACAAATCTCGAGTTTGTGGATCAAATTTTTGCACCCACACTCTTTGGCGCCCACCGTGGGGCTGAATCTCCCATCAGTTCCAGAGCCTTGAAAAAATCTCAATCCAGTTATACCGGAGAGTTGCTGCAGCAATGGCTGGAAGTAAGAGGCGCCCGACTCATTCCAACAATGGAATGAGCCAAGTTACTGAAAGTCAGACTGAGAACCTTTCTCCTCTATCTCCGGTCCTTGAAACAACAGAGGGAGTGAGGGCCATGATCATGGCTCACAACACTCTGAAGGTGGACAACCGGAGGCAGAAAACTTAGTGGTGCAAATCACTAACAATCCTGGTTATCTGAATACAGTCAATCCGACTGTCAGGATACCAGTATCGCAAGATCCTGAACCATCTAGAGTATCCACAACAAGAAGAGACCAGAGAACCATTCCCCAAGCCTCGGGGGGAGGTTTCACCGAGCAGCAGAAGGGAAAAGGCCTAGCGGCCGAATCCCCTACTGCAATCATCAAGTGGTTCACAAAGGAGAATGCAGAGATGAGAAGGAAGAAGAGAACCAGGGCCGGAGATAGCCAAACATCTTCAGCCCCGTCTTCAAGTTAATCTCTTCAGAAGAAGATAAGGTCATGGTCAGGAAGTGACCGGAGTCTTACCCCTCATAGCCGTGATCCCCGCCCTGTTTAGGATAGGTTAGCACCGGAGAGGGATAGGATGTCTATCTCTCCAGTTCAGAAATATCGCCGCGAACGTCCAAGAACACCTGGGCCAGTCATGGCCGTAGGGTGACCGTAGCAGGTCTGTAGAAGAAGTCACTCCACCAGAAGGACTGCGTCGGAGGAGGCACCAAAGCACTCCTCCCGCACGCAATGATCAGAGGGGAAGGAGTCCCCAAAGGGCTCGTACCCATCAGAGACAACCAGAGCTGAACGTGGAACATATGAATCAACTCAAGCTGTAAGAGATGATCGATTTGGCTGTTTCCAACAAGGCTAACCGGGACGAGCGAATCATGAAGCTTACTATCTCAAGGTTAGTTGTGTCACCTTTGGCAGAAAAAGTCAGAAACCATATAGTCCCGACCAGCTTCAAGCAGCCACCTTTCGAACAGTATGACGAGACAAACGGTTGTCCGGTTCAGCATGTCATGAACTACTAGAGCACTATGGGCATTTGGGACCATGATGACAAGTTACTTGCAAAGATGTTTGCTGCTTCACTTAAAGGTGAAGCGCAAACGTGGTATCACAACCTGCTGCCCTCATCCGTCCGCACATTTGTGCAACTGGCCGAGTTGTTCGAGGAAAAGTACCGATTCAATGTGAAGACAAAGAAGGGAGCTGAAGTCTTGTTCTCCTTACAGATGGACCGGAACGAGACACTTAGGAACTTCGCCAGAAGGTTCCGAACCCTACTGGCAGAAGTACATGACGGATCTGATAGCGTCGTTATACAAGCTTTCAAGTACGCCTTGAACAACAACCATGAAGAGTTATATCGGTCACTAGCAAGAAAGCCTCAATTTTCTGTTTCAGCTTTGCTCGAGAAAGCAGAAAGGTATGCTCAAGAAGAGGACGATCTAAAAGCTAGGAGAAAGAGACTTACTGGAGGCCAAACCTCCGAAAAGCCACAGAAGGCAAAGGAAGAAAGCTCCGGCAGGGATCACAAAGAAGGAAAGGCCCCTGACAGAAACTCGGCAGCCCGACCGCCGGTCAGAGAAATCTACCGGGGGCGAACACAAAGAGAAGGAATTCACACCCCTGAGGTTCCCGATCGAGGAAGTGTTCAAAAAGATCAAGAACAAAGGGCTGCTCAATAAACCTGCCCCTCTCCCAACAAACTCGGAGGGCAGGAGGGATAAGTCCAAGAAATGTGACCATCACAATGATTATGGTCATGAGCTGAAGAACTGCAGATCATTAAAGTACAAAATGTAGCGTTTATTCGACGTTGGCCTCATCAAGGATATGGTACAGACCGGAGTAGTCGAACAGGTAAAGACTGGAGATCGTAATGTGTATGTTTTCCATATACATGCACCCGGTTCTTCCAAAACAAAAAGGAAGAATTACGCGCGGAAGAAGCTCCGGTGGATAGGACACGTCCATGAAGTAAGACAACTCAACTTCAACGAGGGGACAAACACTGAGTCCATTGTCCCCGGGGGTCTGATATTTACTGAAGAAGACGAAAGGGGCGTGTATTATCCACACAATGACCCCCTTGTCATCACAGCATGGATTGGCGTCTACCGGGTCCGACGAGTCATGGTCGACCCCGGTAGTTCCTCCAGTGTCGAGTTCTCACGTGCTTACAAACCTATGGAGTTATGTAAGGGTCTCATCGAATCAGATGAGATTCCTATCTATGGGTTCAATGGGGAGCCAACTCAGTCCTCCGGGCGGGTCCACCTGCCAATCACGGTCGGATTCAATACTGTCGGGATAGATTTCCTACTGGTCGACTCCCCCTCCTACTACAATGTCATTCTGGGGAGGGACTGGATTCATCTGATGAAAGAAATCATATCCACCTTCCACCAAAGCCTCAAATGCCCTACTGATGTAAGATATTTGTGTACCTCACAATCAAAAGATAGATTTATATTTGATTTTCCTTCTTGTGCATGTATAAATTGGATATCAAAGTAGACAAGTAACAAGCAAGGGTCGTACCCACCTCAGAGGGGGAGATCTTAGCTCAAACACAATTGAAAACACTAATTAAGTAACACCAAGGAATCAATAAATGAGTTTTGAGATTGATTCTAACTTCCTACAAACAATAATAATAAGTAAACCCTAACTTAAGAATATGGAAGAGATGTAAAGAAAATATATGATGACAAAGGGGGAGAATTGGTATCAATAAACTAAATCATGCAAACATAACATGTTGTTCGTTCATGTTCAATCTATAATAATTAATTAGTCACCTCTCGGTTATTTCAACTAATCATTAATACCTATAATAATCAATTAGTCACCTCTCAACTATTCCACTCAACTAAAACGGGATTCTCTTATGCATGCTATTGAATATGTCTTATTAATCAAACCGTCACCTCTCAGCTATTCAATTTAATTAACTCAACATATTATTCATAACTAAATCATCACCTCTCAGTTATTTGACTTAATCACAAAAGGGTTCTAATAAAAGATATCAAATTTGGATATGTAATAATCACCTCTCAGCTATTTCACTACACACCCTTAATCAATATAAATAAAACCATTAAAGCTAGGTCTCCCTAAACCCTAACAATAGTATTTTAATAACATGGATAACAATACCATGCAAATAATCATACTTACCTCATATCGCGAATTAAAAGTAAATAAACATTAAGAACTTTGAATCACAATGAACAATAAGAACAAACATGGTCCTTTTGCATCATCTAGAGTGCTTCAACCATCCCCCTAATAAGATTTAACTACTCATCCTTGATGATCACACAATGTAATAAATAAATAAATAACAAAACATCATAAAGTAAAGTGATTTGATTTGATTGATATGAATAGAGCTTGATACAAAGAAGAAGAAGATGAACTTTCTCTCACAAAAATATTCTCTTTTCTCTCTCTATGAAAAACTCTAGATCTAAAAGATGGGAGTCTAAAAGATACCTAAACCTTAATTACTTCTCTTATATAGAAAATACAAAGTAGAATACTTGCATGTAAAGACTTCCAAATTAGGTCAAATTCGTGGCTGCTGCTGGTGGTCTTCTAGAGGGATTAGATAATTAGCAAAACCTAATTCTCTTAGGCTTAAGTTGTATCTTGGATTAAGACCTTCAGTTTGATAGCTCATGGGCCCAAATCAGACTTCTGGATCTTCTTGTGGAGCCTTTTTAGGTTTTGGACTTAAATAAGGCCTAAAATAGAAATTCTGACTTGTGGGCTCCAATAGGACCCGGTTTGGGCTGAGAATTGGACCGCCCCACTTTGACATAAAGTCAAGTCAACAGAGTTGACCATGGGGTGCCCTCAGCAGATATTGTGGGTGTAAATATCGATTCTCCTTCCCATATGCAAATAACACCTTTTTGCTTGCTTTTCTTGACTTTTCGCGGGCTTTTACATAATATTCGCATTTCGGCTCATGAAACCTACACAAAAGACAAGAAAACACTAATCAATAAATATAATACAATAGTAAGTGCTATACAAACAAGGTGTTATTGGGGATAAATATACACTTTTGAGGACTGATCAAATACCCCCAAACAGCACTTTGCTTGTCCTCTAGCAAAGATGAGAAGAAAGAATTAAAGACTCAAAAGAGAAGTAAAACTATGGTGATTGCATTAACCATATGCAACAAGGCTCTTAACCACAAGGATTTTCCAGGTGGAGGAGTTATAGTCTCCTGAGGGTTTTCTAGAGAAGATACCCACAAACTTACTACAATGACTAATCTAAGAATAAGAATTTCTACTATTTATCTCAGAAATGGTTATATCAAGGATAAGGATAAGTGTTGCAAAAATGTTCATATGAGATAGCATACTACCAATGCATGAATAACATATGAAATATAAACCAAGCATAACAGTTTCAAATGCATCGAAGACAGGCATGTACCCATGCTACCACGGGTCTTAAGTTACCATTGGAAATGTTGCCTTGACTTCTGCCTCACAGTCATACACTCAGAAATAAAGTCACTCATCGATGGTGTTTATCATTTTATCTCTATGTGAGGAAGGAAGATGGACAATCATGTCACATATATCAATAGAACAGACTAGTGTAATGGAATGAACTTAGTCTCAAAGAATTGAAAAATTAGCCTTGCTTGAGATATCAGGTTTTTCACCTCAGCATCTTCTCACTTACTCGCCACATCCTACCATATCAGCTTAGATCTACAAAAGACAATAATGGGTTGTAACTTGGCTTAGGACAGGGCTAGAAATGGAAAAGGCTTTTGTGAAATATTTTGGAACATTCGGGCATTTAACACTTGTGATTTGTAATAATAGTACATGGAGAAATTTTTGGAATTTTTCTTTTGTGAAGAACCGTTTTTCATCTTCTTTTGGGAAAATTTCAATGAAGCTCTAGCCAATATTTGGGAATCTTCCTTTCTTTTGTTTGGATTTGAAATGGTTTGGAAGATTCTTGTTTTTTCTGAAAATTTTTAAACTTTTATGTTTTCGATATTTGGTTCATCTCACTAGTTTGGAGATTTTCTATGTATTTCTCCTTTCTTCTTGTAACCACATAAACAATCATCCTCATGTTCCAAAAACAATGGGTAAAAGGACCTAAACATTCTAAGGGTAATTACTCCCACAATGGAGTTGTGTAAGGATAATGGGCTCAAGAAAAAGGCTTAAGTAACAAGAAAGGCTCAGAATGGTCAACCTAAGGGGTAAAACATCATCAGGGTAGGCTAAGGTAAACATGGCTTAACTAAATGTCTTTGTAACATTTCTAAGTACTGATATGGTGATCACATCTTGAATAAGCTACAAGACCCAAGTTTATATTACACCCACTTGATGTCATCTCAAGGCTAATTATAAAAATCAATATGAGACTAAAAACAGACAAAACTGAGAGGTTGAGTCTTTTGACTCCAGATTGATGTAATATCTCTCCAAGAAAAGGACGGGGCTCAAAAGCTCACTAGGATAAGACTCCAGATTGATGTAATATCTCTCCGCACATGTAATCTGTAATAAATGCAGATGAATGCCATGCTTATGCTCATGCAAATGTAGTATAAGACTCAAATACTTGGTGAAGCAATAAATGTCCTTAAACTTGAAAAGAAGAGAATTCAACCATTATATTCATTATTGAAGGTGTACTTATCTTATTTTTGAAAGAGTCTTTGTAACAAAGATTTTTTTGGATTTGTTAAAATTTTAGAATTTTTATACAAGTATGGAAAAAGAAGTTTGAAAATCTTTTGCAAAAAGGTTGTAATACTTCCCCACCCGCAAACAAAAAGATTGCCTTGTCGTCAAGGCTCATACTATGCGAAGGAGAGAGAGTAAGAAAGATATTACCATGAATGTACTAAAAATTCAAACCGCTTTATAAATTCCTGCCAAACAAAATTATCTCCACATACATAGAGATTACAAGGAATTCCATACTAAGACACAACTGAAATAAAATGTACTGGAATAAAGGACTGACTCAACAGAAAGGGAAATCCTACTTTACACTCTTAGTTTCAAACTTGTGTGATAGGAAGACAATTCAACCTATCACGCCAATGAGTTAATCCATCCCTTATCCGATTCCAAGGAGCCTCACCCTTAATCATAAAATCATCGTTTCTATGCAAAGCAAGAAACCCCACATACTCAGTGTTAGGCACCCAAGTGAATAGGCGACTTCTCCTGATAAAACGATGAGTTGGGTCCATACGGATAAGGTGAGTCCAATCATTGTACCTGTTCCTCCACTCAAGATAGCTCTCTAGAATAATCTTACAGATAGCAGTAGGGAAAACGAGCTTACCTTCACCGAATATGAATACATTCCTAATACCATCTAAAATCCAAGTGGATAAGTCAATAGCATAAAAATTTGTAACAATAACAACTACGACATGTATAGTACTATCATTGACATATTCCAACTTCTCAACACCCAACAAATTACGCAAAACCCATAAAGCAGCAGTAGCTACAGTAGCAGGAAAGCAAGTAATAGGTGCAATACTAGGGTATCCTTCGGGTTGGAAGGAGAAGGTACAAGGGCCAAAGTGATTTAGGTAGGTGTCTATGATGTTTACGAGGGCACAACCGGTTGAAAGACAAAAGGATTACCCATGGAAAGAGAGACGACAATAGCATTAAAAACCACCGGGGAACCATGCATATGAACTTGGAAACCATCAAAGGGAAGAGGGTCGGCAAAGGGTAACATAAGGTAAAAGTCTCTTACCATAGAAGGGGAATACACAGCAGTAGAATCATAAAGAAAACCTTCCCAACCTTTGTCGAAAATCCCATCCCGAAAGGAAGCTCCATAAGGACTATCCATAATTCCAGAAAAATCCATCTCGAGAATGATATCCATGCCATCGGGCATCCACAAATCATTCTGATCATTAGCCATTGCAAAAGAAGGGAGAAAACATCAAAAATCAGCGTGAAAACTGAGAAGAAATCACACAAAACAAGCTCAGAAAACTGCTGCCAGGTTCAAACTCGACTCGAGATTGAAATGGCCTATAAGGAACTTGACTCGAGTTCGGGCCAAACTCAGAAAATAAAAAATTTTGAAAAGTTTTTCTGATTTTGATTGACGATCCTCCAACCTTGGTTTGGTATTTATAGGCCAAAAATAAAGAGTTTGAGCCCTAATAGGACTCCAAATATTGTCTAAAACCTTAGGGTTTCCAAAAATCAAACTCTAACCTCCTTTCTATATAAAATATTTGGACTTAGGTCCCTAGGACCAGAAAATTTTCAAAATAACTCCACAAGTCCAGATTTTTGCAATGAAGCTCAAGAATGGCTAAGAATTTTCAGAAAAGGACAAGTTTGCAAAAAATTAAAAATTCAACCATTTTCATTAATATTTGGAAATAAAGTACAATGATTGAAAATTTTAATACAAGAGTGTAATGACAAAAACAAAACAAATTACATAATAAGAAATTACAATGGCTAATAAACAGAAAATATCAACCCCGTCGTCGACGCGGTTGCCCCTGGCCTTCGTCGAAGCGACGCTGTAAGTCCTTGACGACAGTTAAAATCTCGCCCATACCCCTCCAGAGAAGCTAGAATCACTCCTCATTGCTATGGAGCTGAAAGAACGCCCGCTGGTCGCCGGGCCTGTACTGGATGGGCACCTCCTCCTGAGGGTCCCACAACAACTGTCTGCAGGTAGACAGTCCCTGTTTAGGGACCTCGAGCCGGACGACCGACTCCAGAGAAAGGGCATGATGAAGAGGCGCCTCCCATTAGCGCAAAATACCCATCACCATTTGAGGATCAAATGGCTCGTAATCAGAGCCAAGGAGTACATCCCAGCCTTGGGCATGAATTCTCTCTACAAAGGTGCTCCCTAAGCGATTATCGTCGAAAAAACGAGAATAATCGAGCTCACGGATAATCACTCATTTTCTACGTCTTGGAGGCATGATACAAGGGGTTTTTGGTATGGATTTGAAGAGAATTGAACAAGGAACAAAACCCCGAAAGAATTTTTTAAATCGGACCATAGATGAATGAGATACAAGGAGAGAGAAAACGGATCTGCTTGGGATCTCGAGTCGAGATTGGAATGGCTTGGAATGAACTCGACTCGAGTTCTAGTAGGGATGAAGAGACCTGTTGACTGGTTTGACCCATGTTGACTTGGTTTTGACTTTGAATTTGAAAGTGACTTGTGACTTTTCTAAAGATATTCGGGGGTATATATAGAGAAGTAACTTCCCCTAGACGCTTCCTCCACTACCGGAATAAGTAGAAATGACGGTATTACCCCCGGAAGGCGTGTAGGGCACGAAATAATTCAAATTTAATTTTGAAAATTCCGTGATAATGTATAAATATATTCTTGCGAATATAAGTACCATTAAGGTGTCAAAATAAAATCCCAAAAATCAAGCAATAATTATTAAATCACAAAAATTGAAATAAATTCAAATTTGTTACGTAATAATTATTTAACCAAGCAACTGCAACAGAGAGTGGTGGGCAACACCCACCCCCAAAATAACTAACACACAGATTCAGGAGATAGTTTATTAGCCTAAAAGTCACTAAACCCAGCAACTAATAAGAAGCACTAAAGCACGATCGGGTTTAAAAGATACACAGGGCTGCCTCCCAGGAGCGCTAAGTTTAACGTCTTCAGCCAGACAGGTGGACAACCAAGATTCACTCCCTAGATAAACGCTACTCTAAACAAAGATATAGGAGAGACACCTATAGTGGAATGCGCGAAATCCTGATGTCTAATATACAACAAAGAGTCTTTTAATGTCAGATACTCGAGACTTAAAAGAAGATGAAAAATGACTTCCCCACCCCCAAATAAAGCGGGAAACAGGTCTGTTTGGTGATGCCGCTCAAGAGAAAAGCGTGCACTGGATCAATTATACTCAGCCAGTAAGAGTTTATGGACTATGGCCCCGACACTTTCAACCACACTTCTCAAAAAGAGATAACAGAATAGAGTAAGAGAGGGTCCGGATACCACCAGGTCAAAAATCAGTCTAAATAGGTAGGGTCCTCTAATAGGGTTTCCTCAACTTCAGGGAACCTTAATTCATGGAAATGCTTAAGACGTTAACCATTGACTTGAAATTCAAAGTTGTCTGCAGGGTTTAAACATGTGATAGCACCAAAGGGTGTCACTGTAGACACAACAAAGGGACCCGACCAACGAGACTGTAGTTTACCAGGAAATAACTGCAACCTAGAGTTATACAGTAAAACTTTGTCCCCAATTTGAAAATCTCTACGTAAGATCTGACGATCATGTAGTTTTTTCATATTAGCTTTATAGGACTTGGAAAGATCATAAGCTTCATTCCGAAGTTGCTCAAACTCAGAAAGCTGGAGTTTTCTCCTCTTACCATCCTGGTTGAGATTAAAGTTGAGCTTTGTCATTGCCCAGAAGGCTTGGTGCTCAAGCTCTACAGGTAGGTGACAGGGTTTTCCAAAAACAAGTCGAAAGGGAGACATGCCTATGGGAGTTTTGAAAGCAGTACGATAGGCCCATAATGCATCATTGACTCTACGAGGCCAATCAACCTTTTCAGGGTCAATTGTTTTTTGCAAAATGTTTTTAATCACTCTATTGGAAACCTCAGCTTGGTCATTAGTTTGCGGATGGTAAGCAAGGGCCACTTTGTGAGTAACTCCATACTTTTGGACAAGTTTTTGAAAAGCTTTATTGCAGAAATGGCTCCCCCCATCACTAATGATCGCACGGGGAGCGCCAAATTGGGCAAATATATACTCTTTTAGAAAATTTACTACAGTTTCTTGGTCGTTGTGCCTTGTGGGAATGACCTTGATCCATTTAGAAACATAGTCTACTGCGACCAGAATGTACAAAAAACCATGACAACCAGGAAAAGGACCCATGAAATCTATGCCCCATACATCAAACACTTCCACAGGAAGAATTGGTTGTAAGGGCATCATGTGACGCCTAGTGATTTTCCCTAGTTGTTGACAACGAGTGCACACAATACAATGCATGTGAGCATCCTTAAAAAGAGTTGGCCAATAAAAACCACACTGCGATACTTTAGTAGCTATCTTTTTGGAACTAAAATGTCCACCACAAGCATGCTCATGGCAGAACTTAAGGACCTTTTGTTGTTCCCAGTCAGGGATACAACGACGAATGATCTGGTCAGGACAATACTTAAAAAGTTAAGGGTCATAACATAAATAATGCTTGGCATTAGTAAGGAATTTGAATCTATCTTGCTTCTTCCAATTTCTTGGAAACGTGTTGCTAGCCAAGTAATTAACTATATCTGCGAACCATGGAGCATTCGATATTGAGAAAAGAAGCTCATCAGGAAAGTTCTCAGAAATGACACTAGAATCCTCAGGATGGTCGAGTCTAGACAAGTGTTCGGCTACTACATTTTCAGTCCCTTTTTTATCTCCAATATCAAGGTCAAACTCTTGAAGCAACAAAATCCAACAAATAAGGCGCTGTTTAGTCTCCTTCTTGGAGAGAAGAAAACTAATAGCAGCATGATCCGTGAATATGACAGTACGGGTACCTAAAAGGAAGGAACGAAACTTATCAAGAGCATATACTATGGCTAACAATTCTTTCTCCGTCGTGGTATAATTACGTTGAGCATCATTGAGAGTCTTGCTAACATAATATATGACATGGGGCTTACCACCTAGACGTTGACCTAAAACAGCCCCAACAGCAAAGTCTGATGCATCACACATCAGCTCAAAGGGTTTACTCCAATCAGGTGGCCAAATAATGGGTTCAGTCGTGAGGGCGGTCTTAAGTTTTTCAAAGGCGCTCTTGCATTCTTTTGTGAAATCAAAATGTGCATCCTTAAGCAATAAATTGGTTAAGGGGCGAGCTATCTTTGAAAAATCTTGGATAAAGCGTTGATAGAATCCTGCGTGACCCAAAAAGGCTCGAATATCCATAATAGACTTAGGAATAGGCAAGGATGAAACAAGATCTACTTTAGGTTTATCAACTTGGATACCCTCAGGAGAGACGATATGACACAGAATTATCCCCTTCCTAACCATAAAATGGCACTTTTCCCAGTTAAGTACCAAATTCTTCTCAATACAACGCTTTAAAACCAAGGAAAGATGACTAAAACACTCGTCAAAAGATGAACCATATATGGAGAAGTCATCCATAAACACCTCTATAAATCGTTCTACCATATCACTAAAGATGTGTAACATAAACCTTTGGAAAGTAGCAAGTGCATTACACAGACCGAAAGGCATACGGGCATAAGCGAAAGTACCGAAAGGACAAGAAAATGTTGTCTTCTCTTGATCTTCAGGGGCGATAGGAATTTGGTTATAACCAGAGTAACCATCTAAGAAACAATAGAAAGAATAACCAGCTAGGCGTTCCAACATCTGGTCTATGAATGGCAAAGGAAAGTGGTCTTTCCGGGTGACTGTATTAAGCTTTCTATAGTCGATACAAACATTCCACTTGGTTGGAACTCTAGTGGCGACTTGTTCGTTTTTATCATTGGTAACTACAGTCATGCCGACCTTCTTATGAACCACATGAATAAGACTAACCCAGGGACTATCCAAAATGGGATAAATCACACCTGTATCTGACCGGGCAACTTCCTTCGTCGTTGGGTTAAGATGTCTCTGAGGTTCACGAGAAGTTTTAGCATCGTCCTCAAGATGAATACGATGAGAACAGACAGAAGGGCTAATGCCTTTAATGTCATGGATAGACCAGGCAATAGCAGAACGATGCTCTAAGATAACTTCTAAAAGTTGACTCTCCTGTTCGGTAGTAAGAAAAGAAGAAATAATAATAGGATGACTACCGTCTGAATCAAGATGTGCGTATTTCAGCTCAGGAGGAAGAGGACTCAGAGTAATAGGAGGTGGAGTAATGGTCTCAACATGGGTCTCAGAATCTATGCTACAAACCGAATCAAGGGCCTCAGGGTCTTTAGGTTCAAAGATAGGCATAGTATCAAGAAGAGCATTGGTTTGGGCAATAGATTGGTTAATGTCAAAGTATACATTATGCATGGCAAGGCAGTGAACAACCGGATCTTCGGGGTAATAATTATGCACCATCTCATAAGGTAATGAGTCTAGAAGGCACACATCTTCAGATAAGGAACGATCAAGGGGTTGTTGGCCAAGGTCAAATATGTTAACTTCAACAGTCATAGAGCCAAAAGTGAGAACCATGGAACCGTTTCGGCAGTTAATGAGAGCATTAGAGGTGGCCAAATATGGACGACCAAGGATGATGGGTACCGAGTCATTGGCAGTAGGTTCAGTATCCAACACCACAAAGTCAACGGGGTAGTAAAAATCAGACACTTTAACTAACATGTCCTCAACTATTCCTCTAGGTTCTTTCAATGATCTGTCGGCCAGTTGTAAAGACATTTTCGTGGGTTTCATGTTTGTTAGACTCATGCTGAGGTACAAGGAGTAAGGCAAAAGGTTAACACTCGTTCCTACGTCTAGCAAAGTTTTTCCCATGAATTTGTCACCAAGCTTGCAGGGTATGATCGGTTTTCCAGGGTCCTTATATTTTACCACGCCATTATGTTGGACAAGTGTAGAGAATTCCTCCGCCACAAATACGTTTTTAGGCAGATTTGGTTTTCTCTTGGCGGTGCACAAGTCTTTCAAAACCTTAGCATAGGAAGGTATCTGCTTAATAGCCATGAGGAAGGGTATATTAATATTTATATGTTTGAACACATCAAGTACTTCCTTTGCTTGGACTTCCTTTAGAGACCATGTGAGTCTCTGGGGGTAAGGTACAGGCGGGTTGTAAGTTCGTGGAGGGTCCACAATCTCACGGGCATACTTCTTCGGCTTAGAGGTGGTCACCTCATTTGCCGGAGCTTCAGGTGGGGCAACATGTGCAGAGGTAACCGGGGTCACAATGCTGGGACTCGGTGTATAATTAATTTAATTATCTACCTGTTTTCCTGACCTAAGGGTGGAAATCAATTTTACTTCAGCAAGCGGTACAGACGGATTTGCAGTATCCGTCACCAAGGCAACTTCCTTGCCTTTGGGATTCGGGATGGACTGTCCTGGAAATCTACCCTTTTCATCAAGTTTTTGTTCAATCCTCTGGATGGCTTGGGAATTTGACTCAATAGACGCCTGGGTCTGTTGAATGAAATGGGCAAGCACATCCTAAAGGGAGGGCTTAGGTGGGGCAGAATGATTAGTTGGCATATGGTCCCTGGAACCACTCATGTGATGAGTATTATTTGAGTAAGGGGGGACCGGTGCCCTGTTCCGATTATCAGTATTACCAACATACGTGGCATTGCTACGTTGCCCATAAGAGTTGTTAAAACCAGGTGGAGCCGCATAATTATTATTGGAATAAGAAAGCTTGGAGCGGTCCATGTATGAGTACGTGGCATTGCACTTAGTAAAGTTGGTCCTCCCGGTGTAGTTAAATGCATAGGCTTCCTCAGTTTCTGGTGAATTGTAAAGGAGAGGGCAAAATTAGGCAGTATGGGTCTGGTCATGACAAGCATCACATGAGAGAATGGAGGCACTCATAACAGTTGATGAGGGTTTTAAGGATACCTCAAGTGCATCTACCTTTTTTACTAAATCATGAAGTAAACTTTTAAGCTCAGAGTCAGGTTTGACATCATATAGACCTCTAGGTTTATCAAGTGAGTCTGGGGTAGTGTTTTTTTTTTTTGATCGGCAAGCCTGTTTTAATGAGATCAGTAACTCAAAGATGCACTGCCTGGGATTGAACCCCAGACCTCTGGTATCATCACCCAGAGGTATTACCAACTGGGCTCAGCTGGCATCTGGGGGGGTAGTGTTTCTCGTGGTATGTCCAAGTAAGTCCATTGCTGGCTATTTGTGGCAATCTTTTCAATGAATGCCAGAGCCTTGGAGGTGGAATAATCAAGGAAATCTCCACCGCTCATGCTTTCAACCGTGTTTCTAGTCATAGTATTAAGGCCTCCATATAGGATCCTAACTTTTTCAGTGTCATCGACTTTATGGTGTGGACACCGAAGAAATAGGTCTTGAAACCTCTCCCATGCATCAAAGAATTCCTCGCCCACTTTTTTTCCGAAAACTTCTTATGGCATCAACTATGTCATTAGTTCTGGTAATAGGAAAGAATTTGGTCAAAAACCTTTTACTTAGTTGAGCCCAAGTGGCAATAGAATTGGAAGGAAGGCCATGTAACTAGTGAGATGCTCTATCCTCAAGAGAAAAGGGGAACAATCTCAACCTAGCTTTCTCCACAGACAAATATTTCTCCTTAAAAGTATTGAGAACAGTAAGAAACTTATTGAGGTGCTGATATGGATCTTCCCGTGGATGTCCATGGAACTTAGGCAACATGCCTACAATCTGTGAGCGAATGCCACAGCTATCTGCAGTTGTCTCGGGTAAGACTATGCAGGTAGGTGGCCTAGTGGCCAAAGGTGAAAAGTAATCCCGAAGGGTAGCTTCTTGAGCCATAGGGGCAGATGTTACTTCAGAAAGTGAAGTTGAGTCGTTGAACTTTTCTTCAGAAGGTATGGAGGTTGAGTCGTTAAACTATTCCTCAGGAGAAGGAGTGAGGTCCGTGATTGTGCTCTTTGTGTAGATTGGAGTTGGTTTGGACAAGATTTTACCTGATCTAAGATGCATGCAACATGCGCATTACAAATGCCATAGAAGTCCTAACCATTCAAAAACATCTAACAAGGGGCTCAAAAATTGACTCAATTTTGTGTTCACCCAAGTCAATGGGTTCTTTCCAAGCTTCCCTTGTGAATTCTCCCTATATTTCGTGAGTCAAGCAGCGAATAACCAGTGTGGGAGATTTTCCGTGTGTAAGCAACGGTCCTTAATTAAGAAACCACAGTGATTCTACAGACGTAATCTGTAGGGGTTCCAGACCCAATTCCTAACTTGTGCTCCAACCAAAAGGATGGTTCACGCAGTATTAGTTAAAATATCTTCTCAAGGTCTCAAATGAACATCGTGATAGCATAGCTTTAGTTAGGTTTCACTTATAAGCCAGGTCCGCCTTGCAGTCCCGGTTTAACAAGTAAAAACATAACTTAAAATCAACCAACAATCAAGGTCATGGTAATCATTACCGAAACTCCTCTTGCAGGGGGATTCGAGGAGGGTTAGGAGAATGCTTACCTCCCACTTTGTGCTAAAAAAATAAAAGTGTCAAACAAGCGCACAAAAGTGGGGGAGAAGACGAGTTGAAGTCGACTAAGAGGAAACCGCTCCTTGGGTTTCAATCATCCTTAGGAGTCATTCCTTAGTAGACTCAAGGCTAGCTCCACAACCTTGCTCTACTATCCGCCGCGAACACACAATAAAATAAATCCTAACAACACCTACTTTAAAAATATTACAACCACGACTCTTTCGTGGATTGAATAATTAAATATCTTACAAGTCTTTATAAATGCTGAAAAACATAAACTACTTAGTTCACCTCACAATCTCTCAACAGGAAGAAAAATTAGCTAAAACGGAGTTGTTCAACGCTCTGGAAAAATCACGCAAAACGAGGCAAAATCCCTGCCTGGAACTCGAATCGAGATCGTTATAGGCCAAACTGAACTCGACTCGAGATCGGGCCCAGTTTGAACCAGTAACCTTCGGGAAAATTTTCTAAACGCGCTTCTTTCGTAAAAATTTGATCTTTACTCTATTTTTCGAGTTTTTTTCAATCCGCCTTCGCTGCAAGATCAATGAGAGGACTAAGTAACAAGACACTTAAAACAATAATAAAAAGAATTAAAAATAGAAGGGTGAGAGGGATAGAAGTGGGATGATGTCCCGAAACAACTATTCTCACTTGTGTTTGAATGAACTCCGTTCCTTAGAACGGCAACTGCGCCATTTTGATGTTAAGTATTTGTGTACCTGTATAAATTGGATATCAAAGTAGACAAGTAACAATCAAGGGTCGTACCCACCTCAAAGGGGGAGATCTTAGCTCAAACACAATTGAAAACACTAATTAAGTAACACCAAGGAATCAATAAAAAGGTTTTGAGATTGATTCTACCTTCCTACAAGCAATAATAATAAGTAAACCCTAACTTAAGAATATGGAAGATATGTAAAGAAGATATATGATAACAAAGGGGGAGAATTGGTATCCACAAACTAAATCATACAAACATAACATGTTGTTCCTTCATGTTCAATTTATAATAATTAATTAGTCACCTCTCGGTTATTTCAACTATTCATTAATACCTATAATAATCAAGTAGTCACCTCTTAGCAATTCCACTCAACTAAAACGGGATTCTCTTATGCATGCTATTGAATATGTCTTATTAATCAAACCGTCACCTCTCAGCTATTTAATTTAATTAACTCAACATATTATTCATAACTAAATCATCATCTCTCAGTTATTTGACTTAATCACAAAAGGGTTCCAATAAAAGATATCAACTTTGGATATGTAATAATCACCTCTCAGCTATTTCACTACACACCCTTAATCAATATAAATAAAACCATTAAAGCTTGGTCTCCCTAAACCCTAACAATAGTATTTTAATAACATGGATAACAATAGCATGAAAATAATCATACTTACCTCATATCGCGAATTAGAAGTAAATAAGCATTAAGAACTTTGAATCACAATGAACAATAAGAACAAACATAGTGCTTTTGCATCATCTAGAGTGCTTCAACCATCCCCTAAGGAGATTTAGCTACTGTTCCTTGATGATGACACCATGGAATAAATAAATAAATAACAAAACATCATAAAGTAAAGTGATTTGATTTGATTGATAAAAATATAGCTTGATACAAAGAAGAAAAAGACGAACTTTCTCTCACAAAAATATTCTCTTTTCTTTCTCTATGAAAAACTCTAGATCTAAAAGATGGGAGTGTAAAAAATACCTAAACATTAATTACAACTTCTCTTATATAGAAAATACAAAGTAGAATACTTGCATGCAAAGACTTCCAAATTAGGTCAAATTCGTGGTTGCTGCTGTTGGTCTTCTAGAGGCAATAGGTAATTATCAAAACCTAATTCTCTCGGGCTAAAGTTGTAGCTTGGACCAAGACCTTCAGTTTGATAGCTCATGGGCCCAAATCAGACTTCAATAGATATAATACAATAATATAAGCTAAGTGCTATACAAACAAGGTGTTATTCGGGGGATAAATATACTCTTTTGAGGACTGATCACCTACTCCCAACGGAATTTGTAGGGTCAAAGGAGATCAAGGGATGGCTTTCAAATGCCACCTCGATGCTGTCAAAGGAAAGTCTATTTCGGAGACCGAGGGAAATACTATCTTTCTGACGGACTCTCATCAATAGCAACCAGCTCCTGACAGGTCTGTCAAGGGGTAACCAAACTTGAAAACCGGGATATCACCAGCGGTCGACGAGCTAGAAGAAGTTATAGTGGGATTGGAGTCTCACAAAACAACTTACATCGCTTCCGGCCTACCGAGGACTGAGAAGGATCTCATGATCACAGTGTTCCGGCAGAATCACCATGTTTTAGCATGGAATGTCAGCGAGATGCCAGGAATTGACCATTCGGTTGCATATCATAGACTGGACATCAATCCTCAACACAAGCCAGTCAAGCAGAAACCAAGGCGAATGGCGCCAGATCGAAAGCTGGTGGTCAATGAAGAAGTCGACCGGCTACTGTCAGTCAACTTCATCAAACCAGTCATCTACCCTACCTGGGTCTCTAACATCGTGGTTGTCCCAAAGAAGAACGGTAAGATTCGAGTTTGCATCGATTTTACTAATCTTAACAAAGCATGTTCTGTGCACCTATATCCACTCCCCAGGATCACAGACATGGTGCAGACATGGTGGATGCCACCGCTGGTTACCAAAGGTTTTCCGTCATGGACGCCTACTCTGGATACAACCAGATTCCACTTCATGAAGAAGATCATGAACATACCGCATTCATCACTGACCGGAGGCTTTACTGCTACCGGGTCATGCCATTTGGTCTGAAGAACGCAGGGGCAACGTACCAGAAGATGGTCAACACCATCTTCAGCGAGCTCATAGGCCGGACCATGGAAGTCTATATAAACGACATGGTGGTCGAAACCAAGTAGAAAGACAATCATTGCAAGATCTGCAGCAGACATTCGATATCCTGGCGTGGTACAACATGAAGCTGAATCCAGCCGGGGCATAGAAGCCAATCCAGATCAGACCCGAGCAGTCTTGGAGATGCCCGCCTCAAAGTCAGTGAAAGAATTTCAGAGGTTGACCGGGAGGTTGGCCGCTCTCAACAGGTTCATCTCTCGGTACTCAGATCGATGCAAGCCGTTCTTTAATGCAATCAAAGCTAATGCAGAATGAAATCCTACTTGTCAGCAAACCTTTGACGAGATCAAGGTATATCTTAACCTCCGGTCGTTACAACACCTCAAATCGGGCAACGAGTTGGTATCTACCTGGCCGCATCCGATATAGCAATCAGTGTGGTCATATTCGAATTCATGGAAGAGCCGGAGGAGAAGCCAATATACTTCATCATTAAAGTGTTACATGGAGCTGAGACAAGATGTTCAAAAATTGAGAAAATCGCCTTAGCCCTGGTACATGCAGCCAGGAGGCTAAAGCCGTATTTCCAAGGGAGAGCAGTCAAAGTCTACACTAAGTATTCGCTCAAAAACGCTCTTGAGAAACAAGAAGAATCTAATCGGTTGATCGAGTGGTCCAACTATCTGAGTGCATACTACATTCAGTACGAAACTTAGAACCGCGGAGAAAGGGCACATAATAGCCTCCTTGATGGAAGATTTTCCCATTGAGGACATCCCGGACAACCCAGATTTAGAAGAAGATACACTGGGGGCGAATGATACCCCCCGATCACAGGAGTCTTCGGCCAAAGAAGACAATGAAGCTTGAGCAATCTATACTGACGGTTCCAGTATTTGTACCAGATCTGGAATTGGTTGTCTCCTGATTAGCCCGGACGGACAGAAGACAGAAAAGCCTGTCAGACTGAGATTCCCAGCATCCAACAGCGAAGCCGAATCCGAAGCTCTAATATATGGCCTTCAAACAACGCTCCAACTAGGGGCCCAGAGAGTCATGGTCAAGACGGACTCCAAGCTAGTGGCGAACCGGTTCGCCGGAGCCTTCCAAGCCAAGGACGACCGGATAGCAAAATATCTTGATGTCGTCCACTCCTTGGCAGCGAAGTTTAGGTTCATCACGGTCGAGCAACGACCAAGGATAGATGTCAGGCATGCAGACACCTTGGCATACCTTTTTTCCTCTATCAGCACTACGCAGCCCCGACATCTATCAATCGAAAGAACCGAGTATCGGGCCCAAAGATCTAGACATGCCATTACCGGATGTCTACCTTCTGAAACGCATGCATTGGAAGGAAGTCTTCATTGTAACTACCAGAGGACAGAAAAAGAAGAGAGATGAAGAAGCTTCTCAGCCCGACACCGGGCCTAACATACAAAGCATACCAAATCCTTCTTCTCAGGGTCAAACACAGGACCCACCAGATTCACAACTTGAAGACTGGAATCCTTGTCTCACCAGAGGCCAACTGGAAGCAATGCCACCTTCGATGACACTGGATGAACTGGACCCGTCAGAACCACCGCTCTCGCATGTTCACATCGATCTGGAGCTCTTACCGAAGGAACCAATTGAAGAAATTTCAGGCAACCTGAATTCGGGAGTAGATAGAATCGACCGTGAATTAGAGTCCAGCAACGGCCACGACTGGAGGAAGCCATACATTAACTTCCTCGTCCACCATCTACTCCCCGAAGATCCAATGCTATCAGCCAAAGTAAGGAGAGATGCGTGGAAGTTCACTGTCATCATACATTGGGAGTCACACAGGCTATACATGAAGAGCCATGGCTCCGGGGTCTTGTTCTATTATCTCACTCCAGAACAAGGTCTGATCATACTGAAGGAAATCCATGTTGGGATCTGCGGCAACCATTCCAGGAGCAGAAATCTGGCACAAAAAACAATGATCCAAGGGTACTGGTGGCCGCACATGATGACAGACGCCAAAAAGTTCACCCAGGCATGCCTCCCTTGTCAGAAGCATGTCCCGGTCGGTCACGCCCCGACAAGCGAATTACACCCCATCCTGAGCGCATGGCCTTTCGCCAAGTGGGTACTGGACATTGTGGGACCACTCCTTAAAGCTCCACACTCAGTCAGGTTCTTGCTTGTCGCTATAGATTATTTCACCATATGGGTTGAAGCTGTAGCATTGGTACATATATGCGTCTCTGATGCCAAAGATTTCTATGGAAAGATATAATCTTCAAGTTTGAAATTCCCCAAAAGCTGGTGTCAGATAATGGAAACCAGTTCGACTGCGATAATATCTCGCTGTTCTGCAAGTCTCTACCCTCAGGGAAACGGGCAAGCAAAAACATCCAACCAGGTCATCTTGGATACGCTCAAGAAGCGATTGGATAAAACGAAAGGCAACTGGGTAATGCAACTCCTGGGGGTCTTTTGGCCATACCGGACCACTCCAAGAAGGTCCACCGGTATGAAACCCTTTCAGCTTACCTTTGGAGCAGAAGCGGTAACGCCAACAAAACTGCTAGCTCCGACAACTCGTACTGGTGCAGTCCTTACTGGGGAGAATAAAAGGATCCTAGCAAGAGAAAAGGCCGTTCTTGACGACAAGAGAGAACAAGCCCTGCAACACCTCCTCCGGTACCAGGAAACTATAAAAAGAGGATACGCCAAACGAGTCATAGAGAGAAAGTTCGATCTAGGCGACTAGGTCATGAGGAAAGTTAAGATCATGACTGAAGATACAACAGCCGACAAGCTCGGAGAAAACTGGGAAGGACCCTACATCATAGACGTCTGCAAAGGGCTCATACTTCCTCAGAACTCTGACCGGCGACCTCTTTTCCAGACCATGGAACGCTTTCCACCTAAAGAAATTCTACAAGTAATGTACTCCATTTTGATAATTTCAATAAAGATTCTTTGCCGGAAGAATTTGAGTACTTTGTATTGGTTATGCTCCTTTTAGGCGTAAGACTCCCGGACCTAGCTTCTGGTCTTGGAAACCAAGGATGACAGGGAACAAAAACCCCATCCAACCTAAGAGCCTGGACCTAGCTTCCGGTCTTAGCACAATGGGTGGCAGAGTACTGATCTCCACTTAGCAAGTCCTGGCCAACCTCGATAGGATGGCTAGGCCTAGAATGCTTGGATAAATTTCCAGTTCTAGTACCAGGTCGATTGGGTCGCTGAGCATAGTTCTGGTAAATTTTTAGAGCGAGGTTATCCACTTTTAAAAACCGGGGCTGTTAGACAAGCTAGTTTGCCCCTGGGGAAAATCTTGCAAGGTAGGGTCGAATCCCCTTGAGCATCCAACAAACCATGGATCGCCATGAATTCATCGAGAAAAAGAACTGTTATCGCCCCAAAGAAAATTCCATAAAACGATAAGGGGGCGAGAGAGATAGACAGTTGTAATAAATGCTGGAATTAAAGTAAAGATATCTAACAAGACGTTTTTGCACAACAAAAATTTTATTTCTTTTTCAGGTAAAGAGATACATAAGTGGGAGTCCCCCGACAACCGGGACAAGAGCGCCCTATTACAAAAACCTAACCAAGATAAGGTTGAGAAGGAGGATCGGAGCCGTCACCGCCCTTCTTCGGTTTCTTCTTCTCCAACTGGTCGAGGACCTGCTGCTAGGTAGCCTTCGTCAGCCGAAGCTCTTCAGTGGCACAGTCATACACCACTTCCTTGAGAGGGAGGCACCGATCCAACTCCAGCTTCTCCCTAGTCAACTTCCCACAAGTGGCCTCTAGCTCCGCCAGGGAAACCTTGGCATCCTTCTCTCTCTGAAGAGCAGCGGTCAGGGTAAGGTCCAGGTTATAGTAGTCAGCTGCCATGAACCGCTTGTCCTCCTCAAGAGCCCACCGGTCGTTGTTTGCAGCCGTCAAGTCCTTCTCGAGCTGACGGTTCTCAGCTCGAAGGCGTTCCAGATCCTCCAAGGCAGAAGGCCGGGGTCTGACACTCAGCTCAAAGACCCGGGCCATTACAGCTTGCATCTGACAGACAAGAAGAGTAGAAGTCAGAAGCAGATAAACAAACATCTACAAAGTTAATGTCATAACTCAAGGCAGAAAACCATACCGCAATAAGGTTCTGAGCCGCTACCCTCATCGCCCGTTCACGAGAGAGGCGGCTGTAGTATGCCTGGTCATCTGGAAGCAGATTCTGGAAGATGTAGTCGAAGGCTGTGTGGATGTTCATGATGCCGGAGTCCACAATCGACATTGGTTCCCCATTCAGAAATGCAGGGTGAATGGTATACGTTGACAGTAGAAACTCCGGAGTAGCCTCGGGCTGATACTCACCCGGTTCGGGGCCAAGTTGCACAGTTGGGCCAGTGGGCAGATTGGTGTATGCAACCTGATCGCCTCACCTATAAATCGGAGCTTCATCATCTGCAGTGTCCGGCACAGTGAACTCCACCTCAGTCCGGACATCCTCGACAGCTAGGGAGTCTTCAACAAGGACGCGGGAGCCACTACCAATCCAGGTAGTCCCCGTCACCGGTCCCCTCAGCGCCCGAGGAATGGGATCCTCCCTTCTCAAGCGAACAACCACCCCTTGGTCAGTAGATGAGGCAGAAACAGCTCTCTTCGAGCCCCTAACAGACTCATCCATAACAACCTTGCCCGTTCGATCAACTGGGGGAGGGGACTGGATAGAAACAACGTCAATAGTAGGAGGTTAAGTAGTTCTTTCCTCCACCGATGCCTCAACACCAGCGTCTTCAGCACTGGGGGCGTCCACTTCATCTAGTGGACCCCTGAAACTACAGTCGGATCGCCTCCCTCGGCAGCAGAGGCAACCATGGTCTCCTCGGACACACCTCCCACCATCTCTGCCTGGGCTAGGTTGTCTACTTCAGCATGTACCTGCACCGGAGTAGAACAAAATCCTTCAGTAGCTGATTCACCGAACCAGCGTGGAAACAGAAGTCCAATGTCCCTCGACATCATTCTTGGGTAACCGGAGAAGTCGGAAGACCCATAGAAAACATGTGGTCTCCTATGGCGACCCAAGGGTGGGTTTGAATTACAAACAGAACAAGCGTCAGATACCTAAACATCCCCGACAGCTGGGATGATTTCCGGTGGAGCATCCGGTATGAGCTCATCAGGAGGAAATCTTCCCCCAACTGGAACAGCCTAGTTGGGCCAGCTGTCCATCTCCACTCTGAGATTGACAACTTCACTCTCGACCAGAGGCTCCTCCCGAGCACTGGGAACCGCACTCTCCGCAGGGGCAACCCCCTTACCGGAGCTAGAGTCAAACTCTATGACTTGTGGAGGAACTGGTAGAGCTGCAAGCCTAGCTGGGAAGTGATCGGACCTCAAAAGTGTATATTTATCCCCCGAATAACACCTTGTTTGTCTAGCACTTAGCTTATATTATTGTATTATATCTATTGATTAGTGCATTCTTGTCTTTATGTAGATTTTATGAGCCGAAATGCGAATATTGTGTAAAAGCCCGCAAAAAATCGAGAAAAGCAAGCAAAGAAGTGTTATTTACACAAGTGAAGAAGAATGTGAAATCTGCTAAGGGAACCCCGCGGTCAATTCTGGTCAAATACGTTGAGTTGACTTTTTCGGTCAACTTTGACTTTGGTTGACTTTTGGTCAAGGGTTAACTTTGGGTCAACTGCTGCTGACCTATGTTGACTTTTGGTCAACTGTTGACTTCTGAAGACTTTGGGTCAAATCTGTTGACTCACGTGGACCGAACTTCCTATTTTGGGTCTTGATCTTAAAAAGGGTCTACAAGAAGAACCAGAAGTCCGATTGGGGCCCATGAGGTATCAAACTGAAGGTCTTGGCCCAAGCTACAATTCTGGCCCAAGAGGATTAGGTTTTGCTGATTGCCTAATCTCTCTAGGAGGCCAACAACAGCAGCCACGAATTTCACTAAGTTTGGAAGTCTTTGCATGCAAGTATTCCATTATGTAATAGGTATATAAGAGAAGTTGTAACTAGGGTTTACTATCTATCTAGAATCTCTTTTAGATCTTGATCTTCTAGCCTCCACTTGAAGATCAACTTTTGTATTCAATTCAATCAATATCAATCCATGAATTCTTTTATGATGTTCTTTGATTTAATTATTTGTTCCTTTGGTATGAGTAGCTAAATCATCATGGGGGGAAGGTGGAAGCTTTGTAGGTGATGTAAAAGTATTATGTTGTTTCTTCTTATTCATTGTGATTCAAGGTTCTTAATGGTTACTTATCTCTAATTCGCAATATGAGGTGAGTATGGTTATTTGTATGCTATTGTTATCCATGGTGTTAAATATTATTGTTAGAATTTAGGGAGACCTAGTTTTGATAATAGTATTATATTTATTGTAGATGTGTAGTGAAATAGCTGAGAGGTGATTACTGCATGTTTGTAATATTTATCTTTTATTGGAACCCTTTCATGATTAAATTCAATAGCTGAAAGGTGAGGATTTAATTTTGAATAATATGTGGAGTTAATTAGATTCAATAGCTGAGAGGTGAGGATTTGATTAATGAAGCATATTCAATAGCATGCATAATAGAATCCCGTTTTAATTAGATTCAATAGCGGAGAGGTGAGGATTTGATTATTATTGGTATTAATAACTAATAGGAATAGCTGAGAGGTGACTTGTTAGTTGTTATAGTTTGAATATGAAGAACAACATGATATAATTGCATAACCTAGATTGTGGAAACCTACTACTCCCCCTCTGTCATCATATTATCTTCTTTTTCATATCTTCCATATTCTTAAGTTAGGTTTAATTATTATTTATTGCCTGTAGGAAGTAGAATCAATTCTCCAACTATTATTATTGATTCATTGATGTTTCTTAATTATTGTTCTTAATTGTGTTTGAGCTAAGATCTCCCCCTCTGAGGTGGGTACGACCCTTGCTTGTTACTTGTCTACTTTGATCTTCAATTTATACAGGCACAAGAAGGAAAATCTCTTAATCTAATCTTTTGATACACAATAGCCGTATATCAAAATGGCGTCGCTGCCGCTCTAAGGAACGGAGTTCATTCAAGCACAAAAGAGAATAGTTGTTTTGGGACATCATCCCACTTCTATCCCTCCCACCCTTCAATTTTTTATTTTTTTTAATTATTATTTTTAGGTGTCTAGTTACTTAGTCCTCTTGTTGATCTTGCAGTGAAAACGGATCTGAAAAAGCTCAACAAACGGAGTAGATATCAAAGTTTGCAAAAAACCGCGCATTCAGAAATTTGTTTTCTGAAGTTACTGTTCCGAAGTGGGCTTGACCTCGAGTCGAGATCACTTTGGTCATTAACAATCTCGAGTCGAGTTTTCGGCAGAAATTTGGCCCGGTTTTGCGTGAATTATCCAGAACGATCCAGGACTCCTTTTCGGCTGAAATTTTTACTGTTGAAAGATTTTGGAGTGATTTACTTGCCCTAAAGTTTTTGGAATTTTTGCAGCAGCGGAAGTTATTTAAATTTTTGTCCAAAGATGGGAAGTTATTTAAATTAGCTGCTTGACTCTCAAGAGAAAGAGAATCACTCACGAAACTTGGAGAGAACTCATTGACTTGGGGGAACATAAAATAGTCAGTTTTTGAGCCCCTTGTTCCAAGTGTCACTGCCAGCATGCGTAGACTCTTCTGCGGCTGAAGGCAATATCGAGCGTTTCTTCAGCCTACCTATGGACTTGCGGAACTTGACGTTCCCGGACAAGATCGTGGTACATCTCCGCTTCCTGATATACGGCTATTGTGTATCAAAAGATTAGATTAAAAGATTTTCCTTCTTGTGCCTGTATAAATTGGATATCAAAGTAGACAAGTAACAAGCAAGGGTCGTACCCACCTCAGAGGGGGAGATCTTAGCTCAAACACAATAGAAAACAATAGTTAAGAAACACCAAGGGAATCAATAATAAGATTTGAAGATTGATTTTACTTCCTACAGGTAATAATAATAAGTAAACCCTAACTTAAGAATATGGTAGAGATGAAAAGAAGATATATGATGACATAGGGGAAAGAGTTGGTATCCACAAACTAAATCAGGCAAACATAACATGTTGTTCCTTCTTGTTCAATCTATAATAGTTAAATTAGTCACTTCTCAGCTATTTCAATTAATCATTAATGCCTATAATAATCAAGTAGTCACCTCTCAGCTATTCCACCTAATTAAAACAGGATTCTCTTATGCATGCTATTGAATATGTCTTATTAATCAAACCGTCATCCCTCAGCTATTCAATCTAATTAACTTAACATATTATTCATAACTAAATCATCACCTCTCAGTTATTTGATTTAATTACAAAAGGGTTCCAATAAAAGATATAAACCGCAGATATGTAATAATCATCTCTCAGCTATTTTACTACACATCTTCAATTAATATAAATAAAATCATTAAAGCTAGGTCTCCCTAAACCCTAACAATAGTATTTTGCTTGCTTTTCTTGACTTTTCGTGTGCTTTTACATAATATTCGCATTTCGGCTCATGAAACCTACACAAAAGACAAGAAAACACTAATCAATAGATATAATACAATAATATAAGTTAAGTGCTATACAAACAAGGTGTTATTCGGGGGATAAATATACACTTTTGAGGACCGATCACCAGCCTCCTTCGGTCCACTATAAATGCAGGAGTTCTCAACCTCCTGAACTACGAGTCTTTCACTGAGCAACTCCATTAGAACTTAGTGGAAGCAGAGACTTGATTCCAAGTTCATCACCTTGGATACTAGGCAGCTTGATCCCCATCAGGTTCAGTTTCATTGTATACCTCCATCCCATCTCAGTCTATACAAGGCTTTCATTGTAACCTTTTGATTAATCATACAAATCTCGAGTTTGTGAATCAAATTTTTGCACCCACAACGGTCTTGGGGATGTCTTTTAGCATCAATATTTCAAGGTACGGAAAACTCTTTCGTATTTTATCATCTTAGGCTAATGAAAAGAATACTGGTCAAGTAAATAGTTAATTAGGACGTTGTAGGCGCAATCGATGGTACCCACTTCCCCGCATTATTATTTTGTCAAACTAGCTAGGTATCAATGAAAGAAGTGCATAAATATATTTGATAATTTCTACCTGAAATTACGTTGTACTTAAAGAAAATTATCACATAAATCTTTATGGTAGTCTAGTCATACCACATGGACAACACATGTAATGCTCAGGAAATCTTTTAATAGTATTTGAAGGTTTTTTGCCCATGATTTTAGGCCCTTGATTCAACTTGGATGCTATAGTACTTTTATCTTGGACTTGGTAGTACCATTGCAGCAACCAAATGGTGAAAATTAAATATTTTCTTTAATCTACTTTTTTTTTTCTTGGATAAAGATCTATTTAGATTTGATGTCTAGAAAATAAACCTCTACCACCTTTTGAATGCCTTCCCTTCAAGTTTCTTTCGGTAATAGGTAGACTTGTTGCGGGACGAAGATACCAGCTGCTTTGGTACTTCATGCAAGTCCATATGTGTTGCTTGTTTTGTCCATATATGTACCTTTCTCTTGATAGTTTCATGCTTCTGTGTTCACCACTTCAGCCCAACCGGTTCTTCATCAAAACACTTTGAGACATGATTAATGTCAACATTTTGGTTTAGTTGTAAGTTGTAACTACTAGATTGATCTAAAAAAAAAAAAAAAAGCTCTCCCTACAAATAAACACTCCTGCTTACAAGTAATAACCCTTATTAGTGAAGGGAAAATTGATTGAACATCTTTACTAGTTTTATAAAGAGAGGAGGGTGGAGTATATATTAACCAATATGCCATGGCTAATTTTGATCCTAATACATTTACGGAGGCTTCAAGGGAATTGAAAGAGACAGGGGGGCGGTGGTGGTGGATCTTATGGTGGAGGCGGTGGTGGTGGTTATGGCCGACGTGAATCTGTGGAAGGATATGGCGGTGGTGGCTGATAAGCACCCAAAACTGTCATTTATTGCCCTAAATAACATATTGATTGTCTTCACAAATATGATTAGATAATGTATATTTGCATATTTTAAGTGATGTTTCAGGAATTGTTGGTCAAATTATGGAATTCATTTAAATGTGTGCAATATGTCAAGAAACAATAGGAAAATGAGTGAAAATACAAGGCAACAAGGCAATGTGAACAAGTTCAATTATTGTTGACGTCATCAGTGGCTACTCGCCAGTCAGTTGCACATGGGAAGTGACTAGTCGCCACCTTGGCAGAGATTCAAGGGATGAACTTTTCTTAACAAACAACCAGATACATTCAGAAGAAAAAGTCATAACCTAATTCACGTTATCAGTGGAGAAAATCAAACTCTGAAGGAATTCGAATTTTGAATTGTATTTTCCCTCTTATGTTTTACATAAAAGTGAGAGTTGTTCTCTCAATAGATAACTTTTCATTCTCTTGAAAGTTCAAGAAATTCTCTGCAATTCTATTGTTCTTCATCATCTTTTATAATAATCATAATCACTCTCTTCTATTTTTATTCTTTTGTAAATTCCCTTTAGGGAAGTGATGAAGCTTCTGAGATGAGATTTTAATGTTGAAGTCATTTATTTAATTCCATTTGTAATGAGTAGAATTGATGGTTGCTTAAAAGTTTAATCATGTTTGTCATCAATTCTTTTCCTCCTGTATTTAATATCTAATAGAGAAAGGGATTTCCCAACATCTAGAGGACTCATTACCTTCAATAATACTAGTTTACATGTCAATGATATAGGGATAGAGATTGACATGTAATTTATCCTTGTTTATAATTTGTCAATCTCTTTCACTTGAATGATATGTGGATAGAGATTCGACTGTCAAAGAGAGACAAATTAGAGGCCATTGAATCTAACTTGATATAGGGATAGAGAAAGTTAGATTCAAAGTGATTAAATATATGATATAGGGATAGAGATAGATTTAATAAGTATGGAATTATATAAATTGCTTTGTATTTTAGAGAAAAATCTCGGAAGTGGATTCAATCTCCTATTCACTTCTTGTCTAGTTCTTTTTACAACAATCTCATTTTCATTGTCTTGTTTTAATTAGTTTAATAAATTGTTTTTATTTTATTCAATTCCAAATTCAACAAAATATTCTCCAATGTGTTCAAGCATTTAGTTTTACTTGTTGGTTTTCCATTGACTTCATTCTTCATTCGAGTGGATTGACACGTTTCTCGTCATTATACTACCATTTATTTTAGGAGAGAAAAGGTGTTTTGCATTCTTCGCCTTAACGACATTTGCATTTCATATAAAAAACGATTAAAGGTGAGAACCAAAATGGCGCTGTTACCGGTTTGAAGAAAACTGAGTCATCACCAACATTTAAATTACTGTTTTTAACAATCTAACCCATTTTCTCTCTCCCACCCTTCTCTCATTTTCATTTTCATAATTAGTAGTTCATTTTGCATTTTCGCACTAGAATTAATTCTTCTCTGCTGTTCGTGCACTGTTTTTCTGCATATATTAGTCTGTTTCTGAGTTCATATTTTGGTAGTTACAGTAAGTCAGTAGCAGAGTACCCAGCTAGGTTTTTATGCAAGTAGTGACCAGCCACCAGTGACAGGTTTAAAGGTGGCCAGTAGCCACTCGGGTAAAATCTTCAGTACCTGTCTACCGCACCAGCTAGTAGCCACCTACTGCACACTCAGAAATGGCGAGTTGCTAGTTCCAGGAAGCATCCAAGGAGCAATTTTCAGTATTATTTTGAATTTCTTGCATTGAGTTTAAAGCAAAACTCAGGTCCAGTAAGTCTCTCTAAGCAATTCTCAAATCTCCAGTCAAAGAATTTATATGCTCTGGATATATACTTGCTATTGGATATTTGTTTGTGTACCTGAATTTTGTTTTGATTCATATAGTTGTTAATTAATTTAGATATTTTGCATGTGTAGGAATTTGTTTTAATTCAATAGATATTGCATGTTTAGAATTTTTATCAGTTAGTAGAAATTGCATGTGTAGATAGTCTTTAGCTAGTATAATTTAGTTAGAAGCCTTTTGAAACCGGCACGATGTGGTTTGACATCAATTTTGTGACAAAGTGTCCTTGGTTATCTCGCCTTGAATTCATTGTTAGGAAAATCAAGATGTACGCATGGTCGTCTTGTGTCCTTCGTGTTTCTTAGTTCTGTCCAGGAAAAGTTATTGGGTTCTGGACGTACGTACCGAGTTAGGACGTACGTACGTCCACTGAAGCAGCAAACATCTTTTGGTCAGGACGTACGTACGCAGTTAGGACGTTCGTACGTCCAAGTAGGCAGCAGACGTGTTTCGTATGGAGACGTACGTACCGAGTTAGAGCGTTCGTACGTCATGGTAGGCAGCAGGCTTATTTTTGTGTGGCGACGTTCGAACGTCATATCGACGTACGAACGTCCAAAGTCGGTTTGCACTGTTTCGGCCCATTTTCTTAGGTTTTCAACCCTAAGTATAAATAGGGTTTCTCTTCCATAGAACAAGTTAGTTCTTTGGCCGTCCATCCTTCTTCTAGTTCATGTGTTTTGGTTAGGTTTTTGATATTGAAAGTGTTTGTGGCTATTGAACTCAATTCCCTTTCTTCCCCCTTTTCTCAATTCATATCTTTGTGATCTTTAAGAGTTATTGTGAATTCGGCTTCGAGTCTTCTTGTGTGTTCATCAAGAAGTCGAGTGTCTTGTGCGTACATCAAGGTGCTCTAGTCAAGTCAAGGTGTTAGAGATAACCAGGAGTATCAACTCGCAGTGAGTGCAGGTAGTCGATAGGTTTGTACATCTCTTTTCATCTAGTGGATTATTTTGTTGTCGCGAGGACAACCGTGGACGTTTCCCTGTTTGGGTTTTACCACGTTAAAAATCTTTGTGTGTTATTTACTTTCTGCGTATTGTTTGATTGTTTGTTTGAATTTACAATTGTTATACTAGCACTGTTTGTAGTTTCTCACCTTTTGTATGATCTTGCGGTCTGGTAAGAAATTACTTGGACCGTCATCTGAGAATATTGCAGAGGATTTAGCCACCTTGTTTGAACAAATTTTGATTAACGAACCTAGTCCACGAAGTATGGACGAAACACCTCTTAAGGATTATTTTGCGCCGCTAGCAACAAAACCTCCTTCTTGCATTGTATTTTCTGAAAATGAAGCAACTGAATTCCGCATCCAACCCCGAATTATCAACATGCTTCCTAGTTTTCATGGGTTGGAGCGTGAGAACCACCTTGTTTGAACAAATTTTGATTAACGAACCTAGTCCACGAAGTATGGACGAACCTTGTTTGATTATCAATAGTGCTTTATGGAATCTCACAAGACTGCTACTTCAAGTCTTCCTCCACAATTCAGTGGAAAGGACTTTGGTCATTGGAAAGTACGTATGCGAGCTTATCTCCAAGCATTAGGAGAAGAAGTCTGGCTTTCTGTTGTCACAGGGTGGAAAGAACCTCTGACTACTACAGGTACTGATGATACTGCTGTTACATCACTGACGCCACGTGAAAAATGGACGCCTGAACAGAAGTTGTTGGCAAATTATAACAACAAGGCACTCAATGCTATTTTCATGGCATTAAATGCTAGTGAGTTTCGTCGGGTGCAAGGCTGTGAAGAGGCTAAAGATGCATGGAACAGGCTTATCTGTACACATGAAGGTGACGAAACAGTCAAAGAAAGTAAGCTGGAACTGTTAACATCTCAGTTTGAGAATCTACGGATGGATAATTCTGAGACCTTTGATGATTTCTTTATTCGTCTCCAAGACATCATCAACTGCAGTGCGGCTATTGGTCATGCATATACTGACACACAAGTGGTACGTAAGATATTGCGTGCTTTGCCTCCTCGGTTTCGTTCACGTAAGGATGCCATCACTGAGAGTAATGTGATTAAGAACATGTCCATCGAGACACTTGCTGGGAAACTAAGGACATGTGAGATGGAACAGGCTTTGGAAGAACCTTTGAAGAACAAATCTGTAGCATTCAAAGCTACATCGTCTAAAGAACCTTCCACAGGACCTTCTGATGATGAAGAACAGGATGTGGATGATAACTATGCGTTTCTGTCACGTGGCTTTCAGAAGATTCTGAAATATCAACAGAATCGAGATCCTCGAAAGCGATTTCCTGATTCCTCAAATGCTCCTAGAAGTCGTGGTTTTGAGCGGTTCTCTGTGGATGGGAGAAGAGCTCGAGTTGATCGTAAAGATGTCCAATGTTACAAGTGTCATGATTATGGACACTTTGCAAATGAATGTGACAAGAAGGTGGATCGCAAACCTGGTGATAATTCCAAAGCGAACCTCACAGTAACATGGGATGATTCAGATGAAGATGATGATGGGAATCTCTCAAATGTTGTCTCCAATTATGTGGTCTTCAGTGCATCCTTGGATGAACATCCAGGAGGTATTGTATCCTCTTCTGCTGATATTATTGTTTCTGATTCTGGTGTTCATGCTACTACTAGTGAACTATGTGATATGTATAAGTTTTCCATGCAACAAGTAAAGTTGCTTGAAAAAACTAACACCGTCTTGCAGGATCAGGTAGATAGTCTTGGACAGGATATATGCAATCTTACAGGTGATTCCAACTTGTTGAAGGAAGAATTTGTGAAGGAAAAGGAGGATTTCCAAGTGCGTATTGTCACTCTGGAAAAACTGAATAATGATCTGGAGACACGGTATCGATCCCTTGTACTGGAGCATGAGAAAGTAAAGGCTGAGTTGTTTGCTGCTAACAAACAATTGGTTGGGTTTGGTAAAGCAAGTGCTAATCTAAACTCTCTGTTGGGAATCGGTAAATCCCATTCAGATAAATCTGGTTTAGGTTATGACACATCTGTTCCTCTTGCTACTGCTAGCACTTCCCGCACTACCTTTGTGCGACCAACAAGTGTCGCTATTCCTGCTCCTGTGCAGGTGTCTAGTGTGGTATCACCACCCAAGGTTACTCATGTAAAGCATGTTCGGAAAAAGAACTCTAGACACAAAGGCTTTAAATGTCTAACATGTGGTCGCATGGGTCACACTTCTGCTTTTTGTTGGAATAATTTGTATCCTGCTCATCATCCTTCTTTTGCAGGTAATTCATATTGGAACAAGTCTTCTACTTTCTCCATGCAGGCTCCATATATGTGGAATGGCTATGCTCCGTGGGGTTTACCCAGAACTTCTCCTTATGGAAACCGTCCTCAAACAACACCCATGCCTACTCCACCACCACATTTCTGGGATAGGAGTATGGATGCATCCAGGAAAATAGTATCTCACATGGCTCGGTTGGTTGAACCAATGCCTTTATCATGGTATCTTGACAGCGGTTGTTCGCGTCATATGACAGGTGATAAGACTCTGATTGATAACCTGACTCTTGGTTATGGAGGTAAGGTTAGGTTTGGTAATGGTAAAATGCTTCCGGTTGAAGGTAAAGGTAACTTTTCTGAGGTTGAATCGCTCAATAGTCATGAGCTTCTTTTTGTTAAGGGTCTTAAGTCCAATCTATTGAGTATTAGTCAGTTATGTGATGCTAAATTTAAGGTTGTGTTTGAGGACAATAGGTGTGATGTTTTTGATTCCAATCATATCTTGGTGTTAACTGGTAGTCGCTCATCTGATAACTGCTTCATTGTCACTACACCTCTTCCGCATTCATATACCTAATGTGTTCATTGGAACTGTCTGTGTTTAGGATGTTTAGGTTTGGTCATTTATTATTGTTGTTGGTATTAAGGACATTCTACATTCTCTATTGTGTGGATTCCATTTTACAGATGTTTCTAGTTTGGCGTCCTCAACTGTTTTTGTGTCATGCATAGTTGTAGGGTTACATTATACTCTCTTCGTATTGGTAGTTTCTTGCATGATGCATTTACATGTGGTTGGCTTGTCCTTTTAAATACCTGCACAACTCCAGTTTTCTATGGTTTCTTTACATGATCGTTGTTTTTCTTCTATATCTACTCACCTCTTGTAAGTGGTCAATTACTCACAAAATCCCCAGCCATTTGAATGTCTTGAGAGCATACTCATTTGGCTAAGAACCCGTTGGGGCTGTGAGGGTCATGCTCTGACGGATGCACTCAGGAGATGTTAGTTCTTGTGTTGCACGTTATCATGGTATTGCACTTCTTGAGTGTGTTTTGCCGAAAAGATGTAGGCTACACCCTACCCTCGTGTTCTGGTAAAAGATGGAGATACTTTATACTCCCACACGGGAATGGCATAAAAAAAAAAAAAAAAAAAAAAAAAAAATGTCTGTCACACTTGTCTGGTTGGAAGACAAGAAGATTACCAATTTTTCTGAGTTTCCTTGGTTTTGTTATGCTCGGTTTCCCTTTCTCCTTAGTCTACTTGCAAAAGACTTTCAAGGTATTCAATGATCATTTTTTAGTTTGTCTCCGGAGGTTGGTATTGGTCTATCCGGTTCTTCTACATGCTTGCATCATTCTAGTAAGTGCCATGTCATGGTGTATGATGTCGTTCTTCAATTTTGCATTGTCTTGAGGTTGAGGGTTGTTTATACTGCATTCAGCTGTAATTGGAATCCTTATGATAAGTAGAAGTGTTTTTCTTGTGATGTCTCTCAATGGTAGTTCTGTGGTTTATTATCTGACTGGTTGGGTGGTTCTTCATTTTTTATTATTATTTATATATATGGTTAAAAAAAAAAAAAAAAAAAAAAAAAGGGGTTCGTACGAACGCTTTCAAGACGTTCGTACGTTTAGGTGGGCAGATCTTTTGTAAACGTACGAACGCTCCTAGGACGTACGAACGTGATCTTTACCAGATGTTTGGTTTTTGGGTCCCGACGTTCGAACGTTTTAAGAACGTACGAACGTCTGTCATACAGTCCGGCCCATTTGTGTTTAAATTCAAACTTTTTGAACCAAAGGCTTACTGTTACATCAAATCGTGCTGTGTTTCCCTCTCGCACGAACATAAGGAGGTTTCTCTTGTTCTTCCCTTTCCCTTCTCTCTCAATTGCCTTTCGTCGATCTTATTCTTGCTATTTCTCTCTGTGCTTGTTGCTGTTCTTCCTTTGTGTGACGTGTCGTTGTTCTCCGTCTTGCAAGTAAGTTTTTTTTTGCAAACTCCTTGGTTCCTCTCTATCCATGATATCTTGTCAAGTGATGGTTATTTTTTCCTTGTTATGGTTGTGCACGCTTATGGGTTCTTTGGGTATATGTTATATCTTGTTGTTTTGCTTATGTGGTTGGTGTTCGTTTCTTTACTTGAAATGTGTGGATGGGTTGTTTCTCTCATTGTCTTGTTTCTTCCTCTCTTATTGTTTATGGTTAAGATTTGTGTTTAGGGTGCTCACCATTGCTACCTTGTTGTCAATCGCATGTTTCAAAGTTGTGCACATCAAGTGTTTGTTGAAATGCCTCAATGACTTTTTATTGGTTTTTCTGTCAATTCTCTTACATGTTTGTTTTGTGCTTGTGTAGACAATGGCTTCTAAGCGCGCACGCACCACTCCCATCTCCACGGCATCCGCGTCTAAGGGTGCATCATCTTCTCGCGCTCCGCGGGGTCGAAGCTCCACTCCGGTCTTGTCGCCTCCTCCCACATCTCTTGGTGCTCATCCTCGAGCAAAAGCTATTGTTCCTGAGCGATTCTTTGACTTGGCAGACATCGCTGCTACTCCTCTTGGGGCTACTCAGCTTGGCAGCATATCTCTATTCTTTGAGACTCGGAATTGGCTAAGGGTGGCTCAACCAATCACCAAGTACTCGGTTGAGCATACAATAGCCTTCTATGAGACAAAGACACCCTCGCAGAATCGCTCGAGTTTTTCGGTCTTGGTTGAAGGTCGGCGATACACCATTTCTCCTTAGGTGATACGCGAGGCGTTGGGTATTGATGGTGACTTTATTCCTGAAGATGCTGTTTCTGTCAGATGGCCCGTTCCGGATACGATTCAAATTGACTTTGTCAATCAGGTTCAGCAGATGTTTATTGATGGTGTCACGGAAAAGTATCATGCCAAGCACTACAGCGCCATCCTCTTGCACATGGTTGCCCACTCCAACATCTACCCCTCCAAGGGCAACAAGATTATCATGACCGACGACATGGTCAAATTAGTGGTCTGTATGTCGGTGCACCATCTTCATCTCTCTAAGGTCATCTACACTCGAATGCTTCAGATCAATGCAGCTAAGGGTACTCTTCCTTTCCCTAGCTTTATAATGACTATACTCAAGCACTTGGGTTTTCAGGGACAGTATATGGGGGTGAGCCCTCCAAAGTTTGTTGGCCACGATTGGGTCAACGCCATCAAGAAGGGCTGTTAGTCTCGAAAGTTGGCCTTTGAGTCCGTGGGTGAGCGTCTGACGCATCACCTCATTTGGGGAGGCAGGGCTCTTGTTCGCCATGATGATTTTGATCGGGCTTTGACCTCTGGACGCCCCATCCCAGCCTCTGCTAGGGGCAATCGAGCTGTTGCAGCAATTGATGCTCGGGTTTCCTCTCTCCGGCGTCATCAGGATCATATGGATGCTCGGTTAGATCGTTTTGGGGTCATTCTCTCTCGTCATGATGTCATGATCAGTGATATTCATGCGATGAACGTTGCTCAGATGCGTCATCTACAGCTGGACTTCACTCCCACAGACTTGCCTCCGTTTCCGGAAGAGGTGCCTCCAGTTCCTGGTGAGAGTGATGGTGATGACTCAGAGAGTGAGGACGAGGGTGATGGTGAACCCAGTGATGGTGCCTCGGAGTCCGAGTAGTTGGTTTTATGACTTCTTCTTCCCGTTTTTGTACTTAACTTTGCTCTTTTGCTATATTGGTTTGTTTCTATTTTTTTGTATTGAGCATGTTCTTGGATATTGCTATTTTCATATTAGTTCAAGTTGGTTTCTTTGTTTTGCAGTAAATTTTTTGGTAATGGACCTCTCTTATTGGGCCCATAATAGGTTTACCCCTGTTTTTCCTATAAATAGGGGAGTCTTCCCCTCCTTCACTTCTATTGTGTCTTCTTACCTCTTGCTAGTTCTCTCTTTGTTCTTCAGAATTTTCTATGGCAGAATATGAACTTCATGGAATTTTTGTTCCGACTGTTGGTTATGTGTCGTTCATGGTGATGGAGTACAAAAACAATGCTAAGGTTTGTCGTTTATGTCGAGTTCCCCATGGATATGACTATATTCATCGACCTTTTCTTAATCCTTGTTTGGTTCGTGTCAATCATTGGGAGAGATTACCGGGACATCTTCAAAATCACATCTTGGAGTTGGTTGGTTATCCGAAGGTTCCAGGACTTGCTGCTCCACTTACCGACTGTGGCTTGGACAGCAGAATTGAGGAGTTGTTTTGTAAGAGTGAATGGCTGGAGGATTATGATGATCATGTGATTGCTCGGTGGAATAGACCTTCGGCTCGTGCGGAAGCTTACTTTTCCAACCTTCCTCTAGGTCATTGGGAACGGGTTTTTCGAATTCGTTAACTCAAGCCTTATGTTTTTGTCGTTTTGTCTTTTATGTTTATGGATTTCTCTGTTTGGTTATTTGTTGACTTTCTGAACTTTTAACAGTTGGATTAGTTTTATATTTTTATCTGTTTATGTCTTCATTGTTGGTATTGATTTCTTTTTCTTGGTTATTTGTTTATTGTTGTTCTTTTATCGTTTCTTTTGTTGGTTGGTTACTTTGTTCACTTGTTGTGATAAAAAGGGGGAGATTTATGACTCTAATTACTAACAATCGTCTTCTTGTTGTTAGGTTATTTTTGGGTCATGTTTCAGGTATGCTACACGTATGGGGGAGTGAACGTGTTGATGATTTTAGACGTTATATTGTTATGGGGGAGTTCGAGTGTCAAAAATATTTTGGAGCTCATGAAGTATGGGGGAGTTGCTCGAAGGAACTTCTGTTGAATCCTTGATTGCGGAAATTCCTAGTTGATTCCGTTCGGTCTCTGATGGTTAAAGCATCTTCCTAAAGCTGGATAACAAGAATTGGTGACTTGTTATGTGTTTCTATTTTTAGTGATTTTGTACGCATGTTTTATAAATGCCATGGTTTGGGCTTGTAAGCACGTTTTATAAGTGCTATTAGAGTCATAGGTTTTTGTCACAAAATCAATGTCAAAGGGGGAGATTGAAACCGGCACGATGTGGTTTGACATCAATTTTGTGACAAAGTGTCCTTGGTTATCTCGCCTTGAATTCATTGTTAGGAAAATCAAGATGTACGCATGGTCGTCTCGTGTCCTTCGTGTTTCTTAGTTCTGTCCAGGAAAAGTTATTGGGTTCTGGACGTACGTACCGAGTTAGGACGTACGTACGTCCACTGAAGCAGCAAACATCTTTTGGTCAGGACGTACGTACGCAGTTAGGACGTTCGTACGTCCAAGTAGGCAGCAGACGTGTTTCGTATGGAGACGTACGTACCGAGTTAGAGCGTTCGTACGTCATGGTAGGCAGCAGGCTTATTTTTGTGTGGCGACGTTCGAACGTCATATCGACGTACGAACGTCCAAAGTCGGTTTGCACTGTTTCGGCCCATTTTCCTAGGTTTTCAACCCTAAGTATAAATAGGGTTTCTCTTCCATACAACAAGTTAGTTCTTTGGCCGTCCATCCTTCTTCTAGTTCATGTGTTTTGGTTAGGTTTTTGATATTGAAAGTGTTTGTGGCTATTGAACTCAATTCCCTTTCTTCCCCCTTTTCTCAATTCATATCTTTGTGATATTTAAGAGTTATTGTGAATTCGGCTTCGAGTCTTCTTGTGTGTTCATCTAGAAGTCGAGTGTCTTGTGCGTACATCAAGGTGCTCTGGTGAAGTCAAAGTGTTAGAGATAACCAGGAGTATCAACTCGCAGTGAGTGCAGGTAGTCGATAGGTTTGTACATCTCTTTTCATCTAGTGGATTATTTTGTTGTCGCGAGGACAACCGTGGACGTTTCCCTGTTTGGGTTTTACCACGTTAAAAATCTTTGTGTGTTATTTACTTTCTGCGTATTGTTTGATTGTTTGTTTGAATTTACAATTGTTATACTAGCACTGTTTGTAGTTTCTCACCTTTTGTATGATCTTGCGGTCTGGTAAGAAATTACTTGGACCGTCATCTGAGAATATTGCAGAGGATTTAGCTACCTTGTTTGAACAAATTTTGATTAACGAACCTAGTCCACGAAGTATGGACGAAACACCTCTTAAGGATTATTTTGCGCCGCTAGCAACAAAACCTCCTTCTTGCATTGTATATTCTGAAAATGAAGCAACTGAATTCCGCATCCGACCCCGAATTATCAACATGCTTCCTAGTTTTCATGGGTTGGAGCGTGAGAACCACCTTGTTTGAACAAATTTTGATTAACGAACCTAGTCCACGAAGTATGGACGAAACACCTCTTAAGGATTATTTTGCGCCGCTAGCAACAAAACCTCCTTCTTGCATTGTATTTTCTGAAAATGAAGCAACTGAATTCCGCATCCAACCCCGAATTATCAACATGCTTCCTAGTTTTCATGGGTTGGAGCGTGAGAACCCTTACTCTCATGTTTCTAGATTCCTTAGTGTTTGTTCCACATTTAGAGAGAAACATTTAAAGGACGAAAGAGTTAAACTTCGTTTATTTCCTTTCTCACTCCATGATAAAGCTATTATGTGGCTTCACTCCATTCCTTCCAATTCTATAACCAGTTGGAATCAACTGTATGATAAATTCTTGTCCAAATTCTATCCAATGTCTAAAACAAGTGATAGAGACCAAAAATGTATCTCTTTATCAAAAGATTGTATTTTTATTTGAAGTTCCTTCTTGTGCCTATAAATATTGGTTATCATTGTAGACAAGTAACAAGCAAGGGTCGTACCCACCTCAAAGGTGAAGATCTTAGCTCAAACACAATAGAAAAAATGGTTAAGAAACACCAAGTGAATCACAAATAAGAGAGAGATTGGATTCAACTTCCAACAAACAATAATTAAATAAACTAACTTAAGAAGATGGATAGAGATGTAAAGAAGATCTTATGATGACATAGGGGGAAAAGTTGGTATCCACAAACTAAATCATGCAAACATAATATGTTATTCTTTCATGTTCAATCTATAATAATCAAGTATTCATCTCTAAGCTATTCCAATTAATCATCAATACCTATAATAATCAAGTAGTCACCTCTCAGCTGTTCCACTCAATTAAAACAAGATTCTTTATATGTGTTATTAAATATATCTCATTAATTAAACCGTCACATCTCAGCTATTCAATTTAATTACAAAAGGGGTCTAATAAAATAGATTAATTCTAGATATATGATAGTCACCTCTCAGCTATTCCATCACATATCTCTAATTAATATAATACAAGCATTATAGCTAGGTCTCCCTATACCCTAATAATAGTATTTAATCAACATGGATAACAATAACACATAAATAATCATGTTTACTTTTATCCAGAATTGAAATAAACAAGCATTAAGAAATTGAATCACAATAAACATTAAAAACAAACATGGTGCTTTTGCATTATTTAGAGTTCTTCAACCACCCCCCCAAAGGGAATTTAGCTACTCATCCTTGATGATAACAATATGGAATAAATAATTAAATAACAAAACATCATAAGGGAAAAGTTAATGGATTGATATTGGTAATAAGAATTGAGTTCAATACAAGCTTTTTCTTCTTCAACATGAACTACCGAAACCCTAGCTACTACTTCTCTTATATAATAAATACAAAGCATAATACTTGCATTCAAAGACTTCCAAATTAGGTCAAATTCATGGATGTTGCTGTTGGTCTTCTAGAGGCATTAGAGGTTTTCAGCAAAACCTAATTATTTTGGGCTTAGGTTTTAGGTTGGACCAAGGCATTCAATTGGACAGCTCATGGGCCCATATCAGACTTCTGGATCTTCTTGTAGAACCTTTTTAAAATTGGACTTTAATAAAAGCCTAAAATAGGACCCGGTTTGGGCTGAGATTTGGACCGCCCCACTTTGACATAAAGTCAAGTCCATAGGACAGGCCGTAGGTTGCCCTCAACAATGCTGTGGGTGCAAGTATCAATTCTCCTTCCCTTCTGCAAATAACATTTTTTTGTGGGCTTTTCTTGACTTTTGGCGTGCTTTAACACAATATTCGCATTTCGGCTCATGAAACCTACACAATAGACAAGAAAACACTAATCAATAGATATAACACAATAATATAAGATAAGTGCTATGCAAACAAGGTGTTATTCGAGGGATAAATATACACTTTTGAGGACTTATCAAATACCCCCAAACAACATTTTGCTTGTCCTCAAACAAAGGTGAGAAGAAAAGAATTAAGGATTGCATTAACCATATGCATCAACCACAAGGATTTCCCAAGTGGAGGAGTCATAGTCTCCTGAGGGTTGTAACTTGGCTTAGGACAGGGCTATCATATCACCTTAGATCTACAAAAGACAGTAATAGGTTGTAACTTGGCTTAGGACAGGGCTAAAAATGGAAAAGGCTTTTGTGAAATATTTTGGAACATTCGGGCCTTCAATACTTGTGATTTGTAATAATAGAACTTGGAGAAATTTTTCGAATTTTTTTTGGGAAGAAGTGTTTCTCATCTTCTTTGGGGAAAATTTCAATGAAGCTCTAGCCAATATTTTGGAATCTTCCTTTCTTTTTGAATTTTTAATGGTTTTGGAGATTCTGGCTTTTTCTGAAATTTCTTCAAACTTTTTGATTTTCAATATTGGAGATTTCTTTGTCTTTCTCCTTTTCTTCTTGTAACCACATAAACAATCATCCTCATGTTCCAAAAACAATGGGTAAAAGGACCTAAACATTCTAAGGGTAATTACTCCCACAATGGAGTTGGGTAAGGATAATTGGCTAAAAAAAGGTTAAGTAACAAGAAAGGCTCAGAATGGTCAACCTAATGGATAAAGCAATCATTGGGGGTAGGCTAAGGTAAATAGGATTTAACTAAATGTCTTTATATCATTTCTAAGTACTGATACGGTGATCATGTCTTGAATAAGCTACAAGACCAAAGTTTATATTATACCCACTTGATGTCATCTCAAGACTAACTATAAAAATGAATATGAGACTAAAAACAGACAAAACTGAGAGGTTGAGTCTTTTGACTCCAGATGTATGTAATAACTCTCCAAGAAAATGACGGGTCTCAAAAGCTCACTGGGTTAAGTCTCCACACTTATTCCTCAAGTTTCTCAAGGTGTAGTTGTATTTGCACATGTAATCTTTAATAAATGTAAGTGAATGCCATGCTTATGCTCATGCAAATGTAGTATAAGACTCAACTACTTGGTGAAACAATAAATGTCCTTAAACTTGAAAAAAATAGAACCATTATATTCATTATTGATGGTGTATTTATCCTAATTTTTTGAAAAAATCTTTGTAACAAAGATTTTTTTGATTTTTTAAAATTTCAAATTTTTTATATAAGTATGAAAAAAGAAGTTTAAAAATCTTTTGCAAAAAGGATTGTAATACTTCCCTACCCCCAAACAAAAAATTTGCCTTGTCCTCAAGGCTCACACTAAGCATAGGAAAGAGAGAAAGAAAGATATTACCATGAATGTACTAAAAATTCAAACTGCTTTATAAATTTCTACCAAACAAAATTATCTCCACATGGATAGAGATTACAAGGAATTCCGTACTAAGTCACATTTGAAATAAAATATGCTGAAAGTAAAGGACTGACTTAACATAAAGGGAGATCCTATTTTAAAATAATGCATTTTGTAACCGCAATAATTATCAACCAGCCAAACGACAAAGAGAGAGTGGGTAGGCCCGCCGTGCCCACCCTCAAATAGAACTGAGCAAAAAAGGTAGAACCAGCGGTTTAATAGTCAAAATACAACTAAACCCGACAACAAAAAGAAAACTAACGCACGATCGGGCTTAGAAGATACACAGGGTTGCCTCCCAGGAGTGCTAAGTTTAACGTCTTCAGCCAGACATGGGACAAACATAACTCACTCTCTTGATAAACGCTACTCAAAACAAAGATACATGAGAGATAAAACGCTAGAGTGGAATACACGAGATCCTGATGAGGAAATGACTTCCCCACCCCCAAACAGAGCGAGAAAGAGGTCTGTTTGGTGGTGATGCTCAAGAGATTAGCGTGCACTGGATCAATTATACTCAGCCAGTAAGAGTTTGTGGACTAACGGTCCCGGCACTTTTAACCACACCTTTCAAAAGAGCAAGAGAGGGTCCGGATACCAGCAGGTCAAGGTCAATCTAAATAGGTAGGATCCTCTAAGAAAGTTTCAGGAGGCCTTAACTCATGAAAATGCTTAAAACATTGGCCATTGACTTTAAATTCAAAACCGTCTACATGATTAATACATGTAATAACACCATAAGGAGTTACTGTAGACAAAACAAAGGGCCCGACCAACGAGACATAAGTTTGCTAGAAAATAAATGCAAACTAGGATTATAAAGCAAAACTTTGTCTCCAATTTGAAAATAAAGCTGATTTTTCTATTCGGTAGTAAGAGATGAAGAGATGATAACAGGATGACTACTGTCTGAATCTAATTGGGTACATTTCAGCTCGGGAGGAGGAGGATCAGGAGATGGAGGGATGGTCTCGACTTGGAACTCAGAATAAATGCAACAAACCGAATCAAGGGCCTCAGGGTCTTTGGGGTCAAAGACAGACACAAAACACAAGTAAATGTTGTCTTTTGTTGATCTTTAGGGGAGATGGGAATTTGGTTATAACCAGAGTAACCATCCAAGAAACAATAGAAGGAATGACCAGCTAGGCTTTCCAACATCTGGTCTATGAAGGGAAGAGGAAAGTGGTCCTTCCGAGTGACTATATTAAGCTTTCTATAGTCGATACAAACACGCCACTTGGTTGGAACTCTAGTGGCGACTTGTTCGTTCTTGTCATTGGTAACTACAGTCATGTCGGCCTTCTTAGAAACCACATGAATAGGACTAACCCATGGACTATCCGAAATTGGATATATCACACCTGCATCCAGAAGTTTCGGAATCTCTGCTCGGACAACTTTTTTCATCGCAGGGTTAAGACGTCTCTAAGGTTCACGAGAAGTTTTAGCATCGTCCTCAAGATGAATACGATGAGAACAGACAGAAGGGCTAATGCCTTTAATGTCATGGATAGACCAGGCAATAACAGAACGATGCTCTAAGATAACTTCTAAAAGATGACTCTCCTATTCGGTAGTGAGAAAAGAAAAAATAATAACAGGATGACTATCGTCTGAATCAAGATGAGCGTATTTCAGCTCAAGATGAAGAGGACTCAGAGTAACAGGAGGTGGAGTAATGGTCTCTACTTGGGTCTCAGAATCTATGCTACAAACTGAATCAAGGGACTCAGGGTCGTTAGGTTCAAAGATAGGCACAGTATCAAGAAGAGCATTGGTTTGGGCAATAGTTTGGTCAATGTCAAAGTCTACATTATGCATGGCAAGGCAGTGAACAACCGGATCTTCAGCGTAATAACTATGTACCATCTCAGGTAATGAGTCTAGAAGGTACACATCTTCAGATAAGGAAAGATCAGGGGGTTGTTGGCCAAGGTTAAATAAATTAACTTCAATAGTCATAGAGCCAAAAGTGAGAACCATGGAACCGTTCCGGCAGTTTATGAGAGCATTAGAGGTGGCCAAAAATAGACGGCCAAGGATGATGGGTACCGAGTCATCGGCAATAGGTTCAATATCAAACACCACAAGTTCGACGGGGTTGTAAAATTCAGACACTTTAACTAACAGGTCCTCAACTATTCCTCTAGGTACTTTCAATGATCTGTAGGCCAGTTGTAAGGACATTTTCGTAGGTTTCATGTTTGTTAGACTCAGGCTGAGGTACAAGGGGTAAGGTAAAAGGTTAACACTCGATCCTAAGTCTAGCAAAGCTTTGCCTATGAATTTTTCACCAAGCTTGCAGGGTATGGTCGGTTTTCCAGGGTCCTTATATTTTACCACGCCGTTATATTGGACAAGGGCAGAGAATTCTTCCACTACAAACGCGTTTTTAGGCACATTTATTTTTCTCTTGGCGGTACACAAGCCTTTCAAAACCTTAGCATAGGAAGGTATCTGTTTAATAGCCATTAGGAAGGGTATATTAATATTTATATGTTTGAACACATCAAGTACTTCCTATGCTTGGACTTCCTTTAAAGACCTCTTCGGCTTAGAGGTGATAGCCTCATTAACCGGAGCTTGAGGTGGGGCAACAGGTGCAGAGGTAACCGAGGTCACAATGTTGGGACTCGGTGTATAATTAATTTGATTATCTACCTGTTTTCCTGACCTAAGGGTGGAAACCGATTTAACTTCAGCAAGTGGTACAGACGGATTTGCAGTATCCGTCACCAAGGCAACTTCCTTGCCTTTGGGATTCGAGATGGACTGTCCCGAAAATCTATCCTTTTCATCAAGTTTTTGTTCTATTCACTGGATGGCTTGGGCATTTGACTCAATAGACGCCTGGGTCTGTTGAATGAAACAGGCAAGCACATCCTCAAGGGAGGTCTTAGGTTTGGCAGATTGATTAGTTGGCACATGGTCCCTGCAACCACTCAACTGATGAGCATTGTTCGAGTAAGGGGGGACTGGTGCCCTGTTCCGATTATCAGTGTTACCAACATAAGTGGCATTGCTACGTTGCCCATAAGAGTTATTAAAACCAGGCGGAGCCGCATAATTATTATTGGAATATGAAAGCTTGGAACGGTCCATGTATGGGTACGTGGCATTGCCCTTAGTAAAGTTGGTCCTCCCGACGTAGTTAAACGCATAGGCTTCCTCAATTTCTGGTGAATTATTAAGGTGACGGTAGAATTCAGCAGTATGGGTCTAGTCATGACAAGTATCACATGAGAGAGTGGAGGCACGTCTCATAATAGTTGATGGGGGCTTTAAGGACACCTCAAGTGTTTCTACCTTTTTTACTAAACCATGAAGTAAATTTTTAAGCTCAGAGTCGGGTTTGAAATTATATAGACCTCTAGGTTTATAAAGTAAGTCTGGGGTACTGTTTCTCGGGGTTTGTCCAGGTAAACCCCCATTGCTGGCTATTAGTGGCAATCTTTTCAAGGAAAGCCAAAGCCTTGGCGGTGGAATAATCAAGGAAATCTCCACCGTTCATGCTTACAACCGTGTTTCAAGTCATAGTATTAAGGCCTCTATATAGAATCCTAACTTTTTCAGTGTCTTCGACTTTATGGTGTGGATACCGAAGAAATAGGTCTTGAAACCTTTCCCATGCATCAAAGAATACCTCGCCCTCTTTTAGCCGAAAACTTCTTATGGCATCAACTATGTCATTAGTTCTGGTAATAGGAAAGAATTTGGTTAAAGACCTTTTACTGAGTTGAGCCTAAGTGGAAATAGAATTGGAAGGAAGGCCATGTAACCAGTGAGATGCTCTATCCTCAAGAGAAAAGGGGAACAATCTCAAGCTAACCTCCTCCTCAGACAAATGTTTCTCCTTAAAATTACTAAGAACGGTTAGAAACTTATTGAGGTGCTGATATGGATCTTCCCGTGGAAGTCCATGCAACTTAGGCAACATGCCCACAATCTGTGGGCGAATGCCATAGCTATCTACAGTTGTCTCGGGTAAGACTATGCAGGTAGGTGGCCTAGTGGCCAAAGGTGAAAAGTAATCCCATAGGGTAGCTTCTTGAGCCATTGGGGCAGGTCTTACTTCAGAAAGTGAAGTTGAGTCGTTGAACTCTTCTTCAGAAGGTATGGAGGTTGAGTTGTTAAACTCTTCCTCAAGAGAAGGAGTGAGGTCCGTGATTGTGCTCTTTGTGTAGATTGGAGTTGGTTTGGACAAGATTTACCTGATCTAAGATGCATGCAACATGCGCATTACAAATGCCACAGAAGTCTTAACCATTTAAAAGCATCTAACAAGGGGCTCAAAAACTGACTCAATTTTGTGTTCACCCAAGTCAATGAGTTCTTTCCAAGCTCCGTGTGTGAATTCTTCCTATATTTCGAGAGTCAAGCAGCGAATAACCAGTGTGGGAGGTTTTCCGTGCCTAAACACGTTCCTTAAATAAATAACCACAGTGATTCCACAGATGTACATCTGCAGGGGTTCCAGACCCAATTCCTAAGCCAATCAAAGAATGGTTCACGCAGTACTAGTTGAAATATCTGCTCAAGGTCTCAAATGAACATCGTGATATCATGGCTTTAGTTGATTCAATTTTAAGGCTTGGGATATTGCAATCAATTGATATTAGGTTTCAATTATAGGCCAGGTTCGCCTTGCAGTCCCGGTTTAACAAGTAAAAACAAAATTAAAATCAAGCAACAATCAATGTCATGATAATCACACAGAAACTCCTCTTGCAGGGGATTCGATGAGGGTTAGGAGAATGCTTACCTCCCACTTTGTGCTAAAAAAATAAAAATTGCCAAACAAGCGCACAAAAGTGGGGAGAAGACGAGTTGAAGTCGACTAAGCGGAAACCGCTCCTTGGGTTTCAATAGGAGTCGTTCCTTAGTAGACTTAAGGCTAGCTCCATAACCTTGCTCTACTATCCGCCGCGAACGCACAATAAAATAAATCCTAACAACACCTACTTTAAAAATATTACAACCGCGACCCTTTCGTGGATCAAATAATTAAATATCTTACAAGTCTTTAAAAATGCTGAAAAAAATAGACCACTTAGTTCACCTCACAATCTCTCAACAGGCAAATTCTAGAACGCTTTGGAAAAATCACGCAAAACGAGGCAAATTCCCTACCTGGAACTCGACTCGAGATTGTTACAGGCTAAACTGAACTCGACTCGAGATCGGGCCCAGTATGAACCAGTAACTTTCATGAAATTTTTCTGAACGCGCATTTTTCATAAAAAATTGATCTTTACTCCGTTTTTCGAGTTTTTTTTAATCCGTCTTCGCTGCAAGATCAATAAGAGGACTAAGTAACAAGACACTTAAAAACAATAATAAAAAGAATTAAAAATAGAAGGGTGGGAGGGATAGAAGTGGGATGATGTCCCAAAACAACTATTCTCGTTTGTGTTTGAATGAACTCCGTTCCTTAGAGCGACAACGGTGCCATTTTGATGTTAAGTATTTGTGTACCTCACAATCAAAAGATAGATTTATATTGAATTTTCATTCTTGTCCCTGTATAAATTGGTTATCAAAGTAGACAAGTAACAAGCAAGGGTCGTACCCACCTCAGAGGGAGAGATCTTAGCTCAAACACAATATAAAACAATGGTTAAAGAACGCCAATGGAATCAATAATAAGATTGGAGATTGATTCTACTTCCTATAGGCAATAATAAATAGTGAACCCTAACTTAAGAATATGGTAGAGATGAAAAGAAGATATATGATGAGAAAGGGGGAGAATTGGTATCCACAAACTAAATCATGCAACATAACATGTTGTTCCTTCATGTTCAATCTATAATAATTAATTAGTCATCTCTCAACTATTCCAAATAATCATTAATACCTATAATAATCAAGTAGTCACATCTCATCTATTCCACTCAACTAAAACGGGATTCTCTTATGCAGGCTATTGAATATGTCTTATTAATTAAACCGTCACCTCTCAGCTATTCAATCTAATTAATTCAACATATTAATTCATAAATAAACCGTCACCTAGGGGTGCTGGTTGGGACGGGGCAGGACGGGGCGGGGCGGGGCTAAATAATCCCCGTTTTTAAGCAGGGCGGGGCGGGGAACGGGGGGCTTAAGAAAGTTCACCCCCATCCCTGCCCTGTACAGGTCGGGGGGCGGGGACAGGGAAAAGTTTATCATAAAAAACAATGCTCAACTAGCCTGAAATCCTGAATCCTAACTTTTTTATATTTAAATACTATGTTACAGGTGGGGGCGATCTCCAAATGACAAATAACAACATATTGAATTCTCCAATGAAATAAACAACTTAATCATGCATTCTATCATTCAGAAATTGAGATGTTTTAGGCTCAAATGTCACGGAAACATGGAAATAAGAATAACCCACAAATGTAAATCACCAAATAAAGAAATGGGTATTTCTGAATCAAAATTTAAATTGAAAAAACAAAGAGCTTTTGTTGTTGTTGTTGTTGTTAATTTACCTGAGAAAGAAGAAGGAAAAGACAATGAGGTTGGTGAAGAAGATGAAGGGTTGAATGAGCAATGAAGAAGCCCAGAACGAGTATTGTTGGTGAGCTTTATGGGCCTTCTTCTCTTTCTCTCTCTCCCTCTCTTCCTTCTTGCTATTTCAAAAGCCACCTTATCTGATTTCTATCTATGGGCCTTTGTAAATTTTCAGGAACTGGGCAGGGATACGGGGTGGGGAACTGGGCGGACCACGGGGCGGGGATACGGTGTGGGGCACGGGGCGGGGTTTCGATCTATACAATGAAACCCATCCCTGCCCTGCTACCCATTGGGGCGGATACGGGGTGGGGCAAATATTGGGGCAGGGCGGGGCAGGGAGATAAAAAACTGGGCGGGGAACGGGGCGGGTCTGGGTCACGGGGCAAGTTGAGCACCCCTACCGTCACCTCTCGGATATCAATTTAAATACAAAAGGGTTCCGATAAAAGATACATATTGCAAACATTAATAATCACCTCTCAGCTATTTTACTACACATCTACAATAAATATAAATACTACCATTAAAGCTAGGTCTCCCTAAACCCTAACAATAATATTTTAACATCATGGATAACAATAACATACAAATAATCATACTTACCTCATATCGCGAATTAGAAGTAAATAAGCATTAAGAACTTTGAATCACAATGAACAATAAGAACAAACATAGTGCTTTTGCATAATCTAGAAAACTTCCACCATACCCCTAAGGAGATTTAGCTACTCATCCTTGATGATGAAACCAAAGAATAAATAAATAAAACACAATACATCATAATGGAAAAATTAATGGAATTGATATTTAATGTTGAATTTGATACAATGAAGAAGAAGATGAACTTTTCTTCATTGAAAGTTGATCTCAAAGAATAACTAAAAGATACCTAAACCCTAGCTACTACTTCTCTTATATAGAAAATACAAAGTAGAATACTTGCATGCAAAGACTTCCAAACTAGGTCAAATTCGTGGCTGCTGCTGTCGATCTTCTAGAGGCATTAGGTTTTCAGCAAAACCTAATTCTCTTAAGGTTAAGTTATATCTGGGACTAAGACCTTCAGTTTGATAGCTCATGGGCCCAAATCAGACTTCTGAATCTTCTTGTGGAGTCTTTTTAAGTTTGGGCTTAAATAAAACCTAAAATAGAAATTCTGACTTGTGGGCTCCAATAGGACCCGGCTTGGGCTGAGATTTGGACCTCCCTACTTTGACACAAAGTCAAGTCAACTGGTCTAACCTTGGGGTGCTCTCAGCAGATCTTGTGGGTGCAAATATCGATTCTCCTTCCTATGTGCAAATAACACTTTTTTGCTTGCTTTTCTTCACTGTTCGCGGGCTTTTACATAATATTCGCATTTCGGCTCATAAAACCTACACAAAGACAAGAAAACACTAATTAATAGGTATAACACAATAATATAAGCTAAGTCTTATACAAACAAGGTGTTATTCGGTGGATAAATATACACTTTTAAGGACTAATCATCTACCTCCTGGAATTATGTTGTTCTCCTATAATAAGTGTTTGTGTGAAGGATTTGTCTTTTAGGACTATGATAAACACATTTCCAATTGTGATAGACCAAAAAATAATTAGGTTGCAGATTTATTATCGAAATGGGATTTCACCCATGACGAATTGTTAAACAATGCTTTTGAAAGGTTAGGACTTCTATGGCATATGTAATGTGCATCATGCATGCATCTTAGATCCGGTAAAATCTTGTACAATCCTATTCAAGTCTACACAAAGAGAAGAATCACGGGTCGTACCCATCTCAAAGGTGAAGATCTTAGCTCAAACACAATAGAAAACAATGGCTAAGAAACACCAAGGGAATCACAAATAAAAGAGAGATATGATTCTACTTCCTACAAGCATTAATTAAATAAACTAACTTAAGAAGATGGATAGAGATGTAAAGAAGATCTTATGATGACATAGGGAGAAGAGTTGGTATCTAGAAACTAAATCATACAAACATGACATGTCATTCTATTATGTTCAATCTATAACAATTAATCATCAATACCTATAATAATCAAGTAGTCACCTCTCAGCTATCCAATTAATCATCTTTACCTGTAATAATCAAGAAGTCACCTCTCACATATGCCACTCAATTAAAACAAGATTTTCTAATGCATGCTATTGAATATGTATCATTAATCAAACCGTCACCTCTTAGCTATTCAATCTCATTAAATCAACATATTAATTCATAAATAAACCGTCACCTCTCGGATATCAATTTAATTACAAAAAGGTTCCAATAAAATATATCGATTCTAGATATATGATAGTCACCTCTCAACTATTCCATCACATATCTCTAATCAATATAAACACAACCATTATAGTTAGGTCTTCCTATACTCTAAGACCTCCCTTGAGGATGTGCTTGTCTGTTTCATTCAACAGACGCAAACGTCCATTGAGTCAAATACCCAAGCCATCCAGAGGATTGAATAGAAACTTGATGAAAATGGCAGATTTCCGGGACAGTGCATCCCAAACCCCAAAGGCTAAGAAAATGCCTTGGTGACGGAAACTCCATCTCTGTCTGTACCACTTGCTGAAGTAAAATCTGTTTCCACCCTTAGGTCAGGTAAACAGGTTGATAATCAAATTAATTATAGACCAAGTCGTAATATTGTGACCTCGGTTACCTCTACACCTGTTGCACCGCCTAAAGGTCCGGCTAATGAGACGACCACCTCTAAGTCGAAAAAGCCTACCCGTCAGATTGTGGATCCTCCACTAACTTACGACCCGCCCGTGCCTTACCCCCAGAGACTCACAAGCCCTCTGAAGGAGGTTCTTGATGTGTTTAAACATATAAATATTAATATACCTTTCCTCACGGCTATTAAAAAACATACTTTCCTATATGCTAAGGTTTTGAAGGACTTGTACACCGCCAAGAGAAAAACAAATGTGCCTAAAAACGCGTGTGTGGCGGAAGAATTCTCTGCACTTGTCCAGCATAACGGCGTGGTAGAATATAAGGACCATGGTAAACCGACCATACCCTGCAAGCTTGGTGATAAGTTCATGGGAAAAACATAGCTAGACTTAGGAGCGAGTGTTAATCTTTTACCTTACTCCTTGTACCTCAGCCTGGGTCTAACAAACTTAAAACCCACGAGCATGTCTTTACAACTGGCTGACAGATCGTTCAAAGTACCTAGAGGAATAGTTGAGGACCTATTAGTTAAAGTGTCTGACTTTTACTATTCTGTTGACTTTGTGGTATTGGATACTGTACCCTAGTGCCGATGATTCGGTACCCATCATCCTTGGCCGACCGTTTTTGGCCACCTCTAATGCTCTCATTAACTGCCGGAATGGTTCTATGGTTCTCACTTTTGGATCTATGACTGTTGAAGTAAATATTTTTAATCTTGGCCAACAACCCCCTGATCTTTCTTTATCTGAAATTGTGTGCCTTCTTGACTCTTTACCGTATAAAATGGTGCATAATTATTACCCCGAAGATCCGGTTGTTCATTGCCTTGCCATGCATAATGTTAACTTTGACATCGACCAATCTATTGCCCAAACCAATGCTCTTCTTGATTTTGTGCTTATATTTGAACCTAAATACCCTGAGGCCCTTGACTCAGTTTGTTGCATTGATTATGAGACCGAAGTTAAGACCATCACTCCACCTCCTATTACTCTGAATCCTCTTCCTCCTGAAGTGAAATATGTTCATCTTGATTCAGACGGTAGTCATCCTGTTATTATTTCTTCATCTCTTATTACCGAACAGGAGAGTCAACTTTTAGAAGTTATCCAAGAACATCATTCTGCTATTGCGTGGTCTATCCATGACATTAAAGGCATTAGCCCTTCTGTTTGTTCTCATCGTATTCGTCTTGAGGACAATGCTAAAGCTTCTCGAGAACCTCAGAGACGTCTTAACCCTACGATGAAAAAAGTTGTTCGTGGTGAAATTCTTAAACTTTTGGATGCAGGTGTGATTTATCCTATTTCTGACAGTCCTTGAGTTAGTCCTATTCATGTGGTTCCTAAGAAGGTCGGCATGACTGCAATAACCAATGATAGGAACGAACAAGTCGCCACTAGAGTCTCAACCAAGTGGCGTGTTTGTATCGACTACAAAAAGCTTAATACAGTCACCCGGAAGGACCACTTTCCTCTTTCGTTCATAGACCAGATGTTCGAACGCCTGGCTGGTCATTCTTTCTATTGTTTCTTAGATGGTTACTCTGGTTACCTTACCTTTCGGCACTTTCGCTTATGCCCGTATGCCTTTTGGTCTGTGTTACTTTCCAGAGGTGTATGTTACACATCTTTAGTGATATGGTTGAACGATTTATGGAGGTATTTATGGATGACTTCTTCATATATGGTTCATCTTTTGAAGAGTGTCTTAGTTATCTTTCCTTGGTTTTTAAGCATTGCATTGAGAAGAATTTGGTGCTTAACTGGGAAAAGTGCCATTTCATGGTTAGAAAAGGAATAGTTCTGGGTCATGTAGTCTCTCCTGAGGGTATTCAGGTTGATAAAGCTCAAGTAGATCTTGTTACGTCCTTGCCTATTCCTAAGTCTATTAAGGATATTTGAGCCTTTCTGGGCCATGTAGGATTCTATCGACGCTTTATCCAAGATTTTTCAAAGATAGCTCGCCCCTTAACTAATTTATTACTTAAGGAGGCACATTTTGATTTCACAAAAGAATGCAAGACTTCTTTTGAAAGTCTTAAGACCGCCCTCTCGACTGCACCCATCATTAGGCCGCCTGATTGGAATAAACCCTTTGAGGTGATATAAGATGCATCAGACTTTGTTGTTGTGGTTATTTTAGGTCAACGTCTAGATGGTAAGCCCCATGTCATATATTATGCTAGCAAGACTCTCAATAATGCTCAACGTAATTATACTACGACTGAGAAAGAATTGTTAGCCATAGTATATGCTGTAGACCTTGAAACGTAGGGAAGACAACTCATAGATTTTGAATTTTTCATAAATTACGTATTTTTTGTAGATATCTGAATTTTTCAGTTCGGAATAGGGAGGTTTTTTTATTCGTATTATATTTATATGTCGTATCGATCCAAATCCTAAAAGACAGAAAATAATCGTATATATTCGCCCCAAATTTTAGATTTTTTCACCTATATATTTAACTAAGAGGATAATCCAAATTCCAAAGGCTAAACTATCGAGTTATGCAACAAAGTAGAGTCGAATTCCCAACTTATGCAACCAACTAAATTAAGTTTAAAATCATCAGCAAACTTTTAAGTTTTTACAATTTATGCAATTCCGTTAACAATCCCTTAACATGCGTTAGATTTTGCTGATTGTATTCTTTTTTTTTAATTTTCTATTGTTGACTATGTAATAATTTTAAAAAAAAAAGATTTTTAAAAGCAAAACCCAAAATTAAACAATGATTACATGATAAAAAAAAATTAAAACAAAAAAACAACCATAAAGTAAGATTTGATAAGTTTCGTTCCTACCTTTTAGGTACCTGTACTGTCATCCAGATCGTGGTGCACTTAGATTCCTTCTGTCCAAGAAGGAAACTAAACAACGTCTTATTTGTTGGATTTTGTTGCTTCAAGAATTTGACATTGCAATTAAAGATAACAAAAAAGGACAAAAAAGGTAGTAGCTGACCACTTGTCAAGACTCGACCGTCCTGAGGATTTTAGTGTCATTTCTGAGAACTTTCCTGATGAGCTTCTTTTTGCAATATCGAATGCTCCATGGTTACCAGATATAGTTAATTACTTGGCTAGCAACAAGTTTTCAAGTCATTGGAACAAGCAAGATAGATCCAAATTTCTTGCTAATGCCAAGTATTATTTCTGGGATGACCCTTACCTTTTTAAGTACTGTCCTGACCAGATCATTCGTTGTTGCATTCCCGATTGGAGCAACAAGAGGTCCTTAAGTTCTTCCATGAGCATCCTTGTGGTAGACATTTTAGTGCCAAAAAGGCAGCTGCTAAAGTATTGCAGTGTGGTTTTTATTGGCCAACTCTTTTTAAGAACGCTCATATGCATTGTACAGTCTGCACTCGTTGTCAATAACTAGGGAAAATCACTAGGCGACACATGATGCCTTTACATCCAATTCTTCCTGTAGAAGTTTTTGATGTATGGGGCATTGATTTCATGGGTCATTTTTCTGGTTGTCATGGTTTTTTGTACATTCTGGTCGCAGTAGACTACGTTTCTAAATGGATTGAGGTCATTCCCACAAGGCACAACGACCGAGAAACTGTAGTAAATTTTCTCAAAGAGTATATATTTGCCCGATTTGGCGCTCCATGAGCGATCATTAGTGATGGGAGGGAGCCATTTCTTCAATAATGCTTTTCAAAAATTTGTCCAAAAGTATGGAGTAACTCACAAAGTGGCCCTTGCGTATCATTCGCAAACCAATTGCCAAGCTGAGGTTTCCAATAGAGAGATTAGAAACATTTTGCAAAAAACAATTGACCTTGAAAAGCTTGATTGGTCTCGTAGAGTAAGTGATGCATTATGGGCCTATCGTACTGCTTTTAAAACTCCCATAGGCATGTCTCCATTTCGTCTTATTTTTGGAAAACCCTGTCACCTACCTGTAGAGCTTGACCACCGAGCTTTCTGGGTAATGACAAATCTCAACTTTAATCTTGACCAGGCAGGTAAGAGGAGAAAACACCAGCTTTCTGAGATTGAGGAAATTCGGAATGAGGCTTATGATTTTTCCAAGTCCTATAAAGCTAACATGAAAAAACTACATGATCGTCAGATCTTACGTAGAGATTTTCAAATTGGGGACAAAGTTTTATTTTATAACTCTCGTCTGCATTTATGTCTTGGTAAACTACAGTCTCGTTGGTCAGGTCTCTTTGTTGTGTCTACAGTAACTCCTTATGATGCTATTACATGTTTAAACCCTGCAGACAATTCTAAATTTCAAGTCAATGGTCAACGTCTTAAGCATTTCCATGAATTAAGGTGCCCTGAAGTTGAAGAAACTCTCTTAGAGGACCCTACTTATTTAGATTGAACTTTGACCTGCTGGTATCCGGACCCTCTCTTGCTCTATTCTGTTCTCTTTTGAGAGGTGTTGTTGAAAGTGTCGGGGCCATAGTCCACAGACTTTTACTGGCTGAATATAATTGATCCAGTGCACGCTTTTCTCTTGAGTGTTACCACGAAATAGACCAGTTTCCCGCTCTGTTTGGCGCTGGAGAAGTCATTTCCCATCTTCTTTTAAGTCTCGAGTATCTAACTTTAAAAGACTCTTTGTTGTATCTTAGACATCAGGATCTCGCGCATTCCACTCTAATCGACTAATCGAAGAGTCTAATCGACTAATCGAATGGTCCAACTACCTCAGTGCATATCACATTCGGTATGAACACAAAACCTCGGAGAAAGGGCACGCAATAGCCTCCTTGATGGCAGACTTTACCATTGAGGATATTCCGGTCAATCCAGATCTAGAGGAGGATACACTGGGGGAGAACGATGCCCCCCGGTCACAGGAGTCTCCGGCCAAAGGAGACAGTGAAGCATTGACAATCTATACTGACGGATCCAGTAACTGCACATGATCCGACATAGGTTGTCTCCTGATAAGCCCAGATGGACAGAAGACAGAAAAATCTGTTAGACTAAGATTCCCAGGTTCAAACAACGAAGCGGAGTACGAAGCTCTAATATATGGCCTCCAGACAGCACTCCAACTGGGGGTGTGGAGAGTCATGGTTAAAACAGATTCAAAGCTAGTGGCGAACCAGTTCGCCGGATACTTCCAAGCCAAGGACGACCAGATGGCAAAGAATCTCAATGTCCTCCACTCCACGGCAGGGAAGTTCGGATTCATCACGGTCGAGCAACGACCAAGGATAGACGTCAAGTACGCAGATACCCTGGCGTATCTTTCTTCTTCTATCAGCACTACACAGCCCCGACAGCTATCAATCGGATACCAGAAAGAGCCGAGTATCGGGCCCAAAGATCCAGACATGCCGCTACCGGAGGTCTATCTCCTGGAATGCAAACATTGGAAGGAAGTTCTCATGGTGACTACCAGAGGACAAAAAAGAATAAGAGATGAAGTAGTTTCACAGCCCAGCAACGAGTCCAGCACGCAGGACGAGTCGAGTCATCCATCTCAGGGTCAGACACAGGACCCACCAGAATCACAACTCGAAGACTGGAATCCTTGCCTCACCAGAGGCCGGATAGAAGCAATGATACCTTCAACAGAGCCAAACGAACCAGACCCGTCAAAACCGCCACTCTCGCATATCCACATCGATTTGGAACACCCACTGGAGGAACAAATTGAAGACATTCCAGACAACTTGAATTCTAAAGTAAACAGAATTGACGCCGAGTTGCAATCCAGCAACGGTCAAGACTTGAGGAAACCATACATCAACTTCCTTGTCCACCATTTGCTCCCCGAAGATCCAAAACTATCAGCCCAAATCAAGTGGGATGCATGAAAATTCACTGCAATACCCACTGGGTATCACACACGCTGTACATGAAGAGCCATGGCTCCGAGGTCTTGTTCAGGTGCCTTACTCCAGAACAAGGTCTGATCATACTAAAGGAGGTCCATGCTGGGATCTGTGGCAACCATTCCAGGAGTACTAATCTAGCACAAAAGACAATTATCCAAGGGTATTGGTGGCCGCACATGATGACAGACGCCAAGAAGTTCACACAGGCATGCCTCCCATGTCAGAAGCATGCCCCGGTCGGTCATGCCCCGACAATTGAACTACATCCCATCCTGAGTGCATGGTCCTTCGCCAAGTGGGGATTGGATATTGTGGGACTGCTCCCGAAAGCTCCACATTCAGTCAGATTTCTTTTGGTCTCTACAAATTATTTCACCAAATGGGTTGAAGCAGTAGCACTGGTATAGGTATGTGCCTCCGACGTCAGAAGATTTTTGTGGAAAGACATAATCTGAAAATTCGGGATTCCTCAAGAGCTAGTGTCAGATAATGGAAAACAGTTCGACTGCGACAACATCTGGGTGTTCTGCAAGTCCTTGGGGATCAAACACAATTTCTCAGCCCCATACTATCCTCAGGGGAATGGGCAGGCAGAAGGATCCAACCGGGTCATCTTAGATACACTCAAGAAGCGACTGGATTAAGCAAAAGGCAACTGGGTAATGCAACTCTCGAGGGTCTTATGGGCATACCGGACCACCCCATGGAGGTCCACCGGTATGACACCCTTTCAACTTACGTTTGGAGCAGAAGCGGTAATGCCAACAGAACTGCTAGCTCTAACAACCCGCACTGATGTAGTCCTTACCGGGGAGAATGAAGGGATTCTGGAAAGAGAAAAAGTTGTTCTTGACGACAAGAGAGAACAGGCCCTACAGCACCTCCTCTGGTACCAGGAAACAATCAAAAGGGGATATGACAAGAGAGTCGTAAAGAGGAAATTCAATCTGGCCAACTGGGTCATGAGGAAAGTCAAGGTCATGACAGAAGATACAACCGCCGGAAAGCTTGGAGAAAACTGGGAAGGACCTTACATCATAGACAGACATGCTGCGAAGGGCTCATACTTCCTTATAACTCTGTCCGACGACCTTTTCTCCAGACCATGGAACGCTTTCCACCTCAAGAAATTCTACAAGTAATGTACTCTATTTGATGATTTCAATAAAAATTCTTTCCCGCAAGAATTTGAGTACTTTGTATTGTTTACTGCTGAAAATCCTAAGTGCAAGATCGAGCCTCCACTAAGGTCCAGGATGCCCGGACCTAGCTTCCGATCCTGGCTAAGTCCTAAATGCAGAGTTATGCTCCGTTTAGGCCCAAGACGCCCGGACCAAGCTTTCGGTCTTGGAAATCAGGGATGTCAGGGATCAAACCCCATCCAACCCAGGATGCCCGAACCTAGCTCCCGATCCTGATTAAGTACTAAATAAGGGGTTATGCTCCTTTTAGGCCCAAGACGCTTAGACCTAGCTTACGGTCTTTGAAACAAGGGATGTCAGGGATCAAACACCATCCAACCCAAGATGCCCGGACCTAGCTTTCGATCATGGTTAAGTCCTAAATGCAAAGTTATGCTCTTTTTAGGCCCGAGACTCCTGGACCTAGCTTCCGGTCTTAGAAACCAAGGATGTCAGGGATCAAACCCCATCCAACCCAGGGTGCCCGGACCTAGCTTCCGATCCTGGCTAAGTCCTAAATACAGAGCTACACTCTTTTTAGACCCAAAACGCTCGGACCTAGCTTCTGGTCTTGGAAACTAGTCTTAAGAGCGAGGCCATCCACTCTTAAGAACCGGGGTTGTTGGCCAAGCTAGCCTGCCCCCGGGTTGAAGCATGCTATGCAGGGACGAATCCACTTTCAGCAGCAGACCATGAATCGCCATGGAGCTAATAAGAAAAAGAACTATTATCGTCCCAAGGAAAACTCCTTAAAACGATAAGGGGGCGAGGGAGATAGTCAGTTCTAATAAATGCTGCAAATAAGGTAAAGATATCTGATAAGGTATTTTTTGCACAACAAAATTTTTATTACTTTATCAGAGAAAAGATGTACAAGAGGAAGTCCCCCAGCAACCGGGACAGGAACCTTTCAACAAAAGACTAATGGAGGTAATGCTGCAAAGAAACACCGAGGCCATCAACGCCTTTCTTCGCCTTCTCCTTCTCCAACTGGTCGAGAACCTGTTGGTAGGCAGCCTTCGCCAATCGGAGCTCCTCAGCGGCCCGGTCATACGCTGCCTCCTTGAGGGTAAGACGCCGGTCCAGCTCCAGTTTCTCTCGGGTCAGCTTCCCGCAGGTGGCCTTCAGCTCCGCCAAGGAAGTCTAGGGATCCTCCTCCCTTTGAAGAGCAGCGATCAGGGTGAAGTCCAGATTATGGTAGTCCGTCGCCATGGACCGTTTGTCCTCCTCCAGAGCCCACCGGTCACTGTTGGCCGCCGCCAGGTCTTTCTCGAGCTGACGGTTCTCAGCTTGTAGGCGTTCCAGATCCTCCAAGGCAGAAGGCCATGGCAGCTTGCTTCTGACAAACAAGAGAGACAAAAATCAAAAATACACATACAGGGATCAACAATTCTAAAGCCAGTATTCAAGGCAGAGAACCTTACCGCAATCAGGTTATGGGCTGCCACCCTCATCGCCCGGTCGCGAGAAAGGCGGCTGCAGTATGCCTGGACCTCCGGAAGCAAGTTCTAGAAGATGTTATCGAAGGCAATATGGAGGTTCATGATGCAGAACTCCCCGATCGACATCGTCTCCCCACTCAGAAATGCAGGATGAATGGTGAACGCCGGCAGAGGGAACTGCGAAGTAGCCTCAGGCTGGTACTCGCCCGGTTCAGGGCCCAGCTGCACATTGGTGCTAGTGGGCAGGTCAATATATGGGACCTGATCGCCCCACCCATAAACAGGGGTTTCATCATCGGCAGGGATCGGCATAGTAAACTCCACCTCAATCTGGACGTCCTCAACGACCAGAGCATCTTCAACAGGGACCCGAGAGCCACTACCAATCTGGGCGCATAGCCTTCCCTTGGTCAGCAGGGAAAGCAGAAGCAGCTCTCTTCGAGCCCCAGGTAGACTCGTCTACCACAACCTTGCCCCTCGGATCAACCGGGGCAGAGGACTGCACCGAAACAACTTCAACAGAAAGAGGCTGGGAAGGTCTTACCTCCACCGAAGCCTCAACTCCAGCATCTCCAACACTTGGGACGTCCACTTCATCCAGCGGACCAGTTGTCCATCTCCTCTCGCAGATCGATAGCCTCACTCTCAACCGGAGGCTCCTCCTCCACACTGGGGATTGTACTTCCTATAGTAGCAGCACCCTCACCAGAGCTGGATTCCACCTCCACAACTTGCGGAGGAGCCGGCAGGGCAAGCCTCGCCGGGTAACGGATATGTGTCACGGTCTGATCAGGGAACGTCAAGTCCCGCAGGTCTGCGGGTAGACTAAAGAAGCGCTTAATGTTCCCTTCAGCAGTAGAGGAATCCATCCCCGGAGGTAGAGACACCTGAAGCTGACGTTTCCGTGCAAACACAAGCACGGAACTGTTCCTAAGCCGGAGCTCGGCAAGGACGCGATACATAAAGGCAAAAATGAAAGAAAGGTCAGGCGCATGCTTACCTATGAAGTCCCGTGGCACCTGTATACTGCGGTCAAATGACCACCCTGACACTCGGTAGCAGGGCTTGAACAAATTCCCATAGTAGTTGGGAAATCCAGACAGCCTACGGGCAGTACGCCAAGAGATGGCGTAGAAGCAACGTTCCTTGGCCTCCCGGGCGACCGGCTTCATGAGCATGAACAATCCCAACCGGGCCAAAGGGAATCTCGAAGTGGAGGGCGATCAGCCTGATACGACGCACAATTATCTAGAAGGACACGTGCATCTGCCCCGGCGGGATCCCCCACCCCGACAACAATCTCAGAATTGAAGAATGCAGCAGGAGCTGCATGCCATAAAGGAGTTGGTAAAGACTTACCACTATAAAGTTGGCGACCAACCGTCTGAAATGGAGGGGTGGGAACCAAACCGGACCCCACTCCAGCTAAGCTACTCCTGAACTTCCGTCGCGCTCATCCGCTCGAGTTCAGGATTTTGGGGGAGGTTGGAGGAAGCTTGCCACCTCCTCCTTGGCCTCTCAACTGGAGGCTCGGAAGAACTTAGGGGAGCCACCTCCGCCACACCAGCAGGCGAAAAAGGACCCGTTTATAAGTCCTCAAAAGTGTATATTTATCCCCCGAATAACACCTTGTTTGTCTAGCACTTAGCTTATATTATTGTGTTATATCTATTGATTAGTGCTTTCTTGTCTATTGTGTAGGTTTTATGAGCCAAAATGCGAATATTGTGTTGAAGCTCGCGAAAAATAAAGAAAAACAAGCAAAAAAATGTTATATACACAAGAGAAGGAGAATTGATATTTGCACCCACAGATCTGCTGAGGGCACCCCACAGTCAGACCAGTTGACTTGAATTTATATCAAAGTGGGGTGGTCCGAATCTCAGCCCAAACCGGGTCCTATTGAAGTCGGAATTTCTATTTTAGGTCTTATTTAAAGTCCAAACTTAAAAAGGCTCTACAAGGAGATCCAGAAGTCTGATTTGGACCCATGAGCTATCAAACTGAAGGTCTTGGTCCAGGGTACAACTTAAGCCCCAAATAATTCGATTTTGATGAAGATATAATACCTCTAGAAGACCAACAGCAGCAGCCACGAATTTAACCTAATTTGGAAGTCTTTGCATGCAAGTATTCTACTTTGTATTTTCTATATAAGAGAAGTAGTAGCTAAGGTTTAGGTAGCTTTTTATGAATGGAAGATTGAGGAGACAAGTTCATCTTCTTCTTCTTCTTTTGTATCAAACTCAATTCATATCAATCAAATCAAATCACTTTTCTTTATGATATTTTGTTATTTAATTATTTATTCTATGCTGTCATCATCAAGGATGAGTGCTTGCATGGTGCCTTTGCATCATCTAGGGTGCTTCAACCATCCTCCTAAGGAGATTTAGCTACTCATCCTTGATGATGACACCATGGAATAAATAAATAAATCACAAGACATCATAATGGAAAAGATAATGGAATTGATATTGATAATTGAGTTGATACAAAAGCTTGATCTCATAGATGAACTAGAAGATAAAAAACTTAAGGATACCTAAACCCTAGCTACTACTTCTATTATATAGAAAATACAAAGTAGAATACTTGCATGCAAACACTTCCAAATTAGGTCAAATTCGTGGCTGCTTCTGTTGGTCTTCTAGAGGCATTAGGTATTTAGTAAAACCTAATTATCTTGGGCTTAAGTGGTAGCTTCGACCAAGACCTTCAGTTTGATAGCTCATGGGCACAAATCAGACATCTGGATCTTCTTTTGGAGCCTTTTTAAGTTTGGACTTAAATAAGGCCCTAAATAGAAATTCAGACTTGTGGGCTTCAATAGGACCCGGTTTGGGCTGAGAATTCGACCGCCCCACTTTGACATAAAGTCAACAGAGCTGACCGTGGGGTGCCTCCGCAGATCTTGTGGGTGCAAATATCAATTTTCCTTCCCATGTGCAAATAACACCTTTTTGCTTGCTTTTCTTGACTTTTCGCGGGCTTTTACATAATATTCGCATTTCGGCTCATGAAACCTACACAAAAGACAAGAAAGCACTAATCAATAGATATAACACAATAATATAAGCTAAGTGCTAGACAAACAAGTTGTTATTCGGGGGATAAATATACACTTTCGAGGACTTATCAGTATGCCTTAATCTCGTCAAAGGCTTGCTGACAAGTAAGGTTCCATTCCGCATTAGCTTTGGTGGCGTTGAGGAATGGCTTGCATCGGTCCAAGTATCGGGAGACGAACTTGTTAAGTGCGGCTAACCTCCCGGTCAGTCTCTGGAATTCTTTCAATGTCTTTGGAGCGGGCATTTCAAGGACTGCCCGGATCTGATCTGGATCTGCTTTTATGCCCCGGTTGGTCATGAGGAAGCCAAGGAACTTTCAGGAAGAAAGACCAAAAGAACATTTGGTTGGATTCAGCTTCATGTTGTACCGTGTCAGGATGTCAAATTCCTGTTGCAGATCTCGCAAATGATTGTCTTTCTCCTTGGTTTTTACCACCATGCTGTCTATGTAGATTTCCATGGTCCGGCCTATGAGCTAGTTAAAGATGGTGTTGACCTCTTCTGGTACGTTGCTTCGACATTCTTCAGACCAAACGACATCACCCAGTAGCAGTAAAGCCCCTGATCAGTGATGCATGCGGTATGCTCCTGATCTTCTTTGTGAAGTGGGATCTGGTTGTACCCAGAGTAGGCATCCATGAAGGACAATCTTTGATAACCAGCGGTGGCGTCCACCATGTCCGTGATCTATTCTTCTTTGGGACAGCCACGATGTTGGAAACCCAGGTAGGGTAGATGACTGGTTTGATAAAATTGACTGAAAGTAGCCGATCGACTTCTTCGTTGACCACCAGCTTTCGATCCGGTGCCATTCGCCTTGGTTTCTGCTTGACCGGCTTATGGCAGGCGACCCAGGGTCTATTCCTGGCATTTCGCTGACAGTCCACGCGAAGACGTGGTCATTCTGACGGAGCAGGGTGATCATGAAATCCTTCTCTTCCTTCGTTAGACTGGAAGAGATGTAAGTTATCTTGTGGGACTCTGGACCCACTATAACTTCTTCCATCTCGTCGACCGCTGGTGATATCCCGGTTCTCATGTTTGGCTTCCCCTTGACAGACTTGCCAGGAGCTGGTTGCTATTGGTGAGAGTCTGTCAGGAAGATAGTGTTCCCCTTGGTCTCGGAGGTGGACTTTCCTTTGACAGCATCGAGATGGCACTTGAATGCCATCCCTTGGTCTCCCTTGACTCTGCAAATTTTGTTGGGAGTCGGGAATTTGAGGCTCTGGTGGAAGGTGGACACTATGGCTTTCATCTGATGAATCCAGTCCCTTCCCAGAATAACGTTGTAGCACAAGGGGGAGTCGACCAGCAGGAAGTCTGTCCCGACGGTGTTGAACCGTGATTGGCAGGTGGACCCGCCCGGAGGACTGTGTTGGCTCCCCGTTGAACTCATAATAGGAGTCTCATCAAATTCGATGAGACCCTTAGATAGCTCCATAGCTTTGTATGTGCACGAGAACATGACACTTGAGGTGCTGCTGGCGTCGACCATGACTCGCCAGACCCAGTAGACACTAATCCATGATGTGATGACCAGGGCGTCATTGTGTGGGTAATGCACTCCCCTTTCGTCTTCTTTTGTGAATGTCAAACCTCTGGGGACAATGGACTCAGTGTTAGTCCCTTCGTTGAAGTTGAGCTGTCCAACCTCATGGACATGCCTTATCCACCGAACCTTTTCTCGGGCACAATTCTTCCTCTCTGTCTTGGAAGAATCGGGTGCCTGTACGTGGCAAACGTATACAATTCGATCCTGTACAATGTCAGGGATGAGGCCGGCATCGACCAGACGCTACATTTCGTATTTCAACGACCTGTAGTTCTTCAGCTCGTGACCGTAATCATTGTGATGATCGCACTTCTTGGACTTATCTCTCCTGCCCTCCGGGTTGGCCGGGAGAGGGGCAGGTTTGTTGAGCAACCCTTTGTTTTTTATCTTCTTGAATACTTCCTTGATCAGGAATCTCAAGGGTGTGAACTCCCTTTCTTTGCGTTCGCCCCCGATAGACTTTTCTGACCGGTGGTGGGATTGTCGGGTTGGCGCTTTCCCATTCCTGTCCTTGTTCCTGTCAGGGCTTTTTCCTATTTGCGATCCCTGCCGGAGCTTTCTTCGTTTGCCTTCTGCGGCTTCTTAGAGGTTTGGCCTCCGGCAAGCCTCTTTCTTCTAGCTTTCAAGTCCTCCTCCTCCTGAGCATACCTTTCTTCTTTCTCGAGCAAGGCCGAAGCAGAGGAGGGAGGCTTTCATGCCAGTGACCGGTATAATTTTGCATGGTTGTTGTTCAGGGCAAATTTGAAGGCTTGAATGACGACGCTATCAGATGTGTCCTGTACTTCTGACAATAAGGTTCGGAATCTTCGGGCGAAATTCCTGAGTGTTTCACTCCGGTCCATCTGCAGGGAGAATAAGACTTCAGCTCCCTTCTTAGTCCTCACATTGAACCGGTACTTTTCTTCGAACAACTCAGCCAGTTGTACGAATGTGTAGATGGACGCGGGTGGCAAATTATGATACCACATTTATGCCTTGCCTTTGAGTGAAGCAACGAACATTTTTGCAAGTAGCATGTCATCATGGTCCCAGATGGCCATGGTGCTTTTGTAGTTCATAACATGCTGAACTGGACAACCGGTTGTCTCGTCATACTGTTCGAAGGGCGGTTGCTTGAAGCTGGCCGGGACTATATGACTCCTGACCTCTTCTGCCAAAGGTGATACAACTAACCTTGAGAGAGTATATTCCTGATTCATTCATCCCGGTTGGCTTTGTTGGAAACAGCAAGGTCGATCATCTCTTACAGCTTGAGTTGATTCATCTGTTCCACGTTCAGCTCTGGTTGTCTCTGATGAGTGTGGGCCCCTTGGGGGCTCTTTGCTATTTGACCGGGGCATGCCGGGGGAGTGCTCTGGCTCCTCCTCCGGCGCAGTCCTTCTGGTGGAGTGACTTCTTCGACAGACCTGTTGCGGGTAACCCTGCAGCCATGACATGGCCTGGGTGTTCTTGCACGTCCGCGGTGGTGTCTCTGAATTGGAGAGATAGACATCCTATCTCTCCTTGGTGCTAGCCTGTCCCAAACAGGACGGTGACCATGGCTATGAGGGGTAAGACTCCGGTCACTGCCCGACCGTGGCCTTATCTTCTTCTGAGGAGATGGACTAGAAGACAGGGCTGAAGATGACTGTTTAATTTAATTTGCCACAGTACGAACAAAGTACCTTTCTTACCAATAAAAGTATAAGAGATTGGCTAATAACAGAGATGCGGTGAATATCAAGTTCATACCTATATAAGTTCATACCTTAATTGTGTGACTCTATCCCATTTGACCAAATGACATTCCATAAAATCAAATTCGAGATGACTTAGTCCAAAGATGTCATTAGATTCATTAGTGAGATCTCCTAAATTCAAAACCAAATGTTGATGAAAAAGCATAGGAATGAATGTTCGATATAATCATATATTTTCTTTCCATACTATTGCATAATTGGGACCTATCGTATATGACGTTTTAGTACTGGTCCTGAAAATGACAGACCCAGAATGCAAACTGACAAATACATATACTCCTAGTAGATTATATTGTACTCAATTTAGGTATTTAATTTAATAAATAAGAACATTTTGAATAATTGTTTTCCATATGTGTCAATCTTCCCTAATCAACAATTTGGGTGCAAAAATTTGATCCACAAACTTGAGATATCTATATATTGATCGTACAGTTACAATGAAAGCCTTGTATAGGCAGAGATAAGATGAGGGGTAACAATGAGACTAAACCTGATCGGGATCAGGCTGCCTACGTATCCAAGATGATGAACTTGGAATCAAGTCTCTGCTTTCACCAAGCTCTAATGGAGTTGCTCAGTGAAAGACTCGTAGTTCAGGAGGTTTAGAACTCCTATATTTGTAGTAGGCCGGAGGTGCCTGGCTCAACCACCCTTCCGGTTTTGACTCCATGAACTCCAGGTAGTTTAACTGCGAAGATGCTTTCCGTGGAGATAGCTTGCATGCTGCTTAGCGGTTATCCCCTTGGTTTGAATCCCCTTTGACCAGGATGACTGCCACATGGCTTCCTCTGATAGGTCCTTGTTCAACCTGGGTCTTCTTTTATCTTCTCCAGCGGGATAGAACCATGGGTTCTGTTAGCCTAGAATCTCACTGGACTTATCCAGTTGGTTGGGATTTGGATTGACCAATCTTGAAAGCAAATACTTGGGCTTGACTCATCTGACCGGAGGCCCAATCTTCATTGAATACACCCTGGCCAGGTCCTCTGGGCTTCTGTGTTGAGCCTTTGGATGAGCCCTTGTCGCTGCTGGACTTTACTGGGCCGGACCTAGCCTACTTGACTGAGATGGGCCTGGTCGATGTATGGGAGCCCACGGTTCAACTTCTTATACAGTAACTGGGGCTCCACCCATTGATCGTGGACTATCCGGTGGGTCAAGGTCCACAGAGCGTATGTAGATTCCTTGAAACCGGGTTGGGTCCTACCCGATAGCCCAGGCTTGGCTGGCTAATGTTCAGGTGCTCCCAGTTTAGCTTCTTATACACCCATCGGTGACACCTGTCGGGTTTTTTACCTAGGGTACACACAAACAACAATATGTACAATTTATCATTCATTTTGGTCTTAAATTTGATGTAATTCGAAAGCAGTTTTGGTACTTGTATATTCAACAGTTGATGCAAAGAATATTTGAAATTGTAGCAACCAAATCATAATACTAACCATTTTTGTACAAAAACAACAATACTAACCCTACATGTCAAATTCAAATCTAAATACTGGAGATTTGGAAAGCAAACAACAAATGAAAATTTTCCAAGAAGTTTATGTTTGGGCGATTTGAAAGAAGAGTTTATATTCAATGGTTTAGATTTAGCAGGAAGAATGAGAAAGACGAAGAGAAAGAGTGGTTAGAAACGAAGGGGGATAGAGAGAAGAAAATCTGCAGGTTATATATTTTTCTTTTTAATTATTTTAACCTAATTCTAATTAACCTAGCCTCAAACAAATCACAACCACAACTCAAGATCTCCAGTTATCAAATGGTAGAGATAACTCCATCCATTAATTAAAGTTGATAAAAAATAACTCTAATGCTCAATAGCTTTGATAAGGACTTACAAAGTTTTCATTGTAGGCAGTTGTGTACATCAAATACTTAACAATTTGGCTATGACGACTATCACTATGATCTTCTTATCAAAAACTTTAAAGAGTCTAAACCTAGTTCTATCAAGTTCATGCACTAAACTACTTATTGTTGAATGTTTAGATGTTTTTGTAAAACAAATTTCTTACCAGTATTAACTCTCTTCAAAAATTTAAAGACACTAAACCTAGTTCTATCACGCTCATTTACTGAACTACTTATTGCTGAATGTTTAAATGTTTTTGTAAAACAAATTTTTTACCAGTAGTAACTCTCTTCAAAACTTTAAATAGTCTAAACCTAATTCTATCAGGCTCATATACTAAATTAATTATTGCTGAATGTTTAGATATTTATGTAAAACAAATTTCTTACCAATATTTACCTATGGTTGAGGAGGACTGTTATATTTCTTCTTGTTCACCTTATTTTGTAAAAGGGAGAGATGTGATAAAAATATATATTGGGTTCAGAGTTTTCCCATAATCATCACTTTCTTGTTACAAACGATGATGTATAATGTAAAACAGATTTACTAAACACAGAACATAGAAATTAAAAAATAACTCAAAGCGGAAGAAAGTACCTCATTATAAAGTTAAACCAATCTGCTTCCTTACAGCTCTATAGAACTATCCAATAGAGGCAAACAGAAAGCGATAACATATAAACAAAAGATTAGTTTTTCCTCATCCTACCATTTATGAAATTTCAATTTTGCATCGATCATGATGTCTAATTGGGTACAGGCTTCCAGCTATGATTATCTAACGGATGGTTTAGATAGTGTATGTTCAACTCTTTTATAAGATACCCAGATATTACAGAAGGCTAATATCTTACTATTTTGTTTTCAATTTTAATGTTTAGTGACTATCTGATCTTAAACGTTATTTGATAGTAGCTATTTGTGTAACCACTAACCAAAAGATAGATTTATAATTTGAAGTTCCTTCTTGTGCCTGTATAAATTGGATATCAAAGTAGACAAGTAACAAGCAAGGGTCGTACCCACCTCAGAGGGGGAGATCTTAGCTAAAACAAAATAGAAAATAATGTTAAGAAACACCAAGGGAACAATAATAAGATTGGAGATTGATTCTATTTCCTACAGACAATAATAATAATTAAACCCTAACTTAAGAATATGGTAGAGATGTGAAGAAGATATATGATGACATAGCGGGAAGAGTTGGTATCCACAAACTAAATCATGCAAACATAACATGTTGTTCCTTCATGTTCAATCTATAACAATCAATTAGTCACCTCTCGGTTATCCAAACTAATCATTAATACCTATAATAATTAAGTACTCACCTCTCAACTATTCCTCCTAATTAAAACAGGACTCTCTTATGCATGCTATTGAATATGTTTTATTAATTAAACCGTCATCTCTCAGCTATTCAATTTAATTAACTTAACATATTGATTCATAATTAAACCATCACCTCTCAGCTATTTGATTTAATTACAAAAAGTTTCCAATAAAAGATATCAACTACAGATATGTAATAATCACCTCTCAGCTATTTCCTTACACATCTCTAATCAATATAAATAAAACCATTAAAGCTAGGTCTCCATAAACCCTAATAATAGTATTTTAACAACATGGATAACAATAATATGCAAATAATCATACTTACCTCATATCGCGAATTAGAAGTAAATAAGCATTAAGTATTTTGAATCACAATGAACAATAAGAACAAACATGGTGCCTTTGCATCATCTAGAGTGCTTCAACCATCCTCCTAAGGAGATTTAGCTACTCATCCTTGATGATGACACCATGGAATAAATAAGTAAATCACAAGATATCATAATGGAAAAGATAATGGAATTGATATTGATAATTGAGTTGATACAAAAGCTTGATGTCATAGATGAACTAGAAGATAAAAAACTCAAGGATACCTAAACCCTAGCTACTACTTCTCTTATATAGAAAATACAAAGTAGAATACTTGCATGCAAAGACTTCCAAATTAGGTCAAATTCGTGGCTGCTGCCGTTGGTCTGCTAGAGGCATTAGGTATTTAGTGAAACCTAATTATCTTAGGCTTAAGTGGTAGCTTGGACCAAGGCCTTCAGTTTGATAGCTCATGGGCCCAAATCAGACTTCTGGATCTTCTTCTAGAGCCTTTTTAAGTTTGGACTTAAATAATGCCCTAAATAGAAATTCTGACTTGTGAGCTTCAATAGGACCCGGTTTGGGCTGAGAATTGGACCACCCCACTTTGACATAAAGTCAAGTCAACAAAGCTGACCGTGGGGTGCCCGCAGCAGATCTTGTGGGTGCAAATACCGATTTTCCTTCCCATATGCAAATAACACATTTTTGCTTGTTTTTCTTGACTTTTCCCGGGCTTTTAGATAATATTCGTATTTCGGCTCATGAAACTTACACAAAAAACAAGAAAGCACTAATCAATATGTAACACCCATGAGTTGGTGTTAGTCCCACATTGCCAAGAAAGTGGTTGTATTGGTAGTATATAGAGCTTAACCATACTCTAACTAATGTCAAGGCCTTTTGGGGTGAACCACATGGATGGGCCCTGATCCAAAACCCTCTACTGCTGGATATCCGCAGTGACTAAAGGGGGACAATATTGATATTAGCGAGCGGTATGGTGCTCGACGCACCGGGATGAGCGAGGACGAAATCCCGAGGCGTTACAGATGGTATCAGAGCCGACGACGGGTCGCCTGTTGCAAGTGGGAAGTACGCTGGAAAGGCCCAGGGAGCGCCAGGTACTTGTCTCACTTGGCAGGGAACGTCGGAGATTTTGGGACTGTACTGAGTGTAAGGGAACGTCGGAGATTTTGGGACTGTACTGAGTGTACTGCAGAGCCGAGGACGGCTCTATTTCTAAGGTGGTGAGATTGTAACACCCATGAGTTGGTGTTAGTCCCACATTGCCATGAAAGTGGTTGTATTGGTAGTATATAGAGCTTAACCATACTCTAACAAATGTCAAGGCCTTTTGGGGTGAACCACATGGGTGGGCCCTGATCCAAAACCCTCTACTGCTGGATATCCGCAGTGACTAAAGGGGGACAGTATTGACATTAGCGAGCGGTATGGTGCTCGATGCACCGGGATGAGCGAGGACGAAATCCTGGGGCGTTACACAATAGATATAACACAATAATATAAGCTAAGTACTAAATAAACAAGGTGTTATTCGGGGGATAAATATACACTTTTGAGGACTTATCAAATACCCCCAAACACCACTTTGTTTGTCCTCAAACAAAGGTGAGAAGAAAGAATTAAGGACTCAAAAGAGAAGTAAAATTAAAAAGAAGGTTTTCACCTCAGCACCTTCTCACTTACTCGCCACATCCTACCATATCAACTTAGATCTACAAAAGACAGTAATATGTTGTAACTTTGGCTTACGACAGGGCTAGAAATGGAAAAGGCTTTTGTGAAACATTTTTGGAACATTCGGGCGTTCAACACTTGTGATTTGTAATAACAACACATGGAGAAATTTTTGGAAATTTTTGTTTTGGGAATAAGTGTTTTTTATCTTCTTTTGGGAAAATTTCATTCAAGCTCTAGCCTATTTGGGAATCTTCCTTTCTTTTTGGATTTGAAATGGTTTAGAAGATTATGGCTTTTCCTGGAATTTCTTCAAACTTTTTGATTTTCAATACTTGGTTCATCTCACTAGTTTGGAGATTTCTGTGAATTTATCGTTTCTTCTTGTAAGGGTAAAAGGACCTAAACATTCTAAGGGTTTTTACTCCCACAATGGAGTTGGGTAAGGATAATGGGCTCAAGAAAAAGGCTAAGTAACAAGAAAGGCTCAGAATGGTTAACCTAAGAGATACAGTATCATCAAGGTAGGCTAAGGTAAACAGGGTTTATCTAAATGTCTTTGTATCATTTCTAAGTACTGATATGGTGATCACATCTTGAATAGGCTACAAGACCCAAGTTTATATTACACCCACTTAATGTCATCTCAAGACTTACTATAAAAATGAATATGAGACTAAAAACAGACAAAACTGATAGGATGAGTCTTTCGACTCCAGATGTATGTAATCTCTCTCCAAGAAAAGGACGGGTCTCAAAAGCTCACTGGGTTAAGTCTCCACACTTATTCCTCAAGTTTCTCAAGGTGTAGTTGTATTTGCACATGTAATCTGTAATAAATACAAGTGAATGCCATGCTCATGCAAATGTAGTATAAGACTCAACTACTCGGTGAAGCAATAAATGTCCTTAAACTTGAAAAAAATAGAATTCAACCATTATACTCATCATTGATGGTGTACTTATCCTATTTTTGAAAAAGTCTTTGTAAGAAATATTTTTGTTGATTTTTCAAAATTTTTGAATTTTTACACAAGTATGGATAAAGTAGTTTGAAAATCATTTGCAAAAAGGATTGAAATACTTCCCCACCCCCAAACAAAGAGATTGCCTTGTCCTCAAGGCTCATACTAAGCATAGGAAAGAGAGAGAGAAAGATATTACCATGAATGTACTAAAAATTCAAATCGCTTTATAAATTCCTACCAAACAAAATTATCTCCATATAGAGATTACAAGGAATTCCATACTACGACACAACCGAAATAAAATGTACTGAAACAAAAGACTGACTCAACAGAAAAGGAAATCCTACTTTACACTCTTGGTTTCAAAAAAATTCTATTGGCAAACCATCCAACCTATCGCGCCAATCAGTTAATGCCTCTTTAATCACATTCCAAGGTCCCTCACCTTCATCCATAAAATCATCGTTTCTATGCAAAGCAGGAAACTCTACATATTTAGTGTTAGACACCCAAGTGAATAGGCGACTTCTCGTGATAAAATAATGTGTAGGATCTATAGGGATAAGGTGAGTCCAATCATTTTACCTATTCCTCCAATCAGGATAGCTCTCAAGAATAATCTTACTGATAGCAGTAGGGAAAACAAGCTTATCCTCACCGAATACGAACACATTCCTAATACCATCTAAAATCCAAGTGGATAAGTCAAGACCATAAAAATTTGTAACAATACCAACTACGGCATGCATAATACTATCATTGACATAATCCATCTTCTCAACACCCAACAAATTACGCAAAACCCATAAAGTAGCGGTAGCTACATTAGCAGGAAGGCAAGTGGTAGGTGCAATACTAAGGTATCCTTCGGGGTGGAAAGGGAAGGTACACGGGCCAAAGTGATTTGAGGTAATTGTCTATGATGTCTACACGGTTATCACGAACATAATTATCATAAGGCACGACCGGTTGAAAGACAAAAGGATTACCCATGGCAATAGAGACGACAATAACATTAAAAACCACCGGGGAACCATGCATGTGAACTTGGAAACCATCAAAGGGGAGAGTGTAGGCAAAGGGTAACATAAGGTAAAAGTCTCTTACCATAGAAGGGGAATACACAACAGAATCATAAAGAAAACCTTCCCAACCTTTGTTAAAAATCCCATCCCGAAAAGAAGCTCCATAAGGACTATCCATAATTCCTGAAAAATCCATCTCGGGGATGATATCCATGCCATCGAGCATCCACAACCCATTTTGAACATTAGCCATTGCAAAAGAAGGGAGAAAAAAACACCAAAAACCAGCGCGGAAACCGAGAAGAAATCACACAAAACGAGCTTAGAAAACTGTTGCCAGGTACAAACTCGACTCGAGTTTGAGTAAGCCTATAAGGAACTCGACTCAAGTTCGGGCTATTCTCAGAAAAATAAAAATTTTGAAAAGATTTCTGATTTTTGTGTGACGGTTCTCTAAACGTGGTGTCGTATATATAGGCCAAAAATAAAGAGTTTGGGCTCTAGTAGGACTCCAAAAATTGCCTAAAACCTTAGGGTTTCCAAAAATCAAACCCTAACCTCCTTTCTTTTTAAAAGTATTTGGAGTTAGGTCCCTAGAACCAGAAAATTTTCAAAATACATCCATAATTCCAGATTTTTGCAATAAAGCCCAAGAATGGCTAAAATTTTCAGAAAAAGGACAAGGTTTGCAAAAATTTAAAAATTCAACCATTTCCATTAATATTTGAAAATAAAGTACAATGATTGAAATTTTAATACAAAAGTACAATAACTAAAACAAACAAAAACAAAATACATAAATTAAATTACAATGGTTAATAAACAGAAATTTAACCCCGTCGTCGACGAGATTGCCCCTGGCCTTCATCTAAACGAAGCTGCAAGTCCTCGACTGCAGTCAGAATCTCGCCCATACCCCTCTAGAGAAGCTGGAAACGCTCCTCGTTGGTATGAAGCTGGAAAAATGCCCGCTGGTCGCCGGGTGTGTACTGGACGGACACCTCCTTCTGAGGGTCCCACAACAACTGTCTGCAGGAAGACAGTCCCGGGTTGGAGACCTCGAGCCGGACGACCGACTCCAGAGAAAGGGCAGGAAGAAGAGGCGTCTCCCAGTAGCGCAGAATACCCATCACCAGGCTAGGAAGAGGAGCAGAAGTGGCTCGAGCCCCGGTGATGCTGGCGAAAAGACGACGGACCATGCAGTAGCCATGGAGATCCTCCTGAAGGAGTCGGAGGATATGAATCCCCTCCAAGAACAACTCGCTCATCCTCGTCGTCCCGAGGACATTGGTGGTCAACCAGTGTGCCACTAAGCCTTGGTTGACTCGGAGCCAACCAATAGACATATGGCTGCTATATCGATGAAGTGCCCGGTCATCAACGAGGATGACCTCGATGATGTCCGGGGTCACCAGCGCAACCTCCTACTGCAGGGGAGCCTCGTTAAGCTCGAGCGCCGTGACTAAGGATACAATCTTAGGCGTGAGCAAATAACGATGTGTCGGATCCCAGTTGATGTACACGTTGTCATCGGCCACCTTCATTGATTCATAAAATAAACGAACCATTTGAGGATCAAATGGCTCGTAATCAGAGCCAAGGAGTACATCCCAACCTCGGGCGTGAATTCTCTCCACGAAACCACTCCCAAAGCGATTATCGTCGAAGAGACGAGAATAATCGCGCTCGCGGATAATCACTCTAGATCTCACTCTAGGAGGCATGATTCTAGAAGAATTTGGTATAGAAATGTAGGGAATTGAACAAGGAACAAAACCCCACAAGAATTATAGAATTTGGATATCATATGAGGGAGAATCGAAGAGAGAGAAAACGAGATTTGTGCTGAACTCGAGTTGAGTTGTAAATGTACACAACTGATCTCGAGTCGAGTTCTGGGGAAGATAAGACTTTTAGTTGACTTGGTTTGACCCGATTTTGACTAAGAATGAAAATGACTTGTGACTTTTCTAAAGTATACCCGAGGGTATATATAGACCAATAACTTCCCCAACACGGATTCCCCCACTACTGGAATTAGTGAAATGACGGGCTTACCCACAGAGTGTGTGAAGAGCACGAATAATTCAAATTTAATTTTGAAAATTCCGTGATAATGTATAATTATATTCTCGCGAATATACGTACCACTAAGATGTCAATTAAATTCCAAAATAATTATTAAAAATCTCAAATTGAAATAATTTCAAATTTGTAAATTTAATAATTACTAAACCAATCAAACTGCAACAGAGAGTGGTGGGCCACGCCCACCCCTAAACAGAACTAGCACGCATATTCAAAAGATAGTTTATTAGCCAAAAAGCCACTAAACCAGACAACTAATAAGAAGCACTAAAGCACGATCGGGCTTAGACAATACACAGGGTTGCCTCCCAGGAGCGCTAAGTTTAACGTCTTTAGCCAGACAGGTGGACAAGCAGGATTCACTCCCTAGATAAACGCTACTTTAAACAAAGATACCGGAGAGACAAAACGCTAAAACGTAATGCGCAAAATCCTGATGTCTAATATACAATAAAGACTTTTTTAAAGTACGATTCTCGAGACTTAAAAGAAGATGGGAAATGACTTCCTCACCCCTAAACAGAGTGGGAAACAGGTCTGTATGGTGACGACGCTCAAGAGAAAAACGTGCACTAGATCATTTACACTCAGCCAGTAAGAGTTTGTGGACTATGGTCCTGACACTTTCAACCACACCTCTCAAAAAGAGACAACAGAGTAGAGTAAGAGAGGGTCCGGATACCAGCAGGTCAAGGGTCAGTCTAAATAGGTAGGGTCCTCTAAGAGAGTTTCTTCTACTTCAGGGGACCTTAATTCATGAAAATGCTTAAGACGTTGACCATTGACTTGAAATTCAGAATTGTCTGCAGGATTTAGACAAGTGATAGCACCAAAGGGCGTCACTGCAGACACAATAAAGGGACCCGACCAACGAGACTGTAGTTTACCAGGAAATAAATGCGACCTAGAGTTATATAGTAAAACTTTGTCCCCAATTTGAAAATTTCTTCGTAAGATCTGACAATCATGTAGTTTTTTCATATTAGCTTTATAGGACTTGGAAAAATCATAAGCTTCATTCCTAAGTTCCTCAAGCTCAGAAATCTGGAGTTTTCTCCTCTTACCTGCCTGGTCGAGATTAAAGTTCAGCTTTGTCATTGCCCAGAAGGCTCAGTGCTCAAGCTATATAGGTAGGAGACAGGGTTTTCCAAAAACAAGACGAAAGGGAGACATGCCTATGGGAGTTTTAAAGCAGTACGATAGGCCCATAATGCATCACTGACTCTACGAGACCAATCAACTTTTTCAGGGTTAATTGTTTTTTGCAAAAAAATTTTAATCTCTCTATTCGACACCTCAGCTTGGCCATTAGTTTGCGGATGGTACGCAACGGCCACTTTGTGAGTAACTCCATACTTTTGGACAAGTTTTTGAAAAGCTTTATTGCAGAAATGGCTCCTCCCATCACTAATGATCGCACGGGGAGCGCCGAATCGGGCAAATATATACTTTTTTAGAAAATATACTACAGTTTCTTGGCTGTTGTGCCTTGTGGGAATGGCCTCGATCCATTTAGAAACATGGTTTAGAGCGACCAGAATGTACAAAAAACCATGACAACCAGGGAAAGGACCCCATGAAATCAATGCCCCATACGTCAAATACTTCGATAGGAAGAATTGGCTGTAAGGGCATTATGTGTCTCCTAGTGATTTTCCCTAGTTGTTGACAACGAATGCAGAAAGTACAATGCATGTGAGAATCCTTAAAAAGAGTCGGCCAATAAAAACTACACTACAATACTTTAATAGCAGTCTTCTTGGCACTAAAGTGTCCACCACAAGCATGCTCATGGCAGAACTTAAGGACCTCTTGTTGCTCCCAGTCGGGAATACAACGACGAATAACCTGGTCAGGATCGGACAGTACTTAAAAAGGTAAGGGTGATCCCAGAAATAATGCTTGGCATTAGCAAGAAATTTGGATCTATCTTGCTTGTTCCAATGGCTTGGAAACTTATTGCTAGCCAAGTAATTAACTATATCTGCGAACCATGGAGCATTCGATATTGCGAAAAGAAGCTCAACAGGAAAGTTCTCAGAAATGACACTAGAATCCTCAGGACGGTTGAGTCTAGACAAGTGCTCGGCTACTACATTTTCGGTCCCCTTTTTATCTCTAATCTCAAGGTTAAACTCTTGAAGCAATAAAATTCAACGAATAAGGCGCTACTTAGTCTCCTTCTTGGAAAGAAGAAATCTAATAGTGGCATGATCCATGAAGATGACAGTACGGGTACCAAAAAGGTATGAACGAAACTTATCTAGAGCATATACTATGGCTAACAATTCTTTCTCAGTTGTCATATAATTACGTTGAGCGTCATTGAGAGTCTTGCTAGCATAATGTATGACATGGGGCTTACCATCTAAACGTTGACCTAAAACAGCCCCAACAGCAAAGTCTGATGCATTGCAGATCAGCTCAAAGGGTTTACTCCAATCAGGTGGCCTAATGATGGATGCAGTCGTGAGAGCGGTCTTAAGCTTTTCAAAAGCACTCTTGCATTCTTTTGTGAAATCAAAAGGTGCATCCTTAAGTAATAAATTGGTTAAGGGGTGAGCAATTTTTAAAAAGTCTTGGATAAAGCGTCGATAGAATCCTGCATGGCCCAGAAAGGCTCGAATATCCCGAATAGTCTTAGGAATAGGCAAGAATGAAACAAGATCTACTTTAGCTTTATGAACCTAGATACCCTCAGGAGAGACTACATGACCAAGAACTATCCCCTTCCTAACCATAAAATGGCACTTTTCCCAGTTAAGTACCAAATTCTTTTCAATGCAACGCTTAAAAACCAAGGAAAGATGACTAAGACACTCTTCAAAAGATGAACCATATATGGAGAAATCATCCATAAACACCTCCATAAATCGTTCTACCATATCACTAAAGATGTGTAACATACACATCTGGAAAGTAGCAGGTGCATTACAAAAACCAAAAGGCATATGGGCATAAGCGAAAGTGCCAAAAAGACAAGTAAATGTTGTCTTCTCTTGATCTTCAGGGGCTATAGGAATTTGATTGTAACCGGAGTAACCATCCAAGAAACAATAGAAGGAATCACCAGCTAGACGTTCCAACATCTGGTCTATGAAGGGAAGAGGAAAGTGGTCCTTTTGGGTGACTGTATTAAGTTTTCTATAGTCGATACAAACACGCAACTTGGTTGGAACTCTAGTGGCAACTTCTTCGTTCTTATCATTGGTAACTACAGTCATGTCGGCCTTCTTAAGAACCACATGAATAGGACTAACCTAGGGACTATCCGAGATAGGATAAATTATACCTGCATCCAGAAGTTTAAGAATTTCCGCTCGAACAACTTCTTTCATCGCAGGGTTAAGACGTCTCTGAGGTTCACGAGAAGTTTTAGCATCATCTTCAAGATGAATACGATGAGAACAAACAGAAGGGCTAATGCCTTTAATGTCGTGGATAAACCAGGCAATAATAGAACGATGCTCTAAGATAACTTCTAAAAGCTAACTCTCCTGTTTGGAAGTAAGCGATGAAGAAATAATAACAGGGTGACTACGGTCTGAATCAAGACGAGCATATTTCAACTCACGAGGAAGAGGATTCAGAGTAACAGGAGGTGGAGTGATGGTCGCTACTTGGGTCTCAGAATCTATGCTACAAACCAAATCAAGGGCCTCAGGGTATTTACGTTCAAAGGTAGGCACAATATCAAGAAGAGCATTGGTTTGGGCAATAGATTGCTTAATGTCAAAGTCTACATTATGCATGGCAAGGCAATGGACAACCGGATCTTCAGGGTAATAACTATGAACCATCTCATAAGGTAATGAGTCTAGAAGGTACACATCTTCGGAAAAGGAAAGATCAGGGGGTTGTTGGCCAAGGTTAAATATATTTACTTTAACAGTCATAAAGCCAAAAGTGAGAACCATGGAACCGTTCCAGCAACTAATGAGAGCATTAGAGGTGGTAAACAATGGACGGCCAAGGATGATGGCTACCGTGTCGTTGGCAGTAGGTTCAATATCTAACACCACAAAGTCGACAGGATAGTAAAAGTTAGACACTTTAACTAATAAGTCCTCAACTATACCTCTAGGTACTTTCAATGATCTGTCGGCCAATTTTAATAATATTTTCGTGGGTTTCATGTTTTTTAAACTCGGGCTGTGGTACAAGGAGTAAGGCAAAAGGTTAACACTCGCTCCTAGGTCTAGCAAAGTTTTTCCCATTAATTTGTCACCAAGCTTGCAGGGTATGGTCGGTTTTCCAGGGTCCTTATATTTTACCACGCCGTTATGTTGGACAAGTGTAGAAAATTCTTCGGCCACAAACGCATTTTTAGGCACATTTATTTTTCTCTTGGCGGTGCACAAGTCTTTCAAAACCTTAGCATAGGAAGGTATCTGTTTAATAGTCGTGAGGGAGGGTATATTAATATTTATATGTTTGAACACATCAAGTACTTCCTCTGTTTGGACTTCCTTCAGAGACCTTGTGAGTCTTTGGGGGTAAGGTACAGACGGGTTGTAAGTTCACAATCTCACGGGCAGTCTTCTTCGGCTTAGAGGTGGTCGCCTCATTAGTCGGGGCTTTAGGTGGGGCAACAGGTGCAGAGGTAACCGGGGTCACAACAGCAGGACTCAGTGTATAATTAATTTGATTATCGACCTATTTTCCTGACCTAAGGGTGGAAATCGATTTTAATTCAACAAGCGGTATCGATGGAGATGTAGTTTCCGTCACCAAGACAACTTCTTTGCCTTTGGGGTTCGGGATGGACTGTCTCGGAAATCTACCCTTTTCATCAAGTTTCTGTTCAATCCTTTGGATGGCTTGGGCATTTGACTCAATAGACTCCTAGGTCTGTTGAATGAAACGTGCAAGCACATCCTCAAGGGAGGTCTTAGGAGGGGCAGATTGATTAGTGGGCATATGGTCCCTGGAACCACTCATGTGATGAGCATTGTTTGAGTGAGAGAGGACCGGTGCCCTGTTCGGATTACCAGTATTACCCACATACGTGGTATTGCTACATTGTCCATATGAGTTATTAAAACCTGGTGGAGCTGCATGATGATTATTTGAATAAGACAGATTGGAGTGGTCCATGTATGTGTACGTGGCATTGCCCTTAATAAAGTTGGTTCTCCCGGCGTAGTTAAACACGGAGGCTTCCTCAGTTTCTGGTGAATTATAAAGGAGAGGGCATAATTCAGCAGTATGGGTCTGGTCATGACAAGCATCGCATGAAAGAGTGGAGGCACTCATAACAGGTGATGGGTGTTTGAAGGACACGCCAAGTGCTTCTACCTGTTTGGTTAAACCATGAAGTAAAGTTTTGAGCTCAGAGTCGGGTTTGACCTTATATAGACCTCTAGCTTTATCAAATGAGTCTAGGGTAGTGTTTCTCCGGGTATGTCCAGGTATGTCCCATTGCTGGTTATTAGTAGCAATCTTTTCAAAGAAAGCTAGAGCCTTGGTGGTGGAATAATCAAGGCCTATATATAGAATCCTAACTTTTTCAGTGACATCGACTTTGTGGTGTGGACACCGAAGAAATAGGTCTTGAAATTTTTCCCATGCATCAAAGAATACCTCGCCTTCTTTTTGCCGAAAACTTCTTATGGCATCAACTATGTCATTAGTTCTAGTAATAGGAAAGAATTTGGTCAAAAACATTTTACTTAGTTGAGCCCAAATGAGAATAGAATTTGAAGGAAGGTCATGTAACCAGTGAGATGCTCTATCCTCAAGAGAAAAGGGGAACAATCTCAAACTAACTTCCTCCTCAGATAAATATTTCTCCTTAAAGGTATTAAGAACGGTCAGAAACTTATTGAGGTGCTGATATAAATCTTCCCGTGGAAGTCCATGGAACTTAGGCAACATGCCCACAATCTGTGTGCGAATGCCATAGCTATCTGCAGTTGTCGTAGGTAAGACAATGCAGGTAGATGGCCCAATGGCCAAAGGTGAAAAGTAATCCCGAAAGGTAGCTTCTTGAGCCATAGGTGCAGGAGTTACTTCAGAAAGTGAAGTTGAGTCGTTTAACTCTTCTTCAGAATGTATGGAGGTTGAGTCATTAAACTCTTCCTTAAGAGGAATAGTGAAGTCCGTGATTGTGCTTTTTGTGTAGATAGGAATAGGTTTGGACAATATTTTACCTGATCTAAGATGCATGCAACATGCGCATTACATATGTCACAGAAGTCCTAACCATTCAAAAATATCTAACAAGGGGCTCAAAAACTGACTCAATTTTGTGTTCACCCATGTGAATGAGTTCTTTCCTAGCTTCCTTTGTGAATTCTCCCTATATTTCAAGAGTCAAGCACCGAATAACCAGTGTGGGAGGTAATTCCTAACTTAGGATATTGCAATCAATTGATTCTACTGACGTAATCTGTATGGGTTCGAGACCTAATTCCTAACTTGTGCTCCAATCAAAGGATGATTCACGTAGTATTACTTGAAATATCTGCTCAATGTCTCAAATGAACATCGTGATAGCATGGCTTTAGTTGATTAAATTTTAAGACTTAGGATATTTCAATCAATTGATATTAAGTTTCACTTTTAGGCCAGGTTCGCCTTGCAGTCCCGGTTTAACAAGTAAAAATAGAAATTGAAATCAAGCAACAATCAAGGTCATGCTAATCAATACAGAAACTCCTCTTGCAGGGGATTCGAAGAGGGTTAGGAGAATGCTTACCTCCCACTTTGTGGGCGATTTTGTCAAAACACCATTGCTTTAGGGAGTAATTTGCATTTACCCCACTAAAGATTACAAATTTGTGTTTACACCAACAACTTTACGTTTCTGTTTATAAGCTGTTAGCAGAATCTGACGTGGCTCATTCTATATGACGTGGTTAATTCTATTTGGGAAATGGGAAGACACCAGACTTTTAGGAGCTATATGACGAAAATACCCTTGAAACAAAACAGAGTCTTTTTCTACCATACTTGTTGTATTGTTTTTCATTATTTCTCTAAAAATTTACAGAAGACAAGAACCAAAAACTATCAAACTACGAACACAAAGCAAATCTAAAGGATTACGCTAAACTCAATCTCTCATTATGGCTTTCCCAATCCACATCCATCGATTTCAATGATTTGGGTATTTTTTATCCATACCCAAATCAGGTTTTAAATTATTTATTTTTATATTTTTTAAAGTGTTTGAGATTTTATGAATGAAGAAAATTCTATGAATGAACCTGGACAGTCTGTGTTAATAGAGCATGACCACCCAGGAGGTACAATATCCTCTTTTTACAAATCACCCAAACCTCTCTCCATAAAAATATTTACAGAGCACTCCAACCACCCATAAACCAAACCAAAGAAGAAACTTTGGTCTATTACCACTTCAGCAACACAACCACCTACTCTGCTCTGCTCTGCTCTCTGAAGATTGCATTGTTATGAAGGTTCCAAATACACCTAACAATTGCATAAGGTAGAATGGCCTAGATCCTTACATGTACCATCAAATCAATTTAGCTTCCTTCTTATGCAATTGTCAGGAAATCAGAATAGCTTGGGGAAGAAGACGACTTATTTGCTTTAGGAGGTACATTAAAAATAAATTAACAACCGTTGATTATATTAGATTTAATATCACCAGATTCAGACACGTGGCCCAAATATTTAAGTTAATCCACGTCAGCGCTAGTTTTTCCCATCAGGATTAAGCCGTTATAAAGATAACAGAAACAGAAACGTTAGGTCCTGTTTACTTGTGGAAAGTTTCCCAGTTTTCTAGAAAACTATCTCTAACGAAAACAAAAACTAGAAAACGTGTTTATTTTCGTCATTTTTTTTTAGTCAGAAAACAGTTCTCTAATTTTCTAAAATTTTCTGTTTTCTGATTTGAGCATAAACTTGGAAAACACCGATTTAGAGTTTTCTATTTGGAAAACGTCGGGTCGCGAGCGAAACAAAAAAAAAAAAAAAACTTTTGAACGAAAAATTAAAAACAACAGAGTAGAAGAAGAAGAAGAAGAAGATTAAGGGAGAGGAAGAACTTCGATCTCTTCTTCCTCTCTCTCTCGTTCTAACTTTCATCGATCGATGTCTATTGAGTTGTTGGAGATCTGGAATCACTTTCTTCAATCTTCAATCGAAGGTGATATTTCGATTAATCTGCTTTCTTCTTTGTTTTCTTCTTCTATTTCCCCAACATTAAATTGAGATATGATAAAATGTTACTATAGATTAATTTGTGAAGATAAAAAATTGCATCTTGATCACTTGATGATAGTTGGGGCTGAGTTAAACAGTAGTGTATTTGTGTTCATACTTTAGACTAGAGATTGTCTTTTTTTTTTAGTGATAATCCACATGAATTAATTTTGTGCTATGTTGTTAGCTGTAGAATTAGGGAAATCAGTTCATGGGAAGATAATAAAAATGGGTTTTTCTTCAGACTTATTTATTCAAAGTGGTTTAGTGAGAATGTATGCTGAGTTTGGTGATATTGAACAAGGTCGTATACTGTTTGATGAAATTCCTGAACGAGATGTAGTTTTGTGGAATTCCATGGTTGGGGGGTATTTGAAATGTGGGGGATTAGAACAGGCATAAAAGCTTTTTGAAACTATGCAGAATAAGAATGTTGGTAGTTATAATGCTATGTTGGGTGGGTAGGTTAAGTTAGGTTGTCTTGAAATAGCTTCTAAGTTGTTCAGTGAATGCCAGATAGAGATTTCATTTAATGAACATAATGGCTGGAGCTCATGCAAGATTTGGATTAGTAGAGATGGCCAGGAAGTTTTTCAATGAGGCACCAGTAAGAAATCTGGCAATGTGGAGTGCAATTATATGCGGGTTTTCACAGGGGAGTTGCTTTGGTGATGCCTTAAAAATGTTCAAAGAGATGTTGGGTGAAGGAGTTGTACCAAACCAAGCGATATTGGTTAGTGTACTATCTTGTTGTGCTCATCTTGGAGCTCTTGAGCAAGGGGTTTGGATTCATTGTTACGTTGAGAAGCATTGAGTTGAGTTTGACGACGTACTAGGCGCTTGGCTCATAGATATGTACTGTAAATGTGGTCTATTACAAGGTTCAATTTGCCTATTTGACAAGATTAACAAGAAAGGTGTTTCTTCCTGGACCTCAATGATCTATGGTTTTGCTATACATGGACATTCTCTAAAGGCACTAGAATACATTTGTTCTACCAAGATAATCTGAAATTCTATATATAAGTTTTATATATGTGGTGAAGATGCAGATTATGCTGCATGAGAATTCTGTTATGTCATTTTCTTTTATTTATAAGTTTTGCTTAATGCGTCAGTTTTTACTGTCAATTAATGGCTCTTATTTGCTATGTGTGAAATAGGGTAGGCAGCTTTGTGAATTACTTATGTTTGTCATTATTTATATTTGTTCAATGCATTGCTTTTATTTTAGAATGAAAATGTTATATTCATTCGTTAATGCAGTAAAATGACACACGCTATAGCGAGCAGTTCCTTGCAAGGTTTATCAAGTTCAAGCTCAAATGATGATGATCTTGATGAGGACATGATAGATTTATTAATGATTAGACATGTATTAGAATATGAGAGCCTCTTTGTAATTAAGATTCCTTGTAGGTTATCAATTTTTATGTACTACATGATGTTCAATTTGTAATACGATAAATTGTAGTTTGTTACAACCTTTTTCGTGGACATGTATATTATTGAATATTTTCTCTTTATTATGCTTAAATTGTTGTTTTTGGTTTGAAGAAATGATTTGCAGAACTTATTTAATAGAATCTCGCTCAAGCTTGTTATATGTCTTTTACATTCGACTGTTTTAGGTAAATTTTGTTAGGAGGCATGGTTAGTTTTTATGAAAGCAAAGAGATATCTATTAAGCGCTTGCTATTCATTTTCTCGAAGTGCTTATTAGTTTTTACGAAGCCAAACTAGCTTATTATGTAAAGAGCTAGTATGAAAATCATATAAATACATGAAAGTTTAAGAATAGCAAAAAAAAAAAAAAAAAAATTGGAAAACAGAAAAAAGTTCTCTAATTTTTAAAATCAAATGAACACGTTTTCTAATTTTTTAAAATTTTCATTAGAAAAAGAAAACTAGAGATAGAAAAGAAAAATAGAAATGGAAAACTGAAAACAGTTTTCCGTAAGTAAACAGGCCCTTAGTTTCTGGTGTTAACACACATTTAAAATCTTTGGTGGGGTAAATGCAAATTATGACGCAAAACGAGCCAAATTACTTTGACTCCGTTCTGGAACGTCCTGGAAAAATCACGCAAAACGAGCCAAATTACTGCCTGGAACTCTACTCGAGATGCTTACAGTCCAAACTGAACTCGACTCTAGATCGGGCCAGTTTGAACCAATAACTTTCAGGAAATTTTCCAAAACGCGGGACTTTTCTAAAATTTTTATTTTGACTCCGTTCTTCAAGTTCTTTTCAATCCGTCTTCGCTGCAAGATCAATAAGAGGACTAAGTAACAAGACACTTAAAAACTATAAATAAAAGAATTAAAAATATAAGGGTGGGAGGGATAGAAGTGGGATGATATCCCGAAACAACTATTCTCGCTTGTGTTTGAATGAACTCCGTTCCTTAGAGCGGCAACAACTCCATTTTGATAGAGGGCAAAGTTGTTACTCTCTAACCTCTAGATCAAAAGATTATATTTTTAACTTGAAGTTCCTTCTTGTGCCCGTAAAAATTGGATATCAAAGTAGACAAGTAACAAGCAAGGGTCGTACCCATCTTAGAGGGGGAGATCTTAGCTCAAACACAATAGAAAACAATGGTTAAGAAACACCAAGGGAATCAATAATAAGATTGGAGATTGATTCTAATTCCTACAAGCAATAATAATAATTAAACCCTAACTTAAGAATATGGTAGAGATGAAAAGAAGATATATGATGACATAGGGGAAAAAGTTGGTATCCACAAACTAAATCATGCAAACATAACATGTTGTTCCTTCATGTTCAATCTATAACAATTAATTAGTCACCTTTCGGTTATTCCAACTAATCATTAATACCTATAATAATCAAGTAGTCACCTCTCAGCTATTCCACCTAATTAAAACGGGATTCTTTTATGCATGCTATTGAATATGTCTTATTATTAAACGATCACCTCTCAGCTATTCAATTTAATTAACTTGACATATTGATTCATAACTAAACCATCACCTCTCAGCTATTTGATTTAATTACAAACAGTTCCAATAAAAGATATCAACTGCAGAAATGTAATAATCACCTCTCAGCTATTTCATTACACATCTTTAATCAATATAAATAAAACCATTAAAGCTAGGTCTACCTAAACCCTAACAATAGTATTTTAACATCATGGATAACAATAACATGCAAATAATCATACTTACCTCATATTGCGAATTAGAAGTAAACAAGCATTAAGAACTTTGAATCACAATAAACAATAAGAGAAAACACGGTGCTTTTGCATCATCTAGAGTGCTTCAACCATCCCCCTAAGGAGATTTAGGAAAAGATAATGGAATTGATATTGAATATTGAGTTTCATACAAACGAAGAAGAAGAAGATGAACTTTTCTCTTTAATCTTCAATTCATAAAAAGCTACCTAAACCGTAACTACTACTTCTCTTATATAGAAAATACAAAGTAGAATACTTGGATGCAAAGACTTCCAAATTAGGTCAAATTTGTGGCTGCTGCTGTTGGTCTTCTAGAGGCATTAGGTATTTAGCAAAACTTAATTTACTTGAGCTTAAATTGTAGCTTTGACCAAGACTTTCAGTTTGATAGCTCATGGGCCCAAATCAGACTTCTGGATCTTCTTGTTGAGCCTTTTCAAGTTTGGACTTAACTAAGGCCCTAAAATAGAAATTCTGACTTATGGGCTCCAAAAGGACCCGGTTTGGGCTGAGAATTGGACCTCCCCACTTTGACATAAAGTCAAGTCAACAGAGCTGACCGTGGGGTGTCCTCAGCAGATCTTGTGGGTGTAAATACGGATTCTCCTTCCCTTGTGCAAATAACACTTTTTTGCTTGCTTTTCGTGGGCTTTTACATAAAATTCGCATTTCGGCTCTTGAAACCTATACATAGACAAGAAAGCACTAATCAATAGATATAACACAATAATATATGCTAAGTGCTAAACAAACAAGGTGTTATTTGGGGGATAAATATACACTTTTGAGGACTTATCAACAAGTTCATGGGAAAAGCTTTGTTAGACCTAGGAGCGAGTGTTAATCTTTTACCTTACTCCTTGTACCTCAGCCTGGGTCTAACAAACTTAAAACCCACGACTATATATGTCTTTACAACTGACTGACAGATAATTGAAAGTACCTAGAGGAATAGTTGAGGACTTATTAGTTAAAGTGTCTGACTTTTACTATCCCGTTGACTTTGTGGTGTTGGATACTGAACCTACTGCCGATGACTCGGTGCCCATCATCCTTGGCCGTCCATTTTTTGCCACCTCTAATGCTTTCATAAACTGCCGGAATGGTTCTATGGTTCTCACTTTTGGCTCTATGACTGTTGAAGTAAATATATTTAACCTTGGCCTACAACCCCCTGATCTTTCTTTATCTGAAGATGTGTACCTTTTTGACTCATTACCTTATGAAATGGTGCATAATTATTATCCTAAAGATCCGGTTGTTCACTGCCTTGTCATGCATAATGTTGACTTTGACATTGACCAATTTATTGTCCAAACCAATGTTCTTCTTGATTTTGTGCCTATCTTTGAACCTAAAGACCCTGAGGCCCTTGATTCGGTTTGTAGGATAGATTCTAAGACCCAAGTTGAAGTTCCTTGCATACAAAGACTTCCAAATTAGGTAAAATTCGTGGCTTCTGCTGTTGCTCTTTTAGAGACATTAGGTCTTTAGCAAAACGTAATTGTCTTGGGCTTAATTTGTATCTTGGACCAAGACCTTCAGTTTGATAGCTCATGTGCCCAAATCAGACTTCTGGATTTCCTTGTAGAGCCTTTTTTAAGTTTGGAATTAAAATAAAACCTAAGATAGAAATTCTGACTTGTGGGCTTCAATAGAACCCGGTTTGGGCTGAGATTTGGACTGCCCCACTTTGGCATAAAGTCAAGTCAATAGGAATGACCGTGGGGGTGCCCTCAGCAGATCTGTGGATGCAAATATCAATTCTTTTCCTCTTGAAAATATAACACATTTTTGCTTGCTTTTCTTGACTTTTGGCGGGCTTTAACACAATATTCGCATTTCGGCTCAATAGACAAGAAAACACTAATCAATAGATATAACACAATAATATAACCCAAGTGCTAAACAAGCAAGGTGTTATTCGGGGGATGAATATATACTTTTGAGGACTTGTCAAATACCCCTAAACAACACTTTGTTTGTCCTCAAGTAAAGGTGAGAAGAAAAGAATTAAGAACTCAAAAGAGAAGTAAAACTAAGGTGATTGCATTAACCATATGCATCAAAGCTTTCAACCACAAGGATTTTTCAAGTGGAGGAGTTATAGTCTCCTGAGGGTTTTCCAGAGAAGATACCCACAAACTTACTACAATGACTAATCCAAGGAATAAGATTTTCTACCATTTACCACAGAAATGGTCATATCAAGGATAAGGATAAGTATTGCAAAATCGTTCATATGAGATAGCATACTACAAATGCATGAATAAGATATTAATTATAAACCAAGCATAACGGTCTCAAATGCATTGAAGACAGGCATGTACCCATACTACCACGGGTCTTAAGTCACCCTTGGAAAGGTCGCTTTAACTTCTGCCTCACAGTCATACACTTAGAAATAAAATTCACTCAGAGATGTTGTTTATCATTTTACCTCTATGTGAAGAAGGAAGATGGACAATCATCTCACAAATATTAATAAGAACGGACTGGTGTAATGGAATGAACTTAGTCTCAAAGAATGGAAAAATTAGCCTTGCTTGAGATGTCGGGCTTTTCACCTTGGCACCTTCTCACTTACTCACCATATCCTACCATAACAGTTTAAATCTACAACAGACAGTAGTGGGTTGTAACTTGGCTTAGGACATGGCTAGAAATGGAAATGGCTTTTTTGAAACATTTTTGGAACATTCCGGCCTTCAAAACTTGTGATTTGTAATAACAACACATGGAGAAATTTATGGAATTTTTCTTTTGGGAAGAAGTGTTTCTCATCTTCTTTTGGGAAAATTTCAATGAAGCTCTACCCAATATTTGGGGATCTTCCTTTTTTTTGGATTTGAATGGTTTTGGAAGATTCTAGCTTTTTCTAGAATTTCTTCAAACTCTTTGATTTTCAATATTTTGTTTCTCTCACTAATTTGGAGATTTCTTTTGTATTTCTCCTTTCTTCTTGTAACTACATAACAATCATCCTCATGTTCCAAAAACTATGGGTAAACCTAAACATTCTAAGGGTATTTACTCCCACAATGGAGTTTGGTAAGGATAATGGGCTCAAGAAAAAGGCTAAGTAACAAGAAAGGCTCAGAATGGTCAATCTAAGGGGTAAAACAACATTAGGGCAGGCTAAGGCAAATAGGGTTTAACTAAATGTCTTTTTACTGATATGGTGATCATATCTTGAATAAGCTACAATACCCAAGTTTATATTACACCCACATGATATCATCTCAAGGCAACCTATATGAATATGAGACTAAAAACAGACAAAACTGAGAGGTTGAGTCTTTTGACTCCAGATGTACGCAATGTCTCTCCAAGAAAAGGACGGGGCTCAAAAGCTCACAGGATTAAGTCTCAACACTTATTCCTCAAGTTTCTCAATGTCTAGATGTATTTGCACATGTAATCTATAATAAATGCAAGTTAATGCCATGCTTATACTCATGCAAATGTAGTATAAGACTCAATGACTTGGTGAAACAATAAATGTCCTTAAACTTGAATAAGATAGAATTTTTACACAAGTATGGATAAAGAAGTTTGAAAATCATTTGCAAAAAGGATTGTAATACTTCCCCACCCCCAAACAATGAGATTGCCTTGTATTACCATGAATGTACTAAAAATTCAAATCTCTTTATAAATTCCTGCCAAACAAAATTATCTCCACATACATAGAGATTACAAGGAATTCCATACTACGACACAACTGAAATAAAATATACTGAAATAAATGACTGACTCAACAGAAATGGAAATCCTACTTTACGCTCTTAGTTTCAAATTAAACTTCTTCCATTGGCAAACCATCCAACCTATCGCGCGACTCAACTAATGCCTCTTTAATCACATTCCAAGACTCCTCACCCGCATTCATAAAATTATTGTTTCTATGCAAAGGAGGAAACTCTGCATATTCAGTGGCAGGCACTGAAGTGAATAGACGACTTATCCTGATAAAACGATGAGTTGGATCCATAGGGATAAGATGAGTCCAATCATTGTACCTGTTCCTCCAATTAGGATAGGTACGAAGGATGATCTTACAGATAGCAGTAGGGAGAATCAACTGACCAGTTTGGCAAACATTTCGAATACTATCCACAATCCATGAAGCTATGTCAATAACACGCAAATTATTAACAATACCATAGACAACATGCATAGTAACATCATTGACATAATCCAATAATTCTGCACTCAATAGATTACGCATAACCCATAAAGCAGCTGTAGCCACGTTAGCAGGGAGGCAATTAGTAGTTGCAACATTAACATAATTCTCAGGATAGAAGGAAAAAGTGCAAGGTCCAAAGTGATCAAGGTAATTATCCAAAATATGAACCTCATTGGCAAGGAAATAATCAGGATGAGGCAAGATATGTCGTAATTGCAAAGGAATACCTAAGGCTCAAAAGATGGCAAGCGAATTAAAAAGTACCGGGACCCCATGCATATTCACTTGGAAACAATCAAAAGGAATAGCTCCGCCCAAGGGCAATGTACGATAAAAGTTTCTTACCATAGAAGGGGAATACACATCAGTAGAATCATAAAGAAAACCTTCCCAACCTTTGTCGAAAATCCCATCCCGAAAAGATGCTCCATAAGGACTATAAATAATTCCCAAAAAATCCATCTCGGGGATAATATCCATGCCATCCGGCATCCACAACCCATTCCGAACATTTGCCATTGCAAAAGAAAAAAAGAATTACCAAAAATATCATAAAACAAACTCAAAAAACTGTTGCCAGATCCAAACTCGACTCGAGTTTGGGTAAGCCTATAAGAAACACGACTCGAGTTCGGGCCAATTCTAGAAAATAAAAAAGTATTCTGATTTTTTAAGTGACGGTTTCCTAACCTTGGTTTGGTATTTATAGACAAAAATAAGGAATTTAAGCATTAGTAGGACACCAAATATTGCCTAAAACCTTAGGGTTTTTAAAAATCAAACCCTAATCTCTGTTCCTTTAAAATAATTGGACTTAGGTCCCTAGGACCAAAAAAATTTCAAAATAAATCCACAAGTCCAGATTTTTGCAATGAAGCCCAAGAATGGCTAAAAAGTTTCAGAAAAGGACAAAAGTTTGCAAAAATTTAAAAATTCAACCATTTTCATTAATATTTGGAAATAAAGTACAATGATTGAAATTTTAATACAAGAGTGCAAGAACTAAAATAAAAATAAAACAAAATATATAAAAATTTACAATGACTAATAAAAAGAAATCTCAACCCCGTCGTCCACGAGGTTGCCCCTGGCCTTCGTCCAAACGACGCTGAACGTTCTCGACGGCATCCAAAATCTCGCCCATACCCCTCCAGAGAATCTGGAACCGCCCCTCATTGGTATTGAACTGGTGAAACGCCCGTTGGTCGCCGGGCCTGTACTGAATGGGCACCTCCTCCTGAGGGTCCCACAAAAACTATCTACAAACTAACAAACTAGGGTTCGAGACCTCGAGCCGGATGACCGACTCCATAGATAGTGCAGGAAGAAGAGGCGCCTCCCAGTAGCGCAGGATACTCATCACCAGGCTTGGAAGAGGCGCGGAAGTAGCTGGAGGTCCTCCTGAAGTAGCTATGGAGGTCCTCCTGAAGAAAAGACGGCGGACCATGCAGTAGCTATGGAGGTCCTCCTGAAGAAGCCGCAAGATGTGGATTCCCTCCGAGAATAGTTCGCTCATCCTCGTCGTCCCAAAGACGTTGGTGGTCACCTAGTGAGCCACCAAGCCCTGGTTGACTCAGAGCCAACCGATCGAGAAGTGACTGCTATACCGGTGAACCGCCCGGTCATCGACGAGGACAAACTCGATGATGTTCGGGGTCACCAGCATAGCCTCCGGCTGCAAGGGAGCCTCGTCAAACTCGAGCGCTGTGACTATGGAGACAGTCTCAGGCGTGAGCAAGAAACGATGGGCCAGATCCCAGTTGATGAAAACGCCATCATCGGCCAACTCCATTGATTCGTAAAATCGATGAACCATTTGAGAATTAAATGGCTCGTAATCAGAGCCAAGGAGTACATCCCAGCCTCGGGTTTGAATCCTCTCTACAAACCCACTCCCATAGCGATTATCGTTAAAAAGACGAGAGTAATCGCGCTCACGAATGATTACTCTAGATCTAACTCTAGGAGGCATGATTCTTGAAGATATAGGTATGCAAATGAAGAGGACAAAGAGAGGAACAAAACCCCGCAAGAATTATTGAATTTGGATAACAGATGAGGGAGATAGGAGGAAAAAGAATTCGAATCTGCCTCGAATCTCGAGTCGAGATTGCAATAACCTCTAAGGAACTCAACTCGAGTTTTGGTAGGGAAGACAAGCTCGGTTTACTCTGTTAGACCCGTGTTTCCCGGGACGTTTTAAGGACAATATAGAAGATTTGGACGATGGGAACGAGGTTTTGTCCGGACATTCGACTTGGTATGTACTCAATTTTTGTTCAGAACTTATAAATGGACGAAATACACATGCATTCGCATGGAAAACGATAAACCTAAGAGACTAGCCACTCAATTGCTTAACTCGGGGCTTTCTAAGGCCAAAAAACAACGTTCCGTCCCTAAAAACGAGATTTATGTCCGTCCGTTCGGTCGGTATTTACTCGGTTTTCGGTCCGAACTTGGAAATGGACGAAACTCACTTGTTTTGGAATCTAAAACCTCAAGATCGCCAAGGCTTAGCCGCGATGTTTTAAGGACAATATAGAACATTTAGGCCATGGGAACGAGGTTTTGTCTGGACATTCAGCTTGGTATGTACTCGATTTTTGTTCAGAACTTATAAATGGACGAAATACACATGCTTTCGCATGGAAAACGATAAACCTAAGAGACTAGCCACTCATTGCTTAACTCGGGGAGTTCTAAGGCGGAAAAGCAATGTTCCGTTCGTAAAACAAGGTTTATGTCAGTCCGTTCGGTCGCTATTTAGTCGGTTTTCGGTCCGAACTAGGAAATGGACGAAACTCACTTGTTTTGGAATCTAAAACCTCAAGATCGCCAAGGCTTAGCCGGGATGTTTTAAGGACAATATAGAACATTTAGACCATGGGAACGAGGTTTTGTCCGGACATTCAGCTTGGTATATACTCGATTTTTGTTCAGAACTTATAAATGGACGAAATACACATGTTTTCGCATGGAAAATGATAAACCTAAGAGACTAGCCACTCAATTGCTTAACTCAGGGCGTTCTAAGACCAAAAAACAACGTTCCGTCCGTAAAAACAAGGTTTATGTCTGTCCGTCCGTCCGGTCGGTAGTTACCCTGTTTTCGGTCCGAACTTGGAAACAGACGAAACTCACTTGTTTTGGAATCATAAACCTCAAGATCGCCAAGGCTTAGCCGGGATGTTTTAAGGACAATATAGAACATTTGGACCATGGGAACAAGGTTTTGTCCGGACATTCGGCTTGGTATGTACTCGATTTTTGTTACGAACATATAAATGGACGAAACACACATGCTTTCGCATGGAAAAAGATACACCTAAGAGACTAGCCACTCAATTGCTTAACTCAGAGCGTTCTAAGATGAAAAAACAACGTTCCGTCCGTAAAAACAAGGTTTATGTCCGTCCGTCCGGTCGGTATTTACCCGGTTTTCGGTCCGAACTTGGAAATAGACGAAACTCACTTGTTTTGGAATCTAAAACCTCAAGATCGCTAAGGCTTAGCCAGGATGTTTTAAGGACAATATAGAACATTTAGACCATGGGAACTAGGTTTTGTCCGGACATTCAGCTTGGTATATACTCGATTTTTGTTCAGAACTTATAAATGGACGAAACACACATGTTTTCGCATGGAAAATGATAAACCTAAGAGACTAGCCACTCAATTGCTTAACTCGGGGCGTTCTAAGGCGAAAAAACAACGTTCCGTCTGTAAAAACGAGGTTTATGTCCGTCCGTTCGGTCGGTATTTACTCGGTTTTCGGTCCGAACTTGGAAATGGACGAAACTCACTTGTTTTGGAATCTAAAACCTCAAGATCGCGAAGGCTTAGTTGGGACGTTTTAGGGGCAATATAGAACATTTGGACCATGGGAACGAGGTTTCGTCTGGACATTCGGTTTGGTATGTACTCGATTTTTGTTCCGAACTTATTAATGGACGAAACACACATGTTTTTGCATGGAAAACGATACATCTAAGAGACTAGCCACTCAATTTCTTAACTCGGGGTGTTATAAGGCGAAAAAAAAACGTTCCGTCCATAAAACGAGGTTTATGTCCGTCCGTTCGGTCGATATTTAGTCGGTTTTCGGTCCGAACTTGGAAATGGACGAAACTCACTTGTTTTGGAATCTAAAACCTCAAGATCGCCAAGGCTTAGCCGGGACGTTTTAAGGAAAATATAGAACATTTGCACCATGGGAACATGGTTTTGTCCGGACATTCGGCTTGGTATGTACTCGATTTTTGTTACGAATATATAAATGGATGAAACACACATGTTTTCGCATGGAAAAAGATACACCTAAGAGACTAGCCACTCAATTGCTTAACTCAGGGCGATCTAAGACGAAAAAACAACGTTCCGTTCGTAAAAACAAGGTTTATGTCCGTCCGTCCGGTCGGTATTTACCCGGTTTTCGGTCCGAACGTATAAATAGACGAAACTCACTTGTTTTGGAATCTAAAACCTCAAGATCGCCAAGGCTTAGCCGAGATGTTTTAAGGACAATATAGAACATTTAGACCATGGGAACGAGGTTTTGTCCGGACATTCAGCTTGGTATATACCCGATTGTTGTTCAGAACTTATAAATGGACGAAACACACATGTTTTCGCATGGAAAACGATACACCTAAGAGACTAGCCACTCATTGCTTAACTCGGGGAGTTCTAAGGCGGAAAAGCAATGTTCCGTTCGTAAAACAAGGTTTATGTCAGTCCGTTCGGTCGCTATTTAGTCGGTTTTCGGTCCGAACTAGGAAATGGACGAAACTCACTTGTTTTGGAATCTAAAACCTCAAGATCGCCAAGGCTTAGCCGGGATGTTTTAAGGACAATATAGAACATTTAGACCATGGGAACGAGGTTTTGTCCGGACATTCAGCTTGGTATATACTCGATTTTTGTTCAGAACTTATAAATGGACGAAATACACATGTTTTCGCATGGAAAATGATAAACCTAAGAGACTAGCCACTCAATTGCTTAACTCAGGGCGTTCTAAGACCAAAAAACAACGTTCCGTCCGTAAAAACAAGGTTTATGTCTGTCCGTCCGTCCGGTCGGTAGTTACCCTGTTTTCGGTCCGAACTTGGAAACAGACGAAACTCACTTGTTTTGGAATCATAAACCTCAAGATCGCCAAGGCTTAGCCGGGATGTTTTAAGGACAATATAGAACATTTGGACCATGGGAACAAGGTTTTGTCCGGACATTCGGCTTGGTATGTACTCGATTTTTGTTACGAACATATAAATGGACGAAACACACATGCTTTCGCATGGAAAAAGATACACCTAAGAGACTAGCCACTCAATTGCTTAACTCAGAGCGTTCTAAGATGAAAAAACAACGTTCCGTCCGTAAAAACAAGGTTTATGTCCGTCCGTCCGGTCGGTATTTACCCGGTTTTCGGTCCGAACTTGGAAATAGACGAAACTCACTTGTTTTGGAATCTAAAACCTCAAGATCGCTAAGGCTTAGCCAGGATGTTTTAAGGACAATATAGAACATTTAGACCATGGGAACTAGGTTTTGTCCGGACATTCAGCTTGGTATATACTCGATTTTTGTTCAGAACTTATAAATGGACGAAACACACATGTTTTCGCATGGAAAATGATAAACCTAAGAGACTAGCCACTCAATTGCTTAACTCGGGGCGTTCTAAGGCGAAAAAACAACGTTCCGTCTGTAAAAACGAGGTTTATGTCCGTCCGTTCGGTCGGTATTTACTCGGTTTTCGGTCCGAACTTGGAAATGGACGAAACTCACTTGTTTTGGAATCTAAAACCTCAAGATCGCGAAGGCTTAGTTGGGACGTTTTAGGGGCAATATAGAACATTTGGACCATGGGAACGAGGTTTCGTCTGGACATTCGGTTTGGTATGTACTCGATTTTTGTTCCGAACTTATTAATGGACGAAACACACATGTTTTTGCATGGAAAACGATACATCTAAGAGACTAGCCACTCAATTTCTTAACTCGGGGTGTTATAAGGCGAAAAAAAAACGTTCCGTCCATAAAACGAGGTTTATGTCCGTCCGTTCGGTCGATATTTAGTCGGTTTTCGGTCCGAACTTGGAAATGGACGAAACTCACTTGTTTTGGAATCTAAAACCTCAAGATCGCCAAGGCTTAGCCGGGACGTTTTAAGGAAAATATAGAACATTTGCACCATGGGAACATGGTTTTGTCCGGACATTCGGCTTGGTATGTACTCGATTTTTGTTACGAATATATAAATGGATGAAACACACATGTTTTCGCATGGAAAAAGATACACCTAAGAGACTAGCCACTCAATTGCTTAACTCAGGGCGATCTAAGACGAAAAAACAACGTTCCGTTCGTAAAAACAAGGTTTATGTCCGTCCGTCCGGTCGGTATTTACCCGGTTTTCGGTCCGAACGTATAAATAGACGAAACTCACTTGTTTTGGAATCTAAAACCTCAAGATCGCCAAGGCTTAGCCGAGATGTTTTAAGGACAATATAGAACATTTAGACCATGGGAACGAGGTTTTGTCCGGACATTCAGCTTGGTATATACCCGATTGTTGTTCAGAACTTATAAATGGACGAAACACACATGTTTTCGCATGGAAAACGATACACCTAAGAGACTAGCCACTCAATTTCTTAACTCACGGCGTTATAAGGCGAAAAAACAACGTTCCGTCCATAAAACGAGGTTTATGTCCGTCCGTTCGGTCGGTATTTAATCGGGTTTCGGTCCGAACTTGGAAATGGACGAAACTCACTTGTTTTGGAATCTAAAACCTCAAGATCGCCAAGGCTTAGCCGGGACGTTTTAAGGAAAATATAGAACATTTGCACTATGGGAACGTGGTTTTGTCCGGACATTCGGCTTGGTATGTACTCGATTTTTGTTACGAACATATAAATGGACGAAACACACATGTTTTCGCATGGAAAAAGATACACCTAAGAGACTAGCCACTCAATTGCTTAACTAAGGGCGTTCTAAGACGAAAAAACAACGTTCCGTTCGTAAAAACAAGGTTTATGGCCGTCCCTCCGGTCTGTATTTACCCGGTTTTCGGTCCGAACTTATAAATAGACGAAACTCACTTGTTTTGGAATCTAAAACCTCAAGATCGCCAAGGATTAGCCGAGATGTTTTAAGGACAATATAGAACATTTAGACCATGGGAACGAGGTTTTGTCCGGACATTCAGCTTGGTATATACCCGATTTTTGTTCAGAACTTATAAATGGACGAAACACACATGTTTTCGCATGGAAAACGATAAACCTAAGAGACTAGCCACTCAATTGCTTAACTCGGGGCGTTCTAAGGCGAAAAAACAACGTTCCGTCTAAAAAAACGAGGTTTATGTCCGTCCGTTCGGTCGGTATTTACTCGGTTTTCGGTCCGAACTTGGAAATGAACGAAAATCACTTGTTTTGGAATCTAAAACCTCAAGATCGCCAAGGCTTAGCCAGGATAATTTTAGGACAATATAGAACATTTTGACCATGGGAACGAGGTTTTGTCCGGACATTCGGCTTGGTATGTATTCGATTTTTGTTCCAAACTAATAAAGGGACGAAACACACATGTTTTCGCATGGAAAAAGATACACCTAAGAGACTGCCACTCAATTGCTTAACTAAGGGCGTTCTAAGACGAAAAAACAACGTTCCGTCCGTAAGAACAAGGTTTATGTCCGTCCGTCCGGTCGGTAGTTACCCTGTTTTCGGTCCGAACTTGGAAACAGACGAAACTCACTTTTTTTGGAATCAAAAACCTCAAGATCGCCAAGGCTTAGCCGGGATGTTTTAAGGACAATATAGAACATTTGGACCATGGGAACACGGTTTTGTCCGGACATTCGGCTTGGTATGTACTCGATTTTTGTTACGAACATATAAATGGACGAAACACACATGTTTTAGCATGGAAAAAGATACACCTAAGAGACTAGCCACTCAATTGCTTAACTAAGGACGTTCTAAGACGAAAAAACAACTTTCCGTCCGTAAAAACAAGGTTTATGTCCGTCCGTCCGGTCGGTATTTACCCTGTTTTCGGTCCGAACTTGGAAACAGACGAAACTCACTTGTTTTGGAATAAAAAACCTCAAGATCGCCAAGGCTTAGCCGGGATGTTTTAAGGACAATATAGAACATTTGGACCATGGGAACAAGATTTTGTCCGGAGATTCGGCTTGGTATGTACTCGATTTTTGTTACGAACATATAAATGGACGAAACACACATGTTTTCGCATGGAAAAAGATACACCTAAGAGACTAGCCACTCAATTGCTTAACTCAGGGCGTTCTAAGACGAAAACACAATGTTCCGTCCGTAAAAACAAGGTTTATGTCCGTCCGTCCGGTCGGTATTTACCCGGTTTTCGGTCCGAACTTGGAAATAGACGAAACTCACTTGTTTTGGAATCTAAAACCTCAAGATCGCTAAGGCTTAGCCGGGATGTTTTAAGGACAATATATAACATTTAGACCATGGGAACGAGGTTTTGTCCGGACATTCAGCTTGGTATATACTCGATTTTTATTCAGAACTTATAAATGGACGAAACACACATGTTTTCGCAGTATGCCTTTTGGTCTGTGTAATGCACCTGCTACTTTCCAGAGGTGTATGTTACACATCTTTAGTGATATGGTAGAACGATTTATGGAGGTGTTTATGCATGACTTCTTCATATATAGTTCATCTTTTGAGGAGTGTCTTAGTATTCTTTCCTTGGTTTTTAAGCGTTGCATTGAGAAGAATTTGGTATTTAACTGAGAAAATTGTCATTTTATGGTTAGGAAGGGGATAGTTCTTGGTCATGTAGTCTCCCTGAGGGTATCCAGGTTGATAAAGGTAAAGTAGATCTTGTTTCATCCTTTCCTATTCCTAAGTCTATTAGGGGTATTCGAGCCTTTCTGGGCCATCCAGGATTCTATCGACGCTTTATCCAAGATTTTTCAAAGATAGCTCGCCCCTTAACCAATTTATTGCTTAAGGATGCACCTTTTAATTTCACAATAGAATGCAAGAGTGCTTTTGAAAATCTTAACACCGCCCTCACGACTGCACCCATTATTAGGCCACCTGATTGTAGTAAACCCTTTGAGCTGATGTGTGATGCATCAGACTTTGCTATTGGGGCTGTTTTAGGTCAACGTCTAGATGGTAAACCCTATGTCATATATTATGCTAGCAAGATGATAAGTCCTCAAAAGTATATATTTATCCCCCGAATAACACCTTGTTTGTTTAGCACTTAGCTTATATTATTGTGTTATATCTATTGATTAGTGTTTTCTTGTCTATTGTGTAGGTTTCATGAGCCGAAATGCGAATATTATGTAAACGCCCGCGAAAAGTCAAGAAATGCAAGTAAAAAGGTGTTATTTGCACAAGAAAAGGAGAATTGATATTTGCACCCATAGATCTACTGAGGGCACCCCAGATCAGTTCTGTTGACTTGACTTTATGTCAAAGTGGGGTGGTCCAATTCTCAGCACAAACCGGGTCCTATTGGAGCCCACAAGTCAAAATTTCTATCTTAGGGTTTATTTTAAGTCGAAACTTAAAAAGGCTCTACAAGGGGATCCAGAAGTCTGATTTGGGCCCATGAACTATCAAACTGAAGGACTTGGTCCAAGCTACAACTTAAGACCAAGTGAATTAGGTTTTGCTGAAGAGCTAATGTCTCTAGAAGACCAACAACAGCAGCCACGAATTTGACCTACTTTGGAAGTCTTTGCATGCAAGTATTCTACTTTATATTTTCTATATAAGAGAAGTAGTAGTTAAGGTTTAGGTATCTTTAGGTCATTCTTTAGATCATCTTTGAAGAGAGATGAAAGTGAATATTTGTGAGAGAAAAGTTTTTCATCTTCTTCTTCATTGTATCAACTCAATATTCAATATCAATTCCATTATCTTTTCCATTATGAATTTTTGTTATTTATTTATTTATTCCATGGTGTCATCATCAAGGATGAGTTGCTAAATCTCCTTAGGGGGATGGTTGAAGCACTCTAGACGATGCAAAAACACCATGCTTGTTCTTATTGTTCTTTGTGATTCGAAATACTTAATGTTTATTTACTTCTAATTCGCGATATGAGGTAAGTAGGATTATTTGAATGTTATTGATTCTCCATGTTGTTAAAATACTATTGTTAGGGTTTAGGGAGACCTAGCTTTAATGGTTTTATTTATATTAATTAAAGATATGTAGTGAAATAGGTGAGAGGTAATTATTACATATCTGCAGTTAATATCTTTTATTGGAACCTTTTGTAATTAAATCAAATAGCTGAGAGGTGATGGTTTAGTTATGAATTAATATGTTAAGTTAATTAAATTGAATAGCTAAGAGGTGACGGTTTGATTAATATGACATATTTAATAGCATGCATAAGAGAGTCCCATTTTAATTAGGTGGAATAGCTGAGAGGTGACTACTTAATTATTATAGGTATTAATGATTAGTTGGAATAACCAATAGGTGGCTAATTAATTATTATAGATTGAACATAAAAGAACAATATCTTATGTTTGCATGATTTAGTTTGTGGATACCAACTTTTCCCCCTATGTCATCATATATCTTCTTTACATCTCTACCATATACTTAAGTTAGGGTTTACTTATTATTTTTGCATGTAGGAAGTACAATCAATCTCCAATCTTATTATTGATTCCCTTGGTGTTTCTTAATCATTGTTTTCTATTTTGTTTGAGCTAAGATCTCTCCTTCTGAGGTGGGTACGACCCTTGCTTGTTACTTCTCTACTTTGATAACCAATTTATACAGGAACAAGAAGAAACTTCTAGTTAAAAATATAATCTTTTGTTTATAATAGTCAAAACTAGTCTATCAAAATGGCGTCGTTATCGCTCTAAGGAACGGAGTTCATTCAAACACAAGCGAGAATAGTTATTTCGGGACATCATCCCACTTCTATCCCTTCCACCCTTCTATTCTTATTTTTTAAGTTTTTTGTTACTTAGTTCTCTTATTGATCTTGCAGCGAAGACGGATTGAAAAAAGCTCGAAGAACGGAGTCAAAATCAAATTTTTAAGAAAGTCGCGCATTCAGGATTTTTCCTGGAAGTTATTGTTTCACACTGGTCCCGAACTCGAGTCGAGTTCAGTTTGGTCTATAACCATCTCGAGTCGAGTTCCAGGCAGGGAATTGTCTCGTTCTACGTAAAATTTCCAAAACGTTCCAGAGCACTTTTTCAAGAATATTGTTTTTCCTGTTGAGTGATTGTGAGGTGAACTAAGTACTCTATTTTTTCAGCATTTTTAGAGACTTGTAAGATATTTAATTATTCGATCGAAGAAGGGGTCGCGGTTGTAATATTTTTAAAGTAAGTGTTGTTAGGAATTTTTTTTTTTTTTTTTTTTTTTTTTGTTGTGTTCGCGGCGGATAGTAAAGCAAGGTTTTGGAGCTAGCTTTAAGTCTACTGAGGAACGACTCCTAAGGACGATTGAAACCCAAGGAGCGGTTTCCCCTTAGTCGACGTCAACTCGTCTTCTCCCCACTTTTGTGCGCTTGTTTGGCAATTTTTAGTTTTTAGCACAAAGTGGGAGGTAAGCATTCTCCTAACCCTCCTCGAATCCTCTGCAAGAGCAGTTTTTATATTGATTAGCATGACCTTGATTGTTGCTTGATTTTAATTTCTGTTTTTACTTGTTAAACCGGGACTGCAAGGCGGACCTGGCCTAAAAGTGAAACCTAATATTAATTGATTGCAATATCCCAAGCTTTAAAATTAAATCATTTAAAACCATGCTATCACGATGTTCATTTGAGACCTTGAGCAAATATTTCAACTAATTCTTTGATTGGAGCACAAGTTAGGAATTGGGTCTGGAACCCCTGCAGATCACGTCTGTAGAATCACTGTGGTTTCTTAATTAAGGATCGTTACTTACGCACGGAAAACCTCCCACATTGGTTATTCGCTGCTTGACTCTCAAATATAAGGAGAATTCACAAGGGAAACTTGGAAAGAACTGATTGACTTGGGTGAACACAAAATTGAGTCAGTTTTTGAGCCCCTTGTTAAATGCTTTTGAATGGTTAGGACTTTTATGGCATGTCTTTAGAATCATTGTGGTTTCTTAATTAAGGATCGTTCCTTACGCACGTAAAACCTCCCACATTGGTTATTCGTTGTTTGACACTCAAAATATAGGGAGAATTCACAAAGGAAGCTTGGAAAGAACTCATTGACTTGGGTGAAAACAAAATTGCCTCAGTTTTTGAGCCCCTTGTTAGATGCTTTTGAATGGTTAGGACTTCTGTGGCATATGTAATGCGCATGTTACATGCATCTTAGATCCGGTAAAATCTTGTCCAAACATATTCCAATCTACACAAAGAGCACCATCACGGATCTCACTACTCCTCCTGAGGAAGAGTTTAACGACTCAACCTCCATAGCTTTTGAAGAAGAGTTAAACAACTTAACTTCACTTTCTGAAGTAACTCTTGCACCTATGGATCAAGAAGCTACACTTCAGGATTACTACAGATACCTATGGCATCCGCCCACAGATTGTGGGCATGTTGCCTAAGTTCCGTGGACTTCCACGGGAAGATCTATATCAACACCTCAATAAGTTTCTGAATGTTCTCAATACTTTTAAGGAGAAACATTTGTCTGAGGAGGAAATTAGCTTGAGATTGTTCCCCTTTTCTCTTGAGGATATAGCATCTCACTAGTTACATGGCCTTTCTTCCAATTCTATTGCCACCTGGGCTCAACTAAGTAAAACGTTTTTTACCAAATTCTTTCCTATTACCAGAACTAATGACATAGTTGAGGCCATAAGAAGTTTCCATAAAAAAAGGGCGAGGTATTCTTTGATGCATGGCAGAGGTTTCAAGACCTTTTTTTTCGGTGTCCACACCACAAAGTCGATGACACTGAAAAAGTTAGGATTCCATAATATTTTAACTAGAAACACGGTTGAAAGCATGAGCGGTGGAGATTTCCTTGATTATTCCACCACCAAGGCTCTGGCTTTCCTTGAAAAGAATGCTACTAATTACCAGCAATGGGACATACCTAGACATACCCCGAGAAACACTACCCTAGACTCATTTGATAAACCTAGAGGTATATATGAAGTCAAACCTGACTTTGAGCATAAAACTTTACTTCAAGGTTTAGCCAAACAGGTAGAAACACTTGGCGTGTCCTCAAAACCCCCATCACCTTTATAATTCATCAGAAACTGAGGAAGCCTGTGCGTTTAACTACGACGGGAGAACCAACCTTACTAAGGGCAATGCCACGTACCCATACATGAACTGCTCCTATCTGTCTTATTCTAATAATTGTGATGCGGTTCCACCTGATTTTAATAACTCTTATGGGCAACGTAGCAATACCACGTATGTTGGTAACATTGATAATCGGAACAGGGCACCGATCCCCCTTACTCGAACAATGCTCATCACATGAGTGGTTCCAGGGACCATATGCCAACTAATCAATCTGCCCCTCCGAAGACCTCCCTTGAGGATGTACTTGCTCGTTTCATTCAACAGACCCAGGTGTCTATTGAGTCAAATGCCCAAGCTATCCAAATGACTGAACAAAAACTTGATGAAAAGGGTAGATTTTTGGGACAGTCCATCCCGAACCCCAAAGGCAAGGAAGTTGCCTTGGTGACGAAAACTACATCTTCGTCAGTACCGTTTGCTGAAATAAAATCGGTTTCCACCCTTAGGCCAGGAAAACAGGTTGATAATCAAATTAATTATACACCGAGTCCTAATATTGTGACCCTGGTTACCTCTACACGTGTTGCCCCACCTAAAGCTCCGACTGATGAGGCGACCACCTCTAAGCCGAAGAAGACTGCCCGTGAGATTGTGTATCCTCCACGAATTTACAACCCGCCTGTACCTTACCCCTAGAAACTCACGAGGTCTCTGAACGAAGTCCAAGTAGAAGAAGTACTTGATGTGTTTAAACATATAAATATTAATATACCCTTCCTTACGGCTATTAGGCAGATACCTTCCTATGCCAAGGTTTTGAAGGACTTGTGCACCGCCAAGAGAAAAACTAATGTGCCTAAAAACGCATTTGTGGCGGAAGAATTCTCTGCATTTGTCCAACATAACGGCGTGATAAAATACAAGGACCCTGGAAAACCGACCATACCCTGCAAGCTTGGTGACAAATTCATGGGAAAAGCTTTGCTAGACTTAGGAGCGAGTGTTAACCTTTTGCCTTACTCCTTGTACCACAGCCCGAGTTTAAAAAACATGAACCCCACGAAAATTTTGGCCATCATCCTTGGCCGTCCATTTTTGGCCACATCTAATGCTCTCATAAACTGCCGGAACGGTTCTGTGGTTCTCACTTTTGGCTCTATGACTTTTGATGTAAATATATTTAACCTTGGCCAACAACCCCCTGATCTTTTCTTATCTAAAGATGTGTGCCTTCTAGACACATTACCTTATCAGATGGTGCATAATTATTACCCTGAAAATCCGGTTGTTCATTGCGTTGCCATGCATAATGCAAACTTTGACATTGACCAATCTATTGCCCAAGGCATGCTCTTTTTGATACTGTGCCTATCTTTGAACCTAAAGACCCCGAGGACCGTCACTCAAAATTCAGAAATCTTTTTTCAAATTTTTAGATCTCGAGTCGAGTTCCAGATAGGGTTATTAGAACTCGAGACGAGTTCTAGTCTGGCAACAGTTTTCTAAGTTCGTTTTGTGTGATTTTTTCTCGGTTTTCGCGCTGGTTTTTTATGTTTTCTCTTTTCTTTTGCAATGACTAATGTTCAAAATGGGTTGTGGATGCCTGATGGCATAGATATCATCCCCGAGATGGATTTTTCGAGAATTATAGATAGTCCTTATGGAGCTTCTTTTCGGGATGGGATTTTTGACAAAGGTTGGGAAGGTTTTCTTTATGATTCTACTGTTGTGTATTCCTTTCGATGGTTTCAAAGTTCGTATGCATGAGTTTTCGGTCATTTTTTAATTCGTTTGCCATCCCTCGAGCCTTAGGTATTTCTTTGTAATTACGACCTATCTTGCCTCATCCTGATTATTTCCTTGCCAATGAGGTTGATATTTTGGATAATTACCTTGATCACTTTGCACCTTGCACTTTCTCTTTCTATCCTTAAAATCTGCTAATGTGACTATTGCCACTTTATGGGTTATGTGGAATCTCTCAGGTGCAGAAAGATTGGATTATGTCAATGATGTTACTTTGCATGCTATTTATGGTATTGTTAATAATTTTCATGCTCTTGACATACCTTCCTGGATTGTGGATAGTATTCGGAATGTTTTCCAAAATGGTCAATTGATTCTCCCTACTGCAATTTGTAAGATCATCCTTCGTAACTATCCTAATTGGAGGAACATGTACAATGCTGGACTCACCTTATACCTATGGATCCAACTCATCATTTTATTAGGAGAAGTTGCCTATTCACTTGGGTGCCTAACACTGAATATGTAGGGTTTCCTGTTTTGCATAGAAACGATAATTTTATGAATGAAGGTGAGGGGTCTTGGAATGTAATTAAGGAGACACTAATTGAGTGGCGTCATAGGTTGGATGGTTTGCCAAGGGAACAAGTTTGAAACAAAGAGTGCAAAGTAGAATTTCCCTTTCTGTTGAGTCAGTCCTTTATTTTCAGTATATTTTATTTCAGTTGTGTCGTAGTATGGAATTCCTTGTAATCTCTATGTATGTGAGATAATTTTGATTGGCAGGAATTTATAAACCGGTTTGAGGACAAGGCAATTTCTTTGTTTGGAGGTGGGGAAGTATTACAATCCTTTTTGCAAATGATTTTCGAACTTCTTTATCCGTACTTGTGTAAAAATTCAAAAAATCAACAAAAATCTTTGTTACAAGGACTTTTCCAAAAATATTAGGATAAGTACACCATCAATGATGAATGTAATGGTTGAATTCTATATTTTTCAAGTTTAAAGACATTTATTGCTTCACCAAGTAGTTGAGTCTTATACAAAATTTGCATGAGCATAAGCATAGCATTCACTTGCATTTATTACAGATTACATGTGCAAATACAACTACACCTTGAGAAACTTGAGGAATAAGTGTGGAGACTTAACCTAGTGAGCTTTTGAGACCAGTCCTTTTCTTGGAGAGATATTACGTACATCTGGAGTCAAAAGACTCAACCTCTCAATTTCCATGTTTTTAGTGTCATATTTATTTCTATAGTTAGCCTTGAGATGACATTAAGTGGGTGTAATATAAACTAGGGTGTTGTCGCTTATTTAAGATGTGATCACCATATCAGTACTTAGAAATGATACAAGACATTTAGTTAAACCTTGTTTACCTTAGCTTACCCTAATGTTGTTTTATCCCTTAGGTTGACCATTCTGAGCCTTTCTTGTTACTAAGCCTTTTTCTTGAGCCCATTATCCTTTACCCAACTCCATTGTGGGAGTAAATACCCTTAGAATGTTTAGGTCCTTTTACCCATTGTTTTTGGAACATGGGGATGATTGTTTACCTGGTTACAAGAACAAAGGAGAAATACAAAGAAATCTCCAAACTAGTGAAATAAACCAAATATTGAAAATCAAAAAGTTTGAAGAAATTCCAGAAAAAACCAGAATCTTCCCTAACCATTTCAAATCCAAAAAGAAAGGAAGATCCCCAAATATTGGCTAGAGCTTCATTGAAATTTTCCCAAAAAAAGATGAGAAACATTTCTTCCCAAAAGAAAATTTCCATAAATTTCTTCATGTATAGTTATTACAAATCACAAGTATTGAAGGCCCAAATGTTCCAAAAATATTTCACAAAAACCTTTTCCATTTCTAGCCCTGTCTTAAGCCAAGTTACAACCCATTACTGTCTTTTGTAGATCTAACTGATATGGTTGGATGTGGTGAGTAAGTTAGACGATGTTGAGGTGAAAAGCCCGACATCTCAAGCAAGGCTAATTTTTCCATTCTTTGAGACTAAGTTCATTCCATTACATCAGTCAGTTCTTATTGATATATATGAGATGATTGTCCATCTTCCTTCCTCACATAGAGGTAAGATGATAAACACCATCTCTAAGTGATTTTTGTTTCTTAGTGTATGACTGTGAGGCAGAAGTCAAAGCGACCATTCCAATGGTGACTTAAGACGCGTGGTAGTATGGGTAGATGCCTGTATTCGATGCATTTGCGACCGTTATGCTTGGTTTATATTTCATATCTTATTTATGCATTTATAGTATGCTATCTCATATCTTTATCCTTGATATGACTATTTCTGAGGTAAATGGTAGAAAATCTTGTTCTTTGGATTAGTCATTGTAGTAAGTTTATGGGTATCTTCTCTGGAAAAGCCTCAGGAGACTATAACCCCCCCACTTGGGAAATCCTTGTGGTTGAAAGCCTTGATGCGTATGGTTAATGGAATCACCTTAGTTTTACTTCTTTTTTAGTCCTTAATTCTTTCCTTCTCACCTTTGCTTGAGGACATACAAAGTGTTGTTTGTGGGTGTTTGATAAGTGGGGGAAGCTTCTAGGGGAAGTTACTTCTCTATATATAACCCCAGGAGTCTTTAGAAAAACCCCAGGTATTTCAAATTCAAAAGTCAAACCCGGTGTATAATTAATTTGATTATCAACCTGTTTTCCTAACCTAAGGGTGGAAACCAATTTTACTTCAGCAAGCGGTATGGACGAAGATGTAGTTTCCGTCACCAAGGCAACTTCATTGCCTTTGGGGTTCGGGATGGACTGTCCCAGAAATCTACCATTTTCATCAAGTTTTTGTTCAATCTTCTGGATGGCCTGGGTGTTCGACTCAATGGACGCCTGAGTCTGCTGAATAAAACGGGCAAGCACATCCTCAAGGGAGGTCTTAGAAAGGGAAGATTGATTAGTTGGCATATGGTCCCTGGAACCACTCATGTGATGAGCATTGTTCGAGTGAGAGAGGACCGGTGCCCTGTTCTGATTACCAGTATTACCCACATACATGGCATTGCTACATTGGCCATAAGAGTTATTAAAACCTGGTGGAGCTGCGTGATGATTATTTGAATAGGACAGATTGGAGTGGTCCATGTATGTGTACGTGGCATTGCCCTTAGTAAAGTTTGTTCTCCCGGCGTAGTTACACGCGCATGCTTCCTCAGTTTCTGGTGAATTATAAAGGAGAGGGCAGAACTCGGCAGTATGGGTCAGGTCATGACTAACATCACATGAGAGAGTGGAGGCACTCATAACAGGTGATGGAGGCTTTAAGGACACGCCAAGTGTTTCTACCTGTTTGGCTAAACCACGAAGTAATGTTTTAAGCTCAGAGTCAGGTTTCACTTCATATATACCTCTAGGTTTATCAAATGAGTCTAGGGTAGTGTTTCTCGGGTTATGTCCAGGTATGTCCCATTGCTGGCTATTAGTAGCAATCTTTTCAAGGAAAGCCAGAGCCTTGGTGGTGGAATAATCAAGGAAATCTCCACCGCTCATGTTTTCAACCGTGATTCTAGTCATAATATTAAGACCTCTATATAGAATCCTAACTTTTTCAGTGTCATCGACTTTGTGGTGTGGACACTGAAGAAATAGGTCTTGAAACCTCTCCCATGCATCAAAGAATTCCTCGCCCTCTTTTTACAGAAAAATTCTTATAGCATCAACTATGTCATTTGTTCTGGTAATAGGAAAGAATTTGGTCAAAAACGTTTTACTTAGTTGATCCCAGGTGGCAATAGAATTTGAAGGAAGGCAATGTACTAGTGAGATGCTCTATCCTCAAGAGAAAAGGGGAACAATCTCAAACTAACTTCCTCCTCAGATAAATGTTTCTCCTTAAAGGTTTTAAGAACGGTTAGAAACTTATTGAGATGCTGATATGGATCTTCCCGTAGAAGTCCATGGAACTTAGGCAACATGCCCACAATCTGTGGGCAAATGCCATAGCTATCTGCAGTTGTCTCAGGTAAGACTATGCAGGTAGGTGGCCCTGTGGCCAAAGGTGAAAAGTAATCCCGAAGGGTAGCTTCTTGAGCCATAGGTGCAGGAGTTACTTCAGAAGGTGAAGTTGAGTCGTTTAACTCTACATCAGAAGGTATGGAGGTTGAGTCGTTAAACTCTTCCTCGGGAGGATTAGTGAGGTCCGTGATTGTGCTCTTTATGTAGATTGGAATAGGTTTGGACAAGATTTTACCAAATCTAAGTCTCATACAACATGCTCATTACATATGCCACAGAAGTCCTAAACATTCAAAAGCATCTAACAAGGGGCTCAAAAACTGACTTAATTTCGTGTTCACCCAAGTCAATGAGTTCTCCCTTGTGAATTTTCCCTATATTTTGAGAGTCAAGCAGCGAATAGCCAGTGTGGAAGGTTTTCCGTGTGTAGGCAATATTCCTTAATTAAGAAACCACAATGATTCTACACACGTGATCTGCAGGGGTTCTGATAGTAGACTTTTGACACCGACTATCAAAAGATTGTATTTTTGTATTTTCCTTCTTGTGCGTGTATAGATGGAGATCAAGGTAGACAAGTAACAAGCAAGGGTCGTACCGACCTCAGAGGTGGAGATCTTAGCTCAAACACAATTAAGAACAATGGTTAAGACACATTAATGAATCAATAATAAAAGTTGGAGAATTGGTTCTACTTCCTACAGGCAATAAATAATAAATAAATCCTAACTTAAGAATATGGAAGATATGGAAAAGAGAATTATATGATGACATAGGGGGAGTAGTAGGTTTCCACAAACTAGGTTATGCAATTATACCATGTTGTTCTTCATATTCAATCTATAATAATTAATAAGTCACCTCTCAGCTATTCTATTAATTATTAATACGAATAGTAATTAATCCTCACCTCTCAACTATTGAATCAATTAAAACGGGATTCTATTATGTATACTATTGAATATGCTTCATTAATCAAATCCTCACCTCTCAGCTATTGAATCTAATTAACTCCACATATTATTCATAATTAAATCCTCACCTCTCAGCTATTGAATTTAATCATGAAAGGGTTCCAATAAAAGATAAATATCATAAACATGCAGTAATCACCTCTCAGTTATTTCACTACACATCTACAATAAATATAATACTATTATCAAAACTAGGTCTCCCTAAATTCTAACAATAATATTTAATAACATGGATAACAATAGCATACAAACAATCATACTTACCTCATACTGCAGATAGAAGTAAATAAGCATTAAGAACCTTGAATCACAATGAATAAGAAGAAACAACATAATAACCATACATCACCTAGAAAGCTTCCACCTTCCCCCCATGATGATTTAGCTACTCATACCAATGGAACAAATAATTAAATCGAAGAACATCATAATTGAAATCATGGATTGATATTGATATTGAATTGAGTAGAATGAAGAAGAAGATCAACTCTTCTTCAATGGATCTTAAAGTGGAGGCTAAAAGATTAGCTTAGCTAAAAGATTAGTTTTTCTAAAAGATAATAAACCCTAGTTATAACTTCTCTTAAATATCTATTACATAGAAGAATACTTGCATGCAAAGTCTTCCTAAATTGATTAAATTCGTGGCTGCTGCTGTTGGCCCCATAGAGGGATTAGGCAATCAGCAAAACCTAATCCTCTTGGGCTAGAATTGTAGTTTGGGCCAAGACCTTCAGTTTGATAGCTCATGGGCCCCAATTGGACTTCTGGTTCTTCTTGTAGAGCCTTTATAAGATCAAGACCCAAAATAGGAAGTCCGGTCCACATGAATCAACAGATTTGACCCAAAGTCTTTAGAAGTCAGTAGTTGACCGAAAGTCATCCTAGGTCAGCAGCAGTTGACCCGAAGTCAACAGTTGACCGAAAAGTCAACCCTTGACCAAAAGTCGGGACCGTTACTCCACAAACTCTTACTGGATGAGTATAATTGATCCAGTGCACGCTTTTCTCTTGAACGTCATCACCAAACAGACCTGTTTCCCGCTCTCTTTGGGGGTGGGGAAGTCATTTCCCATCTTCTTTTAAGTCTCGAGTATCTGACTTTAAAAGACTCTTTGTTGTATCTTAGACATCAGGATCTCGCGCATTCCACTCTAGGGTTTTATCTCTCCTGTATCTTTGTTTAGAGTAGCGTTTATCTAGGGAGTGAATCCTGGTTGTTTGCGTGTCTGGCTGAAGACATTAAACTTAGCGCTCCTGGGAGGCAGCCCTGTGTATTTTATAAGCTCGATCGTACGTTTTTGCTTTTTTATTTGTTGTCGGGTTTAGTGGCTTTTTAGCTAATAAACTATCTCTTTTGAATTTGTGTGTTAGTTCTGTTTGGGGGTAGGCGTGGCCCACCACTCTCTGTTGTAGTTGTTTGGTTAAATAATTATTACGGTTACAAATTTGAATTTATTTTAATTTTTAGGATTTTATTTGACATCTTAATGGTACTTATATTCGGGAGAATATATTTATACATTATCATGGAATTTTCAAAAATAAATTTGAATTATTTCGTGCCTTTTTGCTTTTCGGGGGTAAAACCGTCATTTCACTAATTTCAGTGGTGGGGAAGTATCTAGGGGAAGTTACTTCTCTATATATACCCCCGGGTGTCTTTAGAAAAGTCACATGTCACTTTCATTTCAAAGTCAGAACCAAGTCAACGCGGGTCAAACCAAAGTCAGCAGAGTCTTCTTCCCTTCCAGAACTCGAGTCGAGTTCCTTATAGAGCATTCCAATCTCGACTCGAGAATCGAGGTAGATCAGTTTTTTCTCTCCTCCGATCTCCCTCGTCTGTGGTCCAAATTTCAAATTTCTTTCAGGGTTTTCTTCCTCTCTTCATTCTCTTCATTTCTATACCAAAGTCCTTGAGAATCAAGCCTCCAAGACAAAGATCTAGAGTGGTAGTTTGTGAGCCCGAGTATTCTTGCCTCTTTGACGATAATCGTTTTGGGAGTGGGTTTGTGGAGAGAATCTTCGCCCGAGGTTGGGATGTGCTCCTTGGCTCTGATTACGAGCCATTTGACCCTCAAATGGTTCGTCGATTTTACGAGTGAATGGAGTTGACCGATGATGGCGTTTTCATCAATTGGGACTCTGCCCATCGTTTCCTGCTCACGCTTGAGACTGTCTTCGTAGTCATGGTGCTTGAGCTTGACGAGGCTCCCCTTCAGCCGGAGGCTGCGCTGGTGACCCCGGACATCATCGAGACTGTTTTAGTCGATGACCAGGTGGCTCACCGGTATAGCAGCCATATCTCGATCGGTTGGCTCCGAGTCAACCAGGGCTTGGTGGCTCACAGGCTGACCACCAATGTTCTTGGGACGACAAGGACGAGCGAGCTGTTTTTGGAGGGTATTCACATCCTGCGGCTTCTACATGAGGACCTCCATGGCTACTGCATGGTCCGCTAACTATTTTCTACCATCACCGGCTCTCGAGCCACTTCTGCGCCTCTTCCCAGCCTGGTGATGAGTATTCTGCGCTACTGGGAGGCACCTAATCCTTCTGCCCTTTCTTGAGAGATAGTCGTCCGTCTCGAGGTCTCCAACCCTGGACTGTCTGCCTATCGACAGTCGTTGTGGGACCCTCAGGAGGAGGCATCCATTCACTACAGGCCTGGCGATTAGCGAGCATTTCCGCAGATCCATACCAATGAGGAGTGGTTCCAGCTTCTCTGGAGGGGTATGGGAGAGATCATGGATGCAGTAGATGACATCCAGCATTGTTTGGACGAAGGCCAGGCGCAGCCTTGTCGACGACGTGGTTGAGAGATTTTGTTTATTTAGCCATTGTAATTTTATTTGTTTATGTATTTTGGCTTCATTTTAATCTTTGCACTTTTGTATTTAAATTTCAATCCTTGTACTTTAATTCCAAAAATTAAGGAAGTGGATGAAATTTTAAATATTACAAACTTGTGTCCTTTTCTAAAAATTTTAGCCATTCTTGGGCTTCATTGCACAAAACTCTGGACTTGTAGAGTTATTTTCAAAATTTTCTGGTCCTAGGGACCTAAGTCCAATTACTTTAAAAGAAAAAGGATTAGGGTTTGATTTTTGGAAACCCTAAGGTTTTAGGCAATATTTGGTGTCCTAATAGGGCTCAAACTCTTTATTCTTGCCTATAAATACCAAACCAAAGTTAGGAGACCGTCACTCAAAATTCAAATTTTTTTTTTATTTTCTGGAACTCGCTAAATCTCGAGTCGAGTTCCTTATAGGCATTACTGAACTCGAGTCGAGTTCAGACCTGACAGTAGTTTTCTCTGTTGTTTAGGTGCTATTTTTTCTTGGTTTTCGTGCTTGTTTTTGGTATTCTCTTTTTCTTTTACAATGGCTAATGTTCAAAATGGGTTGTGGATGCCTAATGGGATGGATATTATCGCCGAGATGGATTTTTCTGGAATTATGGATGGCCCTTTTGGAGCTTCTTTTCGAGATGGGATTTTTGACAAAGGTTGGGAATGTTTTCTTTATGATTCTACTGCGGTGTATTCCCCTTCTATGGTAAATGACTTTTATCTTATGTTACACTTTGCCGATACTCTTCCCTTTGATGGTTTCCAAGTTCATATGCATTGTTTCCATGTGGTTTTTAATTCGTTTGCCATCACTCGGGCCATGAGAATTCCTCTTCAATTACGACCTATCTTGCGCCATTATAATTATTTACTTGCCAATGAGGTTGATATTTTGGATAATTACTTTGATCACTTTGGTCCTTGCATTTTTTCCTTCTATCCTGAGAATTATGCTAATGTTGCACCTACTAAATGCCTTCCTGCTAATGTGGCTATTGCTGCTTTATGGGCTATGCGGAATCTATTGGGTGCTGAAAGGTTGGATTATGTCAATGATATTACTATGCATGCAGTCTATGGTATTGTTAATGATTTTTATGCTCTTGACATATCCACCTGGGTTTTGGATGGTATTCAGAATGTTTTCCAATTTGGTCAAGAGAAGCTTGTTTTCCCTACTGCTATATGTAAGATTATCCTTCGTACCTATCCTGACTGGAGGAACATGTACAATGATTGGACTCGCTTTATACCTATGGATCCAACTCATCGTTATATTAGGAGAAGTCGCCTATTCACTTGGGTGCCTAACTCCGAGTATGTGGATTATCCTATCTTGCATAGGAATGATGAGTTTATGAATGAGGGTGAGGGTTCTTAGCATGTGATAAAGGATGCATTAGTTAATTGGCGTGATAGGTTGGATGGTTTTCCTACGTGTCAAGTTTGAAACCAATTGTGTAAAGTAGGATTTCCCTTTTTGTTGAGTCAATCCTTTATTTCAGTACATTTTATTTCAGTTGTGTCGTAGTATGGAATTCCTTGTAATCTCTATGTATATGGAGATAAATTTTTTTTTGTAGGAATTTATAAAGCGGTTTGAATTTTTAGTACACTCATGATAATATCTTTCTCTCTCTCTTTCATATGCTTACTATGAGCCTTGAGCACAAGGCAATCTCTTTGTTTGGGGGTTGGGGAAGTATTACAATCCTTTTTGCGAATGATTTTCAAACTTCTTTATCCATACTTGTGTAAAAATTCTAAAATTTTGAAAAATCAAAAAAATCTTTGTTACAAAGACTTTTTCAAAAAGTTGATAAGTACACCATCAATCATCATGGTTGAATTCTCTCTTTTTCAAGTTTAAGGACATTTATTGCTTCACCAAGTAGTTGAGTCTTATACTACATTTGCATAAGCATAAGCATGACATTCACCTTGAGAAACTTGAGGAATAAGTGTGGAGACTTAACCCAGTGAGCTTTTGAGACCCGTCCTTTTTTTGGAGAGTTATTACATACATCTGGAGTTAAAAGACTCAACCTCTCAGTTTTGTATGTTTTTAGTTTCATATTCGTTTCTATAATTAACCTTGAGATGACATCAAATGGGTGTAATATAAACTTGGGTCTTGTAGCTTATTCAAGATGTGATCACCATATCAGTACTTAGAAATGATACAAAGACATTTAGTTAAACCCTGTTTACCTTAGCCTACCCTAATGATTGTTTTATCCCTTAGGTTGACCATTCTGAGCCTTTCTTGTTACTTAGGCTTTTTCTTGAGTCCATTATCCTTACCCAACTCCATTGTGGGAGTAATTACCCTTAGAATGTTTAGGTCCTTTTACCCACTGTTTTTGGAACTTAAGGATGATTGTTTGTGTGGTTATAAGAAGAAAAAAGAAATACAAAGAAATCTCCAAATTAGTGAAATAAACCAAATATTGGAAATTAAAAAGTTTGAAGAAATTCCAGAAAAATCCAGAATCTTCCAAACCATTTTTAAATCCAAAAAAAAGGAAGATTCCAAGATATTAGCCAGAACTTCATTGAAATTTTCCCAAAAGAAGATGTGAAACACTTCTTCCCAAAAGAAAAATTCCCCAAAATTTCTCCATGTGCTGTTATTACAAATCACAAGTATTGAAGGCCCGAATGTTCCAAAAATGTTTCACAAAAGCCTTTTTCATTTCTAGCCCTGTCCTAAGCCAAGTTACAACCCATTACTGTCTTTTGTAAATCTAAGCTGATATGGTAGGATGTGGTGAGTAAGTGAGACAGTGCTAAGGTTAAAAACCCGACATCTCAAGCAAGGCTAATTTTTCCATTCTTTGAGACTAAGTTCATTCCATTACATCAGTCCGCTCTTATTGATATATGTGAGATGATTGTCCATCTTCCTTCCTCACATAGAGGTAAAATGATAAACACCATCTCTGAGTGACTTTATTTTTGAGTGTATGAGTGTGAAGTAGAATTCAAGGCGACCTTTCCAATGGTGACTTAAGACCCGTGGTAGTATGGGTACATTCCTGTCTTCAATGCACTTGAGACCGTTATGCTTGGTTCATATTTCATATCTTATTCATGCATTTCTAGTATGATATCTCATATGAATGGTTTTGCAATACTTATCTTTATCTTTGATATAACCATTTCTGAGGTAAATGGTGGAAAATCTTGTTCTTTGGATTAGTCATTGTAGTAAGTTTGTGGGTATCTTCTCTGGAAAACCCTCAGGAGAATATAACTCCTCCACTAGGGAAACCCTTGTGGAAAACCTTAGTTTTACTTCTCTTTTGAGTCCTTAATTCTTTTCTTCTCACCTTTGCTTGAGGACAAGCAAAGTGCAGTTTGGGGGTATTTGATAAGTCCTCAAAAGTTTATATTTATCCTCTGAATAATACCTTGTTTGTTTAGCACTTAGCCTATATTATTGTGTTATATCTATTGATTAGTGTTTTCTTGCCTATTGTGTAGGTTTCATGAACTGAAATGTGAATATTGTGTTAAAGCCCGCGAAAAGTTAAGAAAAACAACCAAAAAGGAGTTATTTGCACTAAGAGAGAAGAATTTATATTTGCACCCATAGATCTGTTGAGGGCAGCCCACGGTAAGTCCTGTTGACTTGACTTTATGTCAAAGTGGGGCGGTCCGAATCTCAGCCCAAACCGGGTCCCATTGAAGCCCAGAAGTCAGAATTTCTATTTTAGGCATTATTTTAAGTCCAAACTTAAAAAGGCTCTACAAGGAAATCCGGAAGTCTGATTGGGGCCCATGAGCTATCAAACCGAAGGTCTTGGTCCAAGATACAACTTAAGCCCAAAAGAATTAGGTTTTGCTGAAGACCTAATACCTCTAGAAGGCCAACAGCAGCAGCCACGAATTTGACCTAATTTGGAAGTCTTTGCATGCAAGTATAATGGTTTGTATTTTTTAATATAAGAGACGTAGTAGCTAAGGTTTAGGAAGCTTTTGAATAATCTTAGAATTGTGAGGAAAGTGAATATTTGTGAGAGAAAATTTCACCTTCTGGACTTGTTAAATTAAAAATCGATGATGAATTTATTCTAGGGCTAATAAAAAAAAAGTCTAGAAGCGTGTATTTAGAGAAATTCCCTTAATTTTCACCTTATCAATGACACGCTCAAAATTTTCTATAGATTTACCCCTATTAGATATCATGTTCATTTTGATCGACAAAAATAAGGATAATGTTTAGTGAATGAAAATCGATAGCCCAACTAAAGCTAAAAAACATATAAAAAGTTGTAATTTCTATATCATTAAGTGCCACATAATATTATTTCTTAGTTTTTTAAGGGGGAATAAATCTTGGGTTTTTAACTAGTCTAACACAATGATTCCACATCCAAACACCTCTTTGATAAACTTCTGCTGAAATTTGTTGATACTCTTCTTCCACCTCTGGATGCAATTTCAAAAATGTATAATGACATCGTTTGCCCATCCTTACAAGAGCAATACAACAATCTAAATCAACATCCTTTTTCTTTCCCTTTAGTATATCACCCATTTCATTACAGTGTGGGCCCATTTTATCAACACAAGAGTCTAAAAAGCTAACGACGGCTGGAGCCGGTGCATGTGCAATATCTAGCTCATCATTATTTGACATTGGGACCTTCGAACTAAAACTAGGTATAACCATGAGGGCACCAAAAATGACAACATATGCGACAATCATATTGATAGTTGCCATATTTTTATTGTTTTGAGCCTTTGTTCCGAAATAGATATATTTCTGCAAGAAGGACTTGTTTATATAGGCTTTAGAAATTTGAAAGTGTTACTTAATACAAGATCATTATATAGCAGTAATCAAATAAAAAAAATATTGCAAATTTATTACCATTAATTTGTCAGTACAAACAAAACTGATAAGTCTACATATTTTTATACTAGGAAAAAGCTTAGTTTTATATATACAAGAATACCAGATTTGTGAATGCAAGATTTCTTCATTTTCGTTCCCATATAACGCTTCAAATAGCTTTAATTTGCCAATAATATTTCGAGATTGTTGCCAATAATATTTCGAGATTGTTGCCAATGATCATATAATTTTATATATTAGGAGAAAATATTTTTTAAATTCGCTTAGTTAATTAAAAAGATATTTGGAATTAAATTTTTAAATATGTTAAAAATATATGAAAAATTAAAAAGAAAATCTTTAAATCTTTTTATAAGATGCTTGTATTCAATTTTTTGGAACTTAACATTTTTTGAGGAATTAACGCTAAAATCATAACAAGACCCATGCATAGCGTAGGCAAAAAAAGGCCATTAGTACATTCCTTAGAAAAAAATATACGAATTGAAATGTTTAGATAAACGTACACATAGATTTTTTTTTTCTTGAATATAATTCCCCCATCTTATTGACCACTTGTGGGGTTTTCTTTATTATGTATTTTTTTTTTTTTTTTTTTTTTTTGCCTTTAATATCAACTCTTTTCATATTTGGGTTCATTCCGCACAAGCCCAATAAATTTGGGTTTTAAAACCAAGGTAGGATCTTAAATAACAATACATTGCAAGTCTACTTCAAATTTAAAATTAACGTGTGACTAAATTAATTTGGTTCAAATTCCATAGGAATAAACAGAATGAGACCAGGGTAGGAGTCATCATCACTGAATTAGTTGAAATTCAATTTACACTTGTTCCATGTGTCGTGCATGTATAACTTAAAATTTTTAAAACACAATAATTGCCAACGACAATTTGTATACATATTTTTGTGTGAATGAAGAAGTGTAAAATATGTATCGTTGTGAACAGTAAAGTTGTTAGATGAAAATGGTTCAGTGTATGAACATTCCTTAGATTAATGTTTTTAGGATGGTAATGTTTGATGGTTAGGCTACTGTTAAGAGTATAGCCCCCCTAATACGACAACATATAATGTTATCATTTATGGTAAATGGGTGTAGCGCCAAAAAGAAGAATGTTCTTATTCGGGCTGGATTTCAGCATGGTTTTTTTATGTACCTTAGCTATATTTGGATCTTGGTGCTAAAAACGTTGTTTAACAATTGGTCATGGGTGAAATCCTGTTTCGACAATAAATCTGCAACCTAATTATTTTTTGGTCCATCACAATTGGAAATGTGTTGATCTTAATCCTATAAGAGAAATCCTTCACACAGACACTTATTAAAGGAGAACAACATAATTCCAGGTGGTACTATTTTTGAAGATAAAGTTCATAGAGAGTGTCACCTCATAATGCTAGTTTAAAAAGAATAAATAAATAAGGAACACCTTTTGGACTTGTTAAATTAAAAATCGATGATGAATTTATTCTTGGGCTAATAAAAATAAAGTCTAGAAAGATGTATTTAGAGACATTCCCTTAATTTTCACTTTATCAATGACACCCTCAAAATTTTCTAATGATTTACCCCATTAGATATCATGTTCATTTTGATCGACAAAAATAAGGATAATGTTTAGTGATGAAAATCGGTAGCCCAACTAAAGCTAAAAAACATACAAAAAGATGTAATTTCTATATCATTAAGTGCCACACAATATTATTTTTAGTTTTTTAAGGGAGAATAAATCTTGGTTTTTCAACTAGTCTAACACAATGATTCCACATCCAAACACCTCTTTGATGAACTTCCGCTGAAATTTGTTGATACTCTTCTTCCACCTCTGGAAGCAATTTCAAAAATGTATAATGACATCGTTTGCCCATGCTTACAAGAGCAGTACAACAATTTAAATCAACATCTTTTTTCTTTCCCTTTAGTATATCACCCATTTCATTACAGTGCGGGCCCATTTTATCAACACAAGAATCTAAAAAGCTAACGACTGCTGGAGCCGGTGCATGTGCAATATCTAGTTCATCATTATTTGACGTTGGGACCTCCAAACTAAAACTAGGTACAACCATGAGGGCACCAAAAATGACAACATATGTGACAATCATATTCATAGTTGCCATATTTTTATTGTTTTGAGGCTTTGTTCGGAAATAGATATATTTCTGTATGAATGACTTGTTTATATAGGCTTTAGAAATTTGAAAGTGTTACTTATTACAAGATCATTGTATAGCAGTAATCAAATAAAACAAACATTACAAATTAATTACCATTAATTTGTCAGTACGAACAAAATTGATAAGTCTACATATTTTTATACTAGGAAAACTTAGTTTTATATATACAAGAATACCTGATTTGTGAATGAAAGATTTCTTAATTTGCGTTCCCATATAACGCTTCAAATTGCTTTCATTTTCTTACTAGGTGGGATAAAACACTAAATATATAATTTGCCAATAATATTTCGAGATTGTTGCCAATGATCATATAATTTTATATATTAGGTGGAAATATGTTTTTAAATTCGCTTAGTTAATTAAAAAGATATTTGCATATAAATTTTTAAATATGTTAAAAATAAACAGAAAATTAAAAAACAATCTTTAACTCTTTTTATAAGATGCTTGAATTAAATATTTTGGAACTTTACATTTTTTGAGGAATTAACGCTAAAATCATAACTAGACCCATGCATAGCGTAGGCAACAAAAGCGATTAGTACATTCCTTAAAACAAATATACGAATTGAAATATTTAGATAAACGTACACATAGATTCTTTTTTTTCTTAAATATAATTCCCCCATCCTTATTGACCACTTGTGGGGTTTTCTTTATTATGTATTTTTTTTTTTTTTTGGCTTTAAAATCAACTCTTTTCATATTTGGGTTCATCCAGCCCAAACCCAATAAATTTTGGTTTTAAAACCTAGGTAGGTTCTTAAATGACAATACACTGCAAGTTTACTTCAAATTTAAAATTAACGTGTCACTAACTTAATTTGGTTCAAATTCTATAGGAATAAACAGAATGAGACCAGGGTAGGAGTCATCATCACTGAATTAGTCGAAATTCAATTTACACTTGTTCCATGTGTCGTGTATGTAAGACACAATAATTGTCAACGACCATTTGTATACATAGTTTTGTGTGAATTAAGAAGTGTAAAATGTGTATCGTTGTGAACAGTAAAGTTGTTGGATGAAATTGGTTCAGTGTATGAACATTCCTTAGATTAATATTTTTAGGATGGTAATGTTTGATGGTTTTGCTACTGTTAAGAGTATAGCCCCCCAATACGACAACATAGAATGTTATCATTTATGGTAAATGGGTTTAGAGCCAAAAGAAGAATGTTATTATTAGGGTCTGATTTCAGCATGGTTTTTTTTATGTACCTTAGCTATATTTGGATCTTGGTATAAAAAACATTGTTTAACAATTGGTCTTGGGTGAAATCCTGTTTCGACAATAAATCTGCAACTTAATTATTTTGTGGTCCATCACAATTGGAAATGTGTTGATCTTAATCCTATAAGACAAATCCTTCACACAGACACTTATTAAAGGATAACAACATAATTCCAGGTGGTACTATCTGTGAAGATAAATTTCATATAGTGTGTCACCTCATAATGCTAGTTTGAAAAAAAATAAATAAATAAGGAACACTTCCTGGACTTGTTAAATTAAAAATCGATGATGAATTTATTCTAGGGCTGATAAAAAAAAAAAGTCTAAAAGCATGTATTTAGAGACATTCACTTAATTTTCACTTTATCAATGACACCCTCAAAATTTTCTAAATATTTACCCCCATTAGATATCATGTTCATTTTGATCGACAAAAATAAGGATAATGTTTAGTGAATGAAAATCGGTAGCCCAACTAAAGCTAAAAAACATATACAAAGATGTAATTTCTATATCAGTAAGTACCACACAATATTATTTTTAATTTTTTAAGGGAGAATAAATCTTTGTTTTTCAACTAGTCTAACACAATGATTCCACATCCAAACACCTCTTTGATGAACTTCCGCTGAAATTTGTTGATACTCTTCTTCCACCTCTGGAAGCAATTTCAAAAATGTATAATGACATCGTTTGCCCATGCTTATAAGAGCAGTACAACAATTTAAATCAACATCTTTTTTCTTTCCCTTTAGTATATCACCCATTTCATTACAGTGCGGGCCCATTTTATCAACACAAGAATCTAAAAAGCTAACGACTGCTGGAGCCGGTGCATGTGCAATATCTAGTTCATCATTATTTGACGTTGGGACCTCCAAACTAAAACTAGGTACAACCATGAGGGCACCAAAAATGACAATATATGTGATAATCAAATTGATAGTTGCCATATTTTTATTGTTTTGAGGCTTTGTTCGGAAATAGATATATTTCTGTATGAATGACTTGTTTATATAGGCTTTAGAAATTTGAAAGTGTTACTTATTACAAGATCATTATATAGCAGTAATCAAATAAAAGAAACATTACAAATTAATTACCATTAATTTGTCAGTACGAACAAAACTGATAAGTCTACATATTTTTATACTAGGAAAACATTTAGTTTTATATATACAAGAATACCTGATTTGTGAATGAAAGATTTCTTAATTTGCGTTCCCATATAACGCTTCAAATTGCTTTAATTTTCTTACTAGGTGGGATAAAACACCAAATATATAATTTGCCAATAATATTTCGAGATTGTTGCCAATGATCATATAATTTTATATATTAGGTGGAAATATGTTTTTAAATTCGCTTAGTTAATTAAAAAGATATTTGCATATAAATTTTTAAATATGTTAAAAATAAACAGAAAATTAAAAAACAATCTTTAACTCTTTTTATAAGATGCTTGAATTAAATATTTTGGAACTTTACATTTTTTGAGGAATTAACGCTAAAATCATAACTAGACCCATGCATAGCGTAGGCAACAAAAGCGATTAGTACATTCCTTAAAACAAATATACGAATTGAAATATTTAGATAAACGTACACATAGATTCTTTTTTTTCTTAAATATAATTCCCCCATCCTTATTGACCACTTGTGGGGTTTTCTTTATTATGTATTTTTTTTTTTTTTTTGGCTTTAAAATCAACTCTTTTCATATTTGGGTTCATCCAGCCCAAACCCAATAAATTTTGGTTTTAAAACCTAGGTAGGTTCTTAAATGACAATACACTGCAAGTTTACTTCAAATTTAAAATTAACGTGTCACTAACTTAATTTGGTTCAAATTCTATAGGAATAAACAGAATGAGACCAGGGTAGGAGTCATCATCACTGAATTAGTCGAAATTCAATTTACACTTGTTCCATGTGTCGTGTATGTAAGACACAATAATTGTCAACGACCATTTGTATACATAGTTTTGTGTGAATTAAGAAGTGTAAAATGTGTATCGTTGTGAACAGTAAAGTTGTTGGATGAAATTGGTTCAGTGTATGAACATTCCTTAGATTAATATTTTTAGGATGGTAATGTTTGATGGTTTTGCTACTGTTAAGAGTATAGCCCCCTAATACGACAACATAGAATGTTATCATTTATGGTAAATGGGTTTAGAGCCAAAAGAAGAATGTTATTATTAGGGTCTGATTTCAGCATGGTTTTTTTTATGTACCTTAGCTATATTTGGATCTTGGTATAAAAAACATTGTTTAACAATTGGTCTTGGGTGAAATCCTGTTTCGACAATAAATCTGCAACTTAATTATTTTGTGGTCCATCACAATTGGAAATGTGTTGATCTTAATCCTATAAGACAAATCCTTCACACAGACACTTATTAAAGGATAACAACATAATTCCAGGTGGTACTATCTGTGAAGATAAATTTCATATAGTGTGTCACCTCATAATGCTAGTTTGAAAAAAATAAATAAATAAGGAACACTTCCTGGACTTGTTAAATTAAAAATCGATGATGAATTTATTCTAGGGCTGATAAAAAAAAAAAGTCTAAAAGCATGTATTTAGAGACATTCACTTAATTTTCACTTTATCAATGACACCCTCAAAATTTTCTAAATATTTACCCCCATTAGATATCATGTTCATTTTGATCGACAAAAATAAGGATAATGTTTAGTGAATGAAAATCGGTAGCCCAACTAAAGCTAAAAAACATATACAAAGATGTAATTTCTATATCAGTAAGTACCACACAATATTATTTTTAATTTTTTAAGGGAGAATAAATCTTTGTTTTTCAACTAGTCTAACACAATGATTCCACATCCAAACACCTCTTTGATGAACTTCCGCTGAAATTTGTTGATACTCTTCTTCCACCTCTGGAAGCAATTTCAAAAATGTATAATGACATCGTTTGCCCATGCTTATAAGAGCAGTACAACAATTTAAATCAACATCTTTTTTCTTTCCCTTTAGTATATCACCCATTTCATTACAGTGCGGGCCCATTTTATCAACACAAGAATCTAAAAAGCTAACGACTGCTGGAGCCGGTGCATGTGCAATATCTAGTTCATCATTATTTGACGTTGGGACCTCCAAACTAAAACTAGGTACAACCATGAGGGCACCAAAAATGACAATATATGTGATAATCAAATTGATAGTTGCCATATTTTTATTGTTTTGAGGCTTTGTTCGGAAATAGATATATTTCTGTATGAATGACTTGTTTATATAGGCTTTAGAAATTTGAAAGTGTTACTTATTACAAGATCATTATATAGCAGTAATCAAATAAAAGAAACATTACAAATTAATTACCATTAATTTGTCAGTACGAACAAAACTGATAAGTCTACATATTTTTATACTAGGAAAACATTTAGTTTTATATATACAAGAATACCTGATTTGTGAATGAAAGATTTCTTAATTTGCGTTCCCATATAACGCTTCAAATTGCTTTAATTTTCTTACTAGGTGGGATAAAACACCAAATATATAATTTGCCAATAATATTTCGAGATTGTTGCCAATGATCATATAATTTTATATATTAGGTGGAAATATGTTTTTAAATTCGCTTAGTTAATTAAAAAGATATTTGCATATAAATTTTTAAATATGTTAAAAATAAATAGAAAATTAAAAAACAATCTTTAACTCTTTTTATAAGATGCTTGAATTAAATTTTTTGGAACTTTACATTTTTTGAGGAATTAACGCTAAAATCATAACTAGACCCATGGATAGCGTAGGCAAAAAAAGCGATTAGTACATTCCTTAAAACAAATATACGAATTGAAATATTTAGATAAACATACACATAGATTCTTTTTTTTTCTTAAATATAATTCCCCCATCCTTATTGACCACTTGTGGGGTTTTCTTTATTATGTATTTTTTTTTTTTTTTTTGGCTTTAATATCAACTCTTTTCATATTTGGGTTCATTCAGCCCAAACCTAATAAATTTTGGTTTTAAAACCTAGGTAGGTTCTTAAATGACAATACACTGCAAGTGTACTTCAAATTTAAAATTAACGTGTCACTAACTTAATTTGGTTCAAATTCTATAGGAATAAACAGAATGAGACCAGGGTAGGAGTCATCATCACTGAATTAGTCGAAATTCAATTTACACTTGTTCCATGTGTCGTGTATGTAAGACACAATAATTGTCAACGACCATTTGTATACATAGTTTTGTGTGAATTAAGAAGTGTAAAATGTGTATCGTTGTGAACAGTAAAGTTGTTGGATAAAATTGGTTCAGTGTATGAACATTCCTTAGATTAATATTTTTAGGATGGTAATGTTTGATGGTTAGGCTACTGTTAAGAGTATAGCCCCCCCAATACGACAACATAGAATGTTATCATTTATGGTAAATGGGTTTAGAGCCAAAAGAAGAATGTTATTATTAGGGCCTGATTTCAGCATGGTTTTTTTTATGTACCTTAGCTATATTTGGATCTTGGTACAAAAAACATTATTTAACAATTGGTCATGGGTGAAATCCTGTTTCGACAACAAATCTGCAACTTAATTATTTTGTGGTCCATCACAATTGGAAATGTGTTGATCCTAATCCTATAAGACAAATCCTTCACACAGACACTTATTAAAGGATAACAACATAATTCCAGGTGGTACTATCTATGAAGATAAATTTCATATAGAGTGTCACCTCATAATGCTAGTTTGAAAAAAATAAATAAATAAGGAACACTTTCTGGACTTGTTAAATTAAAAATCGATGATGAATTTATTCTAGGGCTGATAAAAAAAAAAGTCTAAAAGCATGTATTTAGAGACATTCCCTTAATTTTCACTTTATCAATGACACCCTCAAAATTTTCTAAAGATTTACCCCCATTAGATATCATGTTCATTTTGATCGACAAAAATAAGGATAATGTTTAGTGAATGAAAATCGGTAGCCCAACTAAAGCTAAAAAACATATACAAAGATGTAATTTCAATATCATTAAGTGCCACACAATATTATTTTTAATTTTTTAAGGGAGAATAAATCTTGGCTTTTCAACTAGTCTAACACAATGATTCCACATCCAAACACCTCTTTGATGAACTTCCGCTGAAATTTGTTGATACTCTTCTTCCACCTCTGGAAGCAATTTCAAAAATGTATAATGACATCGTTTGCCCATGCTTATAAGAGCAGTACAACAATTTAAATCAACATCTTTTTTCTTTCCCTTTAGTATATCACCCATTTCATTACAGTGCGGGCCCATTTTATCAACACAAGAATCTAAAAAGCTAACGACTGCTGGAGCCGGTGCATGTGCAATATCTAGTTCATCATTATTTGACGTTGGGACCTCCAAACTAAAACTAGGTACAACCATGAGGGCACCAAAAATGACAATATATGTGATAATCAAATTGATAGTTGCCATATTTTTATTGTTTTGAGGCTTTGTTCGGAAATAGATATATTTCTGTATGAATGACTTGTTTATATAGGCTTTAGAAATTTGAAAGTGTTACTTATTACAAGATCATTATATAGCAGTAATCAAATAAAAGAAACATTACAAATTAATTACCATTAATTTGTCAGTACGAACAAAACTGATAAGTCTACATATTTTTATACTAGGAAAACTTAGTTTTATATATACAAGAATACCTGATTTGTGAATGAAAGATTTCTTAATTTGCGTTCCCATATAACGCTTCAAATTGCTTTCATTTTCTTACAGGTGGGATAAAACACTAAATATATAATTTGCCAATAATATTTCGAGATTGTTGCCAATGATCATATAATTTTATATATTAGGTGGAAATATGTTTTTAAATTCGCTTAGTTAATTAAAAAGATATTTGCATATAAATTTTTAAATATGTTAAAAATAAACAGAAAATTAAAAAACAATCTTTAACTCTTTTTATAAGATGCTTGAATTAAATATTTTGGAACTTTACATTTTTTGAGGAATTAACGCTAAAATCATAACTAGACCCATGCATAGCGTAGGCAACAAAAGCGATTAGTACATTCCTTAAAACAAATATACGAATTGAAATATTTAGATAAACGTACACATAGATTCTTTTTTTTCTTAAATATAATTCCCCCATCCTTATTGACCACTTGTGGGGTTTTCTTTATTATGTATTTTTTTTTTTTTTTTGGCTTTAAAATCAACTCTTTTCATATTTGGGTTCATCCAGCCCAAACCCAATAAATTTTGGTTTTAAAACCTAGGTAGGTTCTTAAATGACAATACACTGCAAGTTTACTTCAAATTTAAAATTAACGTGTCACTAACTTAATTTGGTTCAAATTCTATAGGAATAAACAGAATGAGACCAGGGTAGGAGTCATCATCACTGAATTAGTCGAAATTCAATTTACACTTGTTCCATGTGTCGTGTATGTAAGACACAATAATTGTCAACGACCATTTGTATACATAGTTTTGTGTGAATTAAGAAGTGTAAAATGTGTATCGTTGTGAACAGTAAAGTTGTTGGATGAAATTGGTTCAGTGTATGAACATTCCTTAGATTAATATTTTTAGGATGGTAATGTTTGATGGTTTTGCTACTGTTAAGAGTATAGCCCCCTAATACGACAACATAGAATGTTATCATTTATGGTAAATGGGTTTAGAGCCAAAAGAAGAATGTTATTATTAGGGTCTGATTTCAGCATGGTTTTTTTTATGTACCTTAGCTATATTTGGATCTTGGTATAAAAAACATTGTTTAACAATTGGTCTTGGGTGAAATCCTGTTTCGACAATAAATCTGCAACTTAATTATTTTGTGGTCCATCACAATTGGAAATGTGTTGATCTTAATCCTATAAGACAAATCCTTCACACAGACACTTATTAAAGGATAACAACATAATTCCAGGTGGTACTATCTGTGAAGATAAATTTCATATAGTGTGTCACCTCATAATGCTAGTTTGAAAAAAATAAATAAATAAGGAACACTTCCTGGACTTGTTAAATTAAAAATCGATGATGAATTTATTCTAGGGCTGATAAAAAAAAAAAGTCTAAAAGCATGTATTTAGAGACATTCACTTAATTTTCACTTTATCAATGACACCCTCAAAATTTTCTAAATATTTACCCCCATTAGATATCATGTTCATTTTGATCGACAAAAATAAGGATAATGTTTAGTGAATGAAAATCGGTAGCCCAACTAAAGCTAAAAAACATATACAAAGATGTAATTTCTATATCAGTAAGTACCACACAATATTATTTTTAATTTTTTAAGGGAGAATAAATCTTTGTTTTTCAACTAGTCTAACACAATGATTCCACATCCAAACACCTCTTTGATGAACTTCCGCTGAAATTTGTTGATACTCTTCTTCCACCTCTGGAAGCAATTTCAAAAATGTATAATGACATCGTTTGCCCATGCTTATAAGAGCAGTACAACAATTTAAATCAACATCTTTTTTCTTTCCCTTTAGTATATCACCCATTTCATTACAGTGCGGGCCCATTTTATCAACACAAGAATCTAAAAAGCTAACGACTGCTGGAGCCGGTGCATGTGCAATATCTAGTTCATCATTATTTGACGTTGGGACCTCCAAACTAAAACTAGGTACAACCATGAGGGCACCAAAAATGACAATATATGTGATAATCAAATTGATAGTTGCCATATTTTTATTGTTTTGAGGCTTTGTTCGGAAATAGATATATTTCTGTATGAATGACTTGTTTATATAGGCTTTAGAAATTTGAAAGTGTTACTTATTACAAGATCATTATATAGCAGTAATCAAATAAAAGAAACATTACAAATTAATTACCATTAATTTGTCAGTACGAACAAAACTGATAAGTCTACATATTTTTATACTAGGAAAACATTTAGTTTTATATATACAAGAATACCTGATTTGTGAATGAAAGATTTCTTAATTTGCGTTCCCATATAACGCTTCAAATTGCTTTAATTTTCTTACTAGGTGGGATAAAACACCAAATATATAATTTGCCAATAATATTTCGAGATTGTTGCCAATGATCATATAATTTTATATATTAGGTGGAAATATGTTTTTAAATTCGCTTAGTTAATTAAAAAGATATTTGCATATAAATTTTTAAATATGTTAAAAATAAATAGAAAATTAAAAAACAATCTTTAACTCTTTTTATAAGATGCTTGAATTAAATTTTTTGGAACTTTACATTTTTTGAGGAATTAACGCTAAAATCATAACTAGACCCATGGATAGCGTAGGCAAAAAAAGCGATTAGTACATTCCTTAAAACAAATATACGAATTGAAATATTTAGATAAACATACACATAGATTCTTTTTTTTTCTTAAATATAATTCCCCCATCCTTATTGACCACTTGTGGGGTTTTCTTTATTATGTATTTTTTTTTTTTTTTTTGGCTTTAATATCAACTCTTTTCATATTTGGGTTCATTCAGCCCAAACCTAATAAATTTTGGTTTTAAAACCTAGGTAGGTTCTTAAATGACAATACACTGCAAGTGTACTTCAAATTTAAAATTAACGTGTCACTAACTTAATTTGGTTCAAATTCTATAGGAATAAACAGAATGAGACCAGGGTAGGAGTCATCATCACTGAATTAGTCGAAATTCAATTTACACTTGTTCCATGTGTCGTGTATGTAAGACACAATAATTGTCAACGACCATTTGTATACATAGTTTTGTGTGAATTAAGAAGTGTAAAATGTGTATCGTTGTGAACAGTAAAGTTGTTGGATAAAATTGGTTCAGTGTATGAACATTCCTTAGATTAATATTTTTAGGATGGTAATGTTTGATGGTTAGGCTACTGTTAAGAGTATAGCCCCCCCAATACGACAACATAGAATGTTATCATTTATGGTAAATGGGTTTAGAGCCAAAAGAAGAATGTTATTATTAGGGCCTGATTTCAGCATGGTTTTTTTTATGTACCTTAGCTATATTTGGATCTTGGTACAAAAAACATTATTTAACAATTGGTCATGGGTGAAATCCTGTTTCGACAACAAATCTGCAACTTAATTATTTTGTGGTCCATCACAATTGGAAATGTGTTGATCCTAATCCTATAAGACAAATCCTTCACACAGACACTTATTAAAGGATAACAACATAATTCCAGGTGGTACTATCTATGAAGATAAATTTCATATAGAGTGTCACCTCATAATGCTAGTTTGAAAAAAATAAATAAATAAGGAACACTTTCTGGACTTGTTAAATTAAAAATCGATGATGAATTTATTCTAGGGCTGATAAAAAAAAAAGTCTAAAAGCATGTATTTAGAGACATTCCCTTAATTTTCACTTTATCAATGACACCCTCAAAATTTTCTAAAGATTTACCCCCATTAGATATCATGTTCATTTTGATCGACAAAAATAAGGATAATGTTTAGTGAATGAAAATCGGTAGCCCAACTAAAGCTAAAAAACATATACAAAGATGTAATTTCAATATCATTAAGTGCCACACAATATTATTTTTAATTTTTTAAGGGAGAATAAATCTTGGCTTTTCAACTAGTCTAACACAATGATTCCACATCCAAACACCTCTTTGATGAACTTCCGCTGAAATTTGTTGATACTCTTCTTCCACCTCTGGAAGCAATTTCAAAAATGTATAATGACATCGTTTGCCCATGCTTATAAGAGCAGTACAACAATTTAAATCAACATCTTTTTTCTTTCCCTTTAGTATATCACCCATTTCATTACAGTGCGGGCCCATTTTATCAACACAAGAATCTAAAAAGCTAACGACTGCTGGAGCCGGTGCATGTGCAATATCTAGTTCATCATTATTTGACGTTGGGACCTCCAAACTAAAACTAGGTACAACCATGAGGGCACCAAAAATGACAATATATGTGATAATCAAATTGATAGTTGCCATATTTTTATTGTTTTGAGGCTTTGTTCGGAAATAGATATATTTCTGTATGAATGACTTGTTTATATAGGCTTTAGAAATTTGAAAGTGTTACTTATTACAAGATCATTATATAGCAGTAATCAAATAAAAGAAACATTACAAATTAATTACCATTAATTTGTCAGTACGAACAAAACTGATAAGTCTACATATTTTTATACTAGGAAAACTTAGTTTTATATATACAAGAATACCTGATTTGTGAATGAAAGATTTCTTAATTTGCGTTCCCATATAACGCTTCAAATTGCTTTCATTTTCTTACAGGTGGGATAAAACACTAAATATATAATTTGCCAATAATATTTCGAGATTGTTGCCAATGATCATATAATTTTATATATTAGGTGGAAATATGTTTTTAAATTCGCTTAGTTAATTAAAAAGATATTTGCATATAAATTTTTAAATATTTTAAAAATAAATAGAAAATTAAAAAACAATCTTTAACTCTTTTTATAAGATGCTTGAATTAAATTTTTTAGAACTTTACATTTTTTGAGGAATTAACGCTAAAATCATAACTAGACCCATGCATAGCGTAGGCAAAAAAATCGATTAGTACATTCCTTAAAACAAATATACGAATTGAAATATTTAGATAAACGTACACATAGATTCTTTTTTTTCTTAAATATAATTCCCCCATCCTTATTGACCACTTGTGGGGTTTTCTTTATTATGTATTTTTTTTTTTTTTGGCTTTAAAATCAACTCTTTTCATATTTGGGTTCATCCAGCCCAAACCCAATAAATTTTGGTTTTAAAACCTAGGTAGGTTCTTAAATGACAATACACTGCAAGTTTACTTCAAATTTAAAATTAACGTGTCACTAACTTAATTTGGTTCAAATTCTATAGGAATAAACAGAATGAGACCAGGGTAGGAGTCATCATCACTGAATTAGTCGAAATTCAATTTACACTTGTTCCATGTGTCGTGTATGTAAGACACAATAATTGTCAACGACCATTTGTATACATAGTTTTGTGTGAATTAAGAAGTGTAAAATGTGTATCGTTGTGAACAGTAAAGTTGTTGGATGAAATTGGTTCAGTGTATGAACATTCCTTAGATTAATATTTTTAGGATGGTAATGTTTGATGGTTTTGCTACTGTTAAGAGTATAGCCCCCTAATACGACAACATAGAATGTTATCATTTATGGTAAATGGGTTTAGAGCCAAAAGAAGAATGTTATTATTAGGGTCTGATTTCAGCATGGTTTTTTTTATGTACCTTAGCTATATTTGGATCTTGGTATAAAAAACATTGTTTAACAATTGGTCATGGGTGAAATCCTGTTTCGACAATAAATCTGCAACATAATTATTTTGTGGTCCATCACAATTGGAAATGTGTTGATCTTAATCCTATAAGACAAATCCTTCACACAGACACTTATTAAAGGATAACAACATAATTCCAGGTGGTACTATCCGTGAAGATAAATTTCATATAGTGTGTCACCTCATAATGCTAGTTTGAAAAAAATAAATCAATAAGGAACACTTCCTGGACTTGTTAAATTAAAAATCGGTGATGAATTTATTCTAGGGCTGATAAAAAAAAAGAGTCTAAAAGCATGTATTTAGAGACATTCACTTAATTTTCACTTTATCAATGACACCCTCAAAATTTTCTAAAGATTTACCCCCATTAGATATCATGTTCATTTTGATCGACAAAAATAAGGATAATGTTTAGTGAATGAAAATCGGTAGCCCAACTAAAGCTAAAAAACATATACAAAGATGTAATTTCTATATCATTAAGTACCACACAATATTATTTTTAATTTTTTAAGGGAGAATAAATCTTTGCTTTTCAACTAGTCTAACACAATGATTCCACATCCAAACACCTCTTTGATGAACTTCCGCTGAAATTTGTTGATACTCTTCTTCCACCTCTGGAAGCAATTTCAAAAATGTATAATGACATCGTTTGCCCATGCTTATAAGAGCAGTACAACAATTTAAATCAACATCTTTTTTCTTTCCCTTTAGTATATCACCCATTTCATTACAGTGCGGGCCCATTTTATCAACACAAGAATCTAAAAAGGTAACGACTGCTGGAGCTGGTGCATGTGCAATATCTAGTTCATCATTATTTGACGTTGGGACCTCCAAACTAAAACTAGGTACAACCATGAGGGCACCAAAAATGACAATATATGTGACAATCATATTGATAGTTGCCATATTTTTATTGTTTTGAGGCTTTGTTCGGAAATAGATATATTTCTGTATGAATGACTTGTTTATATAGGCTTTAGAAATTTGAAAGTGTTACTTATTACAAGATCATTATATAGCAGTAATCAAATAAAAGAAACATTACAAATTAATTACCATTAATTTGTCAGTACGAATAAAACTGATAAGTCTACATATTTTTATACTACGAAAAAACTTAGTTTTATATATACAAGAATACCTGATTTGTGAATGAAAGATTTCTTAATTTGCGTTCCCATATAACGCTTCAAATTGCTTTAATTTTCTTACTAGGTGGGATAAAACACCAAATATATAATTTGCCAATAATATTTCGAGATTGTTGCCAATGATCATATAATTTTATATATTTGGTGGAAATATGTTTTTAAATTCGCTTAGTTAATTAAAAAGATATTTGCATATAAATTTTTAAATATGTTAAAAATAAATAGAAAATTAAAAAACAATCTTTAACTCTTTTTATAAGATGCTTGAATTAAATTTTTTGGAACTTTACATTTTTTGAGGAATTAACGCTAAAATCATAACTAGACCCATGGATAGCGTAGGCAAAAAAAGCGATTAGTACATTCCTTAAAACAAATATACGAATTGAAATATTTAGATAAACGTACACATAGATTCTTTTTTTTTCTTAAATATAATTCCCCCATCCTTATTGACCACTTGTGGGGTTTTCTCTATTATGTATTTTTTTTTTTTTTTTTTGGCTTTAATATCAACTCTTTTCATATTTGGGTTCATTCATCCCAAACCTAATAAATTTTGGTTTTAAAACCTAGGTAGGTTCTTAAATGACAATACACTGCAAGTGTACTTCAAATTTAAAATTAACGTGTCACTAACTTAATTTGGTTCAAATTCTATAGGAATAAACAGAATGAGACCAGGGTAGGAGTCATCATCACTGAATTAGTCGAAATTCAATTTACACTTGTTCCATGTGTCGTGTATGTAAGACACAATAATTGTCAACGACCATTTGTATACATAGTTTTGTGTGAATTAAGAACTGTAAAATGTGTATCGTTGTGAACAGTAAAGTTGTTGGATAAAATTGGTTCAGTGTATGAACATTCCTTAGATTAATATTTTTAGGATGGTAATGTTTGATGGTTAGGCTACTGTTAAGAGTATAGCCCCCCCAATACGACAACATAGAATGTTATCATTTATGGTAAATGGGTTTAGAGCCAAAAAAAGAATGTTATTATTTGGGCCTGATTTCAGCATGGTTTTTTTTATGTACCTTAGCTATATTTGGATCTTGGTACAAAAAACATTGTTTAACAATTGGTCATGGGTGAAATCCTGTTTCGACAATAAATCTGCAACTTAATTATTTTGTGGTCCATCACAATTGGAAATGTGTTGATCCTAATCCTATAAGACAAATCCTTCACACAGACACTTATTAAAGGATAACACCATAATTCCAGGTGGTACTATCTGTGAAGATAAATTTCATATAGAGTGTCACCTCATAATGCTAGTTTGAAAAAAATAAATAAATAAGGAACACTTTCTGGACTTGTTAAATTAAAAATCGATGATGAATTTATTCTAGGTCTGATAAAAAAAAAAGTCTAAAAGCATGTATTTAGAGACATTCCCTTAATTTTCACTTTATCAATGACACCCTCAAAATTTTCTAAAGATTTACCCCCATTAGATATCATGTTCATTTTGATCGACAAAAATAAGGATAATGTTTAGTGAATGAAAATCGGTAGCCCAACTAAAGCTAAAAAACATATACAAAGATGTAATTTCTATATCATTAACTGCCACACAATATTATTTTTAATTTTTTAAGGGAGAATAAATCTTGGCTTTTCAACTAGTCTAACACAATGATTCCACATCCAAACACCTCTTTGATGAACTTCCGCTGAAATTTGTTGATACTCTTCTTCCACCTCTGGAAGCAATTTCAAAAATGTATAATGACATCGTTTGCCCATGCTTATAAGAGCAGTACAACAATTTAAATCAACATCTTTTTTCTTTCCCTTTAGTATATCACCCATTTCATTACAGTGCGGGCCCATTTTATCAACACAAGAATCTAAAAAGCTAACGACTGCTGGAGCCGGTGCATGTGCAATATCTAGTTCATCATTATTTGACGTTGGGACCTCCAAACTAAAACTAGGTACAACCATGAGGGCACCAAAAATGACAACATATGTGACAATCATATTGATAGTTGCCATATTTTTATTGTTTTGAGGCTTTGTTCGGAAATAGATATATTTCTGTATGAATGACTTGTTTATATAGGCTTTAGAAATTTGAAAGTTTTACTTATTACAAGATCATTGTATAGCAGTAATAAAATAAAAGAAACATTACAAATTAATTACCATTAATTTGTCAGTACGAACAAAATTGATAAGTCTACATATTTTTATACTAGGAAAACTTAGTTTTATATATACAAGAATACCTGATTTGTGAATGAAAGATTTCATAATTTGCGTTCCCATATAACGCTTCAAATTGCTTTCATTTTCTTACTAGGTGGGATAAAACACTAAATATATAATTTGCCAATAATATTTCGAGATTGTTGCCAATGATCATATAATTTTATATATTAGGTGGAAATATGTTTTTAAATTCGCTTAGTTAATTAAAAAGATATTTGCATATAAATTTTTAAATAAGTTAAAAATAAATAGAAAATTAAAAAACAATCTTTAACTCTTTTTATAAGATGCTTGAATTAAATTTTTTAGAACTTTACATTTTTTGAGGAATTAACGCTAAAATCATAACTAGACCCATGCATAGCGTAGGCAAAAAAAGCGATTAGTACATTCCTTAAAACAAATATACGAATTGAAATATTTAGATAAACGTACACATAGATTCTTTTTTTTCTTAAATATAATTCCCCCATCCTTATTGACCACTTGTGGGGTTTTCTTTATTATGTATTTTTTTTTTTTTTGGCTTTAATATCAACTCTTTTCATATTTGGGTTCATCCAGCCCAAACCCAATAAATTTTGGTTTTAAAACCTAGGTAGGTTCTTAAATGACAATACACTGCAAGTGTACTTCAAATTTAAAATTAACGTGTCACTAACTTAATTTGGTTCAAATTCTATAGGAATAAACAGAATGAGACCAGGGTAGGAGTCATCATCACTGAATTAGTCGAAATTCAATTTACACTTGTTCGATGTGTCGTGTATGTAAGACACAATAATTGTCAACGACCATTTGTATACATAGTTTTGTGTGAATTAAGAAGTGTAAAATGTGTATCGTTGTGAACAGTAAAGTTGTTGGATGAAATTGGTTCAGTGTATGAACATTCCTTAGATTAATATTTTTAGGATGGTAATGTTTGATGGTTAGGCTACTGTTAAGAGTATAGCCCCCCAATACGACAACATTGAATGTTATCATTTATGGTAAATGGGTTTAGAGCCAAAAGAAGAATGTTATTATTAGGGTCTGATTTCAGCATGGTTTTTTTTATGTACCTTAGCTATATTTGGATCTTGGTATAAAAAACATTGTTTAACAATTGGTCTTGGGTGAAATCCTGTTTCGACAATAAATCTGCAACTTAATTATTTTGTGGTCCATCACAATTGGAAATGTGTTGATCTTAATCCTATAAGACAAATCCTTCACACAGACACTTATTAAAGGATAACAACATAATTCCAGGTGGTACTATCTGTGAAGATAAATTTCATATAGTGTGTCACCTCATAATGCTAGTTTGAAAAAAATAAATAAATAAGGAACACTTCCTGGACTTGTTAAATTAAAAATCGATGATGAATTTATTCTAGGGCTGATAAAAAAAAAAAGTCTAAAAGCATGTATTTAGAGACATTCACTTAATTTTCACTTTATCAATGACACCCTCAAAATTTTCTAAAGATTTACCCCCATTAGATATCATGTTCATTTTGATCGACAAAAATAAGGATAATGTTTAGTGAATGAAAATCGGTAGCCCAACTAAAGCTAAAAAACATATACAAAGATGTAATTTCTATATCAGTAAGTACCACACAATATTATTTTTAATTTTTTAAGGGAGAATAAATCTTTGCTTTTCAACTAGTCTAACACAATGATTCCACATCCAAACACCTCTTTGATGAACTTCCGCTGAAATTTGTTGAAACTCTTCTTCCACCTCTGGAAGCAATTTCAAAAATGTATAATGACATCGTTTACCCATGCTTATAAGAGCAGTACAACAATTTAAATCAACATCTTTTTTCTTTCCCTTTAGTATATCACCCATTTCATTACAGTGCGGGCCCATTTTATCAACACAAGAATCTAAAAAGCTAACGACTGCTGGAGCTGGTGCATGTGCAATATCTAGTTCATCATTATTTGACGTTGGGACCTCCAAACTAAAACTAGGTACAACCATGAGGGCACCAAAAATGACAATATATGTGACAATCATATTGATAGTTGCCATATTTTTATTGTTTTGAGGCTTTGTTCGGAAATAGATATATTTCTGTATGAATGAATTGTTTATATAGGCTTTAGAAATTTGAAAGTGTTACTTATTACAAGATCATTATATAGCAGTAATCAAATAAAAGAAACATTACAAATTAATTACCATTAATTTGTCAGTACGAATAAAACTGATAAGTCTACATATTTTTATACTAGGAAAAAACTTAGTTTTATATATACAAGAATACCTGATTTGTGAATGAAAGATTTCTTAATTTGCGTTCCCATATAACGCTTCAAATTGCTTTAATTTTCTTACTAGGTGGGATAAAACACCAAATATATAATTTGGCAATAATATTTCGAGATTGTTGCCAATGATCATATAATTTTATATATTTGGTGGAAATATGTTTTTAAATTCGCTTAGTTAATTAAAAAGATATTTGCATATAAATTTTTAAATAAGTTAAAAATAAATAGAAAATTAAAAAACAATCTTTAACTCTTTTTATAAGATGCTTGAATTAAATTTTTTAGAACTTTACATTTTTTGAGGAATTAACGCTAAAATCATAACTAGACCCATGCATAGCGTAGGCAAAAAAAGCGATTAGTACATTCCTTAAAACAAATATACGAATTGAAATATTTAGATAAACGTACACATAGATTCTTTTTTTTCTTAAATATAATTCCCCCATCCTTATTGATCACTTGTGCGGTTTTCTTTATTATGTATTTTTTTTTTTTTTTGGCTTTAATATCAACTCTTTTCATATTTGGGTTCATCCAGCCCAAACCCAATAAATTTTGGTTTTAAAACCTAGGTAGGTTCTTAAATGACAATACACTGCAAGTGTACTTCAAATTTAAAATTAACGTGTCACTAACTTAATTTGGTTCAAATTCTATAGGAATAAACAGAATGAGACCAGGGTAGGAGTCATCATCACTGAATTAGTCGAAATTCAATTTACACTTGTTCGATGTGTCGTGTATGTAAGACACAATAATTGTCAACGACCATTTGTATACATAGTTTTGTGTGAATTAAGAAGTGTAAAATGTGTATCGTTGTGAACAGTAAAGTTGTTGGATGAAATTGGTTCAGTGTATGAACATTCCTTAGATTAATATTTTTAGGATGGTAATGTTTGATGGTTAGGCTACTGTTAAGAGTATAGCCCCCCAATACGACAACATTGAATGTTATCATTTATGGTAAATGGGTTTAGAGCCAAAAGAAGAATGTTATTATTAGGGTCTGATTTCAGCATGGTTTTTTTTATGTACCTTAGCTATATTTGGATCTTGGTATAAAAAACATTGTTTAACAATTGGTCTTGGGTGAAATCCTGTTTCGACAATAAATCTGCAACTTAATTATTTTGTGGTCCATCACAATTGGAAATGTGTTGATCTTAATCCTATAAGACAAATCCTTCACACAGACACTTATTAAAGGATAACAACATAATTCCAGGTGGTACTATCTGTGAAGATAAATTTCATATAGTGTGTCACCTCATAATGCTAGTTTGAAAAAAATAAATAAATAAGGAACACTTCCTGGACTTGTTAAATTAAAAATCGATGATGAATTTATTCTAGGGCTGATAAAAAAAAAAAGTCTAAAAGCATGTATTTAGAGACATTCACTTAATTTTCACTTTATCAATGACACCCTCAAAATTTTCTAAAGATTTACCCCCATTAGATATCATGTTCATTTTGATCGACAAAAATAAGGATAATGTTTAGTGAATGAAAATCGGTAGCCCAACTAAAGCTAAAAAACATATACAAAGATGTAATTTCTATATCAGTAAGTACCACACAATATTATTTTTAATTTTTTAAGGGAGAATAAATCTTTGCTTTTCAACTAGTCTAACACAATGATTCCACATCCAAACACCTCTTTGATGAACTTCCGCTGGAATTTGTTGATACTCTTCTTCCACCTCTGGAAGCAATTTCAAAAATGTATAATGACATCGTTTGCCCATGCTTATAAGAGCAATACAACAATTTAAATCAACATCTTTTTTCTTTCCCTTTAGTATATCACCCATTTCATTACAGTGCGGGCCCATTTTATCAACACAAGAATCTAAAAAGCTAACGACTGCTGGAGCTGGTGCATGTGCAATATCTAGTTCATCATTATTTGACGTTGGGACCTCCAAACTAAAACTAGGTACAACCATGAGGGCACCAAAAATGACAATATATGTGACAATCATATTGATAGTTGCCATATTTTTATTGTTTTGAGGCTTTGTTCGGAAATAGATATATTTCTGTATGAATGACTTGTTTATATAGGCTTTAGAAATTTGGAAGTTTTACTTATTACAAGATCATTGTATAGCAGTAATAAAATAAAAGAAACATTACAAATTAATTACCATTAATTTGTCAGTACGAACAAAATTGATAAGTCTACATATTTTTATACTAGGAAAACTTAGTTTTATATATACAAGAATACCTGATTTGTGAATGAAAGATTTCTTAATTTGCGTTCCCATATAACGCTTCAAATTGCTTTCATTTTCTTACTAGGTGGGATAAAACACTAAATATATAATTTGCCAATAATATTTCGAGATTGTTGCCAATGATCATATAATTTTATATATTAGGTGGAAATATGTTTTTAAATTCGCTTAGTTAATTAAAAAGATATTTGCATATAAATTTTTAAATAAGTTAAAAATAAATAGAAAATTAAAAAACAATCTTTAACTCTTTTTATAAGATGCTTGAATTAAATTTTTTAGAACTTTACATTTTTTGAGGAATTAACGCTAAAATCATAACTAGACCCATGCATAGCGTAGGCAAAAAAAGCGATTAGTACATTCCTTAAAACAAATATACGAATTGAAATATTTAGATAAACGTACACATAGATTCTTTTTTTTCTTAAATATAATTCCCCCATCCTTATTGATCACTTGTGCGGTTTTCTTTATTATGTATTTTTTTTTTTTTTTGGCTTTAATATCAACTCTTTTCATATTTGGGTTCATCCAGCCCAAACCCAATAAATTTTGGTTTTAAAACCTAGGTAGGTTCTTAAATGACAATACACTGCAAGTGTACTTCAAATTTAAAATTAACGTGTCACTAACTTAATTTGGTTCAAATTCTATAGGAATAAACAGAATGAGACCAGGGTAGGAGTCATCATCACTGAATTAGTCGAAATTCAATTTACACTTGTTCGATGTGTCGTGTATGTAAGACACAATAATTGTCAACGACCATTTGTATACATAGTTTTGTGTGAATTAAGAAGTGTAAAATGTGTATCGTTGTGAACAGTAAAGTTGTTGGATGAAATTGGTTCAGTGTATGAACATTCCTTAGATTAATATTTTTAGGATGGTAATGTTTGATGGTTAGGCTACTGTTAAGAGTATAGCCCCCCAATACGACAACATTGAATGTTATCATTTATGGTAAATGGGTTTAGAGCCAAAAGAAGAATGTTATTATTAGGGTCTGATTTCAGCATGGTTTTTTTTATGTACCTTAGCTATATTTGGATCTTGGTATAAAAAACATTGTTTAACAATTGGTCTTGGGTGAAATCCTGTTTCGACAATAAATCTGCAACTTAATTATTTTGTGGTCCATCACAATTGGAAATGTGTTGATCTTAATCCTATAAGACAAATCCTTCACACAGACACTTATTAAAGGATAACAACATAATTCCAGGTGGTACTATCTGTGGAGATAAATTTCATATAGTGTGTCACCTCATAATGCTAGTTTGAAAAAAATAAATAAATAAGGAACACTTCCTGGACTTGTTAAATTAAAAATCGATGATGAATTTATTCTAGGGCTGATAAAAAAAAAAAGTCTAAAAGCATGTATTTAGAGACATTCACTTAATTTTCACTTTATCAATGACACCCTCAAAATTTTCTAAAGATTTACCCCCATTAGATATCATGTTCATTTTGATCGACAAAAATAAGGATAATGTTTAGTGAATGAAAATCGGTAGCCCAACTAAAGCTAAAAAACATATACAAAGATGTAATTTCTATATCAGTAAGTACCACACAATATTATTTTTAATTTTTTAAGGGAGAATAAATCTTTGCTTTTCAACTAGTCTAACACAATGATTCCACATCCAAACACCTCTTTGATGAACTTCCGCTGAAATTTGTTGAAACTCTTCTTCCACCTCTGGAAGCAATTTCAAAAATGTATAATGACATCGTTTGCCCATGCTTATAAGAGCAGTACAACAATTTAAATCAACATCTTTTTTCTTTCCCTTTAGTATATCACCCATTTCATTACAGTGCGGGCCCATTTTATCAACACAAGAATCTAAAAAGCTAACGACTGCTGGAGCTGGTGCATGTGCAATATCTAGTTCATCATTATTTGACGTTGGGACCTCCAAACTAAAACTAGGTACAACCATGAGGGCACCAAAAATGACAATATATGTGACAATCATATTGATAGTTGCCATATTTTTATTGTTTTGAGGCTTTGTTCGGAAATAGATATATTTCTGTATGAATGAATTGTTTATATAGGCTTTAGAAATTTGAAAGTGTTACTTATTACAAGATCATTATATAGCAGTAATCAAATAAAAGAAACATTACAAATTAATTACCATTAATTTGTCAGTACGAATAAAACTGATAAGTCTACATATTTTTATACTAGGAAAAAACTTAGTTTTATATATACAAGAATACCTGATTTGTGAATGAAAGATTTCTTAATTTGCGTTCCCATATAACGCTTCAAATTGCTTTAATTTTCTTACTAGGTGGGATAAAACACCAAATATATAATTTGCCAATAATATTTCGAGATTGTTGCCAATGATCATATAATTTTATATATTTGGTGGAAATATGTTTTTAAATTCGCTTAGTTAATTAAAAAGATATTTGCATATAAATTTTTAAATATGTTAAAAATAAATAGAAAATTAAAAAACAATCTTTAACTCTTTTTATAAGATGCTTGAATTAAATTTTTTGGAACTTTACATTTTTTGAGGAATTAACGCTAAAATCATAACTAGACCCATGGATAGCGTAGGCAAAAAAAGCGATTAGTACATTCCTTAAAACAAATATACGAATTGAAATATTTAGATAAACGTACACATAGATTCTTTTTTTTTCTTAAATATAATTCCCCCATCCTTATTGACCACTTGTGGGGTTTTCTTTATTATGTATTTTTTTTTTTTTGGCTTTAATATCAACTCTTTTCATATTTGGGTTCATTCAGCCCAAACCTAATAAATTTTGGTTTTAAAACCTAGGTAGGTTCTTAAATGACAATACACTGCAAGTGTACTTCAAATTTAAAATTAACGTGTCACTAACTTAATTTGGTTCAAATTCTATAGGAATAAACAGAATGAGACCAGGGTAGGAGTCATCATCACTGAATTAGTCGAAATTCAATTTACACTTGTTCCATGTGTCGTGTATGTAAGACACAATAATTGTCAACGACCATTTGTATACATAGTTTTGTGTGAATTAAGAAGTGTAAAATGTGTATCGTTATGAGCAGTAAAGTTGTTGGATGAAATTGGTTCAGTGTATGAACATTCCTTAGATTAATATTTTTAGGATGGTAATGTTTGATGGTTAGGCTACTGTTAAGAGTATAGCCCCCCAATACGACAACATAGAATGTTATCATTTATGGTAAATGGGTGTAGAGCCAAAAAGAAGAATGTTATTATTAGGGTCTGATTTCAGCATGGTTTTTTTTATGTACCTTAGCTATATTTGGATCTTGGTGCAAAAAACAATGTTTAACAATTGGTCATGGGTGAAATCCTGTTTCGACAATAAATCTGCAACTTAATTATTTTGTGGTCCATCACAATTGGAAATGTGTTGATCTTAATTCTATAAGACAAATCCTTCACACAGACACTTATTAAAGGATAACAGCATAATTCCAGGTGGTACTATCTGTGAAGATAAATTTCATATAGAGTGTCACCTCATAATGCTAGTTTGAAAAAAATAAATAAATAAGGAACACTTTCTGGACTTGTTAAATTAAAAATCGATGATGAATTTATTCTAGGGCTGATAAAAAAAAGAAGTCTTAAAGCATGTATTTAGAGACATTCACTTAATTTTAACTTTATCAATGACACCCTCAAAATTTTCTAAAGATTTACCCCCATTAGATATCATGTTCATTTTGATCGACAAAAATAAGGATAAGGTTTAGTGAATGAAAATCGGTAGCCCAACTAAAGCTAAAAAACATATACAAAGATGTAATTTCAATATCATTAAGTACCACACAATATTATTTTTAATTTTTTAAGGGAGAATAAATCTTTGCTTTTCAACTAGTCTAACACAATGATTCCACATCCAAACACCTCTTTGATGAACTTCCACTGAAATTTGTTGATACTCTTCTTCCACCTCTGGAAGCAATTTCAAAAATGTATAATGACATTGTTTCCCCATGCTTATAAGAGCAGTACAACAATTTAAATCAACATCTTTTTTCTTTCCCTTTAGTATATCACCCATTTCATTACAGTGCGGGCCCATTTTATCAACACAAGAATCTAAAAAGCTAACGACTGCTGGAGCCGGTGCATGTGCAATATCTAGTTCATCATTATTTGACGTTGGGACCTCCAAACTAAAACTAGGTGCAACCATGAGGGCACCAAAAATGACAACATATGTGACAATCATATTGATAGTTGCCATATTTTTATTATTTTAAGGCTTTGTTCGGAAATAGATATATTTCTGTATGAATAACTTGTTTATATAGGCATTAGAAATTTGAAAGTGTTACTTATTACAAGATCATTATATAGCAGTAATCAAATAAAAGAAACATTACAAATTAATTACCATTAATTTGTCAGTACGAACAAAACTGATAAGTCTACATATTTTTATACTAGGAAAAAACTTAGTTTTATATATACAAGAATACCTGATTTGTGAATGAAAGATTTCTTAATTTGCGTTCCCATATAACGCTTCAAATTGCTTTAATTTTCTTACTAGGTGGGATAAAACACTAAATATATAATTTGCCAATAATATTTCGAGATTGTTGCCAATGATCATATAATTTTATATATTAGGTGGAAATATTTTTTTAAATTCGCTTAGTTAATTAAGAAGATATTTGCATATAAATTTTTAAATATGTTAAAAATAAATAGAAAATTAAAAAACAATCTTTAACTCTTTTTATAAGATGCTTGAATTAAATTTTTTAAAACTTTACATTTTTTGAGGAATTAACGCTGAAATCATAACTAGACCCATGCATAGCGTAGGCAAAAAAAGCTATTAGTACAATCCTTAAAACAAATATACGAATTGAAATATTTAGATAAACGTACACATAGATTCTTTTTTTTCTTAAATATAATTCCCCCATCCTTATTGACCACTTGTGGGGTTTTCTTTATTATGTATTTTTTTTTGTTTTTTTTTTGGATTTAATATCAACTCTTTTCATATTTGGGTTCATTCAGCCCAAACCCAATAAATTTTGGTTTTAAAACCTAGGTAGGTTCTTAAATGACAATACACTGCAAGTGTACTTCAAATTTAAAATTAACGTGTCACTAACTTAATTTGGTTCAAATTCTATAGGAATAAACAGAATGAGACCAGGGTAGGAGTCATCATCACTGAATTAGTCGAAATTCAATTTACACTTGTTCCATGTGTCGTGTATGTAAGACACAATAATTGTCAACGACCATTTGTATACATAGTTTTGTGTGAATTAAGAAGTGTAAAATGTGTATACTTGTGAACAGTAAAGTTGTTGGATGAAATTGGTTCAGTATATGAACATTCCTTAGATTAATATTTTTAGGATGGTAATGTTTGATGGTTAGGCTACTGTTAAGAGTATAGCCCCCCCAATACGACAACGTAGAATGTTATCATTTATGGTAAATGGGTTTAGAGCCAAAAGAAGAATGTTATTATTAGGGCCTGATTTCAGCATGGTGTTTTTTATGTACCTTAGCTATATTTGGATCTTGGAACAAAAAACATTGTTTAACAATTGGTCATGGGTGAAATCCTGTTTCGACAATAAATCTGCAACTTAATTATTTTGTGGTCCATCACAATTGGAAATGTGTTGATCTTAATCCTATAAGACAAATCCTTCACACAGACACTTGTTAAAGGATAACAACATAATTCCAGGTGGTACTATCTGTGAAGATAAATTTCATATAGAGTGTCACCTCATAATGCTAGTTTGAAAAAAATAAATAAATAAGGAACACTTTCTGGACTTGTTAAATTAAAAATCGATGATGAATTTATTCTAGGTCTGATAAAAAAAAAAGTCTAAAAGCATGTATTTAGAGACATTCCCTTAATTTTCACTTTATCAATGACACCCTCAAAATTTTCTAAAGATTTACCCCCATTAGATATCATGTTCATTTTGATCGACAAAAATAAGGATAATGTTTAGTGAATGAAAATCGGTAGCCCAACTAAAGCTAAAAAACATATACAAAGATGTAATTTCTATATCATTAAGTGCCACACAATATTATTTTTAATTTTTTAAGGGAGAATAAATCTTGGCTTTTCAACTAGTCTAACACAATGATTCCACATCCAAACACCTCTTTGATGAACTTCCGCTGAAATTTGTTGATACTCTTCTTCCACCTCTGGAAGCAATTTCAAAAATGTATAATGACATCGTTTGCCCATGCTTATAAGAGCAGTACAACAATTTAAATCAATATCTTTTTTCTTTCCCTTTAGTATATCACCCATTTCATTACAGTGCGGGCCCATTTTATCAACACAAGAATCTAAAAAGCTAACGACTGCTGGAGCCGGTGCATGTGCAATATCTAGTTCATCATTATTTGACGTTGTGACCTCCAAACTAAAACTAGGTACAACCATGAGGGCACCAAAAATGACAATATATGTGACAATCATATTGATAGTTGCCATATTTTTATTGTTTTGAGGCTTTGTTCGGAACTAGATATATTTCTGTATGAATGACTTGTTTATATAGGCTTTAGAAATTTGAAAGTGTTACTTATTACAAGATCATTGTATAGCAGTAATCAAATAAAAGAAACATTACAAATTAGTTACCATTAATTTGTCAGTACGAACAAAACTGATAAGTCTACATATTTTTATACTAGGAAAAAACTTAGTTTTATATATACAAGAATACCTGATTTGTGAATGAAAGATTTCTTAATTTGCGTTCCCATATAACGCTTCAAATTGCTTTAATTTTCTTACTAGGTGGGATAAAACACTAAATATATAATTTGCCAATAATATTTCGAGATTGTTGCGAATGATCATATAATTTTATATATTAGGTGGAAATATTTTTTTAAATTCGCTTAGTTAATTAAAAAGATATTTGCATATAAATTTTTAAATATGTTAAAAATAAATAGAAAATTAAAAAAAAATCTTTAACTTTTTTTATAAGATGCTTGAATTAAATTTTTTGGAACTTTACATTTTTTGAGGAATTAACGCTAAAATCATAACAAAACCCATGCATAGCGTAGGCAAAAAAAGCTATTAGTACATTCCTAAAAACAAATATACGAATTGAAATATTTAGATAAACGTACACATAGATTATTGTTTCTTAAATATAATTCCACCATCCTTATTGACCACTTGTGGGGTTTTCTTTATTATTATTTTTTTTTTCTTTTTGCCTTTAATATCAACTCTTTTCATATTTGGGTTCATTTAGCCCAAGCCCAATAAATTTTGGTTTTAAAACCTGATTTCAGCATATAGAGTGTCACCTCATAATGTTAGTTTGAAAAAAATAAATAAATAAGGAACACTTTCTGGACTTGTTAAATTAAAAATCGATGATGAATCTATTCTAAGGCTGATAAAAAAAAATCTAAAAGTTTGTATTTAGAGACATTCTCTTAATTTTCACTTTATCAATGACACCTGTCGATGCAAAAATTTGATCCACAAACTCGAGATATATATAGATTGATCGTACAGTTACAATGAAAGCCTTGTATAGGCGGAGATAAGATGGGGGGTATACAATGAGATTGGACCTGATCGGAATCAGGCTGCTTACGTATCCAAGATGATGAACTTGGAATCAAGTCTCTGCTTCCACTAAGCTCTAATGGAGTAGCTCAGCAAAAGACTCGTAGTTCAGGAGGTTTAGAAATCTTGTATTTGTAGTAGGCCGGAGAAGGTTGGCTCAACCACCCCTCCGGTTTTGACTCAACGAACTCAGGTAGTTCAACTGTGAAGATATTTTCCATGGTGATAGCTTGCATGCAGCCGAGCTGTTATCTCCTTGGTTTGAATCCCTTTTGACCAGGATGAGTGCCATGTGGTATCTTCTGATAGGTCCTGGTTCAACCTGGGTTTTCTTTATCTTCTCCAGCGGGCTAGAACCATGGGTTCTGTTAGCCTGGAATATCGCTGGACTTATCCAGTTGGTTGGGACTTGGATTGACCAAGCCTGAAAGCAAAGACTTGGGCTTGACTCCTCTGACCAGAGGCCCAATCGTCATTGCATACACCCTTGCGAGGTCCTCTGGGCTTCTGTGTTGAGCCTTTGGATGAGCCCTTGTCGCTGTTGGACGTTACTGGGCCGGACCTGACATACTTGACTGAGGTCGGCCTGGTCGATGTATGGGAGCCGGCGGTTCAACTTCTTATACAGTAACCGGGGCTCCACCCATTGGTCGTGGACTATCCGGTGGGTCAAGGTCCACAGAGCGTATGTGGATCCCTTGAAACTGGGTTGGGCCCTACCCGATAGCCTAGGCTTGGCTGGCTAATGCTCAGGTGCTCCCGGTTTAGCTTCTTATACAACCATCGGTGACACCTGTCGGGTTTTTTACCTAGGGTACACACATCGCCCCCTCTTTGTCAAGTAGAAAATTTGCATGGGAAAGATTTTCACTATATCTTCCCCGGTTGTTGATATTCAGAGGATTCCTTCCTTGACACGGTTCTTGTTGACGATTCCGTATCCCTTGGATCAAGGATTAGGGTTTCCTTCCTCCTCTATAAATAGGGAGCCGGAGGTGTAGAAGGATGTCCACTTCTCTTTCTCTGTTCCCTGTTGTTGTTGCTACTGTTGTTGTTGAAGCTTCTTCTGAAGAATGGCTGACGACCGGAGTACTATCCAGAAGTATATCATGGACATGCGGGAGAAAATGGCCCTGGAAATCGAGGACCGGGATCGCCGTATCGAATTGATGACGACCTCCTGTGTGTACCCTAGGTAAAAAACCCGAAAGGTGTCACCGATGGCTATATAAGAAGCTAAACTGGGAGCACCTGAGGATTAGCCAGCCAAGCCTGGGCTATCGGGTAGGGCCCAACCCGGTTGCAAGGGATCCGCTCTGTGGACTTGACCCACCGGATAGTCCACGACCAATAGGTGGAGCCCCGGTTACTGTATAAGAAGTTGAACTGTGGGCTCCCATACATCGACCATGCCCACCTTAGTCAAGTAGGCCAGGTCCGGCCCATTAAGGTCCAGCAGCGACAGGGGCTTATCCAAAGGCTTAGCACAGAAGTCCAGAGGACCTGGCCAGGGATTATGTAGTGGAGATTGGGCCTCCGGTCAGAGGAATCAAGCTTAAGTCATTGCTTTCAGGCTTGGTCAATCCAAGTCCCAACCAACTGGATAAGTCCAGCGAGATTCCAGGCCAACAGAACCCATGGTTCTAGCCCGCTGGAGAAGATAAAGGAAACCCAGGTTGAACCAGGACCTATCAGAGGATGCCACGTAACAGTCATCCTGGTCAAAGCGGATTCAAACCAAGGGGATAACTTCTCGGCAGCATGCAAGCTATCTCCACGGAAAACATCTTCACAGTTGAACTACCTGATTTCGTGGAGTCAAAACCGGAGGGGTGGTTGAGCCAGTCTCCTCCGGCCAACTATAAATACAGAGTTCTAAACCTCCTGAACTACGACTCTTTCACTGAGCTACTCTAAGTTCATCATCTTGAATACGTACGCAGCCTGATCCCAATCAGGTCCAGTCTCACTGTATACCCCAATCCTATCTCTGTCTATACAAGGCTTTCATTGTAACTGTTCGATCAATATATACACATCTCGAGTTTGTGGATCAAATTTTTGCACCCACACTCTTTGCCACCCACCGTGGGGCTGAATCTCCCATCAGTTCCAGAGCCTTACAAGAAGTCTCGATTCAGTCATACCGGAATTACTGCAGCAATGGCTGGAAGTAAGAGATGCCCAAGTCGTTCCAACAATGGAATGAGCCTAGTTACCGAAAGTCAGACAGAGAACCTTTCTCCTAGGTCTCTGGTTCTTGAAGCAACAGAACCGGTGAATCAAGAATCAGTTCTCGGGAGTGAGGGCCACGATCAGGGCTCGCAACACTCTGAAAGTGGACAGCCGGAGGTAGAGAACTTAGTGGTACAAATCACTAACGATCCTGGTAATCCTAATACGGTCAGCCGGACCGTCAGGATACCAGCATCACAAGATCCTGAACCTTCCAGGGCAACCGCTGCACGAAGAGACCAGAGAACCTCCCCCCCTGACAACGGGAGGAGGATATATCGATCAGCAGAAGGGAAAAGGACCAGGGGTCGAGTCCCCAACTGCAATCATCAAGCGGCTGACCAGGGAAAATGCAGAACTAAGGAGAAAGAAGAGAGCCAGGGCCGGAGATAGCCAGTCATCTTCCGCCCCGTCTTTGAGTCCATCTCCTCAGAAGAAGATAAGGCCACGGTCAAGCAGTGACCGGAGTCTTACCCCTCGTAGCCATGGTCTCCGTCATGTCTGGGACAGGCTAGCACCAGGGAGAGATAAGATGTCTATTTCTCCAGTTCAGAGACATCGTCGCGGACGTGCAAGAACACTCAGGCCACGTCATGGCCGCAGGGTTGCCCGTAGCAGATTTGTCGAAGAAGCCACTCCCCCAGAAAGGCTGCGTCAGAGGAGGCACCAGAGTACTCCCCCGACACGCCATAGTCAGAGAACTAGAAGCCCTCAAATGGCCCACATTTATCAGAGACAACCAGAGCTGAATGTGGAACAGATGAATCAACTCTAGCTGCAAGAGATGATCGACCTTGCTTTTTCCAACAAATCCAACCGGGATGAGTGAATCAGAAAGCTTACTCTTTCAAGGTTAGCCGTATCACCTTTTGCAGAAAAGGTCAGGAGTCATATAGTCCGGGCCAGCTTCAAGCAGCCGCCCTTCCAACAGTATGACGAGACAAGCGGTTGTCCGGTTCAACATGTTATGAACTACTAAAGCACCATGGCCATCTGGGACCATGATGACAAGCTACTTGCAAAAATGTTTGTTGCTTCACTCAAAGGCTAAGCACAGACGTGGTATCACAATCTTCAACCCGCATCCATCCACACATTCGTACAACTGGCTGAGTTGTTCGAAGAAAAGTATCGCTTCAATGTGAAGATTAAGAAGGGAGCTGAAGTCCTGTTCCCCCCTGCAGATGGACTAGAGCGTAACGCTCAGGAATTTCGCCCGAAGGTTTCGAACCCTATTATCTGAGGTACAGGACGCATCTGATAGCATGGTCATTCAAGCTTTCAAATATGCCCTGAACAGCAACCATGAAGAATTGTACCGGTCACTGGCAAGGAACCCTCCCTCCTCTGTTTCGGCCTTGCTCGAGAAAGTGGAAAGGTATGCGCAGGAGGAAGACGACCTGAAAGCCAGAAGAAAGAGACTTGTCGGAGGCCAAACCTCCGAGAAGCCGCTGAAGGCAAAGGAAGAAAGCTCCGGCAGGGATCGCAAAGATGAAAAAGCCTCCGACAGGAACAAGGACAGGAAAGGGAAGGCGCCAGCCCGGCAACCCGACCGTGGGTAAGAGAAGTCTACCGGTGGCGAACGGAAAGAAAGGGAGTTCACACCCTTAAGATTCCAGATCGAGGAAGTATTCAAAAAGATCAAGAACAGAGTGTTGTTCAAGAAGCCTGCCCCTCTTCCGGCAGACCCAGGGGGCAGGAGAGATAAGTCCAAAAAGTGTGACCATCACAATGATTACGGTCACGAACTGGAGAATTGCAGGTCGTTGAAGTATGAAATGTAACGCCTGGTCGATGTTAGCCTCATCCTTGACATGGTACAGACCGGAACGGTCGGACAGGTAAAAACCGGAGATCGAATTACATATGTCTGCCACGTACAGACACCCGGTTCTTCCAGGACAGAAAGGAAGAATTGCGCTCGGTAAAAGCTCCGGTGGATAAGGCATGTCCATGAGGTTTGACATTCACAGAAGAAGACGAAAGGGGTGTGCATTATCCACAAAATGATGCCCTAGTCATCACAGCATGGATTGGAGTCTACCGGATCGTGAACACCTCCAGTGTTATGTTCTCATGCGCCTACAAAGCTATGGAGCTATCTAATGGTCTCATAGAATCTGATGAGACTCCTATCTATGGGTTTAACGGGGAGCCAGCACAGTCCTCCAGGCGAGTCCACCTGCCAATCACGGTGGGGTTAACACCGTCAGGATAGACTTCCTGCTGGTCGACTCCCCATCCTGCTACAACGTTATTCTGGGATGGGACTGGATTCATCAGATGAATGCCTATGTCCACCTTCCACCAGAGCCTCAAATTCCCGACACCCAACGGAAATTACAGAGTCAAGGGAGACCAAGGGACTACATTCAAGTGCCATCTCGATGCTGTCAAAGGAAAGTCCATCTCCGAGACCAAGGGGAACATTATCTTCCTGACAGACTCTCATCAATAGCAACCATCTTCTGGCAAGTCTACTAAGGGGAAGCCAGACTTGAGAACCGGGATATCACCAGCGGTCGACGAGCTGGAGGAAGTTATTGTGGGAGCGGAGTCCCACAAGACAACTTACATCTCTTCCGGTCTACCGGAGGCAGAGAAGGATTCCATGATCACTCTGCTCCGACAGAATCACCACGTCTTCGCGTGGAGTGTCAACGAGATGCCAGGAATAGACCCTGTGGTCGCTTGCCATAAGTTGGACATTGATCCTCAGCACAAACCGGTCAAGCAGAAACCAAGGCGAATGGCACCAGATCGAAAACTGGCAGTCAACAAAGAAGTCGATCGGCTACTTTCAGTTAACTTCATCAAACCAGTCATCTACCCTACCTGGGTTTCCAACATCATCGCCGTCCCAAAGAAGGATGGTAAGATTCGAGTTTGCATCGATTTTACTAATCTTAATAAAGCATGTCCTGGGCACCCATATCTACTTTCCAGGATCACAGACATGGTAGACGCCAGCGCCGGTTATCAAAGATTGTCCTTCATGGACGCCTATTCTGGTTACAAACAGATTCCACTTCACAAGGAAAATTAGGAACATACCGCATTCATCACCGACCGGGGCTTTAGTGCTATCGGTTGATGCCGTTTGGTCTGAAGAACGCCAGAGCAACATACCAGAAGCTAGTCAACACCATCTTCAAAGAGCTCATAGGTCGGACCATGGAAGTCTACATAGACGACATGGTGTTCAACACCAAGGAGAAAGACAATCATTTGCGAGATCTACAGCAGGCATTCGACATCCTGACACGGTACAACATGAAGCTGAATCCAGCCAAATGTTCTTTTGGTCTTTCCTCCGGCAAGTTCCTTGGTTTTCTCATTACCAACCAGGGCATAAAAGCCAATCCTGATCAGATCCGGGCAGTCGTAGAGATGCCCGCCCCAAAGACAGTGAAAGAATTCCAGAGGCTAATCGGGAGGTTAGCCGCTCTCAACAGGTTCATCTCCCGGTACTCAGACCGATGCAAGCCATTCTTCAATACAATCAAAGCTAATGTGGAATGGAATCCTACTTGTCAGCAAGCCTTTGATGAAATCAAAGCATATCTCACTCAACCTCCAGTCCTCAAAGCACCACAGACCGGGCAACCAGTCGGCATCTATCTGGCCGCATCCGATATAGCAGTCAATACGGTCATATTTGTGGAAGAACCGGATGAAAAGCTAGTCTACTTCATCAGCAAAATACTACAGGGAGCTGAGACAAGATATTCAAAAATCGAAAAGATAGCTCTGGCATTGGTACATGCAGCCAGGAGGCTAAAACCTTATTTCCAAGGTAGAGCAGTCAAGGTCTACACAGAGTTCCCGCTCAGAAAAGCACTTGGGAAGCAGGAAGAGTCTAATCGACTCATCGAATGGTCCAGCTACCTCAGCGCATACTAAATACTTTATGAACCAAGAACCGCGGAGAAAGGGCACGCGATAGCCTCCTTGATGGTAGACTTTCCCATCGAGGATATCCCGGTCAATTCAGAACTAGAGGAGGATACACTGGGGGAGAACGATGCCCCCTGTCACAGGAGTCTCTGGCCAAAGGAGACAACGAAGCATGGACAATCTATACTAACGTATCCAATAACTATACAGGGTCCGACATAGGTTGTCTCTTGATAAGCCCAGATGGACAGAAGACAGAAAAATTTGTCAGACTGGGATTCCAAGCTTCAAACAACGAGGCTGAGTACGAAGATCTTATATATGGTCTCCAGACAGCGCTCCAACTGGAGGCGCGGAGAGTCATGGTCAAGACAGATTCAAAGCTAGTGGCGAACTAGTTCGCTGGATCCTTCCAAGCCAAGGACGACCGGATGGAAAAATACCTTGATGTCATCCACTCCATGGCAGGGAAGTTCGGATTCATCACGGTCGAGCAGCGACCAAGGATAGACGTCAGGCATGCAAATGCCCTGGCGTATCTTTCTTCTTCTATCAGGACGACAGAGCCCCGACAGCTATCAATCAGATACCAGAAAGAGCCGAGTATCGGGCCCAAAGATCCAGAAATGCCGCTACCGGAGGTCTATCTCCTGGAGTGCAAACATTGGAAGGAAGTTCTCACGGGGACTACCAAAGGACAAAAAAGAAGAAGAGATGAAGAATCTTCACAGCCCGGCAACGAGCCCAACACACAAGGCGAGTCGAGTCAACCATCTCAGGGTCAGACACTGGACCCACCAGAATCGCAACTCCAAGACTGGAATCCTTGCCTCACCAGAGGCCGGATTGAAGCAATGCCAGCGTCAACGGAGCCGGATGAATCGGATCCGTCAGAACCATCACTCTCTCATGTCCACATCGATTTGGAGCTCCCACCAGAGGAGCCAATTGAAGACATTCCACACAATCTGAATTCTGAAGTAGACAGAATTGACGCCAAGTTGCAATCCAGCAATGGTCAAGACTGGAGGAAGCCATACATCAACTTCCTTGTCCACCATTTGCTCCCTGAAGAACAAAAGTTGTCGGCCAAAGTCAAGAGGGATGCATGGAAATTCACTGCCATACCGCACCAGGGGTCACACAGGCTGTACATGAAGAGCCATGGCTCCTGTGTCTTGTTTAGATGCCTTACTCCAGAGCAAGTCCTGATCATACTGAAAGAGATCCATGCTAGGATCTGCGGCAACCATTCCGGGAGCAAAAATCTAGCACAGAAGACAATGATCCAAGGATATTGGTGGCCACACATGATGACAGACGCCAAGAAGTTCACACATGCATGCCTCCCATGTCAGAAGCATGCCCCGGTCAGCCATGCCCTAGCAAATGAACTACATCCCATCCTGTGTGCATGGCCCTTCGCTAAGTGGGGATTGGATATTGTGGGACCGCTTCCAAAAGCTCCACAATCAGTCAGATTCCTATTGGTCACTACAGACTATTTCACCAAATGGGTTGAAGCAGTAGCATAGGTACAGGTATGTGCGTCAGACGTCAGAAGATTTTTGTGGAAAGACATAATAGAAAACAGTTCGACTGCGACAACATCTAGATGTTCTGCAAGTCCTTGGGGATCAAACACAACTTCTCAGCCCCATACTATCCTTAGGGGAATGTGCAGGCAGAAGCATCCAACCGGGTCATCTTGGATATACTCAAGAAGCGGCTGGATAAAGCAAAAGACAACTGGGTAATGCAACTCCCGGGGGTCATATAGGCATACCGGACCACCACCCCAAGGAGGTCCACCGGTATGACACCCTTTCAACTTACATTTGGAGCAGAAGCGGTGAAGCCAACAGAACTACTAGCTCCCACAACCCGCACTGATGCAGTCCTTACCGGGGAGAATGAAGAGATTCTGGCAAGAGAAAAAGTTGTTCTTGACGACAAGAGAAAGCAGACCCTACAGCACCTCCTCCGGTACCAGGAGACCATCAAAAGGGGATATGACAAGCGAGTCGTAAAGAGGAAATTCAATCCGGGCGACTGGGTCATGAGAAAAGTCAAAGTCTTGACTGAGGATACAACCGCCGAAAAGCTTGGAGAAAACTAGGAAGGGCTCAACATCATATCATAGACAAACATGCTGCGAAGGCTCATACTTCCTCAAAACTTTGTCCAGCGGCCTCTTCTCCAGACCATGGAACGCTTTCCACCTCAAGAAATTCTACAAGTAATGTACTCCATTTGATGATTTCAATAAAATTCTTTCGCGCAAGAATTTGAGTACTTTGCATTATTTGCTGCTGAAAATCCTAAGTGCAAGATCAACATTCCACAAGGGTCCAGGATGCCCAGACCTAGCTTCCGATCCTGGCTAAGTCCTAAATGCAGAGTTTTGCTCTTTTTAGGCCTAAGATGCCCAGACCTAGCTTCCGGTCTTGGAACCGAGGATGACAGGGATCAAACCCCATCCAACCCAGGGTGCCCGGACCTAGCTTCCGATCCTGGCTAAGTCATAAATGCAGATTTATGCTCCTTTTAGGCCCAAGACGCCCGGACCTAGCTTCCGGTCTTGGAACCGAGGATGACAGGGATCAAACCCCATCCAACCCAGGGTGCCCGGACCTAGCTTCCGATCCTGGCTAAGTCATAAATGCAGATTTATGCTCCTTTTAGGCCCAAGACGCCCGGATCTAGCTTCCGGTCTTGGAACCAAGGATGTCAGGGATCAACCCCCATCCAACCCAGGATGCCCGAACCTAGCTTCCGATCCTGGCTGAGTCCTAAATGCAGAGTTATGCTCCCTTTAGGCCCAAGACGCCCGGACCTAGCTTCCAGTCTTGGAAACCAATCTTAAGAGCGATGCCATCCACTCTTAAGAACCGGGGCTGTTAGGCAAGCTAGCCTTCCCCGGGTCGAAGCATGCAATATATGGACAAACCCCCTTTCAGCAGCAGACCATGAATCGCCATGGAGTCAGCAATAAAAAGAACTGTTATCGTCCCAACGAAAACTCCTTAAAACGATAAGGGGGGGAGGGAGATAGTCAGTTGTAATAAATGTTGTAAACAAGGTAAAGATATCTAACAAGATGTTTTTGCACTACAAAATATTATTTTTATTTCTTTTTCAGAAAAGAATATGTACAAGAGGAAGTCCCCCGACAACCGGGACAGGAACCTTTCTACAAAAGCCTAGAGTAGCTAAGGCTGCGAAGAAGGACCATGGACATCTCCTTCTCCAGCTAGTCGAGGACCTGTTGATAGGCAGCCATTGCCAACCGGAGCTCTTCAGCGGCCCGATCATACGCTGCCTCCTTAAGGATAAGACGCCGGTCCAGCTCCAACTTCTCTCTGAAGAGCAGCGGTCAGGGTGAAGTCCAGATTATGATAGTCTGTCGCCATGGACCGCTTGTCCTCCTCCAGAGCCCATCGTCATTGTTCGCCGCCGCCAGGTCCTTCTCGAGCTGACGACTCTGAGCTCTCAGGCGCTCCAGATCCTCCAAGGCAGAAGGTCGGGGTCTGACACTCAGCTCAAAGACCCGTGCCATGGCAGCTTGTGTCTGACAGACAAGAGAAATAGAAGTCAAAAATATTCATACAGACATCAACAAGTCTAAAGCCAGAATTCTAGGTAAGGAACCTTAGCGCAATCAGGTTCTGGGCCGCCACCCTCATCGCCCGGTCACGAGAAAGGCGGTTGTAGTATCTCTGGTCCTCCGGAAGCAGGTTTTGGAAGATGTAATCGAAGGCGGTGTGAATGTTCATGATACCGGAGTCCCCAATCAACATCGGTTCCCCATTGAGAAATGCAGGATGAATGGTAAACGCCGGCAGTGAGAACTCCGGAGTGGTACTCGCCCGGTTCAGGGTCAAGCTGCACAGTGGGGCCAGTGGGCAGGTCAGTATATGGGACCTGGTCGCCCTACCCATAAATCGGGGCTTCATCATCGGCAGCGCCCGGCACAGTAAACTCCACTTCAGTCTGGAAGTCCTCAACGGCCAGAGCATCTGCAACAGGGACCCGGGAGCCACTACTAATCCGGGTAGTTCCCATCACCGGCCCCCTCAGCGCCCGAGGGATGGCATCCTCCCTTCAAGGGCGCACAGGATCCCCCTAGTCAGCAGGGGAAGCAGAAGCAGCTCGCTTCGAGCCCTAGGCAGACTCATCTACCACAGCCTTGCCCCTCGGACCAACCGGGGCAGGGGACTGCACGGAAACAACTTCAACAGAAGGAGGCTGGGAAGGTCTTACTTCCACCGGAGCCTCAACTCCAGCGTCTCCAACACTGGGGGCGTCCACTTCATCCAAAGGACCCCCCGGCACCACAGTTGGTTCGCCTCCCTCAGAAGCAGAGGCGACCACCGTCTCCTCGGACACACCCCCCACCATCTCCGGCTGGTCCAGGTTGTCCACCTCATCATGTACCTGCACCGGGGTAGGAAAGAATCCCTTAGTAGCTGATTCACCAGACCCACGGGACAGCAATAGCCCGCTATCCCTCGACATCAGGCTTGGATCACCGGAGGAGTCAAATGAGCCATAAAAGACATGTGGCCTCCTCCGGCGACCCAAGGGAGGGTATGAATGACAAACGGAGCTAGCATCACTGATCTGGACATCCCCGACGATTGGGATGACTTTCGCCAGGGCATCCGGCATGGGCTCATCAGGAGGAGATCTTCCACCGACTGGAAGAGCCTCATCGGGCCAGTTGTCCATCTCCCCCCGCAGATCGACAACTTCACTCTCAACCGGAGGCTCCTCCTCCACACGGGGGACTGTGCTCCCTATAGTAGCAGCACCCTCGCCAAAGCTGGATGCCTGGACTCCACCTCCACAACCTGCGGAGGAGCCGGCAGGGCAAACTCGCCGGGTAGCGGATATCTGTTACGATCTGATCAGGGAGCGTCTAGTCCCGCAGGTCTGCGGGTAGACTAAAGAAGCGCTCAATGTTCCCTTCAGCAGCAGTGGAATCCATCCCCGCTGGCAGAGACACCTGAAGCTGACGTTTTCCTGCAAACACAAGCACAGAACTGTTCCTGAGCCGGAGCTCAACAAGCACGCAAAACATAAAGGCAAAAACGAAAGAAAGGTCAGGAGCATGCTTACCTCTGAAGTCCCGCGGGACCTGTATGCTTCGGTCAGACTACCACCCCGATACGCGGTAGCAGGGCTAGAACCAATTCCCATAGTGGTTGGGAAGTCCAGACAGCCTCCGGGCAGTACGCCAAGAGATGGCATAGAAGCAACGTTCTTTAGCTTCCCGGGCGACCGGCTTCATGAACATCTCGACCGGGCCAAAGGGAACCTCGAAGTGGAGGGCAATCAACCTGATCCGACGCACAATTATCCAGAAGGACACGTGCATCTAACCACGCGGGATCCCCCACCACGACAGCAACCTCAGAATAGAAAAATGCAGCAGGAGCAACATGCCATAAAGGAGGTGATAAAGACTTACCACGATCAGGTTGCCGGAGCAACCGTCTGAAATGGAGGGGTGGGAACCAAACCGGACCCCTCTCCAGCCAAGCTGCTCCTGAACTTCCGCCGCGCTCATCCGCTCGAGTTCAGGATTTCAGGGGAGGTTGGAGGAAGCTTGCCACCTCCTCATTGGCCTCTCAACAGGAGGCTCAACAAAATCTACAAGAGCCAGCTCCACCACACCATCAGGCGAAGGGGGACCCATCCCCGGAATACTAGTTGGTCCGCCCTCATCAGCAGAGGGGCAGGGAGCCAGATTTTGAGGCTCTTCGTCACTACATGAGCTAAGGGCTAATGTTCTCCTCATCATTGGAGTAGAATTCATGCGAAATCACCGGAATTTTGAGTTTCAGAACCTAGGGTTCCGGCGAAATGGAAATGAAGAAAAAGGAAGAGAAAGTGAGTGAAGGGAATACCCTTCTCTCTTTCTAGCCTCCCCTTTTTATAAGGAATAGCCCATAGCCCACTGGCTAATGGGATTCCATGTTCTTTTAATGAACTCCTCATTAAGGATATTAAACCAACTGGTTTAAATGATTCGATCAGCGAAGAGTCACAAGCTTTCACTAGAAGTTGAAACTGTACATCTTTCCGCCAACAAAAGAAGATTTAGAGAAGATGAGCTGGGGCCCACACTAAAAAGTCCTCAAAAGTGTATATTTATCCCCCAAAAAATACCTTGTTTGTCTAGAACTTAGCTTATTTTTTGTATTATATCTATTCAATAGTGCTTTCTTGTCTATTGTGTAGGTTTTATGAGCCGAAATGCGAATATTGTGTTAAAGCCCGCGAATAGGTATTTTTGCACAAGAGAAGGAGAATTGATATTTGAACCCACAGATCTACTGAGGGCACCCCACAGTCAAACAAGTTGACTTGAATTTATTTCAAAGTGGGGCGGTCCAAATCTCAGCACAAACCAGGTCCTATTGGAGTCCACAAGTCAAATTCTATTTAGAGCTTTATTTAAAGTCCAAACTTAAAAAAGGCTCTACAAGGAGATCCAGAAGTTTGATTTAGGCCCATGAGCTATCAAACAGAAGGTCTTGGTCCAAGCTACAACTTAAGCCCAAGAGAATTAGGTTTTGCTAAAGATCTAATACCTCTAGAAGACCAACAGCAGTAGCCACGAATTCGACCTAATTTGGAAGTCTTTGCATGCAAGTATTCTACTTTGTATTTTCTACATAAGAGAAGTAGTAGCTAAGGTTTAGGTAGCTTTTTATGAATGGATTGAAAAAGGTCCTTAGACTCTAACCTCTATCAAAAGATTATATTTTATATATTGAATTTTCCTTCTTGTGCCTGTATAAATTGGATATCAAAGTAGACAAGTATCAACCAAGGGTCGTACCCACCTCAGAGGGGGAGATCTTAGCTCAAACACAATTGAAAACAACAGTTAAGAAAAACCAAGTGAATCAATAAACAAGATTTAAGATTGATTCTAACTTCCTACAGGCAATAATAAATAGTAAACCCTAACTTAAGAATATGGTAGAGATGAAAAGAAGATATATGATGACAAAAGGGGAGAATTGGTATCCACAAACTAAATCATGCAAACATAACATGTTGTTCCTTCATGTTCAATCTATAATAATTAATTAGTCACCTCTTGGTTATTCCAACTAATCATTAATACCTATAATAATCAAGTAGTCACCTCTTAGCTATTCCACTCAACTAAAACGGGGTTTTCTTATGCATGCTATTGAATATGTGTTATTAATCAAACCGTCACCTCTCAGCTTTTTAATTTAATTAACTCAACATATTATTCATAACTAAATCATCACCTCTCAGCTATTTGACTTAATTACAAAAGGGTTCCAATAAAAGATATCAACTTTAGATATGTAATAATCACCTCTCAGCTATTTCACCATTAAAGTTAGGTCTCCCTAAACTCTAACAATAGTATTTTAATAACATGGATATCAATAGCATACAAATAATCATACTTACCTCATATCACAAATTAGAAGTAAATAAACATTAAGAATTTCGAATCACAATGAACAATAAGAACAAATATGGTGCTTTTGCATCATCTAGAGTGCTTCAACCATCCCCCTAACGAGATTCAGCTACTCATCCTTGATGATGACACCATGGAATAAATAAATAAATCACAAGACATCATAATAGATTAGATAATGGAATTGATATTGAATATTAAGTTTGATACAAAAGAAGAAGAAGAAGATAAACTTTTCTCTTCAATCTTTCATTCATAAAAATCTACCTAAACCTTAGCTACTACTTCTCTTATATAGAAAATACAAAGTAGAATACTTGCATGCAAAAACTTCCAAATTAGGTCAAATTCTTGGCTGCTGCTGTTGGTCTTCTAGAGGCATTAGGTTTTTTGCAAAACCTAATTATCTTTGGCTTAAGTTGTAGTTGGGACCAAAACCTTCAGTTTGATAGCTCATGGGCCCAAATCAGTCTTCTGGATCTCCTTGTAGAGCCTTTTTAAGTTTGGACTTTAAATAAAGCCCTAAATAGAAATTCTGACTTGTGGACTTTAAATAAAGCCCTAAATAGATTTGGACCGCCCCACTTTGACATATTGTCAAGTCAACTGGTCTGACCGTGGGGTGCCCTCAGCAGATCTTGTGGGTGTAAATATCGATTCTCCTTTCCATGTGCAAATAACACATTTTTGTTTGCTTTTCTTGACTTTTCGCAAGCTTTTACATAATATTCGCATTTCGGCTCATAAAAATTACACAATAGACAAGAAAGCACTAATCAATAGATATAACACAATAATACCCCCAAACAGCACTTTGTTTGTCCTCAAGCAAAGATGATAAGAAAGAATTAAGGACTCAAAAGAGAAGTAAAACTAAGGTGATTACATTAACCATATGCATCAAGACTTTTAACCACAAGGATTTCCTAGGTGGAGGAGTTATAGTCTCCTGGGTGTTTTCCAGAGAAGACACCCACAAACTTACTACAATGACTAATCCAAAGAATAAGAATTTTTACAATTTACCTCAGAAATGGTTATATCAAAGATAAAGATAACTATTGCAAAACCATTCATATGAGATAGTATACTATAAATGCATGAATAAGATATTAAATATAAACCAAGCATAACGGTCTCAAATGCATCGAATACAGGCATGTACCCATGCAACCACGGGTCTTAAGGCACCTTTGGAAAGGTCGTTTTGACTTCTGCCTCACAGTCATAAACTCAGAAATAAAGTCACTCAGAGATGGTGTTTATCATTTTACCTCTATGTGAGGAAGGAAGCTATCTCCGTCGGGATAGACTTCCTGTTGGTCCACTTCATCCAATGGACCCCCCGACACCACAGCTGGTTCGCCTCCCTCAGCAGCAGAGGCGACCACCGTTTCCTCGGACACCCTCCACCCACCATCTCTTGTTGGGCCAGGTTGTCCACCTCAGGATGTACATGCACCGGGGTAGGAAAGAATTCCTCAGTAGCTGATTCACCAGACCCACGGGACAACAATAGCCCGCTATCCCTCGACATCAGGCTTGGTTCACCGAAGTTGGTCCGAGGGGCAAGGCTGTGGTAGATGAGTCTGCTCGGGGATCAAAGAGAGCTGCTTCTGCTTCCCCTGCAGACCAGGGGAAGCTAGTGCGCCCGAGAAGGGAGGATGCCATCCCTCGGGCGCTAAGGGGGGCGGTAATAGGGACTACCCGGATTGGTAGTGGCTCCCGAGTCCCTGTTGAAGATGCTCTGGCCGTTGAGGACATCCAGACTGAGGTGGAGTTTACTGTGCCGGGCGCTGCCGATGATGAAGCCCCGATTTATGGGTGGGGCGACCAAGTCCCATATACTGACCTGCCCACTGGCCCCACTGTGCAGCTGGGCCCTGAACCGAGTGAGTACCAGCCTGAAGCCACTTCGGAGTTCTCACTGCCGGCGTTCACCATTCATCCTACATTTTTGAGTGGGGAGCCGATGTCGATTGGGAACTCCGGTACCAAAACCTGCTTCCGGAGGACCAGACATACTACAGCCGCCTTTCTCGCGATCGGACGATGAGGGATGTGGTAAGGTTCCCTGCCTTGTATTCTGGCTTTAGACTTATTGATGTCTGTATGAATGTTTCTAACTTCTGTTTCTCTTGTCTGTCAGACATAAGCTGCCATGGCCCGGGTCTTTGAGCTGAGAGTCAGACCCCGACCTTCTGCCTTGGAGGATCTGGAGCGCCTGCGAGCTGAGAACCGTCAGGTCAAGAAGGATCTGGCGGCGGCCAACAGTGACCGGTGGGCTCTGGAGGAGGACAAGCGGTCCATGTCGACAAACTATCATAATCTGGAATTCACCCTGACCGCTGCTCTTTAGAGGGAGGAGGATGCCAAGACTTCCTTGGCAGAGATAGGGGCCACTTGCGGGAAGCTAACCCGAGAGAAGCTGGAGCTGGACCGGGGTCTTATCCTCAAGAACGCAGCGTATGACCGAGCCGATGAAGAGCTCCGGATGGCAAAGGCTATCTATCAACAGGTCTTTGACCAGCTGGAGAAGGAGAAGGCGAAGAAAGGCGGTAATGGCCCCGGTCCTTCTTCGCAGCCCTAGTTACTCTAGGCTTTTGTAGAAAGGTTCCTGTCTCGGATGCTGGGGGACTTCCTCTTGTACATATTCTTTTCTGAAAAAGAAATAAAAATAATATTTTGTAGTGCAAAAACATCTTGTTAGGTATCTTTACCTTCTTTACTGCATTTATAACAACTGACTATCTCCCTCGCCCCCTTATCGTTTTAAGGAGTTTTCCTTGGGACGATAACAATTCTTTTTCTTGTTGACTCCATGGCGATTCATGGTCTGCTGCTGAAAGGGGGTTTGTCCCTATATTGCTTGCTTCGACCCAGGGAAGGCTAGCTTGCCTAGCAGCCCTAGTTCTTAAGAGTGGATGGCCTCGCTCTTAAGATTGATTTCCAAGACCGGAAGCTAGGTCCGGGCGTCTTGGGCCTAAAAGGAGTGTAGATCTACATTTAGGACTTAGTCAGGATCGGAAGCTAGGTCCGGGTACCCTGGGTTGGATGGGGTCTGATACCTGACATCCTTGGTTTCCAAGACCAGAAGCTAAGTCCAGGCGTCTTGGGCCTAAAAGGAGCAAGACTCTGCATTTAGGACTTAGCCAGGATCGGAAGCTAGGTTCGGGAATCCTGGGTTGGATGGGGTTTGATCCTTGACATCCTTGGTCCCAAGGCCGGAAGCTAGGTCCGGGCGTCTTGGGCCTAAAAGGAGCATAACTCTGCATTTAGGACTTAGCCAGGATCGGAAGCAAGGTCCGGGCACCCTGGGTTGGATGGGGTTTGATCCCTGTCATCCTCGGTTCCAAGACCGGAAGTTAGGTCCGGGCGTCTTAGGCCTAAAAAGAGCATAACTCTGCATATAGGACTTAGCCAGGATCGGGAGCTAGGTCCGGGCATCCTGGACCTTAGTGGAGTGTTGATCTTGCACTTTGGATTTTCAGCAGCAAATAATACAAAGTACTCAAATTCTTGCGCGAAAGAATCTTTATTGAAATCATCAAATGGAGTACATTACTTGTAGAATTTCTTGAGGTGGAAAGCGTTTCATGGTCTGGAGAAGAGGTCGGCGGACAGAGTTCTGAGGAAGTATGAGCCTTTCGCAGCATGTTTGTCTATGATATGATGTAAGGCTCTTCCCAGTTTTCTCCAAGCTTTCCGGCGGTTGTATCCTCAGTCATGACTTTGACTTTTCTCATGACCCAGTCGCCCGGATTGAATTTCTTCTTTACGACTCGCTTGTCATATCCGCTTTTGATGGTCTCCTGGTACCGGAGGGGGTGCTGCAGGGCCTGTTCTCTCTTGTCGTCAAGAACAGTTTTTTCTCTTGCCAGAATCCCCTCGTTTTCCTCGGTAAGGAATGCATCAGTGCAGGTTGTTGGAGCTTACAGTTCTGTTGACATTACCGCTTCTGCTCCAAACGTGAGTTGAAAGGGTGTCATACCGGTGGACCTCCTTGGGGTGGTCCGGTATGCCCATAAGGCCCCCGGGAGTTGCATTACCCAGTTGCCTTTAGCTTTATCCAGCCGCTTCTTGAGTGCATCTAAGATGACCCGGTTGGATGCTTCTGCCTGCCCATTCCCCCGAGGATAGTATGGGGCTGAGAAGTTGTGTTTGATCCCCAAGGACTTGCAGAACAGCCAGATGTTGTCGCAGTCGAACTGTTTTCCATTATCTGACACTAGGTCTTGAGGAATCCCGAATTTGCAAATTATGTCTTTCCACAAAAATCTTCTGACGTCAGAGGCACATACATGTACCAATGCTACTGCTTCAACCCATTTAGTGAAATAATCTGTAGCGACCAATAGGAATCTGACTGATTGTGGAGCTTTTGGAAACGATCCCACAATATCCAATCCCCACTTGGCGAAGGGCCATGCACTCAGGATGGGATGTAGATCATATGTCGGGGCATGACCGACCGGGGCATGCTTCTGACATGGGAGGCATGCCTGTGTGAACTTCTTGGCGTTTGTCATCATGTGTGGCCACCAGTATCCTTGAATCATTGTCTTCTGTGCTAGAATTCTGCTCCTGGAATGGTTGTCGTAGATCCCAGCATAGATCTCTTTGAGTATGATCAGGCCTTGCTCTGGAGTAAGGCACGTGAACAAGACCCCGGAGCCATGGCTCTTCATGTATAGCCTGTGTGACTCCCGGTGCGGCATGGCAGTGAATTTCCATGCATCCCTCTTGACTTTGGCTGATAGCTTTGGATCTTCAGTGAGCAGATGGTGGCCAAGGAAGTTGATGTATGACTTCCTCCAGTCTTGATCGTTCCTGGATTGCAACTCATTGTCGATTCTGTCTACATCAGAATTCAGGTTGTCTGGAATGTCCTCAATTTGCTCCTCCGATGGGAGTTCCAAATCAATGTTGACATGTGAAAGCGGCGGTTCGGACGGGTTGGTTCATCCGGTTCCGTTGAAGGTGGCATTGCTTCTATCCGGCCTCTGGTGAGGCAAAGATTCCAATCTTCGAGTTGTGATTCTGGTGGGTCGTGTGTCTGACCCTAAGATGGTTGACTCGGCTCGCCCTGTGTGCTAGGCTCGTTGTCGGGCTGTGAAGCTTCTTCATCTCTTTTTCTTTTTTGTCCTCTAGTGGTCACCATGAGAACTTCCTTCCAATGTCCGCACTCCAGGAGATAGATCTCCGGTAGCGACACGTCTGGATCTTTGGGCCCGATACTCGGCTCTTTCTGCTATCCGATAGATAGTTGTCGGAGCTCTGTCGTGCTGATAGAAAAAGAAAGATACGCCAGGGCATCTGCGTGTCTGACGTTTATCCTGGGTCGTTGCTCGACCGTGATGAATCTGAACTTCCCTGCCATGGAGTGGACGACATCGAGATACTTTGCCATCCAGTCGTCCTTGGCTTGGAAGGATCCGGCCAACTGGTTCGCCACTAGCTTTGAATCTGTGTTGACCATGACTCTCCGCGCCCCCAGTTGGAGTGTTGTCTGGACACCATATATTAGAGCTTCGTACTCAGTTTCGTTGTTTGAAGCTAGGAATCCTAGTTTGACAGATTTTTCTATCTTCTACGCATCTGGGCTGATCAGGAGGCAACCTATGCCGGATCCTGTACAGTTACTGGATCCATCAGTATAGATTGTCCATGCTTCACTGCCTCCTTTGGCCGGAAACTCCTGTGACCGGGGGGCATCGTTCGCCCTCAGTGTATCCTCCTCTAGTTCTGGGTTGACCGGGATATCCTCGATTGGAAAATCTGCCATCAAGGAGGCTATTGCATGCCCTTTCTCCACGGTTCTGGGTTCATACCGGATGTGGTATGCGTTGTGGTAGCTGGACCATTCGATTAGTCGATTAAACTCTTCCTGCTTCCCAAGAGCTTTCCTGAGCAGGAACCCTGTATAGACTTTGACCGCCCTCCCTTGGAAATAAGGCTTTAGCCTCCTGGCTGCATGTACGAATTCCAGAGCTATCTTTTCGATCTTTGAATATCTTGTTTCAGCTCCCTGTAACACTTTGCTGATAACCGCGTTGACTGATATATCAGATGTAGCCAGATAGATGCTGACTGGTTCCCCGGTCTGTGGTGCTGTGAGGACCGGAGGTTGAGTGAGATATGCTTTGATCTCATCAAAGGCTTGTTGACAAGTAGGATCCCATCCCGCATTACCTTTAATTGCGTTGAAGAATGGCTTACATCGGTCTAAGTACCGGGAGATGAACCTGTTGAGAGCGGTTAACCTCCCCGTTAACCTCTGGAATTTTTTCACTGTCTTTGGGACGGGCATCTCCAGAACTGCCCGGATCTGATCTGCATTGGCTTCTATGCCCCGGTTGGTCATGATAAAGCCAAGGAACTTGCCGGAGGAAAGGCTAAAAGAACATTTGGCTGGATTCAGCTTCATGTTGTACGGTGTCAGGATGTCGAATGTCTGCTTCAGGTCTCGCAAATGACTATCTTTCTCCCTGGTTTTGACCACCATGTCGTCTATGTAGACTTCCATGGTCCGGCCTATGAGCTCGTTGTTCTGGTATGTTGCTCCGACATTCTTCAGACCAAACTCGAATCTTACCATTTTTCTTTGGGATGGCCACAATGTTGGAAATCCAGGTAGGGTAAATGACTAGTTTGATGAAGTTGACCGAAAGCAGTTGATCGACTTCCTCGTTGACTGCCAGCTTTCTATCTGGTGTCATTCTCCTTGGCTTCTGCTTGACCGGTTTGTGGCAGGCAACCGCAGGGTCTATTCCTGGCATCTCACTGACATTCCATGCGAAGACGTGGTGATTCCGTCAGAGTAGAGTGATCATGAAATCCTTCTCTGCCTCCGGTAGACCAGAAGAGATGTAAGTTGTCTTGTGGGACTCCGGTCCTACAATAACTTCCATCAGCTCGTCGACCGTTGGTGATATCCCGGTTCTCAAGTCTGGCTTCCCCTTGGCAGACTTGCCAGGAGCTGGTTGCTATTGATGGGAGTCTGTCAGGAAGATAGTGTTCCCATTGGTCTCGGAGATGGACTTTCCTTTGACAGCATCGAGATGGCACTTAAATGTCGTCCCTTGGTTTCCCTTGACTCTGCAAATTCCGTTGGGAGTCGGGAATTTGAGGCTTTTGTGGAAGATGGACACTATGGCTTTCATCTGATGAATCCAGTCCCTTCCCAGAATAATGTTGTAGCAGGAGGGGGAGCCGACCAACAGGAAGTCTATCCCGACGGTGTTGAACCCCACCGTGATTGGCAGGCGGACCCTCCCAGAGGACTGTGTTGGCTCCCCGTTGAACCCATAGATAGGAGTCTCATCAGATTGGATGAGACCCTTAGATAGCTCCATAGCTTTGTAGGCGCATGAAAACATGACACTGGAGGTGCTGTCGGCGTCGATAATGACTTGCCGGACCTGGTAGACACCAATCCATGTTGTGATGACCAGGTCGTCATTGTGTGAGTAATGCACGCCCCTTTCGTCTTATTCTGTGAATGTCAAACCTCCGGGGATGATGGACTCAGTGTTCATCCCTTCATTGAAGTTGAGCTGTCCAACCTCATGGTCATGCCCTATCCACCGGAGCTTTTCCCGGGAACAATTCTTCCTCTCTGTCTTGGACGAACCGGGTGTCTGTACATGGCAGACATATACAATTCGATCTTCGATTTTACCCGTTCGACTGCTCCGGTCTGTACCATGTCAGGGATGAGGCCGACATCGACCAGGCGCTGCATTTCGTATTTCAACGACTTGCAGTTCTTCAGTTCGTGACCGTAATCGTTGTGATGGTCACATTTCTTGGACTTATCTCTCCTGCCCTACGGGTCTGCTGGAAGAGAGGCAGGCTTGTTGAGCAGCCCTCTGTTTTTATCTTTTTGAATACTTCCTCAATCGGGAATCTCAAGGGTGTGAACTCCCTTTCCTTGTGTTCGCCCCCGGTAGGCTTTTCTGACCGGCGGTCGGGCTGCCGGACTGGCGCCTTCCCCTTCCTGTCCTTCTTCCTATCAGGGGCCGACACAGAGGAGGGAGGCTTTCTTGCCAGTGACCGGTACAATTCTTCATGGTTTGTTGTTCAGGGCATACTTGAAAGCTTGAATGACGACACAATCAGATGGGTCCTGTACCTCAGATAATAGGGTTCGGAACCTTCGGGCGAAATCCCTGAGTGTTTCGCTCTGGTCCATCTACAAGGAGAACAGGATTTCAGCTCCCTTCATAGTCTTCACATTGAAGCGATACTTTTCTTCGAACAACTCAGCCTGTTGTACGAATGTGTGGATGGATGCGGGTGGCAGATTGTGATACCACGTCTGTGGTTCTCCTTTGAATGAAACAACAAATATTTTTGCGAAGTAGCTTGTCACCATTGTCCCAGATGGCCATGGTGTTTTTTTTATTCATAATATGTTGAACCGGACAACCGTTTGTCTCATCATACTGTTGGAAGGGCGGCTACTTGATGCTGGCCGGGACTATATGACTCCTGACCTCTTCTGGCAAAGGGTATACGACTAGTCTCGAGAGAGTAAGCTTTTTGATTCGTTCATCCCGGTTGGCTTTGTTGGAAACAGCCAAGTCGATCATCTCTTGCAGCTTGAGTTAATTCATCTGTTCTACATTCAGCTCCGGTTGTCTCTGATGAGTGTGAGCCCTCTGAGGGCTCCTTGCTCTCTCACCGTGGCGTGCCGGGGGAGTACTCTGGTGCCTCCTCCAGCGTAGTCTTTCTGGTGGAGAGGCTTCTTCGACAGATCTACTACGGGTAACCCTGCGGCCATGACGTGGCCCGGGTGTTCTTGCACGTCCGCAACGATGTCTCTGAATTGGAGATGGACTCGAGGACGGGGACGATGGCTATGATGGGTAAGACTCCGATCACTGCTTGACCGTGGTCTTATCTTCTTCTGAGGAGATGGACTCGAAGACGGGGCTGAATATGATTGGTTATCTCCGGCCCTGTTTCTCTTCTTTCTCCTTAATTTTGCGTTTTCCCTGGTCAGTCGCTTTATAATTGCAGTTGGGGACTCGACCGCTGGTCCTTTTCCCTTCTGCTGCTCGGTATATCCTCCACCCGTTATCAGGAGGGAGGTTTTCTGGTCTCTTCTTGCAACGGCTACCCTTGAAGGTTCAGGATCTTGTGATACTGGTATCCTGACGGTCTGGTTGACCGTATTAGGATTACCATCATCGTTAGTGATTTGTACCACTATGTTCTCTGCCTCCGGCTGTCCAGTTTCAGAGTGTTGCAAGCCCTGATCGTGGCCCTCACTCCTGAGAACGGATTTTTGATTCACCGGTTCTGTTGTTTCAAGAACCGGAGACTGAGGAGAAAGGTTCTCTGTCTAACTTTCAGTAACTTGGCTCATTCCATTGTTGAAACGAGTTGGGCATCTCTTACTTCCAACCATTGTTGCAACAATTCTGGTATGACTGAATCGAGACTCCTTGCCAGGCTCTGGAACTGATGGGAGATTCTGCCCCACGGTGGGCGCCAAACAGTGTGGGTGCAAAAATTTGATCCACAAACTCGAGATATGTATAGATTGATTGTACAGTTACAATGAAAGACTTGTATAGGCAGAGATAAGATGGGGGGTATACAATGAGACTGGACCTGATCGGAATCTGGCTGCCTACGTATCCAAGATGATGAACTTGGAATCAAGTCTCTACTTCCACTAAGCTCTAATGGAGTAGCTCAGCGAAAGACTCGAAGTTCAGAAGGTTTAGAACTTCTATATTTGTAGTAGGCCGGAGGAGGCTGGCTCAACCACCCCTCCGGTTTTGACTCCACGAACTCAGGTAGTTCAACTGTGAAGATGCTTTCCATGGAGATAGCTTGCATGCTGCCGAGCGGTTATCCCCTTGGTTTGAATCCCCTTTGACCAGGATGACTGCCATGTGGCCTCCTCTGACAAGTCCTGGTTCAACCTGGGTTTCCTTTATCTTCTCCAGCGGGCTAGAACCATGGGTTCTGTTGGCCTGGAATATCGCTGGACTTATCCAGTTGGTTGGGACTTGGATTGACCAAGCCTGAAAGCAAAGACTTGGGCTTGACTCCTCTGACCGGAGGCCCAATCTTCATTGCATACACCCTTGCGAGGTCCCTTGGGTTTCTGGGTTGAGCCTTTGGATGAGCCCTTGTCGTTGTTGGACGTTACTGGGCCGGACCTGGCCTACTTGACTGAGGTGGGCCTGGTCGATGTATGGGAGCCCGCGGTTCAACTTCTTATACAGTAACCGGGGTTCCACGCATTGGTCGTGGACTATCTGGTGGGTCAAGGTCCACAGAGCGTATGTGGATCCTTTGAAACCGGGTTGGGCCCTACCCGATAGCCCAGGCTTGGATGGCTAATGCTCAGGTGCTTCCGGTTTAGCTTCTTATACAGCCATCGGTGACACCTGTCAGGTTTTTTTACCTTGGATACACACAACACCCTAAAAATTTTCTAAGGATTTACCACCATTAAATATCATGTTCATTTTGATCGACAAAAATAAGGATAATGTTTAGTGAATGAAAATCGGTATCCCAACTAAAGCTAAAAAACATATAAAAAGATGTAATTTCTATATCATTAAGTGCCACACAATATTATTTCTTAGTTTTTTAAGGGCGAATAAATCTTGGGTTTTCAACTAGTCTAACACAATGATTCCACATCCAAACACCTCTTTGATGAACTTCCGCTGAAATTTGTTGATACTCTTCTTCCACCTCTGGAAGCAATTTCAAAAATGTATAATGGCATCGTTTGCCCATCCTTACAAGAGCTGTACAACAATCTAAGTCAACACCTTTTTTCTTTCCCTTTAGTATATCACCCGTTTCATTACAGTGTGGGCCCATTTTATCAACACAAGAATGTAAAAAGCTAACGACGGCTGGAGCCGGTGCATTTGCAATATCTAGCTCATCATTATTTGACGTTGGGACCTCCGAACTAAAACTAGGTACAACCGTAAGGGCACCAAAAATGACAACATATGCGATAATCATATTGATAGTTGCTATATTTTTATTGTTTTGAGCCTTCGTTCGAAAATAGATATATTTCTGCATGAACGACTTGATTATATAGGCTTTAGAAATTTGAAAGTGTTACTTATTACAAGATCATTATATAGCAGTAATCAAATAAAAGAAACATTGCAAATTAATTACCATTAATTTGTCAGTACAAACAAAACTGATATGTCTACTTATTTTTATACTAGGAAAAAGCTTAGTTTTATGTATACAAGAATACCTGATTTGTGAATGAAAGATTTCTTCATTTGCGTTCCCATATAACGCTTCAAATAGCTTTAATTTTCTTACAAGGTGGGATAAAACACTAAATATAATTTGCCAATAATATTTCGAGATTGTTACCAATGAGCATATAATTTTATATATATATATATTAGGAGAAAATGTTTTTTTAAATTCGCTTAGTTAATTAAAAAAATATTTGGATATAAATTTTTAAATATGTTAAAATATATGGAAAATTAAAAAAAAAATCTTTAACTCTTTCAATAAGATGATTGAATTAACTTTTTTGGAACTTTACATTTTTGAGGAATTAACACTAAAATCATAACAAGACCCGTGGATAGCGTAGGCAAAAAAAGCTATTAGTACATTCATTAAAAAAATTATACGAATTGAAATGTTTAGATAAACGTACACATAGATTTTTTTTTTTCCCTGAATATAATTCCTCCATCCTTATTGACCACTTGTTGGGTTTTCTTTATTATGTATTTTTTTTTTTTTTTTTTGTTTGCCTTTAATATCAACTCTTTTCATATTTGGGTTCATTCAGCCCAAGCCCAATAAATTTTAGTTTTAAAACCTAGGTAGGTTCTTAAATAACAATACACTGCAAGTGTACTTCAAATTTAAAATTAATGTGTGACTAACTTCATTTTGTTCAAATTCCATAGGAATAAACAGAATGAGACCAGGGTAGGAGTCATCATAATTGAATTAGTTGAAATTCAATTTACACTTGTTCCATGTGTCGTGTATGTATAACATAAATTTTTTAAGACACAACAATTGCCAACGACCATTTGTATATATATTTTTGTGTGAATTAAGAAGTGTAAAATGTGTATCGTTGTGAACAGTAAAGTTGTTGGATGAAAATGGTTCAGTGTATGAACATTCCTTAGATTAATGTTTATAGGATGGTAATGTTTGATGGTTAGGCTACTGTTAAGAGTATAGCCCCCCTAATACGACAACATGTAATGTTATCATTTATGGTAAGTGGGTGTAGAGTTAAAAAGAAGAATGTTATTATTAGGGCTTAATTTCAGCATGGTTTTATTTATGTACCTTAGCTATATTTGGATCTTGGTGCAAAAAACATTGTTTAACAATTGGTCATGGGTGAATTCCTGTTTCGACAATAAATCTGCAACCTAATTATTTTTTGGTCCACCACAATTGGAAATGTGTTGATCTTAATCCTATAAGACAAATCCTTAACACAGACACTTATTAAAGGAGAACAACATATTTCCAGTTTGTTAAAGTTCATAGAGAGTGTCACCTCATAATACTAGTTTAAAAAAAAATAATAATAATAAGGTACACCTTCTGGATTTGTTAAATTAAAAATCGATGATGAATTTATTCTAGGGCAATATTATTTCTTAGTTTTTTAAGGGAGAATAAATCTTGGGTTGTTAACTAGTCTAACACAAGGATTCCACATCCAAACACCTCTTTGATGAACTTCCGCGGAAATTTATTCATAGTCTTCTTCCACCTCTGGCAGCAATTTCAAAAATGTATTATTGCATCGTTCGCCCATCCTTACAAGAGCAGTACAACAATCTAAATCAACATTTTTTTTCTTTCCTTTCAGTATATCACCCATTTCATTACAGTGTGGGCCCATTTTATCAACACAAGAATCTAAAAGGCTAACGACAGCTGGAGCCGGTGCATGTGCAGTATCTAGCTCATCATTATTTGATGTTGGGACCTCCGAACTAAAACTAGGTACAACCATGAGGGCACCAAAAATGACAACATATGCGATAATCATATTGATAGTTGCCATATTTTTATTGTTTTGAGCCTTTGTTCCGAAATAGATATATTTTTGCATGAACGAATTGTTTATATAGGCTTTAGAAATTTGAAAGTGTTACTTATTACAAGATCATTATATAGCAGTAATCAAATAAAAGATACATTGCAAATTAATTACCATTAATTTATCAATACAAACAAAACTGATAAGTCTACATATTTTTATACTAGGAAAAAGCTTAGTTTTATGTATACAAGAATACCTGATTTGTGAATGAAAGATTTCTTCATTTGTGTTCCCATATAACGCTTCAAATAGCTTTAATTTTCTTACAAGGTGGGATAAAACACAAAATATAATTTGCCGATAATATTTCGAGATTGTTGCCAATGATCATATAATTTTATATATTAGGAGGAAATATTTTTTTAAATTCGCTTAGTTAATTAAAAATATATTTGGATATAATTTTTTAAATATGTTAAAAATATATGGAAAATAAAAAATAAAAAAAAATAATACTTTAACTCTTTCAATAAAATGATTGAATTAACTTTTTTGGAACTTTACATTTTTTGAGGAATTAACGCTAAAAATCATAACAAGACCCATGCCTAGCGTAGGCAAAAAAAGCTATTAGTAAATTCATTAAAAAAAACTATACGAATTGAAGTGTTTAGATAAACGTACACATAGATTTTTTTTTTTCTTGAATATATTTCCCCCATCCTTATTGACCACTTATGGGGTTTTCTTTATTATGTTTTTTTTTTTTTTTTTTTTTTTTTTTTTAATTAAAACAAATTTTATTGTTAAGCTAAACGAATTACAAAAAAGTAGAGGACAAACGTGCTACAAACTGCGCAGCAAGTACTTTCTAGATAGCAAACCCGATTCTCCTAAATACATATTCGTTCGAACCCGCAGTCATCACGTTGCTATCCATTACCTTCTGCACTCTCCTGAGGAGCTCAACTGCTTCTGAGCCTAGCAATCCAAATGTATGAAATGGAAAGGGGATGAAACTATGTTGGTTAGCCCTACAAGCTCCGTCATGTTTCTCCACTTTTGCTGCTGTTGCATTGCTAGCTGCTAGCCACACCTCAAAAATCCCAGCACCCAGCCCAACCATTGGAGACGCCCCCACATCAACACACGCATGTTTACCTTCAGACCAGTTGTAGACCAGAATATCAGCAGCGCGTAATGTCGATCTTCCTTCCTTAGGATCAGTAAGAAAGGTAACAGGAGCCTCCTTCTTAACGTGTACTCCAGCCCGCCAGAACACATCACACAAGATATCTCTAACGTGGTTATGCCTGTACTTGAAGCCAGGGTAATGCTTACAATAGGCCGCATAGTCCCCGAATGCATCAAGTCTGCTCTTCTTACACACTGGACAAAGCTCACCATCTGAATATAAAGCGATCATCAATCGATAACGAAGAATGCCACGATATTCTACAGGCGTCATGCGTTGTCCAAGCCCTTCCATCGGGATACACATTTTTTTTTTTTTTTTTTTTTTTGCGTTTAATATCAACTCTTTTCATATTTGGGTTCATTCGGCCCAAGCCCAATAAATTTTTGTTTTAAAACCTACGTAGGTTCTTAAATAACAATACACTGCAAGTGTACTTCAAATTTAAAATTAACGTGTGACTAACTTCATTTTGTTCAAATTCCATAGGAATAAACAGAATGAGACCAGGGTAGGAGTCATCATCACTGAATTAGTTGAAATTCAATTTACACTTGTTCCATGTGTTGTGTATGTATAACTTAAAATTTTTAAGACACAATAATTGCCAACGACCATTTGTATATATATTTTTGTGTGAATTAAAAAGTGTAAAATGTGTATCATTGTGAACAGTAAAGTTGTTGGATGAAAATGGTTCAGTGTACGAACATTCCTTAGATTAATGTTTTTAGGATGGTAATGTTTGATGGTTGGGCTACTGTTAAGAGTATAGAACCCCTAATACCACAACATGTAATGTTATCATTTATGGTAAATGGATGTAGAGCCAAAAAGAAGAATGTTATTATTAGTGCATGAGTTTAGCATTGTTTTTTTATGTACCTTAGCTATATGTCGATCTTGGTGCAAAAAAACATTGTTTAACAATTGGCCATCGGGGTTGGAAATGTGCTTATCTTAATCCTATAATCTTGATTAAGAAATCTTATATAGATATATAGAATTGGTAGGTTTATTTGCCTGAGTATATGTAGTGTTCAAGGAAAACATGATAATCTTTAATTTAAACTGTTTGGTAATTTTCTAATAGCCTTTGAATAACCTGTTAGGTAAATGTGTAATTTACAAGAATATATCAGTTGACATGTATATATACATAGATATATAGTTCTCTTATTTGGAAAGCATTAATTAAGGTTCTAGTCATGGTTGCAAAATCGAATTATTGTGCACCTACTAGCTTTGATGTTCATTTACTGTAAGGTAAGTATATATATGAATTACATATGTAACGAGAAAATGATAGTAGAGTACAGGGTATACTATGTGCCATCTTGCCAAACTTGTAATTTGAACTTAATGGCATATAGTAAGTGTATTATCTGTAATTGGTCTGTGTTAATGCATGATTCTTCATATATTGGTTTGGATGTTTTGGGGTAGCATATATATTCGACCTTTTTCCTTGTGTCACCAAGAGGATTTAACATGTTGTTTTTAAATTATGCTGTAAGATGGTATATTTGAGATGTAAGGAATGAAATTCATGTTGATTCTGCACTTGAGAATTTAATTTAGGGTTATTTTGTATTTGGTCCCTCTAGAAGATGGGTAATTAGCATTTGGTCCAATCTTTATCGTTTATTAGTAAATGGTCTTTTTTTCGTCACTTGACTGTCAGTCAACCTACTTGACCAGAGTCAAGGCATCCATATTTTTATAATCACCAAACTACCCTTTCATGTGACTAGCACGTGGCAAAACTTAAAACTCAAAAAACACAATTTTGTTCTTTGTAAACATGCAAAATTAGTTTATAGTCCTCCTTTTTCATATTTCGTTTTAAATATAGTCCCTGTAAACAGTAATGAAAAAAACCATGGAAGTTATCTTACCGGATTGAACTTGAACATGTAACCACGACCCATGGAATGTCTAGAATTTTTCTTCACTTGATTGTCATCTTCACTTGTGAACATAAGAGAATAAACTTCTAGAGGTTCCATGGGTGGTGGTTACATGTTCTACTTCACTTTAACTAAGGTAAGATAACTTCCATGGTTATTTCCATTATTTTTTACAGGGACTATATTTGAAACGAAATATAAAGGACCATAAACTAATTTTGCATGTTTACAAACAACTAAATTGTGTTTTTTGTGTTATAAGTTATACCACGTGCTAGGCACGTGAAAGGGTAGTTTGGTCATTAAGAAAATATGGATGTCTTGACTCTGGTCAACTGGGTTGACTGACAGTCAAGTGACGAAAAATGGACCATTTACTAATAAACGATAAAGATTGGACTAAATACTAATTACCCATCTCCTAGAGGGACCAAATACAAAATACCCCTTTAATTTATCATAAATGCCTTAGAATGGCTCAACACCATGGTCGGTAGATATTTAATTTGGATAGTGAAAACGAAATACGAAAATGGACTTGGAATGTGAAGTTGACGTGTCTAACTGTTTTGGCGAGTGTTGCTCGTTAGTTTGAATTGTTGTAGTCGCCCAAGCATTACTATATTTGCCACACCTATGGAATTAGGATTAAGGAAAATAGATATCACCCTAGACGGCTTAGCCTGCGAGTTGACACTTAGAATATATTTTTGGGTATTTTCTAGATGGCTTAGCCTGCGGAACTGACCCTACATACCTTCATAGCCTTCGGGGTTGGTCTGGGCGCTACTTTAAAAATCTCAAAGTAGCTATTAGAGAGCATGAGTTAGGCATACGTCGAGGTTAGCCAAAGCTTGCAGGTGAGCACCCACTTGGGTTTTGGTTTCCGCGTAGAGGCATTTAACCATCGTCAAGGCACACTGGTGCAGTGTGGATATGGCAAATGTGTGGAGTGCATCCTGTGGGAGGTGTACTAGTGATTGCGTATAGATTGTGAAGTGTTGTTTGGTTACAAATGATTGTTTGTAGTGATTGAGATATAATATTGAGACTTTGAGATGCCATGAATTATAAACTATTGTACTAATACAATTTTGCAGGAGGATAGGTCAATTAACATTTCTTGCAGGGCTCGACCTATCCTAATAGGAGGTGCAGCTGAGGTATTGTATTATTATAATTTATGGTTTATTTTATTAGATGATATATATATATATATATATATATATATATATATATATATATATATATAAAGACTGCGGAGTCTGTTATTTTATTGTTTTTGAGAATGGAGTTCCCTACCCTTGTCTACTCATACCAGCATTATTTGCTGACCCATGTTGCTTGTTTTGCATGTGGGTACGTATCCTTATGGAGCGTAGGCGGAGGAGAGTAGCAAGTGGAGTATGCTAGAGAGCAACATCAGGAGGGTGGTGTGGATCCAGTTGTTCGGGAAAGAGTTTGAGATCTTAGGGTTATTTTTCATAGTAGGTTTAGTTCTTTGATTCGTTGTCATTTGATTACTCAAGTTTATGTTTATTTCATTTATTGGATTATTGTTGATTGGAGAATATAGTACCTCGGTAGAAGTTGTTGAATTTTATTATTTGGAGTTTTCGGATTATTTGTGAAAAATTGTTTGAGTTCGAATTTTTGTATTGAAGTATTTGTCTTTAATGGTTATGGATTTTTACCTTGTGCAAATGTTTATTTAGATTACTGTCTTGATTTTATTCCATTCATTGGCATCTTGAGGGTAATTTTGTAAATTCTCTCTTTTTGCCAATTTTTGGATATTAGGGTCGTGACAGTTTTCTTGGTATCAGAGCGTTTGGTTAACTTAGGCTGAGAAGGTCTAGGTGATCCTTAGAATGTGGAATGGGTGATAAGTTTGATGGAGTTGGGTTGTTATCTAATAATAATTTAATGTTTTAAATGAAGGTCATGGCGGGAAGAGGACGTGGTCAAGTCTATCAGTTGACTCAGGACCAGATGAATCAGCTGTTGCTAATAGTAGCAGGCAACAATGGGGGTAATGGTGACCCATTTGCTAAGAGGAACAAAGATTTCCTCAATCTGGGCAGTATAAAATTCGATGGTAAGGGAGACGGGAAAGCTACAGTGTTATGGCTTTGCCAAATAGAAGCCGTGTTTGCAAAGATGGTATTGACTGAAGTTCAGAAGCAGGAGTTTGCTTCCCATCAGTTGGAGGGTGGAGCATTACTTTGGTGGGACGCTTTGAAGGTCGGGCTTGACCTCACCTCTCTGACTTGGGAAGAGTTCAGGCACACTTCTGAGGGGAGATATCTTTTGAGTGCTTACAGAGACCGATTAGTGGATGAATTTCTAAACCTAAAACAAGGTACTATGTCCGTAGTAGAGTATACTATTCAATGAGTTGTCGATGTTTGCTCCGCATATGGTGGATATAGTCGAGAAGAGAAATCATCGTTTCAATAAGGGCCTAGGGCACTACGTATTGAAACAATTGATTCCATTTAAGCACGAGTCATTTGATAGTCCTGAACCTGGCAATGAAGTATGAGGAGAAGGAACAGGAGTTTAGAGCAGAGAAGAGCAAGAAGACAGGTGATAAATCCAGAGACAGAACCGACACAAGCCATATGATCCTAACTTCAGGGGTCGACGTTATGACAACAACCCAGAGAGGAACCAAGGTTACAACAGGCCACCGGGAGATAACCAGGGTTTCAGACACCGTGGTGGGTATGGGCGTGGTGACAACAGAGCTAGAGCAGGCGCACCACCACTAGCACCAGGGCAACCTGCCCCAGGTTTGCCTTACAGGCCAGCACTTTTACCGTTACCAGCGCCAGCAGCATTAGCAGGGCCGATCAGGGGTAAATGTTGGAACTGTGGAAGACCAGGACATCGTTCTGCTGAGTGTCGTCGACCAGTGAACAACAACCAGGGGAGGCCAGCACCTCAACCGAATCGAGGGAGAGCCTATGATGTTTTTCCTGCATATCAGGGATTGGAAGGTACTTCTGATTGTTCTCAGTTTAGATTTCGAGTATTATTTGATTCTGGTGCATCACATTCATTTATAGCGAAGCAGATAGTAGATAAGTATTAGATTGTGACTACACCTTTACCTCATCCTTTATATATTCGGACACCTATGAGAGGTTCGACTTGTTTGTTTTACCAGTGTAAGAACTTCGTTCTGACATTCATGGGTAGAAAGTGTGTTATCGATCTGGTTGTTTTAGATTTTGAGGGCTATCAATTCATTTTGGGTTTTGACTGGTTGAGTCATTATATTGTGATTTTGGATTGTGCTGGGAGGAGAGTTATAGTGGATACACCAGGTTTACCCACATTGGTACACAGTTGTGTTAGTAGGGATGATTCGATTATGTCCATCTTTTTGATGTCTATGGTTGCCCAGTCGATCGATATTAGTGATGTGGCGATAGTTAAGGATTATCTGGATGTGTTTGAGGAGATTCTGGGTTTACCACCCAAGAGAGAGATGGAGTTCCGTATTGATTTGTTGCCAGGAATGACACCTATTTCTAAGACTGCTTATAGGATGGCACCTAAGCAGCTAGAAGAGATGAAGACCCAGTTGGAGGAGTGCATTGATTACCGCGAGGTGTGTATGAACCACAGGTTCATACGTCCAAGCAATTCTCTATGGGGATCTCCAGCTATCTTTGTCTCTAAGAAGGATGAGACCTTGAGGATGTGCATTGATTACCGTGAGTTGAATAAGGTGACAATCAAGAACAAATATCCACTGCCAAGAATAGATGATTTGCTTGACCAATTGAAAGGAGCAGCCATGTTTTCTCAGTTTGATTTGAAGACGGGTTACCATCAAATGAGTGTAGAGGAGAAGACTATACCACTGACTGCTTTCTGAACTCGATATGGATTGTATGAGTTTCTAGTGATACCTTTTGGGTTAACTAATGCTCCAGCATGTGTACTTGCAGCAGGGAGGTGAACAGGTCACCATTTGTTCTATGGAGGTAAAGCCTATGATGATTAGCTTGATTGTGTCCAAGCAGCATGAGGACCCTTTCTTGCTCTGAAAGCTTGGGTAGTTAGTTGTGGATTTGTTAGATTATTGTCCCACAAAGTGGCCAGTTGGTATTGATGGAGGTTTGAGGTACAGAGATCGATTGTGTGTTCCTGATAAGGATGGTTTGAGGAAGAATGTCATGGATGAGGCACACTGTTCTCGTTTCACTATTCACCCTGGTGGAACGAAGATGTACCAGGACTTGAAGAAGACTTATTGGTGGGAAGGAATGAAGAGGGACGTTGCAGAGTATGTTTCTAGGTGTTTGACATGTCAGCGAGTGAAGGTCGATCATCAGAAGCCGTTAGGGTTACTTCAACCTTTGTTTATCCCAAAGTGGAAGTGGGAGCACATTTCCATGGATTTTATTGATGGTCTGCCTAGATCACGGGGAGGCAATGAATCCATTTGGGTTGTCGTCGATCGATTGACTAAGTCAGCTCATTTTCTTTCTATTTTTGTGAATAGAAATGCAGATAAGCTAGCAAAGAAGTATGTGAAGCTAGGAGATTGTCCGGTTACATGGTGTTCCAGCTAGCATTGTTTCAGACAGAGATTCCATACTCACTTCAGAGTTCTGGAACAGTTTTCAGCGTGCCATGGGCACAAAGCTTAACTTGAGTACTACTTAAAATCCCCAGACATATGGACAGACTGAGCGGGTAAATCAGATTCTAGATGATATGTTAAGTGCTTGTGCACTAAGTTTTGGTGGAGAATGGGAGGAACACCTACCTTATGCAGAGTTCGCTTACAATAACAGCTTTCATGCGAGTATTGGTATGGCACCATATGAGGCACTATATGGTCGGCCATGTAGATCACCGACTTGTTGGGCGGTGGTGATACTGCAAATCTTGGACCAGTGATGGTTTGCGAGACTACAGAGAAAGTAGATATCATTCGAAAGAGATTGAAAATAGCTCAAAGCCGAATGAAGAGTTATGCAGATGATAAGAGGAAGCCACTTGAGTTTGTTGTAGGGCAAAAAATGTTACTGAAGATATCCCCGATGCATGGTGTGTGTACCCTAGGTCAAAAACCCGACAGGTGTCACCGATGGCTGTATAGGAAGCTAAACCGGAAGCACCTGAGCATTAGCCAGCCAAGCCTGGGCTATCGGGTAGGGCCCGACCCGGTTTCAAGGGATCCACATACGCTCTGTGGGCCTTGACCCACCGGATAGTCCACGATCAATGGGTGGAGCCCTGGTTATTGTATAAGAAGTTGAACCGTGGGCTCCCATACATCGACCAGGCCCACCTCAGTCAAGTAGGCCAGGTACCGCCCAGTAAAGTCCAACAGGGACAAGGGCTCATCCAAAGGCTCGACACAGAAGCCCAGAGGACCTAGCAAGGGTGTATGCAATGAAGATTGGGCCTCCGGTCAGAGGAGTCAAGCCCAAGTCTTTGTTTTCAGGCTTGGTCTATCCAATTCCCAACCAACTTGATAACTCCAGCGAGATTCCACGCTAATGGAACCCATTGTTCTAGCCCGCTGGAGAACATAAAGGAAACCCAGGTTAAACCAGGACCTATCAGAGGATGCCACGTGGCAGTCATCCTGGTTAAAGAGGATTCAAACCAAGGGGATAATTGTTGGCAGCATGCAAGTAATCTCCACGGAAAGCATCTTCAAAGTTGAACTACCTGAGTTTGTGGAGTCAAAACCGAAGGGATGGTTGAGCCAGCCTCCTTCGGCCTACTACAAATACAGAAGTTCTAAACCTCCTGAACTATGAGTCTTTTACTGAGCAACTCCATTAGAGCTTAGTGGAAGCAGAGACTTGATTCCAAGTTCATCATCTTGGATACGTAGCCAGCCAGATTTCGATCAGGTCCAGTATCATTGTATACCCCCCATCCTATCTCTGTCTATACAAGGCTTTCATTGTAACTGTATGATCAATCTATACATATCTCGAGTTTGTGGATCAAATTTTTGCACCCACACACTTTGGCGCCCACCGTGGGGCTGAATCTCCCATCAGTTCCAGAGCCTTGTAAGGAATCTTAATCCAGTCATACCGGAGTTGATGCAGCAATGGCTGGAAGTAAGAGACGCCCAACTCGTTCCCACAATGGATTGAACCAAGTTACTGAAAGTCAGACAAAGAACCTTTCTCCTCTGTCTCCGGTTCTTGAAGCAACAGAGCCTGTGAATCAAGAATCAGTTCTCGGGAGTGAGGGCCACAATCAGGGCTCGCAACACTGTAAAAGTGGACAGCCGGAGGCAGAGAACTTAGTAGTCCAAATCACTAATGATCTTGGTAATCCTAATACAGCCAACCGGTACGTCAGGATACCAGCATCACAAGATCCTGAACCCTCCAGGGTAGCCGCTGCAAGAAGAGACCAGAGAACCTCTCCCCTGACAACGGGAGCAGGTTATACCGAGCAGCAAAATGGGAAATGACCAATGGTCGAGTCCCCAACTGCAATCATCAAGCGGCTAACCAAGGAAAATGCGGAACTGGGAAGAAAGAAGAGAGCCAGGGCTGGAGATAGCCAGTCATCTTCAGCCTCGTATTCCAGTCCGTCTCCTCAGAAGAAGATAAAGCCACGGTCGGGTAATGACCGGAGTCTTACCCCTTATAGCCATGGTCCCCGTCCTGTTTGGGACAGGCTAGCACCAGGAAGAGATAGGATGTCTATCTCTCCAGTTCAGAGACATCCCCACGGACGTGCAAGAACACCCGGGCCACGTCATGGCCGCGAGGTTACCTGCAGCAGGTCTGTTGAAGAAGTCACTCCACTAGAAGGACTACGCCGGAGGAGGCACCAGAGCACTCCCCCCGCACGCCACGGTCAGAGAGCAAGGAGCCCTGAAAGGGCCCACACTCATCAGAGACAACCAGAGTTGGACGTGGAACAGATGAATCAACTTAAGCTGCAAGAGATAATCGACCTTGTTGTTTCCAACAAAGCCAACCGGGATGAACGAATCAGAAAGCTTACTCTCTCGAGATTAGCTGTATCCCATTTGGCAGAAGAGGTCAGGAGTCATATAGTCCCGACCAGCTTCAAGCAGCCGCCTTTGGAACAGTATGACGAGACGAGCGGCTGCCCGGTTCAGCATGTTATGAACTACAAAAGCACCATGGCCATCTGGGACCATGATGGCAAGTTACTAGCAAAAATGTTTGTTGCTTCACTCAAACGCGAAGCACAAACGTGGTATCATAATCTGCCACCCGCATCCATCCACACATTCGTACAACTGGTTGAGTTGTTTGAAGAAAAGTATCGGTTCAATGTGAAGACTAAGAAGGGAGTTGAAGTTTTATTCTCCCTGCAGATGGACCGGAACGAAACACTCAAGAATTTTGCCCGAAGGTTCCAAGCCTTATTGTCAGAAGTGCAAAACGCATCTGATAGCGTCGTCATTCAAGCCTTCAAGTATGCCTTGAACAGCAACCATGAAGAATTGTACCAGTCACTAGAAAGAAAGCCTCCGTCCTTTGTCTCGGCCTTGCTCGAGAAGGTAGAAAGGTATGCTCAGGAAGAATACGACCTGAAAGCCAGAAGAAAGAGACTTGTCGGGGGGCCAAACCTCCGAGAAGCCGCAGAAGGCAAAGGAAGAAAGCTCCGGCAGGGACCGCAAAGAGGAAAAAGCCCCTGACAAGGACAAGAAGGGGAAGGCTCCAGGCCGGCAGCCCGACCGCCGGTCAGAGAAGTCTACAAGGGGCGAAGGCAAGGAAAAGGAGTTCACACCCTTGAGATTCCCGATCGAGGAAGTATTCAAGAAGATAAAAAATAGGGGGCTGGTCAACAAACCTGCCCCTCTCCCGGCCGACCCGGAGGGCAGGAGACATAAGTCCAAGAACTGTGATCATCACAATGATTATGGTCACGAGCTGAAGAACTGCATATCGTTGAAATACGAAATGCAGCGCCTGGTCGATGCCGACCTCATCCCTGATATGGTACAGACCGGAGCAGTAGAGCAGGTAAAAACCGGAGATAGAATTGTATATGTTTGCCACATACAGGGACCCGGTTCTTCCAAGACAGAGAGGAAGAATTACGCCCGAAAAAAGATCCGGTGGATAGGGCATGCCCATTAGGTTGGGCAGCTCAACTTCAACGAAGGGACGAACACTGAGTCCTTTTTCTTCGGAGGTTTGACATTCACAGAGGAAGACGAAAGGGGCGTGCATTACCCACATAATGACGCCCTATTCATCATAGCATGGATTGGTGTCTACCGGGTCCGACGAGTCATGATCGACGTCTGCAGCACCTCGAGTGTCATGTTCTCATGCGCCTACAAAGCTATGGAGTATCTAAGCGTCTCATCGAATCTGATGATACTCCTATCTATGGGTTCAACGGGGAGCCAGCACAATCCTCCGGGCGGGTCCACCTGCCAATCACGGTGGGATTCAACACCGTCGGGATAGACTTCTTTCTGGTCGACTCCCCCTCCTACTACAACGTTATTCTGGCGAGGGACTGGATTCATCAGATGAAAGCCATAGTGTCCACCTTCCACCAAAGTCTCAAATTCCTAATTCCCAACGGAATTTGCAGAGTCAAGGGAGACCAAGGGATGGCATTCAAGTGCCATCTCGATGCTGTCAAAGGAAAGTCCATCTCCGAGACCAAGGGGAACACTATCTTCCTGAAAAACTCTCACCAATAGCAACCAGCTCCCTACAAGTTTGTTAAGAGAAAGCCAGACACAAAGCCCGGGATATCACCAGCGGTCGAGAAGCTGGAGGAAGTTATAGTGGGATCGGAGTCCCACAAGACAACTTACATCTCTTTCAGTCTACCAGAGGTAAAAAAGGATTTCATGATCACTCTGCTCCGACAAAATCACCACGTCTTCGCATGGAGTGTCAGCGAGATGCCAGGAAAAGACCATGCACTTGCCACAAGCTGGACATTGATCCTCAGTTCAAACCGGTCAAGCAAAAACCAAGGCGAATGGCACCGGATCAAAAACTGGAGGTCAACGAAGAAGTCGATCGGCTACTTTTAGTCAACTTCATCAAACCAATCATCTACCCTACCTGGATTTCCAACATCGTGGTTGTCCCAAAGAAGAATGGTATGATTCGACTCCCTAGGATCAGAGACATGGTGGACGCCACCGCTGGCTATCAAAGATTGTCCTTCATGGACGCCTACTCTGGATACAACCAGATCCCACTTCACGAAGAAGATCAATAGCATACCGCATTCATCACTGATCGGGGGCTTTACTGCTACCGGGTGATGTCGTTTGGTCTGAAGAATGCCGGAGCGACATACCAGAAGCTGGTCAACACCATTTTCAACGAACTCATAGGCCAGACCATGGAAGTCTACATAGACGACATGGTGGTCAAAATCAAGGAGAAAGACAATCATTTGCGAGATCTGCAGCAGACATTCGACATCCTGACACGGTACAACAGGAAGCTGAATCCAGTCAAATGTTCTTTTGGTCTCTCTTCTGGCAAGTTCCTTGGCTTCCTCATGACCAAACGAGGCATAGAAGCCAATCCAGATCAGATCCGGGCAGTCCTGGAAATGCCCGCTCCAAAGACAATGAAAGAATTCCAGAGACTAACCGGGAGGTTAGCCGCTCTTAACAGGTTCATATCTCGATACTAAGACCGATGCAAGCCATTCTTCAACGCCATCAAAGCTAATGTGGAATGGAACCCTACTTGTCAGCAAGCCTTTGACGAGATTAAGGCATACCTCACTCAACCTCCGGTCCTAACAGCACCACAAACCGGGCAACCAGTCGTCATCTATCTGGCCGCATCTGATATAGCAGTCAGTGTGGTTATACTTGTGGAAGAACCAGAGGAAAAGCCAGTTTACTTCATCAACAAAGTGTTGCAGGAAGCTGAGACATGATATTCGAAAATCGAAAAGATCGCTCTGGCTTTGGTACATGCAGCCAGGAGGCTAAAGCCTTATTTCCAAAAGAGAGCAGTCAAAGTCTACACAGAGTTCCCACTCAGAAAAGCTCTTGGAAAGCAGGAAGAGTCTAATCAACTGATCGAATGGTCAAGCTACCTCAGCGTATACCACATCCGGTATGAACCCAGAACCGTGGAGAAAGGGCACGCGATAGCCTCCTTGATGGCAGACTTTCCCATCGAGGATATCCCGGTCAATCAGAATCTAGTGGAGAACAAACTGGGGGTGAACGATGCCCCCAGGTCACAGGAGTCTCCGGCCAAAGGAGACAGCGAAGCATGGACAATCTATACTGACGGATCCAACAACTGCGCTGGATCCGGCATAGGTTGTCTCCTGATCAGCCCAGATGGACAGAAGATAAAAAAATCTGTCAGACTGGGATTCCCAGCTTCAAACAACGACGCTGAGTACGAAGCTTTAATATTTGGTCTCCAGACAGCACTTCCAACTGGGGGTGCGGAGAGTCATGGTCAAGGCAGATTCAAAGCTAGTGACGAACCAGTTCGTCGGATCCTTCCAAGCAAAGGACGAACGGATGGCAAAGTATCTCGAAGTCGTCCACTCCATGGTAGGAAAGTTCGGATTCATCACGGTCGAGCAGCGACCAAGGATAGACGTCAGGCACGCAGATGCCCTGGTATTGATCAGTCCTCAAAAGTGTATATTTATCCCCCGAATAACACCTTGTTTGTATAGCACTTAGCTTATATTATTGTGTTATATCTATTGATTAGTGCTTTCTTGTCTATTGTGTAGGTTTTATGAGCCGAATGCGAATATTGTGTTAAAGCCCGCTAATAGTCAAGAAAAGCAAGCAAAAAGGTGTTATTTGCACAAGAAAATGAGAATTGATATTTGCACCCCACAGATCTGTTGAGGGCACCCAACGGTCAGAACAGTTGACTTGATTTTATGTCAAAGTGGGGCGGTCCAAATCTAAGCCCAAACCGGGTCTTATTGAAGCCCACAAGTCAGAATTTCTATTTTAGGCCTTATTTAAAGTCCAAACTTAAAAAGGCTCTACAAGGAGATCCAGAAGTCTGATTTGGGCCCATGAGCTATCAAGCTGAAGGTCTTGGTCCAAGCTACAACTTAAGCCCAAGAGAATTAGGTTTTGTTAAAAACCTAATGCCTCTAGAAGACCAACAGCAGCAGCCACGAATTTGACCTAGTTTGGAAGTCTTTACATGCAAGTATTCTACTTTGTATTTTCTATATAAGAGAAGTAGTAGCTAAGGTTTAGGTATCTTTTAGACTCCCATCTTTTAGATCTAGAGTTTTTCATAGAGAGAGAAAAGAGAATATTTTTGTGAGAGAAAGTTCATCTTCTTCTTTGTATCAAGCTCTATTCATATCAATCAAATCAAATCACTTTACTTTATGATTTTTTGTTATGTATTTATTTATTCCATGCTTTCATCATCAAGGATGAGTAGCTAAATCTCCTTAGGGGGATGGTTGAAGCACTTTAGATGATGCGAAAGCACCAAGTTTGTTTTTATTGTTCATTGTGATTCGAAGTTCTTAATGTTTATTTACTTCTAATTCGCGATATGAGGTAAGTATGATTATTTGCATACTATTGTTATCCATGTTATTAAAATACTATTGTTAAGGTTTAGGGAGACCTAGCTTTAATGGTTTTATCTATATTGATTAAAGATGTGTAGTGAAATAGCTGAGAGGTGATGATTTAGTTATGACTAATATTGTAACGCCCCAAAATCATAACACGAATCCCATGACTCAATGTCTGATCTCGAGGCATTCGAACAACCCAACCCATGATAATAATATAATAATACAAGATTCTGAATGATATTAATATATATAATTAGAATTAAAAATACATAACTTAATACAATACATAATAATACAAACGGTGATCACTTCTATACAAAAGAAACTAAGTACATACCGCACGAGCACTTATACCAATACCCTCTGTAACCTTCGCACAACCATATCTGTTGAATCGATCTATCCTCGAGCAACTGTTTAACTGAAAAGAGATTAATGATAGGGTGAGCATTTCCACTTACTCAGTAGTGACTCACATTTCCAAAATACTAACTAATCATACTAAACATTTGAAAGAATGCAAGTTTTAATAATTGAAAGTAACTTTCTACTATAAATAATAAATAATATACAAGCATTCATACAATAAGTCGCGTACATGTATCCTATCAGTGCAGAGGGTACGACTGGTACTCGGCCCCAGTCCCAGACAATATCTTAGTTCAATACTTATCGGTGTGAACCTGCACATTTAGTTCCTGATTATCCGGTCGAGTGATTACCGTTTTGTGTCTCGAGAACACTAACCCTCTCTCAGGGCTCAGGTGGGCCATTTGACCACGATGCCCCGAGGGGGAAATCACCTATCACGGTGGTAAACCGTTTGACGACTGCAGGCTGCTCAGGATCCTGACACACGTCCAGGAGTGGACTACCTCTCACTCCCCACGTCTAACCTCCTCGAGGTAACATGTATCCCCACAACACACTAACCATCCACAGCAAATACCACTAAAAGCATGGCAATCCAGGAAGGTAGAAGAGGAATTCCCAGAAACATCCGACAATGTTCGCCTCTAGAAAGTTCCCATTCACCGTCTAAAGGTGAACACTGCATATGTAATCCTAGAAAGAACTGTCATCTCTAGAATATGACAATAATTCCTTCTTTGTAGGAATTCACGGATCCCTTGCCAGACCGCCTCGTGATACAATATATATATATAATATATAGGGTGTCTTTTAATAATAATTAATTTAATAATCTGGCGTGTGTGACGAGTCCCTGAATTTATCAACCATCAAACCAGTTCCCTATTAACGGCTACCAGACACGGGCACTTGCCGAAGGAACTATCCCCTATTCACGGCTACCAGACACGAGCACTAGCCGAAGAGATTATAATCCGATCTGCAATAATATGTTCGTGTAAGCACCCAGATCATATTTCCAATTCAGGAACCTCACACCATACCAACATGCAATTGGGATCCCACATCCCACATACAAAATTCATCTTCCTTTTCCCATCTTGGAAAAGAGATGCAATAAAACCTTCAATAGCTTTTCCGTTTATAAAACCATTTCGATATACATATACTGCTTTAATAACTCCAGTATAAAACATGATATCTGTAACTAATCACTTTAATAGAAGCTATAATCGATAAACCACGAGTAATCTATATATACCAAATAAAACCATGCATGCCTTTTTATCATCCATAATATATCAATTAGTTTGCAACATTTTAAAATATGACACATGAAAAGATAGTATAAAAGAAATGTAAGTCCCTACCTCTTGCTCGCTTGCTCCTTAACTTCATTTTAAATTCGAGTCACTCAACTAGGACCGCCAATAGCCTAAAAATGCATCCAAACACATATAAATTTGTATGAATTCCCGAGAAGCATCAAATATATGCCTATATTTTCTAAGGTTCATTTCGGCATCCCAGTTGTCTATAAAATAGAAATAATCACATTTATATTATGGAAGCTACCTGGTATAACCCAAAGGTGGAAATAGGTGATCCGAAAATGATATAAGCGTAACTAAGACAACAACCATGATCATATTTTTCTGCCTTTCAATGCCCAAATAATTTCCTTCTTCCCAAAGTTCCTTTTAAACTACAATATAAAACATCTTCTTCCAGGTAAAACCTGAGATCCCTTTACAAAACCTCATGCTGCTAATTTGCTTCGTACATATTTCAAACAAATATCCCCTATTTCGGCAACACATAAATCAAGAAAGCCCATAGAAACCATTACTTCATCAGCTCATATCTCCTACTATCAAAGTCTCGATCATTAGAACTAAATTGCTACCTTTCTAGTATGTCTCTGCAATAATATTTTGGAAAAGTTTAGAATACGAACCCAACAGAAATTCCTCTTGCTGGTGATTATTTTCTCTTCCTTTTTCTACTTTGATTCTTCCTTAATCAAGTTATAGATATTCAAGTGCTTCAAATTCAGCAAAGTGTTAACTTGTGCTGCAAGATATCTTTGTCTTGCTCAGAGGTGCCCACATAACACGCTTTAACTGGTTTTTTATTCCCTTCCTTAATTGGTTCAAGCATCAGCTCATATATATATATAACACTCACATAACCAGTTTCTACCTTCAAATCACCTAAGCTATTGATTAATTTTGTAAACCCTTGATCAGTGATCACTGTGATCACCTACAGTTTGATATATATTGAACAAGAACTAATAAGAGAGAGAGAGAGAGAGAGAGAGAGAGAGAAACTACACATGCAAGCAGTGGCGTAGCCAGGATTTTTGATGAGGGGGAGCAGCCAACATCATATCTCAAAAATGATTTTTTGATAAAAAAGAAAAGATGATGTTTTGATCAATATTGTTAATTTTTACCAACTAGTAAATTGAAATTTTTGAAAATTAAATTCAGAATTTTTATATAAAACTTAAAAAAAAAACATATTAGATAATTTAACAACGAAAATTATAACTAGAACAAGATGGTTTTATTACTTTATATGTGCAACTGGAATTGAAGTGAGTCCCATCATACTCATGTTTTTTTTTTTTTTTTTATCAAAGTAGTAATATTTTATTAAAGCTAGCTCAAGATGAGCTCTTACAAGGTTCCTTCATGATTAGAAGGGTTGTGCCCAGAGGGCAAAAAACACTAGCTATATTACACTGCAGACTATCATATATTCAGACCTGACACCACCAGAGTTCGCTGGTCTGCAGACTAATACCAACCAGTAGCAGCAGCATCAGCATCTTACCCCCTTCCCGGCCATCTGCAGATAAACTATGGTGGTTACCAGTTGTCCTTTACCAGCTCTTCCCAGTTCAGCAGCAAAGCAGCCACTGTATACCCTTTTTTCACATCCACCGACTTCCCAATAATATCTAGCCATGCCCACACTGTATATTTCACCCTTTTGATCAGATCCTATGCTACCAAAGTGGCATTGTCGAATATCAACTCATTCCGGACACTCCATATGACCCAGAAAATCGCATAAGGCAATATGCACCATGAAGCTTCACCGATACCTCGATTGTTAAGTTTAGGCCAATTAAGAAGAAGACCTTTGGGACTATCAAATCCCACCCTTCCATCCATTCTTTCAACATGCCCAATGAGTCTATTCCATACACCAATAGCAACCGGACAAGACAAGAAAAAATGATTGATAGATTTTTTGCAATTTTTGCATAGTGCACAAGCATTATGAATAACCATTCCACGACCAATCAAGTTATCAATAGTGAGGATTATTTGCCACATGAGTGCCCAAGTAAATAGTCTCACATTGGTAGGGATGCTTACCTCCCAAACGATCTTGTAAGGAAACGGTTCCAAGGGAGATGTGTACTCACTATCCCTCTTCAAGAGAGCATCATACATCGATTTCACCGAGAAATTTTTGCTAGTATTCCATTTCCATTCCCATTCATCCCTTTCTCCCGTAAGAGTCAAAGGATTAATGATGGTACTAAGCTCAATCATTTCCCGAGCTTCGATGCCTCTTAGATTCCTTCTTCTTATATGTGGACGCCATTCATTATCCCCAAAATGCTCAAAAACCCCTTCTTGCTTGTTGGCGGCATGCCTATAAAGATGTGGAAACCGAGTTGCTAATGTGGTTTCACCACACCACACGTCGTGCCAAAAGCTCGTCCCCTTCCCATCAAGCACCTTGTGTGTGATTCCTTCAAAGAAAACCCCTTGAGAGGATAAGATAGCTTTCCAAAAACTGCACCCATAAGAACCATCCACCTTTTTTGGCCGATTTCGGAAATCACTAGCCCCATACTTGGCATCAATTACTCTCCTCCATAGTGCATCATGCTCTACACCATACCTCCAAATCCATTTTGATAATAGAGCTCGGTTTATGATGGAGACCCTCCGGATACCCAATTCACCTTCTTTCACGGGTGTACACACCTTATTCCAAGCGAGGAGATACATTTTCCGCTTAGAGGTGTTTGTGCCCCAAAGAAAATGTCGGATGATTTTTTCAATTTTATTGGCCACACTTACCGGGACCGTGACAAGAGAAAGCTTGTAAATATGAAAACTTGCAAATGTACTCTTGATGAGAAGAATTCGGTCCCCTTTACATATGAGTTTGCACATCCACCCATTAAGACGAGATTGAAATGACTCAATCACCTCATCCCAAACATGAATATCTTTGTACTTCACGGCAAGAGGCATCCCAAGGTACTTAGTGGGGAGAGACCCGACTTCACACCCAAGGATGGAGGCTAAAGATTCGACATTATTCACCATTCCCACCTCAAATAAATGGGTTTTGGAGAAGTTCATACATAGCCCGGATATGGTTTCAAACATAAGGAGCAACGTTTTGTGAGTGTACACATTTTGAGTAGAAGGGTTGGTGAAGAAAAGGGTATCATCGGCAAATTGGAGAATGCCTACTTCCACCAAATCACCCCCATTCCCAACTCCGAATCCCTCCAAGATGTTAAGGTTCAAAGCTTTCGATGTGAGCCGAATGAGGACCTCCATTACCAATATGAAAAGAAGTGGGGATAACGGGTCTCCTTGCCTAAGGCCCCTATATGATTTGAAATTACCAACGGGTGTTCCTTCTACCATAACCAAGAACCTTGCGGTGGAGATGCAAGTGTTGATCCATTTCCTCCATTTATGCCCAAAACCCATACGATTAAGTACATAATCCAAGAAGTCCCAATTCACATGATCATAAGCTTTTGTTATGTCCATTTTGCAAAGGATACCGGAGAGCCTCATCCTCAACCGATCATCAATGCATTCATTTGCAATAAGCACATTATCCATGATTTGCCGATTCCTAACAAAAGCTCCTTGTGGGCTCGAAACCACACTAGGAAGAGCTTCCTTCAATCTACTCGCAAGCATCTTGGAAATAACTTTATACACCCCTCCTATAAGGCTAATTGGTCGGTAGTCCTTCAACCCCAAGGTCCCTTCTTTCTTTGGTATAAGGGTGATAAAAGTGCAATTGTTTCTCCAATCCATATATCCATCCTCTTGGAACTCTTTCACCACCGCCATGAAATCGTTCTTGAAAACATTCCAAAACTTGCGGTATACAATCATTGGAAAACCATCCGGTCCCGGAGATTTCTCACCATCCATAGAAACTAGTGCTCTCACCACCTCCTCCATACTAAAATCTTCTTCAAGCAAGCCACTTTGACCATCCCCAATGGAATCAAGGTGAAGATTGTCCACCTTCGGTCTAACTTTAAAGTCCTCTTGGAAAAGATCTTCGTAGCAGTGAGAGACATGCTCCCTAATTACTCTACCATCTCTAGTCACTGACCCATTGATACTCAAAGAGGCTAAGCTATTAGTTCTTTTCCTCCAATTTGCCATGGCATGAAAGAATTTTGTGTTTGCTTCACCTTCTTGAAGATTCTTTGCCTTAGACTTTTATTTCCATTTGGTACGTTCACATTTCAAGAGAAAGTTTAGATCATCTCGAAGTATACTCATCTCCATCATTTCATTATCCAAGATTGGTCTCCTCTCCTCGATTTTATCTAGATCATCAATTCGTGCCGCTCTTTCTTCCATCTTCCTTTCCACATGCCCAAATACCTCTCTATTCCATGTCTTGAGACACTTTTTAAGCTCCTTTAACTTCCTCCACCAAATGAAACTTGGCCTCCCTTCAAAAGAAAAACTTTCCCACCAAATTTGAATTAATCCTCCTAATGTCGGGTCTTCGAGCCACATTAATTCAAACTGAAACGAGCCCGTTCTCTTTGGGTTTCTCTCCACATCGAACAACACGGCTCTATGATCCGAAGAGAATTTAGGGAGTGCTACTTGCTTAGTGTCACCAAAATGGAGATCCCACTCTACCGAGGCAATAAACCTATCAAGTCTTGTCATTTTGGGATCAACATGATTATCGGACCATGTAAAGTTAGCTCCTTCAAGTGGGAACTCCAAGAGCTCATTTCTTGCTTCAAACTCTGCAAAATCCCTCATGTACCTCGTCACTCTACTACCCCCTCTTTTATCACGAGAGTAACGGATAACATTAAAGTCATCTCCTCCTATACACCACGGTTTATCCACCCAAGCACGAGCTCTTTCCAATTCCACCCAAAATTCATCGAGCACTCAAACCCCGGTTTGCAAGCACTCAAACCTATCCACCAATCTGCAAGAGAGTGATATTGAAAACGTGCCGATGAGGGAGTTATCAACATCCACTTTATTCTTGTTCCACACCGCTAGCATACCACCAGATTGGCCAAAGGAAGGTAGAAACTCCCACCCCCAATTGCCATCCCACATTCTAGCATCCCTAATGATCTCCTTATTTGAGATTTTTGTGTCTTCTACCCATAGAATATCCGGATTATATTGTCTAAGGATAAGAGAAAGGCTACCTTGGGCAGCCAAATTGCATAGTCCCCTCGCGTTCCAAGTGATGGATTTAAACGCCATCCGAAACCACCATCTCCCCAATTGCATCATTTGACTTAGCATAACTAAGTAACTCCACCTCATCATCACTAATGTGCTCGCAGTCCCTTGCAGTGAAATTCTTTGTGCCAACCTTTATCAATGCATCTTTAATGGATTTTCCTCCTCGGTTCGAAGTCATCCCTAGTTCCACCACCACTTGTTTTGCTGAATTGAGGATCCATTCCACCAACTCCTCCTTGGTTTATACTAGACTGCATCCTCTGTTCAAACTGTCTCTCAAAGTTTTGTTGTTATTTTCCTTATTATTTCCATGCTCATCTCTGCTAAACCCAGGAGGATGCGAAGAAAGTGACATAGTAGTGTCATTAGTTTGGGTGCATAGTTTACTACATTCCCCCTGAACCCATGTTCGATCCACACCTGCTCTTTCGGCCTTAGAATTGTTCCCCTCTTTCGATCGCTGCAGAAGCAATGGAGTTTCAAGAATTCTGGATTGCGTATGAGCAGACACATGGTGTTCTCGGTCTTCCTCCACCAATTTCAACTTCATGCTTTTCAGAGCATTTCGAACCAGATTCTTATTCCTTTCTCTCTATTTCTTCCACCTCTGGGCCCGCATTATGCGTTTCCCCAGGTTCAGAGTCGTACCATTGCTCCAACTTCTAGCCTTTTCGGGCCTCCACTTATCTTTGGGCTCTCCCTTTTGAATCGACAGATTCTCCACCATGTAGCTGTTAAATTCTTCTTCTGAATTGATGTCCATTAGGGGCCCAAAGAAATTGGGCTTTCCCACTCCCCTTTCAGAAGATGTCAGTTTACTCTTGTCTGCCACTGTTATATGTGGACCCTCACCATGAATAGTCTCACCACCTTCTGAGCCATTTGAAATTATACCTTTGTCTTTCTTGCCTTTTAACGGTCGCCATACTAACCACTGTGACTTATCCACAAAATCACATGTTTTTGTTTCTTCTTTAATTCAAACTGATCCCATGCACCTGCATTCGGCTTTCCTCTTCCTACACCCTTCATTCTGCCCTTGGATTCAGTCCTAGAGATCAGAACTGGCCTACAGATCGATTCACCTTCTTCCGGCGAAAGTTCATCCTCCTTCTCCGGGATGTCTACCACTAACTGGTCAGCAGAAACAATTTCAATTAAAATTTTGTGGCAGTAACCCCTTTCTTCCATGATTGCTACTCTAGGAATACTTTCCCACTCTACCTCAAAAAGTTTAGCTCTCACTATTGATTTTGAGAGACTAAGACTTTCCTCCTCCACCTCCATGCTTGTACTGAATTGTTTTACTAGGTCTTCAATAAGATTCTTCTTCTTTAGGTGTAGAGGGATTCCTAGTAGTTGGATCAATTACTTTTTCCGCTTGAAATTTTTAAGTGCAACAGAATTGAAATCAGGGCACCAGAGCCGAAATTTTATGATCTTCCCATCCCATACCATAGGATTCATAGATGCAAGCTTCTCTGCAGTCTGTGAGTCTTTTAGGAATGCAATTGCTTCTTCTGTAGAGAACCCTGTCATATCAGCTTCGCCAAAGCACTCACAAATCTTTTGCAACACCGATTTCCATGAGTCAAATCTATAATTTGGGGTGCAAATCACCGCCGTGCTCCACCACGAGTAATCCAATAGGCCATATTTATCCCTAATCTGCAATTTTAGAGGCTTATTCACTAATTGATTAGTGGCTTAGGATTCTATCATCTTCTCGATCACGTTCAGCTGTGGCCATGGGGTCTTCTTCTCTTTCATCTGTGGCCATTGGTTGGTCTCTTCTTTTTCTTTTTCAAATCTCAAAGATTTTATATTATCGTACTTCTGCAATTATGGCCACTCTTTTCCTTATTTTGGATGTTGATGATTAAGGATTTCTGTGTTCCTCTTCCCGTTCCCGTTACCACCACCAGATTGAGTAAAAAGTGACCAAAGTGTCAAACCTGCTACAACCCACCCATCCTTCTCTTCGCCGGCCGGAAAGCATGGAACTTTCCGTTTCCCATTGTTGTTCTTGATGAAACAAGTGAACTTTGCATACTCCCCATTCAAATTTTTTTGAGTGCATCCCAAGATAGATACCTTGTCATCTTGAAATCTCATCGGGCTCATCTTCTTCTTGTCGCTAGCTTCACACAAGTAAGTCCCCATCCAGTGAGCTCCCTCTTCCGACGTAGTTGCTCGGAAAGTTTTACCCCTCGATCTCTCAGAGATCGACACTTGCAGCGATTTAACTGTCTCCCTGATAAACTCCATCTCATAGGACTTCTGCTCCACCATTACCCATCTTTTATTTCTAGCTACAGCGCCCATCCTACTCCCACCTCAAATTCTGAACCCTTGTAGATCTAAAACAAACTAAGAATCCCTCGCCGGAAAAGTTGTGAAGTCACCTGAATAAGAGAGCATGGTACAGTAATGGTGTATCCCGGGCCTCCCTCTCCCTCGGTACCTCATCCACCACTGTTACTCCACCGAACTCCGATTCAGATTCCGACACACTCTCGTCCTCACTTTAGTTGGCCTAAACACCCTTTTCCGGCAACTTTTCGATGATGTATTATGTCACTATTGAAACCGAGCTACTGTTGATATGAACCTCATGTTGATGGGGTATGTGATGAAGTAAACTAGAACAAGATGGTCTTATATCTACAGATCACACATACATAAGTTCAAGATATCAAATGTTGATGGGGTATGTGATGTAGTAAACTGGAATTGAAGTGGGTCCCATCATACTCATATTTCTCACCACGTGGATTTGTATGCGTTTTATTTGCGATCTTTTTAGTGATTTAAAACAGAAATTGACAAGGGTGACCTTATTAGAATTAGCTACAAAGAACAAACGATTAGTAAATTACTTAATTTTTAAGGACAAAAAAATAATTATAGAATGAATGTTTGTTAATGTGATTAGTATTATTTTTTCCTGCGCATAGTATATACTATTTTCAAAAAGTTCAGAGGTCGCAAGTGCGCACCCTCAACCCCCCCTGGCTCTGCCCCTGCATACAAGACAGACGGATGAGAGTGAAGAATGAGATGAAACTCAAATCTTATTAATTGGTTTGGTTTCTCAGTTCTCACTATCTGATTCCTTTCAAACAGGTTGGTGACTAAGGTATATGAATTATTAAGAGGTGTCAAGTTAATAGTGATACTAATCCACTCAAATAAAAAAAACGCATCCGGCAATATTAGGAGCAACTTAATAAGTTCCTCCCATAAATAAAATTCCAATTCCGTAATATATGGGTCCATTAGTACCTCACTACCTTGTCTCACTTATTTAATTCCTAAATCCGATACCTCTAAACTAATACATAAGCGACACTAATTAATTACAAAAATATTTCTAAAATGCGTTTACAATTTATATCTTTTGTTCTTACTTATATATTTCCTACTTAACCACAATAAATTATCTAAAACTAATCGAGTAGGATTGTTGTATTTAATTATAACTGTAGATTAAAGATAAAATTACTAAAATGCCCCTAAGACAGGTACGGGTCGTTACAAATATGTTGAATTAATTAAATTGAATAGCTGAGAGGTGACAATTTGATTAATAAGATATATTCAATAGCATGCATAAGAGAATCTCGTTTTAGTTGAGTGGAATAGCTGAGAGGTGACTACTTGATTATTATAGGTATTGATGATTAGTTGGAATAACCGAGAGGTGACTAATTAGTTATTATAGATTGAACATGAAGGAACAACATGTTATGTTTGCATGATTTAGTTTGTGGATACCAATTCTCCCCCTTTGTCATCATATATCTTCTTTACATCTCTTCCATATTCTTAAATTAGGGTTTACTTATTATTATTGCTTGTAGGAAGTTAGAATCAATCTTAAATCTTCTTTATTAATTCCTTGGTGTTACTTAATTATTATTTTCAATTGTGTTTGAGCTAAGATCTCCCCCTTTGAGGTGGGTACGACCCTTGCTTGTTACTTGTCTACTTTGATATCCAATTTATACAAGTACAAGAAGGAACTTCAAGTTAAAAATACAATCTTTTGTTTAGTGTAACCAAAACTATACTATCAAAATGGCGTCGTTGCCGGGGTAAGGAACGGAGTTCATTCAAACACGAGCGAGAATAGTAGTTTCGAGACATCATCCCACTTCTATCCCTCCCACCCTTCTATTTTTAATTATTTTATTATTTTTTTTAAGTGTCATGTTACTTAGTCCTCTTATTGATATTGCAGCGAAGACGGATTGAAAAAAGCTTGAAAAACGGAGTAAAGATCAAATTTTTACGAAAGAGGCGCGTTCAGGAAATTTTCCTGAAGGTTACTGGTTCAAACTGGGCCGGATCTCGAGTCGAGTTCCAGGCAGGGAATTTACCTCGTTTTGCGTGATATTTCCAGAGCGTTCCAAAACTCCTTTTCAGTTAATTTTTTTTCCTATTGAGAGATTGTGAGGTGAACTAAGTAGTCTATTTTTTTCAGCATTTTTAAAGACTTGTAAGATATTTAATTATTCGATCCACGAAAGGGTCGCGGTTGTAATATTTTTAAAGTAGGTGTTGTTAGGATATATTTTATTGTGTGTTCGCGGCGGATAGTAGAGCAAGTTTGTGGAGCTAGCCTTGAGTCTACTAAGGAACGACTCCTAAGGACGATTGAAACCCAAGGAGCCGTTTCCCCTTAGTCGACTTCAACTCGTCTTCTCCCCACTTTTGTGCGCTTGTTTGGCACTTTTATTTTTTAGCACAAAGTGGGAGGTAAGTACTCTCCTAACCCTCCTTGAATCCCTTGCAAGAGGAGTTTCAGTAATGATTAACATGACCTTGATTGTTGCTTAATTTTTAATTATGTTTTTACTTGTCCAAGGCGGACCTGGCCTATAAGTGAAACCTAATATCAATTGATTGCAATATCCTAAGCTTTAAAATTGAACCAACTAAAGCCATGCTATCACGATGTTCATTTGAGACCTTGAGCAGATATTTCAACTAACACTGCGTGAACCATCCTTTGATTGGAGCACAAGTTAGGAATTGGATCTGGAACCCCTACAGATTACGTCTGTAGAATCACTGTGGCTTCTTAATTATGGACTGTTGCTTACGCACGGAAATCCTCCCACACTGGTTATTCGCTGATTGACTCACGAAATATAGGGAGAATTCATAAGGGAAGCTTGGAAAGAACTCATTGACTTGGGTGAACATGAAATTGAGTCAGTTTTTTAGCCCTTTTGTTAGATGCTTTTGAATGGTTAGGACTTCTGTGGCATTTGTAATGCGCATGTTGAATGCATCTTAGATCAGGTAAAATCTTGTCCAAACCAACTCCAATCTACAGAAAGAGCACAATCACGGACCTCACCCCTTCTCTTGAGGGAGAGTTTAACGACTCAACCTCCATACCTTCTGAAGAAGAGTTCAACGACTCAACTTCATTTTCGGAAGTAACACCAACTCCTATGACTCAAGAAGCTACCCTTCGGGATTACTTTTCACCTTTGGCCACTGGGCCACCTACCTGCATAGTCTTACCCGAGACAACTGCAGATAGCTATGGCATTCTCCCACAGATTGTGGGCATGTTGCCTAAGTTCCATGGACTTCCACGGGAGGATCCATATCAGCACCTCAATAAGTTTCTGACCGTTCTCAATACTTTTAAGGAGAAACATTTGTCTGGGGAGGAAGTTAGCTTGAGATTGTTCCCTTTTTCTCTTGAGGATAGAGCATCTCACTGGTTACATAGCCTTCCTTCCAACTCTATTAATACTTGGGCTCAACTAAGTAAAAGGTTTTTGACCAAATTCTTTCCTATTACCAGAACTAATGACATAGTTGATGCCATAAGAAGCTTCCGGCAAAAAGAGGGCTAGGTATATTCTTTGATGCATGGGAAAGGTTTCAAGATCTATTTCTTCGGTCTCCACACCATGAAGTCGATGACACTGAAAAAATTAGGATTCTATATAGAGGCCTTAATACTATGACTAGAAACTCGGTTGAAAGCATGAGCAGTGGAGATTTCCTTGATTATTCCACCGCCAGGGCTCTGGCTTTCCTTGAAAAGATTGCCACTAATAGCCAGCAATGGGACTTACCTGGACAAACCCCGAGAAACACTACCCCAGACTCACTTGATAAACCTAAAGGTCTATATGATGTCAAACCTGAGTCTGAGCTTAAAAATTTACTTCATGGTTTAGTAAAAAAGGTAGAGCACTTGAGGTATCCTTAAAGCCCCCATCACCCGTTATGAGTGCCTCCACTCTCTCATGTGATGCTTGTCATGACCAGACTTATACTGCTGAATTTTGCCCTCTCCTTTATAATTCACCAGAAATTGAGGAAGCCTGTGCGTTTAGCTACGCCGGGAGAACCAACTTTACTAAGGGAAATACCACGTACCCATACATGGATCACTCCAAGCTTTCTTATTCCAATAATAATTATGCGGCTCCACCTGGTTTTAACAACTCTTATGGGCAATGTAGCAATGCCACGTATGTTGGTAACACTGATAATCGGAACAGGGCACTGGTCCCCCCTTTACTCGAACAATGCTCATCACATGAGTGGTTCCAGGGACCATATACCAACTAATCAATCTGCCCCACCTAAGACCTCCCTTGAGAATGTGCTTGCTCGTTTCATTCAACAGACCCAAGCGTCTATTGAGTCAAATGCCCAAGCCATCCAGAGGATTGCACAAAAACTTGATAAAAAGGGTAGATTTCCGGGACAATCCATCCCGAATCCCAAAGGCAAGGAAGTTGCCTTGGTGACGGATACTGGAAATTTGTCTGTACCGTTTGCTGAAGTAAAATCGGTTTCCACCCTTAGGTCAGGAAAACAGGTAGATAATCAAATTAATTATACACCGAGTCCCAACATTGTGACCCCAGTTACCTCTGCACCTGTTGCCCCACCTAAAGCTCCGGTTAATGAGGCGACCACCTCTAAGCCGAAGAATCCTGCCCGTGAGATTGTGGACCCTCCATGAACTTACAACCCGCCTGTACCTTACCCTCAGAGACTCACAAGGTCTCTAAAGGAAGTCCAAGCAGAGGAAGTACTTGAAGTGTTCAAACATATAAATTTTAATATACCATTCCTCACAGCTATTAAACAGATACCTTCTTATGCTAAGGTTTTGAAAGACTTGTGTACCGCCAAGAGAAAAACAAATGTGCCTAAAAACGCGTTTGTGGCGGAGGAATTCTCTGCACTTGTCCAACATAATGGCGTGGTAAAATATAAGGACCTTGGAAAACCAACAATACCCTGCAAGCTTGGTGACAAATTCATGGGAAAAGCTTTGCTAGACTTAGGAACGAGTGTTAATCTTTTGCCTTACTCCTTGTACCTCAGCCTGAGTCTAACAAACATAAAACCCACGAAAATGCTTTTACAACTTGCCGATAGATCATTGAAAGTACCTAGAGGAATAGTTGAAGACCTATTAGTTAAAGTGTATGACTTTGACTACCCCGTTAACTTTGTGGTATTGGATACTGAACCTACTGCCGATGACTTGGTACCCATCATCCTTGGCCGTCCATTTTTTTCCACCTCTAATGCTCTCATAAACTGCCAGAACGGTTCTATGGTTCTCACTTTTGGCTCTATGACTGTTGAAGTTAATATATTTAACCTTGGCCAACAACCCCCTGATCTTTCCTTATCTGAAGATGTGTGCCTTCTAGACTCATTACCTTATGAGATGGTGCATAGTTATTACCCTAAAGATCCGGTTGTTCACTGCCTTGCCATGCATAATGTAGACTTTGACATTGACCTATCTATTGCCCAAACCAATGCCCTTCTTGATATTGTGCCTATCTTTGAACCTAAGGACCCTGAGGCCATTGATTCGGTTTGTAGCATAGATTCTGAGACCCAAGTAGAGACCATTACTCCTCCTTATGTTACTCTGAGTCCTCTTCCTCCTGAGCAGAAATACGCTCATCTTGATTCAGACGGTAGTCATCCTGTTATTATTTTTTCATCTCTTACTACCAAACAGGAGAGTCAGTTGTTAGAAGTTATCTTAGAGCATCGTTCTGCTATTGCCTGGTCTATCCATGACATTAAAGGCATTAGCCCTTCTGTCTGTTCTCATCGTATTCATCTTGAGGACGATGCTAAAACTTCTCGTGCATCTCAGAGACGTCTTAACCGTGAGATGAAAAAGTTGTCCGAGCAGAGATTCTGAAACTTCTAGATGCAGGTGTGATTTATCCAATTTTGAATAGTCCTTGGGTTAGTTCTATTCATGTGGTTCCTAAGAAGGCCGACATGACTGTAGTTACCAATGATAAGAATGAACAAGTCACCAATAGAGTTCTAACCAAGTGGAGTGTTTGTATCGACTATAGAAAGCTTAATACAGTCACCCGGAAGGACCACTTTCCTCTTCTATTCATAGACCAGATGTTGGAACGCCTAGCTGGTCATTCCTTCTATTGTTTCTTAGATGGTTACTCTGGTTATTTTCTAATTCCTATCGCCCCTGAAGATCAAGAGAAGACAACATTTACTTGTCCTTTCGGCACCTTCGCTTATGCATGTATGCCTTTCAGTCTGTGTATAATGCACTTGCTACTTTCCAGAGGTGTATGTTACACATCTTTAGTGATATGGTAGAACGATTTATGGAGGTGTTTATGAATGACTTCTTCATATATGGTTCATCTTTTGAAGAGTGTCTTAGTCATCTTTCCTTGGTTTTTAAGCGTTGCATTGAGAAGAATTTGGTACTTAACTGGGAAAAGTACAATTTTATGGTTAGGAAGGGGATAGTTCTGGGTCATGTCGTCTCTCCTGAGGGTATCCAGGTTGATAAAGCTAAAATAGATCTTGTTTCATCCTTGCCTATTCCTAAGTCTATTAGGGATATTTGAGCCTTTCTGGGCCACACAGGATTCTATCGACGCTTTATCCAAGATTTTTCAAAGATATCTCGCCCCTTAACCAATTTATTGCTTAAGGATGCACCTTTTGATTTCACAAAAGAATGCAAGAGCGCCTTTCAAAAACTTAAGACCGCCCTCACGACTGCACCCATCATTAGGCCACCTGATTGGAGTAAACCCTTTGAGCTGATGTGCGATGCATCAGACTGTACTGTTGGGGCTGTTTTAGGTCAACGTCTAGATGGTAAGCCCCATGTCATATATTATGCTAGCAAGACTCTCAATAATGCTCAACGTAATTATACCACGACAGAGAAAGAATTGTTAGCCATAGTATATGCTCTTGATAAGTTTCTTTCCTACCTTTTAGGTACCCGTACTGTCATCTTCACGGATCATGCTGCTATTAGATTTCTTCTCTCCAAGAAGGAAACTAAACAGCGCCTTATTCATTGGATTTTTTTGCTTCAAGAGTTTGACCTTGAGATTAAAGATAAAAAAAGGACCGAAAATGTAGTAGCCGACCACTTGTCTAGACTCGACCATCCTGCGGATTCTAGTGTCATTTCTGAGAACTTTCCTGATGAGCTTCTTTTTGCAATATCGAATGCTCCATGGTTCGCAGATATAGTTAATTACTTGGCTAGCAACACGTTTCCAAGTAATTGGAACAAGCAAGATAGATCCAAATTCCTTGCTAATGCCAAGCATTATTTCTCGGATGACCCATACCTTTTTAAGTATTGTCCTGACCAGATCATTCGTCGTTGTATCCCTGACTAGAAGCAACAAGAGGTCCTTAAGTTCTGCCATGAGCATGCTTGTGGTGGACATTTTAGTGCCAACAAGACAACTGCTAAAGTATTGCAGTGTGGTTTTTATTGGCCAACTTTTTTTTAAGGACGCTCACATGCATTGTATCGTGTGCATTCATTGTCAACAACTAGGGAAAATCACTAGGCGTCACATGATGCCCTTACAGCCAATTCTTCGTGTGGAAGTGTTTGATGTATGGGGCATAGATTTCATAGGTCCTTTTTCTGGTTGTCATGGTTTTTTGTACATTCTGGTCGCAATAGACTATGTTTCTAAATGGATCGAGACCATTCCCACAAGGCACAACAACCAAGAAACTGTAGTAAAGTTTTTAAGAGAGTGTATATTTGCCCGATTTGGCGCTCCCCGTGCGATCATTAGTGATGGGGGGAGCCATTTCTGCAATAAAGTTTTTCAAAAACTGGTCCAAAAGTATGGAGTTACTCACAAAGTGGCCCTTGCGTACCATCTGCAAACTAATGGTCAAGCTGAGGTGTCGAATAGAGAGATTAAAAATAATTTGCAAAAAACAATTGACCCTGAAAAGGTTGATTGGTCTCGTAGAGTCAGTGATGCATTATGGGCCTATCGTACTGCTTTCAAAACTCCCATAGGCATGTCTCCCTTTCGTCTTGTTTTTGGGAAACCCTGTCACCTACCTGTAAAGCTTGAGCACCGAGCCTTCTGGGCAATGACAAAGCTCAACTTTAATCTCGACCAGGCAGGTAAGAGGAGAAAACTCCAGCTTCCTGTGCTTGAGGTACTTCGAAATGAAGCTTATGATCTTTCTAAGTCCTATAAAGCTAATATGAAAAAACTACATGATCTTCAGATCTTACGTAGAGATTTTTAAATTGGGGATAAAGTTTTACTGTATAACTCTAGGTTGCATTTATTTCCTGGTAAACTACAGTCTCGTTGGTCGGGTCCCTTTGTTGTGTCTACAGTGACACCCTTTGGTGCTATCACTTGTTTAAACCCTGCAGACAATTCTGAATTTCAAGTCAATGGTCAACGTCTTAAGCATTTCCATGAATTAAGGTCCCTTGAGGTTGAGGAAACCCTATTAGAGGACCCTACCTATTTAGACTGACTTTGACTTGTTGGTATCCGGACCCTCTCTTACTCTATTCTGTTGTCTCTTTTTGAGAGGTGTGGTTTAAAGTGCCAGGGCCATAGTCCACGAACTCTTACTGGCTGAGTATAACTGATCCAGTGAACGCTTTTCTCTTGAGCGTCATCACCAGACAGACCTGTTTCCCGCTCTGTTTGGGGGTGAGGAAGTCATTTCCCATCTGCTTTTAAATCTTGAGTATCTGACTTTAAAAGACTCTTTGTTGTATATTAGACATCGGGATTTCGCGAATTCCACTCTAGCTTTTTATCTCTCCTGTACCTTTGTTTCGAGTAGCGTTTATCTAGGGAGTGAATCATGGTTGTCCGTCTGTCTGGCTGAAGACGTTAAACTTAGGGTTCCTAGGAGGCTGCCCTGTGTATCTTCTAAACTCGGTCGTGCTTTAGTGCTTCTTATTAGTTACCGGGTTTAGTGGCTTTTAGGCTAATAAACTATCTCTTGAATCTGTGTGTTAGTTTTGTTTGGGGGTGGGCACGGCCCACCACTCTCTGTTGCGGTTGCTTGGTTAAATAATTATTACAGTAACAAATTTTGAATTTATTTCAATTTTTGTGATTTAATAATTATTGCTTGATTGTTAGAATTTTATTTTGACACCTTAATGGTACTTATATTCGCAAGAATATATTTATACATAATCACGGAATTTTTAAAATTAAATTTGAATTATTTCGTGCCCTATACGTTTTCCGGGGGTAATACCGTCATTTTCACTTATTTCGGTAGTGCAGGAAGCGTCTAGGGGAAGTTACTTCTCTATATATACCCCCGGGTATTTTTAGAAAAGTCACAAGTCACTTTCAAATTCAAAGTCAAACCAAGTCAAATCAAGTCAACTAAAAGTCTTGTCTTCCTCAGAACTCGACTCAAGATCAGTTGTGCACATTTACAACTCGACTCAAGTTCAGCACAGATCTCGTTTTCTCTCTCTTCGATTTTCCCTCATTTGTTGACCAAATTTGATAATTGTTACGGGGTTTTGTTCCTTTCTTCGTGCTCTTCAATTCCATACCAAAAATCCCAAGAATCATGCCTCCAAGACGTAGAGAACGAGTGATTATACGTGAGCGCGATTATTCTCGTCTTTTCGACGATAATCGCTTAGGGAGCACCTTTGTACAGAGAATTCATGCCCGAGCCTGGGATATACTCCTTGGCTCTGATTACGAGCCATTTGATCCTCAAATGGTTCATCGATTTTATGAGTCGATGGAGTTGGCCGATGACAACGTGTACATCAACTGGGATCCGGCCCATCGCTTCCTACTCACGCTTGAAACTGTCTCCGTAGTCATGGCACTAGAGCTTGACGAGGCCCCCCTACAGCAGGAGGCTGCACTGGTGACACCGGACATCATCAAGGTCGTCCTCGTTGATGATCGGGTACTTCACCGGTATAACAGTCACCTTTCTATCCGTTGGCTTTCAGTCAACCAGGGCATGGTGGCACAATGGCTGACCAATAATGTCTTTGGGACGACGAGGACGAGCGTGTTGTTCTCGAGGGGGATTCATATCCTCCGACTGCTTCAGGAGGACCTCCACGGCTATTGCATGGTCCGTCGTCTTTTCGCCACCATCACCGGGGCTCGAACCACTTCTACTCCTCTTCCTAGCCTGGTGATGGGTATTCTGCGCTACTGGGAGGCGCCACTTCTTCCTGCCCTTTCTCTGGAGTCGATCGTCCGGCTCGAGGTCTCCAACCAGGGACCGTCTGCATGCAGACAGTTGTTGTGGGACCCTCAAGAGGAGGTGCCCATCCAGTACAGACTTGACGACCAGCAGGCATTCTTTCAGCTCCATACCAATGAGGAGAGGTTCCAGCTTCTCTGGAGGGGTATGGGCGAGATTTTGACTGTCGTCGAGGACTTGCAGCATCGCTTCGACGAAGGCCAGGGGCAACCATGTCGACGACGGAGTTGATATTTTATATTTATTAGCCATTGTAATTTCTTATTATGTATTTTGTTTTTGTTTTGTTTATTACACTCTTGTATTAAATTTTCAATCATTGTACTTATTTCCCAATATTAATGAAAATGGTTGAATTTTTAAATTTTTGCAAACTTGTCCTTTTCTGAAAATTCTTAGCCATTCTTGGGCTTCATTGCAAAAATCTGGACTTATGGAGTAGTTTTGAAAATTTTCTGGTTCTAGGGACCTAAGTCCAAATATTTTAAATAGAAAGGAGGTTAGGGTTTGATTTTTGGAAACCCTAAGGTTTTAGGCAATACTTGGAATCCTATTAGGGCTCAAACTCTTTATTTTTTGCCTATATATACCAAACCAAGGTTGAAGGACCGTCACTAAAAATCAGAAAAACTTTTCAAAATTTTTTATTTTCTGAGTTTGGCCCGAACTCGAGTCGAGTTCCTTATAGGCCATTTCAATCTCGAGTCGAGTTTGAACCTGGCAGCAGTTTTCTAAGCCTGTTTTGTGTGATTTTTTCTCGATTTTCGCGCTAGTTTTTGGTGTTTTCTTCCTTCTTTTGCAATGGCTAATGATCAGAATGATTTGTGGATACCCGATTACATGGATATCATTCCCGAGATGGATTTTTCGGGAATTATGGATAGTCCTTATGGAGCTTATTTTCTGGATGGGATTTTTGACAAAGGTTGGGAAGGTTTTCTTTATGATTCTACTGTTGTGTATTCCCCTTCTATGGTAAGAGATTTTTACCGTACGTTGCCCTTTGGCGTAGCTATTCCTTTTGATGGTTTCAAGGTTGTTATGCATGATTTTCCTGTCCTTTTTATTTCTTTTGCCATCACCCGAGCCTTGGGCATTCCTCTTCAATTAAGACATATTTTGCCACATCCTGATTATTTCCTTTCCAATCAAGTTGATGTTCTGGATAATTAGCTAGATCACTTTAGACCTTGCACCTTTTCCTTCTATCCTGAGAATTATGCAAATGTTGCACCTACTACTTGCCTTCCTGCTAATGTGGCTATTGCCGCTTTATGGGTGATGCGGAATCTTTTAGGTGCAGATAGATTGGAGTATGTCAATGATAGTACTATGCATACCGTAGTTGGTATTGTTACAAATTTTTATTCTCTTGACTTATCCACTTGGATTTTAGATGGTATTAGGAATGTATTCATATTCGGTGAGGATAAGCTTGTTTTCCCTACTGCTATCTGTAAGATTATTCTTGAAAGCTATCCTGAGTGGAAGAACAGGTACAATGATTGGACTCACCTTATACCTATTGATCCAACTCATCGTTTTATCAGGAGAAGTCGCCTATTAACTTGGGTGCCTAACACTGAGTATGTGGGGTTTCCTGCTTTGCATAGAAACGATGATTTTATGAATGAGCTTGAGGCTCCTTGGAATGAGATTAGGGAAGCATTAACTCATTGGCGTGATAGGTTGGATGGTCTTCCTATCACACAAGTTTAAAACCAAGAGTGTTAAGTAGGATTTCCCTTTTTGTTAAGTCAGTCCTTTATTTCAGTACATTTTATTTCAGTTGTGTCTTAGTATGGAATTCCTTGTAATCTCTATATATGTGGAGATAATTTTATTTGGCAGAAATTTATAAAGCGGTTTGAATTCTTAGTACATTCATGGTAATATCTTTCTTACTCTCTCTCATATGGATAGTATGAGCCTTGAAGACAATGCAATCTTTTTGTTTTGGGCCGGGGTGGGGAAGTATTACAACCCTTTTTGCAAATGATTTTCAAACATCTTTATCCATACTTGTGTAAAAATTCAAAAAAATTGAAAAATCCAAAAAAATCTTTGTTACAAAGACTTTTCAAAAAATAGGATAAGTACACCTTCAATGATGAATATAATTATTTAATTCTCTTCTTTTCAAGTTTAAGGACATTTATTGCTTCACCAAGTAGTTGAGTCTTATACTACATTTGCATTAGCATAAGCATGGCATTCATCTGTATTTATTACAGATTACATGTGCAAATACAACTACACCTTGAGAAACTTGAGGAATAAGTGTGGAGACTTAACCTAGTGAGCTTTTGAGCCCCATCCTTTTCTTGGAGAGTTATTACATACATCTGGAGTCAAAAGACTCAACCTCTCAGTTTTGTCTGTTTTTAGTCTCATATTCATTTTTATAGTTAGCCTTGAGATGACATCAAATGGGTGTAATATAAGCTTGGGTCTGATAGCTTATTCAAGATGTGATCACCATATCAGTACTTAGAAATGATACAAAGACAATTAGATAAACCCTGTTTACCTTAGCCTACCCTGATGATTATTTATCCTTTAAGTTGACCATTCTGAGCCTTTCTTGTTACTTAGCCTTTTTCTTGAGCTCATTATCCTTACCCAACCCCATTGTAGAAGTAAATACCCTTAGAATGTTTTAGGTCCTTTTACCCATTGTTTTGGGAACATGAGGATGATTGTTTATGTGGTTACAAGAAGAAAGGAGAAATACATAGAAATCTCCAAACTAGTGAGATGAACCAAATATTGAAAACCAAAAAGTTTGAAAAAATTCCAAAAAAAACAGAATCTTCCAAACCATTTCAAATACAAAAAGAAAGGAAGACTCCAAAATATTGGGTAGAGCTTCATTGAAATTTTCCAAAAGAATATGAGAAACACTTCTTCCCAAAAGAAAAATTCCAAAAATTTCTCCATGTGTTGTTATTACAAATCACAAGTGTTGAAGGCCCGAATGTTCCAAAAATCTTTCACAAAAGCCTTTTCCATTTCTAGCCCTGTCCTAAGCCAAGTTACAACCCATTACTGTCTTTTGTAGATCTAAGCTGATATGGTAGGATGTGGCCAATAAGTGAGAAAGTGCTGAGGTGAAAAACCCGACATCTCAAGCAAGGCTAATTTTTCCATTCTTTGAGACTAAGTTCATTCCATTACACTAGTCCGTTCTTATTTGATATATGTGAGATGATTGTCCATCTGCCTTCCTCACATAGAGGTAAAATGATAAACACCATCTCTGAGTGACTTTATTTCTAAGTGTATGACTGTGAGGCAGAAGTCAAGGCAACCTTTCCAATGGTAACTTAAGACCCGTGGTAGCATGGGTACATGTCTGTATTCGATGCATTTGAAACCGTTATGTTTGATTTATATTTCATATCTTATTCATGCATTTGTAGTATGCTATCTCATATGAACGGTTTTGCAATACTTATCTTTATCCTTGATATAACCATTTCTAAGGTAAATGGTAGAAATTTTGATTCTTGGATTAGTCATTGTAGTAAGTTTGTGGGTATCTTCTCTGGAAAACCCTCAGGAGACTATAACTCCTCCACTTGGGAAATCCTTGTGGTTGAAAGCCTTGATGCATATGTTTAATGCAATCACCTTAGTTTTACTTCTCTTTTGAGTCTTTAATTCTTTCTTCTCATCTTTGCTTGAGGACAAGCAAAGTGTTGTTTGGGGGTATTTGATCAGTCCTCAAAAGTGTATATTTATCCCCCGAATAACACCTTGTTTGTATAGCACTTAGCTTATATTATTGTGTTATATCTATTGATTAGTGCTTTCTTGTCTATTGTGTAGGTTTTATGAGCCGAAATGCGAATATTGTGTTAAAGCCCGCAAAAAGTCAAGAAAAGCAAGCAAAAATGTGTTATTTGCACAAGAGGAGGAGAATTAATATTTGCACCCACAGATCTGTTGAGGGCACCCCATGGTCAAACCAGTTGACTTGACTTTATGTCAAAGTGGGGCGGTCCAAATCTCAGCACAAACCGGGTCCTATTGAAGCCCACAAGTCAGAATTTCTATTTTAGGCCTTATTTAAAGTCCAAACTTAAAAAGGCTCTACAAGGAGATCCAGAAGTCTGATTTGGGCCCATGAGCTATCAAACTGAAGAGAAAAAATTTGCTCCTGGCAATTTTTGCTCCTTTCATCCTTGTCCAATCCTAGACTAACATGTGGCACTTATTATAATGGACCCACACATATTATAACGGAGAAAATAACCAAATAGAAAAAAAATATATATTCAAAATATTAACCAAATTTTGTGGCCTTTCCCTCTTCCTTGTCTTCAACTGTTCAACATCACATCTTAATACTCTCTACAAAACTACAGGCTATCTATAATTTTAAGCACATAATTGTTTTGTTTTTTTTATAGTACACATAACTGTAAATCTTAACTTCATATTTGTTCTCTTTATTTATTTTGGGACGTAGTCATGTAGAGAATAATAGATACTTTGTTACTTACACAAACAGATTGGGGAGAAGAGAAAGTACAAATAGCATAAAGAAGAACCAGGTTGCATATGGTTAAATTGACAGATTAACAAATACACATTGTACAAATAGATTAGCAGAAAGAGGTGAACAAAGGTAAGGAAGAAGATGAAAAGATTGGGACCCAAATCTATTTTGCATTTTCTTTTCATATTTTTTTTCTGAGATTTATTTTAGTTTCCATAAAAACTAGAACACTTATTTTCTCTCTCATTAATTCCCTCTCTGTTAAAATGGAGTTAACTTTGTTAACAAAGGTTCCACGTGGCAACTTCCGAGTGGACAATGATGCCAGGAGCAAATTTTTTCTCCAAACTAAAGGTCTTGGTCCAAGCTACAACTTAAACCCAAGAGAATTAGGTTTTGTTAAAAACCCTAATGCCTCTAGAAGACCAACAGCAGCAGCCACGAATTTGACCTAGTTTGGAAGTCTTTGCATGCAAGTATTCTACTTTGTATTTTCTATATAAGAGAAGTAGTAGCTAAGGTTTAGGTATCTTTTAGACTCCCATCTTTTAGATCTAGAGTTTTTCATAGAGAGAGAAAAGAGAATATTTTTGTGAGAGAAAGTTCATCTTCTTCTTCTTTGTATCAAGCTCTATTCATATCAATCAAATCAAATCACTTTACTTTATGATGTTTTGTTATGTATTTATTTATTCCATGCTGTCATCATCAAGGATGAGTAGCTAAATCTCCTTAGGGGGATGGTTGAAGCACTCTAGATGACACAAAAGCACCATGTTTGTTCTTATTATTCATTGTGATTCGAAGTTCTTAATGTTTATTTACTTCTAATTCGCGATATTAGGTAAGTATGATTATTTACATACTATTGTTATCCATGTTATTAAAATACTATTGTTAGGGTTTAGGGAGACCTAGCTTTAATGGTTTTATTTATATTGATTAAAAATGTGTAGTGAAATAGCTGAGAGGTGATTATTACATATCTAAAGTTAATATATATCTTTTATTGGAACCTTTTTGTAATTAAGTCAAATAGTTGAGAGGTGATGATTTAGTTATGAATAATATGTTGAGTTAATTAAATTGAATAGCTGAGAGGTGACGGTTTGATTAATAAGACATATTCAATAGCATGCATAAGAGAATCCCGTTTTAGTTGAGTGGAATAGCTTAGAGGTGACTACTTGATTATTATAGGTATTGATGATTAGTTGGAATAACTGAGAGGTGACTAATAAATTATTATAGATTGAACATGAAGGAACAACATGTTATGTTTGCATGATTTAGTTTGTGGATACCAATTCTCCCCCTTTGTCATCATATATCTTCTTTACATCTCTTCCATATTCTTAAGTTAGGGTTTACTTATTATTATTGCATGTAGAAAGTTAGAATCAATCTTAAATCTTGTTTATTGATTCCTTGGTGTTACTTAATTATTATTTTCAATTGTGTTTAAGCTAAGATCTCCCCCTCTGAGGTGGGTACGACCCTTGCTTGTTACTTGTCTACTTTGATATCCAATTTATACAAGCACAAGAAGAAACTTTGTTTAAAATACAATCTTTTGTTTAGTGTAGCCAAAACTATACTATCACGTATATTTCTTCTTCTATCAGCACTACAGAGCCCCGACAGCTATCAATCTGATACCAGAAAGAGCCGAGTAACGGGCCCAAAGATCCAAACATGCCGTTACCGGAGGTCTATCTCCTGGAGTGCAGACATTGGAATGAAGTTCTCATGGTGACCACCAGAGGACAGAAAAAAAAAAGAGATGAAGAAGTTTCACAGCCCGGCAACGAGTCCAGCACACTGGACGAGCCGGGTTATCCATCAGGGTCAGACGCAGAACCCACCAGAATCACAACTCGAAGACTGGAATCCTTGCCTCACCAGAGGCTGGATAGTAGCAATGCCACCTTCAACGGAGCCGAATGAACCGGACCCGTCAGAACCACCGCTCTCGCATGTCCACATCGATTTGGAGCCCCCACCGGAGGAACCAGTTGAAGACATTCCAGATAATCTGAATTCTGAAGTAGACAGAATTGACGCCGAGTTGTAATCCAGCAACAGTCAAGACTGGAGGAAGGCATACATCAACTTCCTTGTCCACCATTTGCTTCCCGAAGATCCAAAACTGTCAGCAAAAATCAAGAGGGATGCATAGAAATTCATTGCCATACCTTACCGTGAATCACACAGGCTGTACATGAAGATCCATGGCTCCGGGGTTTTGTTCAGGTGCCTTACTCCAGGGCAAGGCCTGATCATACTAAAAGAGGTCCACGCTATGATCTGCGGCAACCATTCCGGGAGCAGAAATCTAGCACAGAAGACAATGATCCAAGGATACTGGTGGTCGCACATGATGACAGACGCCAAAAAATTCACACAGGCATGCCTCCCATGTCAGAAGCATGCCACGATCGGTCATGCCCCGGCAAATGAACTACATCCCATCCTGAGTGCATGGCCTTTTGCCAAGTGGGGGTTAGATATTGTGAGACCGCTCCCGAAAGCTCCACTTTCAGTCAGATTCCTATTGGTCGCTACAGATTATTTCACCAAATGGGTCGAAGCCGTAGCATTGGTACAGGTATGTGCCTCCGACGTCAGAAGATTTTTGTGGAAAGACATAATCTGCAAGTTCGGGATTCCTCAGGAGTTAGTGTCAGATAATGGAAAACAGTTCGACTATGATAACATCGGGTTGTTCTGCAAGTCCTTAGGAATCAAGCACAATTTCTCAGCCCCATATTACCCCTCAGGGGAATGGGCAGGCAGAAGCATCCAACCGGGTCATCTTGGATACACTCAAGAAGCGACTGGATAAGGCAAAAGGCAACTGGGTAATACAACTCCCGGGGGTCTTATGGGCATACCGAACCACCCCAAGGAGGTCCACCGGCATGACACCCTTTCAACTTACATTTGGAGCAGAAGCGGTAATGCCAACGGAACTGCTAGCTCCAACAACCCACACTGATGCAGTCCTTCCAGGGAGAACGGGGGGATTCTGGCAAGAGAAAAAGTTGTTCTTGACGACAAGTGAGAACAAGCCCTACAGCACCTCCTCCGGTACCAGGAGACCATCAAAAGGGGATATGACAAGCGAGTCATCAAAAGGAAATTCAATCCGGGCAACTGGGTCATGAGAAAAGTCAAGGTCATGACTGAATATTCAACCGCCATAAAGCTTGGAGAAAACTGGAAAAGACCTTACATCATAGACAGACATGCTACGAAAGGCTCATACTTCCTCAGAACTCTATCCGACGACTTCTTCTCCAGACCATGGAACGCTTTCCACCTCAAAAAAATTTACAAGTAATGTACTCCATTTGATGATTTCAATAAAAATTATTTCCCGCAAGAATTCGAGTACTTTGTATTATTAACTGCTGAAAACCCTAAGCGCAAGATCAAGTCTCCACTAAGGTCCAAGATCCCCGGACCTAGCTTCCGATCCTGGCTAAGTCCTAAATGCAGAGTTATGCTCCTTTTAGGCCCAAGACGCCCGGACCTAGCTTTCGATCTTGGAAAGCAAAGATGTCTAGGATCAAACCCCATCCAACCCAGGGTGCCCGGACCTAGCTTCCGATCCTGACTAAGTCCTAAATGCAGAGTTATGCTCTTTTTAGGCCCAAGACGCCCGGACCTAGCTTCCGGTCTTGGAAAGCAAGGATGTCAGGGATCAAACCCCATCCAACCCAGGGTGCCCGGACCTAGCTTCCGATCCTGGCTAAGTCCTAAATGCAGAGTTATGCTCCTTTTAGGCCCAAGACGCCCGGACCTAGCTTCCGGTCTTGGAAAGCAAGGATGTTAGGGATCAAACCCCATCCACCCAAGGGTACCCGGACCTAGCTTCCGATCCTGGCTAAGTTCTAAATCAAGAGTTATGTTCCTTTTAGGCCCAAGACGCCCAGACCTAGCTTCCGGTCTTGGAAACCAAGGATGTCAGGGATCAAACCCCATCCAACCCAGGGTGCTCGGACCTAGCTTCCAATCTTGGCTAAGTCCTAAATGCAGAGCTACACTCCTTTTAGGCCCAAGACTCCTGGACCTAGCTTCCGGTCTCGGAAACCAATCTTAATAGTGAGGCCATCCACTCTTGAGAACTGGGGCTGTTAGGCAAGCTAGCCTGTCCCCGAGTTGAAGCATGTGATACAAGGACGAATCCCCTTTCAGCAGCAGACCATGAATCGCCATGGAGTCAGCAAGAAAAAGAACTGTTATCGTCCCAAGGAAAACTCCTTAAAACGATAAGGGAGCGAGGGAGATGGTCAGTTGTAATAAATGCTGTAAATAAGGTAAAGATATCTAACAAGGTATTTTTTGCACAACAAAATTTTTATTACTTTTTTCAGAAAAAAAAATGTCTTTTTCAGAAAAAAAGATGTACAAGAGGGAGTCCCCCGGCAACCGGGACAGGAACCTTTCTAACAAACCCTAACGAAGCTAAGGTTGAGAAGAAGGACCAGGGCCATCACCACCCTTCTTCGCCTTCTCCTTCTCCAGCTAGTCGAGGACCTGCTGGAAGGCAGCCTTCGCCAACCGGAGCTCCTCAGCGGCCCGTTCATACACCGCCTCCTTGAGGGTGAGACGCCAGTCCAGCTCTAGCTTCTCTCGGGTCAACTTCCCGCAAGTGGCCTCCAGCTCCGCCAAGGAAGTCTTGGCGTCCTCCTCCCGCTGAAGAGCAGTAGTCAGGGTGAAGTCCAGATTATGACAGTCCGTCGCCATGGACCGCTTGTCCTCCTCAATAGCTCACTGGTCACTGTTGGTCGTCGCGAGGTCTTTCTCGAGCTGACGATTCTCAGCTCGCAGGCGTTCCAGATCCTCCAAGGCAGAAGGCCGAGGTTTGACACTCAGCTCAAAGACCCAGGCCATGGCAGCTTGCGTCTGACAGACAAGAGAAACCGAAGTCAGAAATGAACCTACAGGCAGCAACAAGTTTAAAGCCAGAATTCAAGGCAGGGAACCTTACCGCAATCAGGTTCTGGGCCGCCACCCTCATCGCCCGGTGGCGAGAAAGGCGGCTGTAGTATGCTTGGTCCTCCGGAAGCAGGTTCTGGAAGATGTAATCGAAGGCAGTGTGGAGGTTCATGATGCCGGAGTCCCTGATCGACATCGGTTCCCCACTCAGAAAGGCAGGATGAATGGTGAACGTCGACAGTGGGAACTCCAGAGTAGCCTCAGGCTAGTACTCGCCCGGTTCAGGGCCCAGCCGCACAGTTGGGCCAGTGGGCAGGTCAGTATATTGGACTTGGTCGCCCCACCCATAAACCGAGGCTTCATCATCGGTAGTGTCTGGCAGAGTGAACTCCACCTCAGTCTGGACGTCCTCAACGGCCAGAGCATCTTCAACAGGGACCCGGGAGCCACTACCAATCCGGGTAGTCCCCATCACCAGTCCCCTCAGCGCCCGAGGGATGGCATCCTCCCTTCTTGGGCGCACAGCCTCCCCCTGGTCAGCAGGGGAAGTAGAAGCAGCTCTCCTCGAGCCCCAGGTAGACTCGTCTACCACAGCCTTGCCCCTCAGATCAACCGGGGTAGGGGACTGCACAGAAATAACTTCAACAGCAAGAGGCTGAGAAGGTCTTACCTCCACCGGAGCCTCAACTCCAGCATCTCCAACACTGGGGGCATCCACTTCATCCAGAAAACCCCCCGGAACCACAGTTGGCTCGCCTCCTTCAGCAGTAGAGGCGACCACCTTCTACTCGGACACACCTCCCACCATCTCTGGCTGGGCTTGGTTGTCCACCTCAGCATGTACCTGCACCGGGGTAGGAAAGAATCCCTCATTAGCTGATTCGCCAGACCCACGGGAAAACAGTAGTTCGTTATCCCTCGACATCAAGATTGGATCATCGGAGGAGTCAAATGAGCCATTAAAAACATGTGGCCTCCTCTGGCGACCCAAGGGAGGGTTTGAATGACGAACGGAGCTAGCATCACGGACCAGGACATCCCCGACGACTGGGATTACTTCCGGCATGGGCTCATCAGGAGGAGATCTTCCCCTGACTGGAAGAGCCTCATCGGGCCAGTCGTCCATCTCCCCCCGTAGATCGACAACCTCACTCTCAATCGGAGGCTCCTCCTCCACACTGGGGACTGTGCTTCCTACAGTAGCAGCACTCTCGCCACAGTTGGACTCCACCTCCACAACTTCCAGAGGAGCCGGCAGGGCAAGCCTCGCCGGGTAACGGATATGTGTCAGGATCTGATCGAGGAGTGTCAAGTCTCGCAGGTCTGCGGGTAGACTAAAGAAGCGCTCAATGTTCACTTTAGCAACAGAGGAATCCATCCCCGTTGGCAGAGACACCTGAAGCTGATGTTTCCCTGCAAACACAAGCACGGAATTGTTCCTGAGCCGGAGCTTAGCAAGCACGCAAAACATAAGGGCAAAAAGGAAAGAAAGGTCAGACGCATGCTTACCTATGAAGTCCCGCGGCACCTGTATGCTGCGGTCAGACGACCACCCTGATACCCGATAGCAGGGCTCGAACCAATTCCCATAGTGATTGGGAAGTCCAGGCAGCCACCGGGCAGTACGCCAAGAAATGGCGTATAAGCAGTGTTCCTTGGCCTCCCGGGCGACCGGCTTCATGAGCATGAACATCTCGACCGAGCCGAAGGGAATCTCAAAGTGGACGACGATCAGCCCTATCCGATGCACAATTGTCCAGAAGGACACGTGCATATGCCCCAACGGGATTTCCCACCACGATAACCATCTGAAATGGAGGGGTGGGAACCAAACCGAACCCCTCTCCAGCCAAGCTGCTCCTGAACTTCCGCCGCGCTCATCCGTTCGAGTTCAGGATTTCGGGGGAGGTTGGAGAAACTTTGCCACCTCCTCATTGGCCTCTCAACTGGAGGCTCGGCAGAACTTAAAGGAGCCACCTCCGCAACACCAGCAGGCGATGGGGGACACGTCGCCAGAATACTACTTGGTCCACCCTCATCAGCAGTGGGACGGGGAGCCGGATTCTGAGGCTCTTCATCATTACTTGAGCTCAGAACTAAAGTTCTCCTCATCGTTGGAGTAAAATTCACGCGAAATCGCCGGAATTTGGAGTTTCGGAACCTAGGGTTCTGGCGAAATGAAATGAAGTTGAAGAAGAGAAAGAGAAAGAGAGAGAAGGCAAGAGATACCCTTCTCTCCTCTGAACTTTTTTTTTATATGCAGAGCCCAGGGTCCACCGGCTGATGGTATTCCGAGTATCTTAATGGACCCTCTATTAAGATCATTAAACCAACTGGTTTAATAACTCCTTCGTCCAAGAAGAAGGGGAGTCACGAGTCATTCAAAACAAGCGCCATACAAGAGGTTAGTGCCACTCACAAGAGCACCCTTGTCCTCAGAAGACTGACAAAGAGGTGACTCAGCAATAGGAAGGAAGGAGACAAAGACAGAATAACTAAACAATTTCATTAATTTGTCTCAAACTAGGGGCACTACTCCCCTACATAGTGCAAGAAACCGTGATGGTACCGGTCAAACGTTCTTCTCTTCCTTGACCGGGTGGTACCCCAGCTTCTCCAACAGTAGATGTGTGGTAGCCAGTTCTCTCTGAAGGGCCCGGATCCGTTGATTGGCAGCCTCAAGCCTCCGGCTCTTTCTGCAAGCTGGCCATTCAAGGCAAACAAGCTCAGGCGTACTTGTCGAATGTCCTCCAAATAGGAAGTCGTCATCAACTCTATACGGCGATCTCGGTCCTCGATTTCCAGAGTCATTTTCTCCTGCATATTTACGATATATTTCTGGATAGTACTCTGGTCGTTAGCCATACTTCAGAAGAGGCTTCAACAGCGGCAACAGCAACAGAGAACGGAGAAAGAGAAGTGGACATCCTTTTACACCTCCGATCCCTATTTACAGAGGAGGAAGGAAACCCTAGTCCTTGATCCAAGGGATACGGAATCGTCATCAAGAAGCGTGTCAAGGAAGGAATCTTTCGAATCTTAACAGCCGGGGAAGATATAGCAAAGATCTTTCCTAAGCAGATTTTCTACTTGACAAAGAGGGGGCGATGTGTGTACCCTAGGTAAAAAAACCCGACAGGTGTCACCGATGGCTGTATAAGAAGCTAAAGCGGGAGCACCTGAGCATTAGCCAGCCAAGCCTGGGCTATCGGGTTTGGCCCAACCCGGTTTCAAGGGATCCACATACGCTCTGTGGACCTTGACCCACCGGATAGTCCACGATTAATGGTGGAACCCCGGTTACTGTATAAGAAGTTGAACTGTGGGCTCCCATACATCGACCAGGCCCACCTCAGTCAAGTAGGCCAGTCTGGCCCAGTAAAGTCTAACATCGACAAGGGCTCATCCAAAGGCTCGGCACAGAAGCCCAGAGGACTTGGCCAGGGTATATGCAATAAAGATTAGGCATCTGGTCATAGGAGTCAAGCCCAAGTCTTTGCTTTCAGGCTTGGTCAATCCAAGTGCCAACCAACTGGATAAGTCCAGCGAGATTCCAGGCTAACAGAACACATGGTTCTAGCCCGCTGAAGAAGATAAAGAAAACTCAAGTTGAACCAGGACCTATCAGAGGATGCCACATGGCAGTCAACTTGGTCAAAGGGGATTCAAACCAAGGGGATAACCGCTCGGCAACATGCAAGCTATCTCCACGGAAAGCATCTTCACAGTTGAACTACCTGAGTTAGTGGAGTCAAAACCGGAGGGGTGGTTGAGCCAGCCTCTTCCGGCCTACTACAAATACAGGAGTTCTAAACCTCCTGAACTACGAGTCTTTCACTGAGCAAGTTCATTAGAGTTTAGTGGAAGCAGAGACTTGATTCCAAGTTCATCATCTTGGATACGTAGGCAGCCAGATTCTGATCAGGTCCAGTCTCATTGTATACCCCCCATCCTATCTCTGTCTATACAAGGCTTTCATTGTAACTGTACGATCAATCTATACATATCTCGAGTTTGTGGATCAAATTTTTGCACCCACACATGGAGTTATGAGGTTTGGTAAAAAGGGAAGCTGAGCCCTAGGTATGTGGGACCGTATGAGATCACTGAGAGAGTTGGACCATTGGCTTACATGCTGGCATTGCCACCTGCCTTGGAGAACATTCATAATGTATTTCATGTCTCTATGTTGAGAAAGTGGAAAGGTGATGATAAGGATGAAGAGGATGAAGGAGTAGACTATGCGCGGTTAGAAATTAATGATCCCGAGCAATTAGAAATTAATGAAGATATTACGTACAGAGTGAGACCAATCATGATCATTGATAGAGATGAGAAACGACTAAGGCAAAAGACATTAAAGCTAGTAAAAGTGCAGTGGAGTGATGATCCGAGCGATGTCACATGGGAGCTGGAGGACAAGGTGCGAGCTAAGCACCCGGAGTTGTTCGTTTGATCTTTCTTCCAAATCTCGAGGCCGAGATTTCTTTTGAGGTGTGTATGAATGTAAAACCCCTCGTTTATATTTCATTCTAATTTTAATTTGATTTTTATTTATAATTGGGTGCAAGTCCCTGGACCAAGGGTTTAAGTATAATTACTATAAAGTGGGAGGACTATGGTTTAAATAAACCAAACTTGGTGAAATATAACCCACGAACAGATTTTCTTTGCTGGTAACTCGGGATCACGATCACACGTTGATTAATTGGTGAGTGTCGGATGAACCGCCTTTGATTGGGTTGATATCTATATATGCTCGGGCTATTGATCAGAAACCCTTTACGATAAAATAATAATAAGAGAGTGGCGGTGACGACCAAAGAGAAGAGTTGCAGACTTGCAGACCAGTAAGAAGAAGTAGTTGTAGAGGTTGAGAAAAAGAAGAAGAAGAAAAGAGGAAGAAACAGTATTGGTGTCGAGAATTGCGAGTGAAGTTACATAATAGAGGAGGAAGAAGAAAGGACGAGCAGGAGCGTTATAACTGTGAGTGGAGAACTAATATTGTTTATAATATCTTGATTAAGAAATCTTATATAGATATATAGAATTGGTAGGTTGATTTGCCTGAGTATATGTAGTGTTCAAGGAAAACATGATAATCTTTAATTTAAACTGTTTGGTAGTTTTTTAATAGCCTTTGAATAACATGTTAGGTAAATGTGTAATTTACAAGAATATATAGTTCTCTTATTTGGAAAGCATTTTTTTTAATTAAGGTTCTAGTAATGGTTGCAAAAATCGGATTACTGTGCACCTGCTAGCTTGGATGTTCATTTACTGTAAGGAAAGTATATATATGAATTACATATGTAATGAGAAAGTGATAGTAGAGTACAGGGTATACTATGTGCCGTCTTGCCAAACTTGTAATTTGTACTTAATAGCATACAGTAAGTGTATTATCTGTGATTGGTCTATGTTAATGCATGATTCTTCATATATTGGTTTGGATAATAATGTTTTGGGGCAGCATATATATTCAACCTTTTTCCTTGTGTCACCAAGAGGATTTAACATGTTGTTTTTAAATTATGCCGTAAGATGGTATATTTAAGATGTAAGGAATGAAATTCATGTTGATTTTGCACTTGAGAATTTAATTTATCATAAATGCCTTAGAATGGCTCGACACTATGGTCGGTAGATATTTAATTTGGATAGTGAAAACGAAATACGAAAATGGACTTGGAATGTAAAGTTGACGTGTCTAACTGTTTTGGCGAGTGTTGCTTGTTAGTTTGAATTGTTGTAGTCGCCCAAGCATTAGTACATTTGCCACATCTATGGAATTAGGATTAAGGAAAATAGATATCACCCTAGACGGCTTAACCTGCGGGTTGACTCTTAGAATATATTTTTGGGTATTTTTTAGACGGCTTAGCCTGCGGAACAGACCCTACAGACCTTCATAGCCTTCAGGGTTGGTCTGGGCGCCACTTTAAAAAGCTCAAGGGAGCTATTAGAGAGCATGAGTTAGGCATACATCGAGGTTAGCCAAAGCTTGCAGGTGAGCACCCACTTGGGTTTTGGTTTTCGCTTAGAGGCTCTTAACCATGGTCAAGGCACACTGGTGCAGTGTGGGTATGGCAAATGTGTGGAGTGCATCCTGTGGGAGGTGTACTAGTGATTGGGTATAGGTTGTGAAGTGTTGTTTAGTTACAAATGATTGTTTGTAGTGATTGAGATATAATGTTGAGACTTTGAGATGCCATGAATTATATATTATTGTACTAATACAGTTTTGCAGGAGGATAGGTCAATTAACATTTCTTGCAGGGCTCGACCCATCCTAATAGGAGGTGCAGCTCAGGTAATGTATTATTATAATTTAAAGTTTATTTTATTAGATATATATATATATATATATATATATATATATATATATATATATATATATATATATATATATATATATATATATATAAAGACCGCGGAGTCTGTTATTTTATTGTTTTTGGGAATGGAGTTCCGTACCATTGTCTACTAATACCAACATTATTTGCTGACCCATGTTGCTTGTTTTGCACGTGGGTATGTATTCTTATGGAGCGTAGGCGGAGGAGAACAGCAAGTGGAGTACGCTAGAGAACAACATCAGGAGGCTGGTGTAGATCCAGTTGTTCGGGAAAGAGTTTGAGATCTTAGGGTTATTTTTCATAGTAGGTTTAGTTCTTTGATTCGTTGTCATTTGATTACTCAAGTTTATTTCATTTATTGGATTATTGTTGATTGGAGAATACAGTACCTCAGTAGAAGTTGTTGAATTTTATTATTTGCAGTTTTCAGATTATTTGTGGGAAATTATTGGAGTTCGAATTTTTGTATTGAAGTATTTGTCTTTAATGGTTATGGATTTTTACCTTGTGCAAATGTTTATTTAGATTACTATCTTGATCATTTTTTTTATTCATTGGCATCTTGAGGGTAATTTTGTAAATTCTCTCTTTTTGCCAATTTTTGGATATTAGGGTCGTGACATTATCATTTATGGTAAATGGATGTACATCCAAAAAGAAGAATGTTATTATTAGGGCCTGAGTTCAACATGGTTTTTTTATGTACCTTGGCTATATTTGGATCGTGGTGCAAAAAACATTGTTTAACAATTAGCCATGGGTGAAATCCCGTTTCGACAATAAATCTGCAACCTAATTATTTTTTGGTCCATCACAATTGGAAATGTGTTTATCATAGTCCTATAAGAGAAATCCTTCACACAGACACTCATTAAAGGATAACAACATAATTCCAGGTGGTACTATCTGTGAAGAAAAAGTTCATAGAGAGTGTCACCTCGTAATGTTAGTTCAAAAAAAATAATAATAATAAAGAACACCTTCTGGACTAGTGAAATTAAAAATCGATGATGAATTTATTCTAGGGCTAATAAAAAAAGGTCTAGAAGCATGTATTTAGAGACATTCCCTTAATTTTCACTTTATCAATAACACGCTCAAAATTTTCTAAAGATTTACTCCCATTAGATATCATGTTCATTTTGATCGACAAAAATAAGGATAATGTTTAGTGAATGAAAATCGATAGTCCAACTAAAGCTAGAAAACATATAAAAATATGTAATTTCTATATCATTAAGTGTCACACAATATTATTTCTTAGTTTTTTAAGGGAGAATAAATCTGGGGTTTTCAACTAGTCTAACACAATGATTCAACATCCAAACACCTCTTTGGTGAACTTCCGCTAAAATTTGTTGATACTCTTCTTCCACCTCTGGAAGCAATTTAGAAAATGTATAATGGCATCGTTTCTCCATCCTTACAAGAGCCGTACAACAATCTAAATCAACATCTTTTTTCTTTTCCTTTAGTATATCACTCATTTCATTACAGTGTCGGCCCATTTTATCAACACAGGAATCTAAAAAGCTAACGACGATTGGAGTCGATGCATGTGCAATATCTAGATCATCATTATTTGACGTTGGGACCTCCGAACTGAAACTAGGTACAACTATGAAGGCACCAAAAATGACAACATATGTGACAATCATATTGATAGTTGTCATATTTTTATTGTTTTAACCCTTTGTTCCGGAATAGATATATTTCTGCATGAATGACTTGTTTATATAAGCTTTAGAAATTTGAAAGTGTTACTTATTACAAGGTCATTATATAGTAGTAATCAAATAAAAGAAAAATTACAAATTAATTACCAATAATTAATCAGTACAAACAAAACTGATAAGTCTAGATATTTTTATACTAGGAAAAAGCTTAGTTTTATGTATACAAGAATACCTGATTTGTGAATGAAAGATTTCTTCATTTGCGTTCCCATATAACACTTCCAATAGCTTTAATTTTCTTCCAAGGTGGGATAAAACACTAAATATTATTTGCCAATAATTTTTCGAGATTGTTGGCAAGGATCATATAATTTTATATATTAGGAGGAAGTATTTTTTTTAAATCGCTTAGTTAATTAAAAAATTATTTAGATATAATTTTTTTAAATATGTTAAAAATATACGAAAAAATGAAAAAAAAGAATCTTTATCACTTTCAATAAGATGATTGGATTAACTTTTTTGGAACTTTACATTTTTAAGGAATTAACGCTGAAATCATAACAAGACCCATGCATAGCGTAGGCATAAAAAGCTATTAGTACATTCATTAAAAAACTATACGAATTGAAGTATTTAGATAAACGTACACATAGATATTTTTTCTTGAATATAATTCCCCCATCCTTATTGACCACTTGTGGGGTTTTCTTTATTATTTTTTTATTTTTTTTTTATTTATTTTTTTTTTTTTGCCTTTAATATTAACTTTCCATATTTGGGTTCATTCAGCCCAAACCCAATAAATTTTGGTATTTAAACCTAGGTAGGTTCTTAAATAAGAATATACTGCAAGTGTACTTCAAATTTCAAATTAACGTGTGACTAACTTAATTTGGTTCAGATTCCATAGGAATAAACAGAATGAGACCATGGTAGTAGTCATCATCACTGAATTAGTTGAAATTCAATTTACACTTGTTCCATGTGTTGTGTATGTATAACTTAAAATTTTTAAAACACAATAATTGCCATCGACCATTTGTATACATATTTTTGTATGAATTAAATAGTGTAAAATGTGTATCATTGTGAACAGTAAAGTTGTTGGATGAAAATTGTTCAGTGTATGAACATTCCTTAGATTAATGTTTTTAGGATGGTAATGTATGATGGTTGGGCTACTGTTAAGAGTATAGCCCCCCTAATACCACAACATGTAATGATATCATTTATAGTAAATGGATGTAGATCAAAAATGAAGATTGTTATTATTAGAGCCTGAGTTCAGCATGGTTCTTTTATGTACCTTAGCTATATGTAGATCTTGGTGCAAAAAATATTGTTTAACAATTGGCTATGGGTGATGTGTTTACCCTAGGTAAAAGACCCGACAAGTGTCACCGATGCTTGTATAAGAAGCCAAATCGGGAGCACCTGAGCAGTAGCCAGCCAAGCCTGGGCTATCGGGTAGGGCCCAATCCGGTTTCAAGAGATCCGCATACGCTGTATGGACCTTGACTCACCGGATAATCCACTATCAATGGGTGGAGCCCCGGTTACTGTATAAGAAGTTGAACTGTGGGCTCCCATACATCAACCAGGCCCACCTCAGTCAAGTAGGCCAGGTCCGGCCCAGTAAGGTCCAACAGCGATAGGGGCTTATCTAAAGGCTTAGCACAAAAGTCCAGAGGACCTAGCCACGGAGTATGCAGTGTAGATTGGGCCTCCGGTCAGAGGAGTCAAGCCCCAGTTTTTCCTTTCAAGCTTGGTCAATCTAAGTCCCAACCAACTGGATAAGTCCAGCGAGATTCCAAGCCAACAGAACCCATGGTTCTAGCCCGCTGGGGAAGATAAAGGAAACCTAGGTTGAACCAGCACCTATCAAAGGATGCCACGTTGCAGTCATCCTGGTCAAAGGGGATTCAAACCAAGGAGATAACCGCTCGGCAGCATGCAAGCTATCTCCACGGAAAGCATCTTCACAGTTGAACAACCCGAGTTTGTGGAGTCAAAACCGGAGGGGTGGTTGAGCCAGCCTCCTCCGGCCTACTACAAATACAGGAGTTTTAAACCTCCTGAACTACGAGTCTTTCACTGAGCAACTCCATTAGAGCTAGTGGAAGCAGAGACTTGATTCCAAGTTCATCATCTTGGATACGTAGGCAACCTGATCCCGATCAGGTCCAGTCTCACTGTATACCCCTCATCCTATCTCTGTCTATACAAGGCTTTCATTGTAACTGTACGATTAATATACCCCCCCACACTCTTTGGCGCCCACCGTGGGGCTGAATCTCCCATCAGTTCCAGAGCCTTGCAAGGAATCTCATTCCAGTCATACCGGAGTTACTGCATCAATGGCTGGAAGTAAGAGACGCCCAACTCGTTCCAACAATGGAATGTTTCAAGTTACTGAAAGTCAGACAGAGAACCTTTCTCCTCTGTCTCCGGTTCTTGAAGCAACAGAACCGGTGAATCAAGAATCAGTTCACTGGAGTGAGGGCCACGATCAGGGCTCGCAACACTCTGAAAGTTGACAGCCGGAGGCAGAGAACTTAGTGGTGCAAATCACTAACAATCCTGGTGATCCTAATGCGGACAACCAGACCGTCGAAATACCAGTTTGACAAGATCCTGAACCTTCCAGGGCAGCCGCTACAAGAAGAATCCAGAGAATCTCTCCCCTGACAACGGGAAGAGGTTATATCGAGCAGTAGAAGGAAAAAGGACCAGCGGTCGAGTCCCAACTGCAATCATCAAGCGGCTGACCAGGGAAAATACAGAATTAAGGAGAAAGAAGAAAACCAGGGCCGGAGATAGCCAGTCATCTTCATCCCTGTCTTCGAGTCCATCTCCTCAGAAGAAGATAAGGCCACAGTCAAGCAGTTATCGGAGTCTTACCCCTCATAGCCATGGTCCCCGTCCTGTCTGGGACAGGCTAGCACCAGGGAGAGATAGGCATCCTATCTCTCCAGTTCAGAGACATCGCCGCGAACGCGCAAGAACACCCGGGCCGCGTGATGGCCGCAGGATTGCCCACAGCAGATCTGTCGAAGAAGCCACTCCTCCAGGGAAACTGCGCCGGAGGAGGCACCAATGTACTCCCCGGCACGCCACGGTCAGAGAACAAAGAGCCCTCAAAGGGTCCACATTCATCAGAGACAACCGAAGCTGAATGTGGAACAGATGAATCAACTCAAGCTGCAAGAGATGATCAATCTTGATGTATCCAACAAAGCCAACCGGGATGAGCGAGTCAGAAAGCTTAATCTTTCAAGGTTAGCCGTATCAACTTTAGCAGAAGAGGTTAGGAGTCATATGGTCCCGGCCAGCGTCAAATAATCGCCCTTCGAACAGTATGACGAGACAAACGGTTGTCCGATTCAGCATGTTATGAACTACAAAAGCACCATGGCCATCTGGGACCATGATGACAAGCTACTAGCGAAAATGTTTGCTGCTTCACTCAAAGACGAAGCATAGACGTGGTATCACAATCTGCCACCCGCATTCGTCCGCACATTCGTACAACTGGCTGAGTTGTTCGAAGAGAAGTAGCGTTTAATGTGAAGACCAAGAAAGGAGTCGAAGTCATGTTCTCCCTACAGATGGACCGGAGCGAAACACTCAGGAATTTCGCCCAGAGGTTCTGAACCCTACTATCTGAGGTACAGGACGCATCTGATAGCGTCGTTATTCAAGCTTTCAAGTATGCCTTGAATAACAACCATGAGGAATTGTATCGGTCACTGGCGAGGAAGCCACCTTCCTCTGTTTCAGCCTTGCTCGAGAAAGTGGAAAGGTATACTCAGGAGGAGGATAACCTGAAAGCCAGAAGAAGACTTGTTGGAAGCCAAACCTCTGAGAAGCCTCAGAAGGCAAAGGAAGGAAGCTCCGGCAGGGATCGCAAAGACGTGAAAGCCCCTGAGAAGAACACGGACAGGAAGGGGAAAGTGTCGGCCCGGCAACCCGACCGCCGGTCAGAGAAGCCTATCGGGGGCGAACTCATGGAAAGAGAGTTCACTCCCTTGAGATTCCCTCTCGAGGAAGTATTCAAAAAGATCAAGAACAAAGGGCTGCTCAACAAACCTGCTCCTCTTCCGGCAAACCCGGATGGCAGAAGAGATAAGTCCAAGAAGTGTGATCATCACAACGACTACGGGCACGAGTTGAAGAACTGCAGGTCGTTGAAGTATGAAATGCAGCGCCTGGTCGACACCGGCCTCATCCCTGACATGGTACAGACCGGAGCAGTTGAACAGGTAAAAACTGGAGATCGAATTGTATATGTCTGCCATGTACAAACACCCGGTTCTTCTAAGACAGAAAGGAAGAATTGTGCTCGGGAAAAGCTCCGGTGGATAGGGCATGTCTATGAAGTTGGACAGCTCAACTTCAACGAAGGGACGAACATTGAGTCCATCGTCCCCGGAGGTTTGACATTCACCAAAGAAGACGAGAGGGTCGTGCATTATCCGTACAATGATGCCCTAGTCATCACAGCATGGATTGGAGTCTACCGGGTCCGGCGAGTCATGGTCGATGCTGGCAGCACCTCTAGTGTTATGTTCTCATGCACCTACAAAGCTATGGAGCTATCTAAGGGTCTCATCGAATCTGATGAAACTCATATCTATGGATTCAACGGGGAGCCAACACAGTCCTTCGGGCGAGTCCACCTACCAATCATGGTGGGGTTCAACACCATCGGGATAGACTTCCTGCTAGTCGACTCCCCCTCCTGCTACAACGTTATTCTGGGAAGGGACTGGATTCATCAGATGAAAGCCATAGTGTCCACCTTCCACCAGAGCCTCAAATTCCCGACTCCCAACGGAGTCTGCAGAGTCAAGGGAGACCAAGGGACAACATTCAAGTGCCATCTCGATGCTGTCAAGGGGAAGTCCATCTCCGAGACCAAAGGAAACACTATCTTCCTGACAGACTCACATCAATAGCAACCAGCTCCCGGTAAGTCTGCCAAGGGGAAGCCAGACACAAAGGCCGGGATATTACCAGCGGTCGACGAGCTGGAGTAAGTTATTGTGGGATCAGAGTCCCACAAGACGACTTACGTCTCTTCCGGTCTACCGAAGGCAGAGAAGGATTCCATGATCACTCTGCTCCGGCGGAATCACCACGTCTTCGCGTGGAGTGTCAACGAGATGCCAGGAATAGACCCTGCGGTCGCCTGCCATAAGCTATACATTGATCCTCAGTACAAACCGGTCAAGCAGAAACCAAGACGAATGGCACCGGATCAAAAACTGGCGGTCAACGAAGAAGTCGATCGGCTATTTTCAGCCAACTTCATCAAACTAGTCATCTACCCTACCTGGGTTTCCAACATCGTGGTCGTCCCGAAGAAGAATGGTAAGATTCGAGTTTGCATCGATTTTACTAATCTATACAAAGCATGTCTTGTGCACCCATATCCACTCCCCAGGATCACAGACATGGTAGACGCCACCGACGGATATCAAAGATTGTCCTTCATGGACGCCTACTCCGGGTACAACCAGATTCCACTTCACGAGGAAGATCAGGAACATACCGCATTTATCACCGACTAGGGGCTTTACTGCTACCGGGTGATGCCATTTGATCTGAAGAATGCCAGAGCGACATATCAGAAGCTGGTCAACACCATCTTCAACGAGCTCATAGGCCGGACCATGGAAGTCTACATAGACGACATGGTGGTCAAAACCAGGGAGAAAGACAATCATTTACGAGATCTGTAGCAGACATTCGACATCTTGACGCGGTACAACATGAAGCTGAATCCAGCCAAATGTTCTTTTGGTCTTTCTTCCGGCAAGTTCCTTGGCTTTCTCATGACCAACCAGGGCATAGAAGCCAATCCAGATCAGATCCGGGCAGTCCTGGAGATGTCCGCCCCAAAGACAGTAAAAGAATTCCAGAGGCTAACCGGGAGGTTAGCCGCTCTCAACAGGTTCATCTCCCGATACTCGGACTGGTGCAAGCCATTCTTCAACGCAATCAAAGCTAATACGGAATGGAATCCTACTTGTCAGCCAGCCTTTGATGAAATCAAAGCATATCTCACTCAGCCTTCAATCCTCACAACACCACAGACCGGGCAACCAGTCGGCATCTATCTGGCTGCATCCGATATAACAGTCAGTGCGGTCATATTTGTGGAATAACCGGAGGAGAAACCAGTCTACTTCACTAGCAAAGTACTACATGGAGCGGAGACAAGATATTCGAAAATCGAAAAGATAGCTCTAGCATTGGTACATGCAGCCAGGAGGCTAAAGCCTTATTTCCAAAGAAGATCGGTCAGAGTCTATAAAGAGTTCCCGTTCAGGAAAGCTCTTGGGAAGCAGGAAGAGTCTAATCGACTAATCGAATGGTCCAGCTACCTGAGCACATACCACATCTGGTATGAATCTAGAACCGCGGAGAAAGGACATGCACTAGCTTCCTTGATGGCAAACTTTCCCATCGAGGATATCCCGGTCAATCCAGAACTAGAGGAGGATACACTGGGGGCGAACGATGCCCCCCGGTCACAGGAGTCTCCGGCCGAAGGAGACAGCAAAGCATGGACAATCTATACTGACGGATCCAGTAACTGTACAAGGCCCGGCATAGGTTGTCTCTTGATCAGCCCAGATGGACAGAAGATAGAAAAATCTCTCAGATTGGGATTCCCAGCTTCGAACAACGAAGCTGAGTACGAAGCTCTTATATATGGTCTCCAGACAGCACTCCAACTGGGGGCACGGAGAGTCATTATCAAGACAGATTCAAAGCTAGTGGCGAACCAGTTCGCCGGATCCTTCCAGGCCAAGGACGACCGGATGGATAAATATCTTGATATCATCTATTCCATGGCAGGGAAGTTCGAATTCATCACGGTCGAGCAGCGACCAAGGATAGACGTCAAGCACCCAGATGCCCTGGCGTATGTTTCTTCTTCTATCAGCACTACAGAGCCCCGGCAGCTATCAATCGGATACCATAAAGAGCCAAGTATCGGGCCCAAGGAATCCTTGCCTCACCAGAGGCCGGATAGAAGCAATGCCACCCTCAACGGAGCCGGACGAACTGGACCCGTCAGAACCACCGCTCTCTTATGTCCACATCGATTTAGAGCTTCTGCCGGAGGAACCAATTGAAGACATTCCAGACAATCTGAATTCTGAAGTAGACAGAATTGACGCCGAGTTGCAGTCTAACGACAACCAAGACTGGAGGAAGCCATACATCAGCTTCCTTGTCCACCGTTTGCACCCTGAAGATCAAAGATGTCAGCCAAAGTCAAGAGGGATGCATGGAAATTCACTGTCATACCGCACCGGGAGTCACACAGGCTATACATGAAGAGTCATGGATCCGGGGTCTTGTTCAGGTGCCTTACTACAGAGCAAGGCCTGGTCATACTGAAAGAGATCCATGCTGGGATCTGCGGCAACCATTCCGGGAGTAAAAATCTAGCACAGAAGACAATGATCCAAGGATACTGGTGGCCGCACATGATGACAGACGTGAAGAAGTTCACACAGGCATGCCTCCCATGTCGGAAGCATGCCCCGGTCGGTCATGCCCCGGCAAACGAACTACACCCCATCCTGAGTGCATGGCCCTTCGCCAAGTGGGGATTGGATATTGTGGGATCGCTTCCAAAAGCTCCACAATCAGTCAGATTCCTATTGGTCGGTACAGATTATTTCACCAAATGGGTTGAAGCAGTAGCATTGGTACAGGTATGTGCCTCAGATGTCAGAAGATTTTTGTGGAAAGACATAATCTGCAAATTCGGAATTCCTCAAGAGCTAGTGTCCGATAATGCAAAGCAGTTCGACTGCGACAACATCTGGTTGTTCTGCAAATCCTTGGGGATCAAGCACAACTTCTCAGCCCCGTACTATCCTCGGGGGAACGGGCAAGCAGAGGCATCCAACCGGGTCATCTTGGATACACTCAAGAAGCGACTGGATAAAGCAAAAGGCAACTGGGTGATGCAACTCCCGGGGGTCTTATGGGCATACCAAACCACCCCAAAGAGGTCCACCGGTATGACACCCTTTCAACTTACCTTTGGAGCAGAAGCGGTAATGCCAACAGAACTGCTAGCTCCCACAACCCGTACTGATGATGTCCTTACCGGGGAGAACGAAGGGATTCTGGCAAGGAAAAAAGTTGTTCTTGATGACAAGAGAGAGCAGGCCCTACAGCACCTCCTCCGGTACCAGGAGACCATCAAAAGGGGATATGACAAGCGAGTCGTAAAGTAGAAATTCAATCTGGGCGACTGGGTCATGAGAAAAGTCAAAGTCAAATGCAGAGTTATGCTCCTTTTAGACCTAAGACGCCCGGACCTAGCTTCCGGTCTTGGAACCAGGGATGTCAGGGATCAAAACCCATCCAACCTAGGATGCTCGGACCTAGTTTCCGATCCTGTCTAAGTCCTAAATGCAGAGTTATGCTCCTTTTAGGCCCAAGACACCCGGACCTAGCTTCCGGTCTTGGAACCAGGGATGTCAGGGATCAAACCCCATCCAACCCAGGATGCCCGGACCTAGTTTTCGATCCTCTCTAAGTCCTAAATGCAGAGTTATGCTCCTTTTAGGCCCAAGACGCTCGGACCTAGCTTCCGGTCTTGGAACCATGGATGTCAGGGATCAAACCCCATCCAACCCTGGATGTCCGGACCTAGTTTCCGATCCTGGCTAAGTCCTAAATGCAGAGTTATACTCTTTTTAGGCCCAAGACGCCCGGACCTATCTTCTGGTCTTTGAACCAGGGATGTCAGGGATCAAACCCCATCCAACCCAGGATTCCCGGACCTATCTTCCGATCCTGGCTAAGTCATAATTGCAGAGCTATGCTCCTTTTAGGCCCAAGACGCCCGGACCTAGCTTCCGGTCTTGGAACCAGGGATGTCAGGGATCAAACCCCATCCAACCCAGGATGCTCGGACCTATTTTCCGATCCTGGCTAAGTCATAATTGCAGAGCTATGCTCCTTTTAGGCCCAAGACGCCCGGACCTAGCTTCCGGTCTTGGAACCAAGGATGTCAAGGATCAAACCCCATCCAACCCAGGATGCCCGGACCTAGCTTCCGATCCTAGCTAAATCCTGAATGCGGAGCTACACTCCTTTTAGGCCCGAGATGCCTGGACCTAGCTTCCAGTCTTGGAAATCTATCTTAAGAGCGAGGTTATCCACTCTTAAAAACCGGGGACGTTAGGCGAGCTAGCCTTCCCTCGGTCGAAGCATGCAGCACAGGGACAAACCCCCTTTTTAGCAGCAGACCATGAATCGCAATGGAGTTAGCAAGAAAAAGAACTATTATCGTCCCAAGGAAAACTCTTTAAAACGATAAGGGGGCGAGGGAGATAGTCAGTTGTAATAAACTCTGTAAACAAGGTAAAGATATCTAACAAGATGTTTTTGCACTACCAAATATTATTTTTATTTTCTTTTTCAGAAAAGAATATGTACAAGAGGAAGTCCCCCGGCAACCGGGACAGGAGCCTTTCTACAAAATCTAAAGGAGCTAAGGTTGAGAAGAAGGACCGGGGCCATTACCGCCCTTCTTCGCCTTCTCCTTTTCCAACTGGTCGAGGACCTGCTAATAGGCAGCCTTCGGCAACCGGAGCTCTTCAGCACCCCGGTCGTACGACGCCTCCTTGAGGATGAGACGTCGGTCCAGCTCCAGCTCCTCTCGGGTCAGCTTCCCGCAAGTAGCCTCCAATTCTACCAAGGATGTCTTGGCATCCTCCTCCCTCTGGAGAGCAGCGGTCAGAGTGAAGTCCAGGTTATGGTAGTCTGTCGCCATGGACAGCTTGTCCTCCTCCAGAGCCCACCGGTCACTGTTGGCCGTCGCCAGATCTTTCTCGAGCTGACGATTCTCAGCTCGCAGGCGCTCCAGATCCTACAAGGCAGAAGGCCGGGGTCTGACACTCAACTCAAAGACCCGGGCCATGTGATAGAAGACTTTTTACACCCTTTATCAAAAGATTGTATTTTTAAGTTGAAGTTCCTTCTTGTGCCTGTATAAATTGAAGATCAAAGTAGACAAGTAACAAGCAAGGGTCGTACCCACCTCAGAGGGGGAGATCTTAGCTCAAACACAATAGAAAATAATGGTTAAGAAACACCAAGGGAATCAATAATAAGATTGGAGATTGATTCTACTTCCTACAGGCAATAATAAATAATAAATCCTAACTTAAGAATATGGAAGATATGAAAAGAAGATATATGATGACATAGGGGGAATAATTGGTATCCACAAACTAGATCATGCAATCATAACATATTGTTCCTCATATTCAATCTATAATAACTAATTAGTCACCTCTCAGCTATTCCAACTAGTTATTAATACCTATAATAATCAAATAGTCACCTCTCAACTATTCCACTTAATTAAAACGAGATTCTCTTATGCATGCTATTAAATATGTTTCATTAATTAAATCCTCACCTCTCAGCTATTGAATCTAATTAACTCAACATATTATTCATAACTAAATCATCACCTCTCAGCTATTTGATTTAATCACAAAAGGGTTCCAATAAAAGATATATATTATAAACATGTAATAATCACCTCTCAGCTATTTCACTACACATCTACAATAAATATAAATACTACCATTAAAAGCTAGGTCTCCTTAAACCCTAACAATAATATTTTAACATCATGGATAACAATAGCATACAAATAATCATACTTACCTCATACTGCAGATAGAAGCAAATAAGCATTAAGAACTTTGAATCACAATGAACAAGAGAAACAAACATGATACTTTTACATCACCTAAAAAGCTTCCACCATCCCCCATAAGGGTGCAATTCGAGCCGCTCGAGCCGAGCTAAGGTATGCTCGAACTCGGCTCGTTACTAACCGAGCCGAGCTAAAAATTAAGATCGAGCTGAACTATGAGCTCGAGCTCGGCTCGCGAGCCAACAGTAAAACTCGAGCTCGGCTCATTTCTGCTCGCTGGCTCGTTTGGCTCGTTTGATTAACCAGATTCTACTTGGAATTTTTCCGATCTTGTAGCTGGTTCTAATTTACATCTTGTTAGTAACAGAGGTTGAGAAGAAGAAGAAGAAGGTATGAAGTTTGTAGTAATTATATCTTTAGTTTCAGCTCAAAATGAAAGAAATGAATGCCATTGATAAACCAAGAACTTTTCCAAATCTTCCTTTATCTTCTGTCTCAGATTCTAATGGTAATGGCATTCCCATACCTTCAAATGCGTAAACCGAAACACCCAAACCATAAATCACAACAGAATAATCCCCAAATGTATTTAAAACTGGTTGTTGTTTGAGAATTATCAATACATCTTCAACCATTACAACTCCCACTGCTCCAATTTGAACAAAATCAGCAAAAATACTCAAAGGCGCAAGATGGGTAAGCGTTGGAATCGAATTTAATCCCAATTGAAATGGAAAACAACTCAAAATGTAAAGAGTTTTCGGCTTTATTCCCAAAATCCTCTGACTTTGATAATATACAGAGACAGAAGAAAAAGAAGAAGAATTAAACAAAAAAACTAAAGTATTTGCAATGAAGAATTGAAGATAAGATACCCAACACAAAATCCAGCTTGAGAAAGAACAATCATGAAATCAACAGCAAATCTACCAATAGAACCACAAACAGCAAATCCCAAATCACCAAAAGAATTGATCTTTAAACATTCTTTTCTTGATTCAAGTTTTCTACGAGTATAGATAAGAAGCATCATACAATGGTAAGTAAGAAAAGCAACAAATAAAAGCATTATAACTTCTAATAGTTAACGAGCTGCTCGGCTCGGCTCGTTTAGAGCTCGAGATCGGCTCGGGCTCGTGACGAGCTCAAAAACCGGCTCGAACTCGACTCGTTTAGATAAATGAGCGAGCCGAGCCGAGCTTTTATCGAGCCGAGCCCGAGTCGCTCGGCTCAGATTGCAGCCCTATCCCCCCATGAAGAATTAGCTACTCATCCTCAAGGAACGAATAAATAAATCATAAAACATCATAATGGAAAATAATGGATTGATATTGAATTGAATACAATGAAGAAGAAGGTCAACTCTTCTTCAATGGATCTTAAAGTGGAGGCTAAAAGATAATAAACCCTAGTTACAACTTCTCTTATATAGATATTACAAAGTAGAATACTTGCATGCAAAGACTTCCGAACTTGGTGAAATTCGTCGCTGCTGCTGTTGGTCTCCTAGAGGGATTAGGCAATCAGCAAAACCTAAGTCTCTTGGGCTCGAATTGTAGCTTGGGCCAAGAACTTCAGTTTGATAGCTCATGGGCCCCAATCGGACTTCTGGATCTTCTTGTGGAGTCTTTTTAAGATTAAGACCCAAAATAGAAATTCAGGTCAACGAAAGTCAATAGAGTTGACCAAAGTCAGCAAGGTCCAACAGTTGACCGAAAGTCAACAGAAGTCAGCAGAAGTCAACCAAAGTCAACAGTTGACCGAAAAGTCAACCAAAGTCAATGCTGACCGAAAAGTCAAGTCAATAGGGTTGACCAGAGTTGGCTGTGGGGTGCTCTTAGCAGATTTCACGGGTGCAAATATCCATTCTTCTTCCCTTGTGCCAGTAACACCTTTTTGCTTGCTTTTCTCGACTTTTTGCGGGCTTTTACACAATATTCGCATTTCGGCTCATGAAACCTACACAAAAGACAAGAAAACACTAATCAATATATATAATGCAATAATATAAGCTAAGTGCTAGACAAACAAGGTGTTATTCGGGGGATAAATATACACTTTTGAGGTCCGATCACCACGGCAGCTTGTGTCTGACAGAAAGAGAAACAAATATAAGAAACAAACATATAGACATCAACAAGTCCAAAGCCAGAATTCAAGTCAAGGAATCTTACCGCGATGAGATTCTGGGCAGCCACCCTCATCGCCTGGTCGCGAGAAAGGCGGCTGTAGTATGACTAGTCCTCCGGAAGCAGGTTCTGGAAGATATAGTCAAAAGCAGTGTGGAGGTTCATGATGTCGGAGTCCCCAATCGACATCGGCTCACCACTCAAAAATGCAGGATGAATGGTGAACGCCGGCAGTGAGAACTCCAGAGTGGCCTCAAGCTGGTACTCGCCCAGTTCAGGGCCCAGTTGCACAGTGGGGCCAGTGGGCAGGTCAGTATATGGGACCTGGTCACCCCACCCATAAGCCGGGGCTTCATCAGCAGTGCCCAGCACGGTGAACTCCACCTCAGTCTGGATGTCCTCAACGGCCAAAGCATCTTCAACAGGGACCTGGGTTGTCTCCATCACCGGTCCCCTCTGCACCCGAGGGATGGCATCCTCCCTTCTCGAACGCACAGGCTCCCCCTGGTCAGCAGGGGAGGCAGAAGCAGCTTTCTTCGAGCCCCGGGCAGACTTATCTACCACAGCTTTTCCCCTCGGATCAACCGGAGCAGGGGACTGCACAGAAACAACTTCAACAGAAGGAGGTTGGGAAGGTCTTACCTCCACTCCAGCATCTCCAACACTGGGGCATCCACTTCATCCAACGGACCCCCCCGGCACCACAGCTGGCTCGCCTTCCTCAGCAGCAGAGGCGACCACTGTTTCCTCGGACACACCTCCCACCATCTCCGGTTGGCCCAGGTTGTCCACCTCAGCATGTACGTGCACCGGTAGGAAAGAATCCCTCAGTAGCTGATTCGCCAGACCCACGGGAAAGAAGAAGTCCAACTATCCCTCGACATCAGGTTTGGATCACCGGAGGAGTCAGATGAGCCATAAAAGACATGTGGCCTCCTCCGGTTACCCAAGGGAGGGTTTGAATGACAAGCAGAGCTAGCATCACTGACCTGAACATCCCCGACAACTGGGATGACCTCCGGTAGAACATCCGGCATCGGCTCGTCAGGAGGAGATCTTCCCCCGACTGAAAGAACCTCATCGGGCCAGTCATCCATCTCCCCCCGCAGATCAACAGCCTCACTCTCAACCGGAGGCTCCCCCTCAACACTGTGGACCGTGCTCTCTGCAGTGGCAGCACCCTCACCAGAGCTGGACTCTACCTCCACAACCTGCGGAGGAGCCGGCAAGGCAAGCCTCGCCGGGTAGCGGATATCTGTTACGATCTGGTCAGGGAGCGTCAAGTCCCGCAGGTCTGCGGAGAGACGGAAGAAACGCTCAATGTTCCCCTCAGCAGTAGAGGAATCCACCCCCGCTGGCAGAGACACCTGAAGCTGACATTTCCCTACAAACACACGCACAAAACTGTTCCTAAGCCAGAGCTCAGCAAGCACACGAAACATAAGGGCAGAAATGAAAGAAAGGTCAGGTGCATGCTTACCTATGAATTCCCGCGGCACCTGTATGATGTGGTCAGACAACCACCCTGACACCCGGTAGCAGGGCTCGAACCAATTCCCATAATGGTTGGGAAGTCCAGACAACCTCCGGGTAGTACGCCAAGAGATGGTGTAGAAGCAGCGTTCCTTGGCCTCCCAGGCGACCGGCTTCATGAGCATGAACAGCTCGACCGGGCCAAATGGAATCTCGAAGTGGAGAGCGATCAGCCTGATCCGACGCACGATTATCCAGAAGGACACGTGCATCTGACCAGGTGGGATCCCCTACCACGACAGCAACTTCAGAATAGAAGAATGTCGCGGAAGCTGCATTCCATAAAGAAGTTGGTAAAGACTTACCGCTATAAGGCTGCCGGAGCAACCGTCTGAAATGGAGGGGTGGGAACCAAACCGGACCCCTCTCCAGCCAAGCCGCTCCTGAACTTCCGCCGCGCTCATCTCCTCAAGCTCAGGATTTCGGGGGAGGTTGGAGGAAGTTTGCCACCTCCTCCTCGGCCTCTCAACAGGAGGCTCAACAAAATTCAGGTGAGCCACCTCCGCCACACCAACAGACAAAGGCGGACCCATCACCGAAATAATACTCGGTCCGCCCTCATCAGCAGAGGGGATGGGGAGCCAGACTATGAGGCTCTTCGTCATTACTTGAGCTTAGGACTAAGGTTCTCCTCATCTTTGGAGTAGAATTCGCGCGAAATCACCGAAATTTTGAGTTTCAGAACCTAGGGTTCCAGCGCAGTAGAAATGAAAGAGAAGGAAGAGAAAGAGAGTGAAGGGAATAGGCCTGTGAAATGGGTCGGGCTAGGGCTTGCCCGACCCTTCAACCCTTAAGCCCTATAGTCTTAAAGGTCGGGTCAGCCCTACCCTTACTATTCATGAAGGCCGGGATAGGGCCGGGTTGACATCAAAATACTGAAGCCCTTACCATACCCTTACCCTTTTCTAAAGGGTTAAGGGTCGGGCTTTAAGGCCCGACAATTTTTAACTGTGTATTTTACTAAATATAAATGAATTTACAATGTAATTCTAATAAAAAAATAAATTTAACTAAAATTAGAATATATTAAATTTTTAAAAATTGTCTGTAGGTAACTACAGGTACATTCCCAAAATAAATGTCTACCATTATTACATAAACAATATCATCACATCTACATAAACAAGATCAACATTACATTATACTGTCCATATATGTAATTACAATAAATAAAAAGGGGGTACATCATCATTTGGAAGCACAAGATTTGGATATCCTTAATAAGGGTTTCATTAAAATTGGGTGTGAACTAAGGGTAGTAATGAATTTAACTATAAAATATGAAAGGGCTTAATAAGGGTCATATAAGGGTCGGGCTTAGGGCCGGGTTACACATTTTAAATATTAGCCCTGGCCCTTAAAATTGGAAGGGCTTGACTTAGAGGGCTTTTTCATCGAAAAGGTCGGGCCGAACAGGGTCAGGCCAAGGGCCTAAGGGTCGTTTTAACAGGCGTAGAAGGGAATACCATTCTCTCTTTCGAGCCTCCCCTTTTTATAAGGAGAGGCCAAGGTCCACCGGCTGATGGTATTCCAGGTTCTCTTAATGAAATCATCATTAAGGTAATTAACCCAACTGGTTTTAATGACTCGATCAGCGAAGAGTCACAAGCTTTCACTGAAAGTTGAAGTTGTACATCTCCCCCCCCCCCCCCCCAACAAAGGAAGATTTAGAGAAGACAGAGTGGGGTCCACTTAACACAGTCAACTGGGGCCCACATCATACAGTCATCTGGGACCCACGTCAGTTGGGACCCACCTCGTACACTCAGCGAGATCTGTTCAGTATCTACAGATGGGGTCCACATAGTCCAGGTCAGCGATATGTGGACCTCCGGTCTACATCATCACGGTCAAGTGAAGACTGATCGACATGCATGTGTTCTTACACTCTTCATGACAAGAAGGTAACCGGATCTACCTACCGGAGCTCAAGACAGTAATAAAAAAAAAATGATTTTATTACGAAATGCATTATACGGGGTGCACCAAATCCCCTACATAGTACGACCAAGGCTAAATTACATCAACGGGGAGATGGAGGATTCAGACCAGACCCCTCAGGTGAGTCAGGAAGGTCGTATTTAACTTTTGCAGCGGCATATATACCCAGCCTTCCAAGACGTAGCCACAACGAAGTCTGCTCGCTCATTGGCGACTGCACCTCGGCCACCTTCTCCTCCAGCTTTTCCCGGTAGTACTCTATAGTCTCTTTCATACCCGCCATCCGGGTATCATGCATATCTTCATGAAGAAGCTGCTCCTCACAAAGCTCGCCGATCTTCTTCTTGAGGTCATCCACCTGACGCGATAATTTCCGAACTATCTCCGATCAGTTGTCACTCAATGCACTGGAAAGAGGTCTAGAATCTACCATTATAGAGAAAGCAAGGGGGAAGCCGGAGTACCAAATGGACTCCTTCCTAAGAAAAGGAGTCACGAGTCATTCTCAACAAACATCTTGTAAGGAGCCGATGCCATTCTTAAAGGCACCCTTATCCTAAGAAGATTGACATAGTTGGTGACTCAGCGGAAGGAAGGAGACAAAGACAAAATAAGTAAATAAATTTATTGATTTGTCTCAAACTAGGGGCATTACTCCCCTACATAGTGCGAAGCCGGGAAGGGACCGGTCAAGGGTTCTTCTTGTCCTTGACCGGATGATATCCCAACCTCTCCAACAGTACATGTGCGGTAGAAAGTTCCCGCTGAAGAACCCGGATCCGTTGAGTGGCAGCCTCAAGCCTCCGGCTCTTATCAGCAAGCTGGTCGTTCACGGCAAACAGGCTCAAGCGCACTTGTCGGATGTCCTCCAAACAGACGGTGGTCATCAATTCGACACGGCGATCCCGGTCCTCGATTTCCAGGGCCATTTTCTCCCGCATATCCACGGTATACTTCTGGATAGTACTCTGGTCGTCAGCCATTCTTCACCAGAAGCTTCAGCAACAACAAACAGGGAACGGAGAGAGAGAAGTAGACATCCTTCTACACCTCCGGCTCCGTATTTATAAAGGAGGAAAGAAACCCTAAACCTTGACCCAAGGGATACATAATCGTCATCAAGAAGCGTGTCAAGGAAGGAATCCTCCGAATCTCAACAGCCGGGGAAGATATTGCTAAGATCTTTCCCAACCAGATTTTCTACTTGACAAAGAGGGGGCGATGTGTGTACCCTAGGTAAAATACCCGACAGGTGTCATCGATGGCTGTATAAGAAGCCAAATCGGGAGCACCTGAGCAGTAGTCAGCCAAGCCTGGGCTATCGGGTAGGGCCCAACCCGGTTTCAAGAGATCCGAATACGCTCTGTGGACCTTGACTCACCGGATAGTCCACTATCAATGGGTGGAGCCCCGGTTACTGTATAAGAAGTTGAACCGTGGGCTCCCATACATCAACCAGGCCCACCTCGGTCAAGTAGGCCAGGTCCGGCCCAGTAAGGTCCAGCGGCGACACGGGCTCATCTAAAGGCTTAGCATAGAAGTCCAGAGGACCTGGCCAGGGAGTATGCAGTGTAGATTGGGCCTCCGGTCAGAGGAGTCAAGCCCAAGTCTTTGCTTTCAGGCTTGGTCAATCCAAGTCCCAACCGACTGGATAAGTCCAGCGAGATTCCAGGCCAACAAAACCCATGGTTCTAGCCCGCTGGAGAAGATAAAGGAAACCTAGGTTGAACCAGGACCTATCAGAGGATGCCACATGGCAGTCATCCTGGTCAAAGGGGATTCAAACCAACGAGATAACCGTTCGGCAGCATGAAAACTATCTCGACGAAAAACATCTTCACAGTTGAACAGCCCGAGTTCGTGGAGTCAAAACCGGAGGGGTGGTTGAGCCAGCCTCCTTCAGCCTACTTAAAATACAGGAGTTCTAAACCTCCTGAACTACGAGTCTTTCACTAAGCAACTCCATTAGAGCTTAGTGGAAGCAGATACTTGATTCTAAGTTCATCATCTTGGATACGTAGGCAGCCTGATCCCGATCAGGTCCAGTCTCACTGTATACCCTCCATCCTATCTCTGTCTATACAAGGCTTTCATTGTAACTGTACGATTAATATATACATATCTCGAGTTTGTGGATCAGATTTTTGCACCCACATGTGAAATTCCGTTTCGACAATAAATCTGCAACCTAATTATTATTTTGTACATCACAATTGGAAATGTGTTTATCATAGTCCTATAAGACAAATCTTTCACACATACACTTATTAAAGGAGAACAACATAATTCCAGGTGGTACTATCTGTGAAGATAAAGTTCATAGAGAGTGTCACCTCATAATGCTAGTTCAAAAAATTAAAAATTAAAATAAAATAAAATGGATAGCAACGTGATGACTGTGGGTTCGAACGAATATGTATTTAGGAGAATTGGGTTTGCTATCCAGAAAGGACTTGCCCCGCAGTTTGTAGCGCGTTTGTCCTCTACTTTTGTGTAATTCGTTGAGCTTATCAATAAAATTTGCTTTTTTTTAATAATAATAATAAAAAAAGGAACACCTTCCGGACTTGTGAAATTAAAAATCGATGATGAATTTATTCTAGGGCTAATAAAAAAAATTCTTGAAGCATGTATTTAGAGACATTCCCTTAATTTTCACTTTATCAATGACACGCTCAAAATTTTCTAAAGATTTATCCCCATTAGATATCATGTTCATTTTGATCGACAAAAATAAGGATAATATTTAGTGAATGAAAATCGGTAGCCCAACTAAAGCTAAAAAACATATAAAAAGATGTAATTTCTTTATTTTTATTGTTTTGAGCCTTTGTTCCAAAATATATATATTTATGCATGAACGACTTGTTTATATAGGGTTTAGAAATTTAAAAGTATTACTTATTACAAGGTCATTATATAACAGTAATCAAATAAAAGAAACATTGCAAATTAATTACCATTAATTTGTTAGTACAAACAAAACTAATAAGTCTACATATTTTTTATACTAAAAAAAAACTTAGTTTTATGTATACAAGAATACCTTATTTGTGAATGAAAGATTTCTTCATTTGCGTTCCCATATAACTCTTCCAATAGCTTTAATTTTTCACAAGGTGGGATAAAACACTAAATATAATTTGCCAATAATATTTCAAGATTGTTGGAAAGGATCATATAATTTTATATATTAGGAGAAAATATTTTTTTTAAATCGCTAAGTTAATTAAAAAAATATTTAGATATAACTTCATGGGCAATCACCTTATGAGTAAGAAAAAGAGGTGGTTTTCTGTGAGAATGTTGAAGGTTGCATTTCTCTAAGGGCACTCATGAATACAGGAAGTTCAAAGCCAAAATGAACACAAACATATAACCAAGTTCTTTGAGGAAGAAAAAAATTTGTGCTAGCCATTGTCTCGGTTTACACAAACGACTAAGCGGTTCAAGACATCATGTTCACCGATTAGCTAGTAAATTCGATGGTTATTCACTAGGGTAGGTTCAAGGCTGAAAAATTGCTACCTATACCGAAACAGCTACTTTCCGTTTGTACTCTCTCAAGTTTCATCTGTTTTTCTAGATTGTTTTATGAGTTGGTAATTTCCATTCATGTGGGGGATTATTGGAAATATTTTTGAGTGGCCAAAACATTTGTATATGAATGAGAAAATAAAGTCCTAAGTTATCCGGTGATCATGGCTAACTTTTGTTATAGTAGATAAATATGTATGTATTTCACATACATTGTATTTGATCCAACCCATCCCAATGGGTGTGTCTTTCCCCAGTGGACACATACTTTGTAGACAATTATTCTGAATAAGTGTTTATGTTCCCAACAGATGTGTACATTGTATTGGGTCAAGTGTCTATTCAAATAGACATTGATTAGACATGTGCCTTTTTGAAAATGTGTCTTTTCTACTATATAAGTGTGTCTTGTGTTTATAGTCAAATCACATTTCAATCATTTGTTTTTCCATCTTTCTAGTTTTTGTGTCTTATCATGAGAGAGTATAAAAAAGAACTGGTTCGTCGTTTTCTATGTGTTTGAAGTGTTGTTACGCTAAGAAGGGTAGATCGTTGTATCCTGGAAGACAATCCGCCATTGATAAACCGTTCGGCACATGTACGGGACGAATAATATCTTAAGAAGAGAGATTTTTATCTCGACTCGATCTAAATCTTGTCCTTCATCCATTTATTCTGGTTTGCATGATATATTCTCTTTTATTTATTTTAGAAAGTAATATATCAGTCTATATTTTCCTACATGCCAAACCCCAGCTTACCCTAAAAAATAACCAGATACTTGATAATGCATATAAACTATGGAAAAATAGGTGTGGATCTATGCAGAGTAATACTATATGTAGAGTAAGACAACTAGTTGTTGTAGCTGATGAACATATTGCAGACTGTACCATTATATGTTGTGATGCTGCTTTTGACAAAATATTCTGCAGGTTTGTTGTAGCAGTTGTTGAGATTCTCAAACTGTTATGACATATAGTAAGGGTAGAGTGACCAATGTGCAGAAAGCAGAACTAAAAGGGGTGGAGATTACAGTCTTACTGGCAAGGAAGAGAGGCTTTGAGAGGATAATGATTAAAGGAAATTTCTCAAACTGTTATGAAAATCTTGAACGAAAGATGCCAAGATGATCTAGATTCCAACACTTTTACCCAAATTTTGCAGTTATGTAATTGTTTTTCATTTGTTAATTTTCTTTTTGGGTTAGTAGAAAGTTTAATGGGGAGGCTCATAAGGTTGCCAAATGGGCTATGCACCAAATGGCCATGGGTCCATAATATATCCTGAAATCTCTACTACTTTATAAGGCGCCTCCTTTCGGAAGCGTTCATGAAGCTCTACGTGCCACACACAGTCACACACATATCGCTACATATATAATTACAATTTTACCCACACATATCTCTACATATAATTACAGTTTTACCCACATATATCTCTACATAGGGGTGGCAGTTTTTGACACGACCCGCAAACCCGACCCGAACCCGACACGAAAAAACCCGACACGAACACGACCCACTATCTGATTCGTGCACAGTTGGGTTGACCCGACATAACCCGCTAAGCAAATAGGTCGTGTTCAGATTTAACCGATAAATCCAATTGACACGACCCAACCCACCCCAACTTCTTCTTCTCCAATGAGAAAAAAACCCTTTTCCAAACTCAAATCATCTGGGTCTTCTTCTTCCATTATCTCAACAAATTATCTTCTTTTTACCATGAACCTTTGCTATTTGTTCCTGGAACAAACCCCACTCCCAACAATATAACAACGGTGGCTTTTATAAACTTGCTCTCTACAAAAAAAAAAAAAAGAACAGAGAAAAGAAAAAAGGAATTTAGACAAACATCCCTTTTATTGGTAGTTGGTTGTTTGCTTTTCCCTTCAATTCATTAAAACCAATAACAAAACCCATCTTGGTTTTTTTTTATTTAGAATTTTCTCCTCAACCACTACTCGACATTTTAAACTCTTCAGCAGATCTAAACATCGAGAAAGCTCCCCAACTTCCAAACCAAGAATTTGTGGATTTATTATGATTTCATTTCTAACTTCATTTGCACTAAAACCCAAACTTCCAAATTCAGTAAATAACGGCTTCACCCTATCTTCAATTCCAAGTCCTAAAACCATTGGAAATGAATAACAAATACCATCAATTTCCTTCCATGGAAGTCTAACTCCCTTCAAGAAATCAACCATTCGTTCAATATCACGCGAATTCATAATAATTACTCTTGGAAATCCCTCTATAACCTTAGTAACAGTCTCGTCTCTAAAACCCAAGTCCTTCAAGCCAGTCAAACACCTACATACATCAATAGTAATGGTCGGTGTAGACGTGTAGTGAAGAATTTTTTATTTTTTTTTTTAAAAAAAAAAAATAGCGTGTCTAACCGTGTCTAGTCATATGACCCGACACTGAACTGACACGAACACAACCCGACACGATTTGACTTTGTTTCATAACCGGGTCATAACTGGGTTGATCTGCTTTGACACGTAACCGACACTGACCCGACACGAACACGACCCGACACGGCCCATTTGCCACCCCTATCTCTACATATATAATTACAATTTTACCCACACATATGTCTACCTATAATTACAGTTTTACCCGCATATATTTTTACATATAATTACAGTTTTACCCACATATATCTCTACATATATAATTACAGTTTTACCCACACATATGTCTACATATAATTACAGTTTTACCCACACATATCTCTACATATAATTACGGTTTTATCCTTATCATAATTATTATAAGCAGATTGTATAAAAGCCCAGGACCATATCCAATACTTATAACTACAATTTTACCCTTATCTTAATTATTATAAGCAGACTGTATAAAAGCCCAAACCCATACCCAATACTGATAATTCCGGTTTTATCCTTACCTTAATTATAAATAGGCCATATAAATGCCCAAACCCATACCCAATGCTAATAATTTCGGTTTTACTCTTATGTTAATTATAAGCAGGTTGTATAAAAGCCCAGGCCCATACCCAATAATACTTATAGACATAGATACTGATAATTCCGGTTTTACCCTACCCTTACCTTTATTATGAGCAGACTGTATATAAAAGTCCACGCCCATACCCAATAATATCCCCACTTATGCAGCACGCATAAGAGGATCTCTAATGGGTCTTCTATATTTGAATGATACATAGACCATTATGAACGACATATAGGTGCCACATCCTTTCTCAAAAAAAAATTATGAACGTTGTTCAAACCTATATCAGGGGCATCCCTAACGCAGTTTCATTTTTTTTTTTTCTAAAATTACTTCTTCCATGCTGGTTGAACCTGCGTGGAATGTTTTTATTTTGCTGGATTATAGTTCGGCCCAATTAAAGTTTGACCCGTATTTACATTTGGCCCATAACTAATGTTTGTGGATCTGGATCTGTTTAAACCCGTTTAAATTTGGCCCATATTTACGTTCCACGCTGGTTGAACTGGCGTGGAATAGCAAATCCAATTTTTCATTAACAAACGACATAGTTGCAGTAGTTTATCATCTTCATCTTCGACCTCTTATTTCTGCCATTTTTATCTTTCTTTCAACTCAAAAATTATGTACAGATGATGAAGAAGATGAAGTTATATATATATGTTTGAAAATTATAGCCGTTTGAAAATTATGTTCCACGTTGGTGCAACCAGCACGAAACAAAAAAAAATCGATTAAAATGGTTCAACGCTGGTTAGACTTGCGTGTAACGTTCAGTTGAACTAGCGTGGAACAAAAAATTTTAAATCAACTAGTGTGGAACAAAAGATTTTAAATTTTTTCTATAATCCTATCTCTCCGTCAATTTTAACCAAATTTTTAGCAGTCCGGCCCACCACGGATGGCCGACTGCTTTTTACGTAAACGACGCGTTAGGGCTGGTGTTTTACCGAATTCCTATAATTTTGGATATAAAAACCCATCAGAGATGCTCTAAGCGTGCATATTCACAGTTGTATTAAGGTCTGCTGAAGAACCTACATATTTGCTCACTTTAAAAAAAAAAAAAAAAAAAATTCCCTTGGGGCTGCTTTATTATAAAGAGAGTGAGCATTAGCAAGCAAGCAATAGCCGCCACCGCCACCGCCACCGCCACCGCCACCGCCACCATTGGCATGATGGCAGAGAAAGAAGAGAGCCAGAACCAGAACCAGAGCCAGAGCCAGAGTAGTGCTTATTCATGGAGTCTAGAGAGCGGAGGATATTTAGGGGAAATCTCAGCACTTTGTTTTGTCCATCTTCCTCTTCATCTCTCCTCTTTCCCTCTACTTCTCGTTGGTTAGTATTCCTTTTTTTTTTTTTTTTTGTTCCATTTATTAAACACAAATTGAACTAATACGAATACGATTATTCATAACAATTGATAAATACAAGTAGTCAGTCAGTAGAGTGATTGACATGATTGCCGTTACTTTGAGAGCCAAAACAATTATAGAGGTACAAGTATATAACACAACACGCAGTTGCGAATGTTGCTAGTATTTAGTTGCATTATTCACTCATTACCAAAGCTTACTTTACTTATAAGACAATGTCCATTTCCTAACCAATGTGATTTACGACATTCTTTGTCATCAGACCTCAGAATCACATCCCAACCCCTATTTATTATTATGTGGATTTTTTTCTCCCCTCAAATCTAAAAGCTTTGTTAGAGTAAATTACTGCAATACTAAAAGTAGGATATTGAAAGCGAAGAGAGTATAAAAAACAGGTGAACCAAATTTTTATTATTGAAATTGGTAACATGTTGTGAAGAACATCTGGAGAATTCTTCTAAAACTGCTGTTAGGCATATTAACACTTATTACGTGTTTTAGTATTTTTTTATAAGATTTAAACCAAATTTACACCTTATATTTGATCTTAATCAAGCTCATTATTTTCTCCTTTTAACAGGAAGTGGGTCAGAAATACTTCTATATGATGTGGAACTAGGAGTACTCTTGAATTCATTTCATGTTTTTGAAGGCATTCGTGTGCATGGAATCTCAAGTGGCACTCTTGATGTAACACACAATGGGATGTTCTCAACACTCACTTCAGCAGTAGTTGTTTTTGGGGAAAAAAGAGTCAAACTATATAGCTTAATTTTCCAGTTGCCTTTGGGAAGTAAAAATAAGTCAAAAGTATGTGCAGAGCTGCTGCTAAACCGTATATTGCCTAGATTTAGCCATTGGGTTATGGATGTTCTTTTCTTAAAGGTACAACAACTGCCATCCTTTCCTGTAATCTGTTAATTTTAGTGCAGTCATTTTCTATGGGCATTCGAGTAATTCCATATATAACCATTATTAAGATTTGATCTGTTAATGGTTTCTTCATAGGAGGACCACAGGCCTTCTGAGTTTGAGGTAAACAATTACCTAGCTGTTGGACTTGGTGACAATTCAGTCTGTCTCTGGGATATTTCAAAATCCACCATGGCTATTAAAGTAAGATGTCCAGGTTTGTTTTTATTTCTGAATCCAAATATTTTGAGATATACCCATTTTTATTATATATAATTGGTGAGGAGGTTCTGGAATGAGTTCCAAAGTTAACATATAACTAACATCTAACAATATTTCTTACTCTTTTTTTTATTCTTGTTTCCCATTCTTTCTTACTCTCCACATATTTTCATCTGTGGTTTAGACCCACCTTGTGTTGAGATCTATAGTTATGCATGGTAAAAACCCAAGGGTTCTAGTGGGACTGGTGAGATACAGAATGATTTTTTTACATGGTTCAGCCTATCAGCTACATACAATGGCTAAGAGTTGTATAAGCCTTATTATCTCAAAGAAAAATGGACATACCAACATAAATTATTTTCTCTTGCTAAATATTGTGGGGGTACTCCCCCCCCCTTCCTCTCTCTCTCTCTCTCTCGAAAAAGTGAACCAAAGTACCTCATATGAGGGTAAAGATTTGGGAAGAATGGAAAAAAAATTCCCCGTCAATAAATCCCAGCCGCTTTCTGGACTGGTCAGCCTCTCGGGTGATCTGAATTTATCTTGGAATGTTCTCTAAAAATTGGCATGAGAGTCATTTTTTACCTGAAACTTCTGCAGGGAGGAGGTGGTTTGAAATCCCTTCCAGTATATTTTATTAAAAGGTAACAACCATAGGGGGCAGGAATGGGGCTTGATGATTCTTACTTTTACATGGAAAATCGTTGGTAATTTATTTTATTTTATTTTTTGATAAAAAATGCTACTTTACAAGTTCCAACCATAGTTTAAAATTTCGTCACATTTCGCGAAATTCGATGCTATATGCCAATATTTGAGAATTCAGTATCACGAAATCTTGCGAATCTCGTCTTGCACTGTAATTTCCAATGTCGGAATCTCGGCATATGCCGTTATTTTAAGAAACGAATTTTCGATTGAAATCGAAATTTTAAACTATGGTTCCAACGGACTGAATGAGGTAATCTGGCATTTCACCTCTCGTTTTTTGTTAATCGACAAAAGCAGTCACACCCGCACGAAGGCAACTACTTTAACGTATACCATATTTACAAAAGTAAAACTGGACTGGAGTTCACCTGAGTCACACATTATAAACTAGAAATTGTTGTAAGAAGTGAATAATTACTGTCCCATTGAGTACGGTGAGATAATATGATAAGTCAATTTATGAAATACTGTCCCTCGACCACTTATTGAAACAACACAGTGTTACCAAATAATCCTCATTTTACTTGTTACTCGCCGGAAAAAGGTAACTGAAAGTCGCAGAAGAAGTTAGAATAGTTTTCAAACTCGGTACCACCCCCAAAAGGGAAGGTCCTTAAATTTGTATTTTCTAATTTTGTTGGCCCCATCATTTTTAATATGAAAATATATTTCAGGTAATATGATAGCAAGCTTTGCATATCAGCATATTAAATATTCACATTTACCCTTTTGAGTTCTTTCTATTTCAGAGAGGACCCTACTCTATTCTATGCGGTTGTGGGGAACCAGCATTGATTCCTTAAAGGTGGCTTCTGGTACAATCTACAATGAGGTTGGTCGTATATCTGCACTACCCTTATTTTTCTCATGATAGCCAGTGTAAATTCCTGGGAGTTTCTTAGCTAGTATTTCTTATGACTTTTTTTTTCTGGTTTGTATTTTTAAATCATGCACCATTTTCCATTGTTAGTACCATCAACCAAATGGTTTTCTTCTTTCTTTGTCAATGTATGAATGTATTATAGCAAAATCAAAGTAGTTGGTAATGAGGGAATAAAGAAAAGGTACTATTTACAAACTTTTCATTGCATGAGCTGGTTCTATAATTTCTGAAACTATGTTGGTTTTTGGCAGGTTATTGTGTGGAAGTTGGATTCTGAGAGGCACAATTCATCTCTTACAATGGAAAACTCAAACAACTACCACAGTTTATTAAACACCAATAGCCAGCTGCATGATAGTAAATATGAAGCTACGTATTTAAATCGACTTGTTGGGCATGAAGGTTCAATCTTCCGATTAGCATGGTTTCCTGATGGATCAAAATTGATGTCTGTCTCTGATGATCGTAGGTGTATATTCTTCTTAAATCTTACCTCCATAATGTGTTGTCTAATGTAGTATGAGTATTTGGTAAAGGTGATTCAACGCTGCTCTATTTTGTTTTCATCAATGACATAGTGCTCGTATCTGGAAGATCGAGGCAGTGAAGAACGATTCTAATAATTCAGAGATTGTTAATGGCTCTGATTCAGCTAGCCTTATACTATTTGGTCATACTGCTAGGGTCTGGGACTGCTATATATCCGATTCTGTAAGCACTGTTATCACCGTGTTCATCTATCTGTTTTCCTGCTTTTATATTTTCTACATAGAAAATCATCATATGTTTATTACCATTGCTGACAATAATTTACCAAAATAACACTGTCAGTTGTTTTTAGAATTTGATTGCATTTTTTTTTCTAGTAACGAGCTATCTGCATTTGTGAGAAAACTTGGCATCTTCTTTGCCTCTTTGCATACCATTATGTTTTGCTAATCACTAAATCATGAAAAGTCGTTAGTTTTTTTTTCCCAACATCATAATTTTGATTTTTTTCGTTCATTACAAAACTAGGTTGATGTAGTGCTGTTGGAGTTTACTGTTTACCATTGCTGAGGTTAAAGTGATTTGAATCAGTTTATTGATAAGACAATTCATGTGTGCTCTGAATTTTATTATTTTTTTAATTACTATCTCAGTCAATCAAATGACTTGTTCATGGGTTAAGATTGTACGAAAAAGTGAGAAATTTGTGATATCAATTAAATCCCCGCTGAGATGGTTATTAATTACATTGGGTACTGTGGCCATTTATATGTAATTGGTTATTAGCAACCCCAGTAATATGAATTTGACTTTTCGAATAATGCTTCATGCATATCGTCGGATATCTCTTTGTTTCTGCATGCATGGTATGTTTCACAATTACTTTGCATGTTTGGAATAGCATAGGTTGGGAGAATGTCATATACTCATATTCGAATTAAGACCTTATAAAACTGTTATATACCGTTAAAAATTAATATATGCTTTTCAAAACTGCACACAAGTTCTTCTCGTTCTATTTATGCCAAATTCATACCATAATTTTCTTACATGTTTTACTGCTTACTGTCCTTTTTTCATGAGATATTTCTTAGTTAATTGTCACTGCTGGAGAGGACTGTACATGCCGTGTGTGGGGAATGGATGGGAAACAGCTTTTGCTGAAGAAGGAACACACGTAAGTATGAATGAAAACATGAATTGTGTTTGAGTGTTTTCTGTTGCCTAACTATGTTCTTCGAATTTTTTGTTTTTGTTTTTTGATTGGCAAGCGTGGTTGAGGGGACCCCTACCCCTTTTAAATTACGTGTGGAAACTTATATCAACAATCAGGTGTTGAGATGTTTCGAACCCACAACCTCTCCACTTTGTGAGAGGGGTGCTACCATTGAGCCACAGGCTCATTCGCTATGGTCTTCGAAATTTGATTGACATAACCTCTAGAATGTAGTTAACACCAACCTGTTATGGGATAATGACCAACGTGGCAGGGCAAACATATAGTCATACACTTTTGTCTTCAATGGAGTACACATGCCAATCATTTGTTTTCCAACACATTTTCTATGCTCCTGGCAGACATTGGGTCTTATCGTATTTTTTGTGGTTCTAAAAATAATTAAATATTGGTACATAAATATAGAAAGTTTTGTTTGTCAAACTTGGACCCACTTGGTGGTTTGATTAGGTATGGTATTTTTCTTGAACTCAAATAAGCATCCTATAAGTGTCTAAGGCAATAGAGAAGCATATGCACAAAATCTTGTGGGGCTCCAAGGGGGAAGAACAAAAGTAAATCTCATTCCAAATATAGAAGGATTGGACATCCAAAGCATTGAAAATGTGAACAATTCACTCTTGGCCTGAACAATTCACTCTTGGCCAAATGGCTATGGAAATCTGCATTAGTGACATATCATTTAAGGTAGGAATAGAAACTGCACCGGTTTCTGGGACAAATGGTGTTTCCCAACTTCTTAAGGTTACATTACCAAACCTCTTTCACATCTCATATCTCAAGAATGCTATTGTTAGTGACCATGCACCCTCGAGTGATGGTGAATTCAGTTGAAATCTCAGTATATAGGAATTGGCTCGCCAAAATCCCTACAAAGGTTTGCTTCTTTGTATGGAATACGGGTGGAATCCTCACTACTGACGATCTAAAGAGAATGGGAAAGGTGATAATGAATAGGTGCGTGATGTGCTTTACAGAAGATGAGGATGTCCAGCACTTCTTTGCGTTGCAACATGACAAGGCTGCTTTGGAATTAATGCTTCTCTTTTCATCAGCAGATAAACCTTGAAGAAGACATTTCACAGGTCTAGAGTAGATGAAGATGTCCTAATCTAACACCCACTGGCAAATTAATATGGAAGGTCATTTTCATACCATGGTATGGACTATATGGTAAGAAAGAAACAATAATATGTTTGAAGGAAAGTTGGCAACTCTGAATCAACTCAAGGATGTTGTGAAATTCCTACTTTCAGCTTGGGCTCTCACACCAACCTACTACTAGAAACCTTTGCTTCAATTATCATGTTTAACCAAGAACTTATTTTATTCAACTGATGTAATTATCTTTTGTAAATGGGGATTTAGACGTGAACTCTTCTTTCTCATCTATATCTAATAAATACAAAGTTCTGTTTTGCCAATCGAACGACAAACAATTATCCAAGCGCTCATCCCAGGCTAAATCCAATTCTTCCTGATTACCAACTATAAGCAAGATGCTCAATCATACCCCAATCCAAGTTATTCATTGCTCAACCCAAGCCTCTTTGGTTGTAGTTGGTTAGAGTGGTTTGCCAATCCTCTAACATTATTTCAAAAATGTGAGTGTGTTTGAGAGAGAGTTCCTAAGGCAAAGGTCTCTAACATTATTGTTAGAAGATTGGGCCAAGCCTGACAACCCATTTTATTAAGAATTAAATCTATTTTGGATCTCTGATCTGCTCCGAACTTGATAGACTGACAACCCATGTCACAAGTTCTATTGAATTATACTCTAATATTATTATATTTCGGGTGATTTTCTTATAATTGAATTCTTGATGATAGTAGTATAGTACACATACGTCATAGATTTCTCTTTCCTCTTCATCCTGAATTGATATAGAAACATGTTTTCTGAAACTAATATCTTGCATGTATAAATGTACAGGGGTAGAGGCATATGGCGATGTACATATGACCCAAGCTCTTCCCTTCTCATTACTGCGGGGTTTGATTCTTCAGTTAAGGTACATCGGTTGCATGCTTCGCTGTCTGGGGACACAATCGAACAGGATAAGGTGGTGATGGAAGGGTTCAAGGAGAGGATGGAGTTCTTTACTCTAATTGTCCCAAATTTGTCTGAACAAGTTGAGCCTTTGACCAGGTATTTCCAGAACCTTGTTCCAGTCTCATTACTGTCTTCTTTAAAATTATATCTGAGGCACCGTTTTAAAACTTTTTGTTTCAAGTGTTTCTCTATATACTTGTAAGTTGTAACCATAGTTGAAAATTTCAAAATTCTGCAATATTCCGATTTCTGAAAAATTGGAATTCTGAGACTTCCACACATAATGTCATCAAAATTTTGAGAATATTGTGAGCCGACACATAAGCTTTGAGAATATTCCGATTTCGATATGTGAAAAATCGTTATTATTCATAGAAATTTCGTGAATTTCCGTTATTTTTTCAACTAAGCTTTTCACCACTTTGGCTGGCCAAAGCTTTCTAAAATATTCTGATACATGGCTGGGTAGTAACCGGTGAATATTGGGGATTGCCATCCTCTAACATTACTTCAAAAATGAGAGACCTTAGGAATATTGTGTTATAGTAACAGATAAAAAATTGGATGGTTGTCCTTGTCAACTGTATGTGCCAATTGTCTCCAGTATACCTTATTTACAGTTAATGTGCATTTAAAAGTTTCACATTGTTGATGTGTACTGTCTGCAGAAAGTTTCTATAATAACAATTAATAAGGTATGATTGTTGAATTTGTTACAGCAAAAGTGAATACGTACGGTGTTTGCATTTCTCTCAGGAAGATACACTCTATGTTGCTACAAATAATGGGTATCTACACCATGTTAAACTTTCTGGCGTTGCGGATGTAAAATGGGCTGAACTTGTCCACATCAGTGAAGATGCACCAATTGTTTGTATGGATCTACTATCCAGAAAAGCATCTAATCCCAGCAAATCTCTAGAGGATTGGGTTGCAGTTGGAGATGGTAAAGGAAATGTGACTATTGTTAGAGTTGTCGGTAGTTGTACTCCTACAGTGGAGTTTGCCTTAACTTGGTTAGCAGAAACAGAAAGGCAACTATTGGGAACTTACTGGTGCAAGTCATTGGGACCCAGGTAACAATTTTTCAAAACCCTTCTTTCTTAAAGTATCTGACCTCATCGGTTATATAAAACATGAGAAATATGCTAGGGATGTGACTCTGACGTTGTTAATGTAATGCTGTTAGTTTAAGCCAATAGAGATTTTTTGGATATACCCCCCATTTGAAAGTGAAAATTTGAGATACCCTCCCCCCCCCCATTTGAAAAAACATTTGAGATACATCCCCATTTCAAGACAGAAGAGATTTACAGCCGTAGGTTAGTTATATGATGGATGGCTAAGATAAAAAAAATTCAAATTGGGGGGGGGGGGGGTATCTCAAATTTCCACTTTCAAATGGTGGGGTATGTCCAAAAATCTCCTAAAAATATTTACTCATAAAAAATCATAAGGTAATTTACTTAAAGGTTTAAGTTGAACAACTCTAAATTGCGGGCCATACCTGATAGGTCTTACCATCTATGTTGTCTCATTCTCGGCTAATGGCGGAGAAATTCTTAGCATCCATCCCTTGTAGTTTGGATCAGAAAACGACTTGTACAAGCTAATTAGAGGTTTGTGGTGTTTGTTGCCATGCAGCTACATCTTCACAGCAGATCCTAAAGGGACATTGAAGCTATGGAAGATTCATGGTCACATACAGTCTGGATTTGAACAATCTAGTGGAAGTTTTGAGGCATTGCTTACTGTGTTGTTCACCTCATGTTTTGGAACGCGAATTATGTGTTTGGATGCATTACTTGATGAACAGGTGCTGCTCAGTATTGTTCCTTGTTTAGGATACTTTGTGATACGTCAATAGCAGTGCCTTTGCTTAGTGTCTTCTCTGTAGAGTAGTGGGTGTGCAATTGATCCAAGCTACTAAGATGAAGTTAAGTGTGTTAAGGGTTCATATAGCATTTTGTTATTAGTGAAAAAACCAAAAGAAAGAGGGGTCTGTGTGTCTATCTCCTCTTTCTCTTTCACCATCACTCCTTTCTGTTATTATTTTTGGTGAAGTCTAAAATGCGCAATGTTCCCTGTTATAAACAAGCTAAATTTCAAGTACTGATAGCCACAGGGAGTATTCTGATTATCTGATATGTCTGTTCTTAATAAAGGGTGTCTGTCTTGATCATGTTTCAGAAATAAATTTTGTGGAAAATTAGATGGGAAAGAGAGAAGGGGAAGAAAAAGGAGGAAGAGTGTAATCTAATTTGTATAAAATTCCAAGTTTATCCTCAGAGGCTTTCCATAACTTTTTCAGAGATCGGATGGAATCAAACTACACGAATGTTTTTTTCTTTTCGGTGAATAAAGCTGCTATGCTAAATCTGTTGAGAATATGATTAACACAGGAAAATGTCCAACCTATGTGCTATGACACGGCCTTAATTTCGACTGCCAAAATAACGAAATGTCACTTCCCTGTTTGTGTCTTTGTGACATCAGAGGTGTTTTAGGGAGATAATAACAATAGATAATTTGGTTTTTGAACTATAAGTTCTGGCAAAAACTTACAGTTGACTTTTCTCATTGATTTACTTGTAGGTGCTGGTATGTGGAGATCAACGTGGTAATCTTTCCACATTCTCTTTGTCAAAGGGCTTATTAGACACTCTCGTTGTCTCAGAAACAAAGAGTTCTCCAATAAGTTCTTTTAAGGGAGCTCATGGAATTTCTAGCGTGACCAGCATTTCCGTGTCTAAAACAAATTTCAATCAAGTTGGAATTGAATCTGTAAGACTAACTCTGATCCTTTGCTACCAGAAGTTCACATCTTATTTTTGTTGAAACTTTTGGCAACTGAGTTCTGTAAAGTATATTAACATCCTTTCTTCCTTTCCTTAGATTTGAATCTTTGATTATTGCAACTTATGTTTTATCAAGATTATTGCAACTTATGCAATAGTTAATGTCTGGAAACTGAAGAAAGTAACATACATTTATTACTCTGCAAATATCCATATATGCCCTTTTATTCTTGGCTTGACCATCACATTATCACTTTTGTTTTTCTCTAGCGGAACCATGTTTCTCAACTGTTGCATATCACTACCGATATTATGAGTTTGAATGCATTCAGCATTTTAATACTGAAGCAAAAATGACAATAAGTAAATTTTTTTTTTTTTTTTTTCCGCTTTTGGTCAGACTGGAGGAGATGGTTGCATATGCTGTTTTAAATACAATGGTGATTGGAGAAGTTTGGAATTTACGGGAATGAAGCAGATGAAAGAATTAAGTTTAGTTCAATCGGTATCTTCTGATGCAAATTCTGATGACGATCTAGCATGTGGCAGTTATGCAGTAGGTTTTGCTTCTGCAGATTTTATAGTATGGAACTTACAAAATGAGACAAAGGTACCTTTCTCGATGCATATCACATGTCTAGGTACTTTTTGAAACGTTGGTAATGTATGTTAAATAATTTATATATACCTGGTGCAGGTTGTACAAGTTTCATGTGGCGGTTGGCGACGTCCTCATTCTTATTATCTGGGTGATGTGCCAGAGAGTCAAAACTGCTTTGCATTTGTCAAGGTTTGTATTGTGCAGCTTTATGCAGGTCCCTCCACATCAGTGGCCCTTCTTGAAGAATGTGTGTATATTAAAATATGCTTTGTCCTGGTAACTTTCTGTATTAACCTTGTCATCCTATATCTCTCAGGATCATGCCATTCATATTCATAGACTCTGGGTTCCGGCTGGTGACAAGAAGTTAATTTCTCATGTGCTGCATATGCAACATCATGGAAGAGAGATTCATTCCTTGTGTTTTGTCTCTGATGTCATACAATCAAGCTCAGATGAAAATAGCCACTCAGTTGATAGGTGTAGCTGCATTGCAACAGGATGTGAAGACGGAACTGTGAGACTGACAAGGTATGGTTGATTTTTGACACAGTGATGGTGAAACTGGAAAGCAACTTAACCCGTGACTGTTTTAGTATACACATTTCATTATATATTTAAAGAAACACAAAATGTTGGATGTGGGGTTGAACCTCATCAATATGCTTGGCATTCTTAACTAGTGAGCAACAAGTGTCTATGGAAGATTTACATGTTCTTTAATTATTGAAGTGACACACTTATACAAGATTCTTTCATAGGTATGCACCTGACGGCCAGAACTGGTTTGCGTCAAAGTTGCTGGGAGAACATGTTGGGGGATCAGCTGTGAGGTCTATATGTTTCGTGTCAAAGATGTATAAGACTGCAGTGGATAAGATCTACAAGTTTGACAGTAAATATGAATGTAATTCTGCCTTGGATGAAACAGAAATCCCATCCTTGCTCATTTCTGTTGGTGCAAAACGGGTCTTGACTTCTTGGCTTCTTCGAAAAAGGAAATTGAGCAACAGTAGAAAACTAGGTTGTGGGGACATTAGAGGAACTGAAAATAACTTTAATCAGTCACAGAGAGCATCGACATCAATGTCTTTTCAGTGGCTATCAACTGACATGCCATCAAAGTTTTCCAGTACTCGCAAAACTATGGAAAATACAGAAAAACCTATCGTTCAAGGGAAGAATGCAACTAATGTGATGGATGGTCCAGCCTCTGAAACTCATGTTGCTGAGACAAACAAACTGGAGTCGAAGTCGCTTCCCGTGAATAAGAATGGTGATGACTGGAGATACCTGGCTGTTACTGCCTTTCTTGTTAGAGGTGCTGATTCCAGGTATGGTGAAAATGAGTCATTTCATAGTTTTGGTCATCAATATGTTTAGTCTTTAATCTACTTTACATAGTAGTCTGATCTCATTTTGGTCTGCCAGGTCAATAGTGTGCTTCATCGTGGTTTCTTGCTCGGATGCCACACTCGCATTACGGGCTCTCATTTTACCCTACCGCCTATGGTGTGTACTTGTGAACATCACCATGCAGTTTACAAACTTATGAAGGATTTTCTCTGTTTTTTGCTTAATTGTTGGGCTATTGTTTTCTTCATGCAGGTTTGATGTTGCCTTATTGGGTCCACATAGATCACCCGTTTTGTCCTTACAGAATGTCATTTTGCCAATTGCCTCCCGTTCTCAGGGTGAGTCCTTTTTGTACGTTTGATATAGTAATCCGTTCGGCATTTTTTTGTTTCCCATTGTTTCAGAGTTAACAGATCAAAATATATAATGGGAACAAAGCATACAGGAGTGCCAAAGTGATGAGATATTCCTTGTTAGGATAATACGTAATAAAACCCTATATGCCTACAACAGGAGAGCCTAAGTACAGTAGAATCAAGGCCTAGATATAACACTCCCAAGATAACACAAATGACCTGAACGGAATGTCAAATTGTCGATGTAGTCATGATACCTCTTACCCAAAAGGGAAACCAACCCTTAGGTGAGCCTAGCACTAGGCTCAAGCGTAAGCCTAGGTTCTGGGTCTAGGTGTTTTTAACAATTTGGGCTAGGTTTTATTCAACTTTTACTTGAACCCAACATATTATTTAATATTTAATCCTAAGAGATAGATCTAGGGTTCCTATAGTTCAGTATATAAGATCGCAGAGAAGTCTTCTCTCTTTCTTGGTTCCTCTTTTCCACTCTTCTCTCCTCTTGCCTCTGCTTCTTCCCATAAAGGATCTGTTCGTTTGGAGATGGATGATGATTAATTGAGTTGGAAGTTGGAACATGGAACTTGAGCTTTAAATTTTTATTTTTTTGTTATTTATTTTTTTTTCTTGTTTCTTGTTGCTAATTGTTGTTTAAAACTTGTGTATGATTCCAAAAATCTCTATAAATTATTAGTCTTGAACTCTTGATGATAACTGTTTGATGTGTCTATGCCTCTCTGGTATTACTTGTTGGTCAAGTACTCAAATGTGAACTTATGTTTAAGAATCTATATTACATAATTATCTATACTACTATTATAAACCTGAATAAAATTCAGGGCTAAGTCCCGGTTAATGAGAATTGGGCTTTAAAATTTTGTCACCTAATTTTGACTAAAATACCCTTTTAGTCATGGTTTTTTGGTAAATTTACATAATACCCTTTAAATATGGTTTTATCGTAATTTAACATATTTTTATTTATGGGCTGAATTTTTATTTATAAGCAAAAGGTCCAATAATAAAAAAATAATTAAATTAAAAGAATATAATGAACTCCTATAAAATAGTAAAAAAAAACTACCCAAATTTACTTGAAAAATAATTATTTCATAAGATTTAATAAATTAGTGTACTTTACTTGCGCCTCTTTTATTTTAATTTCTACTCTGTACTTTTTCTGCTTTAATTTTATGTGAATACTTATTGTTCTTCTTCGATTTTCTTGTTCTGCTCTTTATTTATTTTCATCATATATAATCCTGGTTTAAAATTGGTATCAGCGCCATGTCAGCGTAAATTACTGTTGGGGAACATGTAGTTGCTTAATTAGGATAATTGTTCAAGATGTGAACAATAGTATGGTAGTAGTTCTTTGTTGAAATTTTATGATTAATCATTTGACTTCGTCGCGTTGGACTATTTTTAGTCTCCGGTTAGTAACTGTTCTGTGTTTTGGTTCATGATTAGTCTTGACTTCGTCGCGTTGGACTACTTGTAGTCTCCGGCTATCAATAGTTTTGTGTTCTGATTTATGATGAATAAAGATTTAGTTACGTGGTGACTACCCGTTTAGCCGCAGGCAGGTGGCCGTTAGGCGTTTAGGGACATTTGTCCGTAATTCGTAATATTCGGAGTTCATCATAAATCTTAATATGAAACTGTTATTGGCTGTGACGTAAATCGTTGACTGTTGGAATTAATCATGTATTGAGATATGAAATGATTGTTAACTGTGACGTAAATTGTTGACTGTCAGCATTAATCATAAATATTGATATAGAACTGTTATTTACTGTTCTTCTCCTTTCTGAGTAATTATCTCTGTTTTAAGAACTGCATGATCCCTAACACCTTATTGACATCTTCTCTTATGTTTTATCCGGTTTTATATTAATAATTAAACTCTTTTAAAATGTTTAATATGTTTAAAAATAAAAAGAAATTTCTAATGAATGAAGAATGTATCGAAATCTCTAATATAGAGAAAATGGAAAATGAATTATTAAATTGGGATATGCCCAAGATTGAACCAAAAAGAATTTATAATATTGGTTCTTTCGATTACAAAGTTTCTATGTCTATTAAGACAGTAGAACATACCATGCCAATTAACGGTAATAAAAGATCTATTCCTTTAATAACCGAACAAGATATTAACAGATATCGACAAAATTATCATTACATCCATATAGGATTAATCCAAATTGCAGTAAAACCTTTACACCTGAAAGGTATTGATTGTTGTTTTCTTCTAGCCCTTAGAGATGCTAGGTGTACCAACTATCAAAAATCCTTGATGGGTATTATGGAGTCCACTACTAGTAATGGACCAGTATACTGTAATATATATCCTAATCTGGAACTATCTTTATCTGATGATAATATCATGCAAAGCGTTATGATGGACCTTGACACTAAAGGATATGAATTTCTTTCTGGGTCAGAGGTTTTGAATGTCGCTTATAGAATTCAATTTAAAGTTATGAACACTTTAAGCCCTAATGCTAAATTAATTAGTAATAAAGGTAATACTACCATTATCGAAACAAATTTGGGAAGATCTAATATGGCCTGTAATAAAGTTATTCCTTGGGATCAAATTAGTTATCCTGAAAACTGGGACCATCAGGGAATTATCCCTAGTCAACCGGTTAATAGAAATCTGGACCAAATTACCCAGACTCCCGAAGGAGATATTGAAATCCGGTTTTCTTCCAACATGATATCTCGTCTCAAATCTGTTAAAAACTTTTATTCTCCGGAACCTTCTAGAGCCTCCACCTCTAGTATTCCTGACAAGATAGAAACTGATTTTGAGATTAGAGGTATAAAAGAATCAGATAATGCTATTCCTCATGGTCTTTATACTAGGCCTTCTACTCTTAATCCTACCCCTTCAGAGATGGATTTCTCTATTAATGTAATAGAATTAAATAATGAATTTAAAGTTGATCGTATAGCGATTAATAATGATTTTAAAAGTTCTAAGTATGATGCCTTTAGGAAATGGTATTAGGAGCATTATAATAAAGGCCAACATGAATTTCTTAAAGAAAAATACTATAATTACTTGGATGAGACTAAAAGTATTATTCCTTTTGCACACTACGTGCTAAGATGGGATAGAACTTTGGAATCATGCGTAATTAAAGACTTTTATAAAAGTTGGACTACTACTGATGGTAGAAGCATCAAGGCTATTCATCCCCCTACCCAGCCTTTGAAATTAATTAATGAGTCTACTACTCTGGAGACTGTTGCTTATGTTCAACCTTCTACTGAAGAATCAGAATTAAATAAGGTTTTTAAACAATCCAATTATACCAATCTTTGTCTTCAAACTATCGGAAAACAACTTCTCCGTATTGAGACCGAGGTTAGTAAACCCGAACCTAATGGAGAAATCCTCCCCGTTAATATTAAACCTCCTCCCGATATGAAGTTTAATTTGGGAAATAATAAATTGAGTCAAAATGATTTTATCGAAGAACTTACTAAAAAATTAAAAGGAGTTAAATTAACCGATAATCATATTGCTGTTTTATCACAAAATGATAATTTTGTTAACAAAAATTTATCAGATGAAAATATTGAAGAATTTCAAAATATTTTGCACAATATGAAGCAAGAAGTTAATGAACTTGATTTTAGCAAATCTAATAAAGCTAAAATACCACCTACTCGGACCTATTATCCTAGGCCCACTCCTACAGACCTTCTAAATGAAGAAGATTATATTGCTGTCCAAACTTCGTACAGTGCTAAAACTATCTACGAATGGAATATAGATAGCTTATCTGAATATCTGATATATGTTACTTTACATAGAATGCTTATGTTTGCTACTGTCTGTAAAAATTCCAATAATACGGATAGACAAACAGCTAATTGTATTATAGCCGGTTTCACGGGCCAATTAAAAGGTTGGTGGGATAATATTCTTACCCCTAGTCAAAAAGAAGAAATTTATACTTCTAAAAAGCTAGAACCCAGCACCTCAGGATAGCCTGTTCAAACTGAGGATGCAGTCTATACCTTAATTCAGACGATAATTAAACATTTTATAGGTAATACTATGACTGCCCATGAACGAGGTAAAGACTTGCTCATGAATTTAAAATGTCCAACGTTGACTCATTTTCGTTGGTATAAAGATGTTTTCATGGCTAAAATCAATGTTAGACATGATGGTAATAATGCTTTTTGGAAAGAAAAATTCATTTCTGGTTTACCTCGCTTATTTGCAGAAAAGGTCAAAAATAAACATGATGGGATTCACATCCCTTATGATTTCTATACTTATGGTGAACTTATTAGTGAATGCACTTCTGAAGGGCTAGCCCTCTGTAATGATATTCGTCTTAAAAATCAGCTTAAAACCCAGAATTTAACTGGAAGAAAAGAATTAGGACAATTTTGTGAGCAATTTGGGTATGATATGCCCAAACAGAAAAATAAAAATGTTTTATCTCAGAAAAGAATTTCTAAGAAACCTTTTCGAAGGAAATCTTCTAGTCACACTTATAAAAGACCTGACCAGGTCTTTTCCAAGCATAAATTTAATTCTTACCCAAAAAGGGATTCTAAGAATCTAAAAAATATTACTTGCCATAAATGTGGTAATAAAGGTCATTATGTTAATCGATGTACTTCCAAAACTGATATTCGTAAACAAATCAATGAATTAAGCATTGACGACAATGTTAAAAAACAAATTAATCAAATTCTTGATAATTATGAACCTTCTGGTAGTTATTACTCTGAAGATTCTTCTGATCAAATTATGGAAATTGATGAACTCACTAATAGTGACTCTAGTAGCAGTAATCAGTCGGAAAAAGGTTGTTCTACACATTGCTAGACTTCCCAAGACTATTACAAAGCTATTATTGATATGAATGGGCTTAATATTAATGTTCTATCTGAAAGTCAGACTTTAATTCTTGATATTATTGATAAAATATCTAATCCTATTGAAAAAAGAAGAGCAATTGAAAGATATTTAGAAAATTCTTCTAATACTAATCTAAATTCTAGTATTTTAAAACCTTATTCTTTACAAGAGGTTTTTGATAGAATTGAATCAAGAAATATAGTAAAAGAAACTACTATTTCTGATATCGAAGGAGAAATGAATAATTTAAAAGTTGAAATAGAAAATCTGAAGTGGAGAATTTCCCGACTTGAAACTAACAATACTCTTCCTCCTCCTAATACTACTAAAGAGGAGATTGGGGATTTATTATCTCTAAATCATAGTATTAATCAGAAATGGTATATTAACACTAGACTTATTATTAGTCATGATTTTATTTTGGATACCATTGTCCTGATAGACAGTGGGTCAGATCTTAATTGCATAAGAGAAGGATTAGTACCTTCCAAATATTTTGAAAAAATTCATTATGCCTTGAATACTGCTAATGGTTCTTCTATGAAGATAAATTATAAATTATCAGATGTGATGATCTGCAATAATACTATTCGTATCAAAACCCCTTTTGTCCTATCTAAAACTCTATCTCAAATGGTAATTTTAGGAAAACCTTTTTTAAGCCTTATTTGGCCTATTGAAAGAATAGATGATGAAGGTATTCATACTACTCTTTTGGGAAATAAAATTATTTTTGAATTCACAATCAAACCTAATAATGGGTATGTACAGCAATTAAAAGAGAAAATGATTTTTGAAGAACAGATTGATGAAGAACAATCTGATGGATCAGATAGCAATATTCCCATCCAAATACAAGGATTGGCTCATAATGTCTTATAGACATGGAAAATCTTATGTCTAATAGACAGTTTTGCAAGATTTCCATCCAAATACATGGATTGGCTTATAATGTCTTATAGACATGGACAATCTAATGCTATAAATTAAATAGCAATATTTCTATCGTCTTATAAGACAATGTCTGCAAGATTCCCGTCCAAATACAAGGGTTGGCTCATAATGTCTTATAGACATGGAAAACCTTATGTCTTATAAGACAACAATTTCAAAATCTTATCAGATTCTGGAGAATTTATGACTTATAGTCATGTTATCGGCCACAATTATGGTCAAAGAATTACAAAAGGCATAAAATCTTATGCAATGATCTTTTACTTCTAATAAGAAGTTATGCAATTATTATGATTATATCATCATTTATCAATGCTTTTTAAGCAATCAGGCATTATTATTGTCTTTACAGGAATGACTTCTCCTAGTCAGAATTCTGGTTCTCCTTCGGACTCTGATAAAGGAAAAGGTAAACTTTCCTCTCCCTCTCCCAAATTGGGAATAATTTCTCCTGTCTTAAAAGATAGGAAAAGGAAAATTAGTAAATCCTCAATATGGGATAATGGTACCCGTTTATTCCTAAAGGATTCCAATGAGTTACTTTTTACCTTAACTACTGATGATGAAAAATGGGTAAAAACGCCTATTTATCTTGGTACAAGGAAATTCGGTCAAGGGACTAATAGTCCATCTCAAATTTATAATCGTAGAAATTTCTACGAAGCTATTTTAATTGAGACCAATTCCGTCTCTTTGGATAATTCTCCAACTATTGGTAATCACCAATCATCAATACCTTTTCGAAGAGCTTTTATCCATAATATAATGGAACAGGCGGGATGGGGTGATCCTCTGGCCACCAAAGACCTAATTGGTCCTCTTACTAGAGATAACAGCTTTAGTAACCAGACCTTTAATTATTGGGATTATATGGATGCATGGACTTATACTTTTTTCCATCAAATCCCTCAAAAAGAATATTTCTGGGTTTTCTACTTCTCCTCTGATTTTGAAAAGAATAAAAATTCAGTTCCCACCTGGTTTGATAACTGGTGGTTTAAATTTGACCCAGCCGTGAATTTTATCGCCTCCAAATTAACAGTATTGAACTACAATTTCAAATTAAATTCTTCTAATCAGGTAGAATTTACTGCCCACCACGGTCCTTTCTCGTGGCAAATTATCTAAGTCAATTATCAATCATGCCGTCCAACGCCTAAATCATAGGCCTACCAAATTCCATCCTCTCTCAAATCCTTTGGTTTTAGCCATTTAATGATTCATTTCCAAACTATCAATCAAAGAGGTAATATTCGACTTATAGAATTATTTATTCTATCAAAAATTTCCCATCACTACTATTTTAATCATCTTCTCAGAATTGGAATTTATCAGTTATATCCCTTATTATCAGATCCCATAAATCTTATGGGACCACAAAACAGTTTCTACAAGACAGTTTGTCTGCTCAATTATCAGACTCCAATCCAAAATATGGGGTCCACAGCTCACATGGTGTTCACTGGGGTCCACAATTCACATGGTGCTCAATGGGGACCACCCACTCATAGGGTGCTCAATGGGGTCCACCCACTTACAAGATGCTCAATGGAGCCCACCTCTCACTTTGCCTATATAAGAGGCCCTTTATAAATGAAAGAGAACAAGCTTCGACACTTGCTTAGCTTTCTCTCTTCTTCTCCCTTTGGCTTTCTTTTGTAATCTTTTCTTTTCTTGTAATCTTTCCCTTTTCTTTTTGTAAATCTTTTGGTGATTCAACCTTTCGGTGCTTAGTTTTTACCTGAAGCTTTCTCCAGGGGGTGTATATCTACTACTTAGTTGTACAATTAGTACAACTTATATGTGAATAAAGCTTCATAATTCAGTAAGTATTGCGCCTCTTTTATTTTAATTTCTACTCTGTACTTTTTCTGCTTTAAAGAGCAGAACAAGAAAATCGAAGAAGAACAATAAGTATTCACATAAAATTAAAACAAAAAAAGTACAGAGTAAAAAGAAAAGAAAACTTACAGAAAGGAAGCTTTATTCACATATAAGTTGTACTAATTGTACAACTAAGTAGTAGATATACACCCCCTGAAGAAAGCTTCAGGTAAAAACTAAGCACCGAAAGGTTGAATCACCAAAAGATTTACAAAAAGAAAAAAGGGAAAGATTACAAAAGAAAGCAAAAGGGAGAAGAAGAGAGAAAGCTAAGCCAGTGTCGAAGCTTGTTTTTCTTCTTTACAAAAGGCCTCTTATATAGGCAAAATAAGAGATGGGCTCTATTGAGCATCTTGTAAGTGGGTAGGCCCCATTGAGCACCTTGTGAGTGGGTGGGCCCCATTGAGCACCTTGTGATGTGTGGGCCCCATTGGGCATCTTGTAAGTGGGTGGGCCCCATTGAGCATTATGTGAATTGTGGACCCCAGTGAAAATCATATGAGCTGTGGACCCCATATTTTGGATTGGAGTCTGATAATTGAGCAAACAAACTGTCTTGTAGATACTGTTTTGTGGTCCCATAAGATTTACGGGATCTGATAAATAATTCATAGTAAGGAATATAATTGCTAAATTCCAATTCTGGGAAGATGATTAATAGTAGTGATGGGAAATTTGGTTGAATAAATTTATCTTGGATTGATGGCTAAATTCCAAAGGATTTGAGTGATATGTGGGTCATGGAGGGGAGAAAATGGAATTTGGTATACCTGTGGTTAGGCTTGATAAAATTGAGGTGTAATTGTTGATTAGATAGAGAGTGGAAGTAGTGACTAATCTACTTCTAGATCGGTATCATTATCATCATGTTGAGAAGAACCCTGTTGAGAGCAGTCTTGTTTAAGATCCCACCATGAAACAATAGTATTGTCAGGAGTACTAATGTCTTTGTTGGTAATAGGATTTGTGTCCATAGGAGAAATATCTCCGAAAGAAGCTTGGATATGCTCCTGCATTTCTTTCATAACTCGAAATTTGAGTTCTTGGGATGAGAGATCAGGGTGAGCCTTGGTTAATTTTTCTCTAATAATAGAGACATGATTGTCTGGTAAAGGTTCTTTAAGAACTGGTGATTGTGTATGTCGAGAGATATATAATTGTTCCAGTTTTTGGATATCAGGAGTAATAGTTGAAAGTTTACTCTCGATAGGGCAATTGGCCCACCATTTATAATGGTACTGGCGACAAAGACCATGAAGGCCTTCACTTGCCTGGTATTGACAGCTGTAAGTCCATGCCCAAATCCATGGAATAAGATAATCTGCCAGAAAAAAAAGGAGTGATTTGCCTCGAACCGTATCTTTCCCTTCAAACAAATGATGAAATTGAAGATAAGATTTATAAAGAACTGTTAGTTCTGTGGGTAAGTAATCCAAATTAGGACCAAATTTGAAAACCAGTTATAAAACCAGTTGGGAATTTCATTATTGTCTTTCTTGAAATCTTCATCAAAATAGAAGAACCAAGAATGCTTCCTTTGAGGATTTTGGTAAAAGAACGAATAAGTCCAAGCGTCCATATAATCCCAATAATTATAGGATTGATTATAGTTGTGGTATGATCCACGCAATTCCCGTAATTTATTCGGGTCGCCCCAATCCGAAGATTTGAGAACCATATGAATCATCGCTTTGCTATAAGCAAAAGGAGAATTAGGAGTATTACTCCTTCTTTTATGATCAAAAGTGACTGAATTAGTCTCTTCTAAAATTGATTCATAGAAATATCTATGTTTTCCACCTCGGATAGGACTATTATCCTTTTCATCAAAGTATTTTTGGCCCAAAATAATAGGGTCCTTCATCCATTTGTCATCCTCTGAATTAAGGATTACAAGTAGTTCTGTGTAATTTTTTAAGAACAACTTGGGCTCATTGTTGCCTAATAAGGCTTCTTTCATAGTTTTGTCTATTGAGACTTTTGAAGAAGAACCTGATTTAGGCTCGATAAGAATAGATTTGCCTGATTTAGGCTCAATAAGGACAGATTTGCCTTTTCCACGTCCTCGCCCCATATAAGGTGCTGGACTATGAAAACTCATCCCTGCAGATATTCGCGGGTAAGAAAATCAGGAAGAGAATTATTATCCCCTTTTATGTATTCTATTTGAAATTCAAATACTGAAAGAATTGCTTGCCATCGGGCAAAGATATGTTTAGATGCTAAATTTCTAACATCTTTTTCAATAATATCTTTTGCAGAGCTACAATCAATTCGTAGCAAAAATTCTTGATTTATTAAATCATCTTGGAATTTATTGATACAGTTGACTATAGCCAACATTTCTTTTTTAACAGTCGAATATTTGACTTGAGCATTTTTCCAAATGCCAGAATGGAATCTAATTAGATCCTCTTTATTTGTCAGAGAATTTCTCTGTTTGAGTATTCCACCATAACCTCTATTAGAGGTATCTGTCTCAACAACAATCCATTGGGATTGGCCAGTGATAAACAAGGCAATTGTTTAGCTTTAAGCTTAATTTTCTGAACCGCTTTTGTATGATCCGAGGTCCAAGGTTCAGGATTATTGCGAAGTCTTTCATAAAGAATTTTGGTGTCAAAAGCTATGTCTCTGTAATAATCAGAGATATAATTAAGGCTTCTAAAAACCTCTGTAATTGTTTTTTATCTCTTATTTCATCAGGGAATTTTGATGCAAATTCTATAGACCTATTAATAGGGATAATTTTTCCTTGGCATATATTATGCCCTAAAAAACGATTTTCGGTTTTAAAGATCTTCATTTTTGGAGCAGAAACAACTAGACCATTTTTCTTAATAAGATGGGAAAATATATTTAGATGTTTAAAATGTTGATCAATAGAATTGGAAAAGATTAGTATATCATCAATATATACACTACAGAATTCAGTATAAGCATTAAAAATTTCATTCATAATATTCGTAAATTCTGAAGGAGCATCTTTTAAACCAAAAGCCATAACATTCCATTCATAATATATTAACAATGTAGATTGCTAAAAAGTCATTTCTAACATTCATCAAAGTGGCTTATTTAATTCTTCATCAAGAGATGATGATGCACTACTACCATCTGTTGAAGCTGAAGCCATGGAAGATGAAGAGAAAAGAATAGAGAAAGATGAAGAGTAGCAGAGAGAGAAAGTAGAAGATGAAGAGAGGGTAGGTGAGACTTGTAGAGAAGTTTTATCCTTGTGAAGCTTGTGAGAGAAGTTTCATGTTTGACTTGTTTCTCTCTCCACATTTATATGTTTTTTACTTTATTCTTGACCCCACTTTATTTATAAAAAATCTAAAATTACAAAACTATCCCCTAACTAAGGTGTCCTAATGCAGTGTCCGGAAGTGTCCAGATTAAGAATTTTTATTTTTTCAAGTAGGACACTTAATTTGGGGTGTCCGACACGTGTCCCAGCGTGTCCAGGACGTGTCGGTGTCCGAGAAGTGTCGGACACCGGTGCGTAAGGTTTAGGGAGGTGTCCGTGCATCAGAGATCACAACATTGAACAGACGATCATTGACATCGAAGGACTTATTTTTTTGGTGTTAGTGGTTGGATTTTTTTATCATTATCAATAAACCGACAATGAATCAACACATGAGTAACATTGCCCCAAGTCATTTCATGACAGGCAGTAATGTTCCTTTCTTTATAAAGGTTGTCAATGGTCATGATCTCCTCTGGGTTTGCACACCATACGACATAACTTCCAAGGGAACATGGAATGAAGGATATGAGGAGGATGATGAGGGTATGCCAGGAGAATGGCTAAATACCAGGAAGTAAAACTACTGTGAAGATGGAGCCTCTTCATTCAGTTTGGTTGTGGGTAGTTGTATGGGATTGAATGTGGCAAGGTTAAGGTTCTGGGAGGAACATATCCAATAATGTAGAGTTAAGGTTCTGAGAGGATCTTAGGTTGGGGTGAGAGCCCTCTCCAATGATCTTGGGGATTCAATGCCATGTCAAATAGGGAAAAACATTCCATGAAAGATTCTATTGTTATGGGTATGGCGTTGCTTCATTGATGGTTGATCTCTGATATGTTTTCAATGGGTGAGAGATTGGCAATTATATGTACCTTTTGTGTGTATATAGTTAACCTTGTAGTGGATGTATATAAAATAGCATTGTAAAATCTTGTAGAACGAATCTGGGAATACAACAAGATGAACAGAATAGATATGTAATAGATAGATAGAATAGATATTTAATGATTATGAAAAGAAGCCATTGTAGTGCTTAAGGCCCTTTATGACGTCCAAGCATTCACTAAATCACGATGTACTTGTTGTTGTCTTGTGGATTGTCAAAATATGTAGTGGTCTCATTTACGTAAGTGAAAGTAATCCATTATTTTGTATTAACCACTGTTCAAGATATGTTGACCGGTAGGGTATGTTTGATTGTCATCTGTAAAAATGAAACCATACGGATGGAAATACCGTTTGTAAATATTACATTCTTAGCAGCATCCATACATTAAATGAGTACACCTTTTTGTTTCAGAGTTGGATATTTAGTTCCCGTCGTAAGATAGTTACAGTTTAGAGGTTAAAGTTATTGTTATAAATGTTTGGAACTTGAGAAAATGTCGACCATATTTTCTTAGCTTTATGTTCAAGATCTAACTGTCTTTCATCTTCTGCAGCGGAATAACTAATATCTTACAATATTGCATTTGCAGATAGTCTCCAGATTGGAGGAGTGTATACTCTAATTAGTGGATCTACTGATGGAAGCATTACCTTTTGGGATTTGACCAAATGTGTTGAAGGTTTTATGCAGCGAATGTCACAAATCCAGCCCGAAAGTTTTATTAAATGTCAGATAAGGCCACGAACTGGGAGAGGTAGTCAGGGTGGACGATGGTGGAGGACATTGGACAGTCAGTACTCTAAAACAAATCCAGAGGGCCTTGTGGGCACAATTGATGGTGAAAACCTAAGTCATGGCCACAAGAATAATCCTACAACTCTTGGAGCCTCATCTAACATGACTACTACTATTGTGAACAGTAAAGTGACTTGTTCACAAAGTATGGATAGGGACAGCCTCCCTTGTTCAGAAGAGCTCACAGATGATTTGTTGGTTGAACAATGTGAAATTAGACCATTTCATGTTCTGAATAATGTTCACCAATCAGGTGTCAACTGTCTTCATGTTTCAACTATCACTAATTACAAGAATTCTGAATCTGTATCAACCTACTGTGTTATAAGTGGGGGAGATGATCAAGCACTCCATTGTCTTACCTTTGAGTTGTCATTGCAAGAGGCAGATGATGGTTTTAAAAATGGAAACCATTCAGGTAATGCAAACAACGTCACGGACTTGCAAAATGCGATTGACCTTTCTGCTGATAGCAAGAACCAACGTTGTAGGATAAGGTTCCTATTTCATGATAGAATTGCCTCAGCTCACAGTTCTGCCTTGAAAGGTAAATAATTACTCTTGATGAAGTTCTTGATAACAAGTTTCAGGAAAAGGGTTTGTTTTCCTTGCATTACATGAACAAAAATTGTTTATAGTTTTTCTTTTCTTGATTTTTATATATTTTCCTTTTCAATGTTCTAAATGCTTTCTGCTGTCAACACTTGGTTTCTAGCGATATATCAAAAAAACCTATCTTGGAAGATAGGTGGTTTCGGTTCCTTGTAAATTTATATAAAAAGAAACTGTAGATTTACTTTTCAGCTCCTCAATTCTCTTTCCACTTTTTCTCTTAATAATTCTCTTCCCATTCTTTTCTAAATGCTTCTAATTTCGACATGTAGTTTTTAATAATGTAGTGAATGTCACTATCTTGCATTCTTCATTGTTTCCTACTATCCTAAAGCTTATGACTAATATGACATGCTAATAGAATTTCAATAGGCTACTCTTCTATTGTTAATCTGTAAAAGTGCCCTCTTTTCATGCTAATTATCCTTATTCTTTTGTCTTGAATTTGTGTATTTTTTTTATAGAAGTTTCCCGAAACCACTTCACAGAAAAGGAAAGTTAGTATAGAATCTCCTATTGTTGAGTAGACTAGGGGCTGTTGGAAGTAAGGGTATTGTAGGCTTTAGGTGTGTAGTTTAGTCCCACATAGCTTAGAATAAAGTCTATGTGGTTTCTCTCTCTATATATAGAGAGTTAGCTTCTTTGTAAGTTTAAACTAATATATCAATGTTCAGCTTGTCACTGTTCATCGGAAAAAAAAAAGTTCAAGTCTGGTACTATGTTGCTGTATGACAGTTAGGGTTCTCACTTATCTTCCTCTATGCAGGTGTTTGGACTGATGGGACTTGGGCATTTACTATTGGTCTTGACCAGCGGGTCCGGTGCTGGTATCTGGAGGAACAGGGTAAACTTAGTGAACATGCACATTTGATTGTGAGTGTAACAGAGCCAGAAACACTGGATGCTAGATCCTGTGGCAGGTGACCTTACATCAGACGCCCTAATTTGGTTTCATTTTGTTATAATAGCTATTATAATAGATGAAGTTTTTCATTATGCGTTGGATCTTTTTTCTCTTTCGAATCAAATGCAGAAACCAATATCAGATTGCAGTTGCTGGAAGGGGTATGCAAATAGTAAAGTTTTCTGCATCTGGTGACAAGGATGGTCGTGGATGAAAAGTCTCTACTTAGGTCTGTAGTGCAAGCCAGGAATGTGGAATGACGGCTGCCGATGCATGTATGTTGTTGCTTTCTTTGTGTTCACTGAAGAGACTGAAGCTGTATAACGGTAACTGGGAATTGACGTGGCATTTTGACAAGGTGCTCATTGTTCACTGACTGGCCCCACGCTTCCATCAGGCAATGTGTGCAGGGGTATGCTGTTTGAGCACCACACTACTTTTGTTGTTGTCATGCTGTGCTAATAGGAAGGGAAGGTAGGTTGATATATCCTACAAGTGTAGCAAAAACGGAAGAAACAGTACTTTTAAAAGTGGAACACTTGAATATAAAAACTACACAACGGGGCTCAAAATAGAATTTGAGTCACATGGGTGCAATGTGATCAAAAGTCCATCTCAACAATGAATGGTCATTATATATATTCATAGTTTAGATTGAAGCTAAAATCTTACAAGTTGAAGGATCCCTTGGGTTTGCCTTTTTTGTACTCAAAAGATTTCCTGTAAGAATGTGGAATGTGGAATGTGGAATGTGGAATGTCTAGTACTATTACATAGCAATATCAAGTCTTCAAACAGTCTGCATGCGGTAGGTTGTCATCAATCCCAGTCATTTGATGAAGTTGTGGTTCCGACATGGATAGGCCATTGCTGTTGAGTGAAGGGACCTTATATTTGAATCTTTGCCAACTTGTTGACTTGCAGAGCTTGTTTTGTATTTTGGGTAGAATAATGCAGTAGTATACCTTGGAGCCATCCTCGTCTAGTATGACCTTAGTTGCTCATGGACAAAGGTGGTCTGAGCATGAAACCAACTTCCATTCTTTTGAATCAACACTCTCTCCACCACTATAACACCTTAACTTCTTTGGATTTTGACCAACTTCCTTAAATTTCCCTCCAAAATGAAACCTAAGATGTCTCTTAGGAAGTGATTCCATCTGTATATACAAAACCACAAACCCTAAGGAACATAACAAAAAACTTAAAGATAGCTAACAAACAGAGCATAATGGTATTTTTCAGGACACACTCACAGTACAGATTTTTAACAGAATAGAAAATAAAAGTTAAAAACACACATCCACAGAAGACACTTACAGATTGTTGTTATTTAACATATCAACAATTAAATCCAATGCATGATAAAAAAAAACAAAAAAACAACTTAAATTTTTGTGATTTTAAGCAAACTTCCAATATTCGATCTCCAAATTAACAATTTCTTCCAGCTTGCATGTCATGATCCATCATATTACATCACATTCCAACTAATAATAACAAAAAAAAAACAATTTTGCTTTCAAAGAAGAAATTTAACAATAAATTTAGTTACAAAAGTAAAAACCCTAACTTTAATATACCAAATCAATAGATTCTTCGTGCTTCATATTGCATGTCAAGATCCAGCATATTACATAACATTCTAACAAAAAATAACACAAGAAAAAAAGCAAAAAAAATTTCAGAGAAGAAATTAACTAAGTTAAATAGTTTACCTTCAATTACACTGAGTTCAACTTGATTTCTAACTTCAACTTGATCTTCGATGTTTAATTACGCTTCCATTACGAACTTGTGATAAATAGAGGGCAATTGCAACTAATTAGATTTGAGATCAACTAGGGTTTTAGGAAGAAGACGAAGGAACTGAGCAGGAAGAAGAACAATGATCGCACCTTCTCACAACTGTTCCTTTTGTACCAATAGATAGAAAAATCGCAGCCGTTGATTTTATTTCATCAGATCCAGACACGTGTGGGTTTTTAGTTGAACAGTTGAAGGGCGATTTACTTCAAACCACATCAGCTCTATTAATAATAAAATAAGACACGTCAGCTTTGCTGTAACGGCTATTAGACAAAAACGTTATCTACTGGGGTAAAGACAAAAAATAAATCTTTAGTGGGGTATTTGCAAATATCGACAGTAATGTCAGTGGTTTAGACAAAATCGCCCCAAATATTGTTTGGTCATGGCCTCGGCTGTGTGTGTGACAGAGAAGTAACTTGCTTTGGCAGGTAAGCCTATATCTACTACTGTACTACGGTTGATTTGACAGTACCAACCAACCAATCGCTTAACCTGTAAAAGTGTAGATCAAATTGTAGGTGTGCCGGTTGCCCAGCCTTTTCTGGGAAACACATATGTTCCATTTTGGCTGGCGCTTTTTTTTATTTTTTATTTTTTTGGCTTAGCGGCTTGAATTTTCTTACCATAGTCAATCGTCCACCAAACTTAATAAGTACAAAAAAGTCAACAACAAACCAAACTCTTTTATTTATTTATTTGTAAACATACATTTTATTTTATATATAATATATTAACATAAGAGCATTCCCAATGGTAGGTTTTAGCACACTTTTAGTTAACTTTTAGTGAAAACACTTGCCAATGGTAGCTTTTAACACACTTTTCAAGCAAAACACTTTTAACTCCTTGGCAAATTTGCCAAGGAGTTAAAAGTGCCACGTAGGAATCCATCCGCCACAATTAGTGTGGTATGGATCCATACCCCACAATAAGTGCGGTATGGATCCATACCCCACAATTAGTACGGTATGGACTCATCTAAAAGAAGATCCATCCGCCACAATGAGTGCGGTATGGATCCATACCCCACATAGATTGCGGTTTCAATAATCCACCATTGGAAACACTAAAACCCTTTTTTCGCTAAAACCATTAAAAACCCCAAAATTCCTTAAAACCATCCTATGTGGCACCACTAAAAGTGTTTTACCATTGGGAATGCTCTAACATTCCTGGATACACATACTCCCTGAACATCAGTTATTAAAGCATTACATACAAAAGTAGGGGTAGTATTCCACCAAGACGAAGTCCAAGCAGTAAAGTATGGTACAACTCTGAACACAGATCACGTAAAATCTGAGCAGCCTTTGCAGTTTGATGTATGAGGTTGAATATCTTGTCATAAAACACAAATTTTTCCATGACAATGTTCTAACTTCGAATTAAGGGATTGAACCAAAAATGATGAATCAGATTCAAAGATGATACCAAAGGTGTAATTGTACCACCACTATCATAGCTAATTTCATTGCTGTGAACTCTGCCAAGCATCCCTCATATGGACTGAATTGATATTACACATTTAAATGAGGAGTTTTTGCCGTAAGAGGGGCAAAATTGATTGTGTTTTGGAGACCAAATACAGTAAAACCTAAGATAATATCCAATAAATTAATTATTATTTTTAAAATAATATTTTTGGCTGGTCGGCATAGGTTGTTAAATTAATATTTTGCCAAATTTATGAGAATACATTTAAAAAAAATCTTTGAATACCCAACTAATATATAAATTAATAATTTTTTGATATATACTCCCTCCATCCCAAATTAGAAGTACCTTATTCCTTTTTGGGTTGTCCGAAAATATAAATCCCTTTTCATATTTCAATACATATTAATTAAGTTAAATTGTTCTATTACCTATATTACCCTTGCTTTAGAATTAGAGTAAGAGACTATGTTTAATAAATAAAATCTATTAAATAGGGGTAAATTTGAAAATATAGTTAATAGACAAATAATAAATGATGTTTCCTTAATAAGTAGAATATTTCAAAATGTACTTATAATTTGGAAAAGAGGGAGTATAAATTTTAAGCTTTCTCAAGATAAGAGTCAAATGTTGTTTGTTTATACTCCCTCTGTCCCAAATTATAAGTACCTTATTCCATTTTAAATTGTCCCAAAATATATATCGTTTTTGACTTTTCAATACATATTAATTAAGTTAAATGGTTCATTTGTCTATACTACCCTTGTTTTGAGACATTGTAATTAGTATTAAATAGAAGTAAATTAAAAAATAGAGTTAGTAGACAAACAATAAATGATATTTTCTTAATAAGTAGAATATTTCAAAAGGTACTTATAATTTGGGACGGAGAGAGTACTAGAAATTGATGTCGGTTTGAATTTCATCTCTAAATTTTCGTAGTGTAATAAGTAAATTTGGTGTTGTATTATCGTAATGCAAACAAATTTTATTCAATGTTATCGCTTTCATGAAATACCGTATCATTTTTATAGATTTTCGATAACACCGTGATATATTGCACAACGAATGGATGAATACGTAAATCCCATTCAATCGAAAACAATAAATAAAGAATCCCAGCTAGGTAGGCAGCCAGATAGCCGATTAAGCAAAGCCGGCTGATTTTTGGTGGTGGTGCGGTGCCCCCACTAAAATGGTTGGGAACTTGGAATTGGGTTGGTGACACCAGTAGTGCCAGTACTCTTGTTTTTGTCGGTAATGTGACTTTCATACAAATTCCCAATCTCACCGACTCCAATACACTCTAGCCGTTGGATTAAACTTTAATGGTTTCAAGAAAAGATTAGCCATTAGATCAAGAATCCAACAAAATGAATCTACTTCTTCTCTCTCTCTCTCTCGTCCAACTAACTGCCCACAATGTCTGACTTCTGGTCTATAAATAGGGTTGCTTAGACTAGTGTTGAAACTCGTCTACTTCTGCTTATCAGCCAGCCGCAACACCATTTCTCTCTCTCTCTCTCTCTCTCTCTCTCTCTTGGGGTAGTTCTCTCTTTGAAGTTTCAATCAACAAGGTATAGTTACTTTATTTCCTTTCTTGTTTTTCTTCTATAAATTGGAGAATTTTTGTAGTGAAACTGATTTGTGTTTTTTTTTTTTTCTCGCTTCCTTCAAGTTATCAAGTAATCAAGAAATGTTAAATAACCAGATCTGATGACGACCTTTCCTTTTTCAAATGTGATGATTTCTTTTGGAAACAAAAAATGCTTTGAGTTTGCAGATCTGAAATTTTAGTTTCATTTTAATTTCTATATGTTTGATTTAGAGTTAATAATAGTGATTATTAGGAGTATTACTTACTTTGATTGAGAAGCATAAAGTAAAAGTTAGTTTCATTTGTTTCTTATCATTTCAAACTGGTTTCAACATCTGTGAAATTTTAGATATATATTGTACAGTAAGTTTCAAAGATAAGCCGACAACAAATATATGTTCATATTAAATGAAATGTTTTAAATTTATGTCATGCTACAAATATATGGAGATCAGATCAGATCTGTTGTGTTTCCTACATCAGCATTTCTGAGCTATGTTAAGAGTACAATTTTTTTGATTCTTATGTAGTAGTATTGCTTACATTTTAAGTGCATCTTTACATTTTCAGAACGAAAAAGAATTAGATCCTTGTGTGACCGACCTATTTTATATGTTTTTATAGATTATGGAGTTGGAAACTTTCCTGTTCACCTCTGAATCTGTGAATGAGGGACACCCTGACAAGTTGTGCGACCAGATCTCTGATGCAGTGCTTGACGCCTGTTTAGAACAGGACCCCGAGAGCAAAGTAGCCTGTGAGACATGCACCAAGACCAACATGGTTATGGTCTTTGGGGAGATCACAACCAAGGCCAATGTTGACTATGAAAAGATTGTTCGTGACACCTGTCGTACTATTGGGTTTGTGTCTGATGATGTGGGTCTTGATGCTGACAACTGCAAGGTTTTGGTTAACATTGAGCAACAGAGTCCTGATATTGCTCAGGGTGTCCATGGCCATCTCACCAAGCGTCCTGAGGATATTGGTGCTGGTGACCAAGGTCACATGTTTGGCTATGCCACTGACGAGACCCCAGAATTGATGCCTCTCAGTCATGTTCTTGCAACAAAGCTTGGTGCACGTCTTACTGAGGTTCGCAAAAATGGTACCTGCACATGGTTGAGACCTGATGGCAAGACTCAGGTTACTGTTGAGTACCATAATGAGAATGGTGCCATGGTGCCCCTTCGTGTACACACTGTCCTCATCTCTACCCAGCATGATGAGACCGTGACGAATGACGAGATTGCTGCTGATCTTAAAGAGCATGTCATCAAGCCAGTTGTGCCTGAGAAGTACCTTGACGAGAAGACCATCTTCCATCTCAATCCATCAGGCCGTTTTGTCATTGGTGGTCCTCATGGTGATGCTGGTTTAACTGGACGCAAGATCATCATTGACACCTATGGTGGTTGGGGAGCCCATGGTGGTGGTGCCTTCTCAGGAAAAGACCCAACCAAGGTTGACAGAAGTGGTGCTTACATTGTTAGGCAAGCGGCCAAAAGCATTGTTGCAAATGGGCTTGCCCGCAGGTGCATTGTGCAGGTTTCTTATGCCATTGGTGTTCCTGAGCCCTTGTCGGTGTTTGTTGACACTTATGGAACAGGAAAGATCCCCGACAAGGAAATTCTTAAAATTGTTAAGGAGACCTTTGACTTCAGGCCTGGTATGATCTCCATCAACCTTGATCTCAAGAGGGGTGGTAATGGCAGATTCTTAAAGACAGCAGCATATGGTCATTTTGGCAGGGATGATCCCGACTTCACATGGGAGGTTGTGAAGCCCCTCAAGTGGGAAAAAGCTTAAGCCTAATATCTCATCTATTTGGAATCCCTTTCAAGTTAACTGTTCAATCTGTTTCTGGGCCACCTATGAATAATTATGATATGATGCATATTGGATGTACTATCTAATGGAAGAAACTCTGATGCTTTTTGCTTATTCTCTCTTTTTCCTTACTAAGGGTAATAGACTGTTTTTGGTCAAATGTCATCTGTGTTCTTTCTTCTCTTTGTATCCCCTGGTTGTAGGAGCGAGTTAATGTTTCGAAGAGAGCAGCTGCTGATTTCCAATTTTTCCAATTTTGTGAAGAGAGCAGCTGCTGATGGACTGTTTTTATCCGTTTTGAAATGGAAACTGGTTTTATTTTATATTCATGTATGGAAAAGCAAGCTAACCCATCTATGCTTCTGTGAGTGATACTGAGAAGAACTAATTTTTCTGGTATTGTTAGTCATTATTATGATTGGAAGTTTAGAACTCTACTGCAGACTGCTGAGCTGAGAGATCAAAATTCAAAACACTGCAGTCTGAGAGACCAAAATACTGTTACTCGGATAAGTATCTGCTAGTTTGAAGTACATTTGATTTGCCTTGCCTTCTCTTCACCAAATCTTCAACTTCCCAGAACCAAAAACAAAAGGCCCCAAGGTCGAGAGAACAGTGAATGCATAGAAACGAAACAGTCTGGAGATCAAAGTCACCATTCTCAATTTGGATAAAAAGAATTCTTTGTTAGTTCATGATATGGTGTTGTTACAGTTTTTTTTTTTTATCTACATTGACCCTCATGTACAAAATTACACCTAGTCTCTTCTCTCACCTGTGGACTTTGGGTCCTTAACCTTCAATGCTGCTAGTGCAACCGACATTTGTCACAACAGTTTCTCAAATATTCAAATTTACAATTAGGATTGTAAATGAATAAAACTCATTCCCAACTAAGTTTCTCTATGATAGAATCCACAGGCAATAATCCCAGAGGAACCGACGAATCCATCCCTTCAAACAGGTCACTGTCATTGTCTTCGTCGTCATTATCAGAAATATTTTCATCATCACTATGACCTGCCTCACCTTGAAAACTATCTTTGTGGTCTGTTTCTGAGCTAAAGCCACATTCTTCAGTGGCTACAATCACTGCAGGATATGAGTGGTGTGTGGCCTGAGCCATCTCCTCAAATGCCTCAACTTTGTCAAGGAGAGCATCTGGGCCAAGTTCAATCTCATCTAGCAAAAGTGCTTTTTTTAACTTAAGTGCACGCTTCCACAATGATAGAAGTCTGGGCATAAAGACCTCCTTTTTGGTGGCTGCTGGTCTGTGAACTCCATCATTTTTATTTCCTGAGAATAGGCCAGAAAGACAATTAACAGACCCAGACTATACATTATATACAAGGACGTAATTAGCAGAAGTGGAAGTCTTAGAATAATCGTAAGTTTTAAGTTCAGCAATAACAAGCTTCTTTTATGAATGCTCCTGTAAAAAATGAGTAGATGGTAGCTTTGACTGCAAAAGACCAGCTTATCTTTTGGCATCCCTTACAGATTTCCAATGGCTGTAGGATTTCCATTCCACCACCAGTCATTTCATCAGGGATAAGTTCTTTCCCTACTTTCTAAAACTAAAAGCACTAGGGGATAGAATTAATGTAATGTCCTGCTTGCTTTTTCCCAGGAAAAAAAATTGATTTCAAATTTAGCACACACCTAAAGCATCTGATGCCACCATGTCTGAAAGTGAAGAGGGTGCGTCAGGGTACATGGATTTCCAATCTTTTCCTCTCCACATCAATATCTGTTCGTCGTCAAAAGACAATAAAACACACGGAACCAATTCCTGCAATCAGACAAGACAGTCAGCAAAACAACAGTGAACCATATTCAGACCATGACGTACCATGTGTCACAGAACACTCGCAACATAATCATAGACCGCATTTTGTCTTTCTAAAAAATGCAACCCTAGATATTATATGGCTGTGTGGAAACAAATCAAGGTATATATGGAATCAATTAGTTTTTTTAGACTAGTTTGAGCACAGATCTGGCACATTGATGTTGTATGGAGTCGATAGAGAAAAGATCTGGGGCACATGGAAAGCAATTTTCACTTAGAAAAATAAAATGAAGTTCTGATACTGTACGCTATCTTTTTATGAGTAGATATAACATATTGTTTGAGTTGCCGTATTACTAATTTTGAGCAAAATAAACTATTAAATTTGCGCATACACTTGGTTCCATGGAAGCCACAACAAGAAGAGTAGGCTTAGTTATGTGAGGGAGATGAAGTCTTGAGGTTGACATCGATTTCAAGTACCCCTTTGTGTAGAAGTTCAAGGGAGAAAAACCTTCTTTGGTTAATGTCGAACATCCATGGAACCATGTGTATGTACTGAGTGCAACATATTTGGCCATACATTGACAAAGTATAGGAGAAAATCCCCTTTAACTTGGCAATCTAGTAATGGAGCTAGCAAGAACATTAAAAGAATTGTACCAGGGAATTGAAGAGGATGAACTAGTTGGTGTGCCTCAACAAAGAGATGTTGTATCACCGGTAAGTATCACCGGTAAGTACTAGAACAAGCTAAGTTCAACCAAATCAAAGGATTATAATGTTGAAGGAAGCCTTAATGTTGGATAATGAAATTGTACCTTGCACAATCGATTTAGAACATGCATATCCCAGGCCATTGGCAACAAGTAACAATGTCCTTTTTCTATAAGAATTAAAAAGCAGTGTGTGCTATCGGACCCTATTTGGCAAACTAGCATCTGTTTTGCTTGTTTCTGAAGGTCGCATACGTATAGGGGTTCCAATTTCCAACTTATCAGACAGACCACCTGATTATAATATCCAACATAAATGTAGAGAGCACCAAATCGGAGTTTGAGAAGTGTTACACGTCGAACTCTATTTTGAGCTATGGGGTTCATATACGAGGATGATTAAGCATCTAACTAGATCTTCTTCTTAGTGATAGACTCAACTTAACTGCAAAGGACTGAAGGCAAACGCAAAGGACTAGTAAAACAAGATCACACAAAGGACTGAAGGCAAACACAGCTTTAATACCAATTAGAATTTATTTGAAGAAACCAGACATGCTCTAACGTGCGGACTTTCATAATCCCCAAAACAAACTTTTGATATAAAATAACTCAATTACTTGTTAAGTAAACTAACCTTAGCTGCATTCTAAGTATTAAAAGAAAATGAATTGGATGTGTTATCATTAGAAATTTTCATAAGCACAGAAAGTCAGAAGATGACCACAGACCTTGAGCTTTGCACCTAACTTCTTATAATCAGTTGCATGCATCCCTTGGCAGTTGACCTTCACTAAAGAGCTTCCTTCAAAAGCATTTTTAACATCGTTTACAAGACCAATATACGTCCCATTTTTCGCTGCAACAAGAGGGAGCAAATTAGCCATTGAAACTTAAGTTTGCCAAAGATGCATATAACTTAAATATCAAAGAGGAATTACAAGTTTCTTCTACTTATTACAAAGTACAAAAACAAACCACTCCATGTATTCATGTGAGAAAATGAGAATACGTATATGTTCAGAGGATAAAGGGAATATACATGGAAAACAATCCAGTAGAAAGATCCATTTAATAATAAATCTTTTAAATTTCCAGAATCCAGAATACGTAAATACTTTATCAAATAGTAATTCTGCAAGGAGCACCTCACCCTGGAGCTCAATGGTGCATTCTTTCTGCATGTACGAGGCTGGGGAGCACTTGCTTGGTCAACCACTGATTGGGGAGCATTTTTCATTTCCAAAACTTCTGCGATTGGAGAAGTTTTTCATTTAGGTTGGCACAGTCGCGCTTTGTCACAGTACTGGCGTTTCCACTAGTTCCAATGATAGAATATCAGTTAAATTCCACAAGGGTAAATACCACTCTTAGCAGTTTGAAATGGTAACATCAGGTAGTTGGCCCACCGTAAGACCCACAACTTAAAATGAGCCTTGCAACGAGACGCGGACATTCCCCATGCTGCGGTATGGTTCTCTTTCTTTTAGGAATGGCTTCCAAAGAGATATCCAGTTTTTAGGCCAGCTGAGGCCATTCTCTCGATTGGTTCAACCGGAGCAACAGGATCAGGGTTTGACTAATCTCACTTTTCACTGGTTAGAGAAGCGAGTAGTTGAAGTGGACATGAAGCAGAACATCTGAAAACTCTTGTTTCATTTTTAGTTCTATTCGGGTCGGAAACGTGGGCTGTTGGTGGGGTTGTGCCCATTCCCCCCATTAAAAATGAGAAAATCAGTGCGTATCCAAACAGCTTCATCATCGAAAAAAATTTCGTTCCAACTTTCAACAAGTCGAAGCAATCGAAGAAAGAGTTGTATAGTTCACACCAAAGATTGGATTGGATAGGCCCAGACTGGTCTTTCTTTCTGCTTGGCCTTTTCCTTTTCTGAACAAAGATAGAATGAGGGAAGCCTACTTTTATCATGTTCCTACCAGAAAAATTAAGCAACTGAAGAAAGAGTTGCATAGTCGCACACCAAAGATTGGATTGGATAGGCCCAGACTGGTCTTTCTTTCTCCTTGGACTTTTCCTTTTTCTGAACAAATATAGAATGAGGGAAGCCTACTTTTATCAGGTTCCTACCCAGAAAAATTGTCGCCCACAAATGTGGTTCTGATTCTTCCGGTGATGCCAGAAATCATTTTGGTATATAATTATATTTGGTTTCTATATTTTTCAACTCTACCTCGCTTCTTGCTTCTATATTGCTAAGAATTGTAGGATCCCTAGCTCGAAATACCGCTGCCTGCCAACCAGGCCTCCTTTTCATTGCTGCTTAATGGTTCCCCCTTAGTCATTGAGATTTTATGGGCGATTCGGTGGCTTTAGATTTCGACCGGATATTAATACGTATATATAAAGCACTTCTCGCTGGAGACTCAGGTGGGGTGATTGCTCAAAACTTGCTAGAGGCACCTAAAATGTTTACTCGTATAGTTTATAGGCGCTTATCAACTCCATAGTTGATTAGCCTTTATTTTGCAAATTAGCCTTAGTGTCTGTGACGTGGAGGTTATGTCGCTACCGAAATGAACTATATGGACCAATAACAGTCCACTATATGACCATAAGAATCTATTCTATGTCCAAGTGAGAATAAATGACATTGGATGTCTTTAAGAACAAATTTCATAAGCTAGCAGAAAAATGTGAAAAAAGGAGTTCTTGAATTCGCACTCAAAAGGTAAGAATGTGAAATTCAAACACATGATATTTGTTTGTACTATAGGATTTTCTCAGCGGCACCTAACATGTGAAACTCTAATTACCAACCAGGATCCCATGATTAGTTCCGAGTACTAAACTGAAAATGTTCTAAGGCTTTAAGCAACTATTTCATGTCTCCCTTGCTTAGTTCTCAACTTCCTTATTATAATCCGAGAGTTTCAAGCTGTTCCAATGTGTTTTTTCCATGATAAACATCTTTTCTTTGATAGGTGGAGGAGCAAGCCAATTTCCTGAATCCCAACTACGTTAAGTTCTACACAATTTTCATCTTATCTTTAGTCTAGACATTTAATTACAATTTATAAGAATTGTTTTTCCTTCAAGGCAAATGAAAGAAAGCGAAAAATATGTCGATTTGTTTCATAGGGTGTTTGTTTTGATCTTTTAGGGGTTAAAGTAAGTTTGTTCTCTCATTCTAATAAGATCTTATATGATATTTTGGGTAGAAAATAGAAAGTAATGCAAAGCTTAGAAGACCAAATTCTAGCTTATTGCTTCTTATAAGATATAATAGTTCTATAACATCTTATAGCTATAAGATGAAAGAAACAAACACCAACACCTACCTAGTTTACAGATCGGCAGAAGATCCTTCCCTTTCATCCTTAAGTTATCTGCTTCAAATTTTGTCAATCCTTCTGGTGCTTCTTGGATAAGTTTTGGATATACAGGAGTAGCAGGCTTCCAAAGCATTATTGGGTATTGTGGACGATCACGGTAGTTGTAGTTTCTCCCACGGAAAAGAAAAAGAGTACCACCAGCCCGATGAATGATTTTCCCGCCTGTTTTCTCCTGGAATTAAAAACAATAGTTGAGAAGTGTGAAAATGAATGCATGTTTTCTTCCCTACCCCCTCCTCCCCCCCCCCCCCCCCCCCCCCACACACACACACACACACACTCCTTTCTTCTTCTTTTTGTGTTAAATATAGATGCATGTACCGTAAGTTTGTAAATGCCATTACAAAGTAGATTGGAGCCTGAATTTCACTAATATATGTTATAGCATCGTGTTTCGAGGCGTCTTTTTTTGTTCTCCTAGGATTCACAAAAGAATTGCACCATTTGGATTTCCAACATAGTTTTTTTGAAGAAGCTACTGAATTAGCTGCATGAATAATAGAACTTTGGTACATTGATCTCTTTTTTTTCCATCTATTTCTTTCGTTTTTTAAAATGCATCCATCTATAAGTCATCTTATCAAATATCAAGTAAGGCCTTCATCATCAGTTTGCAAATGGACAAAGAAGTAGATAGGTGAAACATGAAAACAGGAAAAAGTAATCTATTAAATTACACCAAGACTGCAGGTTTCTCATTGAAAGATAGGGAAGAGAGAAATAGATAAGGGGGGGAGGGTGGGGGATCAAGGACATAGTAAGGAACAAGGTTATAGAAAGTGCCATTTTTATTATTTGGAGGGAGTAAAAAGAGATCAACAGCCTCATTTTTACTTAACTTGCTAGGAAATGTTCACATTGTATCTCTACTCCCCCTTTGAAATTGGTATTGATATCCTTTAGTGATGCAACTCTTATCAATAAAAAATGGATAATTGGCCTACCAATACTAACATGTTTGACAAAAAGCAAGTTTGATACCTAAATGTCTTCTAAATTCTTTACAAGTCCAACGAACTATGAAATTCAGTACATAATATTGGGTCCTAAATTTTAATTTTTCTATCAAGACAGAAATACTAACCTCAACATGATGACAAACATTGTCCATATCAACGGTCGGCACACCTTTGCATTTAACTTTACAAACTCGTTGTCGCTTCCAATGTGAATGAATCAATTCCAACATGTTATGGGTTAACCCATCCCTCCCTACAAAATTTAGAACTTAAGCACAAAAGGAAATGACTCTACCCTATAAAGAACAATATTGAAAAAATGGCGCAAAAAACATCATAACACACTTACCAAGATTCACCTGTCGATTATGAGACATATGAGGTTTAATAAGCATTATAATCTCAGCTCTCGTTAATGGCTCTCCAAGAATTTCCTCTCTTGTTTTCCCATGTTTAGGAAATTTGCCAAGTTTATAAGGCCCAGGCATATCGACATGCTTAACACCTTTCATTCCAGGTGGAGGTGGATTAAAAGAATCAAAAAGAGGTATATTCTTTTTAGATTTCTTCAATGGAGCTTTCCCAGTCCAAGGTCTAGACATAGTTGGAGGTGAAAATGGTAAAAATGCTGGTTCTCTAATAGCTAAAGGGGTAACCTTAGGTGTCTCAGAGTAACTATATTGAAATTCAAATGGAGCTCCAGGTAAAAGATAAGATACTCCAGATTCTCCAATAACAATAGCTCGATCACCATCAGAAGAAATCACACCATCAGAAACTGGTTTATAATATTTTGTTCTTCGATGAACTGTTTTAAAAGCAGGGTTTTGGGAATTATCAGGAATATTTTGTTTAATAGGTTTTAGGGATTTAGGCTTCTGGTATTTAGGGATTGGAATTGGAGTTGTTAAAGGTTTTGAAGAATTAGGGTTTTTAATAGGAGGTTTAGATGGGTTTGAAGGGAAGAGTTTGTTTGGCAATGTTGACAAAATTGCCATTACAAGTAACTCTGTTGTTACTTGTTTAGAGATAAAGCAGAGATAGTGTTGCAGCTTTTCTGTTTTTTCTGTTACAAAACTGGAAGATGATATATCAGTGGGTATAATTTTTTTCATAGGACCTTTTGATTTAGGTCTGTAAATAGGCCCAAAGTCCAATTTATATACCAGTCACCAGACATGAAAATTTAAGTTTCCTTTTAACCTTAAAATGAAATTTAATTTTCAGTAGCTTTTAACCATGTGGTCGTGCTTTTGATCTGATTCTCACAGACGGAGCCATTATTCTGTTAAGCTAAACAAAGAAAACATCATTAACCCATTTCTGTCATTCAGGAATCCCACTTAGCTTTCACTAACACTGTCATTAGGAGGATGTTCTAAATTGTGCACATCATTCATCAGGATTAGAGGTCCACCAAAGATGAGAGTTGAGACTTCATGCTAAACCTTTGTGTTCTCTCTTTGCCATGAACCTAACGAATCTATAGATCATTTGTTAATACAGAGCTCTGCAGTTCAATGTTTACTTATTAATATTGCTTTAGTCCAATATGCTCTAGTATGGCCAGCTCTACCTTTGCGAACAGTCTGGTTTTAAGGAGGTTTTTCAAACAAATATTGGAAATTAAATATCCTTTTAAAATCACACTACTGTCGGGTAACTGGAAAGCTAGAAATAGAAAGGTGTTCAGCTCAGAACCTCTACATCGTCCTTATCAGCTATATAGGTGGTTAGTATTTAAAGCATCTTCTTACTTAATTAGCACACACACAAACTGAACACAACATCCTAGTTAAACTTTGCTGCATGTTGGTTCCAAGACAATCAAGGTGGTAGTGGTATTGTTTTTAGAAAGGAGTTTGGTCGTTTTCTTTCAGGACCATCCATACAATTGGGACAATGGACACATGATATTGCATAACTATGAGCCATGCAAGATGGACTGCAACTAGCCTGAAGTTAATTAGAACTGTCAGAGTTACAAGTGGAATTATGAAATTCTCTTTTTGCTGTTAGTAAACTAAATGGGGGTTCTAACTATGCTTGGTACTTTAAGACATGTATAGAGAAGCAAACCAGGTTGCTGATTTGCTAACCAAGAGGGCAATCAAAACTCTATGGGCTATCTTTTGTATAGAGATGCTATTTCATGAAGTGTACAGAAGAAATACCTAAATACTGATTTCTGATAAAGTATGTTTTGATAAAAAAAAAAAAAAAAAAACTTTGATCTATGAATAATAGAACTAACATTTTTTTTATTTTATTTTTATTTTGTTTTATAAAGAGGACAAAAATTGGTGTCGGTTGATCCAATTTATCCAAAGTCTTCATTCAAATTCATGAATTTCTGAGGGTAGACTACACCGGCTGTTCAATGTACATGTATTATTCATTTGATGGCTAAGGACTAAAGGTTGGTCCATTGGTGGCTCATTGACTTCAACACATCTAATAACGTATGTAGTGAATATACTGCACATAAATAGTTAAATACAAATACATACATACATCTATTCTATTATACTATATTAAAGCAGAAAATACCCCTAAGAAATCTAATTGATAGCCTAATTGAAGAGAATTTTTATTAAGTTTGGGTATATTTGTAATTACGCAAAAGTGGACCACCATCATAGATATAATCAAGCCCAATTAGACCAAATCATGGGCATAATTAAACCCAAAAATAAAAATAAAAAATATACCCAATACCAAGTATAATCAAGTCCAGCCCGTACCCAGTTGGACCAAATCATAAGCATAATTAAGTCCGGTAAAAAAAATTAAAATATACCCAATCCCAAGTAGAATAAAATATAGTAAAACCTCGATAAATTAATAGCCTTGGGACTAGAGAAAATTATTAATTAAATGAGATATTAATTCAGCGATTAATTAATAAACTATTAATTTACATAAATAATATATTTTCATGTATATCTTTTTTTTGGGGGGGGCTAACATGATGAAACTGGACAATCATTTTATTAAAAGTATACCTAATCCCAAGTAGAATAAAATACAGTAGAACCTCGATATTAATAGCCTTGGGACTAAAAAAAATTATTAATTAAATAAGATATTAATTCATCGATTAATTAATAAACTATTAATTTACATAAACAGTATATTTTTATGTATATTTTTCTTTTTGGAGAGCTAACATGATGAAATTGGACAATCATTTTATTAAAAGTATACCCAATCCCAAGTAGAAGAAAATACAGTAAAACCTCGATAAATTAATAGGTTTGGGACTAACAAAAATTATTAATTAAATGAGATAATGACAATATTAATTTTTGGGGTTACTTATAAATAATTTGGTTTACTACCTATAAGTCAATTGTTACTTATGATTAACACTAAAATCGATAATGATATTGGAATAATTTCTTCTAGCAATACAAAATACAATAACAGATCAACTTATCACACTACAAAAATTTAGAGACGAGGTTCAAACCAAAATCAATTTTGAGAAAAAACAAGCAACAATTGACTTTTATTATAAAAATATAAAATATTTTTTGTATATCGAAAAAATATTAATTTATATATTAGTTGGGCCTCAAGGATTTTTCTAAAATGTATTATTTAATAAATTTAGTGAAATATTAATTTATCGACCTATGCCCAAGTTGGGACCAACCAAAAATATTATTTAAAGGAGATAATTAATTTATCGAGTATTATCTTATTGAGGTTTTACCGTATCTCTTCAATTATGCTGAAATTGATAACCTAATTGAAGAGAAATTCATTCATTTTTGGGTATTTTTGTAACTACACAAAATAAATAAAAATAGGTCAATATGTAATTTCACATTTTAAATACAACCACTTTCATAGTAACCCTAACTCGAATTCTTTATAAGCAATAAACCAAATTATCACCACTAGATCTAATACCAGTAATAGACTACCATTGATAAAATGCCCTAACTCGAATTTCTTTCAATTCAACAATTTTAACTTCAATAAGTTTACCAGTAATCTTTTTTGAATAAGTAGCTAAATAATTATCTGGTGGAAGTAGTGATTTACAAGTATCTCCAAGATTTACATTGAAATCACCAGATGATTTACTATGTTTGTTGAAGATCTCTCGACGACACAGAAATCAAAACTCACCAGTATTCTAAGTCAAATGGGAATGTATGCAAGTTTATTAATATGATCATTAATAATATTAATATGATATTATTGTGGACACACATCAAACATATTTGTGATGGTCATTTTCAAGTACATTATCAACTTGACAAAAAGTATACTTTGCAAGAATATGGAGAACCAAAACCATTAATTTCAATAGTGATATTGGAATAATTTCTTCTTGCAATACAAAATCCAACAACAGATCAACTTATCACACTACAAAAATTCAGAGACGAGGTTCAAACCAAAATCAATTTTGAGAATAAACAAGCAACAATTGATTTTTATTATAAAAAAATATAAAATATTTTTGTATATCAAAAAAATATTAATTTATATATTAGTTGGGCCTTCAAGGATTTTTCTAAAATGTATTATCTAATAAATTTAGTGAAATATTAATTTATCGACCTATCCCCAAGTTGGGACCAACCAAAAATATTATTTAAAAGAGATAATTAATTTATCGAGTATTATCGTATCGAGGTTTTACTGTATCTCTTCAATTATGCTGAAATTGATAACCTAATTGATGAGAAATTCATTCATTTTTGGGTATTATTGTAACTACACAAAATAAATAAAAATAGGTCAATATGTAATTTCACATTTTAAATACAACCATTTTCATAGTAATCCTAACTCGAATTCTTTATAGGTAGTAAACCAAATTATCACCACTATATCTAATATCAGTAATAAACTACCATTGATAAAATGCCCTAACTCGAATTTCTTTCAATTTAACAATTTTAACTTCAATAAGTTTACCAGTAATATTTTTTGAATAAGTAGCTAATTAAATAATTATATGGTGGAAGTAGTGATTTACAAGTATCTCCAAGATTTACATTGAAATCACCAGATGATTTACTACGTTTGTATAAGTTCTCCATCTTCCTCTTCACTCAAAATCTATATCTGCTTATATGCTTATATTTGATCCATGTATATTTGATGTTTGTTGAAGATCTCTCGACGACACAGAAATCAAAACTCACCAGTATTCTAAGTCAAATGGGCAGGTATGCAAGTTTATTAATACGATCATTAATAATATTAATATGATATTATTATGGACACACATCAAACATATTTGTGATGACCATTTTCAAGTACATTCTCAACTTGACAAAAAGTATACTTTGCAGGAATATGGAGAACCAATAACCTATGTCCTTTCTTTGCACTTAGTAGACATTGACAAAAAGTAAATGAAAATAGAAAATAGAATCCAATAAAAATGATGATATAATCTTCAATACATTTCAGTGGTGGGGATATGAAAGGGGACCCAAGTAGCAGTAAGACCTATTTACTGCAATTTCAGTTTCCATTTATTTGTGATCTAACGTATGTAAATGTGTTGTAGATGGGACTATATAAAAAAAGGTCGCAAGATTCACACAGACATGGATTGTATGGTTGCTTTCCGGAAAGGCTTAACTACATGGACCTAAGGGGACCTCTCCGTCACATTACAAGTAAGTCATTTTTATCATCATAATAGTTTGCTAAATATTTTGAATTTTCAGGATGTTAACTGTTACAATCCAATTAAGAGACGCTCAACTGCTAATGGAATACTGTGAAAAGATTGTTTCCCAAAGTAATGAAGCCTCAACAACCGAGCCATACCAAATTCTAATTGAGACTTTGAGAATTGGGAGTGCTGCAAATTCCTCTCTCCTGAATATCTTCAACTACTTTGGGTTTAATTTCCATGTATATATAATAATCATTCAATTTCAATACCAAAGATTTATAATAATTCTAAATGAAATCATACTAGATCATAGACTTTTAAAACGGGCTAAACAAAATATTACAAGTTAAAAACCAAAAGCAACATAAAACCCAAAAAAAACTCTAAAACAATCAGATCTGCCCGTGCATTGCACGGGCTAATGCACGGCCTAAGGACTAGTACTACTAATATACATAAAAACATACAACATATCTAATAATGCACTCATTAAACTTCCTACACCACTCTAAAGTAAAATAGGAAAAAACATATTACTTTGTTTTTGTGCTATCATTAGGAATCATCCATAAATCTTTTGGTAACCATTAAGTATAATTCAGACTAACTAATTGTTCACTCATGTTTGTTAAATAATATTAATATTCCTTGTTTTATGTTTAATATATATACTGCTAGTGCTAATACGTTGTTCCCATTACTAATTACTGTTGTGCGCAGCGGAAACTTATGCACCAATACCCTAGATTGGAATAGTGTATGAATTAAACAAAACAAAATAGAGAAGATGAAACTCCTACTACTATCAAACAAACCCACACAAAACACAAGATTTACGTGGTTCGGCTAATATTGTCTACGTCCACGGACAAACAAATAGAACTTTTACTATTGGAGAAGATAGTACAAAGCTCTCAAACAAATGGAGAAACCCTAGGTTTCCTCCCTTCTCAAATCCTCATCAAATCTCTCAAAGAGACAATCACAAATTGAGGATACAAACTCCCTCTCACATCCAAAATCCTCACAACTCTCACAAGGAGACAAACAAATATGGATTGAGGATACTAAACCAATCCCTAAGACCTTATATTTATAGCCTTTAGGGTGTACAAAACAAATTCCTAATAGGAATACCAAACTTAATCAAATTGGAAGTCATATTCCAATACCAAATTCTACATCCTTAATATGGACTTAGAAATCCAAATATGAAACAGATTCCTTTATAGAACCAGTTTCCCAACAATTCTCCACCTCGGTGAAGATTTCCCAAATCTGAGCCGATCTTAAAAAAAAACCCGACAAACAACCAAACCAAAGCGGCCGGACCATCAAGTGGCTGCCTACGTACCCTCCATGGGATCAAGCCATCGTAGTTCTTCCAAACGGACATCTTTCAATGCCCACAATGCCCCGAAATGCCAAATCCCCCTAAGGGGCCAAATCAAAACCAAATGCCCACCAATGCCCTATAGGGCTCACAAACAACTTCAACACAATGGGGTCCAAGCTACCAAATACCATCTCCACCTCAACAAAGTTCTCCATCGAAGATGATCCAATGCCCCGAAAAACTAACCTCTCAAGAGTTTTTCCTATGAAGTTCAACCAAGTGGGGTACAAATTCAAATCACTATGCATAGATTTACCAAATACGTCTTCCTTACTAAGCGCCAAACAAACATCACATGAGAGATTACCAACAATAGGAAGTACGTACACAAAACCCCCAAACAAAGGTTTCACGGCTTCATAAGGTTCTTGGGCGATAACCTTGCTACTAACAATGGTGGCTTCAACTTTCTTCTTTGCCGTGTCACCTAACAAACCAATCAAATGTGGAGCGACATCAATCTCCACCCGAACAAATGACGCTTCAACAAAATGCCTACCAACTATGCATGTCTTGCCACCCGCAAACAAATCTGTCTTCACTTGCATAGTACGATCAACGGCATGCCCCATATTGCTATGCAATTCCTTGGTAGAATCGACAGACAAATCAACAACTGAACTATGCAAACCACATGTAATTGCACTTCCTTTCAAGTAGTACAACTTACCCTTTCTAATGCCTTTCATAACAACTCGTGCACCTACAACAACTTTTAGAGCTCCACCAATACATGTAATTTTCATACCATCGGACTCTAAAACACCCAATGAGATTTGATTCGTAGTCAACTCTGGTACATACCAAACATCTTCTAACTTTCGAGTGCATCCATCTTCCAACTTCAATCGAACTGTACCTATCCCAAAAGTTTTGCAAGTATGATCATTACCAAGCAAAACACAAGCATCTAGCTCCTGAAAGCTATCAAACAACTCCCTATTGGGACACATATGATAGGAACAACCCGAATCCAAAATCCACTCATTAGTAGAATGACTAACTGAAGATGAAGCCAACAACGAAATACCAACACATGAATCCTCATCTCTTCGATGTACACGACCAATCTTCTTCTGCAACTTTGGACAATTAATTTTCCAATGTCCCCAACAATGACAATAGGCACATTCATTCTTTGCAAGAGTTCTTCGACTTCTCAATTTACATTGAGAACCAACCAATCTACCAATACTATCATCAACCACATAGAGCCGGTCCTCTGTATTTTTCAAAGCGTACTTGTCTTCCAACTTGGACAACATAACTATTACAATGGTTTCCAATTTGACAATGTACCACAAATCTTCTACCAAACAATACCGGACAAATTCACAAGCCTTTAAATTTAGAGTTAACCATTCATCATCATTCATATTTCTCGATTTATCATTAAGAACATCCACATAGCCATTAATAGAGACATATTTCTCGATCAAACAGACAAAGCAACATGAACACCAATGTAAGGTAAATCATTAAAATTTCTTTTTACTTGATGAGATTCTAACCATTACAGGTAAAAGCAAAATTAAACTAAGGCATATAAGAAGAACTTTTTCAGTTCGTCCTGCTTGCAGCCATTCATCTCGTCTACCTGCCTTCTGAACGAGCTACCAGGACTCCCTGGAAACTAGCTAATCAGAACGGCTTAATTACAAGCTCATCAAATAAACTATCAATTATTGTCGTTCATTACAACTCCAAACAAAACAAATGATTGTTTACTCGAGCTCACAAACTCAGAAGGCTGCTTTGAGGAAGGCCGAAGAAAACTTACTGCAAGAACAAAGAGTGCAAGAAGCAAACTTTGCACAAGGTTACCCAATACAAGAAGGTCGGTACCGAGACTAATTCACTGCTGCATAGACTGGTCGCTGGAACCATCAATCTCCGTACGGCCACTGGCGACCTGGTCATTAGGGCCCGTCAAGGCGTCCTGAGCTGGCACCAAAGCTCCATCGGCACTGAAAAGTCCCACTAAGATGTCAAGAATGACTAGAGGGGGGTGAATAGTCCAATAAAAATTATCTAGGTCAAGTGAACAATAATACAAGAGAGGAACACACTTAACACAAGACAATAAAAACTACCAGGAATAAACCACACTCAGATAAACAAAACAAGGCTAATCCCAGTCTCAGTCTGACAAGGTCCAGTTAATTGGAGTCCAGTCGACTGGAGGCTCGTCCAACAGAGAGGATAAATGGCAGATTAGGCAAAACCAACAATACAGAGATGATGAGAGTAAGAGGAGATGCTGGTATGATTACGAATTAAACATTATAAGCATAAAGGTGAAGTCTTTGTGTGATAGACCCAACCCCACACCTACACATACAACTAACAACAAGGAATGTGTGTGTGCTTAATGTTGAGACATGAATAAGATGGATAGATAGAGATATTTAGAGAGCAAGCAAACCACACAAGAGAAACTTGGTTTATAGTGGTTCGGCAAGGTTGCCTACGTCCACTCTTCAAGGAGGCTTTCTTAGCCTTTAGAAATTCCAAGCAAAGCAAGATAGTCACACCTAGTACACCACTTCTTCACCACAAGCACTTCTTGTTGAATCTCTAATGAATCCTTCAACCTTGAATATTGTAGAGATACCTAACCTCTAACCTAGCCTACTAGGATTTCTTCTCACAAATCACTTTTAACAAAGTGGGTTTTGTTTCTCTTAAAGATTCCTCTCAAAGGATGAATAGAGAAAGAAATTAAAAGAACTCAAGGTTGGTTTATAGAACACCAACTACAATAACTCTCACTCTCATAAATAAGGAAGCATTCAATGTAGTGAGTGAAGTTAATTCGATGGAATGGGATGGATTTCAATGAAGCTCTTCACTTAGGTTTTTTCACTTTTGAGTAGATAATCGAGCTAACACCATCGAGCCTTTCTTTAGCCTTCTCTTGCTAGATATACTCCATAAAGTGCAATAGATCCGTTGGTCAAACCTGTGTTGACTAGATCTGAAAACTTTAGTGGATCATGGATCGGGTCATAAACCATGTCGCTTGGTAATGTCGCTTGCGCTGAAAATAATAAGTCCCGTCCAGTCGACTGAGGTCCAGTCGACTGGAGCAAGGAAACCTGGAGGTTCTATCTGGTCTTCATTTTCAGCTTCCTTTTCAGCTACATAATCTTCAAGTCTTCAGCTCTTCATGTTCTCCAAGACACAAGATATACTTACAAGACTTGTTACAAACTCTTTTAGGGTTTACATGTGTTTTTACAAAATTACCCTTTGTCATAATACACAACACAAAAACCATAGCTTTACAGGCACCACCTCGCGTCTCCTCTCCTTCGGGCGACCCCATCACAACTTTCATCAAGTTGTCGTAGTAGGCCTTCCACGCTGCGCCATTCTCTTGGCATGCGTGCTCCCAGTATTCAGCAGAAGCCTTAGCAGCAGCAGAATCTCCCCTTACCTGCTCCAGCATCTCCTTCAACGCCGCGACCTCCGCATCCCTATCCTTGACCTTGCACTCAGCAACAACAACAACATTCTTCGCTTGTTCGAGCTTCTCGGCGAGATGCTTCAATTCAATCTCAGCTCGAGCACCAACCTCAGCGACCAGACACACCTCCTGGAAGCTTGCGTTGAGCTGCAAGTGCAAACAAAGTTTAGTCAGCAATGACTAAACACAAAAAAAAAAAGAGAGAAAAAACTTATGATCACACTCACCAAAGACAGCGCCGCGTTTATCTTTGAGCAGGTCACCAACAAAGTCTGCGACTTCACTGCTCGAGCATCAGCATCCAAGACGATGCCCTCATTCACAGCTCGTGCAACGCAGGGGTCGTCAATAGCACTGTTGTTATCATACACGACATGCTTCTCACCGCGGCCATCCAAATAATCGAACGGCCCAGGGCGAAACTCAGACGATACCTCCTTGCCTTTCTGCAAAGGCCCAGCAGCAGTCTTCCTGGACTTGAGAGGAGGCTCAGGAGATTTCACGAACTTTGGAGGAGCAGAGGATGGCAGAGTTGGAGGCTCCATCAACTTCAGGTTCCCTGAAAATGACCTTTTCTTCCCGGACAAGGCAGGTAATTTGGGGAGTGAGGACGGAGGGGATATGACTGGGGGGCTCGCCACTACCTCCCCCCGACGTGAACTAACACCAGATCGTTCCTTCTCTGACCGCCGAGAAGCGCCACCAGGTCGCTCCCTCTCTTCAGGCCTCAAGCTACCACTAGCTCGTTCCTTCTCCCTACCATGTGAACTACCACCAGAACGCCCAGCCTCAACTTTCTGTACAGAAGTCATATAGGCCTTCTTCAGCGACTTCCTCCTCTCGAGCTCTTCTTCAACTGTTTTCGGACCACCTTTGGGAATAAAATGCTCCCTCAGGTGGGGTAAGAGCTGTATCTTACGGTCGTCAGCCAAAAAACCAAAACAGTTCAAAGCGGACTGCAGATCGTTCTTCCTCAACAGATGATCGTCCCTGATCGCTGCAAAAAAGATACAAAATCATCAAGTCCGAAAACAGGAAAATCATCTGCCATGTTGGGACTAATAACCAGAAACTCACGAGCATCATTCCTAGTAACATGACGCAACTGGATACTCCCTTCAATGATCGACCCAGTAATCAGCATGAGATCTTTCCACCATGGCTCACTACTTATCGGATAGATCAAAGGCAAACGTTCTGGCCTAATTTGCATGTTATAGCCCACGAAATCGGCCTTTGAAGAATGTTTAAAGCTGAAGTGGTCCAACACATCATTTACAATGATGTTCCACTTATGCAACTTGTTGAGGTCATCAATTACCCTCATGTTTCTCCAGAAATTGCCATTCATCTGGCAAAGAGCTCGACCAATAACATTCAACAGGTCGACCACCAAACAAGACAATGGCAGCCTCAGCCCAGCTCGGAATTGGGCCAAGGTAAAAACAGTCGAGAAAGGATTTTTAGGTCGATAATCAGAAGAAAGTAAACGTTCTCCTAAAAATCTAATCTCCAAATGCTCAATCGAGCCAAGCCCATATTGCTTCCTAAATGCAATGTGCCTATTTACATACTTCAGGTTCACTACTCTACACATTGAACCGTCGTCTCCTTCCACCATTTCTTCGTCAGACGTGTCCGCCCCATGAGAGCCGCTACTCTGGAGGCTACCAGGGTCCACACCATGAATGGGAGACGAGGCTTCAGAATGAGTCCTTTCAGACCCATACTCCTCACCACAACCACCACTCAAGTTGTAATTTTGAGAGTCACTTCCTTCAGACATCTCTCTCAAAAATAGAAAAGAAAACAGAACATGCAAGAAATGAAACAGAAGAAAACTAACCTCACGAGCTCTCAAAAGTCTTCAGATCGCAAGAGAAAAACGGCAGCAATTCAAATGAAGGCGAGATAGGTAAACCCTTCTCAAGAAAACTACAGTTTAAATACTGAAGCACATGTAATCCCAGCCATCGGTTCGAAACAGGTAAACGACTGAGATCGAGCAGAGAATCCACATCTATTGCAGTTATTTTCCACTTAATAAATGATTCACAACCACCGTCGGATCAACCCACGTGCCACGCAAAGACTTAATCAAGCAAGAAGTGCGTCAGTTGCCATAACTGCACAGCTAACTGCTCGAGGAAAATCCTCCACTTCCCCGTAAGAGCGCCATGATTAGTACAGACAAGCTTGCATGACTGCCACGTCCGCAAATTCAAAAGCAAACTACAATTCAGCATCGATCAAAGTTCTTAGTCTTTTCAGCCCGACTTCTACAGCCGACCTAAAAAGAGGGGGCTTATGTAGGGGTACTACATACTCCAACCAATCAAAAGCAGCCACGTGGCACAGTCATTCATCCACCAGGTCGCCACGATCCCTACCTGCTAGTAGCTCGACCGCAACAACTCGATCTCATAACCAGCAGCGGCCTGCTAATACACACGTGCTCTTATTCAATGTACATAATATCCTCGACCGTTACATAATTAATTCGCAGGGATGATCCTCGCTCGTTACATAATCAATCCTCATTATGACGACGGAGAATCTGCAAGATCCATGATCCACGCCTTTCTACCTTTTATAAGAACAGAACTACGATGGCTTGATCTCTAAGTTCAATCCCCTCGAGCTAAGAGTACGTAGGCAATCTCAATCTCAACGAGGTGCAGCCACCCCGATCCAAAACTTCCCCTTTGGTCAAGTCTCCCAACGACCTGATCTAGTAAGTACATTAATCTAAAAATAGGTTAATACACATATTATATGGTAATGAATAGAGTCCTAACTACGGAGGTTGGTTGGTTAACAGCTTTCAGAAGACTAAAATTCTACACTTACAAGAACCTACTTCTTTTAATTGATACCTCATCTTAATTATATGTGGGGGTCTCTTTCTCATAAATCCTAAGGAATGCTCGTTACTTTTTCGTTCATTTTTTTTTCCCAAATTAACTATCAGGTTTCCATCAAATGTAACCCTCCTCTACAAACTGAAATGCAAAAGAAAAGTTCAACACTAATATGAAGAATATACAAACATATAAAGGAAATACGTACCAAGGCTTGATGCATAAGACCATTCCTTGTGGTTGACAGGGTATTTCTGGTGTGCCAAAGATTAGAGACAACTACAATCCAGCAACATGGATGTTAGAGATTACTGCTCCGTCTGTAGAAGATCAACTTTGTGTAAATTTTGCCCAACATTACCGAGACTCTCTTTTGCATGAGTAAGTTTGATCCTTAAAAGTTCAAACCATGTCTATATTGTCTTAGCCTCTTAGGCATCATTTGATATGAGGTACTTCATTGGTTTCATAAACAAGATCCAAGATACCCATCCAACATATATCAAATCAGTTCACATATCTGATTCTTTCTTCCCCTGTTTGATAGAAACAACAAAAAGCTAGTTAAAGAATTGAGCATTCCTGCACCAAGCTCAAGGGACCTTCATTTCCCTACCCGATTTCCGCAAAATGGTTGGGAGCAATACAAAGCATGTCTCTGGAAACAAAACTTGTCCTACTGGAGAAGTCCTCAATACAACTTGGTGCGCGTGCTGTTTATGACCTTTGCTTCTGTGCTGGTTGGAGCACTGTATTGGCAGAAAGGAAAAAAGATGTAAGCAAGTCAGTTATTGTTATTACAAATCCAGAAAATAAAATTCACTAAATAAACAACAATATTGTAGGTCCAAAAAAATGTTTAAATAATCATGCGACATCGTAGTTTTAGAATGATAACAAGCATTGCATATAGGCAGGAATTGTTATTTTGTTTTTACACCATTAGTTATGGTAGATATGGTAATATTCTTGGCAGTAGACATAGAAGACATCTGTCCCAGTTGAAATAGATGGAGTCTAGAATGCAAGTCATTAGGAGTATATTCTTTAAAATTAATGAAGCAAAGTGCATTAAACTATTTATCTTTCTCTTTGTTGAAGAAATAATGAGCAAGATTTGCTCAATATACTTGGATCGATATACGTTCTCATCCAGTTCCTTGGCGCAAATAGCTGCACATCAGTTTTGCCTTTTATAGCAAGAGAGCGCATTGTTTTGTATCGGGAGACGTTCGCTGGAATGTATTCTTTCTGGGCATATTCATTCTCACAGGTTTTAATTATAATAGAACTTAACAGTTTGTAAAGATATTATTAGTTTTGATTCATGTGGATCATAAAACTTTATTTTTCCCCTTATTACGTGATAGGTGACTATTGAAATCCCATACACATTCTTCCTATCAGTTCTGTTTGTGAGTATCACATATCCAGCAATCGGTTTCTACTGGTCAATATATAAGGTGTTTTGGTACTTCTATACAATGTTTTGTACACTGCTCTACTTCAATTACCTTGGGATGATGCTTGCATCGTTAACTCCTACTATTCAAGTAGCCAGTGTTTCAGCAAGTTTCTGCTACACAATGATGAATCTTTTCTCGGGATTCCTGATTCCTGGACCAGTAAGTTAGCTCTGTCACTCTCATTAAATTTATTCATTTGCATTCTGTTGTAAAAATCAAGCACAGAAAATGACATGATTATTAGCTTAAGAAGTGTGCTGCGTGTATATATATAGAAAATCAACCAAAACAATGGATTCATGGAGTCAAAGGTATGCTTTGCATAATAAAATGAACGTAAGTAATTATTTGTTTATTATGGTGAGGATACAGATGGATATCTCTTGCTGTTTGTAGGGGTACTACATACTCCAGCCAATCAAAAGCAGCCACGTGGCACAGTCATCCAGTTACCAGGTCGCTACAACACCGACATCCTAGTAGCTCGTTCACAGCGACCCGATCATACAACGAGCAGCGACCTGCCATACACACGTGCTCTCATTCAATGCACAGAATATTCTCATCAGTTACACAATTAATTCACAGGGATGATCCGCGCGCGTTACTCATTTAATCCTCATTATGATGGCGGAGAATCTGCAAGATCCACGATCCACGCCCTTCTATCTTCTATATAAACAGAACTACGATGGCTTGATCTCTAAGTTCAATTCCCCCGAGCTAGAGTACGTAGGCAATCTCAATCTCAACGAGGTGCAGCCACCCCGATCTCAAACATCCCCATTTGGTCAAGTCTTCCCAGCGACCTGACCCAGCAGTGCATTAATCTAGAAATAGGTTAATACATTTGGCGCCGACTGCAAGGAATTCGATATAATCGAAAACCCAAACCCTCCCACCCACAAAATCAAAATCACTCATTCCAAATGACTAATCAGGAAGTCACTATCCAAGATCTGCAGGCACAGATTACGCGTTTGCAGGAAGAAAATGAGCATCTGAAAGCCGCACAGACCAACCCCCAGCAAGGTGAAAATAGCGGACTTGGAGTCATTCCTGCTGATGACTCCAACCAAAAGTACGAGCAACTCAGCCAGCAGCTGGCGGAGTTCAAAGCATCCCAGGCTCTCCTTCACCGTTCCAAGAGCCACACTGCAGAGCAACTTGCTGTGCAGTCCCTTCAACAGTTCCAAGAGTCTCCTTTCTCCAACGAGATCCTGGAACACGACCTTCCGAACAAGCTGAATGCCCCCAAATTTGACCAGTATGCAGGAGTCGGAGATCCAACCGACCACGTCAAGGGATTCCGGAAGTCCCTTCCTCTGATCAAGGAGGATCATCTTTTGTGTTTGCTGTTCCAGTCCAGCCTCACCGGACCAGCTCTCGACTGGTTTCATTGATTGAAGCCAGGATCCATCAGCTCGTTTGCAGAGCTCGAGAAACAGTTTGTAATCTTCTACATCCATAACAAGAAGCGCCCTGTCACCATCGATTCCATATTCAAAGTCAAGCAGCAAGATGGTGAGTCTCTGAGCACATTTTTTGCTCGATTTAAATCTGAATTGCATTCCATTCAGGATTTCGCAAAGGAGCATGAGGCCTTTGCAACTATTGCTTTCTCTCACGGTCTGATCCAAGGGTCTGACCTCCACAAGTCTCTAGCAATGAAGAGACCTTCATCACTTGACGAGCTCTACCTAAAGGTAGATCGTTATATAAAGCTAGAAGAAGCCCTCACTGGGAGGGAAAAGAACCACGTAGTCAGCAACATTGAGTCTGGCTCAAACAAACGACCTCGATCAGATGGAAAGAGGTTCAAAGCTAAGTCGCTGCCTACCGAGCAGCGAGAGTATCACCGGTTTACGCGACTAGCCGGTTATATCTATGAAAGGATCAAGCACAACCATTGGTGCAAGATTCCTGCCTTCACACAGTTGGAGGATACATCTGGTCGCCCGTACTGCAAAGTCCATAAAGTACGGTGTCATCAGACTGATGACTGTCGCGTTCTGAAACGCGCACTGCAAACATGGGCCGATGAGAAAAGGCTCAACAATTGGATCCTCGGGAGGAATGAGGAATCTACAGGCAAGCGGGTGAGGAAGGAGTCCAGAACGCCTCCCCGTTCCCCAAAAAGAAATCACAGCAAGGCCAGAACGGCCTCAGCAAGTCCAGCACGCAGCAGAGGGCGTAGCCTCTCCCAACGCTTAGGTCCAACAGGCGACCTCCGCGACCACATCAACAAGAAGGTCGCAAGCAAAGTGGATAGCGACAGCGAGTCGGACAGTCATGTGGTCTACACGATTGACGAGTCTCACCACACCCCTGTCTCTCGGGACAAAAAGAGACGAGTGGAACATCTCCACCATGTCTACTCCATCACCGGCCGAGCAGCTCGTTTCAACATCCCTGCCCGCCAAGAGACTGACATCACCTTCACCGAAGACGATCTCAACAAGGTCGTTACTCCACACAACGACGCCCTAGTCGTTGAACTCAGAATAGCGGATTACACAATCAAGAGGGTATTCATCGACCCTGGGGCATCATGCAACATTCTCATGTACAGAACCTTCAAGGACATGAGGCTGCCCGACTCAGTGCTCGTACCAGATTTCACACCCATCCTTGGCTTCAATAGTTCAAGGGAAGACCCTAAGGGTGAAATTCTTCTGCCCGTCACTGTAGGCAGAAGGGAAGACAAGGTCGTTGTAACTAGCAAGTTCAGCGTCCTCAATATCGCAAGCAAGTACAATGCGATTCTGGGTCGGAAATGGATCCATGCTATGAGAGGTGTGCCGTCAACATACCATCAAGTATTCCGCTATCCTGGCCCTTATGGGATAATGGAACTCCGCGGCAATCAGAACACCGCACAGGAATGCCACGGCATTATTGAAGCTGTTCCATTGTCAAAGCCATCCACCTCTGGAGTCAAGGATGCTGATGTCAAAGGAAAGAGCCTAGTCCCAACAGAGGCTCAGGAGGGCAACAACAAGTCAAAGAGCCCATCCAAGGAAAAGGCTGAACCTGCTAAATAGCAATTACAGAAGGAGCAAGTGAGCTCCCCCAAGCTTAGTCTCGGAAGCACCGATCCAGGCGTGCGCGTGAACATTGGGTCAGATGAGGACCCAAGGTATGTCTATGTAGGTTCAGAGATGGAAGAAGATAAGTTCGCTAATTTTGTAAATTTTCTTTCAATGAATAAAGATGTTTTTGCTTGGTCGTATATCGATATGCCCGGAATAGATCCATCAATTGCATGCCATAAGCTACGGGTCAATCCCAATTATCGACCTGTCAAGCAGAAACCAAGGAAACTTGCTCCCAAATTCCACGAAGCTGTCAATGAAGAGATCAACAGACTCAAGCAGGTCGGCTTCATCAGAGAAGTCGATAGTCCAGACTGGCTAGCCAACATAGTCCCAGTCTTAAAGAAGAATGGGAAAACAAGAGTCTGCATCGACTTCACAAATTTGAACAAAGCTTGTCCTAAAGATTCATTCCCACTGCCACGAATCGATAGGCTAGTCGATCAGACATGCGTCTTTGAGCTACTGTCATTCATGGACGCATATTCGGGATACAACCAGATCCCAATGTACGAGCCTGACCAGGAGAAGACCTCATTTACAACAGAGCAAAGCATTTTTTGCTACAAAGTTATGCCATTCGGGCTGCGGAATGCAGGTGCGACCTATCAGAGACTGGTCACCAGAATGTTCGACGATCTGTTAGGTCGAACAATGGAAGTCTACATCGACGACATGCTAGTAAAGAGCAGTGAAGAGCAGAGTCACTTATACAATCTCGACCAGGCATTCCAAAGATTGAGGCAATACAGAATGTGTCTTAATCCAGAAAAGTGTCTGTTCGGAGTCGCATCAGGGAAATTCCTCGGATACCTGGTTACCAGAAGAGGCATCGAAGCAAACCCAGATCAGATAAGAGCCCTCATCGACATGCCAAGCCCAAAAACAAAGAAACAGATCCAGAAACTCAACGGCATGGTCTCAGCTCTAAACATATTCATCTCAAGAGCATCAGACAAATGTAGACCAATGCTTCATATCTTAAAGAAGGGGGCTACATATGAGTGGACAGAAGAGTGCGAGAAAGCCTTCAACGATCTCAAGGCATATCTGTCTATTCCACCAGTTCTTACAAGACCAAAAGATGGTGATGTACTTGGCGTTTACCTCGCAACATCAGATTTTGCGATAAGCGCAGTACTTTTCAAGGAGGACAATCAGGTGGAACGACCTATCTACTTCACAAGCAAAGTCTTACAGCAGGCTGAAATAAGGTACACACCTCTAGAGAAGTTAGCATTAGCACTACTTTACGCTGCATGCAAATTCAAGCCTTATTTCCAAGCACACACTGTAAAAGTAATCACCGATCAGCCATTACGCCACATACTGGAAAAGAAAAACAAAACAGGTCGTATGGCTCGATGGGCAGCTAAATTGGGTGATTACACTTTTGAGTTCGTTTCACGGCAGGCCGTCAAGGGCCAGGTCGTTGCAGATTTCTTAGTAGACTATCCAGCAGAGGATGTCAATTGGGAACCAGAACCTGAAACAAGGCAAGTCCAAGACAACCCTCCAGATACATGGCAACTGTATGTAGATGGTTCCCACAACTCCAATGGAAGTGGAATAGGTGCTGTGCTAATCTCTCCTGAAGGTTCACAGCTCGAGAGATCAACTCGTCTAGACTTTTCGACCTCCAACAACGAGGCCGAGTACGAAGCACTCATACAGGGCCTACAAATGGCCATCGACTTGCAAGCAGTTCGTCTCAAGGTGTACAGCGATTCACAACTGGTAGTCAATCAGATTACTAACAATTACCAAATCAATGTGATCAACCTAATCAGGTATGCTAGCAAAGCAAATGATCTCATCAACAAGCTCAGCTATTTCACAATTGAACACATACCCAGAGATGACAACAGACATGCTGATTCACTGGCATTTCTAGCATCTAAGATCGAGTAAGACAGACCGCGGGCCCTAACTATAGCAATCAACTCACAGCCCGCATATCTCTTCAAGGAAGAGGATGTTCATCAAATCTCTGATCTACTAGAGACAACTCCAGCAGACATCCAAGGGACTTGGATGGAGCCTTTCATGATTTATCTTCAAACTGGTGTCCTGCCATCCGACAAAAAGGAGGCCAGTCGATTGCTGCATAAAGTCACAATGTACAAAATCCATGAGGGCAAACTTTTCAGGAAATCAGCAACTGGATTGTTATTACGATGCTTGATCCCAAAGCAAGGTCAGATGATATTTCAAGAAATCCATGAAGGTGAATGTGGAAACCATTCCGGTGGGGGTAACTTAGCCCATAAAGCGATCTCTCAGGGATACTTCTGGCCAAGAATGAAGGAAGATGCAAAGAAATTTGTTTTGAAGTGCAAAGAATGCCAGCGATTCGCCGATAAGCAACACCAGCATCCGAATGATCTCATTAACATCACTGCACCGTGGCCATTCCACATGTGGGCTCGATATCATGGGGCCCCTGATCAAAGAAAAGAAGTCTGAGAAGAGGTTCGTTCTAGTAGCCGTCGACTATTTCACTAAGTGGGTAGAAGCTGTTGCACTAACCAACGTGACACAAGCAGATGTCCAAAGATTCATATGGGAAAACATCATCACAAGGTTTGGACTACCAAAACGAGTAGTCACAGATAATGGAACTCAGTTCGTTGGCAAGAATATAAAAAAATTCTACGACCTGTGGAAAATCGAGCATTCAAGGTCAACTCCTAGATATCCACAAGCCAACGGCCAGGTCGAAGCTGTAAATCGACAGATTCTAAACAACCTGAAGAAGAAGCTCGAAGATCAACATGATCAATGGCCACAACAGTTGGAGAACATCCTATGGGCTTATAGGACAACTCCTCGTACATCCACAGGGATGTCTCCATTCAGCCTTTGCTACGGAGTTGAGGCCGTTATTCCCACTGAATTAACATTTGGAACGACCAAGTCTCTTCTGGTCGACACAGAGCTTAACAATCAGATCTGGTCGTTCGGAATCGATCTCCTCGAGGAACGACGAAACCACGCCGTTATAAAACTTGAACAGTATCAACAACAACTAAAGCGGGCTTATAACAAAGGCGTGCGACCTAAGTCTTTTCAACCAGGAGAACTAGTTCTGAGGAAGATGTTCCACAACAAAAGGAAAGATATGATTGGCAAGCTCAATGCCAACTGGGAAGGACCTTACATTATCACAAAGGTTCAAAGCAACGGTTCTTATCGTCTTCAAACACCAGAAGGGGAGATCGTTAAGAACCCATGGAATGCTTTTCACTTAAAGAAATTTTATCAATGAAATGTAAGCATCCATTCATTGCATTTCAATGTATAAATTCAATTTTGCCTTCATCTCTGCTCAAACATGAATGGCTACTAAAGGTCCAATCCCTCGACCTACAAATTATCAAAACTCTAGTCCCTTTGATAATTTAAAAGTTTGTTAAGTTAAATCACTAGCAACTTAACTTGGTGCATTGGTCACTCTCTTCCCACGACCCAAGCACAATTATATTGAATGCGACCTCAACCCACATTCAGGTCGAGCAAATGTCACTTATTGTTTGCAATTCCATTCAAGCAGACAAAACGACATGAGCAACAATGCAAGGTAAATCGTTGAATTAACTTTTTACTTTATGAGATTTTAACAATTACAGGTACAACCACAATATAATCAAGGCATACAAGAGGAACTGTTTCAGTACGTCCTGCTTGCAGCCATTCATCTCGTCTACCTGCCTTCTGAACGAGCTACCAGGACTTCCTAGAAACTAGCTGGTCAAAAGGAATCCATACAAGGTCATCAAAGTAAAAACTGATTACTGATGGCAAATACAAAAGACAAGGAGTTCTCCACTCAAGCTCTCAAAATTACAAGGGGGCTCTCAAGAATAGGCTCTAGAAGACATACTGCAAGAACAAGGAGTGCAGGAAGACATACTGCAAGAACAATGAGTGCAAGAAGACATACTGCAAGAACAAGGAGTGCAAGAAGCAAACTTTGCACAAGGTTACCCAATACAAAAAAGGGAAACCAAGGCTAGCTCATCGCTGCACAGACTGGTCGCCTGAAGCATCAACTTCAATAAGGGCTCCAGCGACCTGGTCACTAGGGCCCATCGAGGTGTCCTGAGCTGGCGCCGAAGTATCTCCAACCCCACCTCGCGTCTCCTCTCCTTCGGGCGACCCCATCAAAACTTTCTGCAGCTGCTCACAGTAGGCCTGCCACGCCGCACCATTCTCCTGGCTTACGTTCTGCCAGTGCTCAGCAGAAGCGTTAGCAGCAGCCACATTTTCCTTCAACTGCTCATTGGTCTCCTTCAGCTGCTCCACTGTCTCCTTCAGCGCCGCGACCTGAGCATCCCTGTCCCTCAACTTGAACTCCGCAACAAGAGCAACATTCTTCGCCTGCTCAAGCTTGTCATTCATCGCCTTCAGCTCAACCTCAGCCTGGGCGCCAACTTCAGCGACCAGACAAATCTCCTGGAAGGTCGCGTTAACCTACAAAGCGCAAGCAAATTTAGCCAACAACGACTAAGCAGAAAATAATACTTATGGCAACACTTACCAAAGACAGCGCCGAATTCAACTTTGAGCAGTTGACCAAAAGAGATTGAGACTTCACTGCTCGAGCATCAGCTTCCAGAACGATGCCCTCATTCACAGCACGGGCGACGCAGGGGTCAGCAATGGCACTGTCGTTATCATACACGACATGCCTCTCACCACGGCCATCCAAGTAGTCGAAGGGCCCAGGGCGAAACTCAGACGTCACACCCTTGCCTTTCTGCGAAGGCCGAACATCAGTCTTCATCGACACAGCAGAAATCTCAGGACCCCTAACAGGCGGGGTAAGAGCAGGTGTCGGCACAACGGGTCTCTCCAACAGCTTCAGAGTACCCGAGTGAGACCTCTTCTTCTGCCCAGAAAATGCAGACAGTTTGGGAAATGAAGGCGGAGGAGACACGACTAGGGGGCTCGCTACTACCTCCACCTGGCGCGAGCCACCACCAACTCTCTCATTCTCCACAGGCCGTTCTTTCTCCGACCTCCGAGCAGCACCAGCAGACCGCTCTCTCTCAGCAGCCCTCGAGCTACCCCCAGCTCGTTCCTTCTCCTCAGCAGACCTCGAGCTACCACCAGCTCGTTCCTTCTCACCACCCCGCGAGCTGCCACCAGATCGCCCAGCATCACCTTTGTGAATAGCAGACATATGTGCCTTCCTCAAATTCTTCCTCCTTCGAAGCTCGTCTTCAACGGTTTTTGAACCACCCTTGGGAGTAAAATGCTCCTTCAGATGGGGCAAGAGCCGTATCTTACGCTTGTCAGCCAAACAACCAAAATTGTTCAAAACGGAAAACAGATTGTTCTTCCTCACAAGTGAATCGTCCCTGATCGCTGCAAAAACACACAGCATAATCAAGTCCAGGAAAAGTAAAACCATCTACTACACTAAGACTAACGACCAGAAGCTTACGAGTATCATTCCTAGTCACATGACGCAACTGGATACTCCCCTCAACGATAGACCCAGTAATCAGCATGGGATCTTTCCACCATGGCTCACTACTTACAGGATAAATCAGAGGCAGACGTTCTGGCCTAACTTGCATGTTATAGCCGGAAATATCAGTCTTTGAAGAGCGTTTGAAAGTAAAGTGGTCCAACACATCTTTCACAGAGATGCGCCCCCTATGCAACCTATTCAGGTCGTCAATGACCCTCATATTTCTCCAGAAATTGCCATTCATCTGGCAGGGGGCTCGACCAATAGCATTCAACAGATCGACCACCAAACTAGACAATGGCAACCTCAACCCAGCACGGAATTGACTCAAAGTAAATACAGTAGAAGACGGATTATTAGGTCGATAGTCAGGAGAAAGTAAACGATCTCCAAGAAATCTAATCTCCAAATGTCTAATCGACCTAAGATCATAATGCCTCCTAACAGCAAAATGTCTATGTACATAAGCCATGTTCACAATTCTACACATTCTACCATCGTCGCCCTCCACCATTTCATCATCAGAAGAGTCTGGCCCATGAGAACCACTACTCTGGGGGCTATCTACCTCCTCATCAAGAACGGGAGACGGAGGGTCAGAATGAGTATTCTCAGACTCATACTCCTCAACCCCACCATCACTCAAGTGATCATTTTGCGAATCACTACCTTCAGACATTACTCTCAAGCAATACAGACGACAACAGAAGAAGAAAACGAAAGAAAGTAAACAATCAAGGAAAAGAAAACAAACCTCACGAGCTCTCAAAGTTCTTCAGATCGCAAGGCAAAAGCGGCAGCAATTCAAATAAAGGCAACATAGGTAAACCCTTCTCAAGGTAACTACAGTTTATATACTGTAGCTCAAGCATTTCCAGCCATCGATTCAAAACAGACGAACGGCTGAGATCGACCAAAGGATCAATATGCAATGCAGTTATTCTCCACTCACAAAACGGTTCGTATCCACCGTTGGATCAGTCCACGTGCAAAACAGATATTCAATCAAGCAATACGTGCGTCAGTTGCCATAACTACACGGCTAACTGTCCAAGGAAACTCCTCCACTTCCCCGTAAGAGCGCCATGATTACCACAAACAGCGCTGCATGACTGCCACGTCACCAAATTCAAAAAGTAAACCTCAAATCAACATCGAATGGTGCATTAAGTCTTTTCAGCCCGCCTTCACCAACCGACCTAAAAAGAGGGGGCTTATGTAGGGGTACTACATACTCCAGCCAATCAAAAGCAGCCACGTGGCATAGTCATCCAGTTACCAGGTCGCTACAGCACCGACATCCTAGTAGCTCGTTCACAGCGACCCGATCATACAACGAGCAGCGACCTGCCATACACACGTGCTCTCATTCAATGCACAGAATATTCTCATCAGTTACACAATTAATTCACAGGGATGATCCGCGCGTTACTAATTTAATCCTCATTATGATGGCGGAGAATCTGCAAGATCCACGATCCACGCCCTTCTATCTTCTATATAAACATAACTACGATGGCTTGATCTCTAAGTTCAATTCCCCCGAGCTAGAGTACGTAGGCAATCTCAATCTCAACGAGGTGCAGCCACCCCGATCTCAAACATCCCCATTTGGTCAAGTCTTCCCAGCGACCTGACCCAGCAGTGCATTAATCTAGAAATAAGTTAATACACTGTTTTTATTTTCATGATATTTTAAAGGGTAGTCCAGTCAGAGAGAACGACCAAGAGAGAACTTGTGTTTATAGATCGATAATTTCATTTAGGGTGTTGATGATAAATGCAGATAAATATCTTTCAGTGTGCACAATTTGGGGCCAAAATCTGAATGATGTCCACCATGATAACACCTTTGTTAGGCTCTCTGGGAATCTTAAGTTTCCAGATAACATAACAGAGACAAAAAATAAAAAATGTGCCGTTTAGATAAGATTATAATTATCTGTTACATTCAACATGTGGTAATCATCAGCATGTGTCACTTCTTCTTAATGAAGAAGATGATATAGTCTGACACATATCACTTGTGAATTGTGATAGTGATGAACATAAAAAAAAAAAAAACTCAAATGACTCCATAAACTCCATTCCGTGTTCTTCTTTACAATGCCAATATCTAAAAGGATATTTTATATATTTTCCATAATGAAGGAAGTGAGACTTTGATGTGGTAACACCAACTGCGGTATGCATCTGTTTGTTACATCGGCTAATAATAGTACTACAGTACATTGATTTCTCGATCATTCAGGTGAGTATGATAGAGAAAAATTCATATTAACCCATGATGTGTTCTATTGCAGGCAATACCAAAATGGTGGATTTGGAGCTATTGGATTTGCCCGACTGCCTGGTCCATGAAAGGCTTTTTTACTTCGCAATACGGAGATATAAACACTGAGATACAAGTGTTTGGTGAACAGAAAGCAGTCAGTTTTTTCTTACATGATTATCTCGGGTACAACCATGATAATTTAGGTGTAGTTGCTGTTGTTCTTCTTGTATATCCGCTTTTATTTGCTTCTCTTTTCGCATATAGTATAGGCAAAATAAATTTTCAGAAGAGGTAATGTTATACTTGAGACGTGATAATATAATTTCCAAAGGCCTCTCTTCCTTATATTTATTTTTCTGTCCCACTAACTAGAAATATAAACGATGAATGATAATATTGATAATAATTAGGTTGAACTTACAAAGAAGCTAACTCTCTCTGTATATATATAGAGAGAGAAACCGCATCGACTTTATATCTAAGCTATGTGGGACTAAACTACACACATAAAGCCTACAATACCCTTACTTCCAACACACTATATATTTTAATGTCTACAGATTGATTAACTAAATCCATGAATTATCCTTATGAATCACCTATCATACGTAGTTCAAATTTTGGCAAGCATTTTCAAGCGAGAGTCCTTTGGCTATACATGGAAAATGTGGTTAATTTGCTGATATATATAATATTTATCTATGTATACTATTTAAGTAAGGTAAAATGATCAAAAACTACAACGTACTTTCACAAATTTTCCACTTTATACAATGTACTAAAAATCAAGCCAAAATATCAATGTACTTTGAAAAATATATTCACGTTATACAATCTGTCTAAAACTGGCTAATGGATTGCATATATGGCTAATAATTATCCACATGTATTTTTCTTGAAAAAAAAATTAAACAAAATTTTCAACACATCAAAAGTGAGGCACATGTTTCTCACGTGATTGACTATCTTCTTCCCTATTTTAACAATTCGATTCAACAAATGTAAAAATCCCCAAATCTGTAACCCTAGCTTTCAAATCCCCAATTCAATTTCAAACCCTAGCTGATACAGAACAGTGCTGACGTCATTGCTGACATCATTCTCAGAAATTTATTTTTTTTATTTTCTTTTTATCTTATTATTTTATTTAGTAATTTCTATTTTAGAGTCTAGAAGTTCTAGAATAGTTGGTTTACTATTAAGTTGATATTAGTAATACAATTCAAAGTACAGTGAAACCTGTATAAATGCACGGCCTTGGGACCAAGAAAGAATGTGCATTTGCAGAGGATGTGCGTTTATAAAGTAAGAATAAATACATCAACGTTATATATGGGATTAATATTTTTTGCACATTATAGAGGGTGTGCGTTTATAGAGTGTGCATTTACACAGGTTTGACTGTAGGATTTGTATTTTGATTTCTTTGTTTAGGAAGTCCCAGTACTAATTGGTCTAAGTCTTTAGTCTATACAAATAGTCATGCTTTGTACAACAAATATTGAATTATTCAATCAATACAATTAAGATTTGTCTCTACAATTTATTTTTCTTTAGTTTTGTTTTAGCTCTTCCTTGTTTCAAGGCAATCCTCCCCTTGGGTTATTCAAGGTTTGAATTTTTAATCGCTTCCGCTACGTCAATTGGTATCAAGAGCTTCGTTTCGATCCTACAATGGTTAATGACGGAGATTCTTCACCCCGCTCCCAAGTCGGTAATTTTGGAGATTATGTGACGATGGTTGAATTCAATTCGGCTATTAATCGTCTCACCGCTTCAATCGATAAACTTACTCTTCGATTTGATAAGTTTGAAGGTAAGCAATCTATTGTTGATTCTCCCACCCTCTACTATGACCAACATATCTCAACCACCCTAATTTTCCACCACCACTACAATTTTACCACAAGGTTCCAATATTGACTTCACATCTCTCCCTATTCATGGTTGCCCCCAAACACCACAAAACCTATTTTCACATCCCTACCCATACATACAACCCTATAATAACTCCCAACCATCTCAACTCTCCAATACTCCACAAGTTCGCACCACTTATACCACTATTCCTTCTCCATCTCAATCTCACTACCAACTCCTACATACAACCAACAATGTCCCACCCACTACACAAAATTTTCAACCACCCTCCAATCTTAATCGTTTTCAACAAACTTATCACCGTCGCGTTCCTCGAGCACCAAATTCTTATCTTGATGATCATGATTGTGATGATGATGCTAAAAATTACTATCAACAAGCATGCCCTCAACCTCAACAACACCACAACAACAATTTTCGTAGTCAATCTGACCAGTTTCGTATGAAAATTGATCTCCATACTTTTACTGGTAATATGAATATTGAGGAGACTCTTGATTGGATTCATGAAGTTGAGAATTTCTTTGAGTACATGGATACTCCCGAACATGCTCAAGTTAAGCTCGTGGTATATAAACTCAAACAAGGTGCTTCTGCTTGGTGGGAACAAGTCAAGGCTCATCGTCGAAAGAATAATAAGCGGAATATTGTTTCTTGGGCACGTATGAAAACTTTGATTATGAAGCGTTTGTTGCCCAAGGATTATGTGCAAATTTTATACAACCAACTGTTATCGTGTCGCCAAAGATCTCGTAGTGTTGATGACTATGCTGCTGAGTTTCATCGCTTGGTATCTTGAAATAACATCGTGGAAAGTGAAGATCAATTAGTTACTCATTTTCGTAATGGTTTGAATAGAAATATTGTGGAGAAGATTTTTCACTCAATTCCTACCTTGGGCGATGCAATTCAAATCGCACTCAACATTAAGCAACATAATGGTTTCCGCTCGAATTCTAGTAAGTCATACTCTTCTCCATCTTCTTCTCAATCGTATCTAAATCGTCGCAACAACTACAACCCTTCACCATCATCTACTGCACACTACAATAATCAAAATTCTCCAAACACTAACTATTCATCCAACATTCCTACAAACAATCAATCCACACTTGCTTCCAACGATGATCAACCTCCACCTACCAAAGCTTCATAAACCACCCAACCAAGCAAAACCAATCCATATGCTTACCCTACCAGCCCAATTGTTACCGTTGCGGCCAACCTGGACATAAGCAACATGAATGTCCGAAACGAGACAAGTCTAGAGTTAACTTTATTGATCATGATGAAAACGATTGCGATGGTGACTATGATGAAGATTACTATAATAACTGTGAACCTAGTAATGAGATTCAATATGAAGTGGATGTTTCATTCTTGGGTGTTATTCGAAGGCTTCTCTATGCTCCTTCTCAGCCGGTGAATTCTGAACGGAAGATGATCTTTTAGACTCGTTGTCAAGTTAATGATAAGACTGTTAATTTGATTATTGATGGTGGTTCCCATGATAATTATGTTTCCATCTATATGGTGGCTAGGTTGGATCTACGAGTGACTCCACATCCTAAGCCTTATTTCGTTGATTGGGTTAAGGATGGTCACTCACTCATGGTGACAACTCAATGTAGTGTTCCATTTTTTCTTGGTAAGTATCATGATGAGGTTCTTTGTGATGTTTTTGATATGGATGTTAGCCATTTGTTACTTGGTCGACCTTGGCAATGGGATCGTCGTGCTATGTATGATTGTTATGCCAATACATTTACCTTTAAGAAAGATGGTGAAAAACATACTTTGGGTTCTATGCGTCCAAAACCTGTTCATGAAGTTTCTAAAGTCGAAGTGCAAACTTGTTTGATTTCGAATGCTTCCAAAATTGCTACTTTATTCTTCAAGGAAATTGTTCGTTTACATGGAGTTCCAAAATCTATTACTTCAGACTAGGGGTGGCAATCAGGTCGGGTCAGGTCAGGTTCGGGTCAAGTCAGTCAGGTTGTTCAGGTCGGAACCCCAAACCTGAACCTGATGAAGTTTTTTTTCCCAAAAATGAAACTTGAACCTGACCTGTCAGGTTATCAGGTCAGGTTCAGGTCGACCTGAATAGCTGAATATTTTTTTTATGTTAAGAATAGCTAAATACTGATGAATTAAATACTTAATATAGCTAAGGCATACAACGAGAAATTATCCAAAATAAACATCTTCAATTCATCATAGAATCACGACCGTTAATTTGATGCAAATTGTCAAATTCTCGATGAGAAATATATCGAAAACTCAACTAATCCATCTCAACGAAAAACATCACCATCTTCTGAAGAAACCTTGTAAACCTAAAAGTCATATATCACTAGATGAATTAAACACACGCAGTCTTGCGAACATATATATTCCTGATGTCTTATCATTGAACCAGCAGAAACAATTTGCTTCAAAAGCTATATAAGTTTAAGAAATTAAAAGGATAGGTGCAAGAATATTAGACCACGAGGAATCACTACTTTTGTTATTCGTTGAAGTAGAAGATAACAAATCAGTATTACTTGAAGAATGAGTTGACAATTAGCAATGATATATGGTATTTGATGGAAGAATGTTATTTGATTCAGTAATTGATTGATAGTTACATGATTGTAACAAGAAAAAAAAATAATTGTTGAATTGACTGAAGAAGAAGAAGAAGAAGAAAAAGAAGAAAGAGTTTTGAATTGATTCAGTACCTTTAACTCATCAATTGAATTAGTTTTAATTCATTGGTTGTAAAGAAAAACGGCTGAGATAGAGATTTAAGTTAGTTCTTGGTCGTAAACAATGAGATAGAAAATACAATTAGGTATTTAGGCTTATTGTTGGTCGGGTTTTGGGTCGACGTGATGGGTCTGAAAGAGAAACCTGAACCTGACCTGACTGCATATCAGGTCAATCGGGTCGACCTGATCAGGCCCAAATTATCAAATATCTAAACCCAAACCTGACCCAGATCAGGTCAGGTTCAGGTCGGGTTTCGGGTCGTCGGGTTTAATTGCCACCCCTACTTCAGACCATGACACCAAATTTTTAAGTTACTTCTGGAAGACTTTGTGGATGAGACTTGGCACTTCCTTGAAATTTAGTAGTACTTCTCACCCACAAACTAATGGTCAAACTGAACTTGTGCATCGAACATTGGGAAATTTGATTCATTGTCTCTCTGGTGACAAACCAAAACAATGGGATCTTGCTTTGCCTCAAGCCGAGTTTGCTTACAATACCTCAAAGAGTCGTACTACAGGATATTCTCCTTTTCAAATTGTCTATGCTAAAGTTCTCAATCATACCCTTGACCTTGTCTCTTTGCCTAAGGTTCCAGGTATGAATTTTGATGCAGATGCAAGGTTGATAATATGACTCAGCTTCACGACACAGTAAAGAAGAATATTGAGAATTCTAATACTCATTACAAGCAAGATGCTGACAAACAACGTCGTTCTCAAACGTTCAAAGTTGGAGACTTAGTAATGGTGCATTTGCGTAAGGAGAGATTCCCAGTAGGTACTTACAACAAGTTGAAAATGAAGAAGATTGGTCCCCTAAAGATTCTTCGCAAGATCAATGACAATGCTTATATCGTCGATCTTCCGAGTGACATGCATATTTCCAAGACCTTCAATGTCAAAGATATCTATCCCTTTCATGTTGATGATACTTCTAACTCGAAGACGAGTTCTTTTAAAGAAGAGGGGACTGATGCAGAACAGTGCTGACGTCATTGCTGATGTCATCACCAGCAATGCTGACATCATTGTCAGAAATTTTTTTTTTTTTTATTTTCTTTTTATCTTATTATTTTATTTAGTCATTTTTATTTTAGAGTCTAGAAGTTTTAGAATAGTTGGTTTACTATTAAGTTGATATTAGTAATACAATTCAAAGTAGGATTTGTATTTTGATTTCTTTGTTTAGGAAGTCCTAGTGCTAGTTGGTCTAAGTCTTTAGTCTATATAAAGAGTCATATTTTGTAGAACAATTATTGAATTATTCAATCAATACAATTAAGATTTGTCTCTACAATTTATTTGTCTTTAGTTTTGTTTTAGTTCTTCTTTGTTTCAAGGCAATCCTCCCCTTGGGTTATTCAAGGTTTGAATTTTTAATCGCTTCTGCTACGTCACTAGCTTCTATGTCTTCATCTTCCAGTGTTAATTCTTCTCGTTCTTGCAGTGTGAGAAAATGGTTAATTGAAATTAAAGTTTGAAAAACTAAAGAGAGAAGATTTAGGGTTCAATGTTGTGTGTGAGAGAGAGATGGAAGAATGTAGTAGTGATTTATGGTTTCGTCGTTTTGTATGTTCGATATTTCCTTCCTACTAAGATAATCTGATGACACATTTTAAAGTAGATGTGTTGGTTTTAGTTTTACAAATCAACATTTAAAAAAAAAAAAAAAAATATACGTAAATAATTATTAGCCATGTAAGCAGTCCGTAAGTCCGTTAGTTTTAGACAGATTGCATAACGTGAAAGTTTTTTCGAAGGACATTGATGTTTTGGCGTGATTTTTAGTACATTGTATAAAGTGAAAATTCTGTGAAAGTACATAGGATTTTTTGATCATTTTACCTTTAATTAAAGTTGAATACAGTATGAATATGTTGTTGAACATAACCCCACTTGATGATGGAAACAATGATTGGCTTCAAAGATAAAAGCTACTAATAACTTGGTGTTTTGAAAGTCAAATCAAAGATTCTACTAATAACTTACTATGTAGAACAATAAAAGAAAGAAAGTAAGAGCATCTCTAATGGGTCTCCCATATTTAGCCTACACATGGGACGATTTAGCCTCCACGTAGGTGCCAGCTCCTTTCCCATCACTTTTTTTAGCCGGTCTTCCATACCTATATCAGGGGTATCCCTAACGCGTTTCCTATTTTTTTTGCCAAATTTTTATCTTCCACGCTGGTTGAACCAGCGTGGAAATGTTTTTCTGTTCCACGCTGGTCCAACCAGCGTGGAAGACTTGGGCTTCGCGTGGTTGGGCTTGGGGCTGTGGGCTTTGGCTACAGGATCTGTAAGATGTTCCACGCTGGTTCAACCAACGTGGAACTTTAATGAAGTTTTTTTTTTTAACGAAACAGCAACCAGTTTACACCATCTTTCCGCCGCCATTCTTCTTCCTCTTCCGCCATTTTCAACTTCTTTCCTCTTGATTTTGCTACTTCTACTTCTCCCTACTCAAAAATTACACAACCATTTAACCATCTTTTGTTATTTTCTACTTCTTCCCCTCCATTTCATTCATTCATTCTCTCCAATTCATTCATTCTCTCCAATGACTTCTTACGACCGACATCTTGAAATTTTGAACCAACAACGCCAATTGCTTATGCACTCATCTGATGATGAAGATCTTAGCACAAGGCATATCAATCGTCTGCTTCCAGCTATTTCGGCTTCTTTAGAAGAAGAAGAAAATGTAGAAAACATACCAAGATGGGGAGGTTCTAAATTTGGTCGAGCAGCTAACAGGCGTGACCATGTTCAATCACACAACATGCTTATCAACCATTATTTTGCAGCCCAACCTGTTTTTGGTGCAAAGCTTTTTCGACGTCGTTATCGTATGAGGCAGAATATTTTTTTGAAGCTGTATAACGCAGTTGTTGAAAATAATGACTATTTTCACCAGAAATACGATGCTCTAGGTGTTCCTGGACCTTCTGGCCTAATTAAAGCGACATGTGCACTTCGCCTTCTCTGTTATGGGTGTCCAGCTGATTCTCTTGATGAGTCAATCAAAATAGGTGAGCAAAATGCACTCAATTCTCTGAAGCATTTTTCTCAAACTGTTGTCGACATTTTTGAGAACGAGTATTTGAGGACACCCACTCCAGCTGATGTCGAACGTCTGTTTGCTAAAGGAGCTCAACGAGGGTTTCCAGGTATGTTGGGATCCATTGATTGTATGCATTGGATTTGGAAGAACTGTCCTACAGTAGAACATGGGCAACATATGGGACACCATAAGAAAGCTACTATTATTTTGGAAGCTGTTGCAGATCATGAGCTTTGGATATGGCACGCTTTTTTTGGAACGGCAGGTAGTTGCAACGATCTCAATGTCTTAGAAAAACTCTCATGTTTTTGATGATATGGTAAATGGCAGATCGCCTCCTTGCAACTACCAGGTGAATGGGAATGATTATAATATGGGATACTATCTTTCTGATGGTATCTACCCACAGTGGGCTACTCTTATTCAAACAGAGAGATTTCCAGGGACGCGAAAGAAGAAAGTGTTTGCCAAAGCCCAAGAAGCTGTCAGAAAAGATGTTGAGCGTGCATTTGGTGTTTTGCAGGCTAGATTTGCCATGGTTGCAAGACCAGCACGTACCTGGAACAAGGCACAGCTTGGTATATTTATGAAGGCATGTTTTATAATGCATAACATGATTATTGAATATGAGAGGGATATTGTTCTTCCAAAGTGGAAGCCACCTCGTGATGAGCCTCCATTACCTGTAATAGTGGAGTTACAATCAAACGATGTGGATGAGGTTAGAGACATGCATGCTTCATCGCATTTGTGCTGTCAGAAGTGGTCCTGCACATGACTTATTGAAGCATGATTTGATCGAGCATATATGGCAACGTCATGGAGGCAATGAAGATTTGGACTGAATTGTTGTAGTAGTTTATGTTTGAGTTTGTGTTTGATTTTGAATTTGTGTTTGAGTTTTTGTTTGAGTCCATGTTAGTTTGTGTTTGAGTCCATGTTAGTTTCTTGTGTTGTGTTTGAAAAGATGAGCTTAATGTTATATTAAGAAATTTCATGTTTTATAATTGCTAATAGTACAAAACATATTAAACTAAGGCCCATACTAGTACAAAACATATAAAAACTAAGGCCCGTAATAGTACAAAACATATAAAACTAAGGCCTATAACCTCCACTAGGCCCAAAACCTCCACTAGGCCCATAAGGCCCATTAGGCCCATAACCTCTACTAGGCCCATAAGGCCCATAGCCTCCACTAGGCCCAAAATCATCTGGCGCATAAGGCCTATAACCAAAAGGTACAAAACCAGTAGGCCTACTTGGAATACCTTGCTAAAAAGAAGTACGAGCAAATGGAGTACCCGTAAAATCATTCTGTGAGGAAGGCCCATTTGGATCGTCTGGGGATGCAGTCCACGTAGGAGAGAAGTCATTGATCTGTTTGTGACGCCTATCAAAGATTGCTTTCTGCATCTCTTCAAAGTATTGTTTGCAGATAGGGTTAGCAATTTTTTCTGTGTCTATCATCATGATATTGGATTCTCTTTCTACTCTTCTTTCTTCATTTAGTCGTGCCTTTTCTTCTTCCATCTGCTGGTACATCTTCATCTTCAACTCCCAATTGGCTTGTTTTAGAGCCAACTCTTTGGACGTTGTTTCATTGACCTTTGTCAGTTGAGCTGTGTACTCGGCCCTAGAAGAACTAACATCTCCCCCTGAAGTAGATGATTGTCGTGCTAGCTTTCTTTTTTCTTTGGCAGCTTTTCTTCCAGTTGGTCGCGCTGGTGGTGGTATTGGACCATCCCCAATGTTGAGAAAAACATTTGGTGTAACCCCAACATTAGTTGTACCTTCTGGAAATTCATTTGGGGAGTCGTCATCACTGAGCTGGATATTCTGTTGGCTACGAGCATATGAAGCTGGAGTATCATCGCCCAGATTGATGTTCTACATGTTCCGAACATTTGAAGTTGTCGTGTCGTTTGAAGCACCAGTAAACTCCGAGTCTGTGTTTGATTTCTGCTTCTTAGATGCATTTTCTCTTTGAATAGTCGTAGGGGTTCTTGCTGAAGCATAATCCATCCACTTTGCAGAAGTGTGCAAATATTCATAGCAATGCCCAAATTTAAATGGTTCCCCTTCCACAGTTTGGTAGACTGAACGAGCAGTTGTCCACTAAAAAAATATAATTTAAAAAAACTAATTAAGAAATAAACTATTTATGAATTTAAAATATTAGAATTAAAAACATAGAACCCTAAAAATTAAAGCCAAAAATATACCTTGTCTTCCTGACTGGTTCCAGATCTATTGATGCGGACTTCTCGATTAATTTGACATAAATTTTTTGTACAATCAGGACTTATTTTCGCCCATTTCGACATAATTGAGTCGAGCGACCTTTTTTTGGATTTCCATTGGAGAGTAGAACAAATTCTTCCAAAACTTTATCCCAAAATGCCTGTTTGGGTTGACCAGCGCCGACGACAGCATCTTCAGCAATTTTTACCCAAGCTTTACATAACGCAATATCTTCTGCTTTAGTAAAGTTAGACGTTCGTGGCGCCATGCTTGAGAAAAGAGTTCTGTTGTTGTAGTTGAGTTTTGATGAAGTTTGAAGAAAAGAATTCCGATGTAGAGTTTATATAGACGTCGAAATTATATCCGTTCGAGATTATAGCCTTTGATGGTAGCCGTTGATAGATTATAGCCGTTGATGGTAGCCGTTGTGATGTATCCGTTCGTTCCACGCTGGTTAAACTGGCGTGTAACAAATAAATTTGTTTTGAAAAGGTTCCACGCTGGTTTGACCTGCGTGGAATAAAAAAAATTAAAAAAAAAGGTTCCACGCCGGTTTGACCTGCGTGGAATAAAAAAAAATTTCGAACGAATATGTATTTAGGAGAATCGGGTTTGCTATCCAAAAAGGACTTGCCGCGCAGTTTGTAGCGCGTTTGTCCTCTACTTTTGTGTAATTCGTTGAGCTTATCAATAAAATTTAATCTTTTTCTAAAAAAAAAAAAAAAAAAAAATGTTCCACGCTGGTTCGATTTTATTTTACCCATTCCTATAATCCTATCTTTGGTTCGATTTTAGACGAAGTTTTAGCAGACCGGCCCACCACATCCTACGTGGATAGCCGGCTGCTAAAATTATAGACGACGCGTTAGGGTGCTGATGTTTTAGGAAAACCTAAATTATAGGTTTTAGGAGACCCATTAGAGATGCTCTAATAGTTAAGAAGAAGAAGATTTGTGGGAGTCTTGGTTACCTATGTGTTGGATGTTCAGTTGTTGAGTTTGTCCTTGAATGCCAGAAATTTGCCCTGCTATTCCAAAAGTGTTCATCTAGGTTCACCATTTTCCATCTTCATCATGTAAATTGTAATCACAGCACCACAAAATTGGAAAGGACGGGGTAATCCTTACTAACTTTGAGATGACTCCTCCATACTAACTTTGAGATCTGTTGAGTGAGTAACTAACCTCCCCAACAATTTTGACAAATACCATAGGGAATAGGGATATTCTCTGCTGCTTTATGTTTCTCCATTTTTTTTACAAGTACTTCTCTGTTTTTCTTCCTTCATACTTCTTTGTTTTTTCGTTCTTTCTTTTCTTAATTCTTTAGAAGCATTCATCTCATCTTCAATAGTGGTAAACATTTCCAGGCTTTTCAAGTTTCTGATTGTCATTGTAATGTAGACCACCAGGAAAAAAAAAACATATGTGCTTGGATCTGATCAGGTGCTACTAATTGTCTATCTACCCTTGCAGGTTTCAATCATACCCCAAAAATATACCTCAAAACTCCCTCCCTATTACTTATTAGCTCTCTAAGAAATAATTTGATTCCTTATTTATGGAAAAATTATAATAACAATAACAGAATCTCATATTCACGATACACATTAGTAATCCTCATCCATATACAGCCCATAGACATTATAATTTAATAATACAATTATTGATATAATTAACTCCATTGCCCTTGCAAAAAAAAAAAAAAAACTCCATTGCCCTTACACCGATCCAAATTCCAACCACTCCCACCTGAACGAGTCTACATACATAACCTCAGGTGAGCTTTTGAAAAGCAAACTGACACAAACACATACTGCTGCTATTGCCAGCATTGAGATCATAGCTGGCCTGTAAACCAGAGATAGGCTTGTACTTCTACATGCCAGCTGCTGATCACAGGCTATACAAGACTGTTGCATCTTGATGGGTCTGACATTAGTTTTTCCAATCTGAAAGCCTGCAAGTTTGGTTGATTTTTGCTTGTCATTTTGCTTCTTGTCGGAACTATATGCTGCAAGAACATTCGGAATGTCAAGAATCACATGCCCAGTATCTGCCCTCTTGTTTATTTTTTTCTGGACTAGATTAATGTAGGAATAGTGGCCTCTCAAGTGGGCGTAATCTTCAGGTGTTGAACCCGCATCATCACGAAGAGTCTTCCATGCTTTGACTCCCACCTAGATAAGGATTAAAGTGAGCAACTTACGAAATGATGAAATATCATATAAACATAATCTAAGGAGCCCTGCATACATTCACCACAATGTTAGATGTCTACAAATAAATAGAAGATTCTACAAGCTGGACTGTATTAGAGAAAACTGCAAGTCACTCCATGTGTATATGATACCTAATATAAGTTAAAGATGAGAAAAATACCAATCCATGATCATCGGTTAATGCATCCAGTAAATTATCAGAACCAACACTACTGGCTACAATATGAAGAGGCGTCAAACCTCCAGGGCCAACAGCATCAGGTCTAAACAAAACTCTATCACATCCTTTCTTGATTGGTTGTTTGGGGACATATCTCAACAAGAGTTCCACCATCTGCCTACATCTTCTTCTCACAGCTTTATGGAGGAGACCCATATCCAAGACAGCAAGCTCAACGGAAGGATATTCACCTGAGCCAACATTTCCATCAAACAAAACATCTAGAAGTTTCTTGACTACAGCACACCAATCATGGTCCATTGAAAACTCCATGAGCCACCTAAATCTGGTTAATGGAAAGATTTCTGAGTTAGGATCACTGTGACTTATCCTAGACCTCAAGCTACTCCTGCGAAGAAGCCAACCCATTTCATGGATAAAGTTTAAAACTTGATTCTTCATTCCCATTTTGTCAGAAGATATGAGGCTGTCACTGAACTCAGACGCTTCAACTGCACTCTCCAATGTCCTAATCTCTAAACAGACATCCTGCTCAGCAACTATGAACGGAAAGAAGTCACCACTGAGAGCATGGTCTTCCACCTGGATCAGCACACACACACACAAAAGCCTCAAATTACAGATAACAAAATGAAAAGAGGTTCTGTAACAACCATGGAGCCAATGAAGTTTTTATTTTTCTCTTGTTTCTTTAGACACCATTAAAAATATCGCAGGAATCAACTTTGTTCAAAATACATATTAAGCTTGGCAAGTTATTTGCAACTCTTTTTAAATATCTGTAAAGCAGTCCAGAGTAAGCAAATGTCATACTTAGAGGGAATTTTATGATCTCGTAGATAAGTCAATAATTAATTGGACCAGTCTTCCCTATATGTACCACATGACAGAGTAAATTAAAAGGATCCCATATAAAATTCCAGAATATAACGCAGTGAAATCAAAATGGCAGGATCCCAAAGAGAACACCGGAAAAAAGTAGTCAACAACACACACCTCGAGAAAACCTCTTCCAGTTATATCAGGGACAGAGCAAGGGAAAGTTAGACACTGAATCTCCTTATGCTCAGAGTCGAACAAGTCACTAGTTGCTTCCTGGGGCAGATACTTCCCTTCTAATGCGCATAGTAACCTGTGAAGGTATAGAAGTAAATCAACCTTCAGTACATAGCACAATGAATCAAATTGTATTGAACCAAACCCCTCAATCCCTCATAGATAACCAAAAAAGGAAAAGGGGTACAAGGAGATGATAAATACCTTGCAGTGTGCCTAGAGAGATTATACCCTTTGACTAAAAACTGAACTTTCTCAGATACAGATACTGCAATGGGCGTGACACTTCCAATCCGAGCATGGTTGTGACTAGTGAGAGGTAAGGCTGCGTCCAGGACAATCTGACCTGCAACAGAAATTAGCGAATCAGAAAGCTCCATCTTCCCTACAAGTCATTGCAAAATTTTCCCAGCAGTAGTTATTGTAATAGAAGAGTATATCTATGAAATGAAAGAGCAGGTCCCCTCAAAGAACCACAACAAACCATTGTATATAAATGCTATATGATGCTGCACCCTAGTATACACCCATCCCGTTCTCCAAAAAGCATCATCTGAGACAGCTAAGAGCCTCCTTAAACTGGAGCTCAGATCATCTTGAAGCTGTATAACCCAGTTAAATTGGGACACTAAGTAATATATCCACAAAGGGCAAAAAAGGTTGAAACACTACAGTTGGTACAGTAGTTGAGATATAATATACCTCCTGCCATGTGGACTCTGCTAAACGTAGATATACCGTTAATATTATACATCCTGGTCTGATGTAACTCTCTATGTCTGTTGGACTGTGTGATAACCAGTTGAGGATCTGCAAACATATAAATTTTTTTATCCATCAACATTTTGCACTCAGTAGGAAAAGAAAACGCCTGCACTTCAAAGCAAGTTTCAAGGTTCGTCACAGTACCTGTGATCGTAAACCGCCATTGGGAAAATGATTTGGGTCCTTGCCAAATAGTTTAAACACAATTCGATCTGTTCGGCTCTGCCAAACATAAGGAAGTAATTAGAACTCAGAAAACTAAATAAACTCCATCTAGTTCTTCCCAAACGAAAAATAAAAATTCTTGAATTCAGATGAAATTAGCAGTTGAGTTTTAAGGATCTTGAAGAAAAGCACATCAATTATTAGTAGATCAAATATAGCTCCTCTAACAAGATGATGGACAGCGATAACCAAACATCACACTATGCAACAGACAAGTATATTTATTTCCAAAATTTAATTTAATTTAATTTAATTTAATTTTGATTGGCAAGCGGGGTTGAGGGGACCCGTACCCCTTTTAAATTACGTTTGGAAACTTATATCAACAATCAGCTGTTGACGTGTTTCGAACCCACAACCTCCACTTTGTGAGAGGGGCGTTGCCATTGAGCCACAGGCTCATTCATAATTTCCAAAAAAATTCAATAATAAGGAAAGGGACATTATAGTAATGAGGCACCATCACACTAGAACAATTTTCAAAAGTATTTTTTTTTTGTTGCATTTCCGAAGTAAAAGTATGCGACCATCTTTAAAATTTGATAAGACTTCATGTGCAATGTATTCAGTGGTGGCCAAAGCATAACATATCAATAAGCAGCAACATAACTATCTTGTCCTCTTTTTTGGACGCCTAGAGACATACAGTACATAAGTAGGGGAAAGAAATAAAAACCTTCAAGGCTTCAAGCAATATAGTACAAGAGCACAAGAAGTTAAAAAAGGTATGGAATGTGAAGTATCCAGGTATACCTATCGAAAGGGATTCCTTTTTTTTTGGGATCTGTAAAAGTTTAATAGTAAATTTAAGAGAGAGAATATAACTTCTATTTGTCCTTGAAGAACAACAACAGTTTATTCCATCTTAATATTTCTAGAGATTTTTTGGACATACCCCCTCATTTGAAAGTCGAAATCTGAGATACCCCCCCCCCCCCCCCCTTTTGAAGACAGAAGAGATTTACAACCGTAGGTTAGTTTTAAGATGGATGGCTATGATAACACCTATGCTGTCAGGGGCGCCACCTAGGCGCTATTTCTGAAGGGGGGCGGGCCGCTTGGTGAAAGCAGCGCTTAAAACGCTTTGGGCCGCCTGGGCGGCGCTCAGGTCCAGCGCTCTGTTCAGAGTGGCACATATAAACGCGCTCAGGGGCGGCCCAAACCTAAAAAAACCCATATAAAAGTTAAGAAAAAAAAAATCTCGTTCTCTCTCTGAGTCTCTGGTCTCTCTCTTTCGGTCTCTCCTCTACGGCGGCTACTTCGTTCCCGCTGCACTTCGTTTCTTCTAACTTCTAATCTTCTTCTAACTTCTAAGTTTCTTCTAATCTTTTCAAATCAAATCCATATCAAGTCAAATCCAAATCTAATCTTCTTCTTCTTTTAATTTTTTCAAATCAAATTCAAATTCTTCTTGTTAGTAAACAGTGTTTATAGTGCAGACTGCAAATTTGCAGTTTACTGTATAGGAAATATTCAGGGAATGAAATACTGTTAGTAAACATCAGGTCTGATCGGAGCGCCGCCTGAGCGGTGTCTTCAAAAATTTGGGCGCCTGGCGCTTCGCTCCGCCCTTGACAGCATAGGATAACACCACATCTTGAAATGGGGGGGTATCTCAAAAAAAAATTCAAATGGGGGGGTATCTCAAATTTCGACTTTCAAATGTGGGGGGGGGGGGGGGGGGGGGGGGGGGTATGTCCAAAAATCTCTTATTTCTACTCTCATAAAACAAAATATATTTAGAGGACATATGCAATATTATTATACAAAATGATTTACATAATGGAACTTCAACAATCAAATCGAAAGCAAGGAGATCATTAGGAAAGTAAATATAGTAGAACCCAGGTACAAACCACACCCCTAATTCGAAGGTTTGCGTCATATAGTATTCAAGAGCATAGCATGTCTGGATTTCATGAAGGACAATATATTATATATATGTATATATATATATATATATAAGAGAGAGTATATGTTTACCTGGGCATCCCCACCGGAACTAGACGGTGACTGGCCAGACAAAGAATTAGAATTTGCACTAGTCTGAGGCGGGCTTGACTGGTGAGAGTCTTTCTGCTGCCACAAGGGAATACCTAGAGAACCACTCCCTACATTCACATGATGTTGCAAACTTTCAAGTCCTTCGCAATCTTCTGAGTTGCTGTATACGGTATTCAAATCAAAATCATTAAACTTCGGCCGACCCACAGTAGAATCTGAAGTGTGTGCTATCAATCGAGGACCATCTTTTGTCGGAAAAGGTGAGTTTTGCAGAACTCCATCTGGGAAATTATTTACCACAATTTGTTTCTCTGACACCTTAGGTGCAGAATTCATGTTTTGGTCCACAGTCTTTATATGAGAGCCTTGAGCATCAACAATGTTGTTTATTTCGGAGGTTGAACCCAAATGTCTTGAGGTTTCGTGAACTAATCTTGCTTCTGAGGATGCTCCAGAAGGAGCCTCAACATTGACAACTTCTTTATATTCTTGCCTAATAGTAGAAGTGTTTTGTCCATCAGTGGTAGACTTGTAGCTGGCAAGGCTCCTTACAAGATGAGACAGAAGATCCTGATCCTTTGCCTGGTCCGAGTTATTGGCTGCAATATAAAGTATAGAGAATTAGCTCAAAAGCAATAAAAGATTAAATGACAAGCACTTGGATCTAATTATGAACATATACACGCAGAACTGCTAAACTTTGAAGATTTTGTAAAATTAACGATAACTTGACGTGCCCAAAAAACCAAGAAAACCTAACGCATTTGAGTGAGAATGTAACACAACAAATTAATCCCACACAACCCCACAGGAAACATTGACGAACTTAATTCTTTTAAAAAACAAAAGAGAAAATGATATGGAAGCCTATGAGTAAATCTTACCAAAGTTTGTGCTGGATAAGCCTGTCATTTTAATTGTCAGTTGGGCAAAGCAAACAAGCCTTTTTTTTATCAATTAAAGGTGTTTCAATAATAATGAAAGAGGTTATATCCCAGGCCTTAGGAAGGTGTGAAATTAGCAAGACACTAACCTAGACATGCACTCCCCATTGGATCCAAACGAAAGCAAAAAGAGATTAGATACTACCCTGAACAAGAGAACACCCCTTATGCCTTTAGAAGTTCATTTCCACTACACGGCTACACATTAAGTCTTGAAACTGGACAGCTTTGAAAGTCACACAGCCAGAGACTAATCATAAAGATGCTACTTAACTTCCATGTGTAGTTTATCAATATCCTTTGTTTCTTGATCATAGACCCTCCTATTTTTCTTTTTCCATATAGTCCAGACCAACACTTTGTGCATTGTTTGAAAGTAATGAACAGTCATTTACTACTAGCAATGGATGTAGAATTCTACTGTTTCCTAAAGAATGGATATTCTGCACAAAACATCGATATTTGGGACAGATAGTTATAGTATTGTATCATCATGGATTATCTGCCATTCTAGTGGTCCCCAAGTCAGGATCTATATCAGCATACATACTATAAGATAGGGGATAAAAAGACCACATGGACATGGATTACCACAAATCGCTACATACAACAAGACATCACCACATTTATCTCATGTAATATTTTTATTTTCTTTTTTGTGACATTGATTAAGGATACCTCGAGTCCCAACTATATGTATAGTAGATACTGCCCCATATCTCTTCTTTAGCAACAATGGATCATAAATTTATAATCGGCCGCAGCTAGGTGATGGAAATTATTAAACACGAATTATCTCCAACAGTTCAATTTGTAATAAGATAAGTAAGATAAATTTTTAGTAATCTTGTCGCTAATACCAACCAAACCCATCCACTGAGGGAACACACTGGAATTTTCAACATTTTAAGGAAAAGGAGTAATCAGGCAATCAGACAATTTCTAGGTAACTTTAGCAACAGATTGTATTGCACTGGCATGCGAGAGATATGACCTCTAAAACTCAATAAAAAGAACTACGTTGATTTTTTTTGCTTGACATAAATCTAATAACATAAATCTATTGTTGAAACAACTCTAATATGGCCAAAGGTCTATAACTCTTAAAATAGAAAAACAGTTCTTCAAAAGCAAGGAATTTTAAACCTAAAACAACTCATGAGTATAGAAAGCAACTTTTTAAACTAAAATAATCCTAAAATAGCAATCAAAACATAATTTAAAAACAGGGGATAATATATAGAGCATGTTAAACAACATAAACATAATTTTAAAAACAGGGGAAAATATACAGAGCATGTTAAACAACATAAAATACGACACAGGACAGGTAACAAAATAAATTCCCCTTTAATCTCTACCCTTGGTATTTGGGCTATTTTAGCCATTTCATAATCGATTTTACACTGATTCAAATTATATTGCGATCCTAAATTCAGCGTAACTGTACCTACCCCCAAAACCCTATATTTCAGATTATTGAACAACAGTTCAAAAACACTATCCCAACCTTGTTGGCTTATTCAAGAACCAGATCAACATGAGTTGGTATAGTTTACGAATTGTGCCAAGTCTTGTTGGCAGAGGAGAACAATATTGCCTACTCTTGTTGGCAAAGTTACAAAACGCTGCCAAAAAGAGGTGACACACTATTATTAACGAAATAGATTACCCCATGAGCCATTAAACACCCTAAACCTTACAACATAAAATTTAAATGCATAGCAACACGTAAAAAAAAAGGACACATTTTTCCGAGTTACGCCAACAACACCCGGCATCCTGCAAACGGTGTTCACTGTCCTGAAATTGAAATATAACTGTTCATTTTGTCCTAGGCAAAATACACAGACGAGCAAGACCAATACAGAAACACATTAAAACCATGTCCTGCTGCGAGCCTCTTTGCATATCCGACTGAGAATCTTATGATTATTTCATGTTTTGAAATCCCTACAACTTATAAGAACATCTAGTAGTGATTTGGACAAATTAGGAGGTTTTAAAACCTAGATTGCAATAAAGATTGTGTATCCTATACAAATAGTATTCTGCAGATGAATCCATTCTATTTCCTGAAATAATGGAGAAGTATCAATCCTATCTTGTAGAGCAGCTGGTTCATATAGGCTATAACTACCAGTCGTTGACAGCCTATCTCAGCCATATAACCCAAGAAGCTACGTCATATTCCACTGTTAGATATGCCACACACATCCTTGAAGTCCTTACAAAGAAGTCTCTCTCCTAACCACAAATCCTCCAAGAACCTAATACTATCGCCAGACCATACCTTCAATGTGTCATTTTTCCTAACTTGTCACCTTTTACTGAATTAATCAATTACTCATAGTTCACTTCCAACCACCATGCTAGGGCTGGAAATGGATACAGATTTATCCGAAATCCAAATTAACCGAATCCGAATATGTCGGATTGGGATATGAAAATACACCCGAATTAAAATTCGGATTCAGATTTATAGTAAGAGACCTATTCGGATCTGGATTTTAATCTGTTTTTTAAAGATGTTGTATAGAAAATTATCGGATTTAGTCGGGTTTTCGGATAAATTTCGGATTCGGATTAATTATTTAAACCCGAATCGGATTCGGATCCGGATTTACTTTATAAAATTCGGATTCGGATTTACATCTGATCCGAATCCGACCCGTTTCCGATTATCAGATTATCCTGACCTAAGAAGCAACTCCATGTCTAGACTCTAGACATAATGATGTGTCTCCAAAGACGTTCTCTCTCAATTTTGAATCTCTAAAGCTAGTTAGAAAGCAGTGCTCCACTTAGAAAGACACTTGGAAGACCATGAACAGTCAACTCTTGGGACATGGGTTTCTTTACAAGTGTTTGGAAATCCATATTCTGAAAACGCCTTCTTAGACACAACGATGATAATAGGTGAACACATTTGGCATGAGAAGGGTATGAGGCTGAAGTTGAGTAGAACTGCTATATTTTCCATGGGTTTAATCATTGCAAAAAAAATTTCATTATGACTTTAAAAGAGTATTTATAATGTCCTTTCATATATGCTATAGCGAAAAGAAATGTGTATTGGTGAAAAGGACTGTGAAAGCACATCCAATACTGCACCGTTAAACCCTAAGTCCCAAGGTCCAAGGTCAGAAATTATCTTCTTTCACTGCACAAGCAAGAAGGAACCAAAGTTCGAGGTCCAAAACTAGCAATTATCCCATTACAGGAGACATTGTCATGGTTGTGGCCCAAACTAAACAGTGAACTTCAGAAATTGATATCAGCAAATTACATACATCCCGTTGGCTGCGGTCTCTTAATTTATTTAGTTTCTTCTTAATTAATAAAACCTTTTGTAGTTAAGTTCTATAAAGAAAGTATGAAATTCTATATGCCAACACTCTAATTAAAAAAGAAGCGGTGACGATAAATTTAGCAAGAAGCAACAGAATGGAGTGTCTTCTATGGTTCGAACTTATTCGAGTAACTCAATATGAAATTTAATATTTTTTTAGTGGACTTGCATCTCACGTTGTGTCCCCTAGACTCTTAGATTTGACCGTCTATGAAGATATAAAATGGCTCTTCAGCACAACTTTATGCAATCCTGTCATTCCTATTGGGTTTGCGAAAGCAAGTGGTCACCAAATTGATTTGCACTGAACTAATATCCAATAATCTAAATCCTGTTAGAGCTTCCAAAAAGTCACATACTCACAAAACTTATAAAATTTAGTAGTTTTTTCTTGAGCAAATTTGAGATACCCCCTATAGTTAGGACTCTTTGTGATTGCCCCCCAAAAAAACTTTCATTAGAGATACCCACCAAAAACTCATCTCGAGCCGGTCAACCGAGCCATTGACCAAGGTTAGACCAGTTTTCATCGCCTTTAGACAAAAATGCCCTTCTCATTATCCACACCCAACAAAACTTAATGATAAGCCCACCACCACCACATCTACCCTACCATCACCCCCCCCCCCCCCCCCCCCCCCCCCACACCACCACCACTATCAAATTTCTTTAAATTATAATCTAAACCACATCTACCCTGCCATCATCATCATCATCACCACCACTATCAAATTTCTTTGAATCTTAATCTAAACCACACCCATTAGATTAGTTTGAATCAAAATCGAAATTACTTAATACAATGTCACCAATCTCTAAACCACACCCATTCAAATTTCTTTGAATCTTAATCTTCTTCAATCATTCTCATCAATCCATAAAGAATTGGGGGAAAAACATTCAGATCTGAATTGGTGGAAAATCTTTGTTTGATTACTTCATGTTAATCAAGAAATGTGTTGAACAGCTTGACTACTACTACTACTGCTGCTGCTTCTTCATCTTCGTTCTTGTTTGAGTTTATTTGAAATTTTAATTTCAGATCTGTTGATTACTATTGTTGTTGTTGCTTCTTCACCAATTTCAGATCTCTAAACTATTGTTGTTATTGATTAATTTCAAATCTGCTTATTATCAAATTACTGTATCTAATCTTGGAAAAGGGTTCTTCTTGGGAATTGTGCAAAATTTGGTGGTGGTGGTGGTGAGGTAGATGTAGTGGATACAATTTGGTTATGTGAAGTGCTTTGTTGACATGGCATATGGGCAGCTGACTAGGATTTCAATTTAATTGAAGAAAGAGGTGTTTTTGTCCAAAATAGAAGAAGATTGGTCAAGCTTTGATCAATGGCTCGGTTGACCAGCTTGAAATGAGTTTTTGGGGGATATCACTAATGAAACTTTTTTTTTGCTTTTTTGGGGGGGCAATCGCAAAGAGTCCATACTTTTCTGGGGGGGGGTATCTCAAATTTGCTCTTTTTTCTTTTATGTAAATGCTGCTCCTATTGGACTTCACATATTCCCTAATTAAGTGGGAACAACTAGGTATGTGGTTTGGTGTAGCGAGCCTTGGACTACATACATAATGTTACCAAATAACTATCAAATCATCACATAACTACATAAGTAATAAGGAAGATTGTTCAAAAGCTATAGTTAAATCTATATAATATAGTTAGACATTTAATGCTCAAGCCACAAGAGTTCAGCTTTTTTTAAGAGTATTTGGATGAGGGATAAACGAACAATAAAAATGTAGACCAATTTAACACTAATGCATAAGGAATTATAAATGAGTATCCTGGAATTATTGCAAAATCCAGGCTCATCCGCTTTGTGTTTATTTTTTCATGGTCGTCCAATAAAAAGGATGTTAAAAACGTAACTCGAAGTTTGGGTTTCTATAGGCGTGCAAGAAAACCTAGATAACAAGGGGATGATAATGAGAAACATCCTTTAACTGTATGAATACAAGAATTTTTGGAACCTGAAATTTTGGAAGCAACAAGTGAAAACATAACAAAGAATATAAGAAAAAATTCCATATTATCATTTCGTGAAAAAGAACGATGGTGAAACAGAAAGTATAAGATACTCACAATGCATGTTAGAGAGAATTCTTATCAGACTTATCAATAGGTAATTACTAGACCGATCATCATCCACGGAACACCCATTCACAGTAGTTTCAGGATGTGTTTTCCTCCTCCGTCTATTATGCCCAGCCAAACGCCTACGACAACTTCTTTTTCCTTCATCGAATTCTTGAAGAACATGAAACCTGCTCATCAGTATAAGAGACGGCATTATATTAGACCAAAGATTTTGAAATAAAATTGCGCATGAAGAGAGCGTCACACCAAAAATATGCCTTCGGGACGCGGGGACCACCTAGTGCCTAGGCTGATTAATCAGGGTTAGTCGGCCTAGAAGATAGGCAGTAATTCTTATTGTTTTGATATCATATATTAATATAACAAGTGGAATTGTGGATATCTAAGGAAATATGGTAAGATATTGAAGTTTCAACTCCTAGGAAGAGGCTAGAAAGGGAAAAGGGTTTTAGGGATCCAATATATTGAAATATGGGGAAAAGATCGATGTCAGGGAAAAAACAATATCAGGGACAAAAACATGAGAAAGGATGTAAGAATTCACATCAGGCCAGCTAAGTGCATATAGAAGAACCCACTATAGTGCAATCAAATCCAATCATTTCAATCAGATTCCTGAGCTAACTGACTCTCTATTGATCAATAATACATTGAGTCCAAAGAACAGAATTACTATAATACTTGGAAATAAACAAATGTGTGGTGGCTAAGGTGGTGAAGGTGCACAGCGGTATGATGGAACTTGTGCACTATGGTGAATGTGAGACACAAACAAGATGGTGTCTGTGCAAACAGGTAATGAATTCTTTATAGCAGGGACTTTGGAAGAAGGGATCAAGAGAGTTTGGAATTTTGTCTTTATGTTTAGATATGGCTGATGGGCCCTTGCATTTTTAAGAGTTGGTGAACCTAGACCGCTAGGCCATCTAATCATCTCCCTAGACTGCTCAGAGCTACTAATCATCCGCCTATCCCAACCCAATGTTCGCCCAGCCCATCTAATCAGTCCAACTAATTTCCTACCCGACTAGAGGCCTAAGCAAGTCGGCAGGGCACCACCTAGGCTACCTTTTAAAACACTGCAATTTAATATATCTATTATATAGAGATATCCAAAATGCCACATAAGAATTCAATCATCGAAAGTTGAACTTCTCCATGTTGAAATGCTAGAAGAACTCGATACACTACAAGAATTTACACTCCATGTATAAATAATTTGATTCATACTTTAATACCTTATGGCAAAGCTAACACATTAAGAGCCTTGTATAGTAAGTTTTTTTGGCAATTTTGTGAAATGGCAGATCTTAAAGAGTTTTGTGATTGATGAGGAGTTCCATCCTCACATTGGTTATTTACTAGTTAGGCAAGCCAAAAACCAGTTATTTTTATAAATGAACTTGTTAATAATATTAAGCGAATACTGACCTACTGCACTGCTGACAGAATCTTTGCAAAACATTTCCTACAAGTGCCTTAGTTGATTTGGAGTGCATTTCACAGACCTTGTGGCGTCTATGATAATCCTTAGCATTGCTCAGATCAGCATCACAATTGTCCACTTGACAAACAGCACGATTTGAAGCAGCAACATTTGAAATTTTAGTCTTCTTTCCATTCTTCCCATCACAGTTGACAACAACATTGTCTGGAATTGGATAAACATGCCCACCAAGGTTCAAAGTAAGATTCCCTGATTCGTCATTTAACTCATAATCTTCGGAATCAACTTGCCTCCTCCTCCGTTTTTCCAATTCTCTTTTCCCTTTCCCATTCCCATTCACTGCAATAATCTCATCAGAACAAGAAGAAGAAGAAGTGTTGGACAAAACTCCAGCAACTTGAATTTCTTCTCTAAACGGAATCAATTGTGTTGTCGCCATACAATCTTGTTGAACAGGAGTAGCAATACATAGATGCCCATCCCAATTCCAATCATTCAAACTCCATTCAGAACTCTTATTCTTCTTATTCCCTTCTCCATTCAAATCCACTCTATTCCCCCTCATCATAAACTCTTGTCCACCTGAACTATAAAATCTACGACGAGCTTGAGCTTCTCCTTCCATATGGATCAAACTCAAAAATCAAAAAAAAAAAAAAATCACGATCTTTCAAGTTATTATTTTATTATTTATCCTTCTGGCTATACCTCTAGAAATCCAAAAATAATACAACCAAACATCCATGAATCCAATCCACCACATAATATGATAATAATCTCTAAATTCAACTCCAATAAATCTTCATTATCACTAAAAACCTCTAAAGTTTAACACAATTACTTCCAAGAAAGAAACTATGATCGATCGGTAGATTGAATAATTTAACAACTAAACTAAACAAAAAAGATTTGAAAGAAATATAATATAATTCAAACCGTTGAAATGAAGATTAAAGATTCCGGCGGCGAAATAGACGGAAACAGCAAAAGCAACCAACAACAGCAGCAGCAGATATGTGAAAGAAAGCAGAGAGAGAGGAGAGACGTTTGTTTGAGAAAGAGATATTAAACGCGGTGTTGTCGTGAGGAGTAGAGAGTAGAGCACGCCAAGTCAAGTGTTTTGTTGGGACTTGGGGAGTTCACTAGTAGATAGATAGACTTGGTTGGTTTACATCGTCTTTACTTTTAAATCGTTAGATGTATTTTCTAAGCAATTCGAGGAATATCTACAGTTATGATTCGGAAAACGAGAATGGGAGCAGGAGGAGACTAGGAGTTATGGTACTTTATTTATTATTAGTTGGTAATGACGTATTCATATAATTCCAAACCAACCCCGGGCCGTTTCCCTCTCATGTCATGAATTTAAGAACGGTAAAAGTAAACGGATTCTCTTGACAAAGCATGAAAATGCATTGCTCAGCTCCTCCATTCAACTCATCACATCACACTTTACTTGATACTTGATAGTTGACAAGAACTTGGTAGAAATCAGATTGATCAAAATTAGAATTTTTTTGGTTTTGGATTGAACAAAGTGCGGCGGCGGGAATGAGATTTCTTGAAAAGGGAAATCTGAAGGCAAATCATTAGTGCATTTGTCATAACTTATACTAAGCAAGTCCAAGATTTCAAATGGTGAAGACTGAAGGAGTCAAAGTTAAAGAAAAATAGACAAAAACCAGTGTATATTCGCACATGCTGGTGGAATATTGTGGACCTAGCTAAGATAATTCTAGAAAACCTTACATAAGAGTTCGTGTTTTTTATGGTGAACATTACTCCGTATTAGATTTAGTCATTTAGATGGTGATATTGTTTTTAGCTAAGTGTACTCTACATTACATGCCAAAACAGTGTACAATATTTAGTTTCTACACTGTGTGACGCTTCTTTTAATTTATATATTGTAATTAAGATCTTAATAAAGTAAATTAGCATAAAAATAAACTACGTATATTGTTGATCTCGATTAATCAAACCTGAACTGCAACTTTTTTTTTTTACTACAGTACATTTTTTGGAGAATTTTTGTAATATAAATATTTTAGTATGGAAGATCACATCAGACTTACCCTTCAACCGTCTCGTTGTGATTTATACATTACATATGACAATAATTAACATGAGTTTCATGAATTAAACAACAAGAAGCTAGAAATAAAAGTGAAAGCATAATAGCATATGCATGGACTCAATCTCAAGTCATGGTCATCAAGAATTGGATTCAGGCTAGCTATGGCCTCCTTTACAACTCAAATGAGAATCATGTACTAAACAATGTAATTTTACTTGACATCAACGCTTACATGTGCCATGGGACCTTTGAAGAGAATGTAAAATAATTCATTTTGGTACAACAATTTTTTTTTTTTTTTTTTTTTTAGATAAAATAAAATTTTATTGATAAGCTCAACAAATTACACAAAAGTAGAGGACAAACGCGCTACAAACTGCGCGGCAAGTCCTTTCTGGATAGCAAACCCGATTCTCCTAAATACAGTAGTACCGTGTCAATCAATGGGTCTCAGATAAGTTCGTCTGTAGACTACTGTGTCTGCATTGCATGCCATGGTACAATTTCACGAAGAATTATTACTACAGTAGTGGTGTAGTGGCTATAGCAAAACTGCGTATATAGCACCACAAGTAAAGTAAAGCTAATAACTTTAAAAACGTTACTAACTAACCAAGGAAACAAGTACTATAAAGAGGACTTATAATCCTGGTCCCAAATGGACCCATAAAAGTACCTTCCCTTTGAGATTTGTTAGACAAGAAATGATGATAATGTGATGAAAAGGTTTAAATCTTGAGTGGCCCAATATTTGGGCAATCTATATAGTGGACCACTTGGGTTGGCAGCTCATGTGCAAGGTTTGAGGATTAGGCTACATTTCAATGGTGTATGAGTGGATGAGTAAATAGGGAAAGCTGCAACTAATTAAACTGCAACTCACCAGCATCTTTTAGTTTTAAGCACGAAGAATCAGAGTAAATTTATAATAATTAAATTGTAAAAAAATTTAAAAAAATATCTGTATATGCTTGAAGAACCAAAAATGCTGGCCAAGATGTGCTTTTAATTTCAGACAAATTTATACCTTTCAGTCTTTCACATACACACACATTTGCAATAATGCAATATCCTTTCATCTGTAGGTGGTGTGTAAGCCCAAGTGTCCTGAATTTGTTGATGACCATGAGGGTTCTACGCATAAACGTCTTCAACAAGCTGCATGCATGGCTTTTCAGCCTTTTCTAATCAGGTGAGCCCAGCAGGCTAATTTTAGGCTGTGTTTGATAACGAATTCCCGCTTTGGTAGGTTTCGTGACAAACCGGGCAAACGTGTGGCAAATGTCAGATTTGCCGATTCCTGGTAAATGGTTTATCCGTTAAAATTACTTTGCTATCATTTGATAAAAATTTTGTAAAAATCAGACAAACCGCAATTTGACGGTTAGAACGCATTTGAAAACACTTTTGGCAAACCTGGTAACTCATATTTGTCGGTTACATTGGTTTTGATAAGACTTTCGATTTTGACAAAACCTAGTAGAGTTAAGTAGCAAAGTTGAAGATCCACTGGGTTGGATCCAAAAAACAAGTTTGGACTTATTTGGGCTGTGTACAAGACCATGATCCAAAAAACATAATCCATCAAATTGTTGTAATTTTTTTTCTATTTTTATTCTAACAAAACATATTTTTTTAATTTATTTATTATTTTTTTTTGAAAGTATTGTCCTTATGAAGGTTTGTACAATGACCGCATATCACCCAAGTAATTAATGGTTGATTTGTTTTCAAAACTAAAGCATATGTTAGTTTGAGTCACTCTGGTAAGTCAATAATTTGTTATTTTTGCGTACTTGTGCACTATAAAAACAAAACCCCAAATTTTGAAAGTGACCATCAACCAAATTTAACACAAAACTTATGTGACCAAATATAATAACACACATAATAGATAGATAAGTATATACACAGATAGATAATAATTATGTCCACAGTTATAGGTTTGCATAAGTTAACATAAACAAGTTTCATAAGCTCGGGCCAAACACATACCTAACACCCATTAGTCAGACTATTTAAACCTTAACAAATCCATCTAAGTCTAGATCCTGCTTAGCCAAAAGCAAAACTAACACACAACATAATGTGAAGCTAGGGTACCACAACATTCCTCTGGTTCAGTTTGATTTCTTGATGGACCTGATTCCTCTCTGTGAAACCCACGAGGCCAAGTCCTAGTAGCCGGTACCTGTCCATTCCAAAGCTTGTCAGGTTGGTGGTTACCTTTGTGCACAATCTGAACTCCAATTTTCCTCATTCTGTGGGTGAGACAAAGGTTGCGGCATTCGAACAAAATGTAGTCTCTGTATTAACCATTTTTGTGAGGTTGGTCAATACATTAATGAAAGATGATGATGTGTATGATATGAACAATAATAAAGTAGAGACGTGAACACCATTGTATACGTGGTTCGGCAATTGTGCCTACATCCACGGAGAGAGAGAATGAACTTTATTATAGTAGTGGTGATACAAAATGGGAGCTCGATAATGGAGAGAGCTCAAGAGAGAGACGATACCTGAGAGGTGAGGTCTCATGAGAGAGTGTTGAGGTCTTGTGTATGATTCACAATGAGACCATGAGAAGATGAGTAGTTTGCCTTTATATTTATAGGCTACAATGTAACTCCATTCTTAGCAATTAATAGGGTAATAATGGGGAAAATATCTTTGTAATAATAAGGCTTAACTTTGTAACTTGTGCCATCAAAAGAGAGTCCATTAGATGTTGACATGTGGCACCATGATGGACGGTAGAGATGGTGCCACATGTATGTTGTATATAGTACCCCTACATAAGCCCCCTCTTTTTAAGTTGAACGGAGTTCGGGCTGAAAAGAAGTAATCGAACCGATCCAGCCCCCAAGATGAATGAAATATGGGGTTCTTTAACGAAGTCGATCCGCCCCAAATTTTGATGAGCTTGATCATTGAGATTTGCAGGACGCGATGAAGGTCCCTTGTGGTAATGGCAACTCGATCATGAATTTGTGTATAGCGAGCTAGTTAGTTCCAAGGAGACCTGGTAGCTCGTTCAGAAGGCATGTAGACGAGATGGACAGCTGCAAGCAGGTCGTACTGAAGTGGGTCTTCTTGCATACATGGGTGGTTGTCTTTTTGTGGTCGAGTTGCATAGACCTGATACTTGTTGATAATGTTAGCATGTGAAATATTATAAAATTTAGTAAGAGACTTACACTGAACTGTATGTCTTCCTTATGAGTTTTGTATGTACTATCTTTGTCGCCTTGTGATTGGACATTCCGATAGATGTGGCACTTTGGAGTGCACATGTAGCTCGTTTGAGAAAGAGCATTGGTTGACCAAGTGTTTTGAGAGTTACTTGGAACCTTTTGGTGCCCGATCTAGTGAATGGTCGCAGCTTGGAGACCTGTTTGACAATTCTCGGGCATGTGGCCTTTGTGGGTCTGCATTGTGTTGAGAGTGAATGCGTTCGATCAGGCGTGTGGCTAGAGAATTGTGGTTGAGGTCGTCCCGCATACGAGTGACTCACTAGTCAATGAGGGTGGCCATATTGTATATCAAGCATTTCACTTGTAAAGAGTTCAGTGAAAGCAATGTGGCACATTTGTGCAAAAATAGCTCATGGGGAGTGAGGTCGTGTTCATGTGACCTGCACATAGAGAGAGCTACAAAAAATATCATTAATAGCTAATTGTGCTAATAATAAGTTAATTTCATTAGATAAAGTGAGAATAGCCCCCTGTATGGCATAAATATTCTTGAGGTCGTTGAAAGACCTGTAATTTGAGGAGGTCGTTGATAGACCTGGTGAGGTCGCCATGAAGGACCTGGTATGAAGGACCTGGCATGAAGGACCTGGCAAGAAGGACGTGGCATGAAGGACCTGGTATGAAGGACCTAGCATGAAGGACCTGGTGAGGTCGCGACGAGACATGAGAGGTCGTTGGTTTAGGGACCTGACATGAAGTGAGGTCGCGTCGAGACCTGAGAGGTCGTTGGCTTAGAGACCTGAATAAGAGGTCAGGTCGCGATGAGACCTGAGCTCGTCTGCTTAGAGACCTGAATATGTGAGGAGGTCTCTGCAAGACCTGAACTTGTGGCCATTAAGAATGTAACTGATATATATAATCATGATCGAGTTATGAGAATATATGTTACATAGATGCATATAATAATCAATTTGTGTGAGACAAAATAGAATGAACAGTAAGATCATAGTGAATTGATACTTATCTTGTTTTCGTCGAGTTTCACATACAGTAATGGTAACCGAAAGTAAACCCCCAATCAGAAATTGTGATTGCAATTCTACCAAATAGAATTTCTTGAACTTGAAATCACCACTTTGAGAGCCTTACAACAATGGTGTAATGGTGGGGTTGGTGGGTGGAATTCGCTTGAGAAAATCCCAAGTCCCTGTAGTCGGCGCCAAATGTATTAACCATTTTTGTGAGGTTGGTCAATACATTAATGAAAGATGATGATGTGTATGATATGAACAATAATAAAGTAGAGACGTGAACACCATTGTATACGTGGTTCGGCAATTGTGCCTACATCCACGGAGAGAGAGAATGAACTTTATTATAGTAGTGGTGATACAAAATGGGAGCTCGATAATGGAAAGAGCTCAAGAGAGAGCTGAGACCTGAGAGGTGAGGTCTCATGAGAGAGTGTTGAGGTCTTGTGTATGATTCACAATGAGACCATGAGAAGATGAGTAGTTTGCCTTTATATTTATAGGCTACAATGTAACTCCATTCTTAGCAATTAATAGGGTAATAATGGGGAAAATATCTTTGTAATAATAAGGCTTAACTTTGTAACTTGTGCCATCAAGAGAGAGCCCATTAGATGTTGACATGTGGCACCATGATGGACGGTAGAGATGGTGCAACATGTATGTTGTATATAGTACCCCTACAGTCTCCAACATTCAGTTTCACAGCATCAAGAAAACGCTTCCAGCCATTGTAGCGAAAGTAGAAAGAACCACTGTCATCATCACTTATATCAACCCTAAATGATAGCTTATCAGGTAGGCGAAACAAGATGCGCTTGAATTCAGTGAACAAATACTTATAAGCAGCAAGAATTTTCTGCAACAAGTGAACCATATATCAAAAGAGTAAATAAACCAACAGTTCTGGCCATATATATCAAACAGTTCTGGCCACGAGAGTTTTCTGCACATGTGTACAAGTAATGGTTCACAACTGACCACAAGAGTTTTCTGCACATGTAAATCAAATAATTCTGGCCATATATCAAACAGTTCTGGCCATGTAGCACCCATTACTAGCCCATTACTGTGAGGCCCAACTAACAACCCAAAGCCCACCATTTTATATAAGTCCATACATTTATATAAGCCCAAGATTTTGCTTACCATCACACAACAATTGGTCACATGGCCCTTGCTACACTGCTTGATCCAAACAGGAGCGACTCATCCCTTTATCAATTTAGGCAGGTGCCTAAGGCCCTGGTACAAAATCATTATTTTGGGGCCACATTTTTGGGGATTTTTACATATTTTGTTGTTGTTTGTTGAGTTTTTTCCTATTATTTCTCCAAAATTCGTATCCAAAATTTGGGTTTTCTATTCTTTTGGGATTTTCCCTACTTTCTGGGTTTTTTAATTAAAATTATTTTGGGCCCAATTTTTTTCTTAAATCATTTTTATTATAATAGCAAAGTTAAATGTATTTCTTAATGTTAAAAAATAAATAAAAACTCTAATATTATCCCTTCTATCATTTATGTAATAATGCTTAATGAGGCCTAAATTTTGTGTGCCTAAGGCCCCTAAGCTGCTTGAGCCGTCCTTAGATCCAAAAGGGATTATCAGGTTCAATTGGCTTGAGTTTGTGTGCCATTGTTCTTTGTAACACAAGTTGCAGTACACATAAGTTTACAAATTTATTATATGTATATGTACACAATTTTACACATGATAAGCAACAATTTGTTCCAATTAGACTAGCAATGTTCCATACAAAATATAAACATCAATTTATGGCTCGACAATGTTAATCCGCAACTGCGTAAGTTATACAATATGTTCTATACACAAGATAATGAATACAACGCACTTTACGACCATTACATGACACATATCAAGATAAAAGTTGTAAAATTAAACCATAAAGATCTCTTCGGAAGATAATGAATACAAAACACTTTACGACCATTACATGATACATATCAAGACAAAAGTTATAAAATTAAACCATAAAAATCTCTTTGAAGAGGTGTTTGGACACTGGATAGACAAAGAAGTTTTTGTTCTTATACTTTGACTAAAAAACACAAAGTCTCGGAGGTAGTGAAGCCCAACTGAAATCGGTGGCTCTAATTTTGCAGGACATTACACCACTCAAACCCCGAAAGATTGCACAAAGTATTTATGTCCATTGTCATTTTTTTATCGTCTTTATTCACGCCTTAACATCAAATTTTGTGACATTAGAAGTTGTCGTTCCGGTTCTTATAGTTTTCGCAACCTCAATGAGTTCATTGGTTACAAATCGACCATCGGGTCGACGAATTCTACCTGTTCTATCGGATAGCAATATGGTGCACAAATTGATATCCATATAGGTTGACCAATGTGGGGAATTGCCATTGTTCATACTTTTAACAATTCTGTGAAAGAAAGAAAAATTACAATACCATTTAGTTGCGTCTTATACATAAATTAAAATGTGTTTTATACATAACATAAATGTCTAGTCACGACTACAACAATCACAATAATTGGCACAATCCCACATACATGGTTTGTTTAAACAGTGCAAACAATAGGCGCCATCATCAGGTGGTAAAGAAATGTGCTTCCAATAATTTGCGCAATCACCATGACAAGGGTTTTGAAGACATTTCGCACAAATTATCTCAAGGTCTCCTCTGGATGGTGGCGCTATATGGAATGGACACAAGAATCTAATTCCTGGACATGTTTGATTAGCGCATTTTGCAAAGCATACCCACTGATTGTCATTGTTCCCCATTCCCTTGTGCATTTTCATCAAACCATCGCACCCAAGGTTGTCACAATGCATGAATGGTTCGATTATTGGCAAACAAGGGAGGAATTCAAACCGCCCATATTGGTTAATTTTTTTATAACTTGCACGCTTCTCGGATTTTTTCATCTTCCTCAGTGATAATAGTTCGCTTTAGACGGATGAAGTCTATTAAACTAACCAAAAGTTTTGTACACTCCCAAATGTCTTGAAACCGACTAGCTAAGTGGCCTAGTTCCTTTCTTTCAACAACTCCCTCCATCTCGTGAAAACGATCTGAAATATGTGCCCAATAACTTGTACCGACATCATTAACCGGATGACAAGTGTGTATCGATACGATACCCACACAAAACACAAGTTCTCCTCTTCCTTAAGAGTCCACCACACCATTATCTGAGTTTGATTCTAGTCCTAACACAGTGTCAGATAACATTTTAATACAATGATACATTGACAATCCAAAGATAATAAATTATAATATTACCAAAATATTATACGGACAAAAACCAATAAATCCACAACACTAATGTGTCATAGGAGTCAAATGAAAACAAGTACCACCTACTCATAGGAGTCAAATGAAGACAAGTACCACCTACATACAGTTTTTTTATAAAACACTTATAAACCTCACACAAACACTCTTTGCCTACAAACGATACTGACAGTTCCAAGTACACCGGGTACGCTGGAACGTACATGTTTCTACTATGTGTGTAACACTCGGGTATATCTTCCTCAAAGGCAATCCAATCATCGTCCGTTGCAATCACCATACTTTTTTCATTGCCCCAATGAAATCCTGGATGCTCCTCACACAGCTCAATGATCAGTTTAGCCAAACGTTTCAAATTTCCCAAACGTGCCCAGATGTTATCGGCACACAAATCCAGCCGAGTATGTTGATTTAAAACATCAGAAGCCTTTACCATTCCTGACCTAAGATAAACCATAAGTGAGCCTGGTGTATCGTCTGCTAGCATAGCAGTGCACATCGTGTGGTCCATATCTGGAGTTCACGCAAACAAACGACGTCCTTAACGGGGATTTTTTTAGGTGTGAATAATTCACACAATTCCCACTGACTGAAATAATTCATTACAGTCAGTTAACATTACACAAGATATATTCTGAATAGGACACAACTCGACAACACAAACAAAAGTATGACAAAAAAATAACGACTAAACCATTTATCATAGAAAATTATTAAACCAAATGAAGCCATTAAGATATCCCAAGTTAAACCATAGATAGATAATAAAAAATCGGCAATACTGCACCGTCATAAGTTAAGCTTCAAACATAATCAAAGCTAAAATAAAGTTAACCAATTAACTAAAATAACACATGCTATGTTCCATGAAAACAACCCAACACGTTAACCACATCAAGACAGATGAAAATAACTACTCCCCAGCCCACTCATCCCCATTGAAAGGCTTAACATAGTGTGTTGACCCCCCTTAACGGGCTCAAGCCCAAGTCAATTACAAGTCAAAGTCCAAAACTTTAGCCAATAAGGGCCTAAGCCCAATTCAATTAGTAATAAGACTTAGGCCCATTACTACATTCAATATCAATCATGAGCTTTATCAATATCAATCATGGGTTTTATCTATTTAAGTCCATTATATTCAATAAGGTTAATATGGTAATTCTACATCTTTGTAGAGATTTTCTTAACCTAATCCAACTACAACTCCAATATCTCTACAACAACAATTTCAATATCTTTACAACTCATATTCCTAATAGGACATGAGGTAGATTATTTTGTCATTATATGGTCCAAATACATAGGACTACAATATTATAATACATTAGGGATCATGGGATCACATCCTAATCCTAATCAAACTCTACATTTGAATTACGTTATAAAAGGCTTGATTCCATCTTTCTTATGGATGCGTAGGCAACTAAGAAACAACTTAGTGCAACCATTATCAATCACCAAAACCTTATTCCTTCATCTTCATCTTCTCCAATACCTTAGATCATAACATTAGGGGTTTTCTTCTTGGTTTTACATCACATTGGTGTGAAATCCGGTTGAAACACATAGTTAAGCTTATGAACCAACCAATCAGCCCTCAGATCAGTGTCCATCCCAAGAAATATCTTCGCTTGCGTGTCTTCAACACCTAGAAAGTCGAGACCCTTCAGATACCAGACTCTGTCCCTATTGCTTACAACTTTGAGTGCATCACACAGTTCATCGATATTCAGACCAGCAAATGCCACTGCCAAGGTCTTAATAACATCCATGATGCCCTTTACATACTCAGAGTTACTTGGTTCTTGTGGTCCCAAACACAACTTCTTGCGCTTGGACTGAACAGGTTGCACTGGGGGTGGAATTGAGTACATGCGAGGGGAAGAATCATTGTAGTTGTTTGAGCTCTCATTATTTATTGCACTTGTTTCGTAAGTTCCACACTAGCACCATCATCCATATAAAAGTACGAATCAACCCACAATCCATCTACGATTGTATATATTCAGTGTACGAATCAGCCCTCGATTATTGAACACAAAGAATTTAATAAACACAAGGGTTGTATCTTACCATCGACTGCAGGTGACCCCTCAACTTGTTCATCATCAACTTCATCACCTACACATGCTCCTTCACTAGTCGCAGTGTCGTTACCGATGATGAAGCTCAATTGTTCAAAGTATAGAAAATGTTTGCCACGAACATTACGTGATTCAGGATGAGCCTGTAAAGCACCTTTACGTAAATCAACTTACATTCAACCTTACGACCCAACAATTACAAAACTCATCAAAAAAAATCCACAAATTATGGTGCCTTACCAGAAAGTAATGTTCCCAAACATCCTCATCGACAACAATAACAGTCTTGTTTTCAGTGTCAAAGGTAAATCCCAAACCAGAGAAATCTAGAAGTTTATGTACAATCTTGTAGTCATTCCTAAGTGTCTTAAGACGAGTCCGTACATGTTCAGAACTAACATTCATACGGAGGGCTGAATTGACACCATCCGCAGCTTCTTTCAATGATTCAGTTCTTAAACCATTGTCATCTCTCTTACCATTTCTCAGCACTTCTTCATACAAAGTGTTCAACATCACCTCTTCCATTTTTTTTGTCCACCTTATGTGGCACTTAACTGGCTTATCAGATGGGAAGTAAGGACCTGGTGAATCGTTAACATTGCCCTTTTTGGTCTTTCTAGGCTTCTTAAATTGTCCGCTCGACATAGTTGTACCTAATCATCCCACACTCACAATTATACACAGATATGAACCATACACAAACGTATTATTCTAAACAACTTATCAAATAGTCCAAATCAAATTATTCTTAATATCCAAACATAACCTCGTTCATAACACTATCAAATAGTCCAAAGCACAAATTATTCCAACTTATTACAACCCAAACAAATTATTCCAAACAACTTATAAAATAATCAAGTACAACACTACCAAACTCACTCAAAAACCCATCAAAGAACCCTCAACACTATTCCAACTCATTGTAATTCACATAATTAGACCACATTTCTTTTTTCAAGTCATCACGCCACTTACTCCAAGATCGTGATGCAGCTATGGGTATTCCACCGTCTTGCGCATTATCTGCCTCGGGGGGAACGGGTTCTTTTGGTTCCTACAAATCAGGCTCCACTACATTAGCTGGATCGATATCTTTGAGAAAGTTGTGAATTGCACAACACGCCAATATTAACTTTGTGTGTGTCTTCACATCATGGAATGGTGTTTTCCTCACATAAGCGAACTGTTTCTTCAACAGCCCTATGATCCTCTCCACAACATTACGTAGCCTGGAATGCCGACAGTTGTACAACTCTTCATCAGTTTCAACAGACCGATGTCCTTGTTCTTACTCCCCACGATAAGGTGTGAGGAAGCCAGGACTTAATGCAAAGCCAGCATCCACAAGGTAATACTTACCTAAGAATAAGGTGTGAGTCATATGAGAGGGGAACAAAGTTTATGAAAAATATATTATTGGGTTTTTTGTGAAGAATGTATTACCAGGTGGAAAGGTTAATCTCCTTCCTTGACGAGTAATCGCACATCTCAACAATCGTCCATCATGCGCCGATCCTTCCCACCCAGCCAGAACGTAAGTGAATCTCATGTCGAACGTACATCCAACTAGAACATTTTGAGATATCACTCCTTTTCGATTACGATACCTTGGTTGATCATCGAGGGGCACTAAGGTGGGGAAGCTGGTACCATCGATTGCGCATACAACGTCCTAATTAACAATTTACTTGGTCAGTATTCCTTTCATTACCTTAAGATGATAAAATACGAAAGAGTTTTTCGTACCTTGAAATACTGATGCCAAAAGACATCACCACGACCGTCATTGAGGGGTGAGTTCTCAACAGTAGCATTGAAAACCACTTGCCTGTACAACTGTAGACAAACATTTAAGACCAAGTGGAAGTAATGGCTCAAAGTTTGTCCAGAACGCTTAAACTCGTGACGTGTTCTTCTACATCGATTGTCGTGACCAACTATAAGCAAGAACATTGCAACTTGTTCTTCAATCGACACGTTCCAAGAGTCGGTTAAACATATAGTCTTCAACCTAGCGCATAACCAATGGAATGCAAAACGCCTCATCCTCAATTGGTTATGGCAATCGTTGTCGTTATCGGTGTAGAACCGGGCTAAGGTTTCCCACACGATGAATCCTTATTATAGGTATAGGGAGCTCTGGACCTCTAGGAACACGTTCACGTCTTGTTGCAATATATTGCATTAACCAATCCACAACTACAATTACAACAGTAGCTGTAACGAAACGTTCATCCTTGCTAGACATTCTACAGAACATGTGGTAAGTTTAATTGGTTAATAATTTTAATTATTAGGAGTGTATCAATACGTAAGAGTGTTTTTTAAATCAAAAATTATTATAAACTGGTTAATAATTTACATCATCAATTTCATAAATTCATTACATAAATCTCACAGGACAAATAACAATTTAATTAACAATGGAATGACAACTAACCCCCAACATAACCAACACCAACTTTTTCATCAACCACATAAAGTCGTCCACCACAACAACATTGTTTAAGGGTTGATGAATGACTAGTGGAGAGAGAGGTGCTTGAGACTGAGCGACAAATTTGTAAGATTGACAAGAATGTTCAGACGGTTCTAGCGCATGAATGTAAGCCTGGAACATAAGATGATTGGGATCACACATAAGGCAGGAAGATTGACAGAAGCCACTTGTAAGTTGTTGCTGAAGCATATGTCTTGCTTCAACAATGGTATAAGCACCACGCCAGAACCCACGACGCACAACGTAATAGGAATACTTACCCATTATCTGAAAAGTGATAATTAAATGTTTTGAACGTAATGAGTTATCAACTTTCAATTTATTCAACTATACTTTCATATTTCATTTTTATAATTACAATTTCAGATTTTAAATTTTGTTAACATTATGAGTTACCATTACATCAATTTATTTCATATATAGTTCTCACAACTAATCAGGATGCTAGTCTGTACTATGTGTGTAATTCTAGAAATAACTCATACAATCTACATTTGTAGGAATTAATCCAGAATCTATAAACAATTAACAATCTATAAATGACAAAAAAATCTATATTAAAAAAATCTATAAACAATTAAACATCATTATATGTTAAAAACATTATTATATAATAAAAACAATCTAAACTCAATTCATAAACATTAGTTGTGAGCATTTACATGACAAAAATAATTCAACAAAACAGCATAAGATTGTGACAATATGAACATTTTAAACCTGCTTTCTAATCCCAACTAACACTGCTGACAAAAAAATATACATAGATACCTAAATATGCTTTCTAATCTCAACTCAACATGTTTTATAATCCCAACTAACACATGGTAAAAGAAATAACCAACCTTGAAAAGCGAAGGACGAGTGAAAGCGAGAAAGAGATGCTGCTAAAAAAAATTCATACATCACTACATGCATATAATTTTTAGAACAAATAAAATAAAACCCCAAATCAAAATCATACCTTTATATTATTAAGCGAAAATGCAAACGATACTGGTCTGCAAAAGAAAAACAAGTATCAACAAATCATCATCACAGTACTAGATATCAATCAAATAAAATGACACCATAACAGTATTTAACTTCACAGTTAATACCATTATAATAATCATTATACTTTCCAAAATCATGCAAATATTTCACTTCTTTAAACAAAACCTCAGATATCATTATAATTTCAAACAATTTTTATATCATGATATAACATTATTCTAGTTCACTCATGCAAACAGTTATTTCAATCAAATATGCATTTTAAACAAAGCAGTCAACATTGTGCATTTTTAAACAAAACTATAAAAAAACCCAACTTTATGTATCAGATCAACCTAATACAACATAAATTGTACATTTAAACATCCAATTTTACATGCATTAATATTTATAAAAGAAAAAACCAATTTATTAGGGTTAGGGTTTTGAAATTTTTTTAACTTCTCAACAAATCAGATTGCTCTTCAATTCAGCCTAAACAAAAAACAATTGGTTCATCAATTGTACTTGAAAAAAGATTTATTAAAAAAACCCAATTTGTTAGGGTTGCGGTTTAACATTTTTAAATTTTAACAAATTAGAAGCAATTGATCTTCAATTCAACCTAATAAAACACAAATGGTTCATCAATTTTACATGAAAACAACATTTATTAAAAAAAACCCAATTCGTTAGAGTCAGGGTTTTGAAATTTTTTATAAATTTTTAACAAATCAGAAATAATTGGGCTTAAAATCAATCAAATTTAACATTCAAACAACCTGAAATAAACATTCCAACAACAATATTTAAAAACCCCCCAAATTTTTAAAAATTAGGGTTCGAAATTTTTGCAAATTTTTTTAAAGAAAACAAGATATAAACGAAGAACAGAAGACAAGTACTTCTTGTTATTGTTATTGTCGTTCTTTTCTTCTGTTCTTCGTTTATAAGGAAAAGAAGAACAGTAGTTGATGAAGCGAAGAGAAAAAAAAAATGTAGAACGAAGAAGAATGGAGAAGAATGAAAAAGTTTACATACCTCAACAGAAGAAAAACTTGGTCGCCACTGGAATCACCATTGGAATTGCCACCTTGGTTGCCGCCATTGTTGTCTGAGAGAATAGGGTTGAAGTTTAGGTTTTCTTTTTATTTTTTGCTTATATACTTGGCAAAAAAATGAGGGTGTTGAGGCAAAGCAAATTTTGCCTGGGGGAGCTAGGCAAAATTTATCCGCTTTAATGCGGGAAAATGGGCTCACGTGAGGGTGTTCAGGCAAAATTTGTCATAATACCCGATTGGGTTATCAAATGCAAGCAAACGCAAAAATGCGGACAAATTCTTGTTTCCCACAGGAAAATCATGTTATCAAACACCACCTTAGGTATATACAGTAACGGTTCAGCCTACTTTTAGGTATATACAGCTCACTAAAGCCAACTGTAGAAAAAGAACCAAGCAATAATCCAAAGTTTAAGACTACTACCTTGAATGAGATTACTTGGAAGAAAAAAGCAAAATGTAAAGGCCCCAATATATTAATTCACTCCTTATGCAAATACACTTTTACTACTATTCATTGTTCAATTCTCTGAAAAAATTATATCCCAACAACAAACAATATCAACAAAACTCATCTCCCATTTTATCGGCAGCGGTCTGACATTTGGTTATACACCAAGAATTCAGTATACAATATGTCATGTTCAATCTTTTTTTTTTTTTTGCAATATGTTCCATACAATGAATAAATTAGCACCCGAAGAGGTACACCTTCTGCAAAAATTAATGTCCTCAAAAGAAAGAGTGTTGAATGTGATCCATCTTTCTAAAATAGCAGACTAAGATGCGGTCCACAGACAGAACATCAGCTTGATATACAAACCAAATAGGTTCCTCTACCTGAGAGGGCATATGTAGATTTTTTTTTCTGAATTAAGGGCATGTATCTTTTGACTTCTAGCATATAATGCCAAAAAGAACGGCGGATAGAGGTGACCTAAAGCACAGTTCTACTGTACTAACATGGCATGGAACTTAAAAATGTGTAGAAGAAGGTAGGCTATGCCTTTCATGTTTCTTGCTAGTGTCAAACAAAGCAGAAAACATGCTAAAGCATGACACAAAGTAAACAAACCTTGAAAGGAATAGTCTTCCCATCATCAGAAAGAAATGAGAACAAGATGGATTTAATGCATTTCGAAATCTCATCTTACAAGCTTGGATCCTCACAATACTTCAGTTTCCTGTCTATGGGCTTCATATCATCGCTTGAAGGCATTTTGAGTTTCAAAAGCTGTAAATAAATCAACAAATAACTGGTGTTATCAGGAAAGGATGGAGCTTAGCCCTGTCTTCAATACAGTTATATAAGTTATTAGTAGATGGCCCAGGCCAGCAGTAGCTTTTGCCCCCACAAAAAAAAAATAAAAAAACCTAGCTAACTATATTGGCGAAACTTAACATCAACTGAAAATTGATGACCAGCCAATAACCCAAATCAATCCATCTCTACAATATTAAACCCAAATCTAATCCCTAAAAAGAAAGAACAAAAACATTGCTTTTGAATCCTATACCTTCCAAGGAAAATCATTCATGGGGGCTTAAGCTGTAGTTTAAATTTGTTTCAAATGTGCTTGCTTGTTTTTCCGCTCGAGATACCTCATCCCTCAATGTACATTTCTCTTATATGTCATACACGAAATTGTATATACTGCTCAAAAAACAAATAAAGAGGATAAGATGACACACATATGGTACAGTACCGGAGAATATATCAAATTTGGAGATTCACCGCTCTGAACTGGTGTGCATAGACAGTTGGCAAGAGATGATTGTAACCAATATCTGGAAAAAGTATAGATTGGAGAAATTGAGTCATCAGTTGAGACAAACAAACACCTCTTACACCAAAAAAATATTAGCACATATTTGAAGGATAAGTTTATGGTGCAGTTCAGAACCTCTTGAAAATCAAGAACTCCATGTCCCTCGTTCGACCTACGCAAAGTAGCCAATGCTAACTGCAGAAATAACATTACAGAGAATTAACAAAGATGCTTCCAAAAACATTGGTCATTATCTCTTTCTAAGGGTTCTTTCTTTTTTTTTTTTTTTTTTTTCTTTTGCTTTCCCTCACCGATTGCCTTCCCATTAAACAATCTCCTCAAACACAGCACTTATAAGTTTTTTTTTTATATACATTATTTGAATAAGTCACAATTGTGTTGCATGTTCCACAAAAAAAACTTCATATGGAACTTAGATATGGTCAACTGAATGGTGTTAGTGGTACTTCAAGGCATTACAAAGATGAGAATACCAACACTAATACCCTGAAATTTGATTTCTTAGTAATTAGGAATGATTTAGGAGATCTACACATGTACACATCGCATCCTAATACAACTCATTCCAAATTACTAAGAATAAAATTTCAAGGCATTACAATCAGACTAGTGCCTTAGCGGGTGCTACGCACCGGTTAATTTTAATTTATCAGTGTCCAATTATCATTCGAGTTTTAACTTATTAATTTTATAAATTATTATAAATTACACTAAGAATTTATTAAATCATATGCAATCTATACTACTATTATAAACCTGAATAAAATTCAGGGGTAAGTCCTTGCTAATAAGAATTGAGCTTTAGAATTTTGTCACCTGATTCTGACTAAAATACCCTTTTAGTCATGGTTTTTTAGTAGTATAGATTATAGAATGAATGAATTCAGTCTCTTTTATATATATACTAGTAATACCCGTGGCGTTGTCACGTTCGCCAATTAATTGTATATTTCATAGTAAATTCTAATTTAAATGAATATATTTTGCTTGTTCTATTTAAATTGGATAACTATAAATTCACATAATTGCAGACTTTGATACTGACATTTGTTCTAGTCATTCAAATTTATATTGGTACAGTAAGGAGATATACGCAGAGGTTAGAGGCATAAGTTCATTCATGAAGATAAGGCATGGATGAGTATCACCAAATAGAACATTAAGTGATATATGACGCTAACCTCTATGGAAAAAATTGAATTGAAACCTAAAAAATAAAACAATCAAGACAATTCTATTATAAATTTGTGCAGATATATTAATAGAATATCGATATTATCCATAAATTTTGTACTTTGAATAGAATTGTTTTTCATGCCTTTTTTAGTTACACATCCTTTTCTTCAGTCTTCACCTCGAACATTTCATTCGTATATAAATTGATTCTTTTGTTTGTTATTTGTTTGCAATCCTTTTCTTCTAAAATCTTGTCTACACGATAGTTTTTATTCATGCATATGATCTGTTTTCTTTTATCTGTCCGACTAAAGTATCCATTTTTTTTATTTTTATTTTTTATATATCCATCACAACCAATTTCATTACCCTTGATGTAGTACCGATGACAAACTATGGTAGTGTTGTATGGAGTCTGCAATTTCTATAATGTAACTTAGTTGTACTTTGGTTGCTGAGTTTCATTGAAATATTATACATTAATACCAAAAAAATAAAAAAATATTTTGTTTGGTTTCAATCCATGTTTTAAAACAACAGATAATGATGTTTTAAAACAACAGATAATGGAAGTATAGGAACTCAATATATACACACTTACAGTCGGCGTTGACAATAGACCCAGATGAAAGCATTGAATTTTGACACATTAAATTTTTACAGATGTCTAATTTTCTAAGCTGGGGAGCAAAAATGGATTCCTAAAAAAATGTGTCTTTACTCTCAAACTACTCTAGACATGAGAGTGTGTCTAGAAGGTTTCCAACAATGGATGCAGTGGGAGCACTTAAATTGCTTAATAATGGCAAACTCTTTCTTCAAACATGTTGGAGTAAATAGTTTCCTACCAGGTAAGGCATATATGATCATCTATGTTGTGACCGTCCAATGGACCAATGTAGTGGAGATCCAGCTCCTGAAATAGTGATGAATTAGAATCACTGATCATCCCACATGTACATTCATCAACTTTAGCAGCTAGTTCATGCACAAGCCCTCCTATTTGCTTTGTAACTCCCTGCAACATTAAGTTGAAAGAAATTGAATTGAGTTCAAAAGATTCAAACATATCAATACATTTTCATCTATAAACCTTCTTTGCTAGCGCAACTGACCTTAACAACTTCTCTTAATTCTCTGAGGAGTGTACTGGACTACAACCTGCTGAGAGCGTTGGTTAGTGCTCCCACTGGTGGTATGGGATCATCAAGACTTGCAGTGGACAAAGAAACTTGTTTGTTGAGATAGAAAAGAATGCATCCAATGATCACTTCCAAAATAGACTCACCATCCAAAAGGAACACCTGCCAAAAATTACTTAAGTTAATAGAAGTTAGAATCATCCATAGAATTGTATACTCAGTAGCTCAGTAGATAAGTTGCATTGATCTAAATAAAATATAACGCACCGGAAGACTGTTCAGAAGATTAAAGAGACATGAAAAATGCAGGCCAACAACTTCTCTAGAAAATTTGGAAGATCCAAACCAATAAACTTCAATACCCAGCGAGGCTGATATGCAGTCAATTGAATTGAATTTTCAATGGAAACACATCTCCAATAAAACAAAAGTCCCACCATAGTTAGTTGCTCCAGGGCTCCCCAAAACTGAAAAATTTCTTCCAAGCAAAAAACATTCTGAAGAATAAGGGCGTTTATAAGAGATCTCAACCCACTTCAGGCCTGAAATCATGTTGGGCATAAGGCAAGCCTCATTCTGTCAGTTAAATGAACATATTCATGAACCTGTAGTATTGCCTACTTTAAACTAAGTGTAAGGTCCTTGTAATTCAACACTTCCCAAGTCTACCTGTGAACATCCACAACTGCTTCCATTGGTCCTATTTTCAAGCCATCCTTTACCATACTTATTCAGTTGGACAACATCTCCAATATTAAAACATTGCCTACCCTTTGTAGTGTTCCTATGCACATCCTTACTACTTATAGTGCTTACATCATCGAACGCATTTGTATCAAAGCATGGAACAGTTGAAAATGCAGTAAGACCATCAGGACAAAGTGAGTAGTTATCCACGAGCTGAATCTTATGGACTTTAACTTATGTAATAAAACTCTATAGTTGTAACTCTTATTAGATTTTTAAACAATAAGAACATTAGGAGATAATTAGGAACTTCACATTTCTAATTCAGAGAGGTCTAGTAAAACACATTTATAGTCTGATTATTCATTTAGCAGCTTGATCAGCTATAGAATTCTTGAAATTGAAGCATGTCAACAACTTCCATCTAATGTCAATAGGCATTGCAGTTATTTCTAATATTGCAGACTATTAGTCTAAATCCTGCTTATCCTTGGGTTGTCTTTGAAGCTACAGAAAAATTAATAGGATTGTAAATTACCCCTTACAAAGAACAAAATACTAAAGTACAAGTTTTAAACCCAGATAAAAACAATCAATAATATTTGAGGATCATACGAATTCGTACACTTAAGGATTCTTAATAAAGCAAATATTAATAGATGTAGATTTAGAGTGGAGAGCCCAGTCATAAACCAACGAAAAAAAAAAAAAAAAAAAAACTAAGATAAATCTAACAACTATATTTTCACTGTTTGCGCTTAATTGATATCCCAGTTTCCGTTGTATTGTAGCCTAAGGAATATTGATCTTCAATATAAGTTGACATACTTGCACTATGATCAGATGTAGAATATATTTTGGAAAAATTGGTCAAAACCCCTTATGTTTTGACCGGCTTTGGCGTAAACCCCCCAATGTTGTCCAACCTTGGCGTTAACCCCCTTCCGTTAAACACCCCCCAAGTTTCTGTCCATTCAAAGTTTGTTTACCCATTATACCCCTAATTCAAACGATTTGTCAAAACCCCCAAATGTTTGCTTACCTATTATACCCCCAAATTCAAATTCAAATTAGTGAAGTTAGTTTTGATAACCAATTTTTGGGGGTTTAGACAAATCATTTAAATTAGGGGTATAATGGGTAGTCAAACTTTGAATGGATGGAATGTTAGGGGGGTGCTTAACGCCAATGTTGGACAACATTGGGGGGTTCACGCCAAAGCCGGTCAAAATTTGGGGGGTTATGACCAAATTTTTCATATATTTTGTATAACAATTTTATGTAGATGATTTTGTGTCAGAGATAGAGAAAAAGGTATATGCGAAAGATCTTCTGAATATTTTTTTATCATGAACCTGTTGTTTTCAATTTTATTCTCTATATATGGTGTTAGCATTTACTTGTGGAATTATTATAGAAGATCTAAGGCCAAAATTAACTTTCTATTATCCCTTAGTGTGATAACAACGCGCAAGTTGACGGACAATATTCTATTTTATGATTTTCTTTAGTCGCCATTTTTGTGAACCAAAGTTAGCTACATGTGATTCCTAATGCTACATTGAATAGGTACACTGAAGTAATGCTACACTGCACTATCTTGAAAATTTAGTAATCTGACATGCTACATTCTGTTAATTATGTATTGTAGTAAGTACTTCTGTCACCGCGTTAAATTGGATATTTTTTTTTTTTTCTTGAAGTGGCATGCAACATAACCCCAGATAAAAACAATCAATAACATTTGTGGTTAATCTAGATTATACCCTTAAAATAAGTTGTAGTTAAAGGAAAGGGAGCTAAGAGATAAAAACAGGATGAGAAACAAACCTCTATAAGACCAACTAAATTGATTGAAAGCAAGAAACCTCGATGAGTAACTAAATTGCTAAACTCTACAACAAACAGAAGACATATTAGAAGAAAATTCAATTAGCTTACTAATAGTGCAAAATTAATGAAAACAGAAGATCACACCAACTTATTAGAAAATAGAATTAAGCTTACTAATTGGATCAGAAGACAGAAGACAAATTAGAAGAGGATATCTTCAAAATGACATCGGAAACAAAAGACATGTTAGAAGAAGATGCACTTAGCTAACTAATTGGATCAAAACAAAATAAAAATGACTACTGAAGATCACAACACATAATGCACCTTAGCCAATGGAGGACAATTAACTATAATATATGTCACACGTTAGACCAATGCATTAGGCGAGTTTCACAAATAATCTACAGATAAAAGAGTGATTGAGCTTACTGTAATTCACCTCATTTACAATTTTGAGACCTCAACGGTCTTTACATACTAATATTCCGTACTGGTCTTTACATATTTTTGAATACTATATCGTCTTTATGATCATTGAGAGAACTAATCTAACATGTACATGACGTTAAGACACTGGTAGAGGATTAAGAAACTATATTGAAGAGGTTGAAGAGATGTTTTCAAGTGGTGTAAATGTAAAGCACATGTACACGACACAAGCTACAATATTATTGTCCATGTGAAGGGTTCAGAGGGAGGTATTGTAACGATCTGGGCTCTGTCTCTCACCTTCTCGGTCAAACTGCTAGATTTCCAAAAATCAATCTATGTTGCTAATCATAAATAAACCAATTGACTTATAAAAACCAAAGTTACTAAACATTGTGTAACATCCTATCTTCGGTACTCCGGTACTGTAGTAGAGTAGTCTGATGTATACTCCTGAGGAATTAAAATAATACCTGGGAGGCGTGTTGAATATACTCTTACCAATTAGACACAACTCAAATTAAGAAAATTTATCACTTCCTACCCATAATCATTTGAAGAATAAACATGGTTCTAATGAAGCTTTCAACTACAAAGAAGAGCCAGACTATCTGAAAATTAAGATAAAATATTAAAATTTATTGATTTATGTTGTTAATTTTCAAGCTTTTGTGCCTCATATGCTATCATATGAGCTGCTCTATAGGCAGGTTATGCCGCTATATGCTACTTATCATTATAATATGATTCCTAGCTTTTGCTTTGAACATCTTAGAGCATCTCTAATGCACGGTCTAAATTTAGCATGCCACATAGGTGACACATCAACATTTATACCATTTTCTAAGATTTTGCAACCTTCTAAATTTAGAACTTTTATTTTAAGACTAATGCATATAAACTTTGCACCCTTCTATTGATGTTAAAAGTATAAAATAAATGGAGAAGAAAGAGACTATTGATGTATTTTCTAAAAAATATAATAAAGAAATCATTTGTTAGAATAAAAAAATCATTTGTTAGAGATAGAAGGTTGTATATTTTGTTCCAAAATGAACCATACTTATAGCAGATGTATTTATAGCATGAGTTATAGCATATGCATTAGGGACCAAATTATAGCAAAAGCTATTTTTAGACCGTACGTGCATTAGAGATGCTCTTATATGATTATATCATCTTTATAGGCTGCTATATATAGTAGCCTATGTAGTAACCTATACACCAACCATTGCTTAATGCCTACAGCAGTTTGCATTCCACAACTTGTCAAAATGAGCTAAAGTGTGTAACCAGAACAATATGGAACTGTGAATGAAAGATATACAATCTTTTAACCTGCTTTGAAAAGATCAAGAATGGGTAATCCACGGGGAAATGTTGGTCAAAAGGTCATAGTAATACCCATGGCGCTGCCACGTTTGCCAATTAATTAATGAATTCAAATTTAGATGAATATATTTTGTTTGTTCTATTCAAATTTGATAACTATAACACAGAGGCCATGTTTGGTTACTATGCCAAATTTTATCAAAAAATTTAGCTTAATTAAATATGGTTCATGCAAAAGTTTGATGGCTTTATAACCAAATCTTATATATAAATGATGCAAAATTTTGATGTCATTTTCAAAATGCAAAGATTTTTCATTCTTTTCATATGAAGTTGGTGGGAGATCATCTATGATTTTGTCATATATATGCTATATATAGGTAGGGGACCAAGGTTTTGAGTTAATGTAGATGGGGGCCATTAAAATGAAATACTTAATTGAGGAAGAGACCAATCTAGTTACAGGGTCGTAAACATTTGCATTTTTGCAGCCCAACCAAGCAGGGCCAGAACTGAAAACTTTGATACTGGCAATTGTCATACTCATTCAGATTTAGGTATATTATCGGTACGGTAAAGAGATATACACATGGGTTAGAGGCATAAATTCATTCACGAAGAGAAGGCATGTAGGAGTGTGGCTAAATGGGACATTAAGTGATGCTGTTTGGACTTTGACCACACTTCCATGAACCAAGGAGAAGTGAAATGGAACTGACAGTTTAGAAGAACTCTGCGGTCATGAGAAGAGGCTAGTGTGGTAGAATTATAAAGAATATTGATTAGCGAAAAACTATCAGATGAGAAAGACTCATGGCTATGGAAGGATACCAATAGTGGGAGGTTGACATTTTTTTTTTTTTTTTTTGATTGACAAATTTGAAGACACAACTGCAACAAACGGGAACAAACAGGAACATAACCTAATGTCTTTCATTATAAAGTGGAAAATGCGGGATTTGGTTTTTAAAGATGTCAACTTGGAATCTATTAGAACTGACACCATATCAAATACTAAATATAAAACATGAGTTCAAGATTAATTCTAAATCTAAATAAGTATAACACAAGAATTAATTGGCAAATTAAACTTAACTAAATTATAAAAAAATGTTGCATTAGTTGTATACTAAAATCCAAATACTCTTAAAACAAATATAAAAAGTTAATAGCTTGTACAATGATAAAATGTAAATGGTGTAATAGAACATCCTTCTCCTATTTTCCTCACTACAAAACAGGCAAGTCTTCACTTTATTGATATTTTCAGCAGCCACTCATATTATATATAATTAGTTCTTCGTTTTCTGACATATCATGTCCTTCTCCTTTTTGTCAACTTCGTTTTTGTATACACAATCTGCAATATTATAAATTTAATTATCTATATATATGAATAGTAAAACACATCAATATGTTATTGAAGTAATTAATATATATTTTTAATATTAGGGTTTTTTTTTTTTTTTTTTTTTTGTATGTATATGGGGCAAAAGGCACCTGTCTTTCAAGAAGCTGATTATGAGTTCTGTTGGCATGTGAATTATTCTATTTTTCCTTGATCATAAGAGATATACTCTGAATGTGAACTGACATTAGGATAGGATGCATCTGTCAGGTTGTGTTTTTTCGTATTTGTGTGTATAGACTATAAAAGATCATAAAACTAAAATGATGATCAGTGAATGATGCTTCATAACATTATGGTCTTGTAAATCTTATCTCTAATAAAATTTGTAAAGAACAAAAGGAAGGAAGAGACAGTCAAGAAAGTATGAGAAACTGCACATAACCCAAACCATATGGGTTAAAGAATGAACTTTAAAAGTGTTGCATCAGCTGTGATATCAATCATCTCTGTCTCTCTACTTACCATTGTTTTTATCCGTGATGTGTACATGGTAATGGCTTGAAAAATCACTTATGTCAATATATATATAGCTATGCTCTATGCACATACATTACCGATTTATCAGAAGATACTTTGTGTCTCTTCAGTTCTTAATCAGATCTGATGATCTTATTTATTGATTGATTTTAATTTTTTTTTTATCAAAGGTAGAAGTATATATGTCAACAGTATGGAATTACAACCCCGAACCGCAAGTATAATACTCCGTCAAGTAACATGGTAAGCACCATGCAGTATATTATATATCCAAAGGAGACCTGCAGACCCCAAAAATGCAAGTTATCTCAGTCCCACTGTGCTGGACCAGTTTCTCAGCAAGTCAGGGAAATGATGCTTACTGCGCTCTTTTAGGCTGTCCACCTGCAAGGCCATCCATGCCCACAACAGTGTTTTGATCCTTTTGGTTGCCTCCTCTATCGAGAACCTTGTTTCTTTCAAAATCACTTCATTTCGCATTGTCCAGAGGTACCAAACCATCCCATATGGCAACGAACCCAGACCTGTACGATTTAGGCCACTGCTTGAAGACTGACATTTGGGTACCAACTGTGTTGCTTCTTACAGTCACTTGCCAGGTTCTGCGAGATTTCTATAGCCTTTATACATCTCAGAAATAGGTGTGGTATGTCCTTCTCATCACTGTTACATAGTACACACCCATCTCCTTCAACCTGTCCACTGTTAAGATTCTCCTCCAAGCTAAACACCATATGAACTCATTGCCAAGACGAACATCACTTTGGTCGGAAACCCAAAGTTGGTATAGTAGAAGGACATTTGAAACCATACTCACTCCCATCCATCCTCCTTATTCAAAGAAACCTCCTCAAGGGTGAGATTATTTAGATATATATTCTATTTCAAGTCTCTCACTTTCTCTAAAGATAATTCTACTTAAATGTCGACTCCACCTCCTATCCCCATCGCAATGATCATTGAATCCAACAGAGACCCACAGTCGCAGCTTGGAACTATGAACTAATATATGGCCATATCTTCTGTGGGTACAGGTGTGTCACCCCTTGTATAAAGTGACTTACTACAACCTTCATCCTTGGAAGAAGTTGAACATCGGAATATACTTTTATAAATAGGTACATGTACTTGGATAATGAAATGGTTCACTTAGGCAAAAACCTATCTGCTTCAAAGATTTTTTGGAGTATGACTAAGTGTAATAGTAACAGTTGATATGCAAGTGACTAAAAAAGCCAAATCCATTCCTTGTATGGTTCAACATCCAAGACTTTTTTCCTTCATTGTTAATAAAGGGATTAGAGGAAGAGAGAAACAAATTCAATATTAATGAACTAACCAAGAGTACATACCTTAAACTATCTTTGAGAGTGTTTTCGCTGAGACAGAAACAAAAGGGAAAAAAAAGGTCGATTGTTGAAGCTTTAGGAAGAAGAAGCAAGATTGAGATTGTACGTTGGATTTGAATCGGTTAACGAAGAAGAAGAAGATTATTGAAGGTGAAGGAGATTGATTTGGGTTGGGATAGAGATTTTCATGATGGTTTATGAGCCGGAGGAGAAGAACAGATTGAGATTTAGCATGAGTTGTTTTATTGATTAAGGTTTAGTAAATAGAGGAGTCATAGACGAAAAGTTTAGTGAAGAGGAATTAGTCTTAGTCACGCTTTAGAAAATCCTAGTCATACACATCCATCCTAGTCACACTATTATTAATCCTAGTCACATTAATTATTATTCCTAGTCACACTAATTTAATCCTAGTCATATTAAATATTAATCCTAGTCAAATTATGCACCCTTTGCTGGTTATAATTTATATTTATATATATATATATTTTAACAAAATATGTTTAAATTTTTTTTTATATATATTTTAACAATAAAAATAAGTATCAGTGAAGATAAAACCAACATTTGAGCAAATAACCAACACTCACCTTCAATATTTGTAAATGGTCATTTGTTTGGCAGAAATCCTAGAGAATCAATGACACCCCTCAACCATAAAATAATATAATTACAAAGCAATAAATTATTTACACTATGGAATATGGATGTAAAATGATCAAATGTACTCGATTTTTGTTTTTAAATATATACTAAAATTAAAAGTGTAGCGTAAAAGTAATGTCAGCCCTAATGATACTATAAAACCAAACCAATTATATACAATTCGTTAGAAATGATACAATTTAAACATGTTCACACTCACCTCTATCTCGTCAATAAAACCTTCGATTGACGGTTATGGTGCATACACAACAAGATCAAATCCTAGACTCTGCAAAAGAGGTTGTTTTAATATTCCCAGTCTAACTAAATGAGAATACAAAGGAGGCAACTAAAGCTTGTAAAACATATTTCATACCTGTAAACCTAAGATCTCATTGTTGAGAATCATTTGATTATAGTGGCTAATCCCTTTACCAAGCTGCTCCGCTGATACATGATTTTCTTTTATCTTATATGATGCATGTATGCACACTAATCTGCACTAGAGAACAGGTAATTCAGTTATGTGACCGATAGATAATATAATGAAGCATTACGTTTCTGGTTTTCTCACTAATTGTTCTTCTTTTATTGGGTAGTTAAGCTGTCAGAATACAAAAGTTTAGATTAACATTCTACAGAAGAGAAATAAGTGCATCTGAATACACCATGATGGATATTATCACTTATACAAATGTAGTTGTTTTTCCTTTCATTTAGAGTATTTCGATTTTTTGACAAACAGCACATCAAAATCTTTTCTATTACTTAATATTGCCATTGCATTTTAGAGGGGAGGAGAGACTAAAGTATATATGAAATCACACCTTACATTATATTTTGGGATGATGCTCCATTACGGACCATTGCAAATAGAAACTTTTAAAATATACGATGGTTGTTCCCCGCAAATAAGTGAACACATTATAATCTCAACAACAACAAAAAAAGACAAAAAGAAAAAAAAAAAAAAAAAAAACAACAACAACAAAGAAAGTATACCTGAATTTTCTGTGGAAAGGCTCAACACACTTCCTGAATCTGTACTCATAGAAGACTCGCATAAATTTTCTGTGGAAAGGCTCAATACACTTCCTGAATCTGTACTCATAGAAGACTCGCATAAGTCCTTCCATACTGAGTGGCTTGATGGGGAACACTTTTCAGATAAAGATACAAAGAAAATGAGAATTCTAAACAAAAACCATAACAAAATGTTGGCAAGAGAATAACTTCCACTAAATAACAACAAAACTTCCAAGATATTACAAATAATTGATGAAGAACACGATTAGATGTCAACCATTTGATATGGCGTCAATTAAGGTCTTTCTCCAGGGTTAGAAAGAGAATTTGGGTTATCATGAAAGAATGAAATTAAACCAAATGAAAGAACTAAAATCTAAATAAACTTAGATTACACAAATATGTCCAGGATCGAATATGCATAAGGTATTGGTCACAAAATAAAACAAATAAAATAACATACCTTATAACTTCTTCATCAACAAAACCATAGCTTGACTTCTCTCAATTTCTCCTTAAATCTACCTAGGTGATGGTCCCTATAATTGTAGAGATTGAGTATTGAGAGGGAGCTATGGAGTAGAGTACTTATATAGTCTTCCATCAAGACCTTTGAGTTCTTCATAATAACGAACACTACTAATAATACTACTTAAATTATTACAACTTACATTGTAATGTGGAAAGCCAAAAGATTATATCAATTTAATTTAGACTTAAACAAATGATTATTGGGCCACAATTCTAACATTCTCCCACTTGGACCGATAACCATTTGGGCCATAACTTTAATAATCTCCCACTTGGCCCAAAATAAGTGTTAACCAAAATTTGATAAAAAAAACAATAAAAGTTTTGAATCACATCAAAATTGTGATAGCGCTATAATCCAAAATCATTAAATTCTTAACTGAATCAAATTCATGATATGAGTCATGGCAATCACATGTTCCATTTGACACAATTCCTTCCATGTACTACAATATCAAGTAAATTCAATCCAACCAAGGCTTAAATTTGCTCCAACTAAAATGCTCCCACTGAAATTCTGTCTTGTCATTGACAAAATATACCTTTACACATTAAAAAATTTGTGCACATAATTATATCAAAGGTATAAATAGCAAAATCAAAATTATTGTGATCACTACAAAATTTCCATAATTATAAAATCCATATAAAAAATGAATTACTTATTACAAAAATATTAAATAGTAATTCAAAAAATGGTTTAAATTTATCAAAAATTTCTTGATTTTGCATCTTCTTCACAACAAGAAACGTATAGATTGAATTTTATACTCTTGTGCTAGAAGTAGACAATAAAATTCTTTGAAATGATATTGAGAACCTAATGTCTTGAGATAGGTTCACATAATAATAACTTATATCATGATCGAAGAAAATTAATCATGTTTTGAATAAAATTAATATCTAATTAAGATAAATTACCTTAATGAGTTATCGACTGCAACGCCAAAACCTACCTTTGGATCCGGGAACTAGCTTGCTATTGATTCACTCTACAAATAAATCTTAAATATGAATAAGAATGACAATTGAACTCTCTCAACTAGTTCAATTCCATGCCTTTGGGCTAATGGTTTCAAACTAATTAAGATTAATATTTATCACTTTATTCCACCTCCAAATAATTGTACAAATAACCTTTGGGTCAAAGACAATCATATATACGAAATGAGGTGTTAAACAATTGATATCAAATAACTTACCAAATTAACTCAAATTTATATTAAATGTATAGGCCGCTTTGGCTACTAACGATACACCCAATATACTTTAAAAATCTGGTAAAATTAAAATTAGACTCATAAAAGTCTATATTTCTACTAATATGGTTTGCTATGAAAATATAATCAAACCTTATGTTATCGTTACAATACGTGATTATTGTAACAAAATATTCAAAATCATCTAAATTGAATAAAAAATTAAAATCACAATTCTAAAATTTAAGACATCATTATGCATCCCACTAAAATTATATGATAAAAAATTATTTGATCCAATATCTATAATTAAAAAATGAGCATAGGCCGCTTTGGCGACTAACAATGCTCGAAAAATATAGAATTGATCATGTATATATATGATATGAGATGCCAAATATTGATGCCTAGCTTGGATTGTATTGAGAATAGAAAAGAAATTATGCTACAAAAGCAACAAAGATTTAATAACGAAAAGTTGTCCAAAACATCTCAATAGAACAAGAATTAGAAGAATATTTGATGTTCAATTGCATACATCGAAAATATAACCCAGGATAGAACTAAGATGTGGAATTAAATAAAATTGGTATATATATTTTCTTGATATTCTCACAAAAAAATATCTAACAAAATTTTGTAAATAACTTTACAAGTGATTGAAAAAATAAATATCAATTAGGAAAACTCAAATTATAAATTCTATATCAATATTCATATGAAAAATATTGTGAAAATTGAATATGAGATTTTTGAAAAATGAGAAGAATAAAAGAAAATCAAATAACTTATGATATTGAACCAAAACCATTATGCATTTTGAGGCGACTGATACCAAATGAAAGAATGAAATTAAACCAAATGAAAGAACTAAAATCTAAATAAACTTAGATTACACAAATATATCCAGGATCGAATATGCACAAGGTATTGGCCACAAAATAAAACAAATAAAATAACATACCTTATAACTTCTTCATCAACAAAACCATAGCTTGACTTCTCTCAATTTCTCCTTAAATCTACCTAGGTGATGGTCCCTATAATTGTAGAGATTGAGTATTGAGAGGGAGCTATGGAGTAGAGTACTTATATAGTCTTCCATCAAGACCTTTGAGTTCTTCATAATAAAGAACACTACTAATAATACTACTTAAATTATTATAACTTACATTGTAATGTGGAAAGCCAAAAGATTATATCAATTTAATTTAGACTTAAACAAATGGTTATTAGGCCACAATTCTAACATATCATCCTGTTTGCGATACTGTGGGGCATTTGGTCAGAGTGGAACCCGCGACTCAGGGAGTTCAGCGCGAGTTAGATCGTACCATTCTTGATATTAAAGGGTTGGTATCCCTCTGGGGTAAGAGATGGCAGGACTATGGGGAGATTCCTTATTCTACATTTGTGTTCTCGCGTGAGTCTGTTTTGAGTGAGGATTATTGTAGCTTTGAATTGTATTTCCTTTTAGTTTATTTTGTAATCTTTTCAGTTGTTGACCAGGTATATCTCATCCCTTGGCTTTGTTTGTATATAACTCTTCTTACGTTAATATATAAGCTCTTTTCACCTCTCAAAATAAATAAATAAATATAAGCATAGCATGATTATATTCAGCTCAGTTTTGGTTCTATTCAGCACATGTGGCAGGTCATAGGGCAATGATGCAACAGTGCATATATATCGTTGGATAGACTAAATAAGAGCAAAAACAGTTATAATAAACATCTCAAGTGCAAATTTTTCTTACCTCACTTAGCAACTTAATTCTTTATTGCACTTCCTTTTGCATAGAACAATTATACAGAAAGTTTCACAAATCTGAAACAGAAAAAAGTTGTTCTGAAAATTAGAATCCTACACTCCAAGAGTTAGCAAACACTCTCAATTATAAAAATGCAAATCTTGTCGACATATTATTAGAAGACAGATTCAAAATGCACAAAAGTTAACAAAATGTGCCAATTTCTATAACAGCAGCAGGTTTTGAATATTTGGGGATTGTTAAGACAGTAATAATGCTGAGGTTAGACTTTAGAACTCGCCGGTGGAGACCACCCGAACCTGGAATAGATGGTTGAGCCAAAGGAGTTCCAGGGCACTTGCTTTGGCATTGTTTTCAGAAATTGCAAAAGTGAGCTTCATATTGAAATAAACTTGTGTGTTATCCAATATAAAGCTCTAGCAGAAAACTTCCAAGTAAAATCAGTTCCCATTGAGATGGGATTGAGATGGGCATTACTAACTACATGTGTTTCTGTCTAATACACCATTACACCCTTTTGCAATTAAGCTGGAAACCACATTCCCATTAAGATGAGAAGCAACACAAAATAGAATGATACATTCTTTAATAGCAAAGCCAAAGAAGAAAAAGGCCAGTGTTCAAATACAATAACGAAAAACAGAACAAAATAAAAGACCATCTTGTGGCAAACTGAAGAATCACAAGAGTATGACTTACAATGGAGAGTGTATTAACCTATTTCTAGATTAATGCACTACTAGATCAGGTCGTTAGGAGACTTGACCAAAGGGGAAGTTTTAGATCGGGGTGGCTGCACCTCGTTGAGATTGAGATTGCCTACGTACTCTTAGCTCGAGGGGATTGAACTTAGAGATCAAGCCATTGTAGTTTTGTTCTTATAGAAGGTAGAAAGGCGTGGATCGTGGATCTTGCAGATTCTCCGTCATCATAATGAGGATTAATTGTGTAACGTGCGAGGATCATCCCTGTGAATTAATTATGTAACTGACGAGGATATTTTGTGCATCGAATGAGAGCACGTGTGTATTAGCAGGCCGCTGCTCGTTATGAGATCGAGTTGTTGTGGTCGAGCTACTAGCAGGTAGAGATCGTGGCGACCTGATGGATGAATGACTGTGCCACGTGGCTGCTTTTGATTGGTTGGAGTATGTAGTACCCCTACATAAGCCCCCTCTTTTTAGGTCGGATGTATAAGTCGGGCTGAAAAGATTAAGAACTCTGATCGATGCTGATTTATAGTTTGCTTTTTGAATTTGTGGACGTGGCAGTCATGCAGGCTTGACTATACTAATCATGGCGCTTTTACGGGGAAGTGGAGGATTTTCCTCGAGCAGCTAGCTATGCAGTTATGGCAACTGACGCACTTCTGGCTTGATATAGTGTTTGCGTGGCACGTGGGTTGATCCGACGGTGGACGTGAATCACTTATTAAGTGGAAAATAACTGCAATATTATGGTTTCTGTGGTCGATCTCAGCCGTTCACCTGTTTCGAACCGATGGCTGGGAGTACTTGTGCTACGGTATTCAAACTGTAGCTCTCTTGAGAAGGGTTTACCTATCTCGCCTTTATTTGAATTGCTGCCGCTTTTCTCTTGCGATCTGAAGAACTTTGAGAGCTCGTGAGGTTAGTTTTCTTCTCCTTCTTTTCTTTTATCTTCTGTTTTCTTTTCTGTTGTTTGAGAGAAATGTCTGACGCGAGTGACTCTCAAAATGATAACTTGAGTGGTGGTGAGGAGTATGAGTCTGAAAGGACTCAATCTGAACCCTTGTCTCCCGTTCATGGTGTGGACTCTGATAGCCCCCAGAGTAGCGGCTCTCATGGGGCGGATACGTCTGACGAAGAGATGGTGGAAGGAGACGACGGTTCAATGTGTAGAGTAGTGAACCTGAAGTATGTAAATAGGCATATTGCATTTAGGAAGCAATATGGGCTTGGCTCGATTGAGCATTTGGAGATTAGATTTTTAGGAGAACGTTTACTTTCTTCTGATTATCGACCTAAAAATCCTTACTCGACTGTTTTTATCTTGGCCCAATTCCGAGCTGGGCTAAGGCTGCCATTGTCTTGTTTGGTGGTCGACCTGTTGAATGCTATTGGTCGAGCTCCTTGCCAGATGAATGGCAATTTCTGGAGAAACATGAGGGTAATTGACGACCTCAATAAGCTGCATAAGTGGAACATTACTGTAAGTGATGTATTGGACCACTTCAGCTTCAAACGTTCTTAAAAGGCTGATTTTTCCGGCTATAACATGCAAGTTAGGCCAGAACGTTTGCCTTTGATCTATCCGGTAAGTAGTGAGCCATGGTGGAAAGATCCCATGCTGATTACTGGGTCGATCGTTGAAGGGAGTACCCAGTTGCGTTATGTGGCTAGAAATGATGCTCGTAAGTTTCTGGTCTTTAGTCTTAAGAAAGTAGATGATTTTCCTTTTTGATGATTTTGCATCTTTATTGCAGCGATCAGGGACGATCATCTTTTGAGGAAGAATAATCTGCAGTCCGCTTTGAACGGTTTTGGTTTCTTGGCTGACAAACGGAAGATAAAGCTCTTACCCCACCTGAAGGAGCATTTTATTCCCAAAGGTGGTCCAAAAACCGTTGAAGAAGAGCTCGAGAGGAGGAAGTCGCTGAAGAAGGCCTATATGTCGTCTGTACATAAAGCTGAGGTTGGGCGTTCTGGTGGTAGTTCGCGTGCTGGAGAGAAGGAACGAGCTGGTGGTAGCTCCAGGCCTGAGGAGAGAGAGCGATCTGGAAGCACTGCTCGGAGGTCGGAGAAGGAACGATCTGGTGTTAGTTCGCGTCGGGGGGAGGTAGTGGCGAGCCCCCCAGTCGCATCCCCTCCGGCCTTACTTCCCAAATTTCCTGACTTGTCTGGGAAGAAGAGGTCACTTTCAGGGAACCTGAAGTTGATGGAGCCTCCAACTATGCCATCCCCTGCTCCTCAAAAGTTCGTGAAATCTTCTGAGCCTCCTCTTAAGTCCAGGAAGACTGCTGCTGGGCTTTTGCACAAAGGCAAGGGGGTATCGTCTGAGTTTCGCCCTGGGCCGTTTGATTATTTGGATGGCCGCGGTGAGAAGCATGTCGTGTATGATAACGACAGTGCTATTGACGACCCCTGCGTTGCCCGGGCTGTGAATGAGGATATCGTCTTGGATGCTGATGCTCGAGCAGTGAAGTCGCAGACTTTGTTGGTGACCTGCTCAAAGATAAACGCGTCGCTGTCTTTGGTGAGTATGATCATAAGTCTCTCTTTCTTTTTTTTTTTTTTTTTTTTTTTTTGTGCTTAGTCATTGCTGACTAAACTCTGTTTGCACTTGCAGCTCAACGCAAGCTTCCAGGAGGTGCGTTTGGTTGCTGAGGTTGGTGCTCGAGCTGAGATTGAGCTGAAGGACCTCAACGAGAAGCTCGAGCAGACAAAGAATGTTGCTGTTATTGCTGAGTGCAAGGTGAAGGACAGGGATGCGCAGGTCGCGGCGTTGAAGGAGATGGTGGAGCAGTTAAAGGAAGATTCTGCTGCTGCTAAGGCTTCTGCTGAACACTGGGAGCACGCATGCCGAGAGAATGGCGCAGCGTGGAAGGCCTACTGCGACAACTTGAAGGAAGCTTTGATGGGGTCGCCCGAAGGAGAGGAGACGCGAGGTGGTGCCGATGGAGCTTTGGTGCCAGCTCAGGACGCCTTGACGGGCCCTAATGACCAGGTCGCCAGTGGCCGTACGGAGATTGATGGTTCCATCGACCAGTCTGTGCAGCAGTGAGCTAGTCCCAGTACCGACCTTCTTGTATTGGGTAACCTTGTGCAAAGTTTGCTTCTTGCATTCCTTGTTCTTGCAGTGAGTCTTCTTTGGCTTTCCTCAAAACAGTCTTCTGAGTTTGTGAGGTCGAGTAAACAATCATTTGTTTTGTTTGGAGTTGTAATGAACAGCAGTAATTGATAGTTTATTTGATGAGCTTGTAATTAAGCCGTTCTGATCAGCTAGTTTCCAGGGAGTCCTGGTAGCTCGTTCAGAAGGCAGGTAGACGAGATGAATGGCTGCAAGCAGGACGAACTGAAACAGTTCTTCTTGTATGCCTTAGTTTAACTTTGCTTTTACCTGTAATGGTTAGAATCTCATCAAGTAAAAAGAAATTTCAATGATTTACCTTACATTGTCATTCTTGTTACGTTGTCTGCTTGTATGAGTTTTGCAAACAAGTAGTGATCATAGTGCTGGACCTGCTGGTGGATGAGGACGTATGCATGGTTGCTTGATTGTACATGGGTCGTGGGAATGATGTGACCAATGCACCAAGTTAAGTTGCAGATGTTTGAACTTAACAAAATTAAAATTATCAAATGGACTAGATTTTTGATAATTTGTAGGTCGAGGGATTAGACCTTTGGGAGCCATTCATGTTTGAGCCGAGATGAAGGCGAGAAATGAGTTTATATATTGAAATGTGATAAATAGATGCTTACATTTCATTGATAAAACTTCTTCAAGTGATAAGCATTCCATGGGTTCTTAACGATCTCCCCTTCTGGTGTTTGAAGACGATAAGAACCGTTGCTTTGGACCTTGGTAATGATGTAAGGGCCTTCCCAATTGACATTGAGCTTGCCAATAATATCCTTCCTTTTGTTGTGGAGATCGATTCTGAACGACCAGACCTGATCGTTAAACTCTGTGTCGACCAGAAGGGATTTGGTCGTTCCGAATGTTAACTCGGTGGGAATAACGGCCTCAACTCCATAGCAAAGATTGAATGGTGACATCCCTGTGGATGTACGAGGGGTTGTTCTGTAAGCCCATAGGATGTTTTCCAACTGTTGTGGCCATTGATCGTGTTGATCTTCGAGCTTTTTCTTTAAGTTGTTCAGAATCTGTCGATTTGCAGCTTCGACTTGGCCGTTGGCTTGTGGATATCTAGGTGTTGACCTGGAATGTTCGATTTTCAATAGCTCGTAGAAAGCTTTGATGTTTCTGCCAACGAACTGAGTGCCATTATCCGTTACTATTCGTTTTGGTAGACCAAATCGTGTGATTATGTTTTCCCACATGAATCTTTGAACATCGGCTTGAGTGATGTTGGCGAGTGCAACGGCTTCTACCCATTTTGTGAAGTAGTCAATGGTGACTAGAACAAACTTCTTTTCAAATTTCTTTTCTTTGATAAAAGGGCCCATGATATCTAGCCCCCACATGTGAAATGGCCATGGCGCAGTGATGCTGATTAGATCGTTTGGATGTTGATGCTGGTTATCAGCAAAACGCTGACATTCTTTACACTTCAACACAAATTTCTTGGCATCTTCTTTCATTCTTGGCCAGAAATACCCCTGGGAGATCGCTTTATGAACTAATGTTCGACCTCCGGAGTGGTTTCCGCATTCTCCTTCATGGATTTCGTGGAAGATGATCTGGCCATGCTTGGGAATCAAGCACCTTAACAACAGACCGGTTGCAGATTTTCTGAATAGCTTACCCTCATGGAGTTTATACATAGTGACTTTATGTAATAGTTGACTGGCCTCCTTTTTGTTAGATGGGAGCACACCAGTTTGAAGGTAAGTGATGAAAGGTTCCATCCAAGTTCCTTGGATGTCTGCTGGAGTTGTGACTAGTAGATCGCAGATTTGGTGAACGCTTTCTTCTTTGAATATATATGCAGGCTGCGTACTGATTGCTATAGTGAGGGCCCGCGGTCGATCTGACTCGATCTTAGATGCTAAGAATGCCAATGAATCGGCATGTCTGTTGTCATCCTTAGGGATGTGATCGATTGTGAAATAACTGAGCTTGCTGATGAGTTCCCTTGCTTTGCTGGCATATCGGATTAAGTTGACACCATTGATCTGGTAATTATTGGTAATCTGATTGACTACCAATTGAGAATCACTGTACACCTTGAGGCGGATTGCCTGTAGGTCGATAGCCATTTGTAGGCCTTGGATTAGAGCTTCGTATTCGGCCTCGTTGTTGGAGGTCGAGAAGTCGAGACGAGTTGCTCTCTCGAGCTGTGAACCTTCAGGAGAAATGAGCACAGTACCTATGCCACTTCCGTTGGAGTTGTGGGAACCATCAACATATAGTTGCCAAGTGTCGGGGGGACTGTCCTGGACTTTCTTTGTTTCTGGTTCTGGTTCCCAATTGATATCCTCTGCTGGATAGTCTGCTAAGAAATCTGCGACGACCTGGCCCTTGACGGCCTGTCGAGAGACGAACTCAAACGTATAATCGCCTAGTTCGGCTGCCCATCGAGCCATACGACATGTTTTGTTCTTCTTTTCTAATATATGGCGTAACGGCTGGTCGGTGATTACTCTGACAGTGTGGGCCTGGAAATAAGGTCTGAATTTGCATGCAGCATAAAGGAGAGCTAATGCTAATTTCTCTAGGGGTGTGTACCTTATTTCGGCTTGTTGTAAGACTTTTGCTCGTGAAGTAAATTAGTCTTTCGACCTGATTTTCCTCTTTGAAAAGTACTGCACTGATCGCAAAATCTGAGGTTGCGAGGTAGATACTGAGTATATCTCCATCATTAGGCTTAGTGAGAACTGGTGGAGTAGATAAGTATGCCTTGAGGTCGGTGAAGGCCTTCTCGCATTCTTCTGTCCATTCATATGTAGCCCCATTCTTAAGAATATGAAGCATTGGTCGACATTTATCTGATGCTCTAGAAATGATTCTATTAAGAGCTGATACCATGTCGTTGAGTTTTTGGATCTGCTTCTTTGTTTTCGGGTTGGGCATGTCAATCAGTGCTCTGATCTGGTCTGGATTTGCTTCGATGCCTCGTTTTGTGACTAGGTAACCGAGAAACTTTCCTGATGCGACCCCGAACAGACACTTCTCTGGATTAAGACGCATCATGTATTGTCTTAATCTTTGGAACGCCTGGTCGAGATTGTACAAATGATCCTGCTCTTGGCTGCTCTTGACTAGCATATCGTCAATGTAGACTTCCATTGTTCGACCTAGCAGGTCGTCGAACATTTTGGTGACCAGTCTCTGATAGGTCGCTCCTGCATTCCTTAAGCCGAATGGCATAACTTTGTAGCAGAAAATGCCTTGCTCTGTTGTAAAAGAGGTCTTCTCCTCGTCGGGCTCGTACATTGAGATCTGGTTGTACCCCGAGTACGCGTCCATGAATGACAATAGCTCGAAACCGCATGTCTGATCGACTAACCTATCGATTCGTGGCAGTGGGAATGAATCTTTAGGACAAGCTTTGTTCAAGCTTGTGAAGTCGATGCAGACTCTTGTTTTCCCATTTTTCTTTAAGACTGGCACGATGTTGGCTAGCCAATCTGGAGAATCGACTTCTCTGATGAATCTGACCTGTTTGAGTCTATTGATCTCTTCATTGACTGCTTCGTGAAACTTGGGAGCGAGCCTTCTTGGTTTTTGCTTGACAGGTGGATAATTCGGATTGACGCGCAGTTTATGACATGCAATTGATGGATCTATTCCAGGCATATCGATATACGACCAAGCAAAAACATCTTTATTAGTTGAAAGAAAATTTACAAAGTTATGGAACTTATCTCCTTCTAACTCTGCACCTACATAGACATATCTCGGCTCATCTTCTGACCCAAGGTTCACACGTACTCCTGGATCAGTGCTTCCAAGATTAAGTTTGGTTGAGCTCGTTGGCTCCTTCTGTAGTTGTTATTTGATAGCGTCGGTCTTCTCTTTTGGAGGGCTCTTGGACTTGTTGTCGCCCTCTCGAGCCTCTGATGAGATGGGGCTCTTCCCTTTGATGTCGGAATCCTTGGTTCCAGAGGTGGATGGCTTTGCAGGCGGCACAGCTTCAATAATTCCATGGCACTTCTGGTTGCCTCGAAGTTCCATTATCCCATGAGGTCCGGGATAGCGGAAAACTTGATGATATGTTGATGGAACACCTTTCATGGCATGGATCCACTTTCGACCCAGTATCGCATTGTACTTGCTTGCGATGTTAAGGATGCTGAACTTGGCAGTGACGACGACCTTATCTTCCTTACGACCCACAGTGACGGGCAACAGAATTTCACCCTTAGGATCCTCTCTTGAACTGTTGAAGCCTAAGATGGGAGTGAAATCGGGGATGAGAACTGAATCGGGCAACCTCATGTCCTTGAAGGTTCTGTACATGAGAATGTTGCATGATGCGCCAGGGTCAATGAGTACCCTCTTGATAATGTAGTCGGCTATCCTTAGCTCGACAACCAGGGCATCATTGTGAGGAGTAACGACCTTGTTGAGATCGTCTTCAGTAAAAGTGATATCTGTTTCCTAGCGTGCAGGGATGTTGGAGAGCGCTGCTTTACCAGTAATCGAGTAGACATGATGAAGATGTTCTACTCGTCTCTTCTTATCTCTTGACAGGGGGGTGGAGTTGGATTCATAAATCATGTATACGACATGACTTTCCGACTCACTGTCGCTGTCAATCTTGTTTGCGACCTTCTTGTTGATCTGGTCGCGTAGGTCACCTGTTGGACCTAAACGTTGGGAGAGGCTACGCCCTCTGCTGCGGACTGGACTTGCGGAGGCCGTTCTGGCCTTGCTGTGAGTCCTCTTTGGTGAACGAGGAGGGGTTCTGGATCCCATCCTCGCCCGCTTGCTTGTGGAATCCTCTTGTCTGTCGAGGATCCAATTGTTGAGCCTTTTCTCATCAGCCTATGTTTGAAGAGCGCGTTTCAGAACGCGACAGTCATCTGTTTGATGACACCGTACTTTGTGGACTTTGCAGTACGGTCGTCCAGATGTATCCTCCAACTGTGTGGAGGTAGGAATCTTGCACCAATGGTTGTGCTTGATTCGCTCGTAGATGTAACCGGCTGGTCTTGTGAACCGGTGATACTCTCGCTGCTCAGTAGGCAACGACTTTGCTTTGAACCTCTTGCTATCAGATCGAGGTCGCTTGGTGGAGCCAGACTCTACATTGCTGACTACATGATTCTTTTCCCTTCCAGTGAGGGCTTCTTCGAGCTTGATGTAACGGTCTACCTTTAGGTAGAGCTCGTCTAGGGATGAAGGTCGCTTCATGGCTAGAGATTTGTGGAGGTCGGACCTTTGGATCAGACCGTGAGAGAATGCGATGGTTGCGAAGGTCTCATGTTCCTTTGCAAAATCCTGAATTGAATGCAGTTCAGATTTAAAACGAGCAAAGAAAGTGCTTAGTGACTCACCATCACGCTGCTTGACTTTGAAGATTTGATCGATGGTGACGGGTCACTTCTTGTTGTGGATATAGAAGATGACAAACTGCTTTTCGAGCTCGGCAAACGAGCTGATGGATCCTGATTTTAAACGGTGAAACCAGTCGAGAGCAGGTCCGGTGAGGCTGGACTGGAATAGTAAACACAGAAGGTGATCTTCCGTGATGAGAGGAAGGGATTTTCGGAATCCCTTGATGTGGTCGGTTGGATCTCCGACTCCTGCATATTGATCGAACTTGGGGGCATTGAGTTTGTTTGGCAAATCATGTTCTAGGATCTCCTTGGAGAAAGGAAACTCCTGGAACTGCTGGAGGGACTGGACAGCAAGTTGCTCCGCGGTGTGGCTTTTGGTATGATGGAGGATAGCCTGAGAGGCTTTGAACTCTGCTAACTGTTGGCTGAGTTGCTCGTACTTCTGGTTGGAGTCATCAACAGGAATGACTCCATGACCACCGTTTGCTACTGGTGCTGGGTTGGTATCTTGTGCAGCCCTCAAGCGTGCATTCTCTTCCTGCAGACGAGTGATTTGTTCATGCAGATCCTGGATGGTTAACTCTGGGGTAGTCATTTGAGTGAGTGATTTTGATTTGGGTGGGAGGGTTTGGGTTTTTCGATTATATCGAATTCCTTGCAGTCGGCGCCAAATGTATTAACCTATTTCTAGATTAATGCACTACTAGATCAGGTCGTTGGGAGACTTGACCAAAGGGGAAGTTTTAGATCGGGGTGGCTGCACCTCGTTGAGATTGAGATTGCCTACGTACTCTTAGCTCGAGGGGATTGAACTTAGAGATCAAGCCATCGTAGTTCTGTTCTTATAGAAGGTAGAAAGGCGTGGATCGTGGATCTTGCAGATTCTCCGTCATCATAATGAGGATTAATTGTGTAACGCGCGAGGATCATCCCTGTGAATTAATTATGTAACTGACGAGGATATTCTGTGCATTGAATGAGAGCACGTGTGTATTAGCAGGCCGCTGCTCGTTATGAGATCGAGTTGTTGTGGTCGAGCTACTAGCAGGTAGAGATCGTGGCGACCTGATGGATGAATGACTGTGCCACGTGGCTGCTTTTGATTGGTTGGAGTATGTAGTACCCTACAGAGAGTCCAATTGATTATATAAGGTTGTGGTCCAACGAGATTCAGTAGCAAGTACAGTGGCTTCTAATAATCAGAAACAGCATGATAAAAACAGATGTAATACTATTACTAAGGACGTGAATGTTGTATATTCAGGTGTACTCATGTAATCTTTCACTACCTGTAGAAGGGTAATGTAGGCCCATTCTTATTAGATCTCTATACCTGTGCATGTTTGATCTACCAAACTTGCACAATCCTCTAGGTCTGGCCTCTGGAGGCACAGTGGCACACCTGACTGAGTCTTTGGTGCCGTCCTCACCTTCCTCAAAGTCTCAGGAGTCTGTTCCTGCTGGGTGGGTGCCTGGCTTCTAGGGATATAGTCCATTTCTGGCATGTAAATCTAATGGAAGTCCACGACATTGAGTCTGTGAACCCAATAAGAAACTAAACAAGTAAATCAACACTTAGAGGCAGTTGGTCTAGAGAAGTGGGTCTAAGAAAATATTGGTTACATGCCTATATCTAGCAAGCACTGCCGGATCTGAACTTGGAACTAAATAGTACAAGAAACTTACGGATCAAATCACCCAATTTTAAGTTCTTTCAAAAGATTGAACAAATGGTTCACGGTAAATGTTATCGTGTTTCATGTTAAAACAATATACATAGGTCAGAAAATTCAATATCAAAAATTACACTGGAAGCCTCGTTATGCAAGTAAGTCATCGAACAAAAATACTAAAACAAGTAAACAACAATGATGGGCCAAAAAATTGAAAATAAAGAAAAGCCAAAAACAAATCTTTGTGATATTCAAGACGATGAAGTTGTCTGGGCAGTTTCACCGAATGGGGAGTACAATCTTAAAGATACTTATCATGCTCTTAGAATGACCAAGCAACCAGTATACTGGCATAGCTTGGTTTGGTTTTCTAACAGGATTCCAAGGCACTTTTATAGCTTGGATGGTTTTGAGGGGAGCATTGAAGACACAAAGCAAGCTAAGAAGCTGGGGCATATTGCAGACTAGTACATGTGTATTATGTTGGAGGGATCCAGAGATAGAGCAACACTTGTTCTTTGAGTGTTTGTTTGCAAGAAGTGTCTGAGCAGCTGGATACAATAGAGCCATGGCAACAGACTGGGAGCAAGAAGTACAATGGATTATACATATGAGCAAGGGCAAGGGGTTTGAAAAAGATTCACTCAGATTATTGTTCAATGCATTCGTATACTGGATATGGAGGGAAAGAAATTCAAGAATATTCAAGCAGCAGAATTGCCTAGCAACTGAGGTCACCAGAGCAGCATTGAGGGACATTTATGTGAAATTGGAATCTTTACAACCAGTTATGCCAGTTGGACCGGACAGGGATAGATTGATGAGTTTGTGGTGCATACCTATTGGTACCAAACAAACACAACATATATGGTGCCAATGGGAGAAGGCAGGACCTGGGTACTTTACGCTTAACACGGACGGTACATTACAAGGGGCAGGTGGAGGATGGGCAGCAGCCATTAGGGATGAAGATGGGACAGTAGTAGCAGCGTCTCATGGAAAATCAAGCTATACAACTATCTCACTTATAGAACTTGAAGGAGTTGAACAAGGCATGAGGTTAGCAAGTGAGCATGGCATCAGCAGAATGGAACTACAAACGGACTCCACTAATGTGGTTTCAATCCTTGGGACAGGCAGAGTACCTTGGCAGGGCAGGCACATGCTGAGGAGGATACAAGTCAGGATAGCAGCAGGCAGCAGCTGAAGACTTCCAGTATAAGCACATATATAGAGAGGCAAACAAATTGGCAGATGCATTGGCTGGGAATGTTCCTACACACAGTTATGTTGAGATTGTACCTAGCTCCTTCTTAGAAGACGTAAAGAAAATTATATATAATGATAGAATAGGTACAAGATACTTGAGAACATAGGTGAAAATATCGTGCGTGCCGGGCGGATATTCGCGATATTTTCCGTTTTTCCAGAGATCGGCACGGTACGGCACACGGAATATATTCGGATATTAAAACACCCCATGCCGGTCGGCATAAATCGGATATTCGCGGCATAAATCGGCAATAACCGATATTTATCGAAATTTTGGAAATTTTCAATTTTAAAATTAACACATTTATTTTTAATCCCCCCGAAGTAGAATTTTCGATGAGATTATCAAAAAAAAGGTCCAAAAGGCCCTAGACGTTTGGAAACTTTCGCGACGAACTTGATGGCCCTCCAAGAGCAATATATCAGAAAGAAACGAAAAAAAAGCACGCCCATGCCAAAGTGAAGTTCTCTCTCACTTTTGGCAAACCAGTATACTGTTTGTATCCAAGGTTTGTTTTTGTGTAATGAATAATTGGTATCCAAGGTCGTACGAGCAAACAATGTCATGGGAATATTATTGTACTGAGTTCGTCCCCACACGTATGCGACTCGAAGCTCATCGGTTTGACAAGGGGCGTCTATCATTCTGGGGTTAGCATGTCTTTTATTTTGATTATTAAAATAAAACTATGGGTTGAGTTGTAATGAGGTTGTTTGTGTTTAGTTCTTGTATTGTAAACATATAAAATTTCTATTAATATCCGCCCGATATTTACGATTTTTTCACGTATGAGTAAAACTATCTTGTGTAATACTTCCGTCTTAGCTTCCTTGTATGATTTGTCGTGTGTTTAATTTGTAATGTATGTTTTTCTTTTAATTATATGTTTATATATCGAAAAATTCAAAAAATCACGGAAAGTGCAGAAAACCTCCCAATTTGCCGAATTTTTCGCGAATATTCGCGAATATCCGCGATATTTTCCGGTTTTTTGAATTTGCCAAACCTTTATAATCCGACCCATGAGGTCGGATATCCGCAGAATTTTCCGTTTTTTTGAGGATCGGATATCCGCCCTTTACTGATATTTTCACCTATGCTTGAGAATGTAATGACTCCTTTATATGCTGATTTTATGAAACAGGGTAGGGGACCTAGTTAACAACCTTGCTTTCCCACCCAAAAAAAAGAATAAAAAAAGAATGGTACAGAGTATAAGCCTACTATATGAGTGTAATCAAGTCAATTGTTTAGTTACACATGGTAATCACCTGACCAAGATGAAGTCAGATGTGACTGTAGTGTTTGTAAGTATAACTTCCGTACTTGAGAGAACGAGCAAACTCGGCAGAAGCAGCTCACATGCAACAAACATTACCTGGAAACAAATGTAGTAGTAAAAACAAGGGTAATATCCCAAATCAGCCCCATGTTTAGGTGCCTCTTCCTCAATAGGCCCTGACATGGGGTCATCTTCCCAAACAGGCCCCCTGACCCACCATATCACTTTTTCCAATTTTTTAGAGACCATTATACCCTTTGTACTTTTTCAAAAGCAAATCTACTTTTTGGATGTATTAAACATAAACTGATTTGATTGCGACGTTTCCAACAAAGACTAATAATTTAATCCTAACCGTTGATTTAACTTGATACCGATGAAACACATTCACCGTTGATTTAGCTTAATTTAGCATTATCATCAAACCAAGATCTTGTATCCTCTAAAACAAATTGGTTTTGGTTTTAAAGATCCAACCATTGCATGTGTTGCTGCTCTAAAGGATTGCCACGTATTAGATACAATTTTGATTTTAAAGTGGCAACAGTAAACGGATAAATTCAGTTTCGAATTTTGAAGTGGAAAAACAACCAAACAGTTGCAACACTAAAGAAACCCTAGCTTCCATCTTCATCAATCTTCGAAATCAAACAACAATAACTTCCATTTTCGAAATCAACCAACCCCCTTTCGAAATCAAACTTGTTTCTTAACAAATTAGAGGAAATGGCTGATGAAATCAGTTTACATGATGAAGAACTTGAAGACAGTAATTCGGAAGAAGGTGGTACAAGCGAAGTGCAGATGAAAGAGAAGAAGAAGTATGGAAGGAACTTCAGTGTAACTGTGAGATGCTCGATGAGAAAGGTAAAAACTCATTTTGTTGATACTTTACCCGATTTGGAAAAGGAAAATTTGATGAATTCATGTTTTAAGTATTTCTTAGATGTTCAATATGATAAAATCCACATCTGCACTTCTGTTGTCACCCAAGTTGTTAAGTCTAGGGTTTCAAAACTGAAATATGTCATTGGGGATAGTGATCTTACATTTAGACCTTTAGATATCACATTAGTTTTAGGTTTGAAAATTGGTGATATTCCTAGTGAATTCTTGTTGAGGAATAGAGATATAGTTAGTGCATTTAGGCAGAAATATTTTGGTGATTCTAAGAGCATTAAGGAAAAGCACATAGAAGCAGCAATTGTAAGAGCAAGAGGTGACCCAGATTCTGGCGACGACGTTCATCGCTTGAATCGGTTGTTATTATTGCAACTTTGTTTACTTCCCGATTCAGGACAAACTATTGATGTCAAATATGTTGATTTTGCCGAAGACCTTGCTGCTTTTGATAAATTTCCATGGGGGTCGGTTGTTTTCAAATTATTGAAAAAGTCATTAGAGAAATCTGCAATCAATGAATCTAAAAAGAAGCTAGACTATGCTCTTGATGGTTGTGTGCTTGGTTTTATTATCTGGGCATACGTACACCTCCCATGCTTAGGTCCGAAAAGGTTGCCTAATGCCCCATTCCCAAGGATGCTTGCTTGGACAGATTTACCTGGCAAGACCACTGGCAGGAATACCATTGATAGAAAACTTTATCCAAAATGAGGAAAAGAAGTTGAAGTTGTGCCCCCTTTCATCACACCATCGGAGTTTGCTGAAGAACTAGTTCATGAAGCACAAGAGGTATGTAAATTATCCTCTAAATTGTTGTCTTTTAATAATGTGGTTTATAACAGAGTTCTTTTAAGTTGCAATTTTGATAATAGGTTTTTTTTCCTATACAATGTTTTAGTATCAAAAAACCTTTGATGAAGCTAAAAAGGGAGTTGTTGATGATCTAGAAGGGATTGTGCGAGGAGTGGTAAGTTTGTTTAAATAAAAATCCTCCAGTTATGAAATTAGTATCTTCTAATTGTCTAATATATATCTGCTAATTGTGCATACATATCCTCTAATTTCAGTTTCACAGAGAACTAAAACAAGTCTTAGACAAAGGTGTTACAAAAAGGCTTCAACAGTTTCAAAGGAATGTTGTTCAAGGAGTGAAAAAAATGTTGAAACCCTTACATGTACAAGCTGGATCATCATCTAAGCAAGCTGCCACCAAAACGAAGACACCATCATCACAAAAGTTGGGTACCACCAAGAAGAACAAGGCAATTGTCACTAGGAGTTCATCTAGGAAGAAAAGTGCACCCAAGGAAACAGAAAAAATACAAGTGTCAGCAAGGGAGCAGCAAAGAAGGCCGCTCCCACCAAGGAAGCCCCCTCCAAGACAAGTGACAAGAAGAAACCCATTCCCACCAGGGAAGTAGCAACCAGGACAAGTGCCAGGAAGAAACCCACTCCCACCAAGGAAGTACCAACCAGGACAAGTGTGAAGAAGAAACCCACTCCCACCAAAGAAGTCCCAAAGAACACAAGTGCCACAAAGAAGATTGTTGGTAGGATCAAACTCCCACCTAAACAGAAAAAACTGCCACCCCTTGCAGATCTGCCCAAGCCAAGTCCATCACCCCCACAACTGTCAAGAGCCTCTGTAAAAACAAGGAGGCAAAACCAATTTGAAGCTGCTGATACTGCTACTACTCCAACTACCTTGGGAAAGAGAAAAGGGAAAGAAATTTGTACTGAACCATCACCCAAAAAACAAAGGAGTACACAGTTGCCTGAAATCATCATAGGTGGTATGAGAACCAAAGCTATGTTGGATTTCATGTTCAAAAGGAGAAGTCCTCAAAAGCCTCAACAACCTGACCCTGATTGCGAGCATCCTGCTGTCAAAGTTGCGAAGAAGAGGAAAAACACGGAACCCCAGCTTCCAACCAGAAAACAACCTTCAAGGTTAGATTTTAAACTTACAACAGACTATTTGTTTAAAATCTTCTAGACTTCAAACTTATATCCTCTAATATGTTCTTTATTATCCTCAACATATTTGATTAAACTCTTCTAGATTTCCAACTTATATCCTCTTTTTTTGTTTTTAAAAACTTAGGGTTAGCAAACATGTGGCACAAGATAGGACATGGTGGAAAGAAGCAAAAGAAAGGGAGAACAGGAAAAACAAGAAAAACAAGTCAGAATTGAATTCTGATACGGATACGAAGAATCCAATAGAAACAATATCTAGGAGGTTGTTCTGTGATGGGAATGATAATGATAATCATGATTTGCAAGAGAGAGAAGGTGTTGCTGTTGATAGCTTGACAATGATATTATATCATTCTACTATGGAACCCATGTTTGTTTTACCAATCTTAGCTTTGCCACCTCCTGAGGAAGTGTTAGCTTTGCCACCTCCTGAAGGTATATCCCCTAATGATGTTGTACCAGGTAATGTTGATGATATGGTTAGGCAAGAGGAAGGGGACATTAATGTGAAGAAGGAAGAGGACATTATAGTTTTGGAGGAAAGTAAAGATGTGGAGGAGGGGGTGGATGAGGATGATGACTTTCTTGATGCCATCCCAGATCCCAATAATATTCCTGAAGAGTATCTAGTGGATATAGATGGCTACAATGTTGGTGAGATGGATGAGGAGAGTGAGGCAGATGAGATTGATGAAACAAATGATGATGTAGTCATTGAAGATAGCCAAGCTATTCAAGCTTATAAAATAAGTCAGAAGAAGTTGAAGAAAAAAGCGAAGGGGTTGGAAGAAAGTAGTGTGGACCACCAATTGGATGTTGATATTGTTATGAACATCATGGGTAAGTCATTTCTGGAAAGGACTACCACCAATAATGAAACAGATGTTCTTAACTATTTCTGGTGTTTGGCAAAGGATCCTAAGTATGAGCATGCAGTTATAAGGGAATATAAGGATGCTCCTGATATAATTGTGAAGCAATTCTACACTTTGTATAAAAATAATTGGTTGCATGGAGATATTGTTGATGCATATGTACTATTGTTCACTAAGTGGTATGGCATATTAAGGAAACACCTTCAACCTGAGGACCAGTTTGCTGTGGTTAACACTGTATATTTTGCTGTAAGTATACATTTTTTTTCTTAGTGTATTTGGTATTATGGAATGATTTGTTGGCACTCTAACTATGTTAACTTTTGGTTTTTGCTATTATGTTTAGAACATGCTGCATGAGATAGTTCAGAAGACATATAGAAAGCGCATGAAGGACAAATCTTTTGCTGCACTTTCACCATTAGAAAGAATTAGGAGTGGCATGTTTAAAATACACCAAGGTGCTTTGAACATTGTTAGCCCATCTAGGGGTTTGAAAGGTCAAGTTCCTGCAAGACTTGCAAAGGCACTCCTTGTTCCCTTACAAGTAAGTTGTTAATTATGTTTACATATGTGATCTCACATCATCAAAAGCTTATTATCCTCTAAGTTATGTTTTCACATCCTCAAAAGACTTATGTTGTATCCTCTAATATATAGGTTAACAACAATCACTGGATATTGCTTGCCTTTAACTTTAGGGAGTGGAAGGTCAAGATATATGACTCTTTGGGTTATAAGAAACCATCTTCACAACAGTTGGGGGTCGAGGAGATGTTGCCCTATGTGGTGTTTGCTGCTGACCCTACTGAAGAAGACATTGACCTTGAAAGAGCATGGGAACGTGAATATGTTAATTGTACACCTCAGGATGATGGCTGCAGTTGTGGAGTATTTTTACTTGCATATCTTGACTGTGTTCTCAGAGGTGAGCCACCATTATTTGAGAGGATAGCAACTCTGATGAGAAAGCGCATTGCCATGGACCTTGTTGAATGTGGTTTCAAACCAAACAAGAAGTAGAACATCTTATTTTGTTGGATGTATTCTGTTAAACTTGTTTATTTTGTTGTTGGAAAGTTGTAAAACATCATGACTTGTTTTGAACATATTTAATGTGTCTTGTGTAATTGTGTTGAACATGTTTATGTTGTTGCAAACATGTCTGAGGTTAATATATTAGCTTTTGGAGTTAGATGCAGTTTCTCTTTAATTTGGTAGCATAACTATGTTTGCTTTTGATGCAGTTATTTAGAGGATACCGAAACTATATTTTAGAGGATACAATCTCTGTCATTTAGAGGATACAATAAACACTTGACAAGGATAGACTGTATATAGTTTTAGATAATGTGAAATGGTACCCTTTGAGAGATGCACTTAATAAACACGTTACAACAACCTAAAAAACACGTTACAACAACCTAAAATACTAATAATCTAAAGTTATCAACACTTTAGTACTTAATAAAAATCCATTCAAAGCTTATCATCTAGTATTGTTCTGACGGATACAAAAGGGACAAAATACAATTCAGCTCACAAAAAGAATTGTTAACACACTTAACATGTGTGTGGTGGTCCTTCTCCAGGTAAAGGTTGAAAGAAGTAGTCATAGTCTGGTATGACTTCAATACATGTTGACTTGTTGTGTCCTGGAGCTTTACACCTTGAGCATCTTCTAAGTTGAACTGGGATACCTTCAAGTTTGCCTCTTTTTCTCTTTTTCTTCGGACGACCTGCCTGTTTAAAAGGTAGTGGTGGAAGAATCCTTCTTGATGCTCTGTCCTGCGGCCATTCATCCTTGCCTCTTGTGGGTCTCCATTAGGGGTGGGCAAAAAAACCGAAAAACCGAAAACCGAACCGAAAAAACCGAGTCAAAACCGGTCAAAACCGAGTTGACTAAAAACCGGTCAAGACCGGACCGAAACCGAACCGAACTATATAGCTATTGGTCCGGTCTCGGTTCTTGTTTTTATAGAACCGAGAGAACCGAACCGAACCGAAATAAATAAAAAAATATTTTTTTATTAGTAAATTACTAAACTAGACATAGGAATTAGGAAACCTATGGTGGATCCATGGTTGGTTCATTGGTTTTGGACCTTTTTCCTATTTAGTACTTGATTTGGTGTATGTCTTATTTTGTTTAAAGCCCAAAACTTAAGAAAAATCATCTAAATTGTAGTGGACTAATAAAAAAGCCCAAGCCCAATAAAAAAGCCCAGGACCGAGTTTCGGACCGAAACCGGACCGATTGTATTTGGTCCGGTTCGGTCCGGTTACATTCAAATAATTTCGGTCCATGGAACCGAAACCGAACCGATACTTTCAAGTCGGTTTGGTCCCGGTCCTATTACATTTTAGGACCGGACCGGACCGTGCCCACCCCTAGTCTCCATTGTTCTTTGTATGTCTCTGCATATGTTTCCCTTTTGTAGTAGACAGCACAAAAAGCATAGGGATCACTTTTGGTTTCTCTAATCACAGACATTGCATGCTCACAAGGTATTCCCATTGCTTCCCACCATTTGCAAGTACAAGATCGCGTGTTCAAGTCAACGATACATGTCTTATTCTCACCATAAACTGTCCAAAGAGTTGGAGACGACTGCTCACGAGTGAATGTACGCCCCCTCCAAGCATTATGCAATATTAGTTCGTGGCACCACTTTGTTACAGGTGTCTTGAACTTCTCACCATCGACACGATAGTCACGGTGATGCCTTATGATGTTGGCGTGAATTCCTTCAAGAAGAGAAGTAACAGGCATCTGCCTTTCGGGTATAATCATTCTGTTCCATGATTCCACATGATTGGTGTAAATAATTCCAAATCTGCAAGTTAGAGAAAACAATATTAGCGGATATATATGGTTAATTAGAGGATACAATATAGTCATTAGAAGACACACCTTGATTTCTCCTGAAAAGCACTTGCCCACTTATTTAATGGTCCAATTTGCATTAAGCTGTTGTATGCCTTCTCAGAAATTGCCCATATTTGTAGCATAAAACCCCAAAACTCATTTTGATTCAGAGTCTTTGCAGCTTCCTTAAGCAACCACCTTACTTTTGCATTCCCATATTTGAGGGACATGTGTTGTGCACAATACATATGACAAGCGTTTGGGAGAATCTTTGGTACAGCTTGAATAATACTTTTGTGCCTATCAGACAAAAGCACAAACTGGTGATCATGCCCAACCACATGATCCTTAAGTTTTTTTCAAAAACCATTCCCAATACTCGTTGTTTTCTTTACACACAAGTGCAAAAGCAATTGGGTACACATGATTGTTTCCCTCAATAGTAATTGCTGTCAGAATTACTCCTGGATATCTACCTTTAAGAAAAGTTCCGTCCACCATGATTATTGGTCTCATTGTGTTTCTATAAGCTCTCACAGTTATGCCATATGTCCAAAATAAACATTCGAATTGATCACCTTGGCCTGTCACAATTTCAGTAACAGCATCCGGATCGACTAACTTAAGTTCATTACAATATGTTTGGATGAGCTGATATGACTGACTAAAGCTACCTCTTAACTGCAGCAAATAATGATATAGTTAATAATGCAAACACTGAGAGGATATTGGTTATATATTTAGCGGATATAAATAAATTATTTAGAGTCAAAGTAGCAATAAACTTGAGGATAACAACTTACAAACTATATGACTTATAAAGAGTTTCTTAGAGGATAAATACCTGTTTCATGGCCAATTCCCTAGCTCTCCATCCTACCTTGTAGGAAACATTAATTTTGAATTCATGTTCGATGTCACCTTTCAATTGAATTGGTGTGAGGTCTTCATTGTTCCTTAACCTTCTTATACATTTAGAGGCAACCCAAGTCTGAAATTTCCACATGTGTGATGATTATTAAAGGTTCTTATGGTCCAAGTAGCATCCACATTTGGTGTTGCACGAATCCTCCATGGGTATCCACCAACTTTACATTTCCAAACGACCCTTTCACTGTTTGTGCTACTCTTGCTGAAGTCAAACTCATTTTGAATTGCATATTGCTTTATGTCTCTAATAAAATGAGCCTTGGACAAATATACACGTCCAATCTCAGGGATCACATACTCATTGTGTAAAGGTTCAGTGTGTGGAGCGCAACCAAAATTGGGTCTATGCAGATTTGCGTAGATAAAGTTAAGTTCCTGTTTGACTTCATCATCCCAATCACGATTGTTCTCAGATGGGTAATGCCTTTCACTTCTTACATTTCCTCCAACTGGTACATTGATATTAGCTTGCTGTTATGGGACATTTTCAGGGCTCTGAAAATTGTTATGTTGTTGAGGAACATTGTCATGTCTTGGGAGATTGGTCTTATCGACTGGAACATTGTTGGGGCCAGCTGCATGTCTGAATTTATCCTCTAAATTGCACATAAGATCCTCTAAATGACTTCCTGTATCCGCTACGTTGGTGCTAGTACTATAAAAACCCCTCATCTGATCTTCTGTTGGAGAATCATCTTCCAATATTGGTTGGGAAGGATGATCATTTTGGGAAAAATGATCATCATCAGGAGGGAACATTGGTTGGGAATCATCATACATCTGATCTTCCAATACTTCCATATCATGCCTAAGAACTGAATTTGGTGTATCATCAGGTATTTGATCTTCAAGTCCATCTTCTGTGGTCGATATCACTGGTGAATCATGCACTTCCACATCAGAATCATACTGAGTTGCATCGCTATCCTCTTCTATTGAACACCCTTCATCATCTTCATTTGTTGGTTGGACTTCACCTTGAGCTGCACATTGATCTTTTAGTTGTGCTTGTATTACACCATATTCTTCAAGTTCATGGGAGAATCCATCCCAAAATCCATCATTGTTATACATTTGTGAAAGAATTTCTGCTGCTGCATCAATGTTAGAGGATTCGGACTGCATATTAGCGGATGCGCTAGGCGATTTAGAGGATATTGGCTCAGGTCTGTAGACATTATTAACTTCAAATCGCATAACATTTTCCATGGGAGTTTGATAATCTTCTGGGTCGATTGCAGGACCAGAAGGGGGAGTTTCTAACACAACAAAACTATGAGTCCCAGGTGGGGTATCCAAAACTAAAGGATGTTGCTCATTACCATCCCCTTTTGGAAAAATAACATGGTTCTTCTTCTGTGCTGATGCAGGGTCTATCAAATATTTGAAAGGAACATCACCTTGCTTTTTAGGTGTGCAAAAATCTGAATAATCAGGTTGATTACCCCAACTGGTTGGAGAAAAATCATCTAGAAAAAGCTTTCTTCTCAATGCAGCTTTTCCTTTCCCTTTCTCATCTACTTTCTCACTTCCTTTCCCCTTCTTTTTATTGTCAAAGTTGCTTCCCCATTCACTGGTTGTAAATCTCCTAGTATCCAAACACACATGACATATAAATTCTTCGCATTTATAATTGCCATCACCAATTGATCATAATCATCTTCACATTGAATGCTGATTGGAGACTCATTCACAACACATTGAATTGAAAATTTGTCTCTCTTTACATTGATGATACCTTCAACCATCTCCATAAATTCTTTATACGGCATTTTCAGGTCACAAACTGTTATTTTTGTGTCTCCATTCTTATATGAGGACAATCCATCTGCATTAATCTCCAACTCACCACCAAATCGAAACACAACATTGATTGTTCTACCTGAAACAGTAAGGGTATATCCTCTAATCAGTAAAATAAGTTGTGACATATGGATCTAATGTTTCATACAACCACAACAATAGTGAAAGATACTATTTTTATGATGAGAAAGATACCATCTTAATGACTTCAAAGTTCAAAAATACCATCTTAATGATGAGAAAGATACCATCTTAATGGCTTCAAAGATACCATCTTTATGATCATAAAGATTCTGTCTTTATGATTAATGGTGTTGTCTTTAAGGATGTCGTCTTTATGGTCAGAAAAACACTATCTTTATGGTGATTAAACCTTAAAATCCTAAAAATACCTACTACATTACCTGATTTCTTGTTGATCATAAAAATTTGTTCATCCACCGCTTTTGATTTCCCTTTTTTCTTTGTCATCTTGGTTGTAAAACAATGGGTTGGTTAAAGAAGATGACGATTGTTAAGGTTTCAGAGAGAATAAGATGTTTGGGACGATGAAGATGGTTCAAACGTCAGACCATCGCAGCTGTTTACTTGTTTTATGCAGATTTGATGGTTGCATATGTTATGTTTAGAGGATAAAGCATTGTTCATTATCATACACGTGTCACAGATTAATCCAACGATTAGAAATAGCTTTGTAGTCATTGTCGCAGTCATTAATGCTTGCTGAAACTGACTAAAAGTCTGATTCGATGTAGACGGCGTCACTGTTCTGTTGAGGGGTATAATGGTCTCTAAAAAATTGGAAAAAGGTGATATGGTGGGTCAGGGGGCCTGTTTGGGAAGATGACCCCATGTCAGGGCCTATTGAGGAAGAGGCACCTAAACATGGGGCTGATTTGGGATATTACCCTAAAAACAAACTAAATATCTCATATCTCGTATATATACTCATTCAAAGAAAGTCAAGGAAACCTAAATCATATATCATACAAGTCTTCAGCAACAGCTACCGTAAGCTAAATAAAATAAGCAAAATGGTTATATATCGAGATCCTAATAATGTACAAGTAAATCCTGACTGTTTGAAATTGACAACATATTGAAGTGTGTGTATATATATATATATATATATATATACGGGCTGTCTAGGCTGCCATCCTTAGGATGATATCCATCTTGACAGCCAATCTCATTCGTCTATTGAATTCAATCTAACGGCTTGGATATGATAGCCTATTGTAACTCAAAACAGCAAAGGACATTTTTGTCATTAAAATATTTTTTTTTTTCTCACAAGTAGAATTCAGAATTTTCTCTCTTGGAAGACACGTCTCCATTTTAACTTCTTCATCTGCTTCTTCGCAACCAAGATCTAGATTAACAAAATTGAAAGACTGCTCGAAACTTGAAGGAACAGAAATTTCATTATGACAAACATGCCATTACATGTGTGTTTTGGACTCTGGGTTACAAAAAACTTGTTAATGAACTTGAACTTTGTTTTTTTTTCTAACCATTGAAGCATTTGAATCTTATTTTATTCAGATTGTTCAATACCCACCTCATGATTTACATATTTGTGCATATAAAGATGCACACATCTTTAATTAGAAAATCTGCTGGTTATGCCACCATTATAACATGAATTTATCTCAACAGTGAAAGGATTTTGAGAAAGAAGGGCAAAAATTAGTTAAAGAAACGTCGGTAAATGATAAGAAAAATAAAATCGTCCTAATTTCTTTGGAGTGATTTCAATAAAGAAACTCAACAGTATTTCCAAAATCAAGTTTTAGTTCATAGATCTAGACGGTCAAAGATAAAGTACTAAGCCGATTGAATTCTCTTGAGAACTGACTTGATTTCGAGAAGAAGAACAAAAAAAAGGAAGATAGATACTGTAGTTGCAAAATATCTCTCTTCTGCTTAGATTTGGGAGAAGAGAAGAAAGAGAGCAAAATGACAGAGTTACCCCCATAATCTTCTAGCTTATTCTTTTATTATATCTCAACCATTAGATCTTATCTAAATCAACGATAGAGGTGGGCTGTCAAGATGGATGTCATCCTAAGGATGGCAGCCTAGACAGCCCGATATATATATATATATATATACTGTTTTAGTATATATCAGCGCCATGGCAGCGTAAATTACTGTTGGGGAACATGTAGTGACTTGATCAACAGTAATTGTTCGAGATGAGAACGATGGTGCTGTTTTAGTTCTTCGTCGAGAAATGGAGAATAGTTCTAAGGGGGAACGAAAGCAACTCCTCTGGAGTACTGCAACCCATTTATATGGGGAATCAATTGTCAAGCTGCTATTGGTAGCCTCTGACAGTAGCAGTAATGAGGGTCTGAGCACTCACGTGTAAATCGACCTCTATTGCTTAAGACCTTGCTAGAATATTATCTATACTCTTGATGAGATTTATGATTAGTCGTTTGACATCGTCGCGTTGGACTACTTGTAGTCTCCGACTAATAATTGTTTTATGTTTTATTTATGATTAATCTCAACTCCGTCGCGTTGTGAGAAACTACAAATAGTGCTAGTATAACAAATGTGAATTCAAACAAGCAAACAAACAATACGCAGAAAGTAAATAACACACAGAAATTTTTAACGTGGTAAAACCCAAACTGGGAAACGTCCACGGTTGTCCTCGCGACAACAAAATAATCCACTAGATGAATAGAGATGTACAAACCTATCAACTACCTGCAATCACTGCGAGTTGACACTACTGGTTATCTCTAACACCTTGACTTCACCAGAGCACCTTGATGTACGCACAAGACACTCGACTTCTTGATGAACACACAAGAAGACTCGAAGCCGAATTCACAATAACTCTTGAAGATCACAAAGATATGAATTGGGAAAAGGGGGAAGAAAGGGAATTGAGTTCAATAGCCACAAACAATTTTACTATCACCAACCTAACCAAAACACATGAACAAGAAGAAGGATGGACGGCCAAAGAACTGTCTTGTTCTGTAGAAGAGAAACCCTATTTATACTTAGGGTTGAAAACCTAGAAAAATGGGCCGAAACTGTGCAAACCGACTTTGGACGTTCGTACGTCGATATGACGTTCGAACGTCGCCACACAAAAATAAGCCTGCTGCCTAACATGACGTACGAACGCTCTAAACAGGTACGTACGTCTCCATACGAAAACATGTCTGCTGACTACCTGGACGTACGAACGTCCTAACTGAGTACGTACGTCCTGACCAAAATAAGTTCGCTGCTTCAGTGAACGTACGTACGTCCTAACTCGGTACGTACGTCCAGAACCCAATAACTTTCCCTAGACAGACCTAAGAGACACAAGGACACGAGACGACCATGCGTACATCTTGGTTTTCCTAACAATGAATTCAAGGCGAGATAACCAAAGACACTTTGTCACAAAATTGATGTCAAACCACTTCGTGCCGGTTTCAATCTCCCCCTTTGACATTGATTTTGTGACAAAAACCTATGACTCTAATAGCACTTATAAAACGTGCTTACAATCCCAAACCATGGCATTTATAAACCATGCCTACAAAAACTCTCAAGATAGAAACATATAACAAGTCACCAATTCTTGTTATCCAGCTTTAGGAAGATGCTTTAACCATCAGAGATCGAACGGAAGCAATCAAAGATTCAACAGAAGTTCCTTCGAGCAACTCCCCCATACTTCATGAGCTCCAAACTTCATGAGCAACTCCCCCATACGTGTAGCATACCTGAAACATGACCCAAAAATAACCTAACAAGAAGAAGACGATTGTTAGTAATTAGAGTCATAAATCTCCCCCTTTTTGTCACAATAAGTGATCAAAATAACCAACCATCAAAGGAAAAGAACAATAATAAACCAATAACCAAGAAAAAGAAATCAAAACCAAACAAAGAATATAAGACAGATAAAAATAGAAAACTAATCCACCTAATAAAAGGTCAGAAAACAACTAATAACCAAACAAAGGAATCCATAACAGAAAACAATAATGCTTGAAGTAACGAAGCATGGAGAAGTAAGCTTCCACACGAGCCGAAGTCTAGTCCACCGAGCGATCATATGAACATAAAGCTTAAGATAGGACATAAAGCTTTCGCACGAGCCGAATAGCTATTCCACCGAGTGTGCACAGGACCATCAGCACTCGTACAAAATAACTCCCCAATTCTGCTATCCAAGCCACAGTCGGTAAGAGGAGCAGCAAGTCCTGGAACCCTCGGGTATCCAACCAATTCCAAGATGTGATTCTGAAGATGTCCCGGTAGCCTCTCCCAATGATTGATATGAACCATGCATGAAGGAAGTAAAGGTCGATGATCATAGTCAAACCCATGAGGAACGCGACATAAACGACAAACCTTAGCATTGTTTTTGTACTCCATGACCATAAACGACACATACCCAACAGTCGGAACAAAAACTCCATAAAGTGCAAATTCTGTCATAGGAAATTCTGAAGAACAAAGATATAACTAGAAAGAGATAAGAAGATACAATTAGGAGAAAGAGAGGAGAAGACTCCCTATTTATAAGAAAAAATAGGGGTAAACATATCATGGGCCCAAAAAGAAAGGTCCATTACCTCAAAAAAAAATTTACTGCAAAACAAGGAAACCAACTTGAGCTAATCATGAAAATAGCAATATCCAAGAACATCCTCAATACCAAAGAAATAGAAACAAGCTGCTTGAAAGAAGCAATAAACAATCACCAAAGAAGAAGAAGAAGAAGGGAAAGACCGAAGAAAAGACATTGAGGGAAGAAGAAGACTTCCTATGTTCGTGCAAGAAACAAGAAGTGAGCACGATCGATGTAACAGTAAACCTTTGGTTCAAACAAAATTTGAATTTAAACACAAATTGGCCGGACTGTATCAGGGACGTTCGTACGTCCTAAAGACGTTCGTACGTCGGGACTAAAGAATAAAACATCTGTCAGACCCTACGTTCGAACGTTCTAATAACGTTCGTACGACCCCCCTTTTTTTTTTTTTTTTTTTTAAAATAAACCACATAACCCCAAAAACAAAAATTTGAGAGACATCACAAGAAGACACTTCTACGTATCATACAAATTCCAATCACAACCGAATATAGTTTAAACAATCCTCAGCCACAAGAGAATGCAAAAGCAAAGAACGACATCATACACCATGACATGGTAGTTACTAGAATGATGCAAGTATGTAGAAGAACCTGATAGACCAATACCAACCCCCGAAAACAAACGAGAGACATGACCAACGAGAATATTGAATGTCACTTGCAACTAGCCCAAAATGAAACTGAACCAGATCACAATACAGCAGGGAAAACACACACTATTGTTTTTCTTCTTGTCCTTCAACCAGACAAATGCGAGAGCCACTATTCATTCATTTTTTTTTTTTTTTTTTTTTTTTTTTTTTTTGTAAACCATTGAAACAGATGCCATTCCCGTGTGGGAGTATGAAATATCTCCATCTTTTACCAGAACATGAGGGTAGGGTGTAGCCTACATCTTTTCGGCAAAACACACTCAAGAAGTGCAATACCATGATAACGTGCAACACAAGAACTAACATCTCTTGAGTGCATCCGTCAGAGCATGACCCTCACAGCCCCAACGGGTTCTTAGCCAAATGAGTATGCTCTCAAGACATTCAAATGGCTGGGGATTTTGTGAGTCATTGACCACTTACGAGAGGTGAGAGAATAAAGAAAATTAACACAACGATCATGGAAAATAAAACCATGGAAGACTGGAGTTATGCAAGTTTTGAAAATGTCAAGTCAACCACATTGAAATGCATCAAGCAAGAAACTACCAAGACGAAGAGAGTATGATGTAACCCTACAACTATGCATGACACAAAGACAGCTGAGAACGCCAAACTAGAAACATTTGTAAAATGAAATCCACACAATAGAGAATGTAGTATGTCCTCAAAAACAACCACAATAATAATAAACACCAAAAACACCGAATCTAAACATCCTAACCACAAGGACAATACCAGAAAGAAACAGAAAGTAACAAAACAATTAGGGAAGAGTTACAACCCCAATAGACTTACGCAAGGAGTGGAATCGGCTTGCATCAAGAGGTTTTGTAAGAATATCTGCTAGCTGATGTTCAGTAGGAATGAACTCCATTACTATATCACCCTTTTCGACCGCCTCACGAAGGAAATGGTGACGAATGTCAATATGCTTTGTGCGTGAGTGTTGAACAGGATTCTTGGAAATGCTAATGGTACTGGTGTTATCACAGAATAGGTCCATCGCCTGCTGTTGAATGCCATAATCTCGAAGCATCTGACGCATCCACAGAAGTTGAGTACAGGCACTAGCTGCAGCTATATACTCAGCCTCACATGAAGAGATGGATATAGATGATTGTTTCTTGCTATGCCAAGAAACAAGATTATTCCCAACATAGAAACAGCCACCGCTGGTACTATGACGATCATCAAGATTACCACCCCAATCAGCATCACAGTAACCTGCCACAACACTATTCGTATCTCTGGTGAACCATAACCCATAGTCAAGAGTGCTAGCAACATACCGAATGATACGCTTAACCGCAATGAGATGAGATTCTTTAGGGTTAGCCTGAAATCTTGCACATACCCCAACACTATAAGAAATATCTGGACGACTAGCAGTGAGATACAAGAGACTACCAATCATACTCCGATATTCACGAATATCAACAGACTTACCCATAATATCCTTACCAAGACGTACCCTCTCACCCATGGGAGTATCTTGACCACTGGAAGTGCTGAGACCGAATTTTTTAACCAATTCTTTAGCATACTTTGTTTGAGAAATGAAAGCTCCATGATCAAACTGTTTGACCTGCAAGCCAAGAAAGAAATTTAGTTCTCCCATTAAACTCATTTCAAATTCAGAGCTCATTAATTGAGAGAAAGATTCAGAAAGACTTGGGCACGTTGACCCAAACACTATATCATCCACATAGACTTGGGCGAGAAGAACATCAGTATTCTTTCGCAGTATGAACAGAGTCCGATCAACACTGCCACGAACAAATCCTTTTCCCAGTAAGAAGGAGGTCAGACGTTCGTACCAAGCCCGAGGAGCCTGCTTTAACCCATACAGTGCTTTTTGCAATTTGAAGACATGATTCGGAAAAGTGTGATCCACAAACCCTTTAGGTTGTTCAACATAGACCTCCTCATTAAGAATACCATTGAGAAATGCACTTTTGACATCCATTTGGTACAACTTGAAATTCAAATGGCATGCCATAGCAAGAAGAAGCCTGACAGATTCCAACCTAGCCACGGGAGCAAATGTCTCTCCATAGTCAATACCTTCAATTTGACTGTAGCCCTGAGCCACGAGCCTTGCCTTGTTGCGCACAATCTGTCCGAACTCATCCAACTTGTTTTTAAAGATCCACTTGGTGCCAACCACATTAGTGTGAGTAGGTCTAGGAACCAACGTCCAGACATCACTACGCTTAAACTGACCGAGTTCTTCCTGCATAGCAACTAGCCAATCATCATCAATAAGAGCATCAGTAACATTTTTAGGTTCAAGAGAAGAGAGATAACAAACATAATGAACACAATTTGTCTCCTTGGCCCTCCGACGAGTCAGACGCTGATCATTAATATCCCCAATGATATCCCCTAAGGAGTGATATTGTTTGACACGAGGTGAGGCTAGATTGAACACACTTTCAGGGTCAGCAGGAACAGTGGAGAGATCTGAAGACACATCAATCACATCTGGTGATTGAACTGCATCATCCGGTGTGAGTACATTACCGGTCCCACTAGGCACGTCCTCTGCAACATCAGAAGGTTTAGTACCACTATTGCCATTATCAGGTGATGATAACGATATGGAAGAGATGTCAGCTGGGTCTGACACGGGTGAGAGAACTGTGACATCCTGTGTACCAGTGGAAACAGAAGAGTCAGATGTAATAGTGTCATCAACAACAACATTAAAGGATTCCATGACCTTGCGAGTGGTGTAGTTAAACACTCGAAAGGCTCTACTGTTAGAAGAATAACCAAGTAAAAGAGCTACTTCACCTCGACTATCAAACTTGGACAGACTTTGTCTGTCCTTGCACACATAGCACAAGCTACCAAAAACTCGCATATATTTGAGATTCGGCTTCTTACCATACCATAGCTCATAAGCAGTTTGTGTGGTACCAGATCTTAGGTATACACGGTTCATTATGTAACAAGCAGTATGAACCGCTTCCGCCCAAAACTTGGTTGGAACATCCTTGGCATGCAACATAGCACGAGCCATTTCCTGAATAACGCGATTTTTCCTTTCAGCAACTCCATTTTGTTGCGGAGTGTATGGAGCCGAAAATTCTTGCCATGTACCATTTGCAATACAATACTCAATCACACCTGTGGCTGTGAACTCACCACCTCTATCGCTTCTGATATATTTAATTTGAGTGTCTTTCTCGTTCTGAATACGAAGGCATATTCCCTGAAACTCAAGAAACGCATCAGATTTTTCACGCAAGAATGATACCCAGGTAAAGCGAGTGTAATCATCAACCATAACCAAGATGTATCGTTTGCCTCCTAGACTAGGAGTACGAGTAGGACCCATCAGATCCATGTGTATGAGTTCTAAAGGAGAGGATGTGGTTATGGATTTTTTCTTGGAATGTGGACTACGTATCTGTTTACCTAGTTGACACCCACCACACACAGTGTCTCGATTTCTTCCAAGTCTAGGAACTCCCTTAATATATTCATTCCGAGTGAGCTTGTCCAGGTGTTCAAAGTTGACATGACCTAGTCGTCGATGCCACAATAGACCTTCATTTAGTTTGCCAGGTAAGCAGTTCATGCTAGATGCGACCGGCTGAATGGCATAGCAATTATCCAATGTTCGTTTACCTGTCATGATACACTTACCCGAACTATCAAGCACGGAACATATATTTTTGGAAAAATTAACAGTATGGTCAGTATCACACAGTTGGCTAATACTGATCAAATTCACACGCAAACCATCAACTAACAAACAAACATCATTCGGAGATAAACCAATACCAGCGACAAATCCCTTACCAATCACAGGAGAGCTCTTACCATTCCCAAAAGTAACACTTCCACCATCTATAGCAGTAACAGAGGAGAAAAGTTTGGCATTACCTGACATATGTTTTGAAGCACCACTATCAAGTAACCACTCAGTATCCAAACTTGAGACATGAAGAGCAGTGATCGCCACATTCGAAACATTTCCTGCAAAATTACAACGAAAAGAGTGAGAGGCATATGGATAAGATGGATAATCATACGACGGCTGTGAAAACCGCTTCCATGATTGCGGAACATGAGCAACCACACCACACTGCGAAGCCCAATGTCCAAACTGTCCGCATAGTGAGCACGACATTTGACGTTTCCTTCCCTGAGGCGGAACACGCCTGAACAGTTTCCACTTGCGCCGGATGCCAACCGTGTCCACAGAGTGATGAATGTCGGACTTTTTGGTAGGAAGATAGGGCAACAGTGGAGGTAATTCAGAAGATGACAACCCATTGCACTTTTCGAGCAACTGAAGGCGAATCAACTCCTTTTTGACCTTGTCTAGTTCTGAGGACACAATCTTATAACGGGCTTCCCATTCGACCTTGTCATGCTCAAGAGCAGCAAGATTACCCAGTAAAGCCACTTTATCAACCTGCCATGATACAGGTTCCCTATCCAGAATTGACATAGACGAGGAACTAGAAGACAATAAGTCAAGTCTGTCCTGAAGAATACAATTTTGTGCTTCCAACCTTAAGCATTCCTTTCTGGATAACCGGTATAGAGTAGCCCAATCATTATTATCCACCAGAATCAAATCCCTGTCACAATTACTAGAGCATTCTTTACTGTCAGTTGACTGCTCATTAGACATTCGAGCAACAACCGAGACATGTGTCTTACCAGAGTAATCCATAGCACTATTGATCGTTGGCGTGAGCCTTTACGCTCCTTAACCAGCCCCCAGCGACTGATACCAATTGAGAAACTACAAATAGTGCTAGTATAACAAATGTGAATTCAAACAAGCAAACAAACAATACGCAGAAAGTAAATAACACACAGAAATTTTTAACGTGGTAAAACCCAAACTGGGAAACGTCCACGGTTGTCCTCGCGACAACAAAATAATCCACTAGATGAATAGAGATGTACAAACCTATCAACTACCTGCAATCACTGCGAGTTGACACTACTGGTTATCTCTAACACCTTGACTTCACCAGAGCACCTTGATGTACGCACAAGACACTCGACTTCTTGATGAACACACAAGAAGACTCGAAGCCGAATTCACAATAACTCTTGAAGATCACAAAGATATGAATTGGGAAAAGGGGGAAGAAAGGGAATTGAGTTCAATAGCCACAAACAATTTTACTATCACCAACCTAACCAAAACACATGAACAAGAAGAAGGATGGACGGCCAAAGAACTGTCTTGTTCTGTAGAAGAGAAACCCTATTTATACTTAGGGTTGAAAACCTAGAAAAATGGGCCGAAACTGTGCAAACCGACTTTGGACGTTCGTACGTCGATATGACGTTCGAACGTCGCCACACAAAAATAAGCCTGCTGCCTAACATGACGTACGAACGCTCTAAACAGGTACGTACGTCTCCATACGAAAACATGTCTGCTGACTACCTGGACGTACGAACGTCCTAACTGAGTACGTACGTCCTGACCAAAATAAGTTCGCTGCTTCAGTGAACGTACGTACGTCCTAACTCGGTACGTACGTCCAGAACCCAATAACTTTCCCTAGACAGACCTAAGAGACACAAGGACACGAGACGACCATGCGTACATCTTGGTTTTCCTAACAATGAATTCAAGGCGAGATAACCAAAGACACTTTGTCACAAAATTGATGTCAAACCACTTCGTGCCGGTTTCACGTTGGACTACTTGTAGTCTCCGGTTGTAATAGTTAAGTATTCTGGTTTATGATGAATGAAGATTTAGCTACGTGGTGACTACCCGTTTAGCCGCAGGCAGGTGGCCGTTAGGCGTTAAGGGACATTTGTCCGTAATTCATAGTATTTGGAGTTCATCATAGATCTGGATATGAAATTATTATTAAGCTGTGACATAAATCGTTGACTATTGAAATTAATCATGGATTAAGATATGAAATAGTTGTCAGTTGTGACTTAAATCGTTGACTGTCGGTATTAATCATGGATAATGATCTGGAATTGTAATCTTACTGTTCTCTTTCAGGATAATTACTTTTGTGTTAAGAACTGCATGATCTCTAACACCTTATTGACACGTACAACCTTCGTGTTATCTGCTTTTATTTTAGCTTTTAGATAATTTTAAGATGGGGGAAAATGATAAGTATTTTAATCCTTTAATCCCTTATAGGGAAAAAATTAAAAAGACTATTTGGATTTCTTCTATGAATATGATAGAACCGACAGATAAATTTATCATTGATCGAGTAACCATCAATAATGAATTTAAAAGTTCAAAATATGATGCCTTTCGTAAATGGTATTGGGAAAATTATAATAAAGCCCAACATGAATTTATTAAAAAAAGATATTATAATCATTTAGAAAAGACTAGAATTATTATTCCTTTTGCACAATATGTCCAAAAAATGAGTAATATTCTAGAATCTTCTGAAGCCAAAGACTATTTTAATTATTGGACTAATAATAGTTCTAAATCTGAATTAAGTGCCAAGACTTTGACTAATAATAATATTATTGAATTATCACAGGATATTAATACTGTATCCAATAAAATTGAAATTATTGGAAACAATAATACCAATGTCAGACAAGAGGAGGAACATAGGGTTATTCCTGTTAAAACTGACAGTGATATTAACGACAGTCTAAAGGATAAGCATGATGTCACTTTCATTTCTTCTAGTAAAGATATTATTATTTCAGAATTTACTAAGAATAATGTTATAGGACAATATCCTAATCAATTTGATAATACTACAAGTGTTTGGTCACTTAGTATTAAAAATATTATTTCTCAAAGGAAGATATCCAAAAAACCCTTCCGTCAGAAATTGGTCTTTTTTAAAACCCAATTTGTTTTGGATTCCAGAAAACAATTTGCTTTTAATCAATATCCTAAAAGGAATAATTTCACATTTATTATTAATCAGATAAAGAGAGAATATAATTCTTTACTGGATTTAACCAAACTTTCTAAACATGACTCTATGAATATCATTAATAGTGATCCAAAATTAGCAAAAGAGTTTTATCAAAAGACTTTTCTAAATTATAACATACCTAGTATTAATGTACTGAGTAATGATCAGACCTTAATTTTAGATGTTATCAATAAAATTTCTAATCCTGTTGAAAGAAGACAAGCTTTTCAAAGTTATTTAGAAAATACTTCTAAATCCCATTCTTCTTTTGATAATGATTTCCATAATTCTATGGATAATAAATATACCATTTCTGACCTTAAAGGTGAAATTAATAATCTTAAATCAGATATTAAAACCTTAAATGGGAAAATTTACTTACTTCAGAATAATTCTAATTCTTTACCGAAAATTGGGACTACTGGAGATTTATTATCCTTAAACCACTCTACCAATCAAAAATGGCATATTAAAGTAAAACTAGTTATTAATCAAGAATTTACTCTTGAAACTATTGCCTTGGTTGACAGTGGTTCAGACTTTAATTGTATAAGAGAAGGATTAGTTCCTACAAAGTATTTTGAGAAAACTAAGTATGCATTAAATACGGCTAATGGTTCTCCTATGAGGATAAATTATAAACTATCAAAGGTTTTGGTATGCAATGATGGTATTTGTATTAATACGCCTTTTGTATTATCTGGTAATTTATCTCAAATGGTAATCTTAGGAAGACCCTTTTTAAGCCTTATCTGGCCCATCGAAAGGATTGATAGTAATGGTATTCATACCACTATAGAGGGAAAAAAGATAATTTTTAAATTTATTATTAAGCCTAAGATAAATCATATCAATCAATTACAAGAGGCTTTATTTTTAAAAGAAAAACAAATCAATTTTTTATCTCAAGAAATAGGCTATGCCTCTATTGATAAACAATTAGAGCAATTTGCTACTAAAGAAAAAATTCTTTCCTTAGAAAAACAATTTCAGAAGGATATATGTAGCGATGTCCCTAATGCCTTTTGGGATAGGAAACAACACATAGTTAAATTACCCTATATTGAAGGTTTTAACGAAAGCATGATTCCTACTAAGGCTAGACCAATTCAAATGAATAAAATTTATATGGAATTATGTAAGACTGAAATTCAAGGCCTTTTAGACAAACAACTAATTAGGAAAAGCTCTTCCTGTTGGAGTTGTGCAGCCTTTTATGTTAATAAAAATGCTGAACAAGAACGAGGTATTCCTAGATTAGTTATTAATTATAAACCCCTTAATAAGGTTTTGCAATGGATTCGTTATCCTATTCCTAATAAAAAGGATTTATTAAAACGCTTAAATGATGCTCGCATATTTTCTAAATTTGATCTAAAGTCAGGTTATTGGCAAGTTCAAATTGCTGAGCAAGATAAATATAAAACTGTTTTTACTGTTCCCTTTGGACATTATGAATGGAATGTTATGGCTTTTGGTCTGAAAAATGCTCCTTCAGAATTTATGAATATTATGAATGAAATTTTTAATGCCTATACAAAATTTTGCATTGTCTATATTGATGATATACTAATCTTTTCCAATACTATTGATCAACACTTTAAACATCTAAACATTTTTTCTCATCTTATTAAGAAAAACGGTTTAGTTGTTTCTGCATCAAAAATGAAGATTTTTAAAACCGAAATTCGTTTCTTAGGACATAATATTTGTCAAGGGAAAATTATCCCTATCGATAGATCTATAGAATTTGCATCAAAATTCCCTGATGAAATAAAAGATAAAAAACAGTTACAAAGATTCCTAGGAAGCCTAAACTATATCTCTGATTATTACAAAGATATAGCTTTTGACACCAAGATTCTTTATGAAAGGCTTTGTAAAAATCCTGAACCTTGGTCCACGGATCATACAAACGCTGTTCAAAAGATAAAGCTTAAAGCTAAACAATTACCTTGTTTATCTCTGGCAAATCCGAATGGATTGAAAATTGTTGAGACAGATGCCTCTAATAAAGGATATGGTGGTATACTTAAACAGAAAAATTATTTGACTAATAAAGAGGATCTAATTAGATTTCATTCTGGCGTTTGGAAAAATGCTCAAGTCAAATATTCGACTGTTAAAAAAGAAATGTTGGCTATAGTAAATTGTGTTAACAAATTCCAAGATGATTTAATAAATCAAGAATTTTTGTTACGAATTGATTGTAGTTCGGCAAAAGATATTATTGAAAAAGATGTTAAAAATTTAGCATCTAAACATATTTTTGCCAGATGGCAAGCAATTCTGTCGGTATTTGAATTTCAAATAGAATTTATAAAAGGAGATAATAATTCTCTTCCTGATTTCCTTACCCGCGAATATTTGCAGGGATGAGTAATCATAGTCCAGCACCACATGTGGGGCAAGGACGTGGAAAAGGCAAATTGAGCCTTTCCGGCCCTAATTCGGGTTATTCAATTACAGGTAAAGGCAAATTAAGCCTAATCGACCCTAATTCGGGTTCTTCTGGAAAAGTCCCAATGGACAAAAATATGAAAGTCCCAATGGACAAAACTATGAAAGAAGCCTTATTAGGCAACAATGAGCCCAAGTTGTTCTTAAAAAATTACACAGAACTACTTGTGATCCTTAATTCAGAGGATGAGAAATGGCTTTCGGATCCCATAATTTTGGGTCAAAAATATTTTGATGAAAAGGATAATAGTCCTATCCGAGGTGGAAAACATAGATATTTCTATGAATCAATTTTAGAAGAAACTAAATCATTTAGTTTTGAACATAATAGAAAGGGTAATACTCTTAATTCACCCATTGCTTACAGTAAAGCAATGATTCATATGGTCCTCAAATCTTCTGATTGGGGAGACCCCAATAAATTGCGGGAATTACGTGGTCCATACCATAATTATAATCAATCCTATAATTATTGGGATTATATGGACGCATGGTCCTATTCCTTCTTTTACCAAAATCCTCAAAGGAAACATTCTTGGTTCCTCTACTTTGATGAAGATTTCAAAAAAGAAAACAATGAAATTCCTAATTGGTTTTACAATTGGTTTTTTAAATTTGGGCCTAATCTGGATTTTTTACCATCAGAGCTAAAAGTTCTTTTTAAACCTTATCTCCAATTTCATCATTTGTTCGAAGGACAAGATACTATTCGAGGAAAATCACTCCTCTTTTTTCTAGCGGATTATTTAATCCCTTGGATTTGGGCCTGGACTTACAGTTGTCAATTTCAAGCTTCTGAAGGTTTTCATGGTCTCTGCCGACAATACCATTACAAATGGTGGGCAAAATGTCCCATCGAGGAAAAATTATTAACCATTACTCCTGATATTCAAAAGCTAGAACAATTATATGCTTCCCGTCATACTCCATCACCAGTTCCTAAAGAATCCTTTACAGACAATCCTGTTTCAATCATTCGGGAAAAATTAACAAAAGCCCATCCTGGGCTCTCATCCCAAGAAATCAAGTTTCGAGTCATGAAAGAAATGCAGGAGCACATCCAAGCTTCTTTTGGGGATATTTCTCCTATGGACACTGCTTCCAATACCATGAAGGACACTGATTGGTAACACGATTATTTCATTGTGGGACCACAAACAAGATTGCTCTCAACACAGCTCTTCCCAGCATGAAGATGATGATAATGACATTGATCTAGGAGAGGATTAATATATCTTCTTAATGATTCACAGGACTATTGACCCAATCAATCATCAGACACCAACAATGGGGTTCACATAATAAACAATTGATCTACAATTATCGGAATCCGATGAAATCCACTATTCAGGACTATCAGCCAATTAAGGGGTCTATAACACCCGCAAATTACTCAGACACCAACAATGGGAACCACAAAACTCACGTGAATCAACAATAATGCTCGACAAGGATAATGCCCGCTACTATTCAATGGGGGCCACATCACATAATGCTCTCAATAGGGTCCACCCACTAGCAAGGTGCCCTTTGGGACCCACTTCCCACTTTCCAACTGGGACCCACTTTCCTAAGTCTAATTGCCTATATAAGGAAGCATTTCTAATGAGAAGAAGAAGCTCGGACAATCTCCTTCTCTTAAGCTTCGACACTCTCTCTCTCTCTCTCTCTCTCTCTCTCTCTCTCTCTCTCTCTCTCTCTCTCTCTCTCTCTCTCTCTCTCTCTCTCTCTCTCAAGCCTTAAGCCTTCTTCTCCCCTTTTCTAGACTTGTAATCTTTTTTGCTTTCTTATTTTCTTCTTCTGTAACCTTGTAATCATTTGGTGTGCTTCTTAACCACCTGAAACTTTATTCAGGGGGTATATGTATGTAAATTAAGCTCAAGTATTCTGTAAGTTTTTCTTTTCTTTATATTTCTCTTAGCCTTTAATTTCATGTGAATAAAGCTTTCAGGAATTTTCTTCTGTTCTTCTTCTTCTTTACTTTCTGTTCTTTATTTTCTGTTCTTGAATTTATGTTTTAGATTTCCATAATTTTCGCTGTTGTTTTGTTTTAGTTTAATTTTACTTATATATATATATATATATTAGTTGTACCCGTTGCTTCGCAACGCTAGTGTCAAACTACTTTTTATTTGTCTGATTAAAAATATATATTTTTATTATTTATATTTGCTTTGTAATTTTTCTGTGAAGTTATTATAACAAGTGTTTCCATTTGATTTCTACTGTTGTTTGATTTTAGTTTCATACATTCGAAAAGTTCATTTTAGCCAGGCTAAAAACCAACGTACTACAAGCATGTTGCATGCAACATCATCAAATCAGACATCTTTGATTCACCAGCGTGCTCGAATCAGTAATGAGGTCTATAAAGTATGTCCTGGATTCTTTGATTCACCTCCAATCCAGAATTAACGAATTCTTTTAATCCGGTTGCAGATTCTGACAAGATTCATCTGCTTATCATTGAAATTTGAAAAACAGTTAGATTTGCTACTGCAGTACGTTAGCTGCTCAAACTGATGTTGTTCTCAAACTCTAGGTGTTCTCTTGAGATTTAGGTCCCACAAGACATTCCCTACCACATTATCACAGTGATCAGCCACCAAAACAATTTTGTTTGTAGCAAACCTGTAAATGGCTACGAAGCAGGTTGCCAGTACGAAGTTACCGCACCGCTCGTCATGCCAAAAGGAGATTTTGTCATCTCCGCCGAGTTTGCATTGAAAGCATTGCTTTAACCTTTGAAATTGTAACATGATCCCCTTCCAAAGACCGCAACCAGAGGTTTATGAGAGTTAGTAGGCCACCACTTATTCTGGCCAATACCATAGTCTTTGGAGTAATTAAGAGCACCTTCCATTAATGATAACTTAGCAAGTCTAAGAATGCCCTCAAGAACATGGTATAATTTCTGATTTCCAACATAAATAAACCAAGGAGGCATATTTGGTAACTCATAATTTTGGTGCACATAATCCAAGGGTATCTGCAAATTTTTAGCATGGCAGCTAGAGCGAGAGGCAGATCTCAACTCAGCAATAAAGTGCAAGTACTGAAGATGGCCCATCCAAAGTAATTGTCGCGAGAACCAACAAATACAAAATTTTGACCAATAAGAACCTTCCATGAACCAAGAAGCTATTATCTGCATGGCATACCAAAATATTACTCATTTCATTTATATACAGAATTATATGGTATCATCAATATTAACTCTGAGAGTGGACTCCACATATGAAAACAACAGAAAATTTGTTGCATCTATATGTGCATATAAAACATTCAAAACAGTTTCTTTTCTAAAAACATACAGAAAATTAACACTCTATTGTGTTAGGATAAGTTAAAACTCCTTCCAGTGAAAAAGAAATCAAACCATCCACAGTTTTGATATGTGAACACGCACACACTAATGCAACCACAATTTTGCAATAATGTCTATCTAGGGTCATCAGTCAGAAAATACGATGTTACATGGTAGTACATATAATTAATTACCGCCTACACACACATGCTAACAGACACTCCTTCCCAAGCCCAAACACCATCGCAATGTTTGTGCATATATGATATATGTCATAACGGTACAGGCATAGAGCTCAGCTAGAATGAAATCAAAGAGAGGTACACGGTAAACACATCAGCAAGTTGGCTTTATATATTCACATAAGGACTTCAGAAGGAAACTTTCTGGACTCTCATAGCTCAAGGTGTAATCTAAACCTTGGGATGCCAGAGCCATGGGATAAAATTAATTTCTCTCTATGAGCTCAAATGCATTTAAACCGTCTACATAGTAAGTGTGATTCAAATTAAGTTCAAATTTTAAACTTTTAATATAACCCAACCTTCCGCTTTGTACAAACTCAGGACCTTTTGTATTAAATAAAAAGACCCAGTAAAGTAAATTATCAAGCATACCTTGACCGTTAACATGACGAAAGTACTTAATCGCCATTGCATGTCAATGTCGCTCCAGTATTGACCCGTTTGCCTGTACCAAACTTAATATTTGAAAGAATAATTATAATACTAAGTGGAAAAGGATTCAAAATTTGACAATCAAATAATTATGCATACAACCTTAGACTGGAATGAACTTATCATGTGCAAATATCTGAGCATGGACAGGTAAAATTTGTCTCCATGAGCTCAAATGCCATAAAATCGCCTACAAAGTAATGTGAATCAGACCAAGTCTTATTGCATAATGAATGTGACACTATCATGCACATTATGCAAAATTTCAAAACTATACTAAGAACCAAGAGTGGGCTCAACAGATTTGCAAATTAGGCAGATGCCTAGAGCCTCAACTAAGCATTAATTTGTGGGACCTAATTTGGTGGAGATATTTCTTATCTTTCTCTATTTTTAGGTTTTTTCCTCTTATTTTTCCTCTTTTTTCGGTTAAAAATCTTTAAAAAAATTGGTATAGAATCTAAATGTTTATTTTTTCCTATTTTTATTCGTTTTTTCCTATTTCTTTGGCCTAGGCTGTCCAAGACCCCTAATTTACTGAGTCGTCCCTACTAAGAACATGAAGATGCTGAAGGAAGGGCTTGAACCTTCGACCTTGTGCTTTTGAAGCCACACACTCTAACCAACTGAGCTACTCCAGCTAATTATGATCATATGCTAAATTACAAACCTTTGTGGTTCAATAGATCAAATATTCACACTAAAGGGAATTATATCTCGACTGTTTCACTAAATTCACATAGCCAAAGAATAAAGAGTTCCCACACAAGTATAAAAAAAAGATAAGATAAACAAAAACATATCGGTAGCATAAAACCTGAGTTTTATAATTCATAGTGGTCCAATACATTAATATTCAAGCATCCAACTGGCTTAGTGCCTGAAGAAAAACATTATGCTCTAACCTAATAAACAACACAAAATATAGCACCGACCGGCTTTACTCAAAATTTGGATCCACAACTTGTACTGAACTTTGTAGTTTGTCGCACTAGAAGTATAAAAGAATTATACTAGAAGTAGAATATTAGGGTGGAAAGCTATATGTCTCAATGTGAGACATAACTTGTATATATAATGAAAGAAGTGTGTTAGACAAGTCACTACTACTAGTAGTGTGTTAGACAAGTCACTACTATTACAATAACTTCCAACACTCCCCCTCAAGCTGAACATTCAGACTCTGAATTTCAGCTTGAAATACAAAAAAAAAAATTCTCTCACATCCCCCACAAAGTATCATGAGAACGACATCGGGCAGGATGTTCAATGGCAGGGATGACCAGCTGCGAGAAGAACCGTCTGCAGGGATGTCCTGCTGCAGAGACAATAAAGGAGCAGGGATTACCAGCTGCTCAACTAAGAAAGACACCGGAGGTAGTGGTGGTGACTAGGGTCATGTTCTTTTCGGTGGCTAGGGTTTACTTTCCACAAGCATCCGATATAACTTCAAAAATCAATAAAGACGAGGTACTCCAGGACGAAAGAAGGCTGATTTTGGAGTAACAAAGCCGTTGAAAGGGCTGAACACGGATGGCAGTGCAGAAAAAGCCCAAGAATGGCGCATGACATCAACAACGCAAACAAGGCCCTCGAAAAGGCTGAACAAGAGCGGCGCACTACGGCAACAACGCATACAACGCCCTAGAAAACGCTGGACAAGTCGCGTATGACATCAACAACGCACACAAAACCCCAATAAACAGTGAACTGTGAACAGTACTCCGGATGAACAGTGATTCCGGTGAACAGTACTCAGGAAAAAAAAAACAATAGCACAAGGACACAAATTTGACAAAAAGACTTTGCCGGAGCTCTGGCCACCGGCACCTGAGTTAGTGTCGCCGGTGGCCGAAAACCATGACCTCACTTGGCTTTGATACCAAAAGATGAATTATACTAGAAGTAGAATATTAGGGTGGAAAGCTATATGTCTCAATGTGAGACATAACTTGTATATATAATGAAAGAAGTGTGTTAGACAAGTCACTACTAGTAGTGTGTTAGACAAGTCACTACTATTACAATAACTTCCAACAGTCGCAATTAATATTTTTACTCGTTTTTGAAACATACATATTAATTCCTGATGTACATCTCAACTCTCAACTAAATAATGAAGAAATATTGAAGAATTTCTAAGAAGTGTCCAATATTTATTATCTAGATATTACACAAAATATAAAACTGAATTTAAAGGGTACTGGCTATGTATAGTCATTATTGTCAATGGTTTTAACAGTCAGTAATAAATATCTAGAAGTTGCTTTAAATTAACTTAGAATTACAAATTCAACATCCAAAATACACTGCTACCACTTTCAAAATATATAGGCTGTGCTTGTTCACCAGGAATTTCATAGGAAAGCAAAGACACGTAGGATTTTTCTTTTTTTTCCCAAATACATGCTGCTTGGTTGGGTTCAACAAAAGGTGGGGCCCATATTATTTTTTGCAAAAAAAGTAAACCACGTCAGCTAATAATACCGGTTCAAAAATACCGGAAAACTTTGAAAAAAACCATCTCCAAAAAAGGTGGGGCCCATAATTTTTCTTTTACATATTTTATTCAAAAAATAGATATATCTAAGGTTGTTTGCGGAAATCCGAAACTTTCCTTATTAGGGACCAAGCACCATGTAAATATTTTGTAAAAAAAAAGGAAACTGTTTACATTTTTTTTCTTTTAAAAAGGTTTCCATTTCCGTTTCCCCAAAACTTCCGGGGAAACAAGCACAGTCATAATCACAATTTATTGGAAATTTTAAAGCTAATTGTATGATTAACACTGAAAACAACTGAAGGTTATCAATATACTTTACTATATTTTCTATGATAGTCAACCTGACCACTGATAATCTGAATGCCAGAGGTTACATATGATCACCAATCAAAATTTGAAAATTTGCAAATGATGAAATTGTTATCTATTCTAACACCACCTATTAACCTGCTGCCTTTAATGCTTGCCAAAATTAGAGGAACCTTGAGTGAAATTAGAGAATGCTACAAAGAGAAGTGTTGAAGATAGATAGATGATTGGTTCACTTTTAAACGCAATGGACCAACTACTTAAGTTCAGCTTTATCTCTGCCATCGATCTCGATTGCCAACAAATCTCGATCAGTATCTAATGGCTTTAAAATATCTAGCTAAAGTAAAGTATGCAACACTTGTGGCTTATAATTGTCTTCTTAAACTAAAAATTGCTATTTTTTAAAGCATGTACTCAGAAGATATACCATCATTTACTAACACATTCTGAATAAAAATTATTTCTTCAAGAGAAAATTAAAATACCTGATTGTGCTCGGCCTATGAATAGGCTCCTCAAGAACTTTCTTCCAAACGCCCAAAAACTTTATCTGAGAAAAATCATTCAAACCCAATTTGAAATCAATTTTAGGGTGATTTAGGTTTTGGTCACCACTTTTTAGTATAAATTAGGTTTTGGAGCCGGTTTTTATCTTTATTAGGGTTTAGAGCTGAACCGACAATTGACCCAAGTAATTATTTATAATGGCCAAAATACCCCTGATCAAAACTATATTAGGGTTAGTGATCACGTGCAGATCACGTGAGTTTCAGGGGTAAAATTAGGTATTTTGAAAATATTTTTGGTTCAACCGGGTTTTTTTAGTTGTTGGTTCGAAAATGAGCTCTAAACCCTAATAAAGATAAAAACCGGCTCCAAAACCTAATTTATACTAAAAAGTGGTGACCAAAACCTAAATCACCCTCAATTTTAACTAACCCATTTTCAATAATCAATTAGCTAAATTAGCTAAAACAATATCTAAACCCACAAAATGAAAGAAAACCCAAAGAAGTTAGAATGAAATTAGAGTAAACTATTCCAGAATATGCTCCAAAAAACATAGTCTACTATTACATTCACTTTGAAAAGAATAGGGGTAACCCAAACCACACAAAGGGGTAATTGTAATTTATCACATAAAAAGGATAAAGCAGTAAAAAAAAAAGGGGTAACCCAAACCACACAATATTTTATCATAAATATGTAAGATATGTTATTTACATGAAGCTAAATTTTGGTGTGTCGAAGTAATATGAAAAAGTTATGGACTTCATATCTAGTAGTGATGATAGTGAAGTGAGAGTAGACAGGTACCTGATGCGCTAGTATTAAATCAATACAGGGTTAACGACACAAGTGGCTTTCAGCTCCTAACGGCAACCACATCAGTTGATGAAGTATCAATATTTAATTACCAAATAAAAGACATACATTAGAATCCCTACAACTAAACTCACTCCAGAACACACACACATTACTTGATTAACAGTACAAAACACATTTCTTGATTATACAGAAGTTGAAGGTTTCACTGCACAATTTAGAGGTTACGTTCATTCATGTCTCATAAAGAAGATATTTTGATCTATCTAAATAATAAACTAACAACTGAAATGCAGCACAACTTCAATCCATATCATATGTCAATTTTGTGGACATAATTCAAGTTGGATACAGAGTAATTCCAATCCCGTATCATGAACTTATGTTTGAAACTTAAAATTGATGATAAAAATTTAAAACTTATGAAGTTATGATGAAATTGCAAAACATGTAATTGAGAATTTGAAATCCCTAAATCATCAACATATGTTTTTTTTTTTTGGTAAATCATCAACAACAATAGTCAATTACAGTGAGAGCAGAGGTATTATTTATATATACTTCAACTTCTATTGAATAACTAAAGTTAGACATACCTAAAGGCTCGACTTATTGCTCAGATCATTATTTTCAAATTGTTTGTGTTCTTCTTTTTCTCTAATAGTCTCTCCCTAACTTACACTTGCTTATCACTTAATATTCAGTAAAAGTAGCATCAAAATTTGATTTTGACTCATTTTTATGTTACCATTATGTATTAAGCTTAACTCAGTTATTTTTGAGAAATCAAAACAGTAAAAGATATTGGATCATACAGTATAAGATATCAAAATCAACAATGTATGAAAAGAAAAATGCCGTCAAAATATATTCACTAAGATAAGAATCTAAAGAGTCAAAAGAATATTGATGTGGGTGACTATACATACATTTCTCTAAACTTTCTTTACTCATCACTTTCAATTACATAGCAAAGAAAATGGCGTGAACATATATACACTAAGAAACTGTGGATTTTTTAAGTTATATTGAACCTTATTCACAACTAATGTTAACTAAACAATGTACACAAAAATCATTGCCGCCATAGATGGTTCAATAGTACATTGATTATTAAGAACCTTAATGAATAGAAAGCAAGTTAGATACATACCTCAGCTAATGAATTTACACACTCCACTACAACACATTCTAATTTCCCGGACACGAGACCCCATTCCTATTGGCATAATCAGTACATAAACAGATTATTGATGCACACATTAGATCCTTAACAGATAAGATTTTCATTTGACACAAGAACCTAAACATTAATCTAGCCTCACATCCACTGACTGAATTGTTCAAAATGAGTTTTATTAAAAAGTGAGCTCTGATAATTGCATTGAATCGCATAGATCATACTGAAACAAAGAGAATTCATATCGATGATTTTGATAATGAAAAATTGGTAAAGGAAAACTATATGTAGAAGAACGCAAGTACAGATCTTACTTAAGAAGCACAAACACAAGTACAGATCTTACTTAAGAAGCACAAAAAAAGAAAATGCCATAATGGAAGTATAAACTGTATCACAAACACCATTAAGCATAAAGATGCCCTCAATAAAATTCAACAACCTTTGATGTCAAATTGCAAATAACGTTCATGCCCTCGACTCTATGTATGAACAGATATTAGATCAAGATCTAGACTGCAAATATGGGTGTTTGTAAACCCTTTTAAAAAAAAAAAAAAAACAAACAAACAAACAAAGCCCAGAACGAATATCTCATCCAACTTCATTCCAACCTGTTCATTGTGAATTTGTGATTAATTAACTTAATCTGAAAATCTTTCCTACACAGTTTTTTGTGTGAATTAGTTGTTGACACTTCAATTGAAGCACACTTATTCCCGCAAACCCGTAAGACAAGATTGATTTTCCTAAATACTCAAAGTTGGTCTAAGTAGGAAGTCACATTAGCAATGAATGTTTCCTCTTTAGAGTGGAACCATCCCTAGAATTGTTTAAAGTTTAGACAAAGATGCAACCAGCTTAAGAATCTCGAATCTCATCGTCACTCTTATACTAAGACCTTGACACGCTTAATAATGGGACTTGCAATTGTTTTCTATAAAGTTCTAAAGGCTCCATTGTTAGAATATTAGGAAAATTAGGAAACTCTAGCTATGTTGGCATCATAAGTAGCAATTAAGAGATACCTTAGCATGCTTGATTGAAGATATACTTCAACCCATCATTAAAAGATCTTTCGAAGTGACACTGATAGGCAAATTGGTATCCAATTAAAGCTGATCAGTTTCCTTCTAAATGAGAGTAGGAGAGCAAACAATTCAGTCAATATGTATTACAATATATCATAGAGCCCTCGAGCAAGAAATGATGCAATGATTATTGTTACTACTCAATGCTGCTTGACATGTTTGGGTCTGCAATTCAGCAAATTTCAAAAATATACTCCAATATATCAGTCTTGAGAAGAAGTTAGATGGACTATGTTAGGAGATGAATATCTTTTTTTTTTTTTTTTTTTTTTTTTTTTTTTTCTTGGTTGTCTAAGGTTGCAAATAACTCTTTAATCTACCAGCTTCTCTCAAGGTCTTAAGCAAACACACTCAACTTAAATTCTAATTTTAAGACACTTGCCACCAACCTATCAAGTAATATCAGATGAAAATTTGATTAATCCAAATCTAACAGTCACAATTACCATCACATATTCAGATGAACACCATATATGATTTCAATGGTATGTAGGTATCATAGATTCCAATGTAAATTCAATAATGAAAATAAGGATTCTAGAATACTCCAGTTTTCATATGAGAATCACCTAAGGTCCCATCTACATGAATCTCAAAAAGGAGGAATTAATGAAGATTACCTGATAAGCAGAGACGATAACAACAAGATACAAGAGAAATGGAGATTGGTAGTGGGGAGCGTAGATAGCGTTCTTTCTTTTCATCGTGTCACAAACAAGCACACGCAGAAACTGAGAACTCGTTTCGATTAAATTCAGAATAATGAATGACAGTAAAGAATAATACTGAACCGGCAGTGTTCTGTACTAATTTACAATCAGTGTTCAGTGCATGAATAATCAGAATCATTATGGCTTCTTGATCGGATCCTACAATTCAACCAATTAACAATCAATGTAACTTACAATTGACATAATCTAAAATCCAACCAAGACTGCCTACACAGAACAATGTTGCTAATTACTACTAATAAGAAACACAACAAAAAAGAATAAACAGTTCATTGCCTATTCATTGGTGTCCAAGATGGAAACACAATAAAATATATAAACATTCTAACCAGCCTTTGGGATTGGCTTAGATCATGTGAATGACATGAACTAACGTAGTAATGATTCATAGAAACCTTTGGGGGCAGGCCTTTTACTTTGATTAATTTGACTTCGGTCAAATTATAATCACCCCATGGATCTTGTTAAGATTCAACAAATCTCAATCTTATATCTAATTTAGTTAATGTATGAATAAAAGATTATGAATCACCTGAGCAAAAGCGTGAGCAGTAAGACAACTCATTGCAGTTTTAGTTGGCCACAGATTCTCCCATCCCTTGGTTTCCATTTTGTGCACTTTTCTAATCACTGCAACATAGCCAAACAAAGATTATATGTTGTCAGAATGACTCATTCCCCCGTTAAAAGGTTTGCACCACAATGGAATGTAATGAAATCAGCAATTTTAGTGAAACTGTAATAACCAGATTAGAGAAGTAAAATCATTTTTCAAGTAAACAAATACTATATGTTGCCAGAATGACTCATTCCCCCATTAAGACTTTTACATCATAATCGAATGTAATAAAATCATAGCAATTTCAATGAAACCATATTAAGCATAAATAGATAAGCAACATCAATTGACATGACACCTGCTTTTGGCTCAACTCGGATGGAAATTCGCATTTGACATGATACTAAAATTGAAATAGATCATGATTACAACCATAAATTCCATGAAAAATATAACCACAGTTGCTATAAGCTTGAGTAATGTCCTTTTTCATAATCCAGAAATTGAAACAATATCCATATGGAAATGATGAAATTGGATCATGTACGTAGTCCATGCCATGATACAATGGTAGGAAGCAAAGAGAGTTAAAGAAAACACTTAAGCATGCTTTTTACACTCTCAGGAAATCAATTCGAAAACTTTTTTGAAAATGTGGATCCAGATTTGCAAGATGACTAAAAGATTAAAATGTATATATAAGACATCGGTTTGAAACAAATTTGTAGTACTAAACCAGCATTGATCATACTTGTCATGGATGATTCGATTATCACTACAGACGTGCCAGCCACAGTAGCTCTCATCATGTCCTGCCTATTAGAAATTTGCATCATGATCCCCCCCAACTTTGGTTTCGGTAATTGGTTCCATATTCCTCAATGATGGAATTTTAATATCTCAATACTAACATCTATTTGAGCTTCAGGATAAGCCTAAATTATCATAATTGCATGATAGAGTACTTCAGCATTAATAAATTAAGTAGCTATCACAACCTAAAATTGAAGTGAAAATGTTAACGGTTAATGAAATAACAATAAAATGTAAATTTTATTTTTAAGCAATCAGACTCTACAATTCTACTAAACACTCCTTCTATTACTGAATTCATAGTATAAATGTTCAAGGAAACAATCAGAAAACTTACGTGGTATTTGTGGTTGCTTTCAAAGTGAACCCAAAAATACCCTTCAAATGGGCGTTCTGCGATTATCATAAAATTAACAACAACCATCGCTTAAAGCAATATAAAACAAATCCAAGAAACGGTAATTACAATCGAAAAAGAAAGAGAAGATATTACAATTTAAGCTAATTATACAATTTGCTGCAATTTCCCAAAAACTTGGACTTTCAGGTTTAGTCAACTCCTAATATATACTAAGTAATAACCACAAAATTTGCAAGAAATTCTCAATGATCATAATAGCCCTTCTTATTTTTATGGCCCCAACAGAAAAATTTCTAATGGGACCTGCTCTAATGGCAGTTGCCTGATTAAATTTATTTCTAACATAAAGCTATTAACCCCAAAATCTAGATAAATAATTACTGGACTGGCTGCTAATTCAAAACTCCTATTATTTGAAACATTAACCTTCTCAAAAATAAAATTTTATGAACTAGTACCAACAACTCTCACTTTTCAAGTGCTTGACATAATTCAAAATTTCAACTAAACGTCTAAACACAATGAATGGTTGAAAAATGTATAGGATCCACAACTAATTAAACTCATGATAAAAATCAAAATTACTACCTCAAGTAGTTAGGATTTTGCTAGAGAATTTCGAGATGATTACAATCTTATATCAACGTTGTGAAAGTTTAAAATTTTGAAGTACCTGAATTGTAGAGAGACATGCAGGGCTGCTTGAAAGAGCTTGCGGTAATTGATAAAATAGATCGTTCAAGTCTTCAAGAAGAAGAAGATGAGAAGAGAATGTAGGTCGAGGTTTTGATGAAAGAGAGACATGAAGCAAACACTCCCTCCGTCCCAAATTATAAATGCTTGAAACATCATTTATTGTATTGATTACATACCTTTTGTAGATACGCATATAATGATAAAAACCAAAGTCATATGCCATCTTTAAACTCACAAGATTCAATGGATATAACTCAAAACTGAAATGCTAGCAGAAAAGGTTTGGCTTTTTGTCTTTTGAGATTCCGCTTTCACCAGATCTATCCCTTAAAGAAGGAGAAGAATAAAAGAGGGCAAACAAATTAAATTACCTTTCCAATAGATAGGTGATGAGGCTTGTACACCATTGTATGGGTGAATATTTAAGTAGTGGAGATCTTATAAACTACAGTTGTGATAATTGATCAAAAGAAACTTCTAACTAAAGAGATCAATATTTGTCTGTTCTTTAGGAGATATTGTAAAATCTAACACCTAAACCTAGGATTACAATCTAATCCTAGCAAAATATCTCTCACTCTGTTTTTTTCAGATGTCATCAAAGTGTCAGAGTGAGAGTGTTTGAAAAGGATCTTCCTGCCTATATATCTTTACATCCAGCAATAGTAGACATATGTGGTAGTGAGCGGACAGATAATACTGCAACAGTTTGCAAAAATAAAAATATCTTATCAAGACTATCAGGAACTATTCTGATGGTTCTGTAAGAAAAGAAGGTAGTGGATTTGGTGGTTCTGTAGGTTGTATTTGCAAGCCTGTAACACAACCAAAGTAAGATATATTCTTATGGAATTTAAATTTTATAATTGAAAACCAAAAATAACGATGATATAAAAGCATTTTATAGTTGCATGATCACTTTGTTGATTCTAAAACAGAATACCTGGAAATAATATAGACTGACAATAATTTTGGAAGATAATTCCTTTACTTTTGGGCGAATTAGAGTTGTGCAGATTAAACTTAACCCCCAATATAAAACACTATGGAGTACAAGAAAGAGATACAATTCGGGTTTCAATCTGTTCTGGGAATTCAATGAGAGAGAGAGAGAGAGAGAGAGAGAGAGAGAGAGAGAGAGAGAGAGAGAGAGAGAGCGAGACGTTTGTGAAGAAGAATGATGCATAGATGATGAACACAGATGGGGACTTTGTGCGATGAGATTGAGAGAGAGGAGTTTGGAATTTTTTAGGTTTATTAAATGAGAGAGACGTAAGAGTTTATTCATAGGAATTAAATCAGATCTCATCTCTATACAGTTGTGGATCTCCATTAAATCAGGACCGTCAAAAGCAACTTAAATATGGACCCAACGGAAAATATAATCTGAGGATTACAATTTAATTAAAACTAAAGATTATAATCTCCATGATCATCCGACGATTCATCATATACATTAAATCTATACTATAAACATGTTGTCGCTTATAATATATACTAGTAAAACCCGTGGCGCTGCCACAATTGTCAATTAATTTTATACTGCATAGTAAATTTTAATTTAGATCAAAATATTTTGTTTGTTCGATTAAAATTTGACGATCATATTTTTTTATTTTTTTTTTTTGATTAGTTGATATATGATTTAGAGTTGGTTGAACTTGAAGTTGCAATCCCGTAGTCTGCACTCTTGGTAATAATTGTACTCGGAATTCTACTAATGTCAAGGATGTTTTAAAAGAATAAGAAAGAAAGCATTAAAAATTAATTAAATCTTGGATATATCATTATACTTAAAATATTCTATATCAAGTCGCAAACTCGGAGCAGCGTGTTTGTAGTTTGTATTGACAGTTTACATAGCATTGCATTTTTGTCGTATGTATGTTTTTTTATTTGCTCTAAGCATTGAAGGTCGTCTCTGTAGTTTTTGAGCAGCCATAATTAGTATTTCCAACAATTTAGGGGGAGGGCCCCCGTTAAGTTAACCTCGCTTACTAATAATAATAATAATAGAGGCTTACAGCGTAGTTTGTAGCTCGTTTGTCCTCTAACTTTGTTTTTGATTAAAAAAAAAACATCATTTGTATATTTTCAGGTTTTTGAAATTACATCTCAATGATCATATAGTAGCAGGTTCTATAATAAGAGGTGGATTGATGAATACAATAATATGCATCCCAGAACGAAGCCAAAGAACAAAACTGAAGACCAACATCCAAATTCGGAATGACTAAAACTAAACATATATATTCAAAACCAAAACAAATACTTCCTCAGGGACATATGGAACAAACATATAATAAACATCCCTTGTGGAGTTATTAACTGCACTAACACCAACAGACATTACAAAAGTATATACTTTAGGTAGTTGATATCAGAATCATATCACATCAATATCAATTAATATAAACTAAATAAAATTAGTATTAGATATTTACCAAATGGCAGAGTATTAAAAGTTCTTCCCTAACCAGTATCTATCAAATAGCCCAAAACTCTAGACAAAAGTAACTATTTTCAATGGAAATAAAATGATGATCCCGTCCACTCAAATTACACTCTATCTCGGTCCTTCATTCAAAGGCCCACCGGTTATCCTTCCTAACCTTTTCTTGCTCTGGACTGAAATCATTCTTGATGTTGAGTCTCTTCTGTAGTCTACTGTTTGATGATCTTTGCCACAATCTGGAAAGTTAGAATAATTTGCAACTGAAAAAATAAAAGGCAAAATGCAAATAATTCAGTCAACAACATAATTGAAGCTGTTTAAATTGAGGTTTGGGTATGTGCTAAATAAAATTCAAACCCAAGCACATAACACGTTACAGATTGTTTAATGTTGGGGCACCTCCAAAGTATAGTTTTTGAATTTAAAATTCAATATTTATCTGGGAGTCCAATAGTGTGTCACAACAATTAATCATACCAGAGTGGACAATCATGATGATACAATGAGAATCCAACTGAAAACGATAAATTAGCTATTTTGGTCCCCTAACTTTGTCCAAATTTTCAGTTGAGTCCCCAAAGTTTAAATTGGTCAATTTGGTCCCAAATCTTTCGAAATATTTGCAAAATAGTCTCACCGTTACCAAGCATTTAATGTTGATTCATGGTGTGTATATTAATTGAACTTACTTATTTGATGTTGATTCACTGAGTTCATCACCTTTTCTTTGTCGTTGCTTCTTTCTAACTGATGAACTGTCGTCAATAACAAATAGTTGTTGTTTTTTGAGACATATGAATTGAAATTAAAAATTTGAAAAATATAACATGAATCGAGCTTATTTGTTTAGGGCAGATATTTCCTTTTCCCTTTCTCTTCGTTTCCGCTGACTTTCAGAACGCTTGGATATCCCTTCATTTGCATTGCATATATGTTCCATTTGATTCTTTTCATTCATTTCTCTCTCTCGTCTTTTTTGTTGAGATTGTTTCCGTTTACTTACTGGCATATCATTTAGAACATTTGTTATCAACGAAATATCAATGTCTCGAGCAATTTTATTGGAAGTGTTTGTTGCCTGTAAAATATAAGATTTGAACATGTGAAAAGTGTTAAAATAGGAGGGAAACAAAAAATAAAAGTGGAGTTGAGGTTGCAAAGTCGTAATTAAGCAATCCTGACTTACTCCAGTTCTTTGCAATCCATCCAAGTTTTCATGTTGGACTTCAAGTACCATAATATTTGAAGGTATTAAAAATACCCTTCGAGGACGCAATCTGCGTTCATTAACATAACACAATTTAAGTCAAATTACTCAAACAATTTTAGTAGCAAATCAAACAATTTAATAAAAAATAGAGATTAACATAATGGTTGAGTCTTAAAAGGTAATGACAAATATACTTTTACATTTACTTGCTATTGGTAAAAACACAATGCAAGATGCACGCGGAAGTATTATTTAAATCTATTGTAAATAGAAATAAATTTAAAAATCGAAAACGAAAGATAAGATACTATGAATATCCAGTTATTGAATATTGACCTATGGCATTGATATACCATATGGTATGAAACTCTGGTTTGCTATTGGCTTGGCTAGGCTTATGGACTCTGGGCAGACTTTTACTCGGTTTGGCTTGACACTAAAGTCCAAGGCAACCCAGGTTCTGATTGGAAAAACTCTACTTTTGGAAAGCCAATGGGGCTCGTCCGATGTTTGGACATACACCAGACATAAATACTAATGTAAAAAGTGTTATACAGGGTACCGACATTTATGTTACTGTGGGCTCCGCACACAGTAATGAATGGAATTGAATAGATAATATTGAAGGTGAAACATCTATTACATAAATGCGGACTGTGCTATTGAATATGTTGAATAAGTTTGTGTTGATCTGAACTCCGGTTTTGTGTTTCCATTTTTTATGCAAGCCCATTGCCTGTGCTATAATAGGCACATCTGGTTGGAAAACCAATGGGGCTCGTCCCAGCTAACACCAACAGTAAACATCGGGCGGTGCCCTTTCAATATAACCTACTACTGTTCTGCTAGGTTTATACTCCATAACATCTAAAAAGCTATGAAATGCGAAAAAATCGCAAATTCTAATTTCCAGTAAATAAAATGTCTACAGGCGATCTGAAGAAGTGTTTTACATAAATATAACATAAATATAACCATATATGAACCGTAAACACTGACAATAAAGGCTTACTATAATCGAGTTCAATAAAAAGCCTGGTTTCAATAAGATACATCAATCCCCTTTCTACCATATACAACAATTTAAGATGATTATTATTATTTTTAGATAAATACATTTCCCACTATGCGATGTATGGTTCCGAAAAGGCTAAGCTCAAACTTAATTGTTTGACCTTAGCATGAATACTTAAACTATTTATGGGTTTCTAAAATTGCATCCCAAAATTAAAAAAATGTCTACCAATATTTGCAGAAGGTGAATAATTATACTTGTGGATAGAAGATACTCTGGAAGATTGGAACAACTTGATAAGAGTATCTTGGTTTGAACAGCTTTATTCTAGATTTTAAACCTTTTTAACAACAGTGAAATCTGTGAAACAAATCAATGAAGGAGTATCAGTTAAAACCATGATTAATTCTCGCCTATTAAGAGATACGGAAAGAACATTTATTTATATTTTCAAAGTAAAAAAAAATATGCCCTACAGGTAGCTGATAATTTAGAATAACCTTAACTGTTTCTATAAAACTGATTGTATTTCATTGGTTTTTTTTTTTTTTTTTTGGTAGTCTGATCATGAAATCTACCCCATTTTAGCTGTAAAGACTTGCATCTATTGCTACTGCTATTATTTTTCATTACTACTATTGGCAGTGAGAATTCATTCATTTGCAAGCTATTTTCTATTTTCGAGGTAATCAAGAGCAGAATGTACACCTATTATAGCAAGTTATTTACATTATGCAGATGAAGAACTTATAATTTTGTCTACAAATTGAAGACCTATAATTGATTGATGCAAACTCACCTGTTGAAGCAGAAGCACAATAGATACTGGAGAATGAAAGAGAGATGATTGTGAAAATGAAAGAGACAATTGCTGGGTAGAAAAAAATAAGATTTGTATAGATATGAAGATATCTATAAAACAATAAGTTAAGACTGGTATATATGGTGTAACAATACATTTAAATGACAGAAAATGTGAAGATTGCAAACAGAAAATAGACTGTAGGACAAAATGACAAAATGAGATTAAGACCATAGAAAGTTACTTGAGAAAGTTTTGAGAGAACCTACAATTGTTGATCAACAGAGATGAGGCGGAGAAGAAAAGAAATCGAGGTAAATTTTTATATGGTCAGAAGTTAAGTATGGACCTGCAAGAGAAGAGCAGATTTGATGAACACATAATATTCACAAATTCAGTTATAGAAATCTATATAAATACAACCATCAATATATATTTTTGTTAACCATCTCTAGCAATAGTTGTACATATAACTGTTTGAGGAAATCTAAAGTTGGAATCTAATCTGGTGTTGTAGATCATTAAATAGAAGCATGGTGTAATTAGAATATGATTATTTGTAGAGAACTTTTTTGTATTGGTACGACAAAGAGAATATGCCTACTAATATAAGATCCATAACAATTCCTGGTGTTAGAAAATCGAATCATAATCGATCAGAAAAAAAAATATGGCAGTTCATCCCTATTACATATATTTTCTTCAAAACGTGTAAAAGAACTGATACAAAAGTAGATTTATATGTTCCATCAAAACCGATACAAAAGGAATGTTACCTTTTGGTAGTACTTGAGATGTGTAGTACTACCTATGGCGTACTAATACTGGACTATTTTTAAATCCTAGGATTTTGATATTATACCACCTAAAAATTGAACTCACTATATCAATTATAAAAGCAAGATATTAGGATAATGGCGGATGTATCAATATAATAATGTGTCATTTGTAAAAAAATCTAAAGATCAGTACGTCTCTAAATATAATGGTGGGTCTGATGATGTATTATGGTTTGAATCAATTTGGAAAACTTATTTGTAAATTAACAACTTCATGCTAAAATCAGACCAAGCCTGCTGACCAAGGGAAAACACTGAAAAAAAAACAAATTAAGTTACTGAGATTCGAGAGAAAAGAAAGCCGGCATGCTGACGCAATGCCCATTCGATGTTATTATTTTTCTAACAGTTTATCGTAGATTTGAAATTTTACTGTTGTCAAGTTATCAATATATAAGTTAAATTTTGTCTAGTTGTAAATATCCACAAATGATTTGACCTATTTGTTTTCAAATTATTTGAGTCCAAAAATCGCTTCTACTCGGTAATGAACAGATTGATCTGGAAAAAAAATAACATTCTGTTTATAGGGTTGTGATTACCTATGGGGCATACCCATTGATAGTTTAAGCCCTTATAGAGAGGGTCACGCAACCTAATAAAAATATAGGTTTAACTATAATTTACCTCCAATAAAAAAAAGAATAAGATTCAGACTCTACTTGTCTCTGCAACCAATAACGATGGGTTTTGGTTTTATGGTTTGGTTTGCAGCTATGGGGATTGCGAGTTTTGTGACTACGATATGATTACACGCCAAAATTTGTAACCCAATTACAACGAATAACACTGCAAAGCATGGGCATGAAGACCATTTACTTTTTTCATATGTTGTTTTAAATCATGACAATAACACTGACAAAAATTATATTGGAAGTGTTTTAATTCTTCTTCTAATGGAAAGTCAAATAAATTCTACTGAAGAAGAAGAAGAACTTGCTCCTGCTCCTGCTGTCGCCGCTAGTTAGATTGGAGATATTGGAGATTGGACAATCAAACAAACAACAATTTGCAGAGATTAAAACAAAAGGCAGAAGCAATATAAAAAATGAAAATAGCAGCAGCAGTCAAAATTAATCTTAGATTAAATGCTACTGAAGAAGAAGAACCTAAAATTGCTATTGAAGAAGAAGAAGAACCTGCTGTTATTCGATTTTAGAAGAAACTGGTTAAATTGCTTAATCTTTAAGTAAATTGAAGAATCGAAACTGGTTTGGATTGGACCCAATCTATTCGAAATTGCTGCAGATATCAGTAATCTCCTTTGAGTTCGAATTGCTAGAGAGAGGAATTAAGGAGAGAGTTCGATTTAGTTCGATTTGCTGCTAGAGAGAGGAATTAAGGTTTTGTTGAAGCAAATGAAGAGAGAGGGGAGAAGAGAAAATAATGGAAAATGGTTTCCTGATCTCAACCATCGGATGATACGATCTGAATCATCCAATATAACTTAAGTTTGGACCCAATCTAATCCAAGGACTAATAAACAGTTTGTCTCTAATTCAATCACAGCCGCATATCTAATCTACAACTTTGAACTCGAGAGAATCTAGAACGCTACTTATAACTCAAACTTGTCTATTTTATGTATCCTTTGTAGATTATAATATAGACTAGTTGTACCCGTGGCTTCGCCACGCTAGTGTCAACAAATGTATACAGTTTATAATTCAACTATGCGTATAGTAATAAATAATTATAATACAAAGTTAAAAATATTTTTAAATAAGAATATGATGCATAATTGCATACAATATTTGAATGAATTTAATATTGTTAGTATAATAAATTTTTTAATATAACACATCTAAGTTTTTTAATATAAAGGTTATTAATTAATTAAATTATTAGGTTGATTTAAGGAATTGTAATATCAACTATTTTTTAAAATATCAATACAGTGTTTTAAGTGGATGAAGTTCATTTTAGCACAATGTCATTTCATATACCGTATTGATCTAAAAAAAAATAACAATTCACAACTTACCAGGTACCAAACATTGTGCTATATGTGAGATATGACCAAGTTTTCTTAGTTTTACCCACCATCTCAGACTCTCCAAAATAACGGTTTACAACTTATAAAACACCTAATATTGTTTCTTATTATTATGCAGATTTTACCAACACAATAAAACGCTCAACTTGTTATCTCAAAGAAACTGATGTTAATATGACCCTTCAACTTAATTTAAAACCTCTGGGGGAAGTAATAAAATGGCACTTGGATTTTTATTTATTTTTTTGAGACTTTTGGACATACCCCCCATTTGAAAGTCGAAATTTGAGATACCCCCCATCATAAAACTCACCTACGGCTGTAAAGCTCTTCTGTCTTGAAATGGGGTATCTCAAATTTTGACTTTCAAATGGGGTATCTCAAATTTCGACTTTCAAATGGGGGTATGTCCAAAAATCTCTATTTTTTTATAAAAAAAAAAGAGGATACAAAAAGTACATTCCTATACAGCAGAGTAGATTAAACTCATTATTAAGTGCATATCCCATAGTCCTCAACATCTCAGCCATCTAAAACCCAAGAGTTTACTCCTACAATTCCATATTAACCAGTAAAATGCCAATGCCGATAAAAAAAATTAGTAAAAGTTCTATTCCTTTTTCAATAGTGTTTCCTTTTCACCAAATGACTACTAAATTTGAAGTTCTAAACACATTGCAAACCAACCAACAAAACTCTTTCAAATGATCAACATTACATTGCATCTGAAATATACAATTGACAGGGCTTGGACACTGAGAAAAAAGTCAAATACACATCTACCAATTCCAGCAAAAATCAAAAAGTATAGAATCTCGAGTACCATCCAAATGGTTTTTCAAAGCATGATTTTCCTTTTCCATTCATTGCTTTTATAAATTCAACATATAGGGGGCACGTATATCGGCTAGCTTAATCTATTATTCCTCCACATCATTCAAGAGTTCAGGCACACTCAAGGGTTCAACTTCTTCCTCTTTCTCATCGTCTATTTTCATGTACAATCCAAGTTACCCCCAAGTGGTTACTACCCTATAGCTTAAAACTACCCATACCATCTGAAGAATGGCCAGGGTTTGTTACTTCCGCCAGGGGGTAAGTGAGGTGCAGGGACAGACCTAAGCATTTCCAACTAAAAATTGGCAGTTTTCATTGATTTCAACAGTTTATTCAATCTGCGCGCAACAAGAAGACACTTCCACTTCAAACTGGAAGTCAATAACAAATAGAAAAAGAAAGCTTAATTTGGCATTAGAGAATAACCCTACTATTAAAAAAACTACACCATAAATGGGGGCTGTTATAGCTAAATTTATATGCCACATCGAAAATCTATGTAAGCATGATGACAATGTAAAAATCAATTCTATATGTATGAAGTCTTGGAATCCTAGTGGTGTCGAGGACGAACTTGATTTTATGACCTCTTGCTCTAAAGGAACTGGTTATCAAGGCAACTAAGAGACTCCATTATAGAAGGAACCCTAAATCTCGTTGGCTTGTATAATAATGTCCATTAACAATTACTATTATATGTTATTATTTTGGTAATGAAAATTAAGAGTATTTTTATATGGAATGGAATTGTAAACTTATAGATCTGATAATATATCAGATATAATGGAATTGTTGATAGGAAGAGAGAAATTAATTAACTTTTGAAAGGAGGATGAAGACAATGATGATGACGATCAAGATTATGATGATGATGAAGAGAGAGAGAGAGAGAGAGAGAGAGAGAGAGAGAGAGAGAGAGAGAGAGAGAGAGAGAGGCCCATTAAAAATCAATAAATCATACAACTGGTCCATTAAAGACCAGTCAGTTTGAACCAGTTTGGAGATGTTTATTATATTTGGTTTAAACCTGATTCAGTTTTAATATGGCAAAATCTCACACTCAACAAAAAGATTTGAAACCATTCTTTTAAGTCTATCTCACAGGGCACGTTTAAGAAATAGATGACTTCAGAAACACCATCTCAGTTCTCAATATAAATAGCCCCAACATACACTACTCTATGAAAGTATATCTTCTTACGAGGGACATAATTATTCTGATTACAAACTTTCATAATGTTGTGATTATAATCAGAGTATAACTTTTGGTAGGATGATATTGGTGTACTGTACAAGTTCTGTTGTGCTAAATGCCAAAAAAGAATGATCAGTGATTATAAGACAATATATATAGGGTCTGTTTGATTGGTCAATGTAATAATTCCCAAGGAATTATCGGGTCAGTTATACAATTTCGATTTAATCTAGCATAAGAACACTCTAAAATAACGGGATTCAAATAAAAAATCCCTAATATAACGGTTACATAAATATTCTCTCATGAAAATATTCTCACGATTTAAGCCAATTTTTGGGGGAATTTTTTATAAGGTGGTCTGCGCTACTGTTTCGGGAGATTTAGGTGATAATATTTCCCTGAGATTGAGATCTAAATTGTTATTTCATAAAATATCTAACTAATTTCTGCCTAAAATCATGTCTAACCCGATATTTCCCTGGGAACTTTTGACACGACCAATCAAACAGACCCATAGAAAACAAAATGTGTCTACCTGCAGCTGTAGAAATCAACTGCCTCCACTTAAGATGATGGTCACAGAAACACCCAATCAACCTCTGCCAAATATTTTTTAGTTTAGATTCTTTCTCATCTTCGGCTAGAGAGAGCTCCCCTATTAGCTTCTTAATTTGATGAGTCCAGTACCTTAAAATCCCTGCAGTTTACTCCAAAAATGTAAAAACTCAATGCAGATTCGAAACCCAAATAAGTTTTTTTTTTTTTGCAAGTAACCCAAATAAGTAGTTAACAAGTGCACTGAATAATAAGAAAAAGCTCCCACTCCTTAGAACCCCGCAACATGGTATCAACATTTCATTTGATTTATACCCACATTCCTATTTAAGCGAACAATAAATACACAATATAGACTATGGATAACATGCGGGGGAACCAAGTACCAAACTAATGATGCAACACATTTAGAACCATTTTTATAACCCGTTGCAGCAACTAAGGCCTAATTAACCTACTTAACACTTCATTTCTAAAATTGAAATAGCCATACAGAAAACATGTATCAGCACATCCTAGAAGGAAGTTGTGTGGAATGACAACAATGGAGTTTTAGGTTGTGTGGAAGTAGGGTGTACATCAAATTGGCAATCTTCAACGATATTACGAAAAAAAGGGAGATGTGTATTCATACAAATTCTAATATCAACGCTTCGGCTCGACTGCTACAGTTATGTACTTAATCACATAGTAATCAGAGGAAAAATTCAACTTTTAATCAAGTGTAAGAAAGATACAATCATACTTCAATCATATTACAAAAAGAAGGGAGATATGTATTTACACTAATTCTAATATCAACGCTCCAGCTTGACTGCTAAAGTTATGTACTTTTTGATGATAGGACAATTAACTTATATTTCTATCCAAAAAAAAATAAATCTACTGTGGTCTAGCAAACGCCAAACGCGTTAGTGGGTTGCTATTTGCTAGTCACTTTTAGGGGTGTCTCATGTCTGGTAAGGTAGGGTAAGTGATCTCATTGATGGCCTTCCACCATCAATATTGCAATCTATCTTTTTCCTCACAATATAATTTCGTGTACATTTGTATATTGGCACAATTCTTATGCCTCAAATACCAACCTGATTTCATTTGGCTAAATTTACGGCTTTTGGTAATTTGAATAGAAACTACCACCAAAATATTGTGTTTGCCCTTGACATTGAAAATGTGTGAATGTTGTGTTCGCATACCAATAAAAAAACAAAAAAAGAAAAAAGAAAAAATATTTTGTTCATAGGAATAACCAACAAAAACATTTGAAAAAAAATGATCGGCTGTTTATGAAAAAGCTCAATCCATCAATTTAAAAACTTGTAAATTTGGGTTTAAATTATTCTGCACTGGAGTAAAAAATAAAAAAAACTCAATCCATCAATTTTAATATTTTGGGTTCCTATAGAGAAGTTCTGTATGAACTTCCAATATAGTGAAATGACTGCTTACTGTAGGCTGTCTGTGTAAATTTATGAAATAAACAAACAATTTGACAGAAGCAATTTGTAATAGCTCCATCAATACCAGCAAACTCCATTAGTTTACGTGTATACCAACCAGGTGGGGAGGGTGTCGTTTTTAAAGTAATGTTCAGAAATCAAAAGTAAGTGTGGTAGTGACAGTAGGGAACAATGAAATCAAACATCATATTTTTGAAGACTTGGATTTAAGATGAGATGGGATGGTGAAGAAAATACTATTATTAATGCCTATGAACATACAACTTAAGAAAAAAAAAATTCACACTGGACTTTTACTCATCATGCTCATGTTCGCAGGTGGCCTTAATAAAATTCTTATGGAAAAATATTTACTGCACTGAACTTTTGCTCATCACGCTCATGTTTGCAGGTGGCCGGTGGCCCCAATAACTTCATAGGTAGGTTAAGTTAATGTTGGCGTGACTCATGATTTACAGTGTGTACAAAAAGAAAAACTTCAACTAATGTCACTCAAATTGATTGTAAAAACAATCAAGGTACTCACTGCACCAAACAATTGCTTAGATATAATCACCTAGATTGATGATTGTTGATGATCACAATCATTATTTCATCCACCTAGAACACTCACAATACCGTCAGAGAAACAACTCAAATAATGTTTACATGATACATTGCTCTAGAATATTATTGGTCTCAAAGACAGAAAACCCATTCAGGCGCCAATATATGATTTCAAATCTAGCAATCGCATTGTATACAGGTGGAAAATATACTTGAGGTAAAAAAAATTGTAGATCGGTGTGCAATTTGTATTGCTGGTGTCCAATTCATGACTCTATACTAATCGTGATAATAACACATGTATCATTATTTTAAGTATCGGGGTACACTTTTTTAACTTGGCCTTATCGGCTTTCCTACTCTTGCCGACCAATGAAAACACATGTATTATGGCCTTCATGCACTTCTTTTATCAGACTACCGTTTCCTGCCTATATGCTTGCACTAACTACCCCCTATCTCCTAAAGCGACTCTTATTAACTTACTGCTTATTGTTGTTACCGCTTTTTGTGCAGTTATGACTACTTAACTCAAGAACCAAGAAGAGTACATAAATCTGTTAGGAAGGCTACACTTGGACAGTATGACTAATATTGATCCATCATTTTATGAGAGCTATCACTGGGTTTCATCTCAGGATGTAAATAAGGTCAGGAGTTGGCTATCAAATTTGCAGTATATGCTGTGACAAAAGAATTGACAGTACCATAACAAAATTCAATTCTGTCGCAATGTGTTAACAGAGAACATTATAATGTGATCCTAGTGATACAATTAGTTTGGATATTTAAATAATCATTACACATCTGTAGGGTCACACTAATGTCATCAAAATGGCTACTGGATTTGAGCTATCAAATGAAAGTAGGCACAAAGAGAGGCTGACAACATTTGTAATCCTCTCGTGTATAATGGTTGCTATGGGAGGAATCATCTTTGGATACGACCTCGGTATCTCAGGACGGTCTTTAGAATAGTAAATTCTGCACTATAAATTAAAAGCCTAGATCATATAAAAAATATCGGTCAACTGTTTCATAAGGTCTTTGTAAAATGAATTTGTGCCTAATTAAAGCCCAGCTCAACAGATCCTAAGCTAGTAAAAGGACAGTATTGGCTATCAGTTTAGCCAAATGAAACTAACTACAAGCTTCTCTATATATTAAATTGGTCTGCATAAACTTGATTGTACAGTGTATAATGGCTATGTCTATATGTAATGCTATATTTTCTATCACCTACCATAGGAGAATGATTCAGAAATCAAATTGCCAATGTGACACCTCTTCTGTGGTCTGGCAAATGTCAAATGCGTTGGTGGGTTGCTAAATAAAATTCGAAATTTTAAACTAAATTTGAAACCATATCAAATTTAAGGGCCTAAAATACAGTTTAGTTCAAACCTTAAACTAAATTTATCCTATTTCACTTTCGAAATATAAATTCGTAGAAATATTGATCCCAACATAGCAATGTGCAGTGTACACAATGTACGTTACAATAAATCTGATTATATATTCCACCCCTCATGGCTCATTCAATGAGTTGTTTTAGATGTACAATTGTGAGTCTTTAGTATGTCTCAAGTGGTTAAGCCGTGGTGATTAAAAACTTTGATAACTGAGAATGTCGACTGAATACTGTTATATTGATAACATAGTTTGAACTCCATTCAAGTGCAAAATACAATTTCGGTCACATTTTGGTCCCAGTAATTCAAATTAAATTAAAACAAACATATAAAAGATCAATGTAATAATTACTGGTCTTTCCGACATCATCAGATTGGACATTTCGGTTAACAGATGTTGTTTCATAGTCATTATAATCACTATTTAAATCTATACAACTAAGAGCAAAAATTGTAATACATAAATTTCATAATAGAAAATTAAAAGTAACTGTAAAAGTAGGTTTCCTGACCTGATGCATCTAAATTTGGAGTAGAGTTCATTGCACTTTGGATAAGAGAATGTCCGGTTATTTTTCCATGATCAACAGTTGAACTTGGAATAAAAGATCTGGTAGCACATTTGGTTTACAAGTTGTTGAACCCGTGCTACGCACCGGGATTTGTGTTATTCAATAAAATGGAAAATCATCGAACTTTTTTTAATGCCCTTCTCAACCTAAATTTGTAGAGATTTTATAATGATTTTATAAGTGATTTGTTGAACCGAGTTTTTTTTAATGCCCTTCTTAACCTAAATTTGTAGAGATTTATAATTAATATTTTTTGTATTTAGTATGGTTTTTATATATGAATTAAGGATTTTAAATAGAAGAAGAATTTAGTAAGAAAAAGAGATTTAGAATCAAGTTCTAAAGGGTTTTAAGGTTTCTATATATCTCTCTTGACATGAAAGATGGATTTTCTTTTTAACTACAACTGGATTTCAATTGGGCTTAAGTTTTATTCTCACTCAAGTCGTTGAAAACACGCCACATGGCACTTGTTAGGCTCCACTATTATTATATAGTATATAGATTAGGGAGTGGGCATTTGGTTCTCTTTTCTCCAAGCAGACGCATTCTAGTTTGTCGGTTATCGGTTAGCTCTTTTAGTTGATTTTCTTAACTCCTTATAGACTAAAATAAAATAAAAATTAGAAATAAATTAATAGACAACTATTAAAACATTACTTTTGAAAAAATGCATTGAATTAGAGAATGATTTCTTTTTTTTTTATAAAGCATAACCAATGAAGATAATATAAACTAATACTTATGTTACTAATACTAACCAGAAGGCAGTTATCAGGATAAATTTTTAGAACGCTTTCTGATGTTATGGTAGTTTGCTTCATTTTTTTCCATATTGTTGAGCAGTTTTGAGAATATCAAAGAATAGTATGTCCGGATTCTACCTGCAAGTAGAGAAAATCATAAATTTTAGAATTTAAAACACCGTCAAACTAAATAATTTGGGTAAAATGGATATTAGATGATTTAGGTATGAACTATACATTTTAATAAAGCTAGTTAGAAATTAAAAGCTCGAAATTGAGACTGCAAGCATAGGAATAAGGTTGTAAGTGGATTGGGTTACAATGTTCTAACTACACTAAGCAACAGACGACAACTATTTAGCCCAACACTTTCTAATTAACTATGTTACACATCCAATTGACTAATTCTAATTAACACATCGGAATTTAGATGATAGCATAACTGGTGAAATTTGACAGATGATTATGTAAGATCTCCTATTGATTGGGGAGAGTTATATAAGAGGTTTTCATATGGAGATGCCATTGTATCTTCGTGGTGGAAGTTATAGGATTAAATGAGATTTGAGTACCCATGGGGTAGGCCTCATACAACTTTTTTTCATATAGACTCATACAAAGTGACTATGAAAAAAGTTGACCATGACAAATAACTAAATGTAAAAAAACAACAATTCTACATTTAAGGGGTTAGAAACTGATTATATGGATTGTATATTGTCGGGTGTTAAGACGACGTCATTGAAACCCATATAAAAACTTACATACACCTTACTGAACCAGTAAAAACAAGACTCCCTAAGACCTGTAAATCAATGATGTTTGACGAATATACCTTACTGAACTCATTGTACACTCATTAGTTGCTGCTTATGCTCAACCGTATGTTTTTTGTCCCGAGTCTGTAACCAGTTCCTGATGTTGGGTGTATTACTCTTGCTGGTTCCACTTATAAGGCCCAGCAGAGTTTTTTTTTCTGGTGTTTTTTTTTTTTTTTTTCTGGTTTCTATGTTGCTCTTATGTGTACAGCCTGGGCTTTGCTTTGTGATCAAAGGACAGAAGACTTTGTAAGTGCTCATCTTGAGCTTTTATAATGCAATATTACTACTGGATGGATTGTGTAAGATGGACAGTAAAAAGAGAACTATTGTGCGCGCGTGTTCATAGGATTAGTGACTGAGAAATGAGATGGAAACCAAAGCCTAGTGGATGAACCAGAACTGCTGTGGGTAATGGCCTGAGATCCTCTGGGTGTAGAGGTTGTCTGACAGACTCTCTAATTAAACCTTTTTTTGTAATTGTCACTTATCACTAAATTCATTTCTAACCCATTAACAATATAATTCTTACTCGGAAATCAATTAGTCACTCATCACCAAATTCAATTCTAACCCATTATTTTCTATTCATCTTAAACACATACTAATCCTATACCCTTTAACTTCATTGTGGCCATTAGGTGTTCATTTTACACGGAAAGAGCATGACATGAGCATCTATAGGGAAGTATAGGTTCTGTATATGAACCAATTAATGTAAGAATATACATGGTTTGATTTAACGATGAGATGTCAGTTGAGGTAAATTTGAACAGGATATGCAATAAAGAGTAGAGATTTCATCCTCAAAAATTTCACGAAAAACCTTAATATTTTAATATGTCTTGTTTCAATTTCAATATCTGATTTTTGAAATCATGTCGGGCTATAACTCGTGTAGTTTCTGACTTTCTTCTGAATAATGCTCCACCATGTTCTTTGATAAGGCTGCGATCATCACATCAAAAGATGGTATTAATGCAGATGACTCAGCTGTTGATCCCTTGAGACTTTGTGGGATGCAACAGGTGGAAGAAGTGAAATATGTAATGAAAATACTTCCCATATAGGTCTCAGGCATAGTTTACTATACGACAATAGTCCATATGCATACATACGCAGTACTACAAGCTCTTCAATCAAATGGGCATCTCAGAGGGAACAATTTTGAGATCCCTGCAACATCATACATAGTGTTTTCCATGATTGGGCTCACCATATGGATATCTATTTATGAACGCCTTATTCTTCCTACACTCCGTAAATTCACAGGCAAAGAAGGTGCTATCTCTCTTCTTCAAAGAGTTGACAGTCTCACAACAACAAAATCATATTTCCATGAATGCAGGCCTAAAATATCCTGCTCAGATTTGCTTGGTTGGAGACTGTTGGACGTTCAGGTGAATTTTTTACATAGAGAAGCCTTAATTGTGATTGTTGTCAGCCTTGAAATATTCGCCATGACATATGGAATTTCTTCAGGTGTGTTATGTAACTACCATTGTTTTCTATATTAACGTCATTTGTAATTGAGGATGTAATGTAGAGTAGTATATTACAAATATGTATAGCTTATATTACATAATCTATATATATATATATATATAGTTATTTATCATATTGGATGTAATATCAAATTTCACACTTATAAATATACTACAAAAAATTAATCAGAGTAGATAGGAATTAATATCAATTTCACGCTTAAGTAATAACAATTTCAGAGCTAAACAAGCCTATAACAAAAGAAGAGATTTTCTCAAGCTGAACTAATACATAATTTTTTAAACACAAAGTACAACTAAAACAAGACCAGAGAACAACGAAAATTAAAAGTTGGTACCTTGAACAAAATGAAGAAGACAAATTCGAGATTCGCAAGGAGTATTGATGACGAAACAAACCTTGATCTTACTCTTCACTCGTAGATCAGATTAGATTGCAGAAGCTATGTTAGTTGGTTGGTTCTACGTACATCTGTTTGTGTGATTTTAAGTATAAACAAAGGATAAAAAAATTACTACCAGAGTTGGAGTAGAACCAATATGCAAAAGCGTGAGGGGTCCATATTATTCAGAGAGAACTCATCTTTGTTGCAGTTGTTTAGGGCCTATTTGCGAAAGCAATGTCATGTGTCACTTTGATTTCTCTGGCCATATCAGCAGATGATACTACCAGAGTTGGAGTAGAACCAATATGCAAAAGCGTGATGGGTCCATATTATTCAGAGAGAACATGAAAAGAACGATGAAGAAGGAATCCAAGCTCATGAATATTTCCAATAATAGGAAGCTTGGGAGGAGAAGGTGGTAGGTTTAGTTTTTCCGTGCAATATCGATTAGCTAACCAAAGAAGAATGATGGTAGAGAAGAGGAATAAGCAAGAGAGAGTAAAGGAATGAGATAGCAATGTTTCTTCGTACTTATCCAACTACATCCATGGAGGTAGAAGCCTTGATAGACCCATTGTCTTTAGGCTGAATTAGAACTAAGGGATTATTATACTAAGACATCGACGAAAGCCAACAACTCTCAAGCATACTTTGAATAGTCTTGCAGTACAGATTATTCTAACATGAAGAAATAAAAGAATAAGAATCTCTTTGAAACTCAACATGATAAAGTAAGGATTTAGGGATGAGTTTCACTCATATTATTTTAGCAATGTGCAATCACTACAATTTTCATTACGTAATTCGCAACAGATCGAGAAACAACTTTAAACAACAATTGAACTTGCTTTTGTAGTGATTCATGTGGTGTCAAACTGTCAATAGAAGATGAACAAAAAATTTCTTAGTATTATAGTGTTCTTGGAAACCCATTGGAAAAAAACTCAGAACACAATCTGAATTTTTCTTTTTAATTGAAGATGTTTTTGGTAACCTCTTCAATTAATGTTTTGGTATAATTTATTAGGGATGGTAGGGATAGTTGGGCGCACATTTGGGATTTTGGGGATAATAGGGAACTTGGGATTTTGGAGATGGTAGGATCTGGAGTATGGCAGGATTTGGAATACCTAAAAAGATCTATATGAAGCAGCAGGAAGGAAGAATATAATGCTTAGTATATTATAAATGTGATTATTTTCCCCAATAACATTTGCAGAAGATTCTCATGAAATACATACAAGATCATACCACTGTAAGAAGCATGGAAATGCCTGCAGTGCAGCAATTATCAGAACAGAAATGGGAGTTGCTGTTTTGCTTCTAGGGTCCATACCAAGTCTATTTTGGTGATTACTTGCAGCCCCAATAAGGGTGCGAATGCTTTCTTTTGGTGTTAGCTGGATGTTCTAACCAATTACCATCTAAAACGAACTACTACTCTAAACTGCTTATCAAGGCTGCAGATACAGGAATTGAAGGATGACTACCTATCTCAAGTGTTGGACAGTCAATGAATTTGAAGATATGTACATTGGGCTAACTAATCTCGAACCATCACGTGTTTAACTTTTAATAATATTTCATTAACTTTTAAAATCACTTATCTTTAAAATCACTTATCGCAAATATGCGGCAATCATGGAATTCCAAGAAACTTGGTCTCTTTCAGGAATTCTATTAAACACCTTTACTACATACCAATATGAAAGAGACTTAAGAACAAATCAAAAACTGGAACAAACTTACAAATTATCAATCAATTAGAAATCAAATTATCAATCAATTCTATCAAAAATCACTTAAGAACAGACTTGCAATATAAAAAAAAAACAAAAATCATCAATCAATTACTTAAAAATTAAGAAAGCATGAAATTTATTAAATAGCTTCTAAGATTAATATGTTCCTTATTAAGATTATAACTACTTCATCAATTCTAAAAATCAATTACAGCTTTGGAGAGTTTTCAAATCCTAAAACATCATTGTTCATCACACAAAGTTTTGAATTTAAAAAAAAAAAAAAATAAAAGAGGAAGAGAGAGAGAAAGAGAGAGAGAGAGAGAGATACCTAGTCGCCGAAGAGAGAAGGAGATCGAGAGAGAGATTACGGCAGTGGTGGTGGTAAATACCATCAATCTCCGGACGGCAGTGGCGGTGGTAAATACCTGGTCGCCGAAGAGAGTTTTTTGATTTTTTTTGATTTTATGGTTGTATGGTGATAAATAAAAAACCCATAACTTAAGCCCAACCGTAACTTAAGCCCAACCGTAAGTTTATTAATCTAAGTTATATAAGTTATAAAGATACACTATGATCGAGGACATCCAAGGGTTGAGATCTGATTTCGACCCCCAACTTGTAATCAGGGCCGTCCAATGTCAAAATTTATATAAGTTTGTCTCCCAAACTTGAGATTGCCTTGTCCCTTATAACTTAGATATATATATATACTAGTTGTACCCGTGGCTTCGCCACTTTAGTTTATACCGTTCATTTTACTAATAATTTTTAGATTTTGTAAATTGCCAATGAAATTATAAATAAAAATTACAAATAGTATTTTTAATGAAATTACAAAATTATCAAAATTTTTTTTAATATATTTTATAAATTCCAAATATTATTTTTATCCAGATGCTTAAGCCGGTTTGAAGGCCTTTAACAGTTATGGCCCATATATATCTGTGGTTGGGATTTGTCGTTTCTTCGTGGTATAAACAATCACTTTAAACAGTGAAAACAACAAAAGATGTGCTTCAAATTCTTTGGCTGTTGAACAGTTTCTAACCACACTGGAATTGATGGTACCAAACCATCCAGTCATAAATTAAAACCTAATGGGTAGTAACATTTTATTAACAAAATGAATGAATAAATTTCAACAAACACAAAATGAAAAAAAAAAATTGCTACCATATTAGGGAAGAAGTAAAGAATGAAGATTGAACATTGAAGAACAATTATAATGATATTACCAAAATTTGAAGAACAACTATTTTTTTCCATTTATCTGTAGCTGATATCCTATTGTTTATACCATCCATTGAGTAAGAATAATCTAGTCTATCAATTTATTTTTAATTTTTTTGAGAGCGCTTTCTTTTCCTGTAGAAGAAATATGTGTGAAAATCTGTGAAAATTGCAACGGTATAATAATTAAAGCAATGTGAAAATAACATTATCCGTGGGTGAACTAATTACTTTGGCTCGGCTTCTTTATTTTGAGTTACAACATTATTGGATGCATTCCTTTCAAATAATTCTCTTTCTCTTCGTTTACGTTGGCTTTCTTGATATTTGTTTCATTTAACAATTTGACTAATAAATATGGAGAAAATTGATATATCAATTTATTGTACCATACATTTTAAAAGCAAAAAAAAATTAAAAAAAAAAATTAAGTTAAAAAGAATCAGCCAATATATAAATGGAACTACGCCTACAGAATATCAGTTATCTATTCTTCAGTCAATGTCTATATAGCGGTCTATGTAGTATGCATAAAAACATATGACATAACAACCAATTATAGTGTGACCATTAACTGAAAACTGTAAAAGGTTGAATGAAACTAATGGAAATAAAATTTTGAACATCAGTTATCTATTTGTCAGACATGAAACCAATTCTGTGGCTGACTAAATATATATTAGTTAACAAAATATGACTAAATGTAGATGCAGTACAATGTCTCATCTATATTAGTTAATATGACGTCTAAATTGGTAAAGTTGTGGTTGACTAAATGTGTGATTGTTGCAAGTAGATTCTAAAACCTGTTGTGGCTTGCTTAGGTTTACACGGTAACAAAATATTATCGTGTAAATAATGACTTTGCTCAAGCTAACTATCTCAGTGAAGGAGTGCATAATGGTGTCTTGGGACGACAGGAGAGATGACTTCAACAATTTGGTCGAATGAATTTTTGTTTTATTAGCTAGATGGTTTTGTTTTTAAATTTTTAATTGGGACATTATTTTCACAGGAAATCGTTGTGAAGAAACTTTTCTCGGACACTCCCCGGTCCTTGAAAGAATTTTACAACGAATTATGTTTACTAACCAACTTAGATCACATCAATACAGTGAAGCTTCTAGGGTTCTGTGCCGATCAAAGAGAAAAGTTTGTTGTGTATGAATTCCTGCAGTTCGAATCATTAGGGAAAAGCTTGCAAGGTGAGCATAGGTGTCTAATTCAGTGTGTGTTTTGTTTACCAAGTATAAACTTCTCTTGAGTTTAAATGGAGTGGAAATTTTGTTTTCTATGCATCCTAATTTTAATTTGATTGCATTTTATAGATGGTGGTGAGGAATTCACCTTTCTCGGAGACTGTAATTAGATAGTTCGAATTGCCCAGGAAATTATCAAAGGCCTTGATTTCTTATATAAGATGAATATTATTCACGGAAATCTTAGGTCCGATAAGATCCTTGTTGGCAGAGGACATATTGCTAAGATTTCATACTTTCGGATTGCAAGGGTTGGTTCTGCAACAGAGAAAAATGATGAGATGTACAATCTTGGCATCATCTTGCTAGAGATCATCTTTGGGCGCAAAACATATCCTAATGGGGATCTGGTTACTTGGGTAAGTTCTGCTTATACCAATATATGGTCCACTACTTATTTCTAACTGCAACATGGTCCTATGGTCATTTGGACAAAATGAAATTTGCTTCCACCAAGCCAAGTGGTGTTATATAGTTTGGAACTAAATTTTTGTCATTTTGAGTATACAGGCAAGACCAAGGTTCAGGAAGCGTCATAACTAACCTGGTAAACCTAAGGCTTTATGGGAGATACCCTAGAAGAGGGCTAGCTGTCTTTGCAGTTGTAACTGAAATGTGCTTGAATACGCATAGGCAGAATCGACCTTCCACAAACACCATGGTCAATGCTATACAGTTTGTGGTGTGTCAGTCATTGCGCTTCAATGCAAATTTGAATAGAGCCCAGCCCAGGAATGAGAAGCGGCCTGATTGTTTTTCATGGTAAGAGATGCCAACGTGTAATATCTGACAAACTATTTTGAAGATAAACTGTTCCCAGTAAGACTATTACTTCTTGCACAGTCGGGGTCAGATGTGACAGGGATAATTATTAGTGAAGGCACGGGTATAATCTAAATCTAGATGCAGTACAATGTTTCATCTATATTAGTTAATATGACGCCTAAATTGGTAAAGTTGTGGCTGACTAAATGTGTGATTGTTGCAAGTAGATCCTAAAACCTGTTGTGGCTTGCTTAGGTTTACACGGTAACAAAATATTTTCTGCCAATTATATTAATATAAGAAATAGAAAATAATATTTAGAATAACAAACCTTAATCCATCCTTGCTTGTATTCTTCAATATTTGTCCCCTTTCTCTTATCCTCCTTTCACGTTGCGCTATTTTGCGTTTATTAGGAGCTAACTCTTCAGAAACTTCATTATTTTTTGGTCTCTTTGATGTTGTATTATTTTTTTGGCTCATTGATTCTATTAGTCTCTTTTTACGTTGGGCTTGTTGACGTTTATTTGGAGTCAACTCTTCTGTAGTGATGAGACTTTTGCTTTCTCTGGTTCTCTTTGCTTCCTACCATATTCTTCAGAATTTGTCGTATATTGCATTGTCTGTAATGATAAACACAATTTAAGAAATATTAGAGTGTGCATATAATAAAAAATGTATGTAATCGTTATTGATAATTTTCTTTCTCTCTCTCTTTCAACTTAATTATATTACATTACAATATAATATAAATTATATGTCTATATTATCAATTCTTAATTATCAATGTAATCGTTATCCTCTTTCAAAATATTAGAGTGCACATACAATTATATGTCTATATATAATAGTTTAAGAAATATTATTGTTTCTTCATATAAGTTATATGAAAATTTATAACGATGAGCACCGGATATGTATAATAACCATTCTAAGTAAAAAAATTTGAGATTTACATCGATCTATTGTACATGAATTTTTCTGTACAGTCGTAAACACATGGCACATGCCTAGAATTGCACAGGGTACTTGGATTGAATCACCTAAAAAAGTTAAAATTATACCTCTCATAAGAATTGTACAGTGGAAGCCTAGAATTGCAGGGGTCTCGGATCACCAAAATAAGTTAAAATTAGGTATCTCATAAAAATTGGATAGGTGACTATCTAAGAAAAAATATTATACATCTTCATAAGAAATTTGTTTTTGTCAACATATAAGATATGAATATATACCTGACAAAATTTGAGAAATTTGAGATAAGAAATTTGTACCTGACAAAAGTTTTGTAGAAGTCTTTGTGATTGAGATCGATTTGTTTGATTTGGTGTTTATTCGAAAAGCTTTGATTAGGTTTGTTGATTGGGTTAAAACCATTATATAGAAGTGAAGGAAGAAGAGGTAGATCAATTTTCATTATAAATCAATTTCTTATTTCTTTTAAGTGAAGAAATAAGAAGTACAATTTGTATTATAAATCAATTTCTATTTTTATTTGTATCTACCCCCTAGTAATTTAAAAGGTGGGAAAAAAAGCTTATTTTCTCACTTGAGTGAGAAAATAACTTAAACATTTTCTCACCTCCTACAAACCATTGGATTGATATTGAAGGATATCTAGCCATTGATTACATTATGATTATACATTTGAAGTTTTAAATTGTTGCTTTCAACCTTGTTGGTGGTAGATATGGAGTTTTGGGTGGTGGTTGGTTTCAACTTTTGGGTGGTGAAATCAAACATTGAGTTAGTGGGTTTATTGTTTTGTGAGTGGATTTAAAGTTTTGAGATATAGGTATTCGGGTTTTTAGTGGTGGAGATCAAATTTTAAGGTGGTGGTTGGTGTATTTTCATGATGTTAAGTCAAGTTTAATCATTTAAATGATGAATTATATATTGTTGGTGTTAATTTCATGTTTTAAACTTGAAAATTTAACATTTTGATTTCAAAATCTATGATTGTGAAGGTTGATTTCGAAGTTTAGGTGGTGGATTTATGATTTTGGTGGATTATTTCATCAATTTCTTTTTAATTTCTTAATGTAACCAAACAAAACATGTGAAAAAATAATTAGAATTCTCATTGTCAATCAAACACCCTTACTTGATCAAGTGAGAAAACTTAAAAATATTTTCACACTGAAGTGGGAATTTTTTTTAAGTCATTCCCACTATAGTAGGAAATTAATTAGAATGCCCAATGAAATAATTCCCACTCCCTTTTTTTCCACTCTGCAATCAAACACACCCTAATTGATTTGAAGTTATAATTGATTTGAAGTTGTGAAGGAGTCGGCTTTGAAGTGCAGGAAGATTGGAACAAAGGAAGAAGAAGAAAAAAAAGTTTTAATATAAAAAACTTATACACATAATTTTCTTGTTAAATCTCTTTAATATAAGCCTCCTATCAAAATTTTACATATGGATCTCAAGACTATCCTAACCATTGAACACAACTTAAGTTTGGACCCAAGCATTGATTTAATCTCACCCACAGATCTACTCTCACATAGATCTCAAGACGATCCTAACCATTGAACACAACTTAAGTTTGGACTCAACCACGGATTTAATCTCACCCATCTATTATTATCAACACATCTCTAGATGACCTCAAGGCTATCCTAACCATTGAACACAACTTAAGTTTGGACCCAACCATTAATTTAATCTCACCCACAGATCTATCATTATCAACACATCTCAAGACGATCTTAACCATTGAACACAACTTAAGTTTGGACCCAACTATTGATTTAATCTCACCCTTAAATCAACCCTCATGCACAGATCTCTAGATGATCTATACCCTTGTTTGTTTTATCAAGACAAACTGTGTTTGTACCATCCTCACAGTATAATATAGATTGAAGTTAGAACATAACGACCCCATAGTTAAAACCTTCCGCTGCCATCTATCTTTCTGGAGGACTCAACCCGTAACAACACAATAGCAGTTGTATAAAGTTAAATTTAATTTGTTTCCAATAATATAGTATTGCCTCATGAGACAACAAACATTTTAAGGTAAATGGTAGGGGTGGCAAACGTGTCGGGTCGTGTCGGGTTCAGGTCGGGTCTTAACAGGTTGGGGTGTTTTTCGCTTAAACCCGAACCTGACCTGTTAACCTGTTTAACTCCTTTTTCTTAAACCCGAACCTGACCTGCTAATTAAACAGGTCGGGTTCAGGTCGACCTGTTTAGACCTGCTTTCTTAAACACATTGTAATGGACTAATGGGCCTGTTTAAACCTGCTAAGTAAATATGATTTTCAGCAGCAATCTTTGCTTTTCATTTAAATGTCATACAACATTTTTCCAGGCCATGGAATTGTTGGGTTTTAGAATAAAAGGCAGGCTAAGCATTTCTTCAAATAGCTCAACTGCAGTGCTTCTTAAAAGTTAAAACCAATAATACACAGTAAACATGGATTTCCAAGACATTTTAAACTATGCATTTCTTCAAACACCTATACTGCAGGAAAAAAAATCAGCAAAAAAGGGTTTTTCTAGCAAAGATGTACACACCTATGAACGCAAAAACTGCCAGAAATCAAAGCAGAATGCCTGGAAGATGCCATTTTTTTTTAATATAAGAGAAGGGTCTCTTAAAAAAGGCTAAAACCTATGCCAATTTCTCTCTTCTCCCCTTCTCACTTTCTTTCAAACATTTCATCAAACACAATAATTTCCAAAAAAAAGAAAAGAACAAGAAAATGTAAGAAATTCGGTAAGCAGATTTGTTGACAGAGTATCATAAAAAAAACCTCACAACAACCGGCCAGTAAACTTCTTTTGAAATTTCTTTAGCTACAGCCACTATGGCAAAATTCAAGATTCAAGAAGAAGAAGCAGCAAGAACAGACTAAACTATTTTCAACTAGGAGAACATCGGATCAACAAGCTTCTCTACTGCCTGAAAGATAAACATATCTCACTTGTACAATATATCGATATCGTGTAAAAATTGATCAAGCCAATGACAAGATTTAGACAGGCTTTAGACTACCATACATGAAGATTGACTTCATGATCAAGAAATACTCCACTGGTTGAGCCTTGAGCCTAGTGCCACTATATAACATGATCAAGAAATACCTTATCAAGAAGAAGAATAATGATTAGATTAACGGTGGTTCACTGAATCACTGGTTTGTTCATGGCGGCGGCCAAGAAGAAAAATAGAAAATACTAACAAAGTAACAGGTTATTTTTCTATTTTATTTTTATACTTAGGGACTTAGGGTTTTCTAACGGGTTTCGGGTCTGACCCGACCTGTTAATATTCAGACCTGAACCCGACCTGTATATTAAACAGGTTAACAGGTTCGGGTCAAAATGACCCGCCAACCCGATAAGGCTAAACCCAAACCTGTTTATATCGGGTCGGGTTCGTGTCGGGTTAACGGGTCTCGGGTCACTTTGCCAGCCCTAGTAAATGGTATCTTGTTTTGTGTTAAACCAAATAAACAACATTAATAAATGATGAACAAAGTAATATGTACTAGATGAACCTAAAGTTAAGCAAAAATCTAATGAAAAAACATGAGTTTTTCCATTGATTTAAGTTTGTCCATTGTATGTTCCAGAATCCATAAAGGGTGATGTAGTAAAAAAATCCTGCATCTTATTGTAAACCTAAATGCGTATCATAATAAATTTGCAGAGAAGCAATTGAAAAATAATTAGCTCAAAAGAAATTTACCTTGACAGCATTCCAAACCTCTTTCTTCTTCAAACTTCCATTTATTTCCATATACAGTAGTAGAAATGTTGCAGTTGATGTTAAATAAAAAAGGTATCACCGTAACAATTTTAAATAAATGAAAATTAAAAAATAAAATAAAATAAAAATGATGTTGACAGCGGTGCCACGTGGAGGTACTGTACATGTACAGTGAAGTCCATCAGTTTTAGTTTCTCTCGAACGGTACGCGTTTCGGTGGATTGGTATCGTACGCACCCTCTCAGTGCTTATCCTACGCACCCATCAGTAAGTGTGTTGTGTGAGTCGGCTTTTTCTTCTTCATCAGATTCTCTCTTTCTCTCACTAAATTTTCTACACTTTGTATCTCGACTTGTCCGAAAAGGAAACAAAAACATACCGAAACTATACGGAAAAAAAGAAGAAGGTGAGATTAGATTCTCTTCTTAACAAGTAACAACTAGTTAGTTTTGATGTTATTGCTTTCTTGTTGTTGTTGTTGTTGTTGTTGTTGATTTGATTCAAACTACATACTTCTTAATCAAATTTGTGATAAATATGATCATATCAAGTGATTGTTTTGTTTATGAATTCTAGTACATACTCTGTGTTATATTTTCTCCGATTGATTTTTTTTAGTTATTAGTTATATAGCAGGACGGCTGTAGAGAAGTAAAAACAAGAAGAAAATGAATCATCAAATATAGAATTACTGAATGTGTTAGTTTTTAGATAGACTCATGTTCTTATTAACAATGATCATTTTTTTCCCCGTAAAATTGAAAGAGCTCATCATCTTGCTGTTACAATTTCCTGTAGTTTAATCTTGTATCAAAGTCGAAATAGGGTAGAAATATCTTGATCTTGATTTGTCAATTATTTAATGTTTAATTTCTTTCCAAGGTTTACTGCAGTTATTAAGAGATTCTGAAAATTGAAATTGATTATACATTCTTGATACAAATTACTTTAGGTAAATATACTATCGAAGAAAACTATCTTCTTTATTGAATATTATGAAGATTACAAGAATCTCTGCCTCACAATACTCTCTAGACAAGCTAAGCACTAGCTACCTCTCTTATGTTTTGGCCTTGGCCAAAACACCTTTTTATAGACCTTGGAGGCTTGGACGACTTCGAATCATACAAGGAAATCTATTTCCTATTCACTCGGAATAAGGAAATTTGTCTCTAAAACATTCCAGAATCCAGCCAGGCGCTGTGCCCTGGACCCACAACGTCATCATAGGGTGGCAAAATGTCTACCCTCAAGACACCAATCGCGAGAATCACTAAGCTCCTAATAGGATACCTGTATCAATACTAATTTAAAAGTAGTTGCTACAGATGACACATTGACTTATAGAGACTATGTCACTGCACGCGTTCCGCGCATAACTTCAATTGGAAACATGTACATGAAAAACAACCCATCTCATTCTCATCAAATCTCACACCCTTGCCAATCTCAACATTGTGTACATGTTCTTAGGCTGAGTATATCATACTCGAAGGTAAGTGAATTTTTACATAATTGTCTATGTCAATAATCTCAATACATGGGTACTTGATAATTCGGCAGTGTGGTTGGAGACTTGGAGTAATAGGAGTTGGGCTGAAAAACACAGTACGAATGATAGATGAATTAATAGGCCCAACGCTTTTCTTGACAGTTTAAAATTGGTAAGCCCAGCCCATCTCTTGTTCATCTCAAAGTTACAGTCAACAGGTATTAACATGGTAGTAGAACTACAGAAGGGGGAGACAGAGTGGGTATGTTGAAGTTAACATATAAAGATAGGGGTAATTTAGGAAACTTAAGGAAAAGTGTTGGACACGTGTCAAGAAATTTTAATCATGAAGGAGAGTGACAATAATTTATAATTTTTCACTGTAGACTTTGGGTGCTCCCTTTATAAGTAGTTTAGATAAAATGAAAAAAAAAGTTGGTGGAATAAAAAAAATTAATTCATTAATTCTCAATATATAGGAAAAAAATTTAGTTCATTGCTCCATTGTAAGAAGAGTATAAACAATAAGGTTTTGAGGATGTCAAAGGTGATATGAGAAATGAAAAGAAGGATACATGAGTATGGCTTCTTCCCACACCTACCAAATGATCTCATCTACAGTCTTATAACATCAACATCGTTGTTTGACTTTTTATGGAAACAATGGAAACTTAAGTAAACAGCAAACTAAAAACAAATGAAACATTACTGTCAGATTAAGCATAACACTGTAATTACGGTTAATAGGTTACGGTTTTGTATAAATTGTCGCATTCCGGAGTGTTGATTGAAAGAAACAAGAATTTTAATATATTTTTTATATTAAATGGCACAAATAATGTTGCTGAATAAAAACTAGGAAAATGAACAAGATAAGTTATCGACACAATTCTAAGGACTGTTATTTTGCTCAATAGGGTCGGTATATTGAAACGTTTAAAATGATATAAAGTATTCTTAAATGATGATTGCATATAGTTGTAATAACCTATAAAAGCTTCATCAAAATGTATATATTATATGACTTCTATATAGTATCCACACAATATTGGTGTGACTCATTGTTTGAGTCTATGCCTGCTCTTTGATAGTAGTAGCATGTAGGTCTGGAAAACTTATTTTTTTCTAACAACATGTTCAATTTATGGTACATATTTAACCAGGAATGATGTTAAATCAAACTGGAAGGCAAGTGACTTGTTAATTTCAGAGAAAATGTCAAATGTAATTATAGTTAATGATCATGTGAAAATCTTGTTGTTATGTTGGACTAAGAATTCAGTGTTATCAATAAACAAACATAGATGGTATGCTTTCTGGACTCTGGGTGTAAAATAAGGAGGGATGTGTTTTATCAACAGAATGTGACTTTGCATTTGTCGTTCACTGATTTAGAACGAATTCTACTGGTTCTCTGCGGAAAATGATTTTGAGCAAGTCATACTCTTTATGCACTCTGTATCATTTCCTGAAATCGACCTTTTGTCTTCTGCAACTGTGTTCTGGTCACATTTAAGCTTTTGTCATACTAATGGCAACTACATTGTTCAAAACAGAGGTTGGTATCTCACAGAGAAGGATAATGGGCTGCTTCGGTTGCTGCGAAGAAGATGATAATTACAAAGCTTCTGATAATCGAGTTCCAGTTATGGCGAATAATTCTGCAGGTAGTCCTTGTGCCAATTTACACTTGTTTGAACTATGACCAAATAATATACTATCACATCTAAATCAATTCTCTCTACTTATTTAGCATTTAACTCAATGAAGGTGTCAATTTGAGTTGCCTAACACTTTCAATGTGCGCGTTCCCATTTTTTCTGTTCATTTAGACTTGATTACGAAATAAACACGAACTCCTCACTCATTTCCTGATGAAATCCTATATCATCTATTATGTATTTGAGTGGTCAGTTGCAATTAGTCGATTATTTGACTTTTGATCTTCTTTATAGAGTTTGTCGTATGACTTTTTTATAGTCCTTTTAACTTATTGTTTACCCTGACGTCAAGGTTGGCAATATGAACTGAATATGAAGTTCATCATGCAGGACATAATCATGCCACAGATACAGCACCTAACGGTGCTCAGAGCGTAAAAGTTCAGCCTATAGCCGTTCCCTCCATTTCAGTAGATGAATTGAAGGAGGTAACAGATAACTTTGGGACAAAGGCTTTAGTTGGAGAGGGCTCATATGGAAGAGTATATTACGGTGTGATGAGAAATGGTTTGACTGCAGCAATAAAAAAGTTAGATGCTAGTAAGCAACCAGACCAAGAATTTTTAGCACAGGTTGGGATATGTTTTATATTTATGTACATTTCAGCTTCACCATGGGTCCGTTCGGCAAACAAGGAGAAGTCACGAAGGAATTTCCTTAATAGTAGCTACTAGAAAGGAGAAAGGAGAAAGCTAATGTTTAAAACTTCCCGTGAAATTCCTTTTCTGACTTTCCAAAATTACTTTCTAATTCTGTTTTTGTGATTTGTCGAACAAGCTTTTACCTTATTTCCTTTCCAGAAGTCAAGGAATGCATTTTTAGGTGTTTGCCGAACGGGCCCTATATGTCTATATGCAAGTTTTGTTATCGGGGTTGACTCATTTGACTGTATACGACTTCACAGGTCTCCATGGTATCAAGACTGAAACACGAAAATGTTGTTGAGCTGATTAGTTACTGTGTAGATGGAAACCTTCGTGTTCTTGCTTATGAGTTTGCTACAATGGGATCCCTTCATGACATTCTTCATGGTACGTGATATCTCATCCCATTAGCATTTAGCTGATAACTTTAATGCTGACTCTTGTCAGTAGTGCATAGTGAATATTCACCCAAGACATGTAGACAATGATATCTTTAATTACATGTTACATAGTCCATACGGTTTGCGTTTTACGCAAAAGTCACTAAGGCTATTTGATCCAACTAGTTGCATCAGTATGAAGTTTACTTCACATGTAAGATATGGCTTAGTAGGCGGTGCAATTCGAGCCGCTCGAGCCGAGCTAAGGTATGCTCGAACTCGGCTCGTTACTAACCGAGCCGAGCTCAAAATTAAGATCGAGCTGAACTATGAGCTCGAGCTCGGCTCGCGAGCCAACAGTAAAACTCGAGCTCGGCTCGTTGGCTCGTTTGGCTCGTTTCGGCTCGCTGGCTCATTTGGCTCGTCTGAATTTCAATTTCATTTCCATTTTAATTTCAATTTCAAAATTCCCCATTTTCACGGTCCCATGCGTTTCACCAATTCACCATCTCCCTTCTTTCCAAAAAAAAAAAAATTCTCAAAACTTCTAAAACCCTTTCTTCTCTTCTTTCTCTTCTTCTTCTTTTCTTCATTCTTCTTCACAAATGAAGAAGAAACAACCAAACATAACTTTCTCCGTCAACCCAAACATTTTTACATGACGACAAAACCCATCTCTCCTTCCATTACTCTGTTTCTTGTCATAACCACCGTTATCTTTTTTTCATTAACAACAGTAGTTCATGGACTTGGTTCAGCTTCAACAATTGCTATTAGTTCTAGTACTAATACCATTTGTGGTATTATTGCTGGAGAAACAAATCAAAGAATTGAATGTTATATAAATGATGGAAATACAAAAAGAAATATTGTTATTCAACCAAACATTTCATTTGAATCAATTTCTGGTGGTAGGAATTTTTTCTGTGGATTAAGATCTGGTGGAATTAGTTTTCTTTGTTGGAATTCTGAGTCATTTCAATCAAAAAGAATTTATTTTAATCAAACTGTTTCTTTGAAAGATTTAACTGTTGGGGATGATCAAGTTTGTGCTATTGAGAATGGTAGTAATCTTGTTAGATGTTGGTGGAGAGGTGGTAATGAACAAAATCCATATTTATCGCCTTCAAATGAAGAGCGATTTCAATTGATTACTTCTGGAAGAGGGTTTTCTTGTGGGATTTTGATGAGTAATGGTAATGTTAAATGTTGGGGTGTTAATAATTCTATAGTAATGCAGATTGAAAATGCAGTTAACGAGCTGCTCGGCTCGGCTCGTTTAGAGCTCGAGCTCGGCTCGGGCTCGTGACGAGCTCAAAAACCGGCTCGAACTCGGCTCGTTTAGATAAATGAGCGAGCCGAGCCGAGCTTTTATCGAGCCGAGCCCGAGCCGCTCGGCTCAGATTGCAGCCCTATGGCTTAGTTACCGTCTTGTTATTACTATATATATGCATACAGTGCAATGTATATGGAACACAGAGATAAATAAGATTTGATATCTTCCACTCATCCATGTTTCAATATAAAGCAATTTAATGAATGAGCAATCAATTACTGATGAAGGTTAGGTTCTCTACTTTTTGGAAATAAACTCTCATCAAAGAACATTATTTCTATAAAATCTCATTAAAAGACAGTCTTTCCACATCTCTTCACAGTGTTTCTGAACCATACAAAGACTGGGTATTTAAGCTTCAATTTATAAAAATGTCAAGCGTCTAACCATCTGTTAAAGCTAATTCTTAGTGTAGACTAGCCCATGTTTAGCACATGTTATTTGTGTGAATATTTCCTATATCTACTATATATGGTCTATAATATATGCCAAATATATGATATATATTATTTGTATAACTGCCTTATTTGGCTTGTAATATCTTTAAATACCTCAAGAAGAGAAGAATACATTCATCTTGAACTTCAAACACTTTCACCATCCCTATGAATCAGCAGTCACCTAGGCACCTACGCGCTTTGGTAGATGGGGTTAATTCCAGTTACTAGTCCTTATATGAGATTATCTCCTAGACATGATTGAATTGCATAAGCATCTTGTGAAGCTCTTTCTTGTCTTAAAAGTTATTCGTCTTCAAGTATTTGCTTAGACAATAAAACACGGTTCATATCCTATCGCAGATTGACTGAATAGAGTCAAACATATCGAAACAATAGCCTTTTATAATTAGCGCCATCACACAAAAATAGAATATCACACCGACGCATTCTGATGAGGTTGTAAGTTTGATGCTAATTGTAACCATTAGCAAGTCATGGCCAGCTTGGAGTTTCTCCATGAGCTGGTGGCCAAACATCACTCAAGAAATTGTGGCACATTCGTGTACACCATTTTAATCTTCAAATATACTTGAACAATGCCAAAAAACATTTCTACTTGGAATGCTATCTTAGGTTAACTTAACTGAATCAAAATTTTCATCAATAACACTTATTATAACTAGGCCATTACAAAAAGTAGTATTTGACAAGAATGCATGCTGTTAAGACCGGAACTATGATGTCTATTGTTTCTTGAATCATCAGTTAGAGCCCATTTTTGGAGTTTCAGCAAAACCAGACTTAAGAGTGGCTGTTAAATGTATGACATAAAAGTATAATTCTGTTACTTCCATTAAATCTCAGTTGCACTGATGTTTTATACTATTTGTTATTAGGGAGGAAAGGAGTTAAAGGAGCACAACCAGGTCCAGTTCTGTCATGGGCCCAACGAGTGAAAATTGCTGTAGGTGCAGCCAAAGGACTGGAATACTTGCATGAAAAGGCGCAGCCCCATGTAATCCATCGAGATATCAAGTCTAGCAATGTACTTCTTTTTGATGATGATGTTGCTAAAATTGCTGATTTTGACTTGTCAAATCAAGCTCCTGATATGGCAGCACGACTCCATTCCACTCGTGTTCTTGGGACATTTGGTTACCATGCTCCAGAGTAAGCTCTCCCTCCCCCTATGTCTGCATTTATCTATCAATAGAAACAAAATTCTGGTAAATCAGGATTTGTCAACATTTTATCACATTTTTGGGAATACAAAATTGGACTTGTTCTGACCTATCCTGTCAATTTTTCTGGCATACCAAATTTGGTTATTCTATTGCCAACAATGCTGTATGAATATTTTTCAACATGTTGATGACAGATATGCAATGACTGGACAACTGAATTCTAAGAGTGATGTGTATAGCTTTGGGGTTGTGCTTTTGGAGCTCTTAACTGGCCGTAAACCTGTTGATCATACATTGCCAAGAGGGCAGCAGAGCCTTGTCACATGGGTATGTATATTTGTGTTTGCACCAAGATTATTTGGACCTAGAAGCCGTTGATTTCACAATTATTCCTGCTAATATCTAGAATTTTGGAATATTATTGTAGGCCACACCAAGACTGAGTGAAGACAAGGTGAGACAATGTGTCGACCAAAGACTAGGAGGCGACTACCCACCCAAGGCAGTTGCAAAGGTACTTACCTTGCTACAAGTTATTAACAATCTCTTCTTATTTCTGTACATATTATTTGGCATGCTTAGGATGCTATAATATTAGTATGCACACCCCACTCTCTCACTCTGGTAATGTACGCACACACTTTCTTTCTATGGTAGTCTATTGTTGATCTATTTTCTTGCAATACGATTAGTTTGAAAATGTCTCACATACAAGTTGCTTGACTGTATGGGACACGTCTAGAGCTTGTATGAAATGATTGTCAATGTTCTCCCTTCAGTTTTTGGTGCAATGCCGAATGATGATTATTTCCTAAATTTCATGTATGAAATCTTGGGTAATTTGCTTAGTAGATAGAATAGATGACAGAATAGAATATTAAAAAAACACTGATGTATATAGCATGCTCTATTTCGCTCTTAAATTGATTTGTCTGCGTAAATATTTTGATTTTTGTCTCCTTTTTTTCTTCTGTTTTTATTTTTCTGAATGGATATAGATGGCCGCGGTAGCTGCTTTATGTGTACAGTATGAAGCTGATTTCCGGCCAAACATGAGCATTGTTGTCAAAGCCCTCCAACCTCTGTTGAATGCTCGCTCTGGTGCCCCTGGTCCTGGTGAAACTCCCAACTTGTGAATTCTCTCTTGTTGTTCTGCTCGTTCACACTGTTTGGGTAACAAACGAATACTGATTGAGAATTGGATTGTTCGTGTCATCCCAAACACTTCCTGAGTAACAAAATTTGAGTTGATATTCTTTATAGTTGTTACATTTCTGCCTATATTTAATATAAGCGGCAGGCTAATTTCTGGCGTGGGCGTTATTTCTCTGTAGAATATGATGTGATTACATGGTTACTATAACTGATTCTTTTTAATTCTTTCCTTTTGATTTGTAAAAGATATGAATACACATTGAGTGCTGATGACACATACTGAGCTGAATGAAGTTCTGAATTATCGATGCTGTAGTTTGTTTTATTACAGAAGGAACCACTGAATTTGTTATTAAAGGTTTTTTTTTCTTGATTGGCAAAGTGGGGTTGAGGGGACCCCTACGGCCCTACCCTTTAAACTATGTGTGAAAACTTATATCAACAATCAGCTGTTGACGCGAACCCACAACCTCTCCACTTTGTGAGAGGGGTGCTGCCATTGAGCCACAGACTCATTCGCTTGTTATTATAGGTTGAATACTTGAATGCAATATAAATATTTGTTGCATGTTGAATGATTGTTAAATGTTTATTTTACCCTTCTTAGAGTTATACTGTGATTATTTTTAACTATTCACTAAAAAATTCGTTAATATTATTTTTTTAATATTAAGATTCATTTGGTACATAAATAAATTATAACTAGGATACAAGTATGTGGGGGTGGAAGTGGACGTGGTGGTGTGATTAGTGGGGAGGTGCTAGTGGTGGTGTGATACTGTGATTAGTGGTGTTAGGGTGATAACGGAGGAGGCACAGAACTTATGAAAGGTGGGCAAAGGAAGAATCATCAATTAAAGCACAGGGCTATGATCTGTTGATGCATTCCAGAATATGAGCAAGTCCATGTCTGTCCAATTTTTGAGGCATAGGTATATCAAGAAATCGTGGAAAAACTGACAGTCTAGACATGAGATCTTGTAACTTGTACACCTAAATCTAGCATGCATCCATTTCCAATTTGAGAAAATATCTCAGACATTCTCCAACAAGCTTCCTCTTGTGCGTCTTTATAGCTTTTTTTGTACAGTCATTTTCTTCTCAAACCAAACCACTCTCTCGTACTGTCGTACAACAACTGACATTCCAACCTTTCCTTTATAGAGATAGTCCCCTTCCCTCCCCAGTGCCCACTGTCGTTGCTGATCTCCAAGCTACGGGTGGTTCAGAAATCGTCATTTGGTCCAACTCCACTAAAGCTCAAAGGCATGTCACAATAAATCAAGCAGTACTCTGCACTTCTGCAGCAGGTTATAAAATTTTGCTTATGTCATTTGTTCCTAGCAAAAATATTTTTGGAAGGACTGTACAGATGACCAGTCGACCAGACACTGATGAGAGAGAGCCTGTTCGGTTGCATTGCAAAGAAAAGGTTCATGGTTTCTAGTTAAGGAGGATCATGCTCTTGCAGTTTGTATATGGTAAAATGATCAAAAATTTCAATGTACTTTCACAGATTTTTCACTTTATACAATGTACTAAAAATCACGCCAAAATATCAATGTACTTTGAAAAAAATTTCACGTTATACAATTTATCTAAAACTGGCTAACGGACTGCTTACGTGGTTAATAATTATCTACATGTATTTTTATTTTTTTTAAAGAAATGCTGAGTTGTAAAATTAAAACCAACACATCTACTTCAAAACATATCATCAGATTATGTCAACAAATGTTTACATCTAAATCGTCCATTAATCCCAAAATATTAGAGATATAGATGTATTATTTTTTTCAGTGTTATCTTTCTGATAGAAACTATCAAACATAGGAAACTACGAAACCCTAAATCAACATTTCTTCCATCTCTCTTTCTCATAGCAACATTGAACCATAAACCTTCTCTTTAATTCTTCAAACCCTAATTTTAATTAACCATTTTTCTCACAACTAAAACCACTACTTTCAATCAAATACTAATGTATAGTGAATTGGTGAATCTTAAGAAAGAATCGGTGTGGAACAATCTTGTTGTGTGTGTAAAAGAAAACTCTTCTTTCAAGTAAGTAATAACTAGTAGTTAGTTTAACACTAAAAGATGAAGATACAAAAGCTAGGGTTTGAAATTGAATTGGAGATTTGAATTAGGGATTTACAGATTTGGGGATTTTTACATTTGTTGAATTCAATTGTTAAAATAGGGAAGAAGGAGGTCAATCATTTGAGAAATATGTGCCTCATTTGATGTGTTGAAAATGTTGTTTAATTTTTTTTTTAAAAAAAAAATACACGTAGATAATTATTGCCTTATTGGCCACGTAAGCAATCCGTTAGCTAGTTTTAGACAGATTGTATAACGTGAAATTTTTTTCAAAGTACATTGATATTTTGGCGTGATTTTTAGTATTGTATAAAGTGAAAAATTTGTGAAAGTACATTGTATTTTTGATCATTTTACCTTTGTATAATATATCCTCTACCTAGGGGTGGGCGGAAAACCGAAAAACCGAACCGGAATAACCGGTCAAAAACTGGTCAAAACTATGTTGACTAAGAACCGAAGGAAACCGAACCGAAACCGAACCAAACCGAGCACATTTAGTCCAGTTCCAGTTCCTATTTATTTTGCTCGGTTTAAACCGAACCGAACCGAAATAAATAATTATTTTTAAGAAATAATAATATAAATATATAATATCAGTATATCACTAGGGCTTAATTAGTTATTAAATGAAGATCAAGAACCATTTGTTTTAAAGAACTACATCAATGAAAAACGTTCAGAACTTAATAAACCAGCACTTAGAAAAACAACAAAAAATTCAGAAAACTCAAGTTTTTCAAGTAATTTATGTAAAAATGCTTGTTTTTTATCTTATCATGATTCTTCAGAAACTATTACAAAATCCCCACTTTTTAATTTCTCTTCTCAATCTAGAAACTCAAATTCAAATACCGTTTTTGTTCATATTCCTGCAAAAACAGCTGCTCTGCTTCTTGAAGCTGCTTTAAGAATTCAAAACCAATCAGAGAAGAAGAAGAAGAAGAAGTTAAAATCTTCAAAAAATCTTCATTTTGGGTTATTTGAATCGATTTTAGAGAGATTAAGAAGAAGAAAGAAGAAGGATATTAAAAAGGGTAGTGATGAGATTAAAGTTTCTATCAAGGATATTTTAAAGTGGGAATCAAATGATATTGGAAATTTTGTAAGAGAGGAAATTGAAGAAAATTCAAAAGAGAAAACAACTTTGGAGTTAGAAGAAAAAAGAGTTTCTGATGTTGGGTTATCTTGTTCTTCTAATAGTAGAGTTAGTAGTGCTTGGACTGAAAGTAATGAAGAGAAATCTCTTGATTTAGAAACTTCAACAACTAGTTCTGAAGAAACAGAGTTTATTGGTCAAGAAGAACAGAGTAAAATTGAAGAATACTGTTTTGTAATTTTGTTGATTTTTTAGTGTACATGTTGGGTTATTAAAGCCCAAAATATAAGCCCAAATTAAAGCCCAAACCGAAAACCGAACCGAACCGAACCGAATTGAATCGGTCCAATCCAGTCCAGTTCTATCAATAAATTTACAGTTCTTTAAACCGAACCGAACCGAATTAGTATGCACAGTTCAGTTCCAATTTGGTGAGAAACTTGAACCGAACCGAACCGTGCCCACCCCTACCTCATCTGTGGTAAGGATTTGTTTGCTCGTCTTAGGTGGGGAGTGTATGTAACCATGAGCGTATAGAGTTTTAATTAATTTGCTAGACATTTTTTAGTTCAAATGTAGTAATAGTGTACTACACACAATTTTATATTCTGTGAGTAGCAGAAATATTCCATCAGCAATCCTAATTAGGTCTGTACATAGCCAATGGTTTGTTCTGTATAGAAAACCATTTTCAGAGACAACCCAATCTCCTCCCTAACATCTACAAGAGTCAAGAATACATTTCGAAAACAAACACACACACACCCTCCAACAGCACTACATGACGTTCCATCGCTATGGACTTTGGAAGGTAGCAAAAGAATGTAAGGGTAACCCTATATATATTTTCCTGAGATCCACTGCATGGGATGCATTCTTATCTTCTTATTAATGCCCGGTGGCTTCTTCTGCTCTCTGATCTTGAATCTGGATTGTCACTTTTGTCCGTATCAGAATTCTCCCTTTGAGACTCAATCTCCATACTTCCAGCTTGACTCCTCCAACGCCTTCGATCCTGAAATTTCAAGGAGTTTTTTGTTCAAAATACTCAATTTAAAGAAATATCCCTACTTAACAATTATCAGGTCGTTTGAAAAAATAATCCCAGATAAGGAGTGGCCAAATGCAAGAGTCTGGAAAGAAAGACAATCTTGATTTATCCATGCCACGTGGCTCTAAGAAGTTAACAGTTACCCCACTGCTGCTTTGTTTTTCAATCTGTCAAATATAAGCCATTTGACATTGTTCTGAATCCTGTTTCTCAGGTGAATTCAAAAGCCATATATCTCAATTTATGTGATCTGGTTCAAGGTTCTAGAGTTGACATCCCTCAGACAATGTCAAATGGTTTACATTTGATAGACCATCAAGGAAGAGTTTTCTAAGATATCATATTGTCATTGGTTAGGAAATTTTCTTTTATGAAGAATAAATATTTGAAATATAATATATGATGCTGGATGTGATGAATTTAAGATCAGGAATCCAAACCTCTCGGGGTATAGGATACTCTTCTGATTCAAGCATTCGGACTACTTGTCCCATTTTTGGTCTCTTGTCCGAATCTGGGTCAACACATCTCAAAGCAGTTAGAAGGGCTCGTTTGAGTGCTCTGATTGATGGCTTCCTCTCAATGCTTGGATCCACCACTTCTTCAGAGCGCCTATTACCAACCATCATTTTTAGCCAGTCAACTAGATTTACCTGCAAGCACCACGAAATATATAATCAATGAAATTGATCATCTGAATCCAGGAGTGCTCTAGCACACAACAAATTAGATGCAAATTCATAATAAAGTTGTGAAGGGACAAAATGCTAGGAAATGAATATGACATGGTGGGCTGGTTGCACTATTTTTAATCGCCTATGCAAATCTGTAATTCCTAGTACATTCACGATCCTTTCTTTGGAATGAACATGTGAAAAACCTTATAGAGAAATATTTAGGTTTGTTTATATGAAAAGGATTGATGTGAACCCTCTGTTGGAACGAGTCTGCAATTATGTAATGTCGGTAACTAAGGACAAAAACTCTCGTTAACAACTTACTGGCCAAAAGCAAATTGTGATTTTACATAATTAGAAGAAACTCTTTAACAACTTACTGGCCTATGCACTTTAAATTATACGCAAAAGAATTGAAGACTGGTCTTCTCAATATGTTAACTACAACACAACCAATCTTGGTTTCTATGGTAACAAACTACCACACTTTATAACCTGAATCAAGTTATTGATCCCGTTAGACAAAATCATAACCTACGATATTTCACAATCCTAATACTAAATTTTCATCATCATGTGTATGATACAATTAGACTAAGAAGTTTGCAAAGGAAGCCAGGTTGAAGATGAATCATATGATATATAAAACAAGCTAAGTCCCTACAAGAGCGAGATGCTAAGAAGTAACATCAATCTCAGATAAGTTGATATAATGGCATAAAACATAAAATTGGAAGTACACAAAATGGGGGTACATACACAAGCCTAGAAAAAGATTGCTCTGCTGTGTAAACACTGGGGACAGGACCCACAGTCATCAAAACACAATAAAGACACACAAGCCTAGGATCAATAAGGAAAAAGAAAACCTCTACTGCACCTAAATTTAAAGGATATTAAGTGCAATAGAAGAACCTTCATAACATTCAAGAATGCAAAAGATAATATCACAGTAATTATACAACAGACTCTGCACAACTTAGGTTTTGAATTTAGGATGCTTATTTGTCATATAAAATGTATTTGCATACCTCAGTAGCAGGGCGGGCATAATCCACTGGATCTCTTCCAGTGATTGCTTCTAACAGAAGAACTCCAAAGCTGTATACATCACTCTTTTCATTTAAAAGGCCTGTATTTGCATATTCAGGGGCAACATATCTGCAGACCAAACAATAGTTGAGTGATCATAACACTACAGCAAGAGTGATGAATTGGAAGCGCAAGTAAGGAAATTTACCCAAAGGTTCCCATAACTCTAGTTGTGATATGGCTTTTCCCTGCGCCAAGCAACTTGGCCAAACCAAAATCAGATACCTTTGCATTGAAGTCATCATCAATCAAAATGTTGCTAGATTTTATATCTCGGTGGACCACTTTAGGCTCAATCGCCTCATGCAAGTAGGCAAGCCTGCAACAAAATATATCATATTTGTAAGAAGGCAAAAACATTTAAGCCGCTTAAATGACAAAAAGAACTTTTCGTCTAACATCTATTGACCAGACTTACGCCTTAGCAGTGCCAATGAGAACTTTCACACGAGCTTCCCAAGTGAGATATCCTTGATGTCGCATAGCCCCATGAAGCCATTGCTCTAAATTTCCATTGTTGACATACTCGTAAACCAGAATCCTGGGTGTTCAAAAGATGAACCCATATTGGTCAACGACAGGAAGACAATTAAAAGTCAGACTTATGTAATTCTTTGAAGTATGCCGTACTCCATTTAACAGTAGTTATACATGCATCGGGCAATATTGTATTGTGAATTTGCAATAATGTGCAAAACCATAGTCCAAGTAATGAGGGAAGCGCAAAGTAGAACATCTAGCATTGATGAAAATATTATTGAAGCTACTAAAACATGCAGATGGTGTCTACAACTCGTTATTGACTTCAGTTTAAGGATAAAATAAATAAATGAATAAAATCGAAGGCAATGGTAAATAACTGAAACTTATTGCATGATGAACATGTGTGTGAAACAATTGTCACAAAGTATTGGTAATAAATGCAAAGAGCTTTTTAGTACCTGTGAGTGCCTTCAACGCAGTACCCCAAAAGTCGTACTAAATTTTTGTGGCGCACATGGCCAATAGCCTCAACCTCCACTCTGAATTCCTTCTCTGCTTGGCCTCTGTAAGGAGGGTTCATAAAATAAGCAGTGTCAGAAGTGACAACTCTAGAAAGAACATTATTATAAAAGTTCAAAGACAATGAGTGAACTTACAAATTATTGAGAAGCTTCTTAACAGCTACTGGATTCCCATTTATCAAATGTCCATGGTAAACAACACCATATCCACCTTCCCCGAGAATATTTTCCTTTGAGAACCGGTTGGTTGCAATTTCCAGATCCCTCAAGGTGAACCAGTGACCCCAACCGAGGTGAGAAAACTCAGGTAGTCCGGTAAGAGGCGAAGGAGCGGTGATGGGATAAGAAGACGACTTCCTGTGTGCCTCAGAGTTCTCTTCTTCCGCTGATTGTGACTCAGCAGTATCTTTTTCCACATTGTGAAATGAACCAGACTGACTGCTATTATTGCCATTCTTGATTTTGCCCACATTCAAATGGGACGCAACCCTTTCAGAATCCTTATAGCTGGGTTTATCATAAATAGTGAAAATCCCACCATTAGGAATGTATTCATTTGCCAATATTTGGTCTACCCTGACCTCCTTGATTTCTTTTGATATGGACGGTATATGGCTAAGAGGAAGTTTATCGTTGGCCTTTCTTGATTTCTTCCGCGAAAGACAGAGAGAAAGCACAGAGAGAATAGTAACAATAAATATGCCAACAAAGATACCGATTAAAACCCAAACTTTGAGGCCAAGAACATTTGTTTTCTTCGACAGTTCGACGTTCAGATTTGTCATTTTTCTGATTTCTAGAAGCCTACAAAACAGATTAATAAGGAAATCTTTAGAAAGGAAAAGAAAAACACTTGGCTTAAGATACATCCTAGTTTTAACTTTTAACACTTTTTAAATGTATATTGTGTTTTATTTCTAGTCACCAACTTGAGCACTATACAAACAGCACCGCATTATTGATCCATTTTAACACCAAAAGTTTATGATTTTTTCTCAAATCAACAAGAGGCAATTTGGTATATGTCCAGAACCATGAAAATGAACACTCTAAGTGATTATCCTAAGAATTAAGAAGCCCCTCATTCAAGTCAAAATGATGCTCATAACTGTCATACAATGTTGAAACAGTACAAGAAAAAAAAAAACAAATTATTCCATTTGCACAAAATTTTGTGAAAAAGGAAAAAAAAAAAAAAAAAAGTTAAGAACTCAAACAAATGAAAGAAGAAGCTTCACCTTTCAATAGTTGTATGTGTATTATGATTTACAAGAAGAGCATACACAGCCCCTGATCTCTGAAGCTCCTCTGAGACAAATAATTCCCAAAGCTCAAACTTAGATCATTGATGAAAGGCAAGACAACACATCCAATTGAACCTCATTATTGTCATCAGTACAAGCTAAGCAAGCACTTAGGTTGGATTTTCTATCTGGGTTTTGTCTGTTGGATAAAAGTATGTCTAAATTGAAGCTGAAATGGAGCTTTCTGTCACCAAACCTGCCACCTCTTGAAAACCCAAACCTCAACCTTATATGAAAGGGAAAATTACAATGTTGTTGTATGGTTGAAGGAATTTGTAAAGAATATAGAAACATGGAAGTCTAGACTCTAGATGGTTAAGGAAAGATGGATGTTATTATAACTTATAACTTTATAAGTAGGGGGGTACTGGAGTTATCAGTGGTAGGTGATGAAGAGATGCTTTACAAACAGTAAAAGGGAAGCATTCAAATTTGGGTTTTTCCATCATTTCTTTAAATGGAAGTTTTATTGAAAAGATGACTAATCAATTCATTAAAAAAATAAAAACACTCTTAATTATTGTTTTTTTTTTTGTTATTTAAAAATTATTATTAATAATGGGGTTTTCTTTTTTGTAAAATTATTGGCAAATTTGCCAAGGAGTTAAAAGAGTTTTAGAGGTGCCACATAAGATTATTTAATAAATATAGAACCGTAATACGGTGGGGATCGACGTTTATTGTTGACGTTTTTTTTTCTCCTGCAATTTTTGTAAATTTTTATCAAAATTATATTTCTGTTTGCTTTTGGTTTAATTGATTTTCTTTTTCTGTTGGTGATTTACTCGCAGTTGGACGAACTAATCTTAGTTTCGAGTAATTTCGCCTGCAATTTCTGTTAAAAAAACTTCTTCATCTCTCAGTCTCTTTTAAGCATTTAATGTTCTTCATATAAGAAGATTCATTAACGTATTCTCCATTGTTAAAACAATTAAAATGAAACTTAATTTGGAACAATCCAACTACAAAAATTGAAGGCCATACAAACCAGATGTGTTATTCATCACCTACCTCATGAACCCAGCGACAAAGTAAGTGTTTTGGGGTCAATTTTTTTCTTTACCCTTTGATAGCAAATAAGAATTTCATTGGAAATTGTTAGACTTGTCCAAACAAAATGAAATTATAGGATAATAGGAGTTCCCTGGTTTTGTATCCATGAAGATGGAACTTTATTCAAATAGAAGTTCTTTGCTTTTGTTAATTGGGAAAAATTAAGAAATAATGGATTTTTTGTTTTAAAACATTGTGAAATTGAAACCCCCAAATCTCTCTAGCAATTCTTTTTATGTTTTCTTTTGGCGGTCTGATTTGGTGTGAGTCAAAAGAGAGAGTGAGAGAAAGGGGGAGACTGGAGAGAAGAGAAAAAAAAAAAAAAAAAAAAGGAGACGAAATATAAAAATGAAAAAAAAGTCGGACAGACAAAAAAACAAAAAAAATTTCGGGGACAGACACGAGTTTCAGTCCCACTCGACTCTTAATGGACCTCCTAACGTCGGTCGATTAAAAATTAAATTGCATTAAATGATTGTCACATTTGTGTTATTTTTATCTTTCATTAAAAAACAACCATTGAAACTCTAAAAGTAAAAAACACTTTTAACATAGTTTAATCCTAAAATCTTTACCCTATCTCCTACATAGGCACATAGCACCTCTAAAACCATTTTACCATTGGGAATGCTCTTAGTGATTTTGATGTCTAATTGAACTAATCCAATTTTGTGACATCTTTTCCAAGAAAGTATCTAGACCATCCATGTCCTTTAATTAAAAAAGATTATGTTTTGTTTTAGTTGAAATCTTGAAAATCAAACACTAAATAACTCCAACTCTGAAAAAAGTTAAGCTCTAGCTTGAAGCCTTGAACCTTGAAGGAAAAAGAAAGGAAAATGTATTTTAAGTGTGAAATAAATGTGTTAATATGATCGCTGTCGTGAAGTTCATTTTAGTTGGGACTTGTGGCTAGTCTCTAGAGTCTAGAATACCGTAAAATGATAAATGTTGAGGTATACCAATTACCAAGTAACAAGGACATTTTGGAGTAAAAATTCTTCCATGAAAGTTCCTTTGCAAATAGTTTTGCGATGTTAAAACTTACACGGCCTAGTATCATGGACTCAAGATTATGAATGCCCAATATAATTAGGGGTTATTGGCATAAATCGGGAGGTCGCCAATATATCACAAAACTACTTTTTCCAACCACTAATGAGTAGATGGAAGCACTTGTTAACAAAATTCCAGTGAAGGTCCTGTAAAAAACTTTTTCTTCCTTTCTTTTTTTTTTTTTTTTATTTTTTGATAAATTTATTTATATATTTCTTGAAGATGCTATTTTTTTTTTTTTCTGTATGTTTCCTTTCCATGATGTTTCTCGCTTAAAGGTGGATTGTGGCAGACAAAAATTCCCTTGTGCAATTATACACTGTAAGTTTGGTGTACTGTTTACTATTAAGGGTTACCAAATATACTTTGAAAATTCTTGGGAGACAAATCAAGATTTTTATTTTCACTCTTAACTTAAAAAAAAAAAAAAAAAAAAAAAAAAAATCTTCTATTGCTACAACTCTATAACAAGAATGAAATGTATGCATGAAAGAAAAGATTGCTTTGGTCCAAAGCTAGTAAGCTTAAATTCAAAGTCCAAGTCTTGTAGTGTCGGTTAGGGTTGGTGCAGGTCGGTTTGTCTGTGAGAGCAGCAGAGAAGCTTGAGTACTGATCAGGCTTTTGCAACCATGTATGTACCACTTTCAACTTCAAGTAGACTGGTTGGAAACAAGGCCATTTAATTTTAAATATATATAGTAGACTAGTCAGTCAAGATGATGAATTAATGCTTTGAGAGTTCAAGTTTGAGGTAATTAAAAGGTTTGATTTGGTTGGATGTGCCGTCCATTGTCTTCTATGAAGCCAACATCTTCTTATTGTTGCCCACCCTGCCACCCTTCTCATCGATCACCATCACATAACAGTATAACACTACTACCACTCTACCAGTACCAGCTGACTCACATGACCTACACAATACATACACTGTCCATAAAAGCATTCTTTCTTTCTTTCTTGGTCCAACTTTGAGGCTGACTCAATATCATTCCGAGTTTCCATATCTCCATCTCATTTTGCCCATGCCAATATGCCATAAAGTATGTATATATAAGTTCACTTTTAATATCATGCATTTTCTGTATAAAATATACTCTTCTTTTTTTTTTTTTTTTTGAGATATCCTTCTTACAAAGCAGGGAAAGAATTTTGTTTTTGTTGAAACCCACAGCATCATATATATATTCATGTACCACTTTTTTTCTTCTTAGTCTTACCTTGCAATGCATGCAAGATTTTCCACTAAGATGTGGGGTTGCCTGAGAAAGATTTGATTTATCAAAATCAAACAAGATTCCATGATAAAAAATTTCAAGCTCTATACTTTATCATGATATCTACCATTTGTTTTGTTGTGTAATTTAATTTATTTTCATTTGAAAATGTAATTTATGGATAGGATCCGAAAAGACCAAATGAAATGAGTGATCAAACCTCTTAATTAATAGTCTCTAGCTAACAACAAAACTCAAAGCACAATCTGGATTCAGCTAGTGTATTCAAATGTGAAATATGTTTCAACTGGTATATTATATTGTTAATCATCTAGCAGTTTATGTACTTTAATTTGCAATTTTGGAATACTAAGTTATGCGCCAAAGGAGACCACCAAGAAGAACCCTATATATGTTTTTTTTTTTTTTTTTTCCTGTTTAATTTTAATAATCAATATATACCAATCATATATATCTTTTTCGAGTCTAGCTGGTCTGGGTTGACAACCAGAACATGTTAAGTACTTGTGTGCACGCTTGTGTCACACCAACCATTGTCACAGTAGGTGAAATGGCATTATTCATTAAACATTGGACATGATATTATCTTATATATCAGTAGCACCAGATATCAATTTTGGCCAAACTATGTACATACAGTATATAGTATACATTTTTCAAGCTTCTTGTAGGGGTACTACATACACCGACCAATCAAAAGCAGCCACGTGGCACAGTCATCAATCTGTCAGGTCGCCACAATCTCAACCCGCTAGCAGCTCGACTAAAGCGACCAGTCTACACAACGACCAGCGACCTGCTATTCACACGTGCTCCTATTCAATGCACAGAATATTCTCTTCAGTTACAGAGTTAATTCACAGGGATGATCCTCGCGCGTTACACATTTAATCATCATTATGATGGCGGAGAATCTGCAAGATCCACGATCCACGCCCTTCCATCTTCTATATAAACAGAACTACGATGGCTTGATCTCTAAGTTCAATTCCCCCGAGCTAGAGTACGTAGGCAATCTCGATCTCAACGAGGTGCAGCCACCCCAATCTCCAATATCCCCATTTGGTCAAGTCTCTATAACGACCTGACCCTGTTGATGCATTAATCTAGAAATAGGTTAATACATTTGGCGCCGACTGTGGGGAATTCGATATAATCGAAAACCCAAAACCCTCCCACTTGGCAGCTCTATGTAGATGGTTCCCATAACTCCAATGGAAGTGGAATAGGTAGTGTGCTAATCTCTCCTGAAGGCTCACAGCTCGAAAGGGCAACTCGTCTGGACTTTTCGACCTCAAACAACGAGGCCGAATACGAAGCACTCATACAGGGCCTAAAAATGGCCATCGACTTGCAAGCAGTTCGTCTCAAAGTGTATAGCGATTCACAGCTGGTAGTCAACCAGATTACCAGCAATTACCAGATCAATGGGGTCAACCTCATCAGGTATGCTAGCAAAGCAAAGGAGCTCATCAGCAAGCTCAGCTATTTCACAATCGAGCATATACCTAGAGACGACAACAAACATGCCGATTCACTGGCGTTTCTAGCATCTAAGATCGAGTCAGACAGACCGAGGGCCCTAACTATAGCAATCAACTCACAGCCCGCATATCTCCTCAAAGAAGAGGATATTCATCAAATCTCCGATCTACTAGAAACAACTCAAGAAGACATCCAGGGTACTTGGATGGAGCCATTCATGGTTTATCTACAAACTGGTGTCCTACCACTCGACAAAAAGGAAGCCAGTCGATTGCTGCATAAAGTAACAATGTACAAAATCCACGAGGGCAAACTTTTCAGGAAATCAGCAACTGGATTGTTATTACGATGCTTGATCCCAAAGCAAGGGCAGATGATATTTCAAGAAATCCATGAAGGCGAATGTGGAAACCATTCCGGTGGGCGTACCTTAGCCCATAAAGCAATCTCTCAAGGATACTTCTGGCCAAGAATGAAAGAAGATGCAAAGAAATTTGTTTTGAAGTGCAAAGAATGCCAGCGGTTTGCTGATAAGCAACACCAGCATCCAAACGATCTCATTAACATCACTGCCCCATGGCCATTCCACATGTGGGGGCTTGACATCATGGGCCCCCTCATCAAGGAAAAGAAGTCTGAGAAGAGGTTCGTTCTAGTAGCCGTAGACTATTTCACTAAATGGGTGGAAGCTGTTGCCTTAACCAACGTAACACAGGCTGATGTCCAGAGATTTATGTGGGAAAATATCATCACAAGGTTCGGGCTACCTAAACGGATAGTCACAGACAATGGCACTCAGTTCGTTGGGAAGAATATCAAAAAATTCTACGACCTCTGGAAAATCGAGCATTCAAGGTCAACTCCCAGATACCCACAAGCCAACGGCCAGGTTGAAGCTGCAAATCGACAGATTCTAACCAATCTTAAGAAGAAGCTCGAAGACCAGCATGATCAATGGCCACAACAATTGGAGAACATCTTATGGGCTTATAGAACAACTCCTCGCACATCCACAGGGATGTCACCATTCAGTCTCTGCTATGGAGTTGAGGCCGTTATTCCCACTGAATTAACATATGGAACGACCAAATCTCTTCTGGTCGACACAAAGCTCAACAATCAGATCTGGTCGTTTGGAGTCGACCTCCTCGAAGAGCGACGAAACCACGCCACTATAAAGCTCGAACAATACCAACAGAGACTCAAGCGAGCTTATAACAAAGGCGTACGACCAAGAACTTTTCAGCCAGGGGAACTAGTCCTAAGAAGAATGTTCAATAACAAAAGAAAGGACACTATCGGCAAACTCAACGCCAACTGGGAAGGTCCTTACATTATCACAAAAGTCCAGAGCAACGGTTCTTATCGTCTTCAGACACCAGAAGGGGAGATCGTTAAGAACCCGTGGAATGCTTTTCATTTAAAGAAATTCTATCAGTGAAATGTAAGCATCCATTCATTGCATTTCAATCTATAAATTCAATTTTGCCTTCATCTCTGCTCAAACATGAATGGCTACTAAAGGTCCAATCCCTCGACCTACAAATTATCAATAATCTAGTCCCTTTGATAATTTCAAAATTTGTTAAGTTAAATCACTAGCAACTTAACTTGGTGCATTGGTCATCCTCTTCCCACGACCCAAGCACAATTATGTTAAAAGCGACCTCAAGCCCCGATCAGGTCGAACAAATGTCACACATTGTTTGCAAGACCATTCAAGCAGACAAAACGACATAATCAACAACGCAAGGTAAATAGTTGAATTAACTTTTACTTTATGAGATTTTAACATTTACAGGTACAACCAAAATAGAATCAAAGCATACAAGAGGAACTGTTTCAGTGCGTCCTGCTTGCAGCCATTCATCTCGTCTACCTGCCTTCTGAACGAGCTACCAGGACTTCCTGGAAACTAGCTCGCAAAAAGGAATCCATACAAAACTCATCAAACTAAAAGCTGATTACTAACACCAAATACAAAAGACAAGAAGTTCTCCACTCAAGCTCTCAAAGATTACAAGGGGGGCTCTCATGAATAAGCTATGGAAGACATATTGCAAGAACAAGGAGTGCAAGAAGCAAACCTTGCACAAGGTCACCCAATACAAGAAAGGAAAACCAAGGTTACCCAATATAAGAAGGGGAAAACAAGGTTACCCAATACAAGAAGGGGAAACCAAGCCAAGCTCATTACTGCACAGACTGGTCGCCTGAAGCATCAACTTCAAAGGCTCCAGCGACCTGGTCACTAGGGCCCATCGAGGTGTCCTGAGCTGGTGCCGAAGTCTCTTCAACACCACCTCGCGTCTCCTCTCCTTCGGGCGATCCCGTCATAGCTTTGACCAGTTGCTCGCAGTAGGCTTTCCACGCTGCTTCATTCTCCTGACAAACCCTCTGCCAGTACTCAACAGCAGATTGGGAAGCAGCATCACGTTCCCTCAACTGTTCCTTCAAAGCTGCGACCTGGGCATCCCTGTCCTTGACCTTACACTCAGCAACGGCAGCAATGTTCCTCGCCTGCTCGAGCTTCTCATTGAGAGACTTCAACTCAATTTCAGCTTGAGCACCAATCTCAGCAACCAGACGCACCTCCTGGAAGCTGGCATTGAGCTGCAACCACCAAACGAAATTTAGCACAAATACCAAAACATAATCAAAACAAATGCGACTTACAATCAAACTCACCAAAGAAGTGCCCCGTTTATCTTTGAACAGGTCACCAGCAGAGGCTGCGACTTCACCATTCGGGCATCAGCATCCAGGACGATACCCTCATTCACAGCCCGGGCAACACAAGGGTCATCAATAGCACTGTCGTTGTCGTACACGACATGCTTCTCTCCTTGCCCGTCCAAGTAATCGAACGGCCCAGGGCGGAATTCAGAAAGAATACCTTTGCCTTTCTGCGAAGGCCGAACGGCAGTCTTCCTGGACACCACAGACAATCCAGGAGACGTCGCAACCATCGAAGAAACAGGAGTTGGCATAGCTGGGAAATCCATCAGCTTAAGGTTCCCTGAGAAGGACCTCTTCTTCCCAGCCAATGCACCAACCTTAGGAAGTGAGGGGGGTGGACCTGAGACTGGAGGGCTCGCCACGATCCCAGCCTGGCGAGAGCTACCTACAGCCCGCTCCTTCTCAGCAGGCAGCTCCCTCTCCACAGATCGTTCCTGCACCACAGGTCGATCCTGCACCACAGATCGTTCCTGCCCTGCAGGCCGATCCTTCTCAACAGGTCGCTCCTTCTCCGACCTCCGAGGAGCACCTACAGAACGCTCTCTCTCAGCTTGCTTCGAGCTACCACTTGCTCGATCACCTTCACCAGCTCGCGAACTACCACCAGTCCGACCACCACTCGCTTTCTGAACAACAGACATGAATGTTTTCTTCAAAGCTTTCCTCCTCTGGAGCTCGTCCCAAACAGTTTTTGGACCACCTTTAGGAATAAAATGCTCCTTTAGGTGAGGCAGAAGCGAAATCTTCCGCTTGTCGGCCAACTTACCGAAGCAATTCAGAGCAGATCGCAGATCGTTTTTCCTGATCAAATGATCGTCCCGGATTGCTGCATTAAAAAACACAAAGACATCAAGTTCAAAAACAGGAAGACGAATCAACAATCATAGAACTACAGACAACTGACTTACGAGCGTCATTCCTAATCGTATGACGCAACTGGATATCCCCTTCAACAATTGGCCCAGTGAAAAGCATGGGATCTTTCCACCATGGCTCGCTACTCACTGGATAAATCAAAGGCAAACGGTCTGGCCTAACCTGCATGTTACAGCCAGAAAGTTCAACCTTCGAGGACCGTTTGAAGCAAAAGTGGTTCAATACATCCTCCACTGAAATGTGCCACCTGTGCAACTTGTTGAGGTCGTCAATTACCCTCATGTTACGCCAGAAATTACCATTCATCTGACAGGGGGCTCGCCTAATGGCATTCAACAGGTCGACAACCAATTCAGACAACGGCAACCTCAACCCAGCACAGAATTGGTTCAATGTCAATACAGTAGATGAAGGATTATTAGGTCGGTAGTCAGGAGAAAGTAAGCGGTCCCCAAGAAACCTCATCTCTAAATTCCTAATCGACCTAAATTGGTAATGCCTCATAACAGCGAAATGCCTATGTACGTAATTCATATTCACAATCCTACACATTCTACCATTACCATCTTCAACCATCTCATCATCAGAAGAATCCGGACCATGAGAACCACTACTTTGGGGGCTATCTACGTCCTCATCGGGAACGGGAGACGGAGGGTCAGAATGAGTACTCTCAGACTCATACTCTTCAAATCCACCATCACTCAAGTGGTCATTTTGAGAATCACTACCCTCAGACATTACTCTCAAGCAATACAGAAGACAACAGATGAAGAAAAAGAAAGAAAATAAAAAATCAGAGAAAAGAAAAGAGAACAAACCTCGCGAGCTCTCAAAGTTCTTCAGTTCGCAAGGCAAAAACGGCAGCAATTCAAATAAAGGCAGGATGAGTAAACCTACATCAACGCAACTACAGTTTATATACTGTAGCTCGAAAATTTCTAGCCATCGATTCGAAACAAACGAACGGCTGAGATCGACAAAAGGATCCATATGCAGTACAGTCATTCTCCACTCACGCAACGGTTCACATCCACCGTTGGATACATCCACGTGCAAGACAGATAGCAAATCAGGCAATACGTGCGTCAGTTGCCATAATCACACAACTAACTGCTCGAGGAAACTCCTCCACTTCCCCGTAACAGCGCCATGATGACCACAGACAACGCTGCATGATTGCCACGTCAGCAACTTCAAAAAAGTAAACTACAAATCAGCATCGATAAGAGTAATTAGTCTTTTCAGCCCGACTCCCATAGTCGACCTAAAAAGAGGGGGCTTATGTAGGGGTACTACATACTCCGACCAATCAAAAGCAGCCACGTGGCACAGTCATCAATCTGTCAGGTCGCCACAATCTCAACCCGCTAGCAGCTCGACTAAAGCGACCAGTCTACACAACGACCAGCGACCTGCTATTCACACGTGCTCCTATTCAATGCACAGAATATTCTCTTCAGTTACAGAGTTAATTCACAGGGATGATCCTCGCGCGTTACACATTTAATCATCATTATGATGGCGGAGAATCTGCAAGATCCACGATCCACGCCCTTCCATCTTCTATATAAACAGAACTACGATGGCTTGATCTCTAAGTTCAATTCCCCCGAGCTAGAGTACGTAGGCAATCTCGATCTCAACGAGGTGCAGCCACCCCAATCTCCAATATCCCCATTTGGTCAAGTCTCTATAACGACCTGACCCTGTTGATGCATTAATCTAGAAATAGGTTAATACACTTCTCCCGAAAATGAATTGTTGCCTCCATATGTTCGAAAGGCATACATGATACATATACATATACAAAAAAAAAATACATGATACATATACATGATAAGGGCGGGTTCTTCTAGGTTTTTGATCACTCGATCAGGGAGGGTTGGTTCAAAGTAGTACTACATTTTGATGTTTTGGTATATGCTAGGAAGCTATGTTTTCATCAACTAAGGTTCTCAGTGTTCATATCTTTCTTTTCTTGCCCTAGAGGTTCCAAGTTCTAACACCTTAGCTCATATACAAGCTGGCAGTATGGTTGCTATGGTAGGGGACTATATATGTATATATTTAGATGGCAAATTGCAGTGCCCATTTTCTTTACTTGTATGTAACTTTTGACCCATTTCAAGCTGGTAGTATGCCAAGGAGGAAGGTGTATTTTATATATTAGATTCTTTTGTAAAATTGGTCTTCGACCTTTTTTTCATTATTATTATTATTTATTTATTTAAAGGACCTTTTCTTATTGTAATGGAGTATTTCTTTTGCTAATGTGAAGAAATCAATCAGTGGTCGGTATATAATCCAAAGTTCCAAACACTTTCTGTTCTTTGCATGTAAAGACCATTTATTTTAGTAAATAGTAGTACTACTATTTAAACATTTCAACAGACTTGGTGCAAAGTGTTATTATTCTAGTTTAATCAATAACTCCCATAAGCTTAAATTATACAGAAAGCTACAATGTGCCAGCAAAGTGTTCTCTCAATCAGAAACAAAAAAAAAAAAAAGATGGATGGATTATTTCTACAAGCATTTGTATTATTTTTGGTTTCATTGATCAAATTTTAGTTTTAATGTGAAGAAACAAACAACCAAAGGTCTGCTACCTATCTCAATAATGTGTTTACATAGATCATTTGTTAACAATGATCAGACTTTAATCTGCATGAGATGGAAGGTTGTGTGTCTCCTAACAAATGGCACAATCATTGCAGTTTTTATTATCTTTCAAATTCTCTAGTTGGCAGGATTTAAAAATAACATAAGAATAATAAGAATATCGGCCGTGTATGATCGGATGTTACTATAGTCATTTGCCATGGCAAATAATGCCTACATCAAATGTGGCGAAAGCTTTTCAGAAATTTTGGAATACACCTTTCTTTGAGCTCATACCTGATCTTGGAACCTAGCATGGTTGATTCGAAGCCATTAAAGAAGTTTGTTTTGCTACATGTTGCCATGGTAATATCACTATGGTTTGAAATGTAAGGGCCCATGAAGATCTTTCCTCATAGATTCGTGGATATAAAACCACCAACCGAAGCCCATGGACTATATATCAGACTAATCAGAGATCCTGTTCTCTGCAATCTTCACTATGTCAGACACTAAACCTGTAACTTTGGTAATGAGTAATAACAAATTTTTTTTTTTTCCATGGATTATATATCTTTTATTAGCACCTGAAATCCCATCATTATTGAGTATTGACACACCAACCAACTCCTTTCTACTGCAGCAATGAACTTGTTAGGTTTTTTTTTTCAGATACAACAAGATATATTGAGATGTCTTCTGTTATTGTAAAACCCTTCAAATTAATTGATCAGTTTACAACCTTCCATGTAGCAGTTTCATGCAGCAGCACACATGTTAAATTTCACTCCTCATCTAAAGTTAAGATAGAAGTTTGTGTGCTACCTACTAGATGGAAACTGGAAAGTACAGTAGTTCAGCTTCCCCTTTAATCGAAGGCGGATTTTTATCAATCTGCAGGGATGAGGGTGTAAACTATAGGCACTTGAACACCATTATAATATACAACAATAATGTTTTATATAGAAATTACAAGCACATTAGATTATGGATCACCATTCTCCCATGTTCGGCTGCTTTATTATTTCTAGAAAAGAAACACAGAGAAAAGGAAAAAGTAGTGTTCTTTGTTTAAAGTACGGCTTTATACAAAAAATAGCCTTCCACACCATATCCTTCATAGCAAAGTAATCTCATCCTTTATCACTCTTACGAAACTGCAACACGTTCATTGTCTCTTACAACTTTCTTCTCTGATCTTTTCAACTTTACCAAAGCTATTTTCCCTTCTCCATCTTTCTGCCTCACTTTGCCTACCTTGGATTCCATTGCTCTGTCTCTGTGAAATTACATAAGCTGTTTCTTCTTCAAAACTGAGAAGCACAACTTGCTCAAATTATATAAACTGTACCTTCTATAAAATAGAGAAGTACCATTTGCTCAAATGGCGAAGAGAGCGTATAAGTTGTTTTTCCTCTTATTACTCCTATCCATTGTAACCTGGTCTTCAGGCAAGTAGAAACATAATGAGAACCTTGAATCTTATTCTGTTTTAAGTGAATGGCAATCATTTACGCTAGATTCCATTGTTTTCACAAGTTTACCCCAACTAGGCAACTACTCTTCCAATCTTCGTGAATTGCACTTTAAGCTATCTTTTTTCATATATTTCTAACACTCATTGTTTGCATGACCAGTTACATAGCTCATGGGGATCTAATATTTTGACCCTTTTGTTCTCTCTTCAGGAGTGACAGTGGTGGGTTTCTATGTTGATGCCAGACAAATCGTCGAATCTTTATCACCAATTCAAGGAATATCCTCTCTGAAGAATAATAAGGTCCACCCTTCTCCGATTAGGATAATTGTTGTTGCAGACAACAAGGTTTTGGATTCACTGTCCAAGGAGGGCATACCTGTCTTGCTATACTTGAACCAACGGTGTCTGGCCAAGAATCTGAGAAAATCCAAACTTCCGACCACTTCATGGCTTTCAACATACATCCTATCTGTTCTCCAATGTACAGATCCAACTAGCATTATAGTTAATAGTGGATATAGTTCTGAAACAGGTAATAACCCGTTAACCTTGCTCCTAGGCACCCTCCATTCAGTTCATCTAGCACTCGTAGACTTCAAACTCAACCACCAGGTGAAGGTTGCAGTTGCATTTTCAGTTTCAAATTTAGAGAACTTAGACAGAAAGCACACAAGAGAACTGCACCGCATTGTAGAATTTGTTATTAGACATAGAGCGCGCATACTATTAGAAACTCGTATTGAAGGAGAATCAAGCATAAGACATCATTTCACAGAAAAGATGACTAAAGTAGTTGTATCTGCAACTACTGCCCTTCCTTACAGTGATATTTCCATAGTTTTGAATGTCAGCAGTTGTACTGTTCCACCTAGAGTTGCACTATTAGAAGATTTCGATAAGAAGAAGATGAGGTCAACAAAAACTTGCATTCAAAATGTGGGTCAATATTTTGAGTTATTTGTAGGAATCCCTGTGGATAATGAGCAGATGTTACACTATTCCCATAGGGTACTGCTTGGCACTGTGGAGAAACCCATCTCAGTCACCAGAATATCCAAACATGATACCATTGATCCCCCAACAACTTTCAATCCAGCAATCCCAATTACAAATCCAGTGACAACTCCTGTAACCATCCCCTATGCAAACCCCACGCCAACAATTGTCACTGTGCCTTCTACATACCCCGTCGACCCTGTTCCCATAACACCAACAAACCCTTCTACAACACCTATTAGGGTTCCACCCATTACTGAACCTATTATAAATCCTGTCAATCCACCCTTCACAGTTCCCATGACCACGCCCATCTTCAATCCAGTTACAACTTATCCATTTCCACCACCTGGAATCATTCCTGTCACAACACCTGTCCCAAACCCTATACCATCTCCACTAACAACTGATTCGCCAACAATTTTGGGGCAAACCTGGTGTGTAGCCAGGACAGATGCATTGGAGAATGCACTTCAAGCTGCACTGGATTATGCATGTGGAATTGGAGGCGCTGATTGCTCTGCAATACAACAGATGGGAAGTTGTTATAGTCCAAATACTCTCCAAAGCCATGCCTCATATGCATTTAACAGCTACTATCAGAAAAATCCATTGGTTCCTAATTGTGACTTTGGAGGAACTGCCATAATAGTTAACAACAATCCAAGTACGAAATACACACTACGTAGCAATTCTTTATTTCCTATTGATGAAAATTTGTAAATGGGGATGACAATAGTTAAGATTTCTAACGGCAATCAGTTTCGTTTTCATTGGCTTTGCAACAGGTACTGCTTCTTGTATATACAAAGTATCATCTTCATCATCAACAGATGCAAGGTAATGTATTTTTATTTCCAGAGAATTGTTTCTATGATATTAGGATACTACCTATCTAAATGGCATTTAGTAATAAAGAAAACCATTTCTAATTATTTCCTCAGCTCAAGTTCATCGCCATCAGTGTTGAATACTAGAAACCCTGCAACAGCCACTGCAACTAATTTCGGATCTGATCAACCTCCAAGGAGTAGCACCACAGTGTCCATATCAACTAACCTGAAGCCAATGTTACCCTCACTTATAATGGCATTATCTGTTGTCTTTGGGAAACTCTTCATACATATATAGATTCAATTCGGGACATTAAAAAGAGTTACACTTCAAAGATGGAATTGCTTATAGGTAGTCAGGTATGAAATACAATTTTGGTTTATAAGTTGAGTCAAGAGTTCTGTAACAAAATTGGTGTACAACTAAATGTGTAAATTTGTATTTTTTTATCTCTTCGTCATAAGTTGCAGACTGCACAGTGTAAAACTTATGCTGTGGCAACTAATAACATATTTTAAGAACAAGAATAGGAGATACCAGGAGGAATAATTCCATTTATAGCAGCTTTCTAGAAAAACGACAAGTCGACAATGGAATCCACGTAAACCCACTGGCAGGAAGGTTCTCTAGCTGCATGTATCACAAATTCACATCAGACAATGAAGTTAAAATGAATAAATTAATAATAAACATTTATCAGCTAAGCATATACGCTATAGATTGCATGCTTGGCATCAAATGGTTTTCCATGGTATCACCAGGACAGGTTATTATCAAGAGTAAACCCCTGCAGTTTATTAATTAATAATCACATGGAACCCCTTTACACTTGAGAGTCATTCGTTGCCTAGACAGGTGAGGATTATTGTTTCAGCAAATCTATTTTGATCTATTCAGCTACTTGCTTTTTTTCTTGTACCCAAGGCTACTCATCCTTTTTCCGATTCCGTTAATAGGGTTATATATGTACTTATGTAGCTACAAAAATCCTTCAAATGGAGGATAATTAAAACGTTTCTAGCAGTAGAAGCAATATATCAACTACATCGCTGAGAAGAGCTATGGTACAGGTTAAAGGCTCCATAAAGACAAAAGAGGGCTGAAGAAATATGCGTTGCAGAAGAAAACAACCTCTGCATATATGTCATAACAAAGAAGAACCTTATGCATTGAATCGAAAGAAATCTTTAAAGCAGGATCAACGTTTTACAAATGGTAATGTTTTTAACAACAAATATTTAAGGTATTGTAGATGATAATAGATAGAAGTTTTTACCGTTTTGCAAATACAACCAGGATCAACATTGACACTGAAATCAAAATCTTGAATCCAGTGCTTTCCCAAAATTTTTGTTTCTCATGGCCTGTGCATCCATCCTTCTGCTGTCTAACCAATTGCTCCCTGAGTTCTTTTAGAGCTTTATCTTTCCTCTCTCCCATCTATCACAAAGAGAAAATGACTAAGAGTTTGCATCGGAAGTCGAAACTTTGGAATAGTAATACTAAGGAAAAGGTTATGGGTGATGAGGGGAAATAAATCGTGACTAAATTAAGTTACTGGTATACAAGCACAATTGAATAGGTTTTGATACATATTCCCATTGCAAGATTGTCATATAAATTGCTTCGGAACCAGCTTCGGGCAATGAAGAGATTTCAGGTTAAATTATCACAGTAATCGGAGGTTGACAGAGGAAGGTCATATCTTTACCCTTTGAATCTTGCGTATCTGAGAGCGAGCTTCCTCAAGACAGAATTCCAATTTCAATACCCTCTTCTTCAACTCCTGGTTGGTCCTTAGATGTCTCTCTAACTGTTTGTGAACAGTTAAAATTCCATTAACAAACAAAACCAGGATCTTCAAGAGGACAACTTTGGGACAATGATTAGACGTATATACAATTTTACTGCTCAAAATTATAATAATAAAATGCTACCTGTGATTCCGAGTCCTTAGTCTTTAATCTCCAATGTTCCTCTCTAAACTTGGTTATTTGCTCATCTTTTGAAATTACGCTCTTACTAATCTTTTCTAAGCTCTTTGGAGAAAATTCCTCAAAGATTGTCCTGTTTTCCAAATTCTTCGTAGCTCTGGCTTTGGCATCTGCTTGTGCATTCTCTTGTTTGATCATGGACACATCACCTGTCTGTTGTTTTTGAGAAACTTCCCTTTCTTGAAGCTCCTTATGCAAAAGATCTAGTTGCACTACTAACCAATCGACATGGTTCTCATGCTCTTTCAGTATACGGTTTTTTTCATCTAGTTCCTTCAATAATACCAAACATTGGAGTTGAGCAGATTGAGCCAACACAGCATTTGCATCTGCAGCTGCTTGAGTGGTTGAAAGTTGAGATCTGAGATAATCCAAGTCCTTGACATACTGTGTTGCATAAAACAATGTCATGGAATGGATAGGGACAAGGACTAACAATACTATTTGTAAACATCAAATGCTAAATAGATAGAATAAGTGCCACCCAACAAACCAAGAGTAAAACTTGAACATGGAAAAGATATATATGAACCCTTTCATCAACATGGCCTACAGTATTCTTGATAACTAAACAATTAGCCAATGACATATTTTAGTAGCGTTCTCTTGCATTCAATATGCTGAATTTTATTCTCTTTTCCTGGTAAGACAGTTAAACACTGACTTGCTTACCTACTTGTACTCGCATATATCACCATCTGAACCTAATTGATTTTACTCACAACGCTGACAGTATGTAGTGCACCGGTCATGAACTCATGCATAATGCTATTACTCGGGAAGAATAGTCAACAAGTTGAGTGTGATATAAGGTGTGACCTGTTTTGGGCATGGTTACTAGAACTAGAGTTAATCTTATAAACTCTAAGACAGAGATACTGATATCTGTATGCGTCTTAGCATGTTCACACAAATCTTAATCATAGTTTTATTAGGCTAATTAGTTTTCTTCTTTGTAGTTACTATAACTTTTTGAGTTGTTGATCTTTGTAACTACAATAACAGTCAATATTACAACTCATTCAGTGATGCCAAACAGAAAAACTGGAATCATTCTTCGTTTTCTTAAGAACGTGTGGCTTATTCTCTGAGTTTCAGTTTCTATTATCCAAACGTGTCATGCATCTTCACATTCATTGGATACGACAATTAGTGTTACACAAAACAGGATTTCTCATCTGCATTATGATAACTGCAAGAAATGGATATAGAAATGATTACTGTAATTTGATATGTTTACACTAACCTCCATAGTAGCTTCCTTCAGGCAAGTTTTATTTATTTGTAAATCTGATCATATATTTTATATAATAAGACATCTATGTTGCAAAACTTCATGTGGGGTGATACATTGCTTAACTTATCTAGATTGATAAGTTAAAACCCAATATCAATCATAATTTAGAGTATAACAGATTTTCTTGAAATGTGATTTTAAGTATGAGTTTGTTTCTTTCTAAATTCTAATGGTTGTAAGAAAAAATGAAAATTAAATTTGATCAAAGCATAGAAAATATTAAAAATCTCAGACATGACCTGATCAAATTCAGTATTCTTGTGTTGTAAGCCTTTTCGCAATTGAAATATCTCCTCTTCCATGCTTGTTGCTTTAATCTCCATTTCCTGCACTAATCACCACCAATCACAAATGAAGAATAAAAAAAAAAAATCATAAAACAACAACCAAATGAGATAAACATAAATAGAAAACATGCCTGTCTGGTTTTGGATTCTTGAGAAAGTGATACTTGTTGTGAAACAAGTTTACTACGAACATCGTTGAGCTCTGCCGCCATCGAAATGATGGTTCGACGGAAACTCTGTTTCTTCTCACTAAGATCCTTTAACAAAGGATCCATCCAACAACTCCAACAGATTGTATTGTATTGTATTGGTTTTCTTCAAATTTCAATCTTCATTCATTCAAGATTTCAAGATTACTAATACTACTATTCATTCACATTCAAGTGTTCAAAGACATGAATCATCTTTTACTGCTAAACAGCTATACACATACTGTATATGTACAAAACCAAGTGTTTGAAGAAATAAACAAACACAACAACGAACAACCAACAACCTACACATTTACTTTTCTTGGGTCTGTTTCGGACTTTCGGGCTCGTTCTTCATGTTCATGTGGTGTGTGTATGTGTTACTGTATATGCGCCACTTGCTACTTTTGCCCAAAGGAAGCACTAGTATTGTTAAGGGGTAGGGTAGTATACCTAGGGGTGCGCACGGTTCGGTTCGGTTCTAGTTTCCCACCAAATTGGAACTGAATTGTGCATACTAATTCGGTTCGGTTCGGTTTGAAGAACTGTAAATTTGTTGATAGAACTGGATTGGACTGGACCGATTCAATTCGGTTCGGTTTTCGGTTTAGGCTTTAATTTGGGCTTATATAACCCAACAATACACCCAAAAACCAACAAAATTACAAAACATTTAAAACAAACAAATACATAATAGTCCAACAAGGGTCCAATCCATCTCAAATAAACAAACCCAACAACTTAAACAAATGAAGGGTCCAATACAACTTAAAAGTAAAAATCAAACAAACAAAACAAAGTTTGGCCCAAACTCCAAAACACTTCTTCTTCCAAGCCCTGCCAACTTCTTCTTCTTCCAAGCTACTGCAACTATGCAACATACAAATACAAATACAATGAATATTAGCAAATTCAAAAATTAAATTAATCCAATATAAAAATACAAAAATGATAAGACCTCAATGATGCAGGTGTGCAACATAGTAAATACTTTTCAATGAACAAATACTAGTGCAGATATAAACAAGCAGATATAGATGAGGATGGATACAGTTTTTTGAAATACAATGAGGGTGGATACAAAAGTACTACTACAGAACAAATACTGGTTCTATTCCCACCCCTTCTTTATGCATAGAATGGTTCTTTTAGATATTCAATTTTTTCAAATAACACAAACTGATCAAATGGTATCTTTATGCACAGAATTCATAGGTATATTTTGGCACTTCCACCACGAAAACTATGCCACACGTTGAGGACACACTTTCTTTTTAGATTGTGTCTTTTAGGGAGTGACATACACCATAAACAAGATATGCGTCAGTTATATATTGAGGATTGTCAGCACCACAATAGGATGCCCTTTAAGGCTGTAATAGTTAGTTAACTCAACTATGAGTCTATGACATATTGACATGCATGTCTAAGCTATATTTAAGTACTGTATTAATGATCTTGGGTTTAGACTAGTCAAAATACACTATATAACTTCAGAAAACTATCAACTGTCATTAGAACGAATGAAATCAATTAAGCCCTAGTAAATATAAACAAACACCGATGGATAAACCTCCCAACTTGAAAATTTATATTGCAACAATATGATCCTTTTCTAATGATAGCTTCTTATGACAAACAAACTTTCACCGTGCAGTTCTACATAATGTCTTTATGTAACATAAAATACATAGCAACAGAAGAACTTCAACTGTTGAATTACAACCAGATTTTTCATATAATTATTCAACATCATCCAAACTAAAAATTGAAGATAACAACCAATCAGTAACCGAAAACAATGACCTTCATCAAAAACCAAAATTTCCAAAACCAAGCTACAAAAAAAAAAAGTCAAATCACTGAAATAAAACGAAAACCCCAATATAACAAGAAAAAATAAAAATCAAAAATAGTATGTGATAAACTGATAACCTCTTACCATCAATATTTCATTAGTCAGAACAACAGTGTGAGATTGTCTTAGAGATGTGTGTAGATAAACTTTCACAAACAGATAAAAAAAAATCAATTTTTAGAGTAATCAAACCCCAAATATAAAAAAATTCTGCAAAAAAATCACCACTAAAAACAGTAATCAAAGAAAAAGAATCCAATAAATCATCACAAGAAGAGTAATATTTGAAATTTTATTGGTTAAAATTACATTAAAATTATTTAAAATTACATTAAAATTATTAAATTACCTGATTCGAAGATGAAGGGTGAAGCCGACGAGTCGACGACAATTGAAGTGTAGTTCTTTAGTGGTGGTGGTGGTGGTGGACTGGTGGTGGTGGTGAGTGTTGTTCTTTAGTGGTGGTGGTGGTGGGTGTTGTTCTTTAGTGGTGGTGGTGGTGGGTGTTGTTCTTTAGTGGTGGTGGTGGTGTTTAGTGGTGGTGATGGCGGAGATCGAATTTGAGATAGAAGGAGATGAGAGAATACTGAATAGTCACTGAAACGAATGAAATCAATTAAGCCCTAGTGAATATGATCAAGTGAGCCTGGTTGCATAATAACAATGATATTATATATTTATATTATTATTTTTAAAAAAATAATTATTTACTTCGGTTCGGTTCGGTTTAAACCAAACAAAATAAACAGGAACTAGAACTGGACTGAATGTGCTCGGTTTGGTTCGGTTTCATTCGGTTCTTAGTCAACATAGTTTTGAGCAGTTTTTGACCGGTTATTCCAGTTCGGTTTTCCGGTTTTCTGCCCACCCCTAAGTATACCAAAGGAGCCAAAGAGGTGAGAGCCACACTAAAAAGGAGATGATAAGGTACATCATTCTTTTGGTCCACTTTAGAAATTTGAGACATTTCTTGTTGATTATGCACCCACTTAGAGTATTTCCAATGTAGTGTGGATTTAAGAACCTCGACCTAGGTGAAATTCACCCTACCATACCGGGTGTGTGACATGCAATGTGGGGGGTCTTCCAATGTAAGATGGATTTTGAAGTGGATTTAGCCAATCTGGCGGCATGACATTTGTCACCTGGATAAAAACAAACTAAAAACCAAACAGACGACATGTCACATGTATATATCCACTACCGAGTTCACCTTCATGACCAATGTAATTCATTAAGAGAAACACCGACTTCGCATTTATTTCATTCGACCTTAATCGAGTTCTTAACCTATCTGTTTATTCTTTTCTTCAATTTGACTTGAACGTAAAATCATCCGAGTTCACCCGATTTGGGGCTTCTTCAAATAATCCCAAGCTCAGTCCTACAAATCAAATCTTATTTCAGTTACATATCTTTCTCATTAAATCTCCCAAATATTCGCACCATTGATGATTCGACCGTTGAATCATTAATTACTAGCCATCATCCAAAACCACCTATATAAAGGAACTACATTGGCTTGATTCTGGATCGGCCCCTGTCCAGATACGTAGGCAACTATCATTCTTGTGATAGCTCAACCACTTTCCATAAACCAAACCTTTCCCCTCCGATCATCTTCTTCATTTCTCCTTTACCAAATCTCGACTACATTTACATTGGCGTCGACTGACTGTGAACGAACAATACCTGAAGGAGACCATGGATGGAGTCACACAACAACAGTTCGAAACTATCCAAAAGCAAATCAGCGATCAACAGGAACAAATCAATAAGTTACTTTCGGAAAATGCTCAACTCAAAAGCTCCACCGACAAACGGTCACATAACGGATGGAATCAACACCAACAACCCCATCATTCTCACTTCCAGCAACACCACTGCCCCACTATGGCTGAGATGCAAGAAACTCATAATCGCCTCCTTCAACTCTCAGCCAAATTGGACAAGAATCATCAGGAATCCATCAAAGCAAATACGGCTCAAAAGGTAGCAAATACTACCCTTGAGAAGTACAAGACATAACCCTTACATGATGACCTCCTTCACCAGGAACCACCCCTACACTTCAGGATCATGTGTTAGAATTCACCACTTATGATGGAAGCGGTGACCCTATGGATCATGTGTTACAATTCAAAACTAGTATGGCCTTATTGCCCAAGTATAAAGATATTTTCTGCAGGCTTTTCTCAGCCTCATTCCGAGGCAGCGCTATTGACTGGTACCACCGACTACCTGAGCGCTCTATCACGTCATATGATCAACTCGAAGCACTCTTCGTCACTCAATATATCCATTACAAACGGTGAAAAATCGAGGTAACTGCATTGTTTCGACTTAAGCAAGGTGAGACTTAAAACCACTAAGAAGTTTATGGCTCGTTTCAAGAAAGAATGTCTCAAAGCAGATAGCCCAGATGAGAATGCATGCCTGTTAGCCTTCATCTCGACGTTTCATCTTGAAACTACCTTGGGTAAAAATATCATTCTTGACGCACCACCGACACTGGAGGATCTTTATGTTTGTGCCGATAAGTATATCAAACTTGAAGAAGCACTGGCAAAAACAAGGAAACATGTTTCAACTGTCCAGACAGCTAAGCCTCAACACTCCAACTCTAAGGAAACAAATGGCACTTATCGAGGGAAACAGCCAAATAGCTCGATCAAACACAAGTTCCATAATCCATTCAAATGTTCATACAACCAGCTATATGAACTCATTAAGGAAGAGATTACTTCAAACCAACAATTCATGAGCTCGAGCCAATTGAAGAAAATCCATACGGTAAGCTGCATAAATGCCGACACCATGCCACAGAAGATTGTCGGTACTTGAGGACTTACTGCCACAAACTTAAGCTAGAGGGGCATCTGGATGATTTCCTAGCTGAGGCATCAGCTGACCTCCGACAGAAGCTTAACGAAAAACATAAGAGGAATGCTAGTCCTCGAAGGGCAAAAGGCACCATCAATATGATCATGGACACTCGTCCACCTGAATGGACTGCGCGAGCTAAGCGACAGAAGGTGCATCATATACACCACACATTCCAGCTCACTCATCAAGCTCGGGTAACTAAACAAGTACAAGGGAAAAATGCGTTATTATTCTTAGACTTCGATTTGAAAAAAGTGTGTCTGCCACACAATGATGCTCTCGTTGTCCATATTCGCCTCGGAGGCTAGACTACAAAAAAAGTGCTTATTGATCCAGGAAGCTCTTATGATGTTCTATTTAACAAAGCTTTTGCTCAGATGCTCATGCCTGACTCTGTTTTGCAAGCACCTGACGTAACTCTGTTCGCGTTCAACTCAACTGAGATCGCGAGAAATAGTCAGATCACCCTCCCTGTCTCAACTGGGGAAAATGAGGACGAGGTCACAATCAAATGTCTCTTCTATATCCTCAATGTTCCCATGCCATTCAACACAATATTAGGTCAAAAATGGATCCACAAAATGTGCACTGTTCCATCCACCTACCATCAGGTCATTAAGTTCCCAGGACCAAATGGCATAATGGAACTCCAAGGTGATCAAATCAAGGCACTTGGCTGCCATGCCATTCCCGAAATCATACCTCTCCCTAATAAGGAAGCAACTGAAAAGGCAGTCGTTAGCTCTGACAAGCTCACTGTCAATCAAATCTCTTAACGTAGCGGAAGCGTAAAAGAATCAATAGATTCGATAGAAACTAAGAGTTAAACTAAAATTGAGAGATATTCTCTTTGATTGATTGAATAATAAGTTGATTGATTTCAATTTTCGTCCATGGAGCTCTTTATATAGATAACTCTTTCATAACAAGTAGGAAATCAACTAAAATAGTAATAACTTATATCCTAAGTCATATAGAACACTATAAGGACTTTCTATACCTATTAGAACTCATAAAAGACTCTTCTAGACACTTCTAATAATTACCTCAACATTAAGGACGAAAATACATGAATTAAACTATATTCTAATACTCTTAGAACTCAAAAATACCAAATATGAAACTGGTCAAATAGAGTTGACTTGGTCAAACTGAGTTGACACAATCGAAGTTAGATGTTCTACATCAGGCCCTCGTTATTTAAAAGAACTCGTCCTCGAGTTTGGTTGAGAAAGAGAAACTCCTTCATCACCATGATTAGAAGGGTGGTGCTTGTCGACTTTGACTTTATTATAAGAACGGCGCAAAGTGTATTTGACCCCATCTTTAATAAAAGAAAAAGTATTAGCCTTGCCCCGGTATGTAACATCAACATCATAGATCCATGGGCGACCAAACAATAGGTGGCAAACTTTCATATCCACAACATCACATAAAGCAGTTTCCTGATAAACTCCAACACTGAATTGTAGAGTGCATTGATGATCAATTTTCTTCTTGCTCTTATTATCAATCCAACCAACTAAATAAGGCTTGGGATGTGGTTGTGTAGGAAGTTTCAAAGCATTAACCATTGTGGATGAAATGATATTCTCTGCACTCCCACAATCAATAACAAGTTGACAAAGCTTTCCATTCACCTTGCAGAATGTACGAAACAAATTCTTCCGACCAGAAGTTTCAACTTGGGGCTCAAGAAGTAAATTTAGAATAACACAAGTAAGAGACTCGTTTACCTCTAAACCATAATCAATCTTCTCAACAAAAGATTCTTCAACACAATCAATCTCCTCATGAAAGGATTCTACGAGACAATTAAGAATCTCACCATATTCTTCAAAACAATCAATCTCTTCATCATATGATTGGATAAAACAATTAAGAATCTCACAATCTTCTTCAAAACAATCAATCTCTTCATCATACGATTCAACATCGTCATCATTATCATCATAATCGGTGAGCAATACTTGCTTACTACGACATATATTAGAGGTATAACCTATTTTCCACACTTGAAACACTTATCCTACTTAGGGTGAGCATAAGGATTTTGGGCCTTGGGTTTGGGAGGGTTGGGTTGATTATTGTTTGTGTTTTGGGGTTGAGATGGGGTGGAGTCGTGGTTGGGTTTTGGATTGGAATTATTGTTTATCGGGTTATGAGATGATGTGGAGGTAAATTGGGTGTCATGTGATGAATTATCAATGCTAGGAGATTGGGTAAAGGTGGATTGGTTTGAGTTATGGTAGCTTTTGTTGTTGGATGAAGGATAAGGGTACTTTTTATTGTTGGAATATGATGGGTTGGAAAAAGGCTTGGTATCCGTCATAAAAGATTCAACTTTAAGAGCATTGTTAATGGCACCATGGAGAGTAGTGTATTGGTGAGTGGCCAATCTCTCTTGAATTTTTCTAGTCAAGCCATTGATGAATTTCCCAATAGTGTGATCTTCAGATTCAAACAATTCATTACGAGAATACAATCTAGAAAACTCATCAACATACTCTTGCACCGATTGGGTACCCTAAGAACAATTTTGTAACTTAATAAACAAAGTTTGAACATAATCAGGAGGAAGATACCTTTGTTCCAATAATTGCTTCATACGAAACCAAGATTGAACCGGGCGATTGCCTTGACGAATTCGATCACGTTGAACATTGTCCCACCAAGAAGAGGCGGCACTGGTGAGCTTGAAAGCAACCAACTTCACTTGCTTATCTGGAGGTATTCCCATATAATCAAAGAATCTTTCAACGGTGGAAATCCAATAAAGAAAATCTTCAATGTGCATAAGGCCGTTAAATTAGGGAATATCAGCTTTAAGGCGATACTCGAAAGATTGATTATTGTAACCTTGATTCCTTTGTTGTTGGTGGTGGTGGTGATTTGTTGGAAAAAATACATCTTCGGCTTCATCAAAATCATCACAATATTGGTTGTATTGAGGTTCATGCCTAGGGTTAGGATCACGATATGAAGGGTGATAATTGATGGGAGGGTTTTGTATATTATGGGGAGGGGTGGTATATGGATCATTGTAGTGAAAATTGGGGTTAGGGTTTTAATGATATATGGGTTGAAGGATGGGTTGTTGGAATTTTGATGTGTCACCATGGTAAAAGTGTTTTTGGGGGTATGTGGAGGGTGTAGTATAGTAGGAAGGATGTGGCAGTGCTGCAGCATGATAAGGAGGGTTTTGTAAAGTGTGTGTAGGGTGATTTTGTGAGGTTTGGGCTGCGGTAAGGGCGACTTGAGTTGAGAGGGTAGCGGTAAGGTTTTGATGTAATTGGAGGGTGGGTGAGGGATCAAAAGATTGAGAATTTACCTCTGATTTTTCTGGAGCAGGGTGTTGCAGGGGTTGTTCTTCTACCTTCTTCTTCCCATTGTACTTCTCGAACATATCTTGCATGGTCTTGATCAAGCGATCTTCTAACTCCTTAAGTTGAGCTTGAGTAACAAACTCCTTAAGTTGGTCTTGGGTAACAAAGTTGTTTCCTTCAACTATGTTTGTGGTGGTGGGCTCTCAAACGAGGCTCTTGATACCACTTAAAAAACACCAGTGGTCTAGTGGTAGAATAGTACCCTGCCACGGTACAGACCCGGGTTCGATTCCCGACTGGTGCATTTGACATATTTTTGCAGGTGTCAGTTGGGCTCAACTGGTAAAACCTCTGGGTGATGATACCAAAGGTCTGGGGTTCGAATCCCGCCAGCATTACCGAGTTACTGATCTCATTAAAAACAGGCTTACCAAACCATTTTGCCAACCAAAAAAAAAAGGCAAGGCCGTCATTGAGCCGATCGACCCTCCGACTGTAGAAAAGGGCGAACAAGTTAATATAGGGACTGAAGCTGAGCCTAAATTTGTTTATGTAGGGGCTAATTTATATCTTATTGTAAAATAGCAACTCGTTGCCACTTTGAAATTGAATAAGAATGTTTTTGCTTGGTCGTACACTGATATGCCAGGGATAGATCCCAATATAGTATGCCACAAACTGAATATGGACCCCATAAAAAGACCAATTAAACAAAAAGCTCGGAAGTTGGCACCACACTTAGCAAATGTAGTCAACACTGAAATCCAAAAGCTAATAGATGCGAAGTTCATAAGGGAAGTCAAATACCCCGACTGGCTTGCAAACATCGCCGCAGTTATGAAGCCAAACGGCAAGGTACGAGTCTGCATAGACTTCACCGACCTTAACAAAGCTTGTCCAAAAGACAGCTTCCCTCTACCTCGGATAGACAAGCTCGTTGATTCCACGACAGGACATGAGCTCATCTCAATGATGGATGGCTATTTAGGGTACAATCAAATCAAGCTTGCACAAGACAATCAAGAAAAAACCGCATTCATCACAGAAAGAGGCACATACTGCTATATTGTCATGCCTTTTCGGATTACGTAATGCAGGAGCCACATATCAACGACTCACAACACAAATGTTCGAGGATATGATAGGCAACATGATGGAGGTATATGTGGATGACATGATTGTAAAAAGTAAGCTCAAATCATCTCACATAACCGACCTCGAGAGAACTTTCAAATGACTACTTGAGTACAACATGAAGCTTAACCCAGAAAAATGCCTCTTCGGAATTGCCTCTGGCAAATTTCTTAGATATCTCATCATACAACGAGGTATAGAACCCAACCCAGAAAAGATAAGAGCTATATTGGACATGTCGAGTCCATCAACAAAGAAACAAGTACAGAAACTCAATGGAATGTTGGCGGCACTGAACAAATTCATTGCCCGTGCATCCGACAAGAAAAGACCACTTTTGCAAATACTAAAGAAAGGCTCTAAGTACGAGTGGACAACAGAATGCCAACCAAAGTTCGACGAGTTAAAGCTTTACTTGGCAACTCCGCCGGTTATAACAGTACCTCAGCCCGGAGATGTACTCGGATTATACCTTGGTACCTCGGAACATGCAATTAGCGTTGTCCTCTTTAGAGATGAACAAGGTAATGAAAAACCTATTTATTTTATTAGCAAAACTTTATTGCAATCTGAGCTCAGGTATTCTTACCTCGAGAAAGTAGGATTAACTTTGTTATTTGCTTCTAGAAAGTTAAAACCATACTTCCAGTCGCATAAAATTAGAGTTATAACTGATGCCCCCCTGAGGCAAGTATTGGAGAATAAGAATAAGTCCAGTCGAATGGCCAAGTGGACCCAAGAGCTGGGTGACCACAAACTTATTTTCACACCTCAAAATAGTAAAAAGGCAAGGTAATAGCCGATCTTCTCGTCGATTACCCAATTGATGATATAACATGGATACTGATAAGCACCCAAAACTGTCATTTATTGCCCCAAATAACATATTGATTTCTTCACAAATATGATTAAATAATGTATTTTGCATATTTTAAGTGATGTTTCAGGAATTGATGGTCAAATTATGGAATTCATTTAAATATGTGCAATATGTCAAGAAACAATTGGAAAATGGGTGAAAATACAAGGCTAAAAGGCAATGTGAACAAGTTCAATTATTGCTGACGTCATCAGTGGCTACTCGCCAGTCAGTTGCACAAGGGAACTGACCAGTCGCCACCTTGGCAGAGATTTAAGGGATGAACTTTTCTATACAAACAGCCAGATACATTCAGAAGAAGAAGTCAGAACCTAATTCACATTATCAGTGGAGAAAATTAAGCTCTGAAGGAATTCGAATTTTGAATTGTATTTTTCCTCTTATGTTTTAGATAAAAGTGAGAGTTGTTCTCTCATTAGGTAACTTTCATTCTTTGGAAAGTTCAGAAAATTCTCTGCAACTTTATTGTCTTCTTCATCTTCCATTAATAATAATTATTCATCTTCCACTTTTATTTCTTTTGTGTATAATGATTTATAGTTTTTATTCTATGGTGATTTCTTCATCAAGGATGGAAGCTTAAATCCCTATAGGGGATTGATGAAGCTTCTGAGATGAGATTTTCATGTTGAAGTAGTTGATTTAATTCCATTAGTAATGAGTAGAATTGATGTGCTTAAAAGTTTAATTATATTTGTCATCAATTCTTTTCCTCCTGTATTCTATGTCTAATAGAGAAAGGGATTTCCCAACATCTAGAGGACTCATTACTCTCAATTATACTAGTTTACATGTCAATGATATAGGGATAGAAATTGACATGTAATTTATCTTTGTTTATAATTTGTCAATCTCTTTCACTTGAATGATATAGGGATAGAGATTCGACTGTCAAAGGGAAACAAATTAGAGGCCCTTGAATCTAACCTTGATATAGGGATAGAGAAAGTTAGATTCAAGGTGATTAAATCTATGATATAGGGATAGAGATAGATTTAATAAGTATGGAATTAAATGAATTGCTTTGTATTTTAGAGAAAAATCTCGGAAGTGGATTCAATCTTCTATTCACTTCTTGTCTAGTTCTCTTCATATCAATCTCAATTTAATTGTCTTGTTTAAATTAGTTTAATCAATTTATTTTATTTTATTCAATTCCAAATTCAACAAAATATTCTCTCCAATGTGTTCAAGCATTTAGTTTTAATTGTTGGTTTTTCATTGACTTCATTCTTCATTCGAGTGGATTGACACCTTTCTCATCACTATACTACCTATTATTTTAGGAGAGAAAATGTTTTTGCATTCTTCGCCTTAACGACATTGCATTTCATATTAAAAACGCAAAAAGGTGAGAATCAGATACCTGAAACTGAAACATGCGACGACCTCTAACTAAGAGAACCCATGTGGAAAATCTATGTTGATGGGTCCAAAAACAAAAATGGTACGGGAGTAGGAGTAACACTTATATCCCCCGACAAAGCTATAATCGAAAAATCAATATGGTTGAACTTCACATCTTTAAATAATGATGCAGAATATGAAGCCCTGATAACTGGCTTACATATGGCAAAGGATTTACACTTTCAAAAGATACAAATTTACAACGACTCGCAATTAGTAGTAAGCCAACTACTTGGCAACTATGAAACTAGAGAAGAAATGTTAAAACTATACCTTCGACACACAAAGCAGTTATTAAGCAACTTCGAAAAATGGGAAATCCAACACATTCCCTGAGACGATAATCGACATGCAGACAACCTTGCCTACCTTGCATCTCAATCTGACATGGAGTCAGCCAGACAAATACAAATCGAAATAAGGAACAAGCCATCATACGAAGACAAAATTCATCAAGTAAATGAGATATCCGACTTCATCGACATAACTGAGCAAGAAATTCAAGATTCATGGATGGGCGCAATAATAAACTATCTAAACGGACATTATCCAGACGACGAGATAGAAATACGAAAACTGGAAAGAAAAACCAAAAGCTATTTACTCTTAGACGGAAGACTATACAGGAAATCAGTTCGGGGTCCCTACCTCAGATGCCTACTGTCTAAACAAGCCCAAATGATTTTGGCAGAAATCCACCAGGGAGAGTGTGGAAATCATGCAGGGGCTCGTTCTTTAGCTCAGAAAGTAAGAAATCAGGGTTATTTTGGCCTTACATGCAATCCGACTCGGAAATCTTCGTACGATATTGCGACAAGTGCCAACGATTTTCACCACTGAAAAATCAACCGCCTCGAGACTTGAAGACAATCTCTAGCCCTTGGCCATTCGCCATGTGGGGGCTCGATATTGCAGGCCCACTGTCAAGATATAGAAGCAAGAAACGATCTCTTTTAGTAGCCACTGATTATTTTACCAAGTGGGTAGAAGCAATCCCGCTTAGAAGGATTAGACAACAAGAAGTCAAGAATTTTATTTGGAAGTTCATCATTACTCGATTTGGACTATCACACACACTCGTAACCGACAATGGTCAACAATTTTGTGGAAACACAATCGAAGAGTTTTATTCAGATTGGAGAATTAATCACGCATTATCCACGCCGCGTTACGCACAAAGCATAGGTGAAAATATCGTGCGTGCCGGGCGGATATTCGCGATATTTTCCGTTTTTTCAGAGATCGGCACGGTACGGATCACGGCATATATTCGGATATTAAAACACCCCATGCCGGTCGGCATTTATCGGATATTCGCGGCATAAATCGGCAAAAACCGATATTTATCGAAATTTTGGAAATTTTCGATTTTAAAATTAACACATTTATTTTTAATCCCCCCGAACTAGAATTTTCGATGAGATTATCAAAAAAATGTCCAAAAGGCACTAGACGTTTGGAAACTTTCGCGACGAACTTGATGGCCCTCCAAGAGCAATATATCAGAAAGAAACGAAAAAAAAGCACGCCCATGCCAAAGTGAAGTTCTCTCTCACTTTTGGCAAACCAGTATACTGCTTGTATCCAAGGTTTGTTTTTGTGTAATGAATAATTGGTATCGAATTGGTAACATAGGAACCTCCCAAAGTGATGATTCCAGTGTACCATCCTACCAAACCCAACCAGATGACAGTGGTTCTTGGTTTCCTAATATAGGGAGTTGGTTGGCCAAATGACAAGTGGGTCCGACGTGCAGTCAGCCGATACATTAATGCCGGTTCAACAATACTCGAGATTTCCTATATTTGAATCATTTGCTCCGTATTGTATGGATCAAGATGCATATGATATGCATATTGACCAATTCAGGTCGTACGAGCAAACAATGTCATGGGAATATTACTGTACTGAGTTCGTCCCCACACGTATGCGACTCGAAGCTCATCGGTTTGACAAGGGGCGTCTATCATTCTGGGGTTAGCATGTCTTTTATTTTGATTATTAAAATAAAACTATGGGTTGAGTTGTAATGAGGTTGTTTGTGTTTAGTTCTTGTATTGTAAACATATAAAATTTCTATGAATATCCGCCCGATAATTACGATTTTTTCACCTATGAGTAAAACTATCTTGTGTAATAGTTCCGTCTTAGCTTCCTTGTATGATTTGTCGTGTGTTTAATTTGTAATGTATGTTTTTCTTTTAATTATAAGTTTATATATCGAAATCCGCGAAAAAACACGTAAAGTGCAGAAAACCTCCCAATTTGCCGAATTTTTCGCGAATATTCGCGAATATCCGCGGCATAAACCGATTTTTTCGAATTTGCCAAACCAATAAAATCCGACACAGGAGGTCGGATATCCGCGATATTTTCCGGTTTTTGGGGGATCGGATATCCGCCCCTAAACGATATTTTAGCCTATGGCACAAAGTAATGGCTAAGCTGAGGCCACTAACAAAACCATAATGAATACTCTAAAGAAAAAGCTAGAAGCAGAGAAGGAAAAGTGGATACAGGAACTGGATAGAGTTCTATGGGCTTACAGAATGACTCCAAGAAGCTCGACAAGAGTATCACCCTTTACATTATGTTATGGAACTGAAGCTGTTATACCAATCGAACTAACCTACTTAACAACAAGATCTGAGTTGGTAGAATCAGCTGCAAATGAGGACCTCTTAGCCCATAAGGTAGACATGTTGGAGGAAAGAAGAGATAAAACTATTATCCAAATAGCTCGTTACCAACAAATATTAAAGCGAAGTTACAATCAAAGAGTGAAACCAAGGAACTTGACCTTGTCTTGAGGCAAACCTTTCCAAATACTAAGATTGCTAATGATTGAAAATTTAACCCTAATTGGGAAGGCCCCTATATCGTAAAATCCGACTTGGGAAATGAAGCCTACATGCTTATCGACTCCGAGGGAACCCAAGTCGATAGACACTGGAACGCAAGATTCTTTAAGTCTTTTATAGAAGGCACATACTTAGCAAAATAAAGCAACAATTCATAGAAGATAAAAATTTCCATCATATCAAATCACAAAATATTTTAGTACAACCGAGTAACCAAGATGCGCAGAACTGACCGGAGTCGTATTTATCCCACTATTGTTTTACACTACACTACACCGAAATAGCTGATTTGTGACGGATACATTCGTTACAGTGATTTTTCCTAACAAACCCTAAACGTTAGAATATTGGCGTTACAAATATTTCGTAACGGATATAAATGTTACAAAATAATATTTTGATAAATGTTACTAATTTTGTAACGATTATAAACGTTAGCGATATTCTACAATACTAACACACATGGGGGATATCTAATCACACTGTTGTAAAATTTATCAAACATTAGTAACACTTATATCTGTTACTAAAGATTTATTTATTTCAAAAAAAAAAAATTAATTTTAAAATTAATAAAATTATATAAATAATTTTTTCCTGATATATTAGTTATAAATTAAATTTTCAAACTGAGCTTATAACATAAATATATATCTCATCCAAATCTCATCCACCAAAGATATTTTAATACATCATAATTCATTCATAAACTATGCTGCAAGAATTCCAATAGTAGAAAAGACTGCAAAAGTCTAAATATATGGCATTATTGATAAAAAGAGTGTTCATATACAACAAATATAAACATTTAATAGTCAAAATGAAGATTATCAAAGACTCTTAATCCATAACCAATCCCCATACACTATACACCATAACCACTTCTCGGATTTCTTTTATAATTCCATTGTTCTCTCTTCAACTGCACATATCATCCCAGCCCTCACTCTGAAATTAAAGCAAGCTTGGAGTAAAAAAAAAAAATACACATCTCTATGATATTGAAGGAATATATAGATAGCTTGTGTTCAAGTTGCATTACCTGAAAGCATATGAATTCATTCTAGTTTTGTGAAAGGTAATCATTGACAGATTGCAGGACAATGGACTACTCTCTCCGATGTTAAACGGTGGACAGATCTCAGAGAAATTACAGTACCGTACATAGACTAAAAAAGCTCAGGGCAAAAAATCTAACACATGACTTTGGGAAGAAATCTACTTGCAACTCAAAGGAGACATAAAAAAACATACCTAGCTCAAGCACAATTGGAAATAAGCAAGATATGTAGTTTCAAATAGATTTCTTTACAAATAGCAGAGTAACCCTAAGCAAAATTGGCAAAAATCCTAACTCAATTACCTTGACAGATTTCACGAGATCTTGAAAGGTATCTATTGAGAGAGAGAGAGAGAGAGAGAGAGAGAGAGAGAGAGAGAGAGAGAGAGAGAGAGAGAGAGAGAGAGAGAGAGATGGGGGTGAATTCTCTTTGATTGTCCATTGCAGGACAATGGACTACTCTCTCCGATGTTAAACGGTGGACAGATCTCAGAGAAATTACAGTACCGTACATAGACTAAAAAAGCTCAGAGCAAAAAATCTAACACATGACTTTGGGAAGAAATCTACTTGCAACTCAAAGGAGACATAAAAAAACATACCTAGCTCAAGCACAATTGGAAATAAGCAAGATATGTAGTTTCAAATAGATTTCTTTTCAAATAGCAGAGTAACCCTAAGCAAAATTGGCAAAAATCCTAACTCAATTACCTTGACAGATTTCACGAGATCTTGAAAGGTATCTATTGAGAGAGAGAGAGAGAGAGAGAGAGAGAGAGAGAGAGAGAGAGAGAGAGAGAGAGAGAGAGAGAGGGGGGGGGGGTGAATTCTCTTTGATTGAGGGAGAACGGTGGAAAAATCCATGGTAATTTTTTAGGTTTTGAGAGAAAGAAAGAAAGAAAGAGTGGGAAGGAAGAAGGTGCGAAGTTGAGCATGATAATTTGCTAGCTAACACTTTGCTACACAGGGTATGGTTAGCACGTGAGCCTCCCCTGTTTATTTGATAAATAGAATTACAGTTTTCCTACCGCTTATAATTGTTATTAAAATTTTCTCAAATGTTAGAAATTAAATCATTTACAGTAAATGATTTTGTATTTAATGTAACGACTAAACTGCACTCCTAACGTTTATAAGCGTTACAAATGTCCTAACGTCTATATTTGTTAGGAATGTGAAATTTTGTTTGTTAGAAATATGGTGTTTTGGTGTAGTGCTAACAATAACAAAAGGAAAAAAAAATTTCTAAGTCCTCACAACTCTCAAGCATTAGGGTGACTTGGGGCTAGAATATCTTCAACAACGACTCCAGGTGGACCACAACCATCGACTTCGGCATCCTCAACAGAGCCAACATTCACCAACTCATCAACCATGCCGGTAATTCTTTCTTGTTCAGCTCGCTGATATGCTTCAAAGTGAGCTTCTGCATCCTTATGGATCTGCTCATCATCAAAACCAGGGTTAAACTCGGGATCCATCTCCTTTATTCTAACCTCCCGAATAATACCTCAGTGTTGCCAATAGTAAGCCATTTTTTGCCATCTGTTTATGCTTGTAACTGAAATGGCTGTGTCGACATCATACCTCTCGTTAAGGCTTTTTAGTTCAGCCTCCAACTCGACAATCCTAGCCTTACCGGCATCCACCTTGGTGTTCAAAGCAGTAACCTTACTTTCTCCCTTCCTTAAACGAGATCGGATTCTCTTCAGTTCAGCCCTCTCTGCAACCGATTCATCTTTCGCTTTCCTAGCAATATTTTCCTTCTCATTGGCACGTTCAATGTGGGCCATCCATTTAGTATGAATAATATTGGCCTAAGAATATAGAAACATACGTGAATTAACTATCCATTTCAGTCAAAAGAAAGCACGACTTCAGCAAAAACTATACCTTTTATGCAAAAGAGTTTAGATCTCTGAAGTCATCCATAACACAACGCTCACACACTCGCGCATCATCCGAGTCGAGAGCCATGTGCTAAATGAGAGTTATGCATATATCGGCATCATCCCAGGCAGAATCACTGGTTTTCACATATGTTTCCCCAAGAGGAAAAATATGAGCAAAATGCCCATCAACAAGATTCACCCCGGAGTTATCTTGAGCAGTCTGAACGGCTTTCAGTTTCTGCTCTTTTGCTTTCACAAGTCTAGATTTCTCAGTTTCCCTCTCTTTTCCAAGTCGTTCAACATCGCTGAGAATGGATAGACCAATAGAGGGGGTGGGATGGGACTTATCAATTTTTCTTTTCTTGTTACTCTCAACCTCGAGGACTGATCTACTGAACATGCTAGTAGGTGGAGGTGGAATGCGACTTTGATTCTTGGGAGGCATCAGAAGAGCTTCACGTATCTTAAGAGGAGGATCACCTGGATGACCTACTGCTAAACTAGAAACACACAACAAGAAAACTGATATATTGCGACGGCTATGATAGTAAATTTGCGACGGCCGACGGATCTCGTAATCTTTGTGAGGGCCTTGGACTGTCACAAAGTAAAACTATGTCGTCGTTGTAGTATAAATTATTTTTTATTTATTTTATTTAATCTGGGACGGTCGTGGTAGGGTCTTAACCTGTCGCAACACCGTTGATTGGTAGCCCACGAAGCATAGAATCGTCACTATTTAGGGTTTTTTTGTTTTACCAATATACTTTTGGCTGTCAAAATTGCCAAATTTCTAGGCGCCAAGTGTTATTTCCTTTCCTCTCTCAATTTTTCTAAAATACTTTTTAGGTTTTACACTTTTGCTAATTAGGTTTCAAAGAACTAAACTAAACTCCATCAACTGTTTTGTAAACTGAAAGAAGTCAAGAATGGGTATGACCTCATAACCATTCCTTCTTTCTCATCTTGTCTTTGGTTTTTCATTTTCTTATTCTCTTTTGTTTTTTGGGTTTTTCTTTCTCATCTTCTCTTTCTCTTTTATCTTTCTTACTCAATTCCTTTTTATTTCTCATCTTCTTCTTCGTTTTGTTAAACAAAAATTCATGGTTAATAATGTTTAATTTTTTATTGAATTCGAAAGAAATTTCTTGTTTTTCATTAAATTGATGACCTGTAGTTAATAATAATTTTTTTTTTTTATTTATTTTTTTTTTTTAACTTTTTTTTTTTTATTTTTTATTTTCTAAAATTTTATTGATAAGCTCAACAAATTACACAAAAGTAGAGGACAAACGCGCTACAAACTGCGCGGCAAGTCCAAACCATGTCTCTTCAAAGTGTATAGACTTCTATATATATGGAACTCTCACACAAGATCAAAGTGTGGAGAAGTTTACAGCCTTTACAATCTTCACATGGTATCAAAGCTAACTTCGATCATCATCAGATAAAACAAAAAAAAAACCCAACTCTTTTTTCATCATCCATGCCTTCTACAGATCCACTCTCCAACTCATCATCATCTACATCCTCCCAACCATCCCAACCAACACTGCAGACTACCCATATTCATCATCTAATATCGGTCAAATTAGATCGAAATAATTATCTTCTTTGGCGCACCCAATTCGTGCCAATGTTGAAAGGTTATCACCTCCAGGGATTCGTTGATGGGACCAATGAATGTCCTCCTCGTTTCACCTCTACAAAACAACCAAACCCAGATTACAATGTTTGGCAAAAACAAGATCAAATTTTGCTTGGCTGGTTGCTATCTTCACTCTTTGAGACAACTCTCGCTCTCGTGGTTGGTCTTGAATCATCCCGTGATGTTTGGATAGCATTAGAAAAACACTTTGCTTCCAAATCCAAAACATGTATCATGCAGATTCGTCGAGAACTTCAAACAATCCGCAAAGGAAATCAAACTATGGATGAGTATTGTCTTCATGCCAAAACTCTTGCCGATAGTCTTGCCGCTTCGGGTCAACCTATATCGGAATCTGATTTGCAGCAAATGATCTTGAATGGACTCGATTCCGCCTATGATGCGGTTGTCACTTCTCTTACAACTAGAGTTGATGACATTACAATGGATGATTTTCAAGCACATTTATCGGCTTTTGATATGAGACATGAAGCGCAACAGGGGATACTTGCATCACAACCTCTTGCCAATATAGCTTCACATTCCACCTCCAATAAAAAGCCAAGTCCAAAATCTTCTAATGGTTCTCATCACAAGTGCTCTCACAATCGTAACAACAAATTTTCAAATCAAAATCGCAATCCAAACCATATCTCTTCAAATGCTGTTGGTCCATGTCAGATTTATGGAAGAAAGAATCATTCTGCTGTTGATTGTTGGTATCGTGTCCCAGCCGAAAATCCTAAATCTACAGCCTATATTGCAGCCCCAAGTTCCTTTTCGGCCTCACAATGGCATCCTGATAGTGCAGCTACTAATCATGTGACATCCGAACTACAAAACCTTCAGGTTCGAACTGATTATGACGCTCATTGTTGGAGATCTTGAAGGAAGACAACCAAGCTCATGTAGCAATGACTGTATCCAAAGTACTTATGCAGTGGCAATAGCTAATCCACGATACTCAGCTTCAGTGCTTGATCGTGAAACAGTTTTCTGTTTTCTCGCACTCCATGAAATGAGGTTTCCTCCAAAAAAGATACAATACCCACTTGTGGATCGACGGTCATCTATACACCCTGCGCAATCAGCGTCAGAAAATGCATTAAGTGAAAGAGATGACGGTATATGGAGGAATAACGCATAATCAATCGTGCTTTTGAGATACCGAAGTATTCGCTTGACAACTATCCAATGCTCGTCTTTCGGATCATGCATGTATTGGCAAACTTTATGCACCACAAATGACACATCTGGTCGAGTAAAAGTTAAATATTGAAGGGCACCAACAACACTCCTGTAGAAAGTAAGATCATAAAATCGTATACCACCACTTTGAGATAAACGAGTACTGGTTGCTAATGGAGTGTTAATAGGCTTTGCACCATCCATTTTTGTTTTATGAACCAAATCAGTAATATATTTCTTCTGTGATAGAAACATACCATTGGTGAAACGATGCGCTTCAATACCGAGAAAGTAATGCAATGCACCCAGGTCTTTGATTGCAAAAGAAGATCTCAACTCCTCAATTAGTGAATCAATGCAGGCTTGGCTTGAACCTATGACAATTATATCATCGACATAAACTAACAAAAATATAGTATGTGTTGCCTGAATCATTATGAAGAGTGAAGGATCAGCTTTGGAACTTTGAAAACCAATTTGTATGAGAAAAGCACTAAGCCGATGATACCATGCTCGAGGAGCTTGCTTCAACCCATATAATAATTTATGAAGGCGACAAACATAATTCGGATGTCTTTTGTCGATGTAGCCTGGTGGTTGTTTCATATATACTTCCTCTTCAAGGATCCCATGGAGAAAAGCATTTTGGACATCTAACTGGTGTAACGGCCAACCACGAGCCAATGCAATAGTGAGAACAACACGTATAGTGCATGGCTTAACCACAGGACTGAATGTCTCCCCATAATCAATACCCTCTTGTTGGTTAAAACCTTTTGCTACAAGGCGAGCTTTATGTCTATCGACGGTGCCATCCGCTTTCCGTTTCAAACGAAAAACCCATTTACATCCAACTATGTTTTGATTCGGCTTGGGAGGGACAAGTGACCAGGTGCCATTTTTCAGAAGAGCATTAATTTCGCTGTCCATTGTTTGTCGCCATTCAGGGATTACAGCTGCTTGTGAGTAAAATGTGGGCTCGATGAGACCATCATGGTGCATGGGATGCTTAGTAACATTAAACGCCTTAGGCTTGTAAATGCCATCTTTAGCTCTAGTTCTCATATGATGCTCAACATGAACTCGAGGAGTTTTAGCTTCCTGTTGAGAGAGATCTGGTGCTTGTGGACCAGGTGATTGTGGTAATGTGATAGTATTGGGACAAACTGCATTAAGACTAATCTCATTGGAATCATTAGTGGCAGTAGTAGATGATAAACTGGGAGTGATATGTGTTTCATGTGAAATAGGTGAGTCATGTGGAGTAATATTAGTATGGGAAATAGGCAAACCTGAAAGTGGCGGTGGGGAGTGTGTATTTGAACCAGTCGGTACAGAGATAGTGGTGGCAGGTTCTGCAAAAGGGAAAACATGTTCGACAAATACCACATGACGTGATACATAAATACGATTCTTAGAGACATCTAAACAAAGATAACCTTTATGAGTTGAGTTATAACCAATAAAAACACAAGCAAGGATCGAGGTGCTAATTTATGAGGACTGTAAGCATGCAAGTGAGGATAACAAAGGCACCCAAAAACACGGAGAGAATCATAGTTTGGTGTTTGTTTATACAACATTTCAAAAGGTGATTTATTTTTCAAGACTGGAGATGGTAATCTATTTAATAGATAACATGATGTGTTGAAAGCCTCTACCCAAAATTTAAAAGGCATGGATGCAGTGTTAAGACGGCATCGTCCAGTGTCTTGAATATGACGATGTCGTCTTTCTGCAAGGCCATTTTGTTCTGCAGTATGGGGACAAGAAAACCGATGATAAATACCTTGAGCATCTAAATATGGGGTGAATTTTTGATATTCTCTACCATTGTCAGATTGAAATTTTTTTATTTTCTTATCAAGGAGATTTTCAATTTTTGATTTAAAAGAGATAAATGTAGGTAATGCATCGGATTTTCGAAAAAGTGAAAAAATCCATACAAAACGACTATAAACATCCATTAACAAAAGATAATAACGAAAACCATCTCGAGACGTAACAGGTGAAGGTCCCCATAAATCAGAAACAATTAAATGTAATGGTTCAGAATAATAACTCAAACTATTAGGAAAAGGCAATTTTTTGCTTTTATTAGAAAGACAAGAATGACAACAATCAACTTTGTTACTAATAGTAGGAATAGAAAATTGACTGACGACACTCTTCACAGTACGCATCATGGGATGCCCTAAGCGCTGGTGCCATATATGCGTGGAAAATTTCTCACTTATGAATGCAGATGGACTACTACTAGGACTTTGCGAAAAACAATACAATCCAGCTTTATTCAGATAACCTTGCAAAACCACCATCCCCGTGCGACGATCCTTCGCAAGAAAGAAATGGGCGTGAAACTCAAAGAAAACATCATTATCTTTAGCAAATTGAGCAACAAATAATAGATTTGCAGAAATTTTTGGAACATGATATATACGATTAAGATGAAAAGATCTATTGTTGTAAGTGAAGGTGGTCTTACCAACATGGGAGATGGGAATAGAACTGCCATTACCTACTCGAATTTGATCTGGACCGTCATAATCAGTTCGAACCTGAAGGTTTTGTAGTTCGGATGTCACATGATTAGTAGCTGCACTATCAGGATGCCATTGTGAGGCCGAAAAGGAACTTGGGGCTGCAATATAGGCTGTAGATTTAGGATTTTCGGCTGGGACACAATACCAACAATCAACAGCAGAATGATTCTTTCTTACACAAATCTGACATGGACCAACAGAATTTGCAGAGACATGGTTTGGATTGCGATTTTGATTTGAAAATTTGTTGTTACGATTGTGAGAGTACTTGTGATGAGAACCATTAGAAGATTTTGGACCTGGCTTTTTATTGGAGGTGGAATGTGAAGCTATATTGGCAAGAGGTTGTGATGCAAGTATCCCCTGTTGTGCTTCATGTCTCATATCAAAAGCCGATAAATGTGCTTGAAAATCATCCATTGTAATGTCATCAGCTCTAGTTGTAAGAGAAGCGACAACCGCATCATAGGCGGAATCGAGTCCATTCAAGATCATTTGCTGCAAATCAGATTCCGATATAGGTTGACCCGAAGCGGCAAGACTATCGGCAAGAGCACGACATATGGCAGAATTGCCAAGATCTTCTCACTGATGCCTCTGCTTCTGATCCTAGGCCATGTTGTGCGCAGCGGAAACTAATGCACAAATATGATGATTGAACTAATATATGAAAGTAAAACGAAAACGACAAAATAAACAAGCAACCACACATAAGACACAAGATATACGTGGTTCGGCAATATGCCTACTTCCACGGGGAGAAAGGATGATGTTTTTCTTATCAAGACAATTGTACAAGTCCTCACGAAGAAACCGAAGTCTTCTTCCTCACAAAAGTTCTCAAACTCTCTAATGGCTTCTCACAATCTCTCTCTCAAAAAAGTTAAGGTTTTTTCACTTCTATTTGGCTTTATAGTATAGCCTTACAATAGACCACGAATTGGGCTCAAACAGGCCCATATTGCACAAAATCAGAGTAGGACGTACGTACGTCGAAATCACGTATGTACGTTTCAACACGTAAAAGTTATCTGACGTACGGGACGTACGAACGCCCTAACTGCGTACGTACGTTCCTTCTCCACAAAGTTATCTGTCACATTGAACGTACGAACGCCCTAACTGCGTACGTACGTTCCTTCTCCACAAAGTTATCTGTCACATTGAACGTACGAACGCCCTAACTGCGTACGTACGTTCCTGTACAAAAAACTTCCCTCCGTCTGATTTGCACATAAAACCCAACAGGCCATCCCTTCAGTAGTTGTTCAAGAGTCTGAAAAGAAAGAAAATCAGCAGCAGCCAGCCCTTTGCTCTGCAGCTTGTCTATGGTTAAAGTTTTGTCCCATACTAGGCTTCAAATAATGAACTGTACGTTGGTAGGAATCTTTTGTTCCCAGACCACCGTATATGGATATGAAAATGAATTCATAGTTTGAGGTCGAGCTCAGTTTGCTAGCACAATATAGGATGACTTCATAGTGAATTGTCCATCACTCTTATGTTGTTTCCCAAGTTTCTTCCCCCTCTTCCAAATTAACATTCCCGAGCAAGCCCATAAGGTGATTCAATGGAGCCAGCTCGCTTTCTCTAAAAAGAGTCCTCCTCAAATGCAGGTTCCATCCCACTTCTCCATTAACATATTTGGCCTATATTCTAAGGAATTAGATTTTTGTTTCTTTTATTTTTATTTGTTGATCCTATGATTGACCTGACCATGCGGTAGGCATGCTGATCAGGAGAGTATTAAGGGTACTGTGGTGTTCAATAATATTTTTCCTTTATAATAAAAAAAACAAACATATTTGGCCTATATTTTGAGATTTTTTTGTGGTTATTAGAAGATAATGCCTCCATTAATATCTGAGACTGTACGATATCACTTTAATTTTTGTGCATCAACTCTTCAATTGAGTGTGCCTGCATGTGTGCAAGGTGATGGATAGTTGGGTATTGTGATTAATTTAATTATTATTGGTTATTGGCTTAGTTCTGATGTGTCTTCCATTTTTTTTAGTTATTGGGTTAATTCTGATTCTAAGCCAATGGGGTTCTTCTTCTCTACCTGTTTCTTCTTCCAGATTTCTTATTTGGGATAATAGCTTTACTGTTAGAAAAAATAGAAGATGTTTTATTTCTTTGTTTTAGTAGAGAATGTAATCTTGTGGTTAAAATTGTTGTTGGTAGAGATGATGTTAGAGTTAGAATAGATTTGAGCTATTTTGAAGATGATTTTGACAATCATGTTTTTAAGGACGTTGGTGATAAAGAAGATGGGGTTGTCCAAGATGAAGTGAACACAACACATGAGTGTGGGGAACCTGCTATGGAGAATGCAACTAGTGGGTTTGGAAATATGGAAAAATTTAAGAACACTGGCGATCCTCAAATTGCTACTGACTCCTGACTCATTGAAATATAATTGAATAGATAATGAACTTGATGTGTGAAAGAGAGGTGATTAACTGTTGGTGCTTCTGCAGGTTGGTATACAGATCAGTTCCTTATTGACATAGGAGAGGCAACAATGGTCATGCTCAGCGTGGTCAGAAATGTAAGTAACTTAACGAGGCCAATGTCTTAATTCTTCACCTGTTGGCTAACTCACATACTTCACTAACAACAATTTTTCCTCTACATTCAGGGAGGGATTGCACCTGGAGGATTCAACTTTGAATGGTTGTGTATTCACATGATTTTGATGATTGGGTTGTAGACGAAGAGAGAGTACAGATGTTGAAGATTTTTTTATTGCTCACATTTCTAGTATGGAACTATGGCTCGTGAGCTCTGAAATGTTGATAAGTTGATTGTAGGGCTGCAATCTGAGCGGCTCGGGCTCGACTCGGGCTCGGCTCGATAAAAGCTCGGCTCGGCTCGCTCATTTATCTAAACGAGCCGGTTTTTGAGCTCGTCACGAGCCTGAGCCGAGCTCGAGCTTTAAACGAGCCGAGCCGAGCAGCTTGTTAACTATGGGCTTGGGCAATTGGGCTTATATCTCGTTAACTATGGGCTTGGGCAGTTGGGCTTATATCTCTTCTCTCTTCTCTCTTCAATTCTTCATCTTCTCTCCTCCATTACTCTATAGTTCCATTAATCTCAGATCTCCATAGTTGAGCTTTTATTTGTCTTCCTGCTGCTTCCTATAAAACTGGACAAACTATATCTCTTGATGGTGGATATACAGTTAATGGGTTTCCATGATTATTTGTTCTAATTATTGCTTAGAGATTATCATTGCTGCTTGGTTGCAAATAAGTAACATGTACCTTGTTTCGAACATTCAATAAAAATTTTATAACCTGGTTGGTTGGGTGTTTCAAAAATTCAATGCCGAGTCTGTGGTTGGAGTAGGAAGAGTAAGACCACTGTCCTCCATATATTGATTGGAGGTATGTGAAGAAACGTTTCAGGAGCTGTTATGCATAATTGCAAATGGCCAAACGAGCCGAACGAGCCAAACGAGCCAGCGAGCTGAAACGAGCCGAGCTCGAGCTCATAGTTCAGCTCGATCTTAATTTTGAGCTCGGCTCGAGCTCGGCTCAGTTAGTAACGAGCCGAGTTCGAGCATACCTTAGCTCGGCTCGAGCGGCTCGAATTGCACCCTTAGTTGATTGAGGCAAGTTAATTTTCAGTACACTTATATTGTATGTAGTGGTGTCTTGCTAGTGGCTAATAGGTTTTTTTTTGTTCTTATTAGTACTAATGTCTAATTGTCTTCCTTTAACTGCTTTTATCTGTCTATTTTGATTCGAATAGTCTTCAATCTTGTGGATCATCCAAAGAACAATGACAAACAATCAAAACAAAAGAGTAAAGTCCAATTGAAGATAATGAACCTCAAGGTCAAAGAAGAAATGGACTATGTAACTGAACTGGTGAGTTGTGACCATTTTACATGTCTGAAATTATCATCGTAAAGTTATTGTATACATTTTTAGCACTATGTACCTGAACTTTTCTTCTTAATAGAACCAAAGGTACAAACAATTTCTCCTGTTTTGCAATGTTTGCATTCTGCATATTTGTATTAAGTATCTTCTCAACCTTATTATATGATTTTGTTATTTTTTAGACATCTGAATTCTGCAAATAGATAACTCCATTATATATTTGTCTACCTAATCAAACTAGTGTAGGTGACTTTAGTGATTGTTGGATTAATAATTGATATGTTTATAGTGATAGATTATTTATAGCTATTCTTCACTATTTTATTTCATGTTGTAGATGTGTATTTTGAAGACCTGGAAAGAAAGCTAGATCACAATGCAAGTAATGGATAAATTGAAGCGGATCAAGACATAAAGTACGTCATGAATAGATGTAACGACAACCTATGTATAAGTTGAATTGATGACAAATATTTCTGTAATTATCTGTATGGATGAATAATGGATAAGTTGTATGGATGACTCCTGAATACATTTATGTATGGATAACAGACATTTCAAAAATTATTGCTGCAGCATAAAAAATTACATTTTTTTTTCAAAAAATAAATTATCTAGCGACGGCCAAAGACCATCGCTACAATTAAATTAAACCGACACTAGTTACAAATTTATCGACGGTTGTTTAATTTTTGCGACGGCTCAGAATTGTTGTAGTTATAAAATTTAATTACGATGACCAAAGACTGTCATAACACCTGCGTCGGACGGGAGTTGTCGCAATTGCCGTCGCAGAAAAAATAATAGCGACGGCTTGTAGTGACGGTTAAAATTCATCGGTGACTCATTAGCGTCGACATCTATTGCGTCAACCCAGCGACGGTCTACGGATCTCGCAATTGACGCTTTGCGACGGCCTTAGGCCGTCGCGATTGTTGTGTTTTTTTGTAGTAACAGGAATAGCGCAAAACAACTGTCTTCTTCTTACTTCTTCTAGGCTTTGAAGTTGAAGGACCCACCTCAACTCGGTGCTCATCCGACTTCTTTGGTTTGGGATCTCGAAACAAATGACTAAGGTGGGGCAGAATCTCACGCTTTCTCTCCCATGACTTCCGCGCAAATTTCAAGATGTTACTCGGAAGCAATCGACCGTCTATTTTAGTGTTATAATCGCGCGTGTAATCTACATCACCTAACAAAGAGGTCAGTAGTATATTAAAAAAAAAAAAAAAGCAGCAATCGCACGCGAACAAATAGAGAGTACAGACTTCAATACCTATTTTGGGTATACGTGTATGCTTCAGATAAGCACTTGGTCTACAGAATGAACCCCTAATTCTATATACAGGAGTCTTCTTCCAGTTATCATTTGAGCTCGGAGCATTGTACAGCTCATCTGGACCATGCTTGGGCCTTCGATTCAAAGAAAGAGAAGTCTGTAGTCTGACCTTGCACACATGTAAGATAAGCCACCACATCGGCTTTACATATGTCATAGTTTTCAAGCTTATTCAGCTCCTCAAAGATAAGCGTAATTCTCCAAAAACTACTATTCTTCATTATGGGAGCCTTATCATAATGATTCAGAACATCGCAGACAAACTTAGAGAAGGGAAGTCTCATCCCTGCCCGGAGTTGTCCTTTACAAATTAAGATTGAGGTTTCATCTGCACTGAGGTCAAATAGCTTGTTGTCTACCCTATATATTTCGAGGTCGAGAATATTTATGTTGTAATTAGCCCTAACCTTAGGAAAAACCTTGTGTGCGGCAGCAATAGCTTTCTCGTGACTACTTTCAACTTCCTCATCCTCGTCAACCCCGACTAAATTTCGGCTAACCCTGGATTCATCTACATTTTCCTCTATATGCATGCTCAGAAATTTGTTCACTGATTTTATTCTCTTCTACCTAATTCTTTCAAACTTAATGTGATATGAAGAGCAGAAGAAGGAAAATTAAAGAATACTAAACACCAAACAAAGCAAAAGCTACAACAATGGCGGAATCAACTGAAAGCTAGCAAATCAAAAAGGACAACAGACTCCACAAAAATGCAGAAATGCAAACAACAAGACAAGCAAGATGCAGAAACAAGAACACTGGAGCAAAAAACCAGAGAAGCAAGAAGAAGAAAAAGGAAGATCGTACCTCCAAATGAAGAAGAAACCTTTAAAAAGCAGCCCCAGAAAACCCTTGAACTTTCGCGGCTGCGATTACAGTTTATATTAAAGTTTGAGCCAAATCTAAACCGTTCATCACCCACAAGATTAACGGCTAGATCTTGTGCATCAATCAAAACCGCTTGCCTTTTCAGTTTCCCACCAATTTATAATTCTAAATTTAAATCATAGCTAAACTACAGCATCCCCACGTGTCCAAAACGTGCACAACTTCCGAACAATCATAATAACCCTAGCCCTTCATCTCGAAACCTTCACCACCTACGACTGTTCAAAAAACTGAGTTGTCAAATCATAACCTAGTTGTATTTTTCATTTAAACTAAAGTAAACTCACATACTCCTCCCTTCCAGTCCAAATGAAAAAGGGCTATGTATATATCCACTACCGAGTTCACCTTCATGACAAATGTAATTCATTAAGGGAAACACCGACTTCACACTTATTTCATCCGACCTTAATCGAGTTCTTAACCTATCTGTTTATTCTTATCTTCAATCTGACTTGAATGTCAAATCATCCGAGTTCACCCGACTTGGAGCTTCTTCAAATAATCCCGAGCTCAGTCCTACAAATCAAATCTTATTTCAGTTACGTATCTTTCTCATTAAATCTCCCAAATATTCGCACCATTGATGATTCGACCGTTGAACCATTAATTACTAGCCATCATCCAAAACCACCTATTTAAAGGAACTACGTTGGCTTGATTCTGGATCGGCCCATGTCCAGATACGTAGGCAACTATCGTTCTTGTGATAGCTCAGCCACTTTTCATAAACTAAACCTTTCCCTCCGATCATCTTCTTCATTTCTCTGTTACCAAATCTCGACTACATTTACATCACATGTCGTCGAACTATTAGTTTATGCAATAACATAGGATTGAATTTTCAATCTATTCAAATAACAAATTTTCACAATTGTTTATCATCAAACTTTTAAGTTTTACAATTCCATCTACCCATCTCTAATAGACATTGACAAATTGTTAACTGTGTATTTTTTTTTCTTTTCTTTAATGATGACTAGTACTTTTTATACATTTTTATCTCGAAAGAAGCTAAATGTTTACTTTCTTAACCCTAATTTAACCTCGATTCATAAAATTTAACTTTTCCCTCTAGAAGAGGAAAGTTGAAACTAGGGGTATTTTGTATTTGATCCCTCTAGAAGATGGGTAATCAGCATTTGGTCCAATATTTATCATTTATTAGTACATAGTCCATTTTTCGTTACTTGACTATCAGTCAACCTAATTGACCTAAGTCAAAGCATCCATATTTTCTTAATGGCTAGACTACTTTTTCACGTGACTAGCACTTACACCAGCAAAATTATGGTCCTTATTTCTTAATGGCTAGACTACTTTTTCACGTGACTAGCACTAACACCAGCAAAATTATGGTCCTTATTTCTCATATTTCGTTTCAAATATAGTTCCCTGTAAACAATAATGGAAATAACCATGAAAGTTATCTTACCTTAGTTGGAGTGAACTTGAACATGTAACCACCACCCATGGAACCTCTAGAAGTTTATTCTCTAGTGTTTACAGGTGAAGAGGACAATCAAGTGAATAGCATGGATTTAAATAATTGGTTTCTAATGGATCTATAATTTTGACAGTTGGATAGAGTTCATCAGATCTTGTCACGTGGATGGATGTGATTGAATTCGATTTTAAAGTTTAAATTGTGTCACATGGTAGGCACGTGGTTCTCAACGGATTTGTAATGTAGACCAAATGCTAATTACTAATAAATGATAAAGATTGGACTAAATGTTAAATACCCATCTTCTAATCTAGAGAGACCAAATACAAAATAACCCTTCAAACTATAATATTATTCCTCAGATGGGCCAAATACAAAATAACTCTTCAAACTACAATAGCCCTTTGGGTTTGGGGTTGAAAGAAAAAGAAGAATTACTTGGTTCAAATTCATTCCAAAGCCGGGTGATATCTATAGGGGACCAACGTGCTGGGACTAAAAAAAAAAAAAGAAAAAAAAAAGAGAAAGCTAAGTTTGTTAATACGTATTTGAGTTAGGAAAAAGAGATTTTTGGACATACCCCCATTTGAAAGTCGAAATTTGAGATACCCCATTTGAAGCTTTACAGCCGTAGGTGAGTTTTATGATGGATTATGATGGACGGCTAAGATAACACCACATCTTGAATTGGGGGTATCTCAAATTTTTTTTTTGAAATGGGGTATCTCAAATTTCGATTTTCAAATGGGGGTATGTCCAAAAATCTCTAAAAAAAAAAAAACTCTGGTTAATCAATCTTTAGTTCTTTTGCAACACACCACTCACACTTGTGTCCTCTTTCTTCTCTCCATTTGTTTGTTTCAGAAGAAGAGAAGAAGAGTTATTACCTTATTATAACCATAAATAACCATGGAAAAGCTAGCTATTGCTTCGAAAGCTCCGTGACTTTGTTGTTAGAACTTAGAAATGTTGGGGTGCTTTTAATTTGAGTTATTAATTAGTATTCTACTACTAGTTGTTAGTTGTTAGTTTTTTTGATGGCTGTGAAGAAGAAGTTATCTGAATCATTTCCAAAGGCATTAATAGAAGAAGTACATAAATGGGGTGGAATGAAACAAACTGGGGTGAGTTTAAGATATATGATGGAATTTGGTTCTAAACCAACTCAAAGAAATTTGCTTATTTCTGCTCAGTTTCTTCATAAAGAACTTCCTATTAGAATTGCAAGAAGAGCTATTGAACTTGAATCTTTGCCTTATGGTTTATCTCGAAAACCTGCTGTTCTTAAGGTAATTCTTTTTCCTTTTTTTGTTAATTATTCTTTTGGAATTCAATATGTGGAGTTTTGATTTATTTATTTTTTAAATGATTGAAGCTTTTCTTATAAGTGATTTTTCTTCTTCTTATTTCTTAAATAGAGATAGAAATCTACCATCTATGTATGTCATACAAGTTTCTGTAGTAGAAACTCTATTGTTTTGTAGTATTTGTTTTAGACATTATATTTTGTGGTTTTATGTTAGAATGATATGATATAAAGTTATAAACCATGGGTGTTAGGTTAGGTGCTAGTGCTGCCGCTTTTATCATTTTTTGTTCTAACTTTGAAATTTGTTTTATTTTCTTAATTTATTTATTGAAATGATAAACTGTTTTTAGGTGCCTATTGGTCATGAACCTAAATTTCATTGTCTTATTTCTTAGGTTAGAGACTGGTATTTAGATTCTTTCCGTGATCTTAGATCATTTTCGGACATCAAGGATACAAAAGACGAGCAAGCTTTTACGCAAATGATTAAGATGATTAAAGTCAGACACAACAATGTCGTTCCAACAATGGCTTTGGGTGTTCAACAGTTGAAGAAAGATTCCAATCCCAAAAATATGTACCCTAATCTGGATGAGATTCACCAGTTTCTTGACCGTTTTTACATGTCAAGAATTGGGATTCGCATGCTCATTGGTATGTGCAGTTTCAAGTATTTATATCAGCTTGTCCTCTTTGATTGGTTTATCTTTTCTGAAACTTCAAATTTGGTGAAACTCAGGGCAGCATGTGGCATTGCACGATCCCAATCCACCTCCTGATGTCGTTGGCTACATACACACCAAAATGTCTCCCATGGAGGTAGCACGGACTGCAAGTGAGGATGCCCGCGGTGTCTGTTTAAAAGAGTACGGGAGTGCACCTGATATTAACATCTATGGTGATCCAAGTTTCACATTCCCGTAAGCTCTTTTTCTTTTTCCACTTGGCCGGTGTTTTTTCACTTCAGTATTTCTGTTTTCTTGCAGTTGCACAGATCTAGTTGCTTCTTGTGACTTCATACTTTTTTTTTTCCCATTAGCATGCAACTACTACGTCATCCGCTTAAGTCAAAATTCTGGTCTAGGACGCTGCATAAAACAATGAAATCTTAAAGCACATTTGATGATTAAGGCTATCTTTCTGATGATGGGATAATGAGTGTAAATATCATAAGCCTAAAGTCATCTAAACTTGGTGTCGGGTGTCCTATTTGGGAGTGCATCCTTACAAGATCATTTTTGTTGTAGCCTATTGGGAAGATGCCATTGAAGCCTTTTACACCAGGATGTTAACCTTTAGGAGCAATTCTTCTTTAAGGATAGCGCTTCACATGCCTCCACAAAATTTGACTTGTTTTTCTTTTTTGATTTCATCGACATTTTTAAATTACATTTTTAGAATTCAACCGAATATTGCAAGATGAACAAAAAGCCATAAACCACAAGTCAAGTGCTAATTTTTGAAACCCAGATATAACCCAACACACATCAGTAGATAATCTTGCTTACTATTTTCAGTCTCGTGGTCAGGAAGCTAAAGAAATGTTCAAATCTAACTTATCTGAGTAATCTTTCCAGCAGCTTTACATTGTCCTTAACCTAAAGTGTTGGAAATTGTGTCCATATCCATTACAGGTGTTGTATTGTCCATTTGTCCCAAACAAGTTGTTGGCATATATCAATTCTCGTCTTTAGACCATTTGGGTCGTCATTCCAGTCTATCATGTTTTTTTGTTTTATATATATATATAATGAATGGACTTGAGACTAATTAGCATTGTATCACCCATGAATCCAAAGAGTTGATTTTATGTTCAGTTGTTGGAGTGGTTAATAGAGGAAACATTTATACAGATCCAAGAAGGGAAAAAATAAAGCAAACCAAAAGAATTGAATAGATGAGTGCTGACACCATATTTGATTGTTTTTTGATATCTACCCAACAACAAAGATGATGTTTCAAGTACATTTGAATCCATTAACTCTATTAGAATTGTCATGGACATATTCTTAGATTTTTCTGCTATATTTTTCTGTTAATATTGATGTTGTTTTGATCATATTGTATCTAAGGACACACATACACAATTAGCCATATCACAGAAACTACCGGTCTAAGAGAGGTTTAAGCACATGCCTAGCAACCCCCCAACAACATTTACTGCTGCAGACTTGGGCTGGTGCGGTAAACCATTTGAAAGACCTTTTTATTCCAGAGATCGAAGCTATACTTGGGCATAACTGTACCCAGCAAAAGGCAAGCACATGGCCTAGAATATCCCCGAAGGATAGCCACATGATAATAAATATACATCAACTAGGAAGAAAAAGATGTTCCTCTGTCTTCTCTTTATTACTGTCAAGATTACATTGTAGAGCCAAATCTTTATATTTTTCTTTTCATTTGATTTTGTGCCAGGTATGTTCCACCACATTTGCATCTTATGGTCTTTGAGTTAGTTAAAAACTCTTTGCGTGCTGTTCAAGAGCGTTTTGTGGACTCAGATAGAGTTGCTCCTCCCATTAGAATCATAGTTGCTGATGGATTAGAAGATGTTACAATAAAGGTATGCAAGGCTAATGTAGGAAGGGTTTTTTTTTTTTTTTTTTGCATTGTAGTCATTTTTGCTACTAAGGGGTGATGTGTGACATGGTAATGAAATAATGAATGGCTTAGTAATAGCAACTATCAAGCATCAGCTATCTGCTACTTTGATTGATCTGATGATTGATGAGATCACAAGGTTTTGATCTCAACTTTCTTGAAATAAACACGCATGAATGCATACATTAGCAATGATTTATTAATCACAAGATGACACAGAATTATTCTTATATTTATATCCTGTTTTCAGTATTTGTGGGGTACTATAAGGATTGCTTTCATTTTGTTTTGTAGATCTCAGATGAAGGTGGTGGAATACCAAGAAGTGGTCTTCCCAAGATTTTTACGTATCTTTATAGTACCGCGAAGACTCCATTGGATGAGCACTCAAATTTTGACTCAACTGATGCAATGACAATGGCTGGATATGGATATGGTCTCCCAATAAGTCGCCTCTATGCTAGATATTTTGGAGGTGACCTGCAAATTATCTCCATGGAAGGATATGGTGAGTTTAACTTTTTCTCATGTTATATCAAGAAACCTACTCTGGCTGCAGTGTGATATGTCTCACTGAGAACTTGCCTGATACTAATATTTTGTATCCTACTGTAATGACTTGGGATCCGGTATCTTGTACAAGGAGTAGACAATGATGACAGATTCATGACATAATGTGATTGGATAAATTTAGTAGTACCAATTAGTGGTAGTTTCTTAGAGAAGTTGATGCGCATATGTAGCTCTTGTTCAACTATGATCTTATTTACTTAATATTAAATCTGCCATGAATTATACTTGTTTCTAATTGGGAGTAGTGATGGACTGGGGCTCCATTATTCTGGGAAACTGCTTGTCTGCTTCTGACTGACCCTACAGGCAGGCTCAATGTCCCCCAGTTTTTACGGTCTCTAACAAGTTACAACTTTAAGAGTTTAAGTGCGAAGTCCTCCACAACAACTTGGGATTGTTTCTTTTTTACCGTATGCCCTATTCTGTTATCCTCTTGTTGCTCCGAACCTAACCTGTTGATTCCATTGTAAAATTACACTTGTAAATGGAACAAAAACTTGGAAATGAATTGACATCATAATGCATTCTAGGGTTTAAAACCCCTAATTTGTGCTAGGTTACTACTATATGTTTTTAGTATTATTGGGGATATTTAGGTTTATATTTAATTGGTGTTTTTAGGTGTTTTAGGGTATTTCTATTTTAGGGTTATTTTAATTTCGAATTATGTTTTCTATTTTCATTAGAATTGGTCTAGGTTTAGGTTTCCTTGTTTTCCAAGGATTGTTTTTCCTATTTAAAGAGTTGTAGGCCTTTGGCCAAGTTAGGGTTGATTGGTTAATTAAATTGTGTGTTTTGAGAAGAGTCTTCTCTTTGTGTGAGTTCTTGGATAAGAACATTGGTTGTCGAATCCCGAAAATCGTCGTAGTTCTTTGAATTCGGTTCAAAGTACATATCTTTATGCACGACTGCATCAAATTGGTAATCAGAGCAAGGTTTTGAGGCTTCTAGGTTCTCAAAAATCCTGATTTTTTGTCATCTTCATCGTCGTTTCAAGCGCCCTCGCTGCCACTGCTCTTTTCAAAGTCTTCCGCTGCTTTGTTTGAGGTATCAAAAAAAAAAAAAAAAAAAATCAAAATTTTTTTTTCCTTGGTCATATTCGTTGGTATTAGTTTAATTTAAATGGAGAATTGGTACAAGGATTGGATTCAAGATCATGCTTTTCGTTCTTTGTGTACTATTGGAGGCAAGTTGTGTTCTTTTGTGATTGACCCTAAAAAATAATGGTAATTTTATTTCAAAACTAGCGGTCGAGAAATTACAATTGGAAGTGGTTGAAAACAATTGTTTGGTTGATTTTTCCATTGGAGATATTGTTGATCGGGTGTGGTGTAATATAGTCGACACGGATGCTTGTCATCTTTTGTTGGGAAATCCATGGACATTAGAAACAGATGCTAGATTTAATGTGCAACATAATGGTTATAGTATTCTGTGGAAAAGCAAGAAATTTGTTCTTCTTTCGACTAGGCCTTGCATATCACAAGAAGAATTCGAAGCTATATGTCATGCGCGCCAGGTTTACAAAGAATCCATGGGTGAATTTTGCAAACAAGGATGTCGATATTTAAGTGATTTTTTTGATATCTTTGCCGAGAAGGAGGAGGTTACAAGAACCAAGTTTCATAGTTCAAAAACATTTGAATTGAATGAATTTTTTCCGCTCTTTGAGGAAGAATCCCCAGATGTTGTTGAAGATGTGTTTTTTAAAGAATTTGGTGTATGTGTTGATCCGATTTGGGAATCTTTTATAGCCAATTTTCAGCGACTTGTTCCTTCTTTTCATGGAAAACACTTGGAGATTTTGTGTTTCAAGTATCATTGTTTTGTTAAGTTCCTAAAATTTGATCTTTATGCAAGTAAAGTTCGTGGAAGAATTCAACTTTTTGGGCTATTGCTTCTTATGAGAGTGAGCAGATTTTTGGGAAGAATTCGAGGTAGACTCCTTGATTTACATAAGCCAAATTCGAGCTTGCAGCACCAACGTGCAACTACTACTACTTTTGGTGAATTTGAAAGATTCAAGTTCGTGGACGAACTTTTTTGAACTCGGGGAGAGCTAATGCATTCTAGGGTTTAAAACCCCTAATTTGTGCTAGGTTACTACTATATGTTTTTAGTATTATTGGGGATATTTAGGTTTATGTTGAATTGGTGTTTTTAGGTGTTTTAGGGTATTTCTATTTTAGGGTTATTTTAATTTCGAACTATGTTTTCTATTTTCATTAGAATTGGTCTAGGTTTAGGTTTCCTTGTTTTCCAAGGATTGTTTTTCCTATTTAAAGAGTTGTAGGCCTTTGGCCAAGTGGGGGGTTGATTGGTTAATTGAATTGTGTGTTTTGAGAAGAGTCTTCTCTTTGTATGAGTTCTTGGATAAGAACATTGGTCGTCGAATCCCGAAAATCGTCGTAGTTCTTTGAATTCGGTTCAAAATACATATCTTTATGCACGACTGCATCACATCACTGGGTGTTAAAATAGACTTGAGCTTTAAATAGGGTCTTTCTGTGTAGTGCATCGTTAAATTCTGTCTTCTAATGAATCTTGGTTTGCTTAACCCCATACGTTTATACTTTATATTCATGTAATTTTGATTTCCATGACAGGGACCGATGCGTACCTTCATTTGTCTCGTTTAGGAGATTCACAAGAACCCTTGCCATGAGTTCAGGGCCCGACTTGAACATACATTGGAGCTGCACCATCTACACTTGGCGAGCTATTGAATGAGGGAGGGACTCATGTCAGTAAAGAAGGCATGACAATTTCTGATTATAATTTAGTTGCTGACTCTACTCTCATTCTTTTCTATCATCTTTCTGGTTACATGATGGTATCCATTCATGTTGTTAGCATTGTAAATACCTTATAAAGGATTTTTCATTTATTTATACAAGCAGGTTCGAACTCTAGGTACCTATTGGAAGTTATCCTGTGTCAGATTTCTTGTTTAAAGTGCATTGCCATCTCCTAAGGCATTCAATTTAGGCAAAGGCTAATGTCACATCTAACCCGAATAGTGACTCCTGCAATTTCTTTCATATAGTATAGTCCAAAGTATGAAAATGATAGATGAGTTGTTCCAAACTTTCTCACAAAACAGCATGAAGCCAAGGTAGAGTTTTGGGTGTCTATCTTGTATTCTTGACCATAACATCCTTACGGAGTTTTCCAAATTCCTAGCACTGGAGTGAGTTTCTTGGCTTCCTTTCAGCACTGTAACATTTTAAAATTTGTTATTAAATACTTCATTGTATTTACTAATTATCGTTAGCGTTTCAAGTGAAGATACCTGAGCTTGATCATTTTGACATTTTGTAATGGGTCTTTACCCTTGTGTACCATGTCCATATGGTGGCGACTGGCACAGACAATAGTCATTATGTTCTTAACAAGAATGGTGGGAGCTCTAGTAATTGTATGAGAAGTTGTCCCTTCGAGTAATTGTTATGTTCCAAATTGCTTTGTTTAATTCTCACAAAAAAGAATCTTTAGAATTGACAACATACATACTGCTCCATTTTCAATGAAGTGAGAGTAGTTCCAGGCTTGGTGGTACTAGGTAGGTGCCCATACTTTTAGTTGAATCTATATTATAACCGGCACTTATAAACTTGGTAAAAAGACAAACAAGGGTCAAGATTTACACATGAGATTATAGAGATTGGGTTTTAATGAGATTATAGAGATTGGGTTTTAATGAGATTATAGAGATTGGGTTATTTAACCCATGCAATGCATGGGTGTTATTTTATATGTAAGTTTTACATGTTATAATTTGATTTTGATTTTTGCTATTGAAATTGATTGAAAGTAGAATTTTATTACGTATATGTATATTTATTTTTTAAGTCCTCCATAAAATTATTGTTGTCCTGATTTAAAGGTTTTATTTTAAAGTTTTAAATCAAATTAATTTAAATTGTATTCTCATTTTTTGTGTAGTCATCGAAGATATAATGTGAAATAATAATAATAGTAAATTACTATTATTTTATAATATTTTTTGAGGATTTATTTACTGTATTTGTTTATGTATATAATTTTCTTAACAATTTAAATAATATAAATTGACGTTTTTAATTTAGAGTGTAAATTATATCTCCAAGCTCACAATCCATATTCTTGACATTATTTTGCTTATGTTACTATATTTTTATTTTTTTAACAAAAGATTTAATTTTAACTTTTGGCAAAATACCAATATTTTGGATAAGATGTTCAATTGATTTGGTTTGTATACATATTGATTTAACCAAGTTATAGTGTTTACTTCTTTTGATTTTTGAATATATTTTGGATAAATTTTAGTTATGTGATTTTAATAAATAATCTTTTAATTTTGGTTTAACAAAATTCTCTTCAATTGAAGCATTAATTTTTTCATATGGATCAACTTTTGATATTTACAAATTAGTGTTTATCTTATATTGGTTAACTTTAAATATTTAATTTGGAGTGAAATTACTTAAATAGACTTACTAATTAACTATTGAGTAAAAGTTCTAAAATGACCTTTCAATTCTAAATTTTAATCAAATTCTCTTCAAAAGCATCAATTTATTTATAATTTGGAGAGAAAATATTTGCTTAACGGCATGCCTAACTTTAATAGAGAGTATAGATTCTATCATACAACTCTATCTGTCTCATACGTCTCTTCATGTTATCGATCAGTTCTAGCTTATCATCAAACCTCTATCACCTCTCTACTCTCATATTTTCATCAAGGAACACTTTGTTTTTTCTCTCTTTTTCAACAAAGAAAAATTTGGAATTCAAGTTTTTTTGTGTTTAATTTAATTTTTATTTTCAGTATCTTTAGCCAAAGTCAATTATACAAGTAATACATACAACCCATCTTTAAACCTGGACTATATGAGCTTTATACAATTAATTATTATTTCTATTTTTAATTTGATATTTGACTAACGATTCTATTAGTGATTTCAACCTAATACTATCGTTGTTGCTTTCATGTCAATGCTTCAAATTTTATTTATAAGTGAATAGTTTTAATTTCATCTATACATTTTCAGAAAAATCAAAATTTTCGCAAACAACAAATTTTGTTTTATGGATATTGATGCAGAACAGTGCTGACGTCATCACCAGCAAGGATGACATCATCGTCAGAAATTTATTTATTTTTATTTTCTTTTTATCTTATTATTTTATTTAGTAATTTCTAATTTAGAGTCTAGAAGTTCTAAGATAGTTGGTTTACTACTAAGTTGATATTAGTAATACAATTCAAAGTAGGATTTGTATTTTGATTTCTTTGTTTAGGAAGTCCTAGTGCTAGTTGGTCCTAGTCTTTAGTCTATATAAAGAGTCATGCTTTGTAGAACCAATTCAATTATTCAATCAATACAATTAAGATTTGTCTCTACAATTTAGTTTTTTCTAGTTTTATATTAGTTCTTCCTTGTTTCAAGGCAAACCTCCCCTTGGGTTATTCAAGGTTTGATTTTTAATCGCTTCCGCTACGTCAATTGGTATCAAGAGCTTCGTTCCGATCCTACAATGGTTAATGACGGAGATTCTTCACCCCGCTCCCAAGTCGGTAATCTTGGAGATTATGTGACGAAGGTTGAATTCAATTCGGCTATTAATCGTCTCACCGCTTCAATCGATAATCTTACTCTTCGATTTGATAACTTGGAAGGTAAGCAATCTATTGTTGATGCTCCCACCCTCCCACCCTCTACTATGACCAATATATCTCAACCACCCCAATTTTCCACCACCACCACAACTTTACCACAAGGTTCCAATATTGACTTCACATCTCTCCTTATTCATGGTTGCCCCCAAACACCACAAAACCTATTTTCACATCCCTACCCATACAAACAACCCTATAATAACTCCCAACCATCTCAACTCTCCAATACTCCACAAGTTCGCACCACTTATACGACTATTGCTTCTCCATCTCAATCTCGCTACGAACTCCTACATTCAACCAACAATGTCCCACCCACTACACAAAATTTTCAACCACCCCCCAATCTTCCTATTAATCGTTTTCAACAAACTTATCACCGTCGCGCCCCTCGAGCACCAAATTCTTATCTTGATGATCATGATAGTGATGATGATGCTGAAAATTACTATCAACAAGCATGCCCTCAACCTCAACCTCAACAACACCACAACAATAATTTTCGTACTCAATCTGACCAGTTTCGTATGAAAATTGATCTCCCTACTTTTACTGGTAATATGCATATTGAGGAGACTCTTGATTGGATTCATGAAGTTGAGAATTTCTTTGAGTACATGGATACTCCTGAACATGCACAAGTTAAGCTTGTGGCATATAAACTCAAACAAGGTGCTTCTGCTTGGTGGGAACAACTCAAGGCTCATCGTCGAAAGAATAATAAGCGGGATATTGTTTCTTGGGCACGTATGAAAACTTTGATTATGGAGCGTTTCTTGCCTAAGGATTATGAGCAAATTTTATACAACCAACTGCTATCGTGTCGCCAAGGATCTCGTAGTGTTGATGACTATGCTGCTGAGTTTCATCGCTTGGTATCTCGAAATAACATCGTGGAAAGTGAAGATCAATTAGTTACTCGTTTTCGTAATGGTTTGAATAGGAATATCGTGGAGAAGATTTTTCACTCAATTCCTACCTTGGCCGATGCAATTCAAATCGCACTCAACATTGAGCAACATAATGGTTTCCGCTCGAATTCTAGTAAGTCATACTCTTCTCCATCATCTTCTTCTTATCCAAATCGTCGCAACAACTACAACCCTTCACCATCATCTACTGCACACCACAATAATCAAAATTCTCCAAACACTAACTATTCACCCAACACTCCTACAAACAATCAAGCCACACTTGCTTCCAACAATGATCAACCTCCACCTACCAAAGCTCCACAAACCACCCAACCAAGCAAAACCAATCCATATGCTTACCCTACCATGCCCAATTGTTACCGTTGCGGCCAACCTGGACATAAGCAACATGAATGTCCAAAACGAGACAAGTCTAGAGTTAACTTTATTGATCATGATGAAAACGATTGCGATGATGACTATGATGAAGATTACTATGATAAATGTGAACCTAGTAATGAGATTCAATATGAAGTGGATGCTCCATTCCTGGGTGTTATTCGAAGGCTTCTCTATGCTCCTTCTCAACCGGTGAATTCTGAACGAAAAAGGATCTTTCAGACTCGTTGTCAAGTTAAGGATAAGGCTGTTAATTTGATTATTGATGGTGGTTCCCATGATAATTTTGTTTCTACTTATATGGTGACTAGGTTGGATCTACCAGTAACTCCACATCCTAAGCCTTATTCCGTTGGTTGGGTTAAGGATGGTCACTCACTCATGGTGACTACTCAATGTCGTGTTCCATTTTCTCTTGGTAAGTATCATGATGAGGTTCGTTGTGATGTTCTTGATATGGATGCTAGCCATTTGTTACTTGGTCGACCTTGGCAATGGGATCGTCGTGCTATGTATGATTGTTATGCCAATACATTTACCTTTAAGAAAGATGGTGAAAAACATACTTTGGGATCTATGCGTCCAAGACCTGTTCATGAAGTTTCTAAAGTCGAAGAGCGAACTTGTTTGATTTCTAAGGACCATGAAGAGGATTTCAAAAAGACTGACACAATCTATGCTCTTGTACTTAAGGAAGAAAAGAGAAAAGAATCAAAAATTCCCATGGTTGTCCAACCTTTATTGGATGAATTCAAAACTATCATACCCACCGATCTACCTTCATCATTGCCTCCAATGCGTGATATTCAACATCATATTGATTTGATGCCTGGTGCAAGTCTTCCCAATCTTCCCCACTATCGTATGGCACCTAAAGAACATGAAGAGCTTCGACGCCAAGTTAATGATTTACTCGAGAAAGGCCTCATTCGCCCTAGTATGAGTCCTTGTGCAGTTCCTGCTTTGCTTGTGCCAAAGAAAGATGGTTCTTGGCGTATGTGTGTTGATAGTCGTGCAATCAACCAAATTACCATTCGCTACAGGTTTCCTATTCCTCGCTTGGATGATATGCTTGATATGCTTATTGGTTCTAAAGTGTTCTCGAAGATTGATTTAAAGAGTGGTTATCATCAAATCCGCATACAACCAGGAGATGAATGGAAAACTGCTTTCAAGACAAAGGATGGTCTTTATGAATGGATGGTAATGCCTTTTGGTTTGTCAAATGCCCCAAGTACATTTATGCGTTTGATGACTAAAGTGTTGCAGCCTCTCATTGGAAAGTTCGTTGTCGTATATTTTGATGACATATTAATTTATAGTCAGAATGAGCAACAACACATGTGTCATCTTTGGGAAGTCTTCAAGGTTCTCTATGATAATTCGCTTCTCATCAACATCAAGAAGTGTGATTTCATGACAGACCGCATTCTTTTTCTTGGCTACATTGTAAGTGCTTCAGGTATACATGTTGATGAAGACATGGCCTACACCTCGTACAATTCATGATGTTCGTTCTTTCCATGGTTTGGCTCCTTTTTACCGACGTTTTGTCAAGAACTTCAGCTCTATTGCAGCTCCTTTGACACATTGTATGCGAGGTACTAAATTTGAATGGACTGAAGAAGCCGACAAAAGTTTTAACTTACTTAAAGACAAGCTTTCTACAGCCCCGGTTCTCGCTCTACCTGATTTTTCCAGGATTTTTGAAGTAGATTGTGATGCTTCCATCATGGGTAATTTGGAGTGAAATTACTTAAATAGACTTACTAATTAACTATTGAGTAAAAGTTCTAAAATGACCTTTCAATTCTAAATTTTAATCAAATTCTCTCCAAAAGCATCAATTTATTTATAATTTGGAGAGAAAATATTTGCTTAACGGCATGCCTAACTTTAATAGAGAGTATAGATTCTATCATACAACTCTATCTGTCTCATACGTCTCTTCATGTTATCGATCAGTTCTAGCTTATCATCAAACCTCTATCACCTCTCTACTCTCATATTTTCATCAATGAACACTTTGTTTTTTCTCTCTTTTTCAACAAAGAAAAATTTGGAATTCAAGTTTTTTTGTGTTTAATTTAATTTTTATTTTCAGTATCTATAGCTAAAGTCAATTATACAAGTAATACATACAACCCATCTTTAAACCTGGACTATATGAGCTTTATACAATTAATTATTATTTCTATTTTTAATTTGATATTTGACTAACGATTCTATTAGTGATTTCAACCTAATACTATCGTTGTTGCTTTCATGTCAATGCTTCAAATTTTATTTATAAGTGAATAGTTTTAATTTCATCTATACATTTTCAGAAAAATCAAAATTTTCGCAAACAACAAATTTTGTTTTATGGATATTGATGCAGAACAGTGCTGACGTCATTGCTGACGTCATCACCAGCAAGGATGACATCATCGTCAGAAATTTATTTATTTTTATTTTCTTTTTATCTTATTATTTTATTTAGTAATTTCTAATTTAGAGTCTAGAAGTTCTAGAATAGTTGGTTTACTACTAAGTTGATATTAGTAATACAATTCAAAGTAGGATTTGTATTTTGATTTCTTTGTTTAGGAAGTCCTAGTGCTAGTTGGTCCTAGTCTTTAGTCTATATAAAGAGTCATGCTTTGTAGAACCAATTCAATTATTCAATCAATACAATTAAGATTTGTCTCTACAATTTAGTTTTCTCTAGTTTTATATTAGTTCTTCCTTGTTTCAAGGCAAACCTCCCCTTGGGTTATTCAAGGTTTGATTTTTAATCGCTTCCGCTACGTCAGATATAATGGTGTGTTGAGGTGATAGCAAAGACTATCACTAATGTAAGTACTTACTTTTCAACAATATTTTTTGTGTTGAATTGTTGGAAATTCAAGGGCCAAACTATTGTGGAACTGGATGTTTCCATCGAAGAAAAGCTACTATGGATTATCACCTAACAAAGCCATGTTTAAATTTTAAAAACATGTCTTCACCAATGGTAAATGTTGATTGATTACTTAGATATATTTTTTCTTTATATACAATTGGTTGAATGAATGTCGTAACTTCTTTGTTACAGCCACACAAAATCAGGAAGTAATAAAACCGATATTTAAGAATTCAAAGGAGCTTATGAGATCAGCAGAACAACTATTCTGAATGATAAATGAACCATCAGATTCACCAAACAATCTTTCAAACTCTTTGAAAGCGGCCTTACAAATTTCTGACTATAGCTATGAATCTAATAAACAATAAAGCACAAAGGTCAGCCAGTTCATTTTTGCCCATAATATAAATAGTCTTTCACAACCTCTAGAAAGTTTTATCACAATATGATTAATTGAATACTTCAGTACCACAGGTTGATTGGGTTTACATGCAAAGACGTTCTTATAGGATAAAGAATTCATGCAAAGGGTTGGTTGACAAATTTTTGCACGCCAGACACATTTCCATTCTTAGGTTGTGCGATGTCTGCAAGGCCTATCATTAATATTCAAACTGGTCTTCTGGAAAAAAATTCATCAGAAAATAAACAATTTTCGTCACCGTGTTTGGTGATCTGTGGTTCAGGCAATGTTTGGTTACACTTAAATTTGTATGTTGGGCCTTGGATACATTCATGAATTAATCTACTGCATCTTACCACCCCATTTTATCCCCCACAACACATAATTCTTGCACAAAGTTATTAATTGTGCATGATAACTTCTATTGAACTGATTTTAGGGCAAATATGTGTACATTTTAGCTAACTGAGATTGATTTTGAATTTAGTCTACAAATTTTACTTTGATGTTTATACAATTTAATCAAAGAACACCTCTATTTTACCATCACTTTACTATAAGTCCCAGAATTACCGGTCATTTGGCTTGAATACTATCATTTTGTTCCTTAATTAAACATTATATTTCAGCGTATGTAGCAAGGGGTGGGTGGTACTGACGTACTGTCAACGAAATCCAAGGAATTGTGTGGCATTGTTCTGAAAGTTCATAGGATCAGAAAATATACCGGTTTAAGGGATGCATACTAAATTATGACAGAATGATTGTATCCTTCAAGATGATTGGGTGGTAAAAGTATATTCTACAGATAGATCTGATATAGAAATAATACTGTAGAGCAAATTGTGTTGTAGGGAATAACGAATGATTGGACGGGCAAGACATAAACAGTTTACTGAAGTTGGTTTATGATTGTTATTTTCCTTTGTATTTTGCAGTCATTGGGTCATACCTGATGGCGCGTCAGTCATGCTGACCAAGAACTACATCATGCTTTGATGAGATTAATGTTATACGTACCATCAGTGTAAAGTTGAGACTGGTGACAATTATAGATAGGTGCTTCTGAGTTTGTAGATATATGTTTATGCTCCTTAATATAAGTGATAGTAAACATCTTTAGCATAAAATTTGTAAGAGTAAAGTTAAATCTGTGCTTCATGGGCTTATGCTACAATAGTATTATGATGATTCAGAAGAAGCTTAAAAGTAGACAAAATAGCAGTCTAAGACTGTATGTGTTGAATGCATACATGTACAACAATAGATAAAGCAAGAGAATAACCTAACCGAGCAACCAAAGCAAGTATGTACTAAATATCTCACCCGTAGTGAAAATTATGATGGAGATTTGGAATAACATAAACATGGCATTAGAACCTTGAGTTCAACTTCGTCAGAATGACGAATACCAATTTTAATTTTGTTGTGCAATGTGAAGATAGTTTATGGGAAACTCAATCATTTCAGTTAGGCTTCTAGCTATAGTTTAGAAAATTACAAAAGGTGGGACTGAAAAATATACAAGGAATTCAACAGGATGGCTGACACCTTGCAAAGAATGATATCCATGAACCTCTTCTTATTCGAACTTTTAGATCATTAAACCACGATATGAGGACTATTCTATCGTACAATGTGATGAGGATTGTTTGACCAAGTTGATCAACCTTCATATATAGAATATGACATGAGGACTATTCTATCAAACAGTTGTACAAGCCAAACTTGGAGGCATATTTTCCAGATTTTCCAAAGAAGATAACACCTACACATTCCTTCATTAATCATGGCATAGGAAATAACCTTCACAATGCATCTAGGAAATGGAATGACTATGCAAACATCACAATAAGACGTTGCAAATGGTGTAAAGATAGGTTCATCATCAAAAGAAGGTGATCCACATATATCCTATGCTACAGTTTAGGGTCAAATGCTCAACTCAGGGATTTTCTTGACAAAAAATGAAGTCTAAAAATGGTCTAACAACTATTTTCAAGAAATAATGGAATATGTGAAACTAATAGAAAAGATTGTGCAGCTGCAATTGAAAATATCAATTCAGAAGACAGAAGTCACGAAGATGAAGCTATGGAAATTTAATATATTCTTTATTTTATCTCTGTTAAATTTATTTCTGTCTACAACAAATAATAGTATAGGATTTATTTTTTAGTAACAAAAAGGTTTAGTTATCTCTATGATTCACATATAGAGGACTTTACAAATTATATTAGAGCAATCACAATTTTTTGGCGTTTATTATCATTGAGTTACTCAATACAGGTATAAAAATAAATTCAAATTAACTATTTTAATCAATTTAACTATCAATTGTCGATTTTAATCATTTAAATTTTAGATTTGTGTCCAGATATAAAAATTAGTAATTTAAAATTTTAGATTTGTGTCCGGGACGGGTCATACCTAGTTGTTAATAAAATGCTGATATCAAATTAATATATGCATAAACATGCATTTCATAATACTCCTTCATAGGAGTATATAGTTACAACACCATCAGGATTCAGGCATCATCACAAAAAAATAAATGATCAGTTTTCAAAGTAGCATATAACACAAATTTCAACCACATTGCACAAATTGTCAAGGCTTGGAAACTGAATATTTTTATTCAAACACATTGCACAAATATACTTTTCTCTCTAATTAATTAATCTCTAATGTGGATTGTGGAGTAATTAAATCCAGGTTGGCAGTATGCTATGCCAGTCAGTGTTTCTTGAAATGGGGTAGCCATTTTAGCCAAACAAAGGTGTAGTAGTTTCGTTAATAGGGGTAAATTTGTAAGAAACGCCCAATGGGCAATCACATGAAACGAAAGAAACGCCTGCAACAAGCAACAATGTTGGTGTGATGTGTGAGTAAGTGAAACGGTGGGTTTTTCATTTTTGCTTGCTTCTTCAATCTTCATTGATTGATTAATTGATTGAATAGAATATATATGGATAGATAGAGAGAAGAAGAAGAAGAAGAAGAAGAAGGAAAATGGAATCAGGGATATATAGAAAGGCTAAAATATCAGTATGGTGGGACATGGATAAATGTAGGGTACCACTATCACTACCTGATGAAGATGTTAGTTTTGATGTTAATACCATTATTCATAACATCACTTCTTCTCTTCTCAATAACGATTATGGTGGACCTATTACCATCTTTGCTTATGGTGATATTCAACAAATCCCCATGTCTGTTCAACAAGCTCTTTCTAATTCTACTACTTCTATCACACTTAATCATGTCTCTTCATCCTTAACTCAAGGTATACAACATTTCTACCTTTAATCTTCTTCTTTTTAGACCAAAAGCTTATTAAACCCAACAAAATCTCTCTTCACTCTTTTGTTGTGGCCTCATAACATTCATCAATTTTTATTTTTTGGGGTTTTAATGTTTTAACATCTTAGTATGTACTACTATTAAAATAATTACTCCCACTACAGTATGATAAGGATAGGCATTTGAGTATTTAATTATATGTATGTCAATAGATTTCTGCTCTGCAATTTATTAATATATGTCATATGATAAATTGCACAAGGGAATTTCACCTCATTTCATATCTACTTTTTGGTGGGGATTCTTCATGAAAAAGGGAGGAAAGAGCATGTTTAAACCCTTCCATGGATAATATATTTGGAATTATTGGACTACTTACAAGGGAATAGGGAGAGTTTTAGGGTAGAACTCTGTGTGGAAATATTTTTGCGTGGTAGATTTTCACATTAAAGGGGGATTCGGGTGAAATATACTTTGCAATGGAAGACACATTGTGACCATGCCACATTGCCCCTTCATAACTTTAATGATATCAAATTGTATTTCTCAAGGAGGTTAGGTGTTTAGGTTACATAAACATAGAGTCTGTGAGAAAGATTCGTCATTGTTGCAAAAGCCTGTCCTTTTGGTGTGACTGGAACCATTTATCGTGTTTTAGTCCTTGTAGTTATTTATGGAATAGACTAGAAAATCCTGAATTTTTGTTGTGTCAACAAACATGCTCTATTGGAACAAAGAATATGTCAATATGTTAACCTTGTTCTCTTAGTAATTTTGATTAACACTTGTGAACATGTTCTTGTCCATCCAAAAATTCTAGCAGAATGCTTGGGGAATGGGTTTTCATAAAGGTTATCCATGCAATGAAAGAGGCAAAGACTTCCAAGTTTCAGGCCTTCTGCCCTGTCTTTTGATCTGGTGATCCCTGCTGTGATAGGCTTTTCATATAAGAAACCTGCCTGAAGTTGGTCTACTAAGCACTCTAGTTGCCTGCCAGTTAAACAAATGATAGACGGCAGTTCCAAAACAAGAAGTAACACACCTAATGGTAGTTATTTTTTTGCCATGTGTTTTCCCTAGTGGCAATTTGACTAAAAGTAGCTCACCTTAGGAAGAAAGAGAAAGTTGAGGCTATTATACACAATGCCTGGTTGCTGGAGTCCCTTCTCTCCAAACTGGGTCACAGGCAATCTATTTCACTCAATTGGTTCATAGAAAGGGTATATTGATAGTTTGGATCAGCTATGCCATTACTGAACAGATCATCTCTTAATGCTTTTAAATGGCTTAGGTTCCAAGGATGTCTTCCTCACAACACAATGATGTTTCATAGGTGCCTATAATTCCGAACCCCCTCTCCCTTTTACCTGTGTAATAATTCCTGTAGATCCTAAGATTTACTTGATGCTGAAACATTTCTTTTTGAGATGTTTGGTAGTTTGGTGATGTAGGAATAAAGCCATTAGTATTTTCATGAAAGTCACTTTATTTACTGATGCTGTCTATGGTAAAAACATGTTTTGCACAAAAATGCTAGTAGCATTTGTCCTACATCAGTTGATGTCTTTTGCAGTTGGCGATGGCGATGAAACATGAGATTTAGACTTTTCAAGAATGGCGAGTCTACTGTCACTAAATAGCCACTTCATACAATTGGTACACAGTTAATGACATGATGTGCTTATTGTCAATCACACAAGGGTTATACTATCCAGTGTGCAAAGTTAACTATTATTAGATATTTCACCATATTTTCCAGTAAATTTGATACTTGTGGTAGTTAGTAGTTTTTTTTTTGATTGCCAAGCAGGGTTGAGGGAACCCTTACCCCTTTAAATTATGTTTTTTTTTTGATTGCCAAGCAGGGTTGAGGGAACCCTTACCCCTTTAAATTACGTGTGGAAACTTATATCAACAATCAGCTGTTGACGTGTTTCGAACCCACAACCTCTCAACTTTGTGAGAGGGGTGCTACCATTGAGCCACAGGCTCATTCACGTGGTAGTTAGTAGTTACATGAGAGTAACATGAATGTTTTAGTTATATGATAGTAAATTTGTTACTGACATATATGAGGATTATCATGACTACATTTTAGTTACATGTTAGTAAATCGTTAAGTTTATATTGATATATGAGGATTATCAGATACTAAAAAGTGTAAGTTGGCCCACCTAGTTAGTAAATTGTTGGAGAAAGAATCCCAATATTAGTCCTTTATAATAGCTTTCCTCAATAATTTGATGTTCAGAACTTATCTGGCTTAACTTAACTCATTTCTACATAATCTTATCAGGTGCTAGTATAAATAAGATTCTGGTGGATATGTTATTTTGGGCCGTGGACAATCCTGCCCCCGCAAATTATTTATTGATATCTGGGGACTCTGAATTTTCATATGCTCTTCATCAATTGCGAATGAGAAGATATAACATTCTTTTAGCACAACCACAAAGTGCATCTGCGGCTCTTGTTGCTGCGGCAAAGAGTGTATGGCTTTGGACCAGTATTCTAGCAGGAGGGCCTTCGTTGAGTAGCCGTGAGCTATCCCAATTTTGTTATTTTAACAAAATAGCTGTTTGCAACATGTCAAAAGCCTCAGTTTCTGAATCAGAGCAGATAAGTCAGTCTGTTGCGATCCATCCCGAGAGCTCCCATTTAAGAAATCACAAGATCTATGGTAATGGAGATGGTATTCGAAGTCAGAGCAATGCGAGTACTGACCAACTTTGTTCTCAAACACCGATAAAACATTATATTGCTCCCCATGATTTCTTTACATCTAGTAAGCGTGGCATTTCCTCAAGTGGGTCTGTTTGCAATCCCAATTCTTCTCTGAAAGAGAAAAATGGCTTAGAGGTGGGGAGCGTTCAAAGCAACCTTCCTGTCCAACCTAATTTTGCACCTGATAGTTTTTTCCGGAGAGCGTCTCCTACTCATGATCTTGATGCAATGCCTTCCATACCAAATGGACCTACTACCATCTCACATACTCGCACAAACATAATCAGTATTGGGCATACAGAAAATACAGACCATCCCTCTTTCAATAAAACAAATGGAGTGTTGAAACAAAACTCCAGTTTGGACACGCTGGCTATTGAAAACTTTGATCAATATCATCACTATGGTTCAGAGATTCCGCATGAAACGACTGATCCTTTTTGCACTAGTGGTGTTTGGGGAACTCCAGGATGTCCTGAACCTTCTGAGTATGTCAAAGGTCTTATAGGTATTGTCCTACTTGCTTTGCACACACTAAAAAGTGAAAAGATAACTCCAACTGAAGCAAACATAACTGATTGCATCCGGTATGGAGATCTTATGTATCGGAATACTGATGTTCGTAATGCTTTGAAGTATGGTATAGAGCATCAGATGATAGTGAGGCATGGTGTGGGTGCACTGGAAATTTTTCTTGGTAAGAATTGGCGAATATGGAATTGTGTGAATCCCATGGGTGGTAATCCCAATCAGTACTCAAAAGGAATGTGGGATGAAGTACGGAACTTTCTTGCTTCCCATGATGGACAGTTCAAACTGATGGCTTCTGAGTCCAGGTAACCCTTTTATCATGATCTTTTTTTTTTCTTTTTCTTTTTGCTGACTGTTTTTCTCCTTATCCTTGTGACTGATTGAACTTGGTACCATATATCTATTGGGCAGGTATGAAGCAGCAATGGTTTTAAAGAACTTATGCCTGAGCTTTTTCAGTTTAGGTGATGTAATCCAGATTTTGAATATCATAATAAACATCAAAAAGTGGATCGTAGTCCATCCATCAGGCTGGCAGCCAATTAGTATTCCGATTGCAGAGATTACTACAGATGGTTCTGATACTGTTAGCATTTGATTCTTTAGCAATTTATGGTCGAGTAAGAGGCCATATGATAGCTATAGTGACATTACAGTACATACAAACACTACGACAGTTAATTCTATCCTGGAAGAAGAGATGGTGCTCCTTTGGAATTATGAGTAGTAGTCTTGATAGTGGCTGGCTTTAAATGAGGAACCATGTCAGTAGGTTTCGATTTTTGTTTGCTTTTGCATTGTCAGTCCAATGGAATGAAGAAAAAGTGATTATTGAAATGAGGAAACACACTGAGAGCACATCTATCTTAGATTTTAAATTGACAGTCTTATACATTTCCTTGCACCTATCATTTAATTTTTGCTATGGTAAATTGTTCTTGGATTATGAATTGGTGTCTTCAGTTTTCCATTTAGATTGTGTATATACTTGCTAAACATTGATGATGTTTTACTAGTCGAGCATATTCTGTTGTAGAGCAGTTGTGTGGAAGATCAATGGTTGAGCTTCTGAACTAAGTGCAAGTACAAGATATCGACATTTCTGAGGCATGCTATTTATACTAAAACTAAAACATAATCTGAATTAAAGATGGTTGTATTTTGCTATAATGAAATAGTAACCCTACTTTTAACTGGCTGTGTTGCTAACAATATTCATTTCCAACTGTTGATCTGATATTAACCAAAATATGGATTTGGCATTTGTGCTTTGGGAGCAAAATTTTGCGAATATAAAGCTTTTTTCTCCATACTTTACCTTACGTCTGTCTACTTCCAGCAAGTCTGCTCTCCATGTAGGAAAGAGCTCTGCTCCCCTCTGGAGGAATAACAGGGAGCCTCATAGTTCAGTACTGTGCTACTTTCTTTGCTGTTTGATGATATAAAGTTTGCCTTGATGGATGGCTCCCCCAGAAATAAGTGAAAATTATTCCTATGTTTTATGTTTCAAAAATATTACAATTTATGACTACCATATTTTTGTGATGAAACAAAATACAAGACAAATTCACAATTGGGATCCATTTGGAGTTGTAAAGGCTCAGGTAACAGTGATAGTTGCAGGGTCAGCTATAGTTGCTGTCAACTAGTACGAGACAGACTGGAATCCACACCATTGAATATGCATTATTTCAGTTACCAAAAAAAAAAAAAAAAAAGAATATGTATTATTTCTGTCACTTTAGCACTTGATGATTTCACGGAGTGTGCAATCTCTAGGGTGAACCTGAAGACGCGCTGAACTTATTGCAGTAGGACTAACCCAAGCTCTTCTGCCAAAATGAAAAATAAGGAAGAATGGGACTGAAACAACAGACTTGATTACAAAGACCATTTTCTTTGATAAATTAAGGAATTACACAATAAATTACCGGTACCTGTGCTCACACAACTTAAAGAGCACGATTCTTATAGATTCTTACACAGGTGTTCTTTGAATCCATGCCCTACTTTTGTGTGAGATTTGAGGATGTAATCAACTAATCAGTCAAATCCTCGAGAAAATCTATATTGTCATCGTCATCTGTTGCTTGATGAACCTCCAAAGCGGCCGCATCTTCTAGTGTCAGCATTTCCACAAGCCCCTTTCTCACATCTGGATTTCCCATTTCATTTTCATAAACATAATGTTCCTCTGTCTCAGGTTGCTCCATCTCATCATCAAAAATCTACATAATATGATTATGATTTAAGTTTTCATCAATGATCGTATTTAATGTTTATGAGTAAAATGTAAACCTAGGGAAACAATAGAGTAATTTGGAAAGTACCTCATCTTCCTGCAGGGCTTGTTTCTCTGTCTCCACTGTCCAGTCATCGAGTACGCTTTCAAATAGGATACAGTCAAGGGTGGTAGAGTTGTCTGCCTTTCTAATCACTTGGCGCTCCTTAAGACGCAGGTTGTAATGAACATACATAAGGTCATTCAGTCTTTTTTGAGCTAGATGATTGTGTTTTTTGCTATGTATCTGGTCATATGTACTCCAGTTATGGTCACAGCCATAGGCTGAGCAGGTTTGACTTAATACACGAATTGCTATCCTTTGTAGCTCTAGACAATTTATTCCATGCTGCTGCCACCAAGCAGCTACAGAAAGAAAGAATGAATTACACAACATGTATCATCTTGTTCAAGCATGCAAGACATCTTATCAATGAACTTAAGACCAGTGATAGATAAATAGATCTCATGGTTTTCTGAAATAATCACCTGGGTCAAGCTCTGTTCTTGTACTCACTGCCAACTCAGTCCCGAAATCAGCTTTTGCTAATCTAAAATCAGTTATCTGAAAGAGTAACATAAAGCATTTGGACCAGATCACATGTTCAATCTTGATGAAATGATAGGTATTTCATAAACACTGTAGAAATCACTAATATGGTGATACCTGCATAGATGCAGAGATACGTCTTCCACTATCCGGTTCTAGTCGAACAATACATTCGTTATTTCCACGAGTAGCCTCAATATGCTAAAATTTGTAGGTAATTAGCTAATTAAAATTCAAACTCACATAAACATAACTGATATTACTGACTGTCAATACTATTTTCCGTACCTCTACAAAATCAGGCCGATAACGATAAGATGGGTTGAGGAAGTATGCTGCCATGTACAAAGGATGGTGAAACGAACTCCAGTGATTGTCTATGACACTCCAGAATGGTCCATATTTTCTCACGTCATCACCATGAATGGCTTTGATTGCAAGCTTAGCTCTATACATGTCATTATAAATGGATGCCATCGACAAGCTTCCATCACTATCCATCTTTAGAAGCACTTGCAGTACTGGATCCACCGATTTTCTCACATATTGCACCTTCTTCCAAAATGTTGAATTTAAGACAATATTCTCGACTTCCTTACCCTCGTCCAATTTGGCAAACCGGGATGAAAACCATTTGTTCGATTCAAACATTCTTTTAAGATCATTCCTGTGATTCAACAAGCTCTCTAAAGTAACAAAACTAGTCGCAAACCTTGTCACAGATGGACAGATAACTTCCCTACCGCCAGTAAATTCTTTTTTCATAAGATTCAACAACCAGATACGGTTATAAATGAACTTCGTAATCTTTTTCCCTTTGTCCATGCACTCTCCCACCCATTTTATCTTCTGAAAATCTTCAAGAATCCGGTCTATATTGTAAACCGCACATGGTGTCCAGAATAAAGTTCTTCTCTTCTCCTCGAGCATCTTCCCAGCAGCCTTGTAAGCAGCAGTATTCTCAGTGATCACCTATGAAGAAGTTCAGGAAATCAGAGTCCAAGATAGCCAAGAGCAATGAAGAAGTAGAGATTAGAGAACGACAACTACTTGATGAAGAAAAGAAAAGAATAGTTGAATACCTGCACCACATTTTCCTCACCCATCTCCTCCACCACTTTGTCGAACAACTTAAATAGACTTGAAGGGTCCTCAACTATGTCTGTCACATCGACTGAAGAAACAAAATACATGCCACGTGGGCAAGACACCAAAAAATTGATCAAAGTCTTTCCTTGCGCATCTTTCCAACTGTCAGCCATGATTGTACAACCAGTAATCATCCAAGAGGCCTTAATTTCCACAAGATATTGTTTGATGGTTGTAATTTCATCCTGGAGAAATTGACCACATATCAGTGGGCTATAAATGCCTTTCAACCCTTGTCCATACTGACTAACTAACTCCAACATCCGGTAGAAGTACGGTGAGCTGGCTACATTTAGTGGAACTGCAGCATGATAAAAAAATTTGCAGATTGCAGACATCACTTCCTTCTGAGTTCTTCTATCCGATACCGTCTTTACTGGCTTGTAGAAAGCCGGAGTATGAATCTTCGGCGTCTTCATGGTCGTATAGTCCAGCTTTGGTCTTTTCAATTGCAGTTCAGCACCACTACATGGTGACCTGCCCCTGGATCTCTTCCTTGTATCTTTGGCAAAGCTTTTATCACAGATCAAAATTTTTTCCTTATTTCTGAAATATATAGGATCTTCCTCCTGCTCCTCCTCTTCATCATTATCAGAATGCAAGGTGAAAGTTGGTACATCTTTAGCATCAGGTCTCCGATTTCTTCTGCCAGTACGGTGCCACTTCATATTTTCCTTTATTTTAATATATACTTCCTCAGGAGCGTTCTTACAAGATGCAACTTCACCAGGGATGCGAGCCAAATGTTGTTTAAACCTGTTTATACCTCCACTGACTATTTTTTCGCAATAATTGCACTTAACCTTCTTTTTCCTTTCATCTTGAGCAACACCATGCTCCCATCCAGGGTCTACGTAACCTAAAGATCGAAGAGGAGCTAAATTTACAACCATATTTTTATCATCCAGCACATGCTTTCCTTTGCTACCATAGTCAATAGACTCGTCTTCAACTTCGTCATAGTCACTAGAGTGCAGATACAAAGACGCCATAACATCTCTAGATTGTCTATGTTTCTTAGTAGACTGACATCCTTTCAAGTTTTCTTTCATTCTCAGATAAACTTCCTCTGGGGCATTGTTGCAATGTGTAACCTGGCCCGATATTCTAGCTAAATGTTGCTTGAATCTGAATATTCCACCACTAACTATTTTGCCACAATAATTGCATTTCACCTTCCTTTTTCTATCATCTTGAGCACTACCATGCTCCCATCCTGGGTCAACAGATCCTGACGAGCGAAGTGGGGCCATCTTTTCAACCATTCAACAAATTGTACAGCAGTAGCGCCTGAATTTTTTTGAACTGTTGCATTGTTGTTTAAAAAAATGTGAAGCAAAGAAAGTTGAAGAATAAAAAGAGACATATTTAAAATGCAGAAAGAGTTGTAAAATCAAATGCTTTTCTCCTGAAGGGAGCAACAGAATTTTCTATCCCGCACGAAACATTAAAATTATATACTGTATGAATAATTATGTGTAATTCATAGGATTTTGATGGTTGTGACAGTTATTCTGTATAAGTGAAGGGATGAAAAGCTCAATCTTAAAAAATATAAAGGAAAATTGTAGTGGTTGGAAAATTTCATTTGATAAAGAAGACTCAAATATCCTTAATTTTGACTGCTATGTAATCAACTTGAATAAAAAAATGCATAGGGAAGTAGCAACACATGTACTCATTCGTTTTGATAAGCACTGCCACTATATATATATTCCCATTTCATACATTGATCATGGAACGGCAGTTGGACTAGCTCATTTAATCGATAAACATGCGAATATTAAAGCTATCATCAGGAGTAATAGGGATAATATAATGAACAATGTAGCCTCATTGAGTTGTTTGTCTGAATGCTTTGATTATATGAGTTATGAATGATCACTATGTATATGACTTTGAATTTGAGTTGGCATTCATTCATGTAGAAGATGTAGATGTAGTAGTACACTACTAGATGAGTTGTTCCTACTAATCATACACTAATGACTCATGCATGCTCTGCCTGCTTCATTCCTCATTTCCTCATATGGAAGAAAAAAAAAAAAAAAAACACAGTGGCATTTTTAATAATAATAATAATTTCTGAATAAATAAACTGGAAAATTTGAGAAAATTAATTTGAAATGTGTGTGAGCTCAATTTGGAAGTAGTACCCTAATAATTGCACCAGAAATAAACCCTAATTAAGAAAAAAAAAAAATCTTTTTTATTTTAAGAAAAAAACAATAACCAAAACTTTGAAATTGAAACTTGAATCGAAGAAATTTAAAGAAAAAAAAAGAAAAGAAAACTTTTGACCTAATTAAATGATTTTAAATATCTTGTTTTTAAATATGGATCGATATATAAATACCTGCAATGATGAGATGAAAGGAGGTAAAGAGAGAGAGAAAGAGAGTGTTTGATTTCGATTTCGATTTCGTTATCGTCGTCGTCGTGTTGTTGTTGGTGGTGGTGGTGGTTGTCGGCTTGAAATCGAAATCGAAGGAAGAATCGTTTCGTGTGTTGAGTTAGTTAGTTGTGTTACGATGATGAGTCGTGTGTGAGTGTGACTCGTGTCATGTCGTGAGTTATTGAGTAGAGCCAAACGTAACCCATAGTACTGTAACATTTCACCACTTGTCAACCGATTCAAACCCGCGGTTCAGCAGGATTCATGAATCATCATGAATCAGGATTACCAACCAACCAACCAACCAACCAAGTCCAACCAACGAGTTTACATTTTTACAGTGAAATCACAAATCCAGTGCGAAAACATAACATGGGGTTCTGAACTCTGACTGATTTCGATCGGTTTCGACTTTGGAACAGATTTGATGGCCCACTAGACATGGGCTCCTTTGCAAGGCCCACAATCTGGGAATCAATTCAAAGTGCTCCCCCCTCTCTCTCCTTGCCTCCTTGGTTGGTAATTCCACACTGCCACCATCACCACCACCACCAGTTTCACTTGCACATCTATCCACCACCACCACCACCACCACCACCACCAATCGAAATCGCTTTGTTTTTTTTGGTTGTTACGAATCTCGAGAAAAAAAAAATAAGAATGAGCTGTTGGATTTTTTGGACGGAGGGAAGTTTTTGGTTGGGAACGTACGTACGTCCCGTATCACAGATGTTTGGTTTTTTTACTGAACGTACGAACGTGTATTCGACGTACGTACGTCCTCCTTTGTTTTGTGCATATGGGCCTGTTTTAGCCCATTTCGTGTGTGTTTGTATGGCTATGTTATAAAGCCAATTGAGAAGGTTGGAAAACCTAATCTTCATGTGAGAGAGAGATTGTGAGAAGCCATTGGTGAGTTTGAGAGAACTCTTGTGAGGAAGAACACTTTGGTTTCTTCGAGAGGGCTTGTATAATCGTCTCTATTTGGAAGATTGTTGTTTTGGTCGTGGACGTAGGCAATATTAGCCGAACCACGTAAATTTTGTGTTTGTTTGTTTTTTTTTGTTTTGTTTGATTCATACACTATTTCAATCTTGGATATTCGTGCATAAGTTTCCGCTGCGCACAACAAGTGGTATCAGAGCTGCAGGCTAGATCTTGAGAGTCTTGAAGGTGTTTGAAGAAATTTCTGCAGGTGAGTTTCTTATTTGTGGTTTAAGGCAAAAGTTCTATCTTGTATCCGTGGGTTGTCAAGAAGGTGTTTTTTGAAATTCCTGTGTGAATTTTCAAATTTGTTTACCTTCGTTTTGTGATTGTCTGGTGTATGAAATTGATTGGTATCATGTCGGATCATATTTCGGATTCGAGTGAATTTGGAAAGGAGGTTGATAGTTTGTTTGATCAAACCTTGTTGTTAGATGTTGACATTCATAGATTTGATGGTAACCTCGACTTTGCTATGTGGAAGACGGAGGTACAAGATTGGTTAGCCATTAATGGCTATGTGGATGTTCTTGATGATAAATCGAGAAATATGAATGATGATGAATGGTTAACTCTAAATTTAAAGGCTCGTGAATTTGACCGGTATTGTTTGGTAGAAGATTTGTGGTACATTGTCAAATTGGAAACCATAGTAATTGTTATGTTGTCCAAGTTGGAAGACAAGTACACTTTGAAAAATACAGAGGACCGGCTCTATGTGGTTGATGATAGTATTGGTAGATTGGTTGGTTCTCAATGTAAATTGAGAAGTCGAAGAACTCTTGCAAAGAATGAATGTGCCTATTGTCATTGTTGGGGACATTGGAAAATTAATTGTCCAAAGTTGCAGAAGAAGATTGTTCGTGTACATCGAAGAGATGAGGATTCATGTGTTGGTGTTTCGTTGTTGGCTTCATCTTTAGTTAGTCATTCTAGTAATGAGTGGATTTTGGATTCGGGTTGTTCCTATCATATGTGTCCCAATAGGGAGTTGTTTGATAGCTTTCAGGAGCTAGATGCTTGTGTTTTGCTTGGTAATGATCATACTTGCAAAACTTTTGGGATAGGTACAGTTCGATTGAAGTTGGAAGATGGATGCACTCGAAAGTTGGAAAATGTTTGGTATGTACCAGAGTTGACTATGAATCAAATCTCATTGGGTGTTTTAGAGTCCGATGGTATGAAAATTACATGTATTGGTGGAGCTCTAAAAGTTGTTGTAGGTGCACGAGTTGTTATGAAAGGCATTAGAAAGGGTAAGTTGTACTACTTGAAAGGAAGTGCAATTACATGTGGTTTGCATAGTTCAGTTGTTGATTTGTCTGTCGATTCTACCAAGGAATTGCATAGTAATATGGGGCATGCCATTGATGGTACTATGCAAGTGAAGACAGATTTGTTTGCGGGTGGCAAGGCATGCATAGTTGGTAGGCATTTTGTTGAAGCGTCATTTGTTCGGGTGGAGATTGATGTCGCTCCACATTTGATTGGTTTGTTAGGTGACACGGCAAAGAAGAAAGTTGAAGCCACCATTGTTAGTAGCAAAGGTTATCGCCCAAGAACCTTATGAAGCCGTGAAACCTTTGTTTGGGGGTTTTGTGTACGTACTTCCTATTGTTGGTAATCTCTCATGTGATGTTTGTTTGGCGCTTAGTAAGGAAGACGTATTTGGTAAATCTATGCATAGTGATTTGAATTTATACCACACTTGGTTGAACTTCATAGGAAAAACTCTTGAGAGGTTAGTTTTTCGGGGCATTGGATCATCTTCGATGGAGAACTTTGTTGAGGTGGAGATGGTATTTGGTAGCTTGGACCCCATTATGTTGAAGTTATTTGTTGGCCCTCTACGGGCATTGGTGGGCATTTGTTCTTGATTTGGCCCCGGCATTGGTGGGCATTTGGTTTTGATTTGGCCCCGGCATTGGTGGGCTGTTTTTTTTTATTTGGCCCCTTGTGGTTTGATCCCTTAGAAGAAGGGTACGTAGGCAACCATGAGGTGGTGCAACCGCTTTGGTCCTTCGGGACAAGTATGGGAGTTTGGGACTTGGTGTCGGCTTAGATTTATTGAATCTTCGCCGAGGTGGAGAATTGTTGGATTTTTTGGACGGAGGGAAGTTTTTGGTTGGGAACGTACGTACGTAGTTAGGGCGTACGTACGTCCCGTATCACAGATGTTTGGTTTTTTTACTGAACGTACGAATGTGTATTCGACGTACGTACGTCCTCCTTTGTTTTGTGCATATGGGCCTGTTTTAGCCCATTTCGTGTGTGTTTGTATGGCTATGTTATAAAGCCAATTGAGAAGGTTGGAAAACCTAATCTTCATGTGAGAGAGAGATTGTGAGAAACCATTGGTGAGTTTGAGAGAACTCTTGTGAGGAAGAACACTTTGGTTTCTTCGAGAGGGCTTGTATAATCGTCTCTATTTGGAAGATTGTTGTTTTCGTCATGGACGTAGGCAATATTAGCCGAACCACGTAAATTTTGTGTTTGTTTGCTTTTTTTTGTTTTGTTTGATTCATACACTATTTCAATCTTGGATATTTGTGCATAAGTTTCCGCTGCGCACAACATGAGCAACGTTGCGCAGATTCCAACTAGCTTCGGCCACTTGCAAGCTCGTCAAGACATACGATCAGGTACCTTGCTTGCTTTCTTGCTTGCTTTTTTTCATTCTATCTGTCTATATATCTATCTATTGAATAAAATTTGTTTAGATCATGAAATCGTTGGAGACTGCACTACTTCAAATTTCACTGGGTAATAACTTCATTTTCCATACTATATAAGTATAAACCACTACAGTAATGTTATACTCCTATTTTGTGGTTTCTCAGTCTTAGGCCTTAAGGTATGTATATTTGCATTATATCAAAAGGGTCATATGTTGTGTTTTTCATCTTTGTTAATCCCATTCTCAACTCAATGTATCATATGTTGTGTTTTTCATCTTTGTTAATCCCATTCTCAACTCAATGTATCATATGTTATTATGTTGTGTGTTTTTCCTGTTTCAGGATCATTTCAGTCATGGATCCAACTAGAAGTTGGTCAGCACGCTGGTTGAGAATTGGTCAGTTGAACAATTTCAATTAACTTTTACAAACCGTATTTATATTTATTTATCATCATCCCTGGATCAATATTATCAAAATAACTCAAACTATTTATAACCAAACAAATTATGTATGTGTGTGTTGCTCACTTGTTTGCTTTAAAACTGTATACAACTTCTAGAGGATGCTATCTATTTATCCTTCACCTATGTCAAAATAGATTTTCTATTCCCTTCAACAAACAGATATTTTTTTAATCAATGATACTGTGATTGAGAGAGTTACACTGCTTAGTGCTTACCTTAGAAAAAGGAAGGACAAAAGTTTATTATTTTCAAGATTTTATGCGAGTGAGATATCCACACAATTTACAATTTGAACCTCTCTCTATCCAGTCTACACTTTGCTGGTTATAAAAGCAAACATAATTTTTCTGGGCATATTGTTTATTTAATCTTATCATCTACTGACATAGCTTTGTTTGAACAACAACTCTTTTTCACACTAATTAATGCCGCAAGTTATCTATGTTTAAAATTTCATCAAAACTCCTCACTCTCATGTAATGTACGCTACAGGGTATAAAAGCATATTTGAGTGGCCATTGATTTTGAATTAGGGAATACAGAAACCACAGCGTTGGGGCATCAAAACTCGCATATTGCGTCCTTTTTAAGGTGCATTTGCACTCTGGAATGCCACATCTCACGACCCACTTTAGCATGAAAAGCAGGACTGAGCAATCCGTTACCCAAAATGAGTTCTCAATTTAGCCTGTCCCCGGTATACTGCATACTTGTGCTCTAGGAGACATTGGTTTGAGGCTGGAACAAGGAATTATGCATGTATTTATCAATGGGTATACAAACAAAGTTTAGCTTTTATTACAAAATTTGCAAGAAAGATAACATAAGAACTCATATAGTCTTACTTAGTGCTGTTGTGTGAATAACAAGAGATTAGAGGTGGTTGTATCAAAGTGATTCATAGATGAGAGTAATTGAAGGTGTAGAGATGTGTTAGAACTATATCTGGAAGGGAACACATTACTTTAAGATGGCATAGGCTTTAAGGTGTCTTTTGTATGCAGGATCTTTGCCATTAACATATATGTATGGCAAACAAAACGCCCATTGTTTCTGGCTTTGATTATGTGTTGGACACTCTATGAAGCTTTTGTGAGCTGGTTTGAGGTGAAAGAAGAAATCTCATTAAAAAGGGGTAACCTTATCTAGAATGCTTATCACTGCGAATGTGTCAGTCTTATAGGATCCTTGCTTTGAAGAGATTGTGGATCAACTAGCTTTTATCTCTTTCTGAAACACGAGAATACGAGATTAATATTCTAGTCATTTGAAAAGAAAAAATTGAAGAAAAAAAAAACAAGAAAACAGAAGAGTTACAATGTAGATATATTACAGCTTGATCTATTTATTTTAAGTCTTTTAAGTTTCTTGTCCAGTCTTCTTTCATATGGTTTTAGAGGAAAATCTGTATACTATTGAACACCTGATTGGCCTGTTTGCAGCGAGATTTGTCCCTGGTTGTTATGCACTTGCAGTGTCAGAAGTACTTTCAGAAGACTTGCAGGTTAGCATCTAAAGATGTCTGTAGCTAATATGTCTGTTCTTATATGTTCACTTTCAGCTTCACATGACTTCCTTTCTCTTTCAAAAGTGGCTTGTGTTATATAAGCACAACATTTATACATGGGAGATGACATACATCTCCCAAGCAAATCTAATAGGGGGCACCCTTTTCTCTTTGCCACCTTCATGACAACCACTATGCCACCGTGATTAGAAACTTGCAAAAAGGGTCTAAGAAGAAAGACTCAAAAAGAAAGAAAAGACGCCACCTGGCCCCAGGAGAGGTCCTTCGGAGACCACCACACTTTCACAATCTTGCAAAGAAAAAACTAAAACGATTTAAACCAGCTTTTATGTTTGGACGGCCAGGTTGGCCAATTTGATAAAAGTACACAGCCCATCGTAGTCAACAAAATGAAAGTTTGTTGGTCCCATTTGTTCAGCCCAGATGAGCCAACATACTCGTTTGTCGGCCAACCCGGGCCGTCCAAACATAAACATTGGCTTGAAATTATTTGACAAGAGACTGCAGTAGTGTTTGTGGTGAAAGATATATGGAAATAAGTGTGAGAGTGGAAAAAATGAAGGTCCCAAATCTTAGGTGCCTTGAAAAGATGAGTGTATAAAAATATTTTTTCCCTATATGTTGTGTGTGATAATTAATAAATGGTGTACTTTTATAACAGGGGCCTTAAAATTATTAGCATATTAATTATATGTGAATGTTAAGTTTGGCTGGTGGCGGTAATTTCTCTGCTTCAAAGTCTGTGTCTGCATATGTGCTGATTTCAATTGGTGTCGCTAACCTCCAAGTAGATTTTTTTCTAATGGAGGTTACTAGCACTAATTTTTTCTTACATCTGAAATCAGCGTGATTGATTCCAAAACAATCAAAATGTCCTCAGGGTTGTGTCAATAACAAGAGATTAGAGATTGCCATATGGTTCAGTCTAAGAGTGGGTCTTCTGTCAAGGTCCATGCATCTATGCTAAATATAAAGCCATTTCATTTTGTAAACAGTTACGACTTACGATCTATGAAAAATAGTTCTACAAATTCCTACTATCTATTTTTTGAGTTCAGCTCGAAAACTGTACGTATTTGCTACATTTCTTGTTTGTTGATTAAAGTTCCTACTCTGAACAGGTTCTCTGTGAAGAAAATCGTGTCCAGTATGTACCACCAAAACGTGTTTGATCGTCCGGAGTATATGATTTCTAACGACACAATAGTGGATGTTTTCCTTGTTAAGGTACTTAGGATTAACAATTAATGGACCAGGGAACACATCTGATACTGAAATGTTAATGTTGTTAATGTATGTGTTCTCCAATGTTAGGCAGCTTTGTTTGTAGCAACGTGTTGCACCCTTGTAGTTAATATTTGAATACATGGACCGCATCCTAGTGTTACAGTTGTAAGACTTGTCTATTTTGGCTAAAAAAATGCAAATTAACCTCTCTATATGGTGCTTTTGATTTGTGATTTCTTACTTGGATGGGAAACTCTCTATATGGCACGTTTTGATCGTCCGGAGTTTAGCTATGCAAGGCGGGGAAACTGTCGCACAAATAGCCACAGAGGTACAAGTTCTCTGAGCTCAAGCGACAACTACACCCTGCTTGGATGGCAAGGTTGCTGCTACGCTTGGTGATGTTAAGCAAGTGAATGCACATGGACTATACTGACATATGCCTTGAGAGCACAATAGGGTTGGGAACACAGGCACAAAGTCATCCAAGAGAAAAACAATTTTGTATGACCATTCATCTTCGAAAAAGATACATGGATCAGCTGACTTGAGTGTCAAAGGTGTTTGACATCGCTCAAGGAAGATGTCCTTGTACTCCTATGAAAGATCGGGAAGACCAGTCCCAGGACTCCATCTAGAGAGTGTTGGCATTGGGTTTGACAATGATGAAATTAATTGTGGAGACCAAATTTATTTAGGGATAGCTGTTGATGGAGTCTGTTCACAGCTGATGGTACTTCTTGTTGTGCGCAGCGGAAGCTTATGCACCAATACCCAAGATTGATATAGTGTATGAATCAAACAAAACAAAAACAAAACAAACACAAAACACAATATTTACGTGGTTCGGCTAATATTGCTTACGTCCACGACCAAAACAACAATCTTCCAAATAGAGACGATTATACAAGCCCTCTCGAAGAAACCAAAGTGTTCTTCCTCACAAGAGTTCTCTCAAACTCACCAATGGCTTCTCACAATCTCTCTCTCACATGAAGATTAAGTTTTCCAACCTTCTCAATTGGCTTTATAACATAGCCATACAAACACACACGAAATGGGCTAAAACAGGCCCATATGCACAAAACCAAGACAGGACGTACGTACGTCGAATTGACGTTCGTACGTTCAGCCACAAAACCAACATCTGTCGAATGGAACGTACGTACGTCCTAACAGCGTACGTACGTTCCTGAACAAAACAGTTCTCTTCATCCAAAAATTCCAACAATTCTCCACCTCGGCGAAGATTCAATAAATCTAAGCCGATACCAAGTCCCAAACTCCCACACTTGTCCCGAAGGACCAAAACGGTTGCACCACCTCATGGTTGCCTACGTACTCTTCTTCTAAGGGATCAAACCACCGTAGTTCACTCCAATGACATCTATACGATGCCCACCATACCCCGAAGGGTCAAATTCCCACAAGGGGCCAAATCAAAACCAAATGCCCACCAATACCGGGGCCAAATCAAAACCAAATGCCCACCAATGCCGGGGCCAAATCAAAGCCAAATGCCCACCAATAATGACAGCTCCTCAGCAACAATGTACAACTGTCTCTAGCTATAACATTCCAATCTCAAACTGGCATTCTCCTTTGACCAGAATAAAAGCACACTATCATAGTATCATACATTACTTGTCCTTTACCAACAACAGGAACATTCTGTTCCTAATTGGTCTCTCTCCATTGTGTCCCTTCGTCAATCAGGTACGACTGAGAACGAGGAAAAATGCAGGCGAAGGTGGCTGTTGCTGTTGTGTCTCTCATCTTGTTGGTGGGTGCTATTGTTGGTATTGTGGTCATCATAAGTAGTAACAATGGCAATGATGAACAAAGCAATGTTGGTATTGTGACGGGGATGAAAGCTGCAGAAACTCTTTGTGCTCCTACTGATTACAAGGATCTTTGCATGAGTACCCTTAGTCCAGTTGCCAAAACAAATGCTAGAGTTACCCCAAAGGATCTCGTGGAAGTCGCGTTTGAAGCAACCTTAGAAGAGGTGCAGAAGGCTTTGACCAAGACTATTTCATTAGGGAAAGACCTTACAAACTCAACCATTGATAAGATGTCAATGAATGATTGTCAAGAGCATCTAAAACACGCTAGTTACGAACTTGAGATGGCAATCTCGAAGGTTGCTGACAGCGAAATGCACAAAATGGGTGATCTCCTAGCCGAATTAAATAACTGGTTGAGTGCTGTTGTTGCGTACAAAGCGTCATGCCTCGATGATATTGTCAACCCTGAATTGCAGATATCAATGCAAGATGGACTCATGAATACTACTCACCTTACATATAATGCCCTTGGCATTGTTAACGAGTTTTCTAAGATCCTTAGCAAAATCAATGTTACAATCCCATCCCTGGAGCAAAACCATAAGGCCCGACGGCTTCTTAACACTGAGATTGATAAGGATGGATACCCCACATGGTTCTCCGCAGCAGACCATAAGCTTTTGGCATCCCACAACAATCAGGTGAGGCCCAATGCAGTTGTAGCTCAAGATGGAAGCGGGCAATTTAAATCTATAAATGATGCTATTGCTGCATACCGAACGAACCCCGGTGGTAGATACATAATTCATGTTAAGGCCGGAATCTACAGAGAGATGGTAATAGTCCCTTTCCATGCAATTAATGTATACATGTATGGAGATAGTCCAAGGAAGACAATCGTGACTGGAAGAAAGAGCAGAAAAGACAACATCGATACCGTTCAGACTGCTACATTTAGTGAGTAAATAACCTTCTTCTTTACAGTAGCTATAAAATCAACACTCTTCTTGTACAAGTTTCTGCTGATATCTTGCTATAAACTGTATATACTGGTAGATGGTTACCTTGCACAACAGTTTCTTACTTTCTTGTTGAGTGATATTTTATCTTGTCTATCTAACTGCAGCTGCGATTGGAGCTGGATTCATAGCCAAGTCGATGGGTTTCAGAAACACTGCTGGTCCTGAAGGTGAACAAGCACTGGCTCTTCGTGTTGAATCTGATATGGCGGCATTCTATAACTGCAGAATGGATGGTTATCAAGACACTCTGTACACACAGTTGCACCGTCAATTCTACAAGAAATGAACCATCTATGGCACAATTGACTTCATATTTGGATATGCGGCTGCGTTAATCCAGCACTCAAGCATCATTGTAAAGAAGCCACTAGCAGGACAATTAAACATCATTACTGCAAATGGTAAAGAGCATCCCGAATGCAACTCTGGAATAGTTCTCCAACATTGTCGCATTACTTCTGAATTTGGAAACCCTCCACAAATCAAGTCATACTTGGGGCGACCATGGAAAAGGTATTCAAGGACGATGATTATGCAAACATACATTGAGAAATTCATTGACCCAGAAGGATGGACACCATGGAACAAAACATCAACACATCATCATACATGTGAGTATAAGGAGTATGCAAACCACGGTCCAGGTGCAGACACCAGCAGGAGAGTCAGATGGTCTAGTCTGGAACTGGTCACTGATAGAAAGGTAGCAGAAAAATTCGCTGCTGTCCCTTTCCTTCAAGCAAATATGTGGTTGAAGAACACAGGTGTACCGGTCACATGGGGCTTATAATATCATCATGAAACTGTTGACATAATTCCCCCGTAAAAAAATCAGAGGGATGTTTTGTTTATGAGTAGGTAGATCAATATAAAGAAGTCATCTATGTAGAGAAATTCTGCTGGCAATATGGCGATTGTTCCACTACACCAGAAAAAACAGAACAATATTCTCCTTACAAGCAAGAGAAACGACATGAGTTATAACTGATCAGAAGGTTATCCACATGGAAATGCCACTAGTTAAACACCTCAAACAAATGTATTCAATTTTCTCATTCTGACATTAGATGAAATACCTAATACATCACTGCAAACTAGAAATAGAAGGAAAGGAGTAAGTTCATCGTACCAGAAGGCCAAATGATAAATAGCATGTAGGATTAGATATTGATCCAACCTGTTGATGCCTCAGCACCATAAGAATCAGCATATATACATGCATAAGCCTCTCGATCTGTACTTCCAAATCACTTTAAAGTTTGTAACCGAATGTAGCAGCTCCTTGATATCATTGCAAGCATCCTTGAGAATCCACTGAATGTCTTGTATATGCAGCAGTTGAGAATCAGTCTCAAGAATAATATTGGTGGACCTCAAGCTAAATTATTTTACAAGCTTCGTTAGCCCATAAAACATCCCCAGAAACTCTGCCTGCAGGTTACATATGAAAATTAGGTCCAGAGAGAGCATAAAATACAAACACCTTCATGGTTTCTTTTTAAACATTATCCAAAACAAACAGCACCAGGATTTCCAATGGAGGATCCGTCAGAACTAATTTTTTTTTAGTTCCTCCCGTTGCCAAAGACAGAAACGTAACTTTTTTTTTTTTTCATTTTTTAACGTAGTAAGGGTTGAGGCAGACCCTAACCTGTATTGATTAAGCTCTAGAATAGATACAAGCATAGGTGAAAATTTCTAATAAACTCGAATATCCGACCCTTGAAAAACCGGTATATTCCGCGAATATCCGGACCCAGTTTCGGAATTGGGAGGTTTGGCAAAATGGTTCTCGCGAAATATTACTCGAATATTCACGAAAAATTCGAAAAATTGTATTAAATAAATGTGGGAATTATATTTAAAAATAAATGGGTTAATTTCAGATTCGAAAATTTCGTAATTTTCGTACTTTTCGAATATTTCGCGAATATTCGTAAAAATCCGGTCGGCATGGGGAGGTTTATATTTCGTTTATTATTCGTATGCCGTACCGCTCCGAATTCCCAAAAACCGGCAAAATTCGTGTATCCGCCCAATATTTTTGATTTTTTCACCTACGTACAAGTAAGATTCTCTTTTACAATATTACTCAAAGAGAGATCAAGAGGAGGAATCTATCTATCTATACTACTATTATAAACCTGAATAAAATTCAGGGCTAAGTCCCGGTTAATGAAAATTGAGCTTTAGAATTTTGTCACGTGATTCTGATATTTTAGTCATGGTTTTTTGGTAAATTTACATAAATCTTTTAAATAATGGTTTTATTGTAATTTAACATATTTTTATTTATGGGCTGGATTTATGATTTATATTTATGAGCAAAAGGGCCAATAATTTAAAAAAAAAATATTAACAAAATATAATGAGAATCATAAATTTACTTATATACGATTTAATAAATTAGTCCATTCTTTGAGACTAAGTTCATTACATTACACCAGTCCATTCTTATTGAATATATGTGAGATGTTTTTCCATCTTCTTTCCTTACATAGAGGTAAAATGATAAACGCCATTTCTGAGTGACTTTTATTTCTGAGTGTATGTCTGTGAGGCAGAAGTCAAGGCGACATTTTCGATGATGACTTAAGACATGTGGTAGTATGTGTACATGCATGTCTTCGATGCATTTGAAACCATTATGCTTATTTTTCATGCATTTGTAGTACGCTATCTCATACGAATGGTTTTGCAATACTTATCCTTATCTTTGTATGGATGACATCCATTTATGAGGTAAATGGTAAAACATCATGTTCTTTGGATTAGTCATTGTAGTAAGTTTGTGGGTATTTTCTCTGGAAAACCCTCTGGAGACTATAACTCCTCCATCTGGGAAGCCCTTGTGGTTTTAAAGCCTTGATGCATATGGTTAATGCAATCACCCTAGTTATATTTCTCTTTTCAGTCCTTATTTCTTTTCTTTTCACATTTGTTTGAGAAAAAACAAAGTGCTGTTTGGGGGTATTTGATAAGTTCTCAAAAGTGTATATTTATCCCCTGAATAACACCTTGTTTGCATAGCACTTAGCTTATATTATTGTGTTATATCTATTGATTAGTGCTTTCTTGTCATTTGTGTAAGTTTCATGAGTCGAAATGCGAATATTGTGTTAAAGCCCGCCAAAAACCAAGAAAAACCACTAAAATGATGCTATTTGCATAAGGAAGGAGAATTGATACTTGCACCCACAGAGTTGCTGAGGGCACCCCGTGGACTGGTCCTATGGATTTGACTATATGTCCAAGATGGATGGCCCAAATCTCAGCCCAATCCAAGTTATAATGAAGCCCACAAGTCAGAAAATCTATTGAAGCCTTTATTAAAGTCCAATCTTAAAAATGTTGTATATGAAAATCCAGAAGTCTGATTTGGGCCCATGAGCTGTCTATCTGAAGGTCTTGGTTCAAGTTACAACTTAGGCCCAAGAGAATTAGGTTTGGTTGAAGCCTTTCTGCTTCTAGAAAGCCTACAGTAGCAGCCATAAATTTGACCTAACTTGGTAGACTTTGTGAGCAAGTAATATGTTTTGTATTCTCTATATAAAGAGAAGTAGTAGCTAGGGTTTAGGCTAGTTCACTCTCTTTTATTGAACTCAATTATTCTTATTCTCAATAATAATTCATTATCTTTTCTATTATGATATTGTGTTGTTTATTTACTTATTCCACGGTGTCATTATGAAGGATGAGTAGTTAAGTTCCCTTTAGGGGGAATGGTTGAAGCACTCTAGACAGTGGCGACCTTGAGGTCATGCCCAAGAAGCTCTTGATTGGGGCCAACCAATTATTTTTTAAAAAGTGGCCACAAAATCCTTACTCTAACATATACATAATTATTTATCGACCACAATAATGTCCTAAGATCAATATTTAAGTACTACTTTTTAAGAATTCTTTCTTTCTTTTTTTTATAAGAATTATTTTCTTATGTGTTTAGAATAGGGGTGTAAATTTTTGCCGATTTTTCGATTTTTTCGATTTTCGATCCTATTTTTTTTTTGAATTTGGAATAGATTATTGCATTTTTTATTTCTGATTTTTTCGAAAAAATATGGAAGAGAGTTCGAACTACTCCTGTGAATCCGATCCAATTTTACTGATTACTAATCCAATTCAATTTTTTGATAAATATTTCAAAATTTCCGATAATACTAGCTCTTGATCCGAATTTATTTTTTTCCGATATTCCGAACTTGGAATAAATTTTGTTGTTTCAAAAAAAATTAAAATAAAATTGGAAGAAATTTTTTTATTTCGATTATAGATTTAATTTTTTCGAACATACCATTTTCGATCCATTCCGTAGTTTACAAGAAATGTAGCTACCCATGTGGGCATCTATGTTTGAATTTGAATTGGGCCACCCAAAACTCACGATCGACCCTGACTCTAGATAATGCAAAAAACACCATGTTTGTTCTTTTATATTCATTGTGATTCATTTTCTTAATGCTTGTTTATTTCAATTCTAGATAGAAGTAAGCATGATTATTTATGTGTTATTGTTATCCATGTTGATTAAATACTTTTGTTAGAGTATAGGGAGACCTAGCTATAATGGTTGTATTAGATTAGTTAGAGATATGTGATAGAATAGCTGAGAGGTGACTATCATATATCTAGAATTAATCTTTTTTATTGGACCCCTTTAGTAATCAAATTGAATAATTGAGAGGTGACGGTTTGATTATGAATTAATATGCTGAATTAATTAAATTGAATATCTGAGAGGTGACGGTTTGATTAATGAGACATATTCAATAGAACATATAAGAGAATCTCGTTTTAATTAAGTGGAATAGCTGAGGGGTGACTACTTGATTATTAAAGGCATTAATGATTAATTGGAATAGCTGAGAGGTGACTAATTAATTGTTATAGATTGAACATGAATGAATGGCATGTATGTTTGCATTGTTTAGTTTGTGGATACCAACTCTTCCCCCTATTCATCATAAGATCTTCTTTCCATCTCTATCCATATTCTATTATTAGTTTAAGTATTAGTTTATTTATTTATTGCCTGTAGGAAGTAGAATCAATCTCATCTTATTAGTTAATTCATTTGGTGTTCTTTAATTATTATTTTCTGTTGTACGTGTTTGAGCTAAGAATTCCATCTTTGAGGTGGGTACGATCCTTGCTTGTTACTTGTCTACATTGATAACCAATATTTACAGGCACAAGAAGGAAAAATAACATACAAAATCAATCTTTTGATAGTAAACACCAATTGTCCTCTATCATGAATCAAAGTTGATAAATGCTTCAAGTCCATCTCTTTAAGGACTCCAAACACCAAAGAGGAAGTCCAAATCCAAAAGAAGGAAAACTTTGAAGCCAAAAAGGAAACTACAACTGTATCAAGCTTAGAGGAGAGTTTCCACTGAACCAAAATTCATTGGACAGAGTCATTATGATCCAGGAACAGCACGGAGTAGACGACAGAAGGCAAAAGACCGAAAGCTTGTAGTCAACTCGCCACCCCGCGAGTTGACCAGTTCCAAACAATTCTGGACTTGCACCACTTCGACTATAATGGGCCCTACACCGCCCTGAGTCTGTCCAATGGCTGACTTAATGTATTTAGACGTACCTCCAAGGCCAAACAATATATATACTCTAGAAAACTATGCTTTTACATATAGAAGAGAAGAAAGAAAACTCATACAATACAACTTAGGTTTTTTCTTTTGTATCTTGAAGCAATAGTCTTCTTATTAAGCTTTAAGAGCAATAAATGTATGTTTTTCCAATTGATGAGGACTTGTTCTTCATCAAAGGAAAGATAAACATTTAGGGGAAAAGTAGCCTCCATTGATGAAACCATGATATTTAATTATAGTTTTTATACTTGTTCTTCATTGAATCATCTACATACAAAATAGTTTTAACAATACTTTCATATTGCCGTATCGAGAGAGAAGTAGTATATTAGTTTATTTTTGTTAGTATTTTTGTATGTTTTCTATGCCTACACATCCTTAATACCTACAATACCCGAGAGGTGAGTACATAATAGGGTTTCAATATAAACTTGGATTGCTTAGAAGATGATATATGTACGTTTGCATGGGTGGAACCATATGATTAATTACTTAGCGTCTTGTCGTTTTGGGCTTCATCCATTCTATTCATGCATCTCAAGTAAAATAGTAAAATGCAATAGCTGAGAGCATAGTTCAAGATGCCGAATCCGGACGAAATTTTGACCTCTAGAAAACTGGCATATTCCTCGAAATTTCGATGGCCTGTGTCGACATTGTGAGGTTTTAAAATCTGACATTTCGTGCTATATGTCGAAATTTCGAGAATATCCGAGAATATGAAAAACCAACGTAATTAACATAAAAACAAATGTTTAACTTACATAACACGTACATAATTAACTTAAATCCTTACTAAGAACCTTAACATGTACAATCCTTCACATAAAGATCATCAAGACAGGACAAACCAACACACAAATGACCAAAACAAACCAACATACTAGAGTATATAGACAAACCCCACTTTCTTTCATCAAAGTTAGTAACCTCCATCTTGAAACAACTGAGGACGGGCTCGCATCATTGCTGGGAAGAACTCATTGCAGAACCGGTACCAGGTCATTGTCTGAGAATAATTCATCCGGTAACTCAAAACATGCATTGCGTATTCATCTTGATCAACACAAAAAGAAAAGAAGGATTCAGAGATGGGATATCGCGGGTCCATCCTTATTGGTTGAGCTGTATCAAGTGATGGCATATCTGACTCGCTTGTCATCGAAAACAACCATTGATTCGCATCTGGAAACCATGCGCCATCTCTGAGAGGATAGTCACTTTGGGAGTATGGATGCAAAGGATTTGGGTAACATCCATCGTTATACAATCCACCATATGGAGATTCAGTAGAATGAATGGACCCTTAGTTTTCGACAGTCAAATAAGAGGTGTTCTGGATGAATCAGAAGAACCTTGGTCGGGAGTGTAGTTGTCACCTGAATATGCTGCAAGGGAAGGATTATACCCGTACTCCTCTTGATAGGTCGATGGACTATCCTCCACCCTCGATGATTCTGTTTCATCAGTAGGGTGGAGCCTTCTCTGTCTATGACGCTTTGGAATAGGGGTTGCACCATGATCATCATCCTGTGTGGCATGGTCAAACTGAGACTCCCCTGTAAAATGAAAGTCCGGAAAAGACTCATATACTCGTGAGGAACTTGCGACACCTTTTCCTCGTGCTGAAGATATAAGAACGTCAGTTCCACCATCGTCGGAGCTAGAAGGTGAACCTGATAATACATGAACTCGAAATAAGTCACTACCATCACCGAGAATGTTGGGATTATCTCCCAAAGGGCCATCTTCGCCAGATCGGGGAACATTAACTGGGTATGCACTGGATCAACCGACAGAATGTTATCTTGAACATTCACGAACAAATTCATTCGCGATCATAGCGGTTTGGAACCCTTGGTGCTTCGTCTAATTCCAGATCGCCTCCATCCTCAAATTCGACCCAATCCATTAGTGCATCATCAGAATCACTTGCATCTACCCTAGGATACAACAACGTGAGATCGACGGGTTCATTGTCAAACACGGAGACTCTTTTAGCATGTTTCTGTTTCAACCTCAAGTTGTAGTATGAGAATACCAGTTTATCTAGTTTGTCTAGATTAACTCGACATCGTCTGTTTGAGTGAATCATACCAAATGTACTCCAATTACGTTCGCATCCAGACGATGCGACCGTTTGAGCAAGAATGCACACTGCTACCTTTTTCAAAGATGGTGCATCATATCCATAGTTGATCCACCACTCAGCTGTAAGAACAAGTATTTTCGTGTTAATACAGACCCACTTCATGCATATTTCAAAAGAGCTTAAATTTTATACAGACTATCGACAACTCACCTGGTTGTTGTCGAAAGATGGACTTTCTCGCCAATACATTCCCAAAAGAACCTGTTTGTTGTTGAAAGAGCCTCAACCACATTAACATATTTCAAAATGTGTTAAAAATATATCCGTAATTACACATGACAGCCATTGAGATTTTATTGATTTCTTACGTCATGCATGCATTCTGTCTGTGTATCTTCATTAGGCACCAGTCTTGTAATTGTTTCTTTCATTGCATTCACAAAGATGTTATCATAAGCGATTTTATCTTGATCAGGAGCATACTGGATCGCCGGGTTGAGCCAATATGCTAAACCCAAACCGTGTTAGTTACGAAATATGTCAAACAAATGAAACATACTACTGTTTTATTCATGTAAAATGACTCACCAGCTTTGTGCAAAGTATGGGAGAGTTGGTGTTCCCATATTCTCTCTATTAATGATACACACCATTTAGGATACTTCTGTGTCGTTTTCACATTTTGCTTCAAGTTCTCTATCCATTTATACAAGAAACCCATTGTAGGTACTTTATCATCATCTACCTTCCTCAAGGTTTCAACCATAGGTTCAAGACTATCACAAATACACTTTATCTTTCTCCAGAACTGACGACTGTTGATTAGATCTTCAACCTCAACCATAACTTTATCTTTTGTACGAGTTCTAATCGCAATCCACTTTGGATGGATTATCATTTCTTTCAAGCGTTCTTGTTTCATGAAGATGCTTTGGAGGGCTAAAACGTTGGTTGCAAATTTCGTCAATGCCTGTCTAACAATGTCGCCACCACAAATTTCTCTCATCTAATCACAAACTTGTGAATGATTGTATATATACTTGGTTATTTTTCTGGCACGCATAATAACCTTTTTAACTGAATCCTTACGACAAAATTCTTTGAGTATCAGTTCAAAGGAATGTGCTGCACATCCGGTCCAGAATATATTATAACCTGCCATTAAGTATCATATTTATTAATCTTTCTTTTGAAAATAAGTATATCTGTATAATAATTGACCAAGACTTACCAGGGAGTTTACAAAGATCTTCACCAGCCTTCTTGTAGTTCGCCCCGTTATCAGTAACGATTTGCACTACATACTCTTTCCCAACTTGATCTACCACTGCCTTCATTTGTTCAAGAATGAGACTTGCATCTTTGTAAAAGCCCGACACATCTACAGACTTGATGAAGCATGAGTCACCATCGCAATAGACCATAAAATTAATCAAAGAATGTTTAGTTGACCCCTTCCAACCATCACACATTACAGTCACCCCATATTGTGCCCACTTTTTTTTGTTTCAATTCATCAATGAACTTGTCGCACTCCCCGACAATTATATCCAACTGATGACCCAACAATTCATAGGCCGTTGGAATTCGCACACCCAACCTAGCTCTGCAAGCTGCATCAATAGCAGGTTGGGTGTAGGGATTGGAGCCAACTAATTGATTGGCGTTGATACCACCATAGTGAGCTATCTTGCTAAATAGGTTTTTGAACTTTTGTCCCAACCTTTTTGCTTGCCCTTATCGAAGTTGCCGGAAATTGTAGTTTGCCGGGTATCGGGCAACCAGACTGTGTCAAGATCGATAATTTCTGGATTACGTCGACTACGACTTCTCACACTTCCCGAGCGAAAAAGATTGTTGATCGAGCTTTGGGTCTGTCTACGGGAGCCTGACCCAGAACCACTACCTCATTCTCTATTTGAGCCGGCAAATGAACTGTGTCGCCTTCACGGGAACTGAGTATTTTGGTCATCTTCCCATTGTTCTGCAAATGAGTTATGTGTTGCTCTTCTGATATCACGAAGTTCTGGGTCTTCATCAGAATACTTATCCTCATCCGAGTCGTCGATGTGCAACAACGCATCTTGAAAATTCTTTTCAGCTACGGCCTTTGCATTTCTTCTTTGTACTGCTTGGTCTACCACTTGTCTAAACAAGTTCCTAACATCCTTCCCTGCCTTAGCACATATTTCCATAATTGGATCTCCACCAGCTAAATGGCGTTTAAATCGAGTAATTCCACCCCCCAAAAAGTTCCTTCCGCAATACTTGCATGTCACGACATTATGGTTCCCATCTACTAAGGAGCAATGTTCCCAAGCCATGTCTTTCACTTTAGGCATATTGTATTCTGTAATATGTATATTATACAAAGTTTATTATATTTTTATTTTAAAATACGTTTTATGTTATTACCAGTTACCACTTGTATTATTCGCAGACATTCTTAAGACTAGCATCGTTCTAAAGTACACTATCCCAAGGCCATAGAAGCGCTTGCTTAAGCAAGGGTCAATCACGACGTCTCCAGAGGGGCTGAGAGCCTCTACTTCTTTTATAGTATTACTAAAGACTAGCTTAGCTTAATAAATCTTTGAAATTATTATTAAAATTTATTTTACTAAAGCTTATTTTCAACTAATAATATTATTAATCTTTAAAATTTCCATATTTCAAATATTTTATTAATTTCTAATAACAATTCAGACAGTATACTGAGATTGCGGCAGTGTAACAACTAACAACTAGAAATTTAAATCATCGTATACGTTATATGATATATAAAAAAATTTAACAATTCCGGCAGTATGAATTCCGGCACAGATTCCGACAGTATAAACAAATTCGACCAATTCCAAATTTTAAACTGGTTAACAATTCAACAATTAAAATCAACAATTAAAACCTCTTAATAATTCCGGCAGCACACCATTCCGGCCAACAACAATTCTGATTAAAATTTCAGCGAAAATAATGAAAATCAACAATTTCATATTGAAGAGAGAGAGATATTTAAAAACTTACAGATTCCGGCGAAAACAACAAAATTATGACGAAATGAGAGCTTTGATTCCACGATTTCAGTCGAATCAGAGAAAGAGAGAGAGAGGTAGTTGGCGAAATTTAAGATCAAAATGGGCTGATTTATAGCCGAAAAAGGTCGAACAGTGGAGAGAAATAATTCATTCCATCATTTGCTGTCAGAACGAATATTCGAGATTTCCGGCTACAGCTCGAATATCTGTGATTTTATCGAAAATCTGAGCGAAATGGATAGGGTGCTGGATCGAATCAGATTCAACCTGCTGATCCGATCTGAATGCGCAAAAACCGACATATTCCGCCGATATTTCGCAGATCTTCTCGGATTTTTCAACTATGGCTGAGAGGTGAATGTTTATCTATCCCGACAATAGCTGAGAGGTGAGCCGGGGAACTTCAATAATTGAGAGGTGAGTAACTAATCCCGACAATAGCTGAGAGGTGAGCCGGGGAACTTCAATAATTGAGAGGTGAGTAACTAAGAATATGCATATTAACTTGATTAATATTATGGTGGATTCACGAGCTGATCATGTCCCCTATTTTCTTTATTGATCTTATTCCGTTTTAGTAATCATAGTTAGATTAAAATTAGTTTAATTATTTTATTATAAATTTTGTACATAATATTGTAACATCTCCTTGGTAACTTATTTGTTTCTTCTTGATTAAAGTGGATTGATACCCTTCCTTATCACTATACTCGTACCCTTGGAAGGATTATTGTTATAATAGTATTGAGTCAACGACAACATCTCATCATTCATCGATGACATCAAGATCACATCCATTTCCATCTCACCATACTCAATACCGTTGCAACACAACCCCCTCATACCTTTGAAGAAGCAAGCCCTTTACTTTACCATTAATAAGAATTGAACAATGAGGAATAAAGAAGCATAGCTAGATCCATTTCAGAAACAAGGTAGGGAAGTTCATGTTGTATATTGGCTCGCAATAGTTGGGTGCATAGGATCATACCTTATAAGAGGTGTGATCCATAGGATCAGTTCCTATATTGGTTAAGGAAACCATATATGTGCAGGAGTTCTCATTGGACTCGGTTTCCTATTAATCTCAGTTTTGAACAAATAATCCTATATGGATTTGGTTTCTATCCATGGGCTATAAATACCCAAGTAACTTGGTATTTGTGAGACAAGACAAGAGAGTAGAAAATAATAGAAACATAGAGATTGAAAGAGTATGTGAGAGAGAACTTTGGAAGCCAAGGGTGTATTGGATTTAAGATGAGGGATAAAGATCTTGAGAAAGATACTAGGGAGATTATTGTAATCGGTGTTTCTTTTCTTATATTGAAATCTTCTCATTGTTCCCCGTGGAGGTAGGCATTGCCGAACTATATATCTTGGTGTTATTGTTCTTTATTGTTTTATTCTTCTTATACTATTATTTATTATTTGGTACTCTTTGACTTCATTGACAAAATGGATCCTGTATTGCAAAGGAGGTGTTCTCACGAATATCTAGGTTGCGGGTTATTGACGTTGTTGGCATTTAATTAATCATTACATATAGTTCAACAAGTGGCATCAAGAGCTTAGGTTAGAATTAAGGTTTTGTCAAAGATGACGGAGACTACAAGTGTTCCTGCGAATAACGACGGTAAGAAACCATCGGTTACTACTCTTGGCGGCGGTGTAAAAGTTGAGATTAAATGGTTTGACGGTAGAGATAACTTTGCACTATGGCAAAGGAAGATGAGAAACATTTTGATCCAATAAGATCTTCATGTGGTTCTTGACGAGAAAGACAAGAAGCAAAAGGACATATCAGATGACGAGTGGAACAAAACAGATCTCAAATCTATGAGTTCCATTGAACTATATATCTCGGATGAGGCGATGTTTAATGTGATGGAGGAAACTACCGCCAAAGGAACATGGGAAAAGCTTGAGAAGTTGTATATGGGTAGGTCTTTATCCAATAAACTTTTTTTAAAGGATGAACTCTTGAATCTTCGGATGGAAGAAGGTGGTGATCTTATCGAACATCTAAACGTGTTCAATAAATGTATCATAAATTTGCTACAGGTGGATATGAAGTATGACGATGAAGATAAGTCTCTGTACCTGCTCAGATCTTTGCCTCCATCTTTCAAGCACTTCAGGACCACATTGATGTTCGACAAGGATACTTTAAAGTATGATGAAGTTGTTCAAGATATAATCTCTCATGTGAAGATGAATAAGAACACATGTGAAGACTCTCAAGCAGAATGACTATATGTCAAGAATTCTAATGAGAGGGGCCGAATAAATAAGATAAGTAGCAAATCAAAAGGCGGGGGTAGATCTAAATCCAGGGATAAAAAAGGTTGCTCTAAATGTGGTGCGACAGACCACTGGAAACGAGATTGTAAGAAATATAAGGAAAATAAGAAGGCTGAAAATGCAAATTCAGCCAGCGTTGTTACAGATGATAGTGACGAAGAAATTTTGTGGACTTCTTCAGGTAATGATATATCTTCGCCATGGATTTTAGATTGTGGCGCTTCTTATCAAATGTGTTCAAACGAAGATTGGTTTGACACATTTGAGAAAAGAAAAGGCGACATAGTTTTTATGGGGAATAATTCTAGTTGTAAAGTTTGTGGAATCGGTACGTTAAAGTTGAGGATGCATGATGAAATTGTTAGGATTCTGGGTAACGTGAAATACGTTCCTGCACTAAGGAAGAATCTTATTTCCCTGGGTTATTTGGATAAGAATGGGTACACATACAAATCCAAAGATGGGAATCTCATAGTCTCAAAGGGTTCACTTGTGGTTATGAGAGGAGTAAGACTTTCTAACAATTTGTACAAGCTTTTGGGAAATACAATAATTGGTGGAGCTGAATCTTCTACGCAAGAAGATCGCACTCAACGTTGGCACTTGAGGCTAGGGAATATGAGTGAAAGAGCTGATAAGTCCTCAAAAGTGTATTTATCCCCCGAATAACACCTTGTTTGTCTAACACTTAGCTTATATTATTGTGTTATATCTATTGATTAGTGCTTTCTTGTATATTGTGTAGGTTTTATGAGCCGAAATGCGAATATTATTGTGTTAAAGCCCGCGAAAAATCAAGAAAAGCAAGCAAAAATGTGTTATTTGCACAAAAGGAGGAGAATTGATATTTGCACTCACAGATCTGTTGAGGGCACCCCACGGTCAGCTCTGTTGACTTGACTTTATGTCAAAGTGGGGCGGTCCAAATCTCAGACCAAACCGGGTCCTATCGAAGCCCACAAGTCAGAATTTATATTTTAGGCCTTATTTAAATTCCAAACTTAAAATGACTCTACAAGGAGATCCAGAAGTCTAATTTGGGCCCATGAGCTATCAAACTGAAGGTCTTGGTCCAAGATACAACTTAAGCCTAAGAGAATTAGGTTTTTCTGAAAACCTAATACCTCTAGAAGACCAACAGCAGCATCCACGAATTTGATCTAATTTGGAAGTCTTTGCATACAAGTATTCTACTTTGTATTTTGTATATAAGAGAAGTAGTAGTTAAGGTTTAGGTATCTTTTAGACTCCCATCTTTTAGATCTAGAGTTTTTCATAGAGAGAGAAAAGAGAATATTTGTGAAAGAAAGTTCATCTTCTTCTTCTTTGTATCAAACTCAATATTCATATCAATCAAATCAAATCACTTTACTTTATGATGTTTTGTTATTTATTTATTTATTCTATGGTGTCATCATCAAGGATGAGTAGCTAAATCTCCTTAGGCGGATGGTTGAAGCACTCTAGATGATGCAAAAGCACCATGTTTGTTCTTATTGTTCATTGTGATTCAAAGTTCTTAATGCTTATTTACTTCTAATTCGCGATATGAGGTAAGTATGATTATTTGCATGTTATTGTTATCCATGTTATTAAAATACTATTGTTAGGGTTTAGGGAGACCTAACTTTAATGGTTTTATTTATATTGATTAAGGATGTATAGTGAAATAGCTGAGAGATGATTATTACATATCCAAAGTTGATATCTTTTATTGGAACCCTTCTGTAATTAAGTCAAATAACTGAGAGGTGATGATTTAGTTATGAATAATATGTTGAGTTAATTAAATTGAATAGCTGGAGGTGACAGTTTGATTAATAAGACATATTCAATAGCATGCATAAGAGAATCCCATTTTAGTTGAGTGGAATAGTTGAGAGGTGACTACTTGATTATTATAGGTATTAATGATAAGTTGGAATAACCGAGAGGTGACTAATTAATTATTATACATTGAACATGAAGGAGCAACATGATATGTTTGCATGATTTAGTTTGTGGATACCAATTCTTCCCCCTTTGTCATCATATATCTTCTTTACATCTCTTCCATATTCTTATGTTAGGGTTTACTTATTATTATTGTCCGTAGGAAGTTAGAATCAATCTCACATCTTGTTTATTGATTCTTTGGTGTTACTTAATTATTGTTTTCAATTGTGTTTGAGCTAAGATCTCCCTCTTTGAGGTGGGTACGACCCTTGCTTGTTACTTGTCTACTTTGATATCCAATTATACAGGGACAAGAAGGAAAATTCAATACAAATCTATCTTTTGATTGTGAGGTACACAAATATCTTAATCAAGAGCCATGGAAGAACTACACAAGCGACAATTGTTGAAAGGTAAAGGAGAGTGTAAACTTGAGTTCTGCAAGTATTGTATTATGGGAAAACAAAGTAAAGTACTCTTCAAAGCTGCAGATACAAAGAACAGAAGCAAAGAAGTACTTAACTATATTCACTCAGATGTGTGGGGGGTTTCACCTACTCAATCTAAAGGTGGAGCTCGCTACTCTGTCACTTTCATGGATGATTTTTCGAGAAAAGCTTGGGTCTACTTCATGAAGGAGAAATTCGAAGTTTTCACTAAATTCAAGGAGTGGAAGGCATAGGTAGAGAATCAAACATGCAAAAAAATTAAGTATCTAAGAACTGACAATGGCGGTGAATATAAGGATAAGATGCAGGTCTGCCAGAGATGTTCTGGGTAGAGTTGCTTAACCATGCTTGTCACTTGGTTAATCGTTCACCATCCGAGGTGCTTGCTTTCAGATGTGCAGAAGAGGTATGGTCAGGTAAACTGTTAGACTACTCTACTTTGAAGGTATTTGAATGTAATCCATATGCTCTTATTCCCAATGATGAGAGAACCAAACTTAAACCCAAATCTCGTGAATGCATTTTCATCGGCTTCGAGAATGGAGTGAAGGGTTATAAGTTAAAGGATCCAGTGAACCGAAAAAAAATCCTTAGTAGAGATGTTGTGTTTGATGAGAAAACTATGCCTATGAATCAAGACATTAAGAATGGTGAGAAGAACACTATTGTTAAGAAAGAAACTACAGAGATATCTCCTCTTACTAAGGTATCCAACAGGGAGACTCCTATTCAGCTGGAGGATTCAGATGTAGGGGTTGAAGAGGATGGGCCAGAACAACAACAATGTGAAAAGGAGGTTGAATCTAATAAAGATAAACAACAACCTTACAACATAGCAAAGAACCATGGCCAAAGACAAGTCAAAACACCTATTAGACTTGGGTTCGAGGAAGAAGTTCATTATGCTTTAAGCGTTAGTGAAGGTGATCCTACTTCTTATCGTGAAACAGTTGAAAGTAACGAAAGAGAAGAGTGGGTTGAAGCTATGGCTGAAGAGATGGAATCTCTATACAAGAACTCTGTTTGGGAGTTAGTTCCTAAACCCGCGGAAAGAAAAATTGTTAGCTGTAAGTGGGTTAACAAGAAAAAGGAAGGAATGCATGAGAAAGAACCACCAAAGTTCAAAGCACGTTTGGTGGTGAAGGGGTACTTATGGGTGCAAAAATTTGATCCATAAACTCGAGATATGTATAGATTGATCGTACAGTTACAATGAAAGCCTTGTATAGGCAGAGATAAGATGGGGGGTATACAATGAGACTGGACCTGATCGGAATCAGGCTGGCTACGTATCCAAGATGATGAACTTGGAATCAAGTCTCTATCTGCTTCCACTAAGTTCTAATGGAGTTGCTCAGTGAAAGACTCGTAGTTCAGAAGGTTTAGACCTCCTGTATTTGTAGTAGGCCGGAGGAGGCTGGCTCAACCACCGATCCGGTTTTGACTCCACGAACTCAGGTAGTTCAACTGTGAAGATGCTTTCTGTGGAGATAGCTTGCATGTTGCCGAGCGGTTATCTCCTTAGTTTGAATCCCCTTTGACTAGGATGACTACCACGTGGCATCCTCTGATAGGTCCTGGTTCAACCTGGGTTTCCTTTATCTTCTCCAGCGGGCTAGAACCATGGGTTCTGTTAGCCTGGAATCTCGCTGGGCTTATCCAATTGGTTGGGACTTGGATTGACCAAGCCTGAAAGCAAAGACTTGGGCTTGACACCTCTAACCGGAGGCCCAATCTTCATTGCATACACCCTGGTGAGGTCCTCTGAGCTTCTGTGTTGAGCCTTTGGATGAGCCCTTGTCACTGTTGGACGTTACTGTGCCGGACCTGGCCTACTTGACTGAGGTGGGCCTGGTCGATGTATGGGAGCCCACGGTTCAACTTCTTATACAGTAATCGGGGCTCCACACATTGATCATGGACTATCTAGTGCATCAAGGTCCACAGAGCGTATGTGGATCCCTTGAAACCGGGTTGGACCCTACCCGATAGCCCAGGCTTGGCTGGCTAATGCTCAGGTGCTCCCAGTTTGGCTTCTTATACAACCATCGATGACACCTGTCGGTTTTTTTACGTAGGGTACACACAGTACTCATAGAAGGAAGTAGTTGATTATGATGAAATTTTCTCTCCGGTAGTGAAACATACTTCTATTAGAGTGTTACTATCACTGGTTGCACAACAGGATATGGAGCTTGAGCAGTTAGATGTCAAAACTGCTTTTCTTCATGGTGAATTAGAAAGTCGTCTACATAGCTCAACCTCAGGGTTTTGTTGAAGCTGGTAGTAAAAATCTGGTTTGTAGTAGGGGTGGGCACGGTCTAGGACCGGGACCAAACCGACTTGAAAGTATCGGTTCGGTTTCGGTTCCATGGACCGAAATTATTTGAATGTAACCGGACCGAACCGGACCAAATACAATCGGTCCGGTTTCGGTCCGAAACTCGGTCCTGGGCTTTTTTATTGGGCCTTTAGTCCATTCTCAACATCCACTTAAGAAAATTCTTAGATCTAGTTTAGTTAGAAACTTAAAACTATGTTCTTCACCCACAAGTGTCTTTCATCTTTCTGTCTTAATTGGTCTTTAGATCTACAAACCTTTTCTCTTTTTTCTTTCAATCTGGAGCTTTTAGATCGATTTGTAGTTATTAATGTTTGATTTGATTGCTGAAATCATCAAATGATTTGGTGGAATAAACGATGGTGAATAACGATGTTTAATGGCTTGAAGAGATTGGTAATCAGCTTGGGTGACAACTGATTTTTGAAAAATTTCAAATGGGTATTCACAACACAACTGATTTTGATTTCCCATATAAATAAGACAAGGTTGCAAAAATAGAAAAGAAAAAATGGGGGTGAAGAAAAATGAAACAAGAGTAAAGAAAATTCAGAACTTGTTAATCTAGTGTAACAAGGCTTTCATACACACCTAAATCTTCCAAGAGATTTAATTGGAAGTCTTAAAAGTATCTCTTCATCAACATGGTGGTTCTCCATCTCTGTCCACCAACACCTTTCTTCACTTCTCACAACAGAATCCATCATCATAACAGTACCACTTTCTTGAGCTTTAGCAATTGCAAGAATTAGAAATAAGGGCTAAAATGAGAGGAGAAAGGGGATCTAGAAATGTAGGGTTTCCTCAACTAAAGTCAACAGTATGACAAAATTGGTTTAAATTGGGCTTAAAAATATGAAAAATTAAGAGCGCATTAGGCCCAGCCAAAAGGAGAAATTTCTTGAAGATCTCTCGTTCGTTGCTACTTGCTACTCAACTCAAGTAACTCAACCGAAGAGAATTGCTCAACTCCGCGCGTTCTTCAAAATTCATTCCTTATAGATTAGAAATTAGAATTAGATTCCTCTCTCTCTGATCTTGATCTTGATCTAATCATCTTCGTGATCTTGGTAGAGCTATATATCTTCGTGATCTTCGTTCTTTTCCCCAATTATTTCTTTCTGTTAAACATCATTATTTTTTTGGCTTTAGGTTTTCAAATTTAATTTCAAATTATCTCTCGATTGAATTTTATTTCGGTTCGGTTCGGTTCTCTCGGTTCTATAAAAACAAGAACCGAGACCGGACCAATAGTTATATAGTTCGGTTCGGTTTCGGTCCGGTCTTGACCGGTTTTTAGTCAACTCGGTTTTGACCGGTTTTGACTCGGTTTTTTCGGTTCGGTTTTCGGTTTTTCGGTTTTTTTGCCCACCCCTAGTTTGTAGGCTAAAGAAGTCTCTTTACGGGCTCAAACAATCTTCAAGGTAGTGGTACAAACGCTTCGACTCTTATATGCTGAACATTGGGTATAGAAGATGTGACTATGATTGTTGTGTGTACAGTCATGTGTTCGATGATGGGATGGTGATCCTATTGCTACTTTATGTAGATGACATGCTTATTGTTTGTCAGGATGTGTCTAGAATTAAGGAGCTGAAGACGTTATTAGGAAAGGAATTCGACATGAAGGATCTTGGTTCTACATAGAAGATCCAAGGTATGGAGCTAAGGAGAGATATGAAAACGGAAAAACCAGTTTCAGTTGAGAAGTTCAGACATTGTTTGAACTTGCTCAATCTTTCTACATGCTAAAGTTGGGTGGAGCACCTCCTCACTAGAGGTGCGTTGAGGCAAGAGGATTCTTGCCAATGTGAGGGTGGTTGAAGATATTCAAGCTGCAATGATCTTGTTTTTTTGTCGATGACTCGCCAAGGTGGAGATTGTTGTATATTGGCTCGCAATAGTTGGGTGCACAGGATTATACCTTATTAGAGGTGTAATCCATAGGATCAGTTCCTATATTGGTTGAGAAATCCATATATGTGCAGGAGTTCTCATTGGACTCGGTTTCCTGCCTTGAATACTGGCTTTAGACTTGTTGATGTCTGTATTTATATTTCTGACTTTTATCTCTCTTGTCTGTCAGACGCAAGATGCCATGGTCCGGGTCTTTGAGCTGAGTGTCAGACCCCAGCCTTCTGCCTTGGAGGATCTGGAGCGCCTGCGAGCTAAGAACCGTTAGCTCAAGAAGGACTTGGCGTCGACCAACAGTGACTGGTGGGCTCTTGAGGAGGACAAGCAGTCCATGGCGACAGACTATCATAATCTGGACTTCACCCTGACCGCGGCTCTTCAGAGGGAGGAGGATGCCAAGACTTCCTTCGCAGAGCTGGAGGCCACTTGCGGGAAGCTAAACTGAGAGAAACTGGAGTTGGACCGGTGTCTTATCTTCAAGGAGGCAGCGTATGACCGGGCCGCTGAAGAGCTCCGGTTGGCAAAGGCTGCATATCAACAGGTCCTCGACCAACTGGAGAAGGAGAAGTCGAAGAAAGGCGGAAATGGCCCCGGTTCTTCTTCGCAGCCTTAGTTCCTTAGTTACTCTAGGATTTTGTAGAAAGGTTCCTGTCCCGGTTGCCGGGGGACTTCCTCTTGTAGATTTTTTTTCTGAAAAAGAAATAAAAATCTTGTTCTGCAAAAATACCTTGTTAGATATCTTTACCTTATTTTCAGCATTTATTACAACTGACTATCTCCCTCGCCCCCTTATCGTTTTAAGGAGTTTTCCTTGGGACGATAACAGTTATTTTTCTTGCTGAATCCATGGCGATTCATGGTCTCCTGCTGAAAAGGGTTTGTCCCTGCATTGCAAGCTTTGACCCGAGGGTAGGCTAGCTTGCCTGACAGCCCCGGTTCTTAAGAGTGGATAGCCTCGCTCTTAAGATTGGTTTCCGAGACTGGAAGCTAGGTCCAGGCATCTCGGGCCTAAAAGGAGCATAACTCTGCATTTAGGACTTAGCCAGGATCGGAAGCTAGGTCCAGGCACCCTGGGTTGGATGGGTTTTAATCCTGTCATCCTTGGTTTTCAAGACCGGAAGCTAGGTCTGGGCGTCTTGGGCCTAAAAGGAGCATAACTCTGCATTTAGGACTTAGGCAGGATCGGAAGCTAGGTCTGGGCACCCTGGGTTGGATGCGGTTTGATCCTGTCATCCTTGGTTTCCAAGACTGGAAGCTAGGTCCGGGCACCCTGGGTTGGATGGGGTTTGATCCCTGTCATCCTTGGTTTCCTAGACCGGAAGCTAGGTACGGGCGTCTTGGGCTTAAAAGGAGCATAACTCTGCATTTAGGACATAGCCAGGATCGGAAGCTAGGTCCGGGCACCCTGGTTTGGATGGGGTTTAATCCCTGTCATCCTTGGTTTCCAAGACCGGAAGCTAGGTCCGGGCGTCTTGGGCCTAAAAGGAGCATAACTCAGCATTTAGGACTTAGCCAGGATCAGAAGCTAGGTCCGGGCACCCTGGGTTGGATGGGGTTTGATCCCTATCATCCTTGGTTTCCAAGACCGGAAGCTAGGTCCGGGCGTCTTGGGCCTAAAAGGAGCATAACTCTGCATTTAGGACTTAGCCAGGATCGAAACCTAGGTCCGGGCATCCTGGACCTTAGTGGAGACTTGATCTTGCACTTAGGTTTTTCAACAGTAAACAATACAAAGTACTCGAATTCTTGCGGCAAATTTTTTTTATTGAAAACATCAAATGGAGTACATTACTTGTAGAATTTCTTGAGGTGGAAAGCGTTCCATGGTCTAGAGAAGAGGTCGCCAGTCAAAGTTCATAGGAAGTACAAGCTCTTCGTAGCATGTATGTCTATGATGTAAGGTACTTCCCAGTTTTCTCCAAGGTTTCCAGCGGTTGTATCCTCAGTCATGACCTTGACTTTTTGCATGACCCAGTCGCGCGGATTGAATTTTTTCTTTACGACTCGGTTGTCATATCCCCTTTTGATGGTCTCCTGGTACCGGAGGAGGTGCTACAGGGCATGTTCTCTCTTGTCGTCAAGAACAACTTTTTCTCTTGCCAGAATCCCCTCGTTCCCCGGTAAGGACTGCATCAGTGCGGCTTGTTGGAGCTAGCAGTTCTGTTGGCATTACCGCTTCTGCTCCAAACATGAGTTGAAAGGGTGTCATACCGGTGGACCACCTTGGGGTGGTCTGGAATGCCCATAAGACCCCCGGGAGTTGCATTACCCAGTTGCCTTTTGCCTTATCCAGCCGCTTCTTGAGTGTATCCAAGATGACCCGGTTCGATGCTTCTGCCTGCCCATTCCCCTGGGGGTAATATGGGGCTGAGAAATTGTGCTTGATTCCCAAGGACTTGCAGAACAACCATATGTTGTCGCAGTCGAACTGTTTTCCATTATCTGACACTAGCTCTTGAGGAATCCTGAATTTGCAGATTATGTATTTCCACAAAAATCTTCTGACATCTAAGGCACATACTTGTACCAGTGCTACTGCTTCGACCTATTTGGTGAAATAATTTGTAGCGACCAATAGGAATCTGACTGAATGTGAAGCTTTCGGAAGCGGTCCTACAATATCCAATCCCCACTTGGCAAAGGGCCATGCACTCAGGATGGGATGTAGTTCGTTTGTTGGGGCATGACTGACCGGGGCATGCTTCTGACACGGGAGGCATGCCTATGTCAATTTCTTGGCGTCTGTCATCATGTGCGGCCACCAATATCCTTGGATAATTGTCTTCTGTGCTAGATTTATGCTCCCGAAATGGTTGCCGCAGATCCCAGCATGGACCTCTTTTAGTATGATCAGGCCTTGCTTTGGAGTAAGGCATCTGAACAAGACCCCGGAGCCATGGCCCTTCATGAACAACTTTTGTGACTCCCATTGCGGTATGGCAGTGAATTTTCATGCATCCCTCTTGACTTTGGCTGACAACTTTGGATCTTCAGGGAGCGAATGGTGGACAAGGAAGTTGATGTATGGCTTCCTCCAGTCTTGACCGTTGCTGGATTGCAACTCGACGTCGATTATGTCTACTTCAGAATTCAGGTTATCTAGAATGTCCTCAATTTGTTCCTTCGGTGGGAGCTCCAAATCGATGTGGATATGTGAGAGCGGCGATTCTGACGAGTCCAGTTCATCCGGTTCCGTTGGAGGTGGCATTGCTTCTATCCGGCCTCTGGTGAGGCAAGGATTCCAATATCCGAGTTGTGATTCTGGTGGGTCCTGTGTCTGACCCTGAGATGGTTAACTCGGCTCGCCGTGTGTGCTAAACTCGTTGCCGGGCTGTGAAGCTTCCTTCCAATGTCTGCACTCTAGGAGATAAACCTCCGGTAGCGGCATGTCTGGATCTTTGGACCCGATACTTGGCTCTTTCTGGTATCCGATTGATAGTTGTCAGAGCTCTGTCGTGCTGATAGAAGAAGAAAGATACGCCAAGGCATCTGCGTGCCTGACGTCTATCATGGGTCGCTGCTCGACTGTGATGAATCTGAACTTCCCTGCCATGGAGTGGACGACATCGAGATACTTTGCCATCCGGTCGTCCTTGGCTTGGAAGGATCCGGCGAATTGGTTCGCCACTAGCTTTGAATCTGTGTTGACCATGACTCTCCGCTCCCCCAGTTGGAGTGTTGTCTGGAGACCATATATTAGAGCTTCGTACTCAGCTTCGTTGTTTGAAGCTTGGAATCCCATTCTGACAGATTTTTTCTGTCTTTTGTCCATCTAGGCTGATCAGGAGACAACCTATGCCGGATCCTGTGCAGTTACTGGATCCGTCAGTATAGATTGTCCATGCTTTACTGTCTCCTTTGGTCGGAGATTCTTGTGACCAGGGGGCATCATTCACCCCCAGTGTATCCGCCTCTAGTTCTGGATTGACCGAGATATCCTCGATGGGAAAGTCTGCCATCAAGGAGGCTATCGCGTGCCCTTTCTCCGCGATTCTGGATTCGTACCGGATGTGGTATGCGCTGAGGTAGCTGGACCATTCGATCAACCGATTAGATTCTTCCTGCTTCCCAAGAGCTTTTCTGAGTGGGAACTCTATGTAGACTTTGACTGCTCTACCTTAGAAGTAAGGCTTTAGCCTCCTGGCTGGATATACCAATGCCAGGGCTATCTTTTCGATTTTCGAATATCTTGTTTCAGCTCCCTGTAACACTTTGCTGATGAAGTAGACTGGCTTCTTCTCCGATTCTACCACAAATATAACTGCGCTAACTGCTATATCGGATGCGGCCAGATAGATGCAGACTGGTTGCCCGGTCTGTGGTGCTGTGAGGACCGGAGGTTGAGTGAGATACACTTTGATCTCATCAAAGGCTTGCTGACAAGTAGGATTCCATTTCGCATTAGCTTTGATTGCGTTGAAGAATGGCTTGCATCAGTCTGAGTACCAGGAGATGAACCTGTTGAAAGCGGCTAATCTCCAGGTTAGCCTCTGGAATTCTTTCACTGTCATTGGGGTGGGCATTTCCAGGACTGCCCGGATCTGATATGGATTGGCTTCTATACCCGGTTGGTCATGAGGAAACCAAGGAACTTGTCGGAAGAAAGACCAAAAGAACATTTGGCTAGATTCAGCTTCATGTTGTATCGTGTCAGGATGTCGAATGTCTGCTGCAGATCTCGCAAATGATTGTCTTTCTCCCTGGTTTTGACCACCATGTCGTCTATGTAGACTTCCATAGTCCGGCCTATGAGCTCGTTGACGATGGTGTTGACCAGCTTCTGGTATGTTGCTTCGACATTCTTCAGACCAAACGACATCACCCGGTAGCGGTAAAGCCCCCGGTCGGTGATGAATGCGGTATGCTCCTGATCTTCTTCGTGAAGTGGAATCTGGTTGTAACCGGAGTAAACGTCCATGAAGGACAATCTTTGATAATCGGCGGTGGCGTCTACAATGCTTGTGATCCTGGGGGGAGTGGATATGGGTGCACGGGACATGCTTTGTTAAGATTAGTAAAATCGATGCAAACTTGAATCTTACCATTTTTCTTTGGGACGACCACAATGTTGGAAACCCAGGTAGGGTAAATGACTGGTTTGATGAAGTGATTGAAAGCAGTCGATCGGCTTCCTCGTTGACTGCCAACTTTTGATCTGATGTCATTCGCCTTAGCTTCTGCTTGACCGGTTCGAACTGAGGATCAATGTCCAGCTTGTGGTAGGCGACCGCAGGGTCTATTCCTGGCATCTCGCTAACACTCCATGCGAAGACATGGTGATTCCGTCGGAGCAGAATGATCATGAAATCCTTCTCTGTCTCCGGTAAACTGGAAGAGATGTAAGTTATCTTGTGGGACTCCGATCATACAATAACTTCCTCTAGCTCGTCGACCGCTGGTGATAACCAGGCCTTTGTGTCTGGCTTCCCCTTGACAGACTTACGGGGAGCTGATTGCTATTGATGGGAGTCTATCAAGAAGATAGTGTTACCATTGGTCTCGGAGACGGACTTTCCTTTGACAGCATCGAGATGGGAATTGAATGTCATCCCTTGGTCTCCCTTAACTCTGCAAATTCCGTTGAGAGTCAGAAATTCGAGGCTCTGGTGGAAGGTGGACACTATAGCTTTCATTTGATGAATCCAGTCCCTTCCCAGAATAATGTTGTACCAGGAGGGGGAGTCGACCAGCAAGAAGTCAATCCCAAAGGTGTTGAATCCCACCGTGATTGGTAGGTGGACCTGTCCGGAGGACTGTGCTGGGTCCCCGTTGAACCTATAGATAGGAGTCTCATCAGATTCAATGATACCCTTCGATACCTCCATAACTTTGTAGGCGCATGAAAACATGACACTGGAGGTGCTGTCAGCGTCGACCATGACTCGTCGGACCCGGTAGACACCAATCCATTCTGTGATGACCAGGGCGTCATTGTGTGGATAATGCACGACCCTTTCGTCTTCTTTTGTGAATGTTAAACCTCTCAGGACAATGGACTCACCGTTCGTCCCTTCGTTGAAGTTGAGCTGTCCAACCTCATGGACATGTCCTATCCACCGGAGCTTTTCTTGGGCATAATTCTTCCTTTCTGTCTTGGAAGAGCCAGGTACATGTACGTGGCAAACGTATACAATTCGATCTCCGGTTTTTACCTGTTCGACTGCTTCGGTCTGTACCATATCGGGGATGAGTCCGGCATCGACCAGACGCTGCATTTTGTTCTTTAACGACCTACATATCTTCAGCTCGTGACCGTAATCATTGTGATGATCACACTTCTTGGACTTATCTCTCCTGCCCTCCGGGTCTGCCGGAAGAGGGGCAGGTTTGTTGAGTAGCCCTCTATTTTTTTATTTTCTTGAATACTTCCTCGATCGGGAATCTCAAGGGTGTGATTCCCTTTCTTTGCGTTCACCCACAGTAGACTACTCTGACCGGTGGTCGGGCTGGCGCCTTCCCCTTCCTGTCCTTGTTCCTGTCAGGGGTTTTTTCATCTTTGCGATCCATGCGGAGCTTTCTTCCTTTGCCTTCTGCGGCTTCTCGGAGGTTTGGCCTCTGGCAAGTCTCTTTCTTCTGGCTTTCAGGTCGTCCTCCTCCTGAGCATAACTTTCTACTTTCTCGAGCAAGGCCGAAACAGAGGAGGGAGGCTTTCTTGCCAGTGACCGGTACAATTCTTCATGGTTGCTGTTTAGGGCATACTTGAAAGCTTGAATGACGACGCTATCAGATGCGTCTTGTACCTTAAATAATAGGGTTCGGAACCTTTGGGCAAAATTCCTGAGTGTTTCGCTCCCATCCATCTGCAGGGAGAACAAGACTTCAGCTCCCTTCTTGGTTTTCACATTGAACCGGTATTTTTCTTCGAACAACTCAGCCAGTTGTACGAATGTGTGGATGAATGCGGGTGACAAATTGTGATACCACGTCTGGGCTTTGCTTTTGAGTGAAAGAACAAACATTTTTGCGAGTAGCTTATCATCATGGTCCCAGATAGCCATGGTGCTTTTGTAGTTCATAACATGCTGAACCGGACAACCGCTTGTCTCGTCATACTGTTCGAAGGGCGGTTGTTTGAAGCTGGCCGGGACTATATCACTCCTGACCTCTTCTGCCAAAGGTGATTTAGCTAACCTTGAGAGGGTAAGTTTCCTGATTCGTTTACCCGGTTGGCTTTGTTGGAAACAGCAAGGTCGATCATCTCTTGCAACTTGAGTTGATTCATCTGTTCCACATTCAGCTCCGGTTGTCTCTGATGAATGTGGGCCCTTTGAGGGCTCCTTGTTCTCTAACTGTGGCGTGCCAGGGGAGTACTCTGGTGCCTCCTTTGGTGCAGTCTTTCTGGTGGAGTGGCTTCTTCGACAGATCTGCTACGGGCAACCCTGCGGCCATGACGTGGTCCGGGTGTTCTTGCACGTCCGCAGCGATGTTTCTGAATTGGAGAGGTAGACTTCCAATCTCTCCCTGGTGCTAGCATGTCCCAGACAGGACGGGGATCATGGCTATGAGGGGTAAGACTCCGGTCACTGCTTGGCCGTGGCCTTATCTTCTTCCGAGGAGATGGACTCGAAGACGAGGCTAAAGATGACTGGCTATCTCCGGCCCTGGTTCTCTTCTTTCTTCTCAGTTCTGCGTTTTCCCTGGTCAGTCGCTTGATGATTGCGGTTGGGAACTCGACCGCTGGTCCTTTTCCCTTCTACACTCGGTATAACCTCCTCCGGTTGTCAGGGGAGAGATTTTCTGGTCTCTTCTTGCAGGGGCTACCCTGGAGGGTTCAGGATCTTGTGATGCCGGTATCCTAACGCTCTGGTTGACTGTACTAGGATTACCAGGATCATTAGTGATTTGTACCACTAAGTTCTCTGTCTCCCACTGTCCACTTTCAGAGTGTTGCGAGCCCTGATCGTGGCCATCACTCCAGAGAACTGATTCTTAATTCACAGGTTTTGTTGCTTCAAGAACGAGAGACAGAGGTGAAAGGTTCTTTGTCTGACTTTCAGTAATTTGGTTCATTCCATTGTTGGAACGAATTGGGCGTCTCTTACTTCCAGCCATTGCTACATCAATTCCGGTATGACTGAATCGAGACTCCTTGCAAGGCTCTGGAACTGATGGGAGATTCAGCCCCACGATGGGCGCCAAAGAGTGTGGGTGTAAAAATTTGATCCACAAACTTGAGATATGTATAGATTGATTGTACAGTTACAATGAAAGCCTTGTATAGGCAGAGATAAAATGGGGGGTATACAATGAGACTGGACCTGATCGAAATCAGGCTGCCTACGTATCCAAGATGATAAACTTGGAATCAAGTCTCTATCTGCTTCCACTAAGCTCTAATGGAGTTTCTCAGTGAAAGACTCGTAGTTCAGGAGGTTTAGAACTCCTGTATTTGTAGTAGGTCGGAGGAGGCTGGCTCAACCACCCCTCCGGTTTTGACTCCACGAACTCAAGTAGTTCAACTGTGAAGATGCTTTTCGTGGAGATAGCTTGCATGCTGCCGAGCGGTTATCCCCTTGGTTTGAATCCCCTTTGACCAGGATGACTGCCACATGGCATCCTCTGATAGGTCATGGTTCAACCTGGGTTTCCTTTATCTTCTCCAGTGGGCTAGAACCATGGGTTCTGTTAGCCTGGAATCTCGCTGGACTTATCCAGTTGGTTGGGACTTGGATTGACCAAGCCTGAAAGCAAAAACTTGGGTTTGACTCCTCTGAAAGCCTACTTTTGTAGGCTTCTGTAGGCTTTTTCTAGGGTTGGGTAAACCTTAGGTATTTGTCCCCTAGAAGTGCCCCCTTTTCTTGCCTGATTCTGAAGCCTTTTACTTTTTGTAATAGGAGATGATGGCAAATAAAGGCAAGAAAAAGAACTTCGTTATCCAAGAGAGTGATGAAGTAGCCTCTTCATCTTACTTCCTTGACAACTGTATCCCCCAAACGTATGAGGGGAGACCCGTACTGTCCGTGTTCTGTCCAGTATATAGGATCTCTCAAGATATTGTGGTCTGTTATTTCATTGAAGAACTTAGAGGTGCTCACCATGACTTTGCTGATGAAAGTAGCATTATGGTTACGGCTGGCCAGATTGTTTCTGGTTTGAGATTGCCATTAACCCAACTAGATAGGGATGTTTTAAACTTCTACAAGATTGATCCTGGACAAGGTACATGCAACTTCTGTCGAGTCTTGTTTGCTTGCAACACTCTCAACCGTGATGAGAATTATGGTATCACACTCCGTGATATCCTTAAGCACTACTGTCTTCGTGCTTCTGTAGGTCCACCCCTAAAATATTTCCATTTCAAGTGTAGAAACCACATGACTCCTCTCATAGAGGCTATAAAAAATAGTGACAAATCCTGGCCGGATTTCCCCTTGTAGTATTCTTAATTTACGTATTTTCTTACGCATTTTTAGTTTTTGTTTGCTTACTTTACGATGATTGATGCAGCTGCCCAAACTGATACCGTTGGTCTTGGAGATGTTCCCTCTGTTTTTGACAAGCTACTGAAGGATCCCGTTGATTATAAGGATCTTCATACTAGATCTCGTGTTGACTGGGTGGGAGATCCAGAGTTAGTGACTGATGGTATTGACATCCGTGGTACAATCCCATCCTTTTTCACTCCCGTTGAGCGACGTAAGACATCAAAGACAATTAGTTCTCTTAAGATAGTGAAGCATGCCCAGTTCGTGAAGAAAGTTGTCATTAAGAAACCTGTCCTCCCTCCCCTTGAAATCAGTGAAGAAGGAGATTCTGACCACATTCCGCTAGTGCAGCGTAGGTCGAAAAGGCAGCGTGTTAAAAGAGCCCAAATGTCTCAAGGTGGTGATTTGGAGATTGATGACTCCGTGTTTGACGCTTTGTTTGATGATGATCTTCAAGTTGTGCAACCCGAAGCTGAAAATGCCTATTGACATTGTTGATCTGTCTGATGGAAATTTCGATTCAAGGAAAATGCCCAAAACTGAAGAACCTAGCGAGACTGAGACATCTGTTAAGACCGACTTGGCTGGCACCTCTGTTACTCCTGGTAAGGGCATTATCATTCCTCCCCATATGCTATTTTCCTCTTCGCTTACTGTGAAATCCGGTAAATCAGTTGTAGGTGATTCCGACTCTGCCCCGAAAGCTTCTCTTTGGTCTCCTTCTTTTGGGTTTTGTGGGCAGTTCTTGATTGTGAACGACTCCTGTGTTGTCGATCCCATCAATGCCTACAACCTCCTCTATCATTCTGTGCTCCCCCAGATCGTGAACATTACAAGAAAATGGACCTGGCATCGCTTCGTGGGCGAAACTTTCTGGTTATTGCTGATGTGAGTCTTCTTTCCCATTATTCTATTACTTTTGTCAACTTTTGAACTTGTTGTAACTCCTAATTTATTTGCAGTTGATTGAAGTTAACATGGAACTGAATGATCGCATCACCGCAATGGTTGAGGAGAAAAAGAAGTCCGGCAGGGCCGAAATGGAGGCCAAGGTCAAGCAGTTGGAAGAATACATGGAGAAATACCTTGCTGAAATCAAAGCTCATTCTGACTCCGTGAAGAAGTTGAAGTCTGAATTGGAGGAGGAAAGGAAGCCTCGCACTCTAACCTTGGAGAATGCAAGAAAAGAACATGCTGAAGCCATCCAAAGTCTCCAACAAGAATTTGAGTCTGACAAAGAAAAAACACTTCATGCCCTGGAAGAACGTTTGGGAAGAGAGAAAATGGAAGCTGTTACTGCCAAGGATGTTGTTTGGAAAGAGAAGGTCCCGGCTATGGTGAAGTATCAAGTTGACCGTATCATCGCCAAGAGATCCGACAAAGCAGATTCAACAGCTACTCACCAGTAGTGGACATTTTCTCCTTTCTTTCAGTGGTGTGAGGGTTGTCTTTCTCTTGTTCTCCTGATCTTTTCAAACAATTGTTACTTTTTATTTCTGCTACGTCGTCTTCATGAGGCTAGCTATTGTGTGTGTGTGTGTGTGTGTGGGGGGGGGGGGGGGGGGGGGGGGGGGGGGGCTGATGCCTAAGATACACTAGGTCTTTCCTTCGGGAAGGCCGATCTTTTGCATTACCTTATTACTTGTTATTGGCTAATAATATTTTGTTGCTTTGGCCTGTGTTTATTGATCTGTGGTGGACGAGTAGGTCACCGAGATACCTTAGCTATATATATATATATATATGCATGATTTTCTTTCCATATGCTCTTTATATTGCCTGGTTTCTCAGTCCGTGGTGGATGAGCAGGCATTGTAGTCTGTATGCTCTGCTTAGATAAATTCTGAATGCTTCTCTTTTATAGTCGTTGCGATTGACTGTTTTATATGAGTGCTCAGATCTTTGAATATTGAGACTCATTACCATTCAATCCCGTTACAGATGTTAGCCTAACCCTGTCGTCACAGAGGTTAGCTACACTGTCGGCCCTGACATGACTGACCTTTCGGTCCTACTTCCATTCTGAAAGGCTTCCCGTAATGCTGCGGTAGCAGCCATTACGGGGTGCGAGTAAGGGGGTAAGATCTGCTAGACAGGGCTAGCGTCCTGCTAAGACTTCTCTCTTACCATCCATAGTCGCTCCCAAGTGTTTAACTTGCTTCCTAAACAGGGTGCCTCGGCAAGACCGTTAGCATGGCTCTTGTTGGGATTGCAGTTATGAACCATAAGTGCATGGGTTGATACAAAACATGTATGCTATAGTGCAAAAACTCCAAGATAATTATAATATATATAATTGAATCTCGTGTGCCGGAGTGCGAAAACTCCAAGATAATTAAATCTTATACAACTCAAACATGTATGATAGAGTGCGAAAACTCCAAGAATCATCACCATTATAACTTTCAAAATAGCACCTGTAATTGACTGCTTACACGGAATTGTCTGATTGCAAAAGGAGCTTTGCGATTAAACAAAATATTTCTTTAAGTTAGAAATATTCCAAGGTTTAGTGATAGCCTTTCCATCGACAGTCTTGAGGTAGTAAGATCTGTTTGTTCCGACACGGTCTACTACATAAGGTCCCTCCCAGTTTGGATGGAGCTTCAATGGGGCGAGGTATTGCCTGCGCAAGACTAGATCGCCTTCATTAAGAGTTCGTGGTTTGACTTTGCTATTGTAGGACCTTTGCATGCTTCGCTGATAACTCTCGAGTTTAGTTCTTGCCATATCTCTCTTTTCTTCTGCCAACACCAACTCTCTCTCAATGATTTCCCCATTTATCCCAAGGTCTACCACATCCTTTCGGGTTGATGGTGTTATCATATCTGGTGGGATGGCTGCCTCCATTCCATATGTCAGAGAGAACGGTGTTGCCCCTGTTGACCTTCTTGGCGTAGTTCGATATGCCCATAACACTTCCAATAGCTGCTCTGACCAGTTCACACCTCTGCCTTCTAACTTCTTTTGAATTGTTTCCAGAATAGACTTGTTTGTCGCTTCGGCTTAGCCATTAGATTGCGGATAGAAAGGTGATGCGAAGTACTGCTTGATTTTGTAACTATCAAGGAACTTTTTCACTTCCCCACCATGAAATTGAGGACCGTTATCGGTTACAACTACTTTTGGAAGACTGAAGTGACAGACAATGTATTCCCAGATAAAGTCTTTTACCTGCTCTTCTTTGACCTGTTGTAGTGGAATTGCCCCCACCCACTTTGTCAAATATTTCGTGGCCACCAATAGGAATTCTAAGCCCCTTCCTGAAGTTGGCAGTTTGCCAATAATGTCAATTCCCCACATTGCAAATGGCCAGGGACTCCCGACTAGGTGCAATTATTTGGCTGGAGAATGGATTAGCCTTCCATGGATTTGGCAACCTCTGTACTTCTTGGCGTATTCCACGCAATCACGGAATAGACGGGGCCAAAAATACCCATGAATCATAACTCTGTGAGCCATTGCTCTTCCTGGAGAGTGGCTGTCGTAACTGCCATCGTGAATCTCTGCCATGACTTGCTCTGTGAGATCTGGGTGCACGCACTTCAAGAGTGGAGCATGGTGGGATTTTCTGTATAGTTCTCCTTCTGATAGAGTGTATCATTTAGAACTCTCGATGACTTTTCGAGCTTCTGCCTTCTCAGATGGGAGCTCTTGATCTCTAAGATATCAGACTATTGGGTCCATCCAGCTTGCCCCCAGTTTGGGATTAACGGCCATCACGACCTCTGATTTCTCGAGCATTGATTTTTCTCTTCTTGTCACTGTGATAGTTTTTGTCTCTGCATCACCTAACATGGCTGCGATATAGGCTAGAGCGTCTGTATATCGGTTGTCATTCCTGTAGAGGTGGATAATGTCTACTACAGAAAATTTGAGCATTACCTCTTTCAGGAGCTTTAAGTACCCTGCCATCTTGGCGTTCGTGGCCTTGTAGCCGCCCCCAGTCTGCTCCACAACCAACTTTGAGTTTGTGAACACTGTTATCTCCTTTACCTCGAGTGAACTTACCATTTTGAGCCCAGTAATGATTGTTTCATACTCTGCTTCATTGTTAGTTGCCGGGAATCCGAGTTTCTCTACTAACTCAATTCTTGAATTTTTCTGGAGTTATAATGACTATGCCGATGGCGGATCCGTCTTTGCTGGCAGATTCGTCAGCAAACATTCGCCATCCGATAATTGATTCCCATTCTCTCCTACATGCAGTCAACTCTTGATCGGTCACTTCTGCATCTAACGACATCTCAGACACTTCTCCAACCTCCTCCACTGGGAAGTCTGCTAAGAAGTCCGCTAGCACTTGAGATTTCTCTGCCTTCTTCTGTTCGTACTGCAAATGGAACTTGTGGAGTGCGATTGCCCATTTCTCCATTCTGCCTTTTTTTTCTATTTTTTGAAAGAATAAGCTTTAGTGGTAAGTTAATGATAACAATAACTATATAAGTTGGTGTCGGCTTACACTAGCATTTCCGTAAGCGCCGTGCTAAAAATAGCAATGTCAGACCATACTTCTCCACTCTAGTGTATCTCATTTTTGCATCTGTCGATTTTTTACTTAAGAAGTACCCTGGACTCTCATTTGTTCCATCCTTGCGGGTTAGAACTGCACTCACGGCAATGCTAGATATAGCTATATATGAAAATAAAATTTCACCTGGTGTCGGCTTTGCCAGAATTGGCGGCTCACTGAGGTATTGTTTCAAGGTTTTGACGGCGCTTTCACACTCATTGTTCCATTCGAACTGCATACTCTTTCTCAGGAGTGTGAGAATAGGCCAGGTTCGTGCATTGCAATTTGGTTGTAACTGGAGTACCCCATCCATAAATGACAACAATTCATATCTGGCGGTTCTGTCAACGAGCTCATCTACCCTTGGCATCACATACATATGTTTCGGGCATGCTTTGTTGAGGTTTGTGAAGTCTATGTAGACTCTTACTTTCTCATTCTTCTTTGGCACTGCGACTATATTTGAGACCCATTCTAGATATTGCACTTATTTCACTATGTTAGCATCAAGCATCTTCTGGATCTTTGTCTTAACTGCCTCTGCCAAGGATGGACGTATGGTCCGTACTCGCTCAGCTACAAGGTTAACATCTTTGCATACATTCAATTTATGACAAGTTATAGATGGATCAATTCCTGGCATGTTCGACATACTCCAAGGGAAAACATCCTGATTATCTTTCAAGAAATTTACCAGATCAGATTTTACCTGAGGGTCTAGTAGCGTCCCAATATAGGTGATTCGCTCTATCCCTGTTAAAGAGAGATTGGCGGGCTCTATTGTTTCAACGGTTTTGACAGCAATCTCGGCCTCCTTCCCGTCATCTCTTCTCTGTAATTGCTATTTGTCGGGGTTGTCGGACCTGTCATCCTCATCTGCTTGTCTGTTCATGAGTTTGACTATGTCATGACTTGTCATTTTTTAGAGAGCCTGGTCCCCTCGGATCTCGTACTGTCCTTTTTCAGTTGGGAAGCGTACCTTCTGATACAGAGTGGATGGTATAGCCTTCATTGCATGGATCCAACTACGGCCTAGTATAGCATTGTACTCGGATCCTGCCTCCACAACAACAAAACGAGACATAACAGTTTTCTTATCGACACAAACTGGAAGTGTGATCTCACCTAGTGGAAAACTTGATCCTCCATTGAATCCGTAGATGTTACCCTTGGAAGGGGATAAGTGAGATCTGTCTAGCTTCATTTGATTGAGCCCCCGGGTGTAAAGAATATCCACTCCACTTCCACAGTCAATAAGGACTTTCCTGACTCTCCAACTACCAATGTTTACAGTAACTGTGAGTGCATCATTGTGCGGAATGTGAACCCCGCGAAGATCATCATCAAAGAAATATATTGTCTTTGACTGGTGGATGTGTTTGCCATTTTGCATCACGGGGAATACAATTGGAGTATCAAGACCTTCCCTGTGTTCACAGACTTGATGGACCTTCCTGACCTTTTGCTTATGCTTGCTGTTAGACTCATGAAAATTCTCAAGTATCATGTTAACAGTTCCAATTACCTGGAGAGGTTGGGGCTGGGCAACAATCTGTCGGTCTTCTCGGGGCAAAAATTCTTTCAAATGACCATCTTCTACTGAACTTTTCAAAAATCTTTGGAAGGAATAGTAATCATTTGTTGAATGGTTATGAGCTTGGTGAAAATCACAGAAAGGCTTACCTCTAATGCTCGCACATTTGTTAACTGTGCTCTGAAAATACCTTATATTCTTAATCTTTCTGTAAATTTCTGAAAGACTTGTATTGAAGCGTGGGATGTCTCTCGGTGGTGACGGCCTTCGTGGTGGTGACCGCCTTAGGGAAGTGTCCTTCTTACCATCTCCTTTCCTCTTTTTATCTGATCCTCCTATAAATCCTCTGCCATCATTGTCTCTTGAGTGTTCAGCCTTGCTACCCTTGGAAACTCTCTTGCTTTCAGATGTCACTGAGTTAACGGTTCCTTGGTTTGTCAGAATCTCCATCCTTGCCATTGTTTGCTCTAGTCTGATATATTTTTTCACCTTAAGGTAAAGCTCCAATAAGGTATTCATCTATGAACAAGCAATAGTCTTGTGAGCTGGAGAATTTCTGCGAATCCCTTTCTGGAATGCTACTATGGCCATCTTGTCCTCAATCTAATCTAGCTGTAAGACTATGATTTTGAACCTTGAAACGAAATCTTTGAGTGGCTCATCCTTTTCTTGGTGCAAATCGAACAGTGAAGCAATGTCCGTGACTCTCCTCTTCTGATGAATGTAATGGGTAAGAAACATTGTTTCCAACTCCTCGAATGAATGGATGCTCTTATCTGGAAGACTGAGAAACCAGTTTAGTGCGTTGGTTTTCAGGCTTTGAGGGAAGAGGCAACACCACAGTCCGTCATACTGACAATCATCCCACACTGCCATCTGCTGCTTGTAATAGGTGAGATGATCGCTTGGGTCGGTAGTTCCGTTATAACCGTCAAACTTTGGCGGAGAAAACTTGCTTGGAAAAGTATAAGTGTAACAGACATCTGCCAATGGCTTCTTCTCCACTCGTTCCATTTCTTTCCTATCATTTTCATCGTGTTGTGATGGCTGATTGTTGTCCATATCGTCTAGATTGTCAAACCTATCGGCTAGATTGCACCTGACTCCCTCTTTCCTCTCATTTTCATCAGCCACATTGTCACCTTGCTGCGTGTCTGCGTTATCACCAACATTCGGGATGCCTTCTTCGGAGATTGGTCTAGAAGGACCAAACATTGGTTGACTATCATCCCACATTTGATCCTCGAGCTCATCTTCAGTATTCCAAGATGCAGGTGAGTCGAAAACTTCTGGATCTGTATCCTAATGGTATTCCTCACACTTAGGAGATTGAGAGTCCTCCTCACTATCATCATCTATTAATGTCGGTTGTATCTTCTGTGCAGATTGAAGAACATCATCAACTTCTTGTAATGAAAGTGAATCCCAAAAACCATCATCTTTTTGCATGGCAGAAAGAATTCCAGCTGCATCCATGAAACCTTTGCTTTTAACAGATAGGGGTGTACAAGTAGTGGCTGATAATGGATTGGTAGCAGATGTGAGAGTATGTTGGATTGAAGGGGTTTCCAAACCTACAGGGTCATTTGCATGCCCCATTCCATTAACTATCATATCAGCACTTGGATCTTGAGTAGGAGTCTCCAACCTATATTCATCTGGAATATTAAGAGGTTTGGTGGGTGTATGATAAGTAGAGTAATCGGGTTTACTTTTAGAAGCCTTCTTTTGTAACTGCATTGGTGGTATCTCCCTCTCTTCACTCAAAGGTGTATAAGAAGGAATAGCTTCAGGAAAAAACTTTTTCCTTTGCTTTTGGGAGCCTCATTTTGGTATCTCCCTCTCTTCACTCCTTGCTATGTCAGGTACAATCTTCAGTATAGGTGGTTTTCTATGATCAACAATCCAAACAGATATGCACATTGTAGCTGAATTGGATATGGAAGCTAACATTGGCTTATAATGATCTTCACATTCAGGTTTGGATACCCTGAGGTAGACTACTGCTCGAAGTGACCATGTTCCTTTTGGAGGATTGCATAAGGAAGATACCTGTTTGAGGAAGTCTGTATAGGTCGTCTGAATATCAACAATCCTTATTCTTGACTCTCCATCCACATATCCAACCTCTTCCCCCTCAGTTGTGACCTCCAACAGACCACCAAATCGATAAATTACATTGAAAGTATTCGCTGAAAGTATCCACATGTTAATAATGTTGATTAGTATCACAGTGATATAGTAGTTATTCAAAGTGTTTCATGCATTCTAAAATGTATCCGCTACATGCTTCTATTGTATCTGCTACTGGCAAGAACTGTTGCTTTACATAGACAATCTATCTGCTACCTACAAACTGAAATCTTAAAAATCTTTAAAAAGGAAAGTTTGCATCTTTAAACCAAATTGCATCTTCAACAACAAAACTTGTATCTATAAAAAACTTAGAAATCAAATCAATTCAACAGCAAAGTTTGCATCTTGCATCTTGGCCGGGCCAACTTTAAAAATCAATTAAAATCTTTCAAAATCAAAGCTTTCATCTTCAAATATTTCAAAATCAAACCTTTCAAAATGAACAAATACAAACTAACTTAAACAATACCAAGGGTTACCAAACCATGAGGAATTTAATGCGAATTTAATTCGAAAACAGTATGAAATTGAATAGCAAGCCCTCTTAAATATCAATCATTACATTAAGGGTTTAAATGCATACCAAGTATGGGTATTTCCTCGAGAACATTAACTTTCTTCTTGGTTGTCTTTTGTTTCCCTATTAAAACAGTACCAAAGTGTCTTTATGTTGGTGATGGTACCACGAAAAAACCGAAATTGTAGGTGATAATAACACAACAACCTAACAACTAAGTGATAGATTAAAACCTTGAAATAGAAAAACCTTTTTTATATAATAGCAGATGAAGAACAACAGAAAAATCAGTGAAAAAGAAGAAGAAAAAGAAGAAAAACCTTGTTTGAGGTTTGCAAAAGAGATGGACGGTTGAGATGAAAAAAGGAGATCTAAGGGATAGTGTTTGTTTGCATGTCATTATCATGTTTAATGTTGAAGTACTTAAGAGAGAGAATGATGGTGATGTTTAAAAGTTATGTACTTAAGAGAGAGAATGTGTAAGAAGGGTAGAAAAAGAAACAAAAAAGTCTTTGTGCTTGTTTGGGAAAAACTTTAGACTTGTTGCTTATTTGGGAATGTACCTAATGTCGTACTTATTCGGGAAATTACCCTTTTTTTTTCTTGAAACATGTTGCTTTGTTTTTTTTTTTTTTTATAGAATTGTAACATGTTGCTTGTGTCTATAATCTCTCTCTCTCTATATATATATCCTTCTTCTTAAGCAATTAGCTTGCTAGCTGTTTCAAAGAAAGGAAGTGCAGTAAAGGAATTAAGTTTTGACATATAAGGTATGTAATAGCAGATAGATACTAGCATTTTATTTCTGCTATGTAATTTCTGCTTTCTTTGATGATGATTGTGCTAGGATTGAATTATAACCTTTTGATATTATAGGACAAACTATCAAGTTATGCAACAAAGTAGGGTCAAATTCCCAACTTATGCAACCAACAAAATTAGGTTTAAAATCATCAGCAAACTTTTATGTTTTCCCAATTTATGCAATGTCGTTAACAAACCGCTAGGGACGTTGATTGCCCACAATTGTTTTTTTTTTCCAGTTATAGATAGATTATTTTTCCACATTGTAAATGATTTAAATGCACAACCTTAGGAGGATGAAGGTGAAAAAAAAGGGTGCATTTACAAATAGTGTGGTGTCTGGTGTGTCATGTGTGTACAAAGTTCAGATAAAATGATTGAAAAATACTTATGCGTGTATATTTTAACAACAATTAGATGTGTGTGTTTAGAGATCGTTCTTCTTAATAACCTAAAATTTGTTAAATTTAGATCAAATAGAAGTGAAAGAAATTGAGGTGTATAAGTTGGTATAAATATAATTTGTTGCAAATTTAACTAACAATGCAATCTGTCTAAACTAATGACAGCTCTAAAGAACATGTATACAAAACTGTCTATAACATCCCAACCTCAAAATGGTATCTTCCCCTATGACCAGAATACCAACAGGAACATTGTGTTCCTAATTGGTTCCTCTCCATTCTATGGCTCCGTCTATCACAACAGAGACCAAGGTAAAATGCAGGCCAAGGTGGCTGTTGCTGGTGTCTCTCTCATCTTGGCAGTGGGTGTTATTGTCGGTATAGTGGTCATGGTAAGTAGTAACAATGATGAAGAACAAAATAATGGTGGTCTGGGGACTGGGATGAAAGCTGTCAAAACTCTTTGTGCTCCTACTGATTACAAGGAGCTTTGTATGAATACCCTTAGTCCAGTTGCCAAAAAAGATGCTAATGTTACAGCAAAGGATCTCGTGCAAGTTGCCTTCACAGCCATCTTAGAAGAGGTGCAGAAAGCTTTAAACAAGTTTATTTCATTGGGGAAATTAGACCTTACCAACTCCACGATTGATAAGATGTCAATGGATGATTGTCAAGAACTGTTACAACACGCTGTTTACGACCTTGAAATGGCAGTCTCTAAGGTTGCAGACAGTGACATGCACAAATTGCACAACCTCCTGGCTGAATTAAACAACTGGTTGAGTGCTGTTGTCGCATACAAATCATCGTGTCTTGATGATATTATCAACCCTGAATTACAGAAATCAATTCACGATGGACTTATGAATACTACTCATCTGACATATAACACCCTTGGTAATGTTGACGAGATTTCTAAAATACTTACCAAAATCGACATGATTATCCCTTCAGTAGAGCAAAACCACAAGGCGCGAATACTTCTTAATACAGAGATGGATAAGGATGGGTACCCTACATGGTTCTCCGCAGTAGACCGTAAGCTTTTGGCATCCCACAATAATCAGTTGAGGCCCGATGCAGTTGTAGCCAAAGATGGAAGTGGGCAGTTTAAATGTATAAACGATGCTATCGCTGCATACCGAAAGAACCCCGGTAGTAGATACATAATCTATGTTAAAACCGGGATCTACGAAGAGATGGTGAAGGTCCCTTACGAAGCAACTGACGTGTACATGTATGGAGATGGTTGTACAAAGACAATTGTGACAGGGAATAAGAGCAAAAAGGACAGCAGCACCGATCAGAGTGCTACCTTTGGTAAGTTAAACCATCATCATCTTCTTTATACACTTAGTAACAAAAAATGAATGTTCTTGTGCTGAGTTTGCATTAAAATCAAGCTAGATGGCTGCAAAATATGAGATAGTTACCTCTGACATTTGTTTTTAGATTATAATTGATGCTTTTGTTACATCCATCCAATTGCAGCCGCAATGGGAAACGGATTCATAGCCAAGTCAATGGGTTTCCGAAATACTGCTGGTCCGGAATGTGAACAGGCTCTGGCTCTCCGTGTTGAATCTGATATGTCGGCTTTCTTTGACTGCAGTATGGAGGGGTACCAAGACACTCTTTTCACACAGCTGAACCGTCAATTCTACAGCAAATGTAACATCTATGGCACAATTGACTTCATATTTGGATATGCAGCTGCATTGATCCAGAACTCCAAGATCATTGTAAGGAAGCCCATGGCCGGCCAATTTAACGTTATTACTGCAAGTGGTAGAGAGCAACCCCAAACCAATTCGGGTATAGTTCTCCAAAACTGTCACATTGTTTCTGATTTTGAATTCGTTCCACAAATCAAGTCATACTTAGGGCGACCATGGAAGGCGCATTCAATGACAATGATCATGCAAACACATATTGGTAATTTCATCGACCCAGAAGGATGGACACCATGGAATTTATCATCAACGCATCATCAAACCTGCGAGTTTATGGAGTATGCAAACAAGGGTCTAGGTTCCGACACCAGCAAGAGAGTCCAATGGCCAACTTTCAAAGTGGTCACCGATAAAAAGATAGCAGAACGATACACAGCCGGCCCTTTCCTCCAAGCAGACAAGTGGTTGACGAACACTGATATAGAATTCAAAATTGGCTTGAGTCATTGATCACCGTATCATCATGACTTTGTTGGCAGAAAACACCCTAAAAAGAACACTGCAGTGTTGTATTTATGAGTACCAAGATCAATATGAAGAATATTCAATTATTCATCCATACACATAGTCACATAACATACAATCTAAACAATTTTCTGGTTGCAATATGGTATGTCTTTCAGTATTCTCCTTCAAAGGGGAACATAAATGAGTTATAGAGTTGCAGACGACATTCATTCAGTCATAACCTTTATAAGTTGGGGGATTTAGAGATACCCCCCAAAATAATAGGAACTTTTTGAGATACCCCCAGATTTAAAAATCATTAGAGATACCCCCCAGATTTTCATTTTAAGCCGGCCAACCAAGCCATTGACCAATATAACTTTTATATTAACAAAAATACCCTTCTCAATTGAAGTTATATTCTAGTCATCCAACCCAATTACCATGTATGCCATATCATGTAAACTTAGATCTAATCCTAACTATTCAATAAGATAAAACCCTCAAATCTAATCCTATGGTTAGAAACCAATATTTTTTTCTCCAACTCTTCTTCCTTCTTCTCAACCACCAATTCCTCCACCACCACTATTAAAACCACCAATTCCTCCACCAAACTACTAAATCTTCTCTCTCCTCTTCTACTCATAAATCACCCCATACAACCACAACCACCACCACCACCACCACAACCACCAATTCCTCCACCACCACTATTAAAACCACCAATTCCTCCACCAAACTACTAGATTTTCTCTCTCCTCTTCTACTAATAAATCACCCCATACAACCACAACCACCAATTTCTCCACCCCCACTACTAAATATTCTCTCTAATCTTTTTCTCACACAAAAAAAACTTCTCTCTCTTATTCTCATAAATCACCCCACAACCACCAATACCTCCACCACCACTACTAAATCTTCTTTCTCCTTTTTTTCTCACACAAACAATTTTTTTCTCTTCTTTTGTACTCGTAAATCACCCAACACAACTACAAAAACCACCAATTTCTCCACCACCACTACTAAGTCCACTAATTTCTCCACCACCACTATTAAAGTTCTTGGATTAATGGGGTATGGGTGTGGTTAGGATCAATGGGTTTGAATTACATGAGATGGACGGTTATGATTTAATGGGGTATGGGTGTTGGATGTGAGTAAAATTTGTTTATGTTAAAGGTTTTGCTGACATGGCATACAAGTAGATGACTAGGATTAAGGTTCAAATAAAAGAAGGGTATTTTTGTCTAAAGAACATAAAGATGGGTCAAACATAGGTCAATGGCTCGGTTGACCGGCTTGAAATGAAAATCTGGGGGGTATCTATAATGATTTTTAAATCTGGGGGTATCTCAAAGAGTTCCTATTATTTGGGGGGTATCTCTAAATCCCCCTTATAAGTTTGTAGAAACATAACATAGAAGTTCATCCACATAGACATGTCACTATTTCATCTTAGATCTAAAGTTTTGATTCAACATTTCATCATTTTTTTAATCTTCATTCTCATATGATGTGATCATTATGATGGTTGACGGTGGTCATGAAAAGGAAAAACTTTCTCCTGATTATCAGTGATAGACATATTTCAGTAGTTAGAACCCTGAATCCATTGCCCTTCAGTACTACCAGGTTGACCAAGATGATGAATTTCTCCATATGCTGTGGAGTCCCAGTGAAATTTGTTTCGACTCCGTCTTAAGGGGGAATAAAATTACGACAAAAGGTCACTATTAGTGGGTAGTAAGGAGGCATAACTCCTGAGAATGTAAGCAAGGATAGTAATCTCCATCACTAATTGTTCAGAAAGAAACAAGCATGACATCTAGACAATCATTAAAGCAAAGAACAAAGTAGGGGCATGTACTATACATGTTAAAATACGCAGATATCAGACTTTCGGAAGTACCTATATAAGTGAAATTAACAGGACCATTTATATTTCATATATTTTGTATACTGTACATTTAGGACTTTCAGAACTTGAAAGCATAATTAAATCCCTCATTTTCTCGTCTGATTGATGCCCTTGCTTACTTTGTAGGATGCACAGAGCAAGAAAATTATATCAAATTCGAGAGAATCTTGTGCCATCTACTGGATTAGTTTTTGTGCATAGCATCTAGTCACAAACGACCAGTTCTAAAATGGAAGAATAACTTGGCTTGACCTAGAAAACTTAATCTGACAATGACAGACAATGCACTCTATTTCGATCGAGAAATGAACTTTAAGTAATTTCATGAAACAAGGTGCATAAAGAAAACACCACTTACTGGAAAAAAAACCATGTACTTTGAGTGGTTATGTACTTTATTATGTGGTAAATTACAGTGTGTTCTCTCATGTAAAGTTTCAGCGTCAGATTCATGTAGTCAATTACAATGTTCAGTTCTGAGTTTGTGCCACATACTTGTGTAAGACAAACATTTGAATTATTATGGGTTATACTATTGTTATGGGTTTCATTTTATATGTAATATACATACAAGGGGCCACATTACCTAATTGGAACTGTTCATCCTTATCAGTATACTAGTATAGTTTCTTTGCACGCAGATTTATATTTTCTTCCTGCTAGCCTGAACTGGCTCTTAACTTTGATAATCTGGGATGGGTATTCTGTTTTCTTCAGCCACGTGTCATTATCTAGGATGTCCTGTCTTTCACATCATTCCATTTTCAAGATGTTTCTGTTATAGAAACCCAGTTGTCAACCATGTTTGTCTCTCAAGGAAGTAGTTTAGGGAATTTCTTCCTTGAGGAGTACATGGCTGAACAAAAAAAACTTACTTTACTGGAATTATGAGGGCATGGACAAGCATTATCACTATCAGGAACAATGACTCAATTCATAATATATTTTTTTTTCTTTTGAATATTTTTGAACTCATAATATCTTTAAATTGTAGGAGTGTATGCTTTCTTTATTGAATAAATGAAATGTGTAATTGATACTTGTGGTTTGAGTTCTGTTTTAGAGAAACTGGCAAGACATTAGAATATTAAAAACCTAATAGTACTGGCAATCACAATAACCTTGGATCTTTCCTGATAATTGGCAGCTCTTGCTGATACCTTATTTTCTCCATATTCCTATTGCAAGAAAGTAAGCCTTATAAGTCAGAAACAACGGATAAGGTTAGATATTACAAGGCAAGGTTCTTGCGTAGAGAAGGCAAAAGTTAGACCGTTAGGATCTGTGTTTTTTTTTTCTACGGTATCTGTTTCATTTGAATCCCAGTAAGTTAAGATATACTCCAGGTCCCCAGCAAGTTAGCTTTCCTAGTTACCTGCATGTTTTCAATACAATATCATTGTTTGTATGAAGAGAGGTGTAACTTGCAGGATTTTTAGTTTATGGGTCAAAAGGCTTTTATATATTCATTAACTTTTGCTTTTTCGATATTCACATAGTTGCAGGGTTGACTATCTACTGACGTAGGAGATGTTTAGTGTCAGGTGATAGCTAATATTGTGTTTGTCCATACACTTTCACCTCCTCTTTACCGTACAACTCAGTCCCTGCTCATCAAACCAACCCACATGACACGGCACTATATTAGTAGGAGAGATCTAAGCTGCCTCATGTCAAGAACACTGATAGCAATAAATGCTGACCCAATTATGTAGATCTCATACAAATTCTTTGATATGCTGAATGATCCTATCTCCCTCTTCAAATTTAGGGGGTTCCCCTTTTCAGGCTGATTCACTTCTCCTGCGGAGTAAAGGAATGCAAAAGGCTGAAGCCGGAAGAAGTGGTCTCGAATCTGGATAAGACCTTCGGGGGTGAACAATATGAATGTATAGTTATAACTTATAACTATGATGATTCCTAATTATGTGTATCAGTATTCTTGTATTTATGGGTCTTTTCTTTGATTTATTGTATGCTCATGTCTGAAGCGTGATTGTTGGAATTTGTCAACACTGGTGTAGAAATGAGACAAGATGAATGGCATGCTTTTATTAGTGTAATTATATCTTTACATAAGTTCATAATTATTTTTTATTATTATTTATTTAAATGAGATGAAAAATTAATCTTTGGAACTTGACAACTAAAAAGCAAGACAAAAAAAAAATCAGAAACAAGTTAAGATACAGTTGGATGCACCAAGTTTTTGAACAATATGACAATGTACTAAATATTTTCTATGTCACTCAAGGTAAAAAAGATATAAAAGAAAAAAAAAACATATGAAAAAATAAAATGTACCAAGAAATTAGACTTGGTCTGGATGCACGGTTCACACTTCACAGGAACTAGCTTGCACAGTTACTTGATCCTTTCAGTACACTGATTAAAGCTTCTGAGCAGTCCTGCAGTTCAATTGCCTACAGAATAACAATATTCAAGATCAATAGCTCGTTTTTGTGCAGACTGTTGCACTAACAAGAAAAGACCAAGGCTTAACTTCTCACCTTTGTTTGAGCTCCCGTGCACAAATCTAAATGCCTTGAATGTTTATTTGGTCCCACTACGTTTTTTCCGAAAGGGACGATCCAGATGTCCTGCACCAGATAGAGCTGAGAGTAAACCCTTGTTCCCCTGGTCTTCTTGAACAATGTGGCTCTGCAAATTGGATGAATTCTTAGATATACTTCCATTACCATTAGCACCTTTCTCTTTTTTCAATCCATCCTTATTTTCAACAGAGACAAGTTTTTTCGATTCGCTCTTTGCTACTGCTGATGAACAAGCCAGAATCATTGTTCTCTTCTTCTTAATGGGCCTAACATTACCCAAAACAGCTTTACCCTTTTTCTCTACACCAACACCGTTATTGTTAGATATCTTCTTCTTCTTCTTTTTCTTCTTGTTCTTCGACTGCTGTGGTGGTGGTGGTGGTGCAACTGTCATAGAAACTCCAATCATCTCATTCTCATCCTCCTCCTCCTCTTCTTTTGCTTGGTTAGAAACAATACTATAATGTTCTAATGCTTGAGCTACTTTTCCCCTAGCAATCAAAGACTCCCCAATTCTAAGATCAGCCTCTTTATTGGCAGAGGCAGCTGCATTTTTCATAGAAACTAAAGCAAAAAAAGAAGCAGCACGAAATACTGTCGCTAACTTCAAATCAATTTTTCTTCCACCAACATTACTACTACAATTACCTCTAATCTTCTTATTATGAGTAGAAGAAGAGGAAGAAGAAGAAGAAGAAGAAGAAGAAGGGATATCGAAAAACGTGAAATTGGGGATTGCACATGTAGGACATATATAGAGACAGGGTGCATCAGGATTATATTGAAGAACACAATCAATATGTGCAAGTGAAGTGCACTTCAAGCAATGAACTTTGTCAACTTGAATTGAAGATTCATTTTCGAAAACTTCACAACAAACGGAACAAAACAAACCTGGATGCAACCTTAGCACACATGAAGTGCAAATTCGACGAAAAACACCATCATAACGAATTTTATGGAGTAAAACACATAGTTCTGTTATGTTGCATCCTTCACACTTTGAAACTGATGAGACTTGTGGTTGTTGTTCTTCTTGACTTCTTTTCATCATCTTCTTCTTCTTCTTCTTCTTCTTCTTCTGCTTTAAAAGTCAACGTTAGTCAACCTAGTAGTAACAATAAACATTATTATTATGAATTGAAACAAAAAACCCTAATTAGAATTCAACAACAAAGGAAGAAAGAAAGAATGAAAGAAGAAGAAGAAGACGATGAATAAAGAAAGAAATGAAAATATTTTCTGGTTTGGTTGTTTTTATTATTAGTGTTTTATCTAGTGATCTCTTTTTGTTGATTTCTAAATAAGATGGTGTTTAAGATGCTGACAGCTGTCTAATTAGATCACATGTGCCTTATTGGGTGGTGCTAAATTATTTTCTATTACCGTTCTATTAAATAAAAAAAAAAAAAAAAAAAAAAATTTGTAATATAATAAAAGTTTTTTGGTAGATGATTTTGTGACCAAAAGTTTTTTGTGTCATTAAAAAAAAAATACTAAATTTATAAACAAAATTTAATTTAATTAGAAAATCAATAACATTTAAGTTAAATTAGCTGGAAATGAAGGAAATTTAAACCATCCCTCATAGGGATTTAATTAGCAATTATCATTTTTTTTATTAAAAAAGAAAAAAGTTTAAACAAAATTCAACAATGGCTTAGGATCTCGACATTGTTTTAAATCTAAACCATGTTAAAATCAAACAGAGCTATATTTTTTTTTTTTATCAATCGAAATTACTTTACCAAAACAATTATATTTGTGCCAAAAACATCGTATATGGATGAAAGTTCTCAACTTTAACTCTTATGCATACGAACATAATAAAAATACACTACAAAATGTAATAGAAATCACAATTTTTATAGGGTAAGAAAATCAAACCAAACAAATGATAGATCTAGTAAACATACCGCAAAAACAAAGTAGGGAAATAAATTTAATGTTTCAGCAATGTGACTCTACTCGCGAGCACAAAATAATTCTCTTTGACTTTTTTAAGTTGAATTTTCAATCGAGATATGATTGAAAGAAATTCTATCGCAATCTCTTACAACAATTGATAGTAAGGTTTGAATACTAACAAATAATGGAGCTTGATTTTTCTCCTGAAATTTAAATTAAATTCAAAACCCTAATTCTCAAAAACACCCAAATCCTCCCAACTCTCAAACCGAAGAAAGACTACTAATTGTGTATACTAGACTATTCTCATAGGTCTTATATTTATAACCTTTTAAGAGTGGTATCAAGCCAATACCAGCGGAAAAAAAAAATTCCCGTGGTTTTCCATGTTTGACTCAAAAGCATATACTGTGGGCGGAACCCTAATCCTCCCAACAGACGTCATAGCATACGTCACAAATGACATTGTATCCACAGATTCGATTCTTTAATAAGTTTCTATTATAGTCAAGATTTTAGGAAAAAAATATTGTGTATACCAGACTATTCTCATAGGTCTTATTTTTATAGCCTTTAAGGGTGGTATCAAGCAAAAACAAGCAAAAAAAAAAAAAAAAAAAAAACATGTGTTGACATCACAGGAGCATCTCCGATGGTGGGGTTTGGTAATGGAAATTTCAAAGTGGGTCATGTAACCATTAATGCAGTTGCGACTAAGGTACAGAAACACGAGGGAGCATGTGCAGCGAACCAGCATTGTTTCATTCCTTTTGCTTTTGACACTTTTGGGTTTCTAGCACTAGAAGCAGTTGAACTTCTCAGGAGGGTACAGAAGGTGATGAATAGCAATGTGATGACGGCGGGTTCCAATGAATATGTTTTTCGTAGGATTGGTTTTGCTATTCAAAAAAAGCTTGCAACGCAGTTTGTAGCGCTTTATCCTCTAGCTTTGTGTAATTCTTCTTTCATCAATAAAAAAAATAAAAATAAAAAATGATGTTATGAAGTTTGCCTTCGTAGCTTCACGTACGCAAACCAAGGATCTCCAGGACCACATTCTTCGAGGTTGTGACACTCCACCTATGGGTAATGTTTTCGATACTGCCATTGCTAGTTTACATCTTTCTATACCTGATTTTGATCTCAGTAATCTTGCTCCAACTGCTACCGTCCCCTTCAGACCCCAACATGTCTTGGCGGAAGCATACTACAACAAGATTAGTTCTGGTCTTGAGAGGGAATTTGAGTTGTCAGCTAGACAAAAAGCCGTGATTGGATGTGTGCAGTCAGAACATGCCAAAGATTTTCTCCTTGCTATCCCGATGGAAGGGCTTGGACAACGCATGACGCCTGTAGAATATCGTGCTATTCTTCGTTATCGATTGATGATCCCTCTATATTCAGATGGTGAGCTTTGTCCAGTGTGCAAGAAGAGTAGACTTGATGCTTTTGGGGACCATGCGGCCCATTGTAAGCATTACCCCGGCTTCAAGTACAGGGATGACCACGTTAGAGATATCTTGTGTGATGTGTTCTGGCGGGCTGGCGTACAGGTTAAGAAGGAGGCTCCTGTTAACTTTCTTACTGATCCTAAGGAAGGAAGATCGACATTACGTCCTGCTGATATTCTGGTCTACAACTGGTCTGAAGGTAAACATGCGTGTGTTGATGTTACAGGGGCGTCTCCGATGGTTGGGCTGAGTGCTGGGATTTTTGAGGTGGGGCTAGCAGCTAACAATGCAGCAGCGACAAAAGTGGAGAAACATGACGGAGCTTGTAGGGCTAACCAACATAGTTTCATCCCCTTTGTATTTGACACATTTGGATTGCTAGGCTCAGAAGCAGTTGAGCTCCTCAGGAGAGTGCAGAAGATAATGGATAGCAACGTGATGACTGCAGGTTCGAACGAATATGTATTTAAGAGAATCGGGTTTGCTATCCAGAAAGGACTTGCCGCGCAGTTTGCAGCGCGTCTGTCCTCTACTTTTGTGTAATTCGTTGAGCTTATCAATAAAATTTGGATTTACCAAAAAAAAAAAAAAAATGAAAATTTAAAAAAAAAAAAAAAAAATGCCATTGTTTTTCCATGTTTGACCCAAAATCATATACTTTGGGCAGGGCCTAAAATTCCCAACAGCCGTCATAACATACATCACAAATGACATCATATCCAAACATTCGATTCTTTAATAAATTTCTATTGTAGTCAAGATTTTAGAAAAAAAATGATATCTATCTAGAAAAGTTGATATCATGGGATTAGTTAAGTTTTCAAAATTAACCACATGTGTTCCACACGGTTGTCTTGACCGAGCTTATAATCTGGTATAAGACCATTTATGTCATAAAAAATCCAGTGATTCCTCTCCAACCATATCTCTCATACAATCACATGAAACGACACCTTTCATGCCAGCTTATTAATTACCCACCACAGACAACCGATTCATACTCTTCTAGCCTCTGAGTAAACTCCCAGCATCAGCTGCATCCCATTAAAGACAATTCACATACTGAAGTGCCCAATTCCACACCTTCTTGATAAATGCACAATCCATAAAGGGAGGAGCCTTGTTTCCTTATCAGTCTTACAAATAACACATACCTATTAGCTAGGCGTGTACCCATCCATCCTCCTTAATGATAAGTCCTCAAAAGTGTATATTTATCCCCCGAATAGCACTTTGTTTGCATATCACTTACCTTATATTATTGTGTTATATCTATTGATTAGTGCTTTCTTGTCATTTGTGTAGGTTTCATGAGCCAAAATATGAATATTGTGTTAAAGCACGCCAAAAGCCAAGAAAAACCATTAAAAAGTGTTATTTGCACAAAAAAGATGAATTACTATTTGCACCCATAAACTTGCTGAGGGAACCCCGTGGAGTGGTCCTGTGGACTTGACTTTAAGTCCAAGGTGGGTGGTCCATATCCCAGCTCAATCCAAGTTATAATGAAGCCCACAAGTCAAAAGATCTATTGATGCCTTTACTTGAAGCACAATCTTAAAAATGCTCTATATGAAGATCCAGAACTCTTTTTTGGGCCCATTTTTTTGGGCCCATGAGCTGTCTATCTGAAGGTCTTGGTCTAGGCTACAACTTAGGCCTAATAGAATTAGGTTTTCACAAAGTCTTGCTTCTTCTAAAAGGCCTACAGCAGCAGCCACGAATTTGACTTAACTTAGAAAGCAAGTATACTTTGTGAGCAAGTAATATGCTTTGTATTCTCTATATAAAAAGAAGTAGTAGCTAGGGTTTAGGCTAGTTCATCTTTCTCTTGAACTTATTCTATTGTATTGAACTCAATCTTCTTATTCTCAATATTAATCCATTGTTTTTTCCATTATGATGTTGTGTTATTTATTTACTTATTCCATGGTGTCATTATCAAGGATGAGTAGCTAAGTTCCCTTTAAGGGGATTGGTTGAAGCACTCTAGATAATGCAAAAGCACCATGTTTATTATTTATGTTCATTGTGATTCAAAATTATTAATGCTTGTTTATTTCTATTCGCGACATGAAGTAAGCATGATTATTTATTTGTTATTGTTATCTATGTTGATTAAATACGTACTATTGTTAGAATATAGGGAGACCTAGCTATAATGGTTGTATTAGATTAGTTAGAGATATGTGATAGAATAGCTGAGAGGTGACTATCATATATTTAGAATTAATCTTTTTTATTGGACCCCTTTAGTAATCAAATTAAATAACTGAGAGGTGACGGTTTGATTATGAATTAATATGTTGAATTAATTAAATTGAATATCTGAGAGGTGACGGTTTGATTAATGAGACATATTCAATAGAACATATAAGAGAATCTCGTTTTAATTAAGTGGAATAGCTGAGGGGTGACTACTTGATTATTAAAGGCATTAATGATTAATTGGAATAGCTGAGAGGTGACTAATTAATTATTATAGATTGAACATGAATGAATGGCATGTATGTTTGCATTGTTTAGTTTGTGGATACCAACTGTTCCCCCTATTCTTCATAAGATCTTCTTTCCATCTCTATCCATATTCTATTATTAGTTTAAGTATTAGTTTATTTATTTATTGCCTGTACGAACTAGAATCAATCTCAATGTTGTTAATTGGTTTATGTGGTGTTCATAAGTTATTGTTTTCTATTGTGTTTGAGCTAAGAATTCCCCCTTCGAGGTAGGTACGACCCTTGCTTGTTACTTGTTCAATATTGATAATCAATATTTACAGGCACAAGAAGGAAAATAACATACAAATCTATCTTTTGATTAGAGAGTATGCAATTACCATTTATCAAAATGGCGTCGTTGCCACATTAAGGAACAGAGTTCATTCAAACACATGCGACAATAGTAGTTTCGGGACATCATCCCACTTCTATGCCTCCCACTCTTCTATTTTTATTTATTTCAATAATTTTTTTAAGTTTCTTCTTAATTAGTCCTCTCACTGATCTCACAGCAAAGACGGATCGAAAAAATCTCAAGGAACGAAGTCAATATCTCAATTTGAAAAAAGTCGCCCGAACAAAAAAATTGCTAAAAAGTTACTGGTGCTTACTGTACTCGATCTCGAGTCGAGTTCAACTCAGCCTAGTTGGATCTCGAGTCGAGTTTGGCCCAATCTCGAGTCGAGTTCCCTGAAGGCCCAATCCATCTCGAGTTTGAACCAGATCTAGACACCTATTTGTGGGGCCCACAAAAGTTGTTCCAGAGTAATTTTTGATTTTGTTTTTTACTGTTTGAGTAAATGTGAGGCTAAACTCAGTAGTTTAATTTTTCCAACATTTGGAGACTTGTAAGATAATTAAATTTTTGATCCACGAAGGGGTCACGGTTGTAATATTTTTAAAGTAGGTGTTGTTAGGATTTATTTAATTGTGTGTTTGCGGCGGATAGTAGAGCAAGGTTGTGGAGCTACCTTGAGTCTACTAAGGAACGACTCCTAAGGACGATTGAAACCGAAGGAGCGGTTTCCCCTTAGTCGACTTCAACTCGTCTTCTGCCCACTTTTGTGCGCTTGTTTGGCATTTTTATTTTTCTAATACAAAGTGGGAGATAAACATACTCCTAACCCTCATCGAATCCCCTGCAAGAGGAGTTTCTGTAATGATTAGCATGACCTTGGATGTTGCTTGATTTTAATTCAGTTTTTACTTTTTTCTAAACCGGGACTAACGGCGGACCTGGCTTACGGAAAGTGAAACTTTAATATTAATTGATTGCAATATCCTAAGCTTAAAATTGAATCAACTAAAGTCATGCTATCACGATGCTCATTTGAGGCCTTGAGCAGATATTTCAACTAGTACCGCGTGACCTATTCTTTGATTGAAGCACAAGCTAGGAATTGGGTCTGGTACCCCTACAGATTACGTCTGTAGAATCACTGTAGTTATTTAATTAAGGAGTGTCGCTTATGCACGGAAAACCACCCACGCTGGTTATTTGCTACTTGACTCACGAAATATAAGGAGAATTCACAACGGAAACTTAGGAAGAACTCATTGACTTGGGTGAACACAAAATCGAGTCAGTTTTGAGCCCCTTGCTAGATGCTTTTGAATGGTTAGGACTTCTATGACATATGTAATGTGGGTCATGCATATATCTTAGATCCGGTAAAATTTGCATGTTCGATCCCCTTCAAGTCTATACAAGGCGCACATTCACGGACCACACTCCTTCTGAGGAAGAGTTTAACGACTCAACTTCCATACCTCCTTCTGAGGACGAGTTTAACGACTCAACCTCACTTACTGAAGTAAATCCTCTACCTATGGCTCACAAGGCTACCCTTCGGGATTACTTTTCACCTTTGGCCACTAGGCCACCTACCTGCATAGTCTTGCCCGAGACAACTGCAGGTAGCTATGCACCACACCATAATTATAAATTTGCAACGAATCACCAGCCGTTGCAAATTAATTTACCCATATTTATACGGGGTTGCAAATATCGTTGCAAAATTTTGCAACGCTTCTTCAACATTGCTAATTTATTTGCTTAAAACAGTTATTAAGCGTTGCAATAGGTTCATTTACAACTGATATTTGCAACGTCAATTTGCCATTGCAAATGAAATTAAAATTTAAAAAAAAATCAAAAAATTTATTTTGCTTATTTTGCTGCAATTAAATCTACAATGCAAGAATTTTGTCTCCATATTTCCATTTCAACACCTGCTACTAGTAGTACATATAATACTCATTAAACCCTTTTAATTCTTCAAAAGACAAGTAGATAATAAATAAATTCATGGCAATTAACTATTTACATATTCATGTTCTATTCACTGATAATTTGTGAAATTCCAACAGAAAAAAAAAAAATTGTATTTGACATGTAATGACATACACTTAAAAACGACAGCACTAATCATCAACTCATGCAAGTTGTTGCTGTAAATTACAAATGGCGTCTCATGCAATCTACCAATCAAAATTTTTGGCATTTCAGATAAAGAAAAAAGTTTTTGCCAAAAACACTTCCAACATCAAGTATAGTTTTCCAGGCAATGGATATCAGACAAATAAAAATAACTAAAGAAGGGTCACATACCAAAATCTCTCCACCAATTTTGCAGATGATACATGTATTATAGTCATATTTCATTTATGTGTCTAAAAGAGACTCCTTTGATTGCACCAAGGTACCAACAGTATGAATAATCATGACATGATATCAGAGAAAATGATGTGTGTCAGAATAATATGTGAGCATACTTTCTCCATTCCAAAGACAAAGAGGCTGAAATAAAATCGCATCCCGTCTACAACTAGTATATACAACTTACCTAAACCAGTATATACTGTTATAGTGTCCGACCATCCATTATATTTTTCTTTTTACCATTAGCATATAAAGTAAATCGATCAATCTTTTTACTTTGAATGCTTCTAAGTCCTCATCACAATCTCAAATAAAGAATGCAATTGTGTTAACTAAAAGGTACTGTAGATAATCACCTGCCCAAAACCAGATCCAGATCAACTACGATTCCAATGGCCTCGAGGAGGCGACGAGCATAGAAGGCATCTGGGGCTGCTTTGTGGCTTCTGCAACTTCCATACCTTTTTGGGTGGGTGGATATGGGCACAAAGATACATGGCTCCTTCTGCTTTGTTACATGTGACGCCTTCTAAGTTGTTAAGTACATCTTCTAAATTCTGAATTCATGAAGTACGAAGAAAAGTACAATTTTAGAGGTATAGGAAATGATCGTTGTAGACTTGTAGTTTTTGTACAATTAAGTTCAAAAATATCATATAATTATTGCTTTGACCAACCTTTGCACGCCTTGCTAGAGAAGAGAGGATCCCATCTTTTTTAGCCAAATATGAATCATAAGATTCATCTCCAACTTGCAGAGATTTCTTTCAGTTTTGCAATCACACATGGAAAAGAAAGGAAAAAAAATGTAAAGTAGTTCGTAATACTTCAACAGTGTTTTAATTTTTTTTATTTACAAAATTGTTCATCATTCCATTTCATCACCAATGTTATCATCATAATCAAAAGTTGCAATTTTGGGAGGGAGGACCAAACCCTGATCAGAAACTAACAACGTCGTTTATATAGCAGTACTGTATGGAACACAAAAAGTTTTTATTCAATTAAAAGTAAACTTCTAATGCATATGGGACAAACACATAGGAGGGTGCTTAATAACACTCAAATGTCCGCATTTTATTAATTCTAAAAATAAGAATAATATAAACCCATAATTCCCCCTCTCTACTCATTTCAACGGACACAAGAGGCTACAACTAAACAGAAACACACTATCTCTCTCGGGTATTCGTGAATATTTACAAGAATTGCTTACATTATCTTGATCAACTTCTTTGATATTATCTTCAAGTAAAAACATCTGTAATCTATGATCTCATGCAAATGTTAAAAATTGGACAATCAAATCTTCACTTTGTTACCTGCATAGGGATTATTCGTCCCTTTTCACATACTTTCCTCTAAGACACTGATAGAAGGCTATTTGTGTAACCTCTCAACAAAAGATATATTTATAGTGAAGTTCCTTCTTGTGCTTGTAAATATTGATTATTAAAGTAGACAAGTAACAAGCAAGGGTCATACCCACCTCAAAGGTGAAGATCTTAGCTCAAACACAATAGAAAACAATGGTTAAGAAACACCAAGGGAATCACAAATAAGAGAGAGATATGATTCTACTTCCTACAGACAATAATTAAATAAACTAATAATTAAACTAACTTAAGAAGATGGATAGAGATGTAAAGAAGATCTTATGATAAACCAATTAATCATCAATACCTATAATAATCAAGTAGTCACCTCTCAACTATTCCACTCAATTAAAACGAGATTCTCTTATGCATGCTATTGAATATGTTTCATTAATCAAATCGTCACCTCTTAGCTATTTAATCTAATTAAATCAACATATTAATTCATAACTAAACCGTCATCTCTCAGATATCAAGTTACTTACAAAAGGGTTCCAATAAAAGATATTGATTCTAGATATATGATAGTCACGTCTCAGCTATTCCATCACCTATCTCTAATCAATATTAATACAACTATTATAGCTAGGTCTCCCTATACTCTAACAATAGTATTTTAATAACATGGATAACAATAACATGCAAATAATCATACTTACCTCATGTCGCGAACTACAAGTAAATAAGTATTAAGTATTTTAAATCACAATGAACATTAAGAACAAACATGGTGCTTTTGCATCATCTAGAGTGCTTCAACCATCCCCCTAAGGGAATTTAGCTGTTCATCCTTGACGATGACACCATTGAATAAATAATTAAATAACAAAACATCATAAAGAAAAAGGATTGATTGATATTGATAATAAGAATTGAGTTCAATACAAGCATTGACTTCTTCAACATGAACTACCTAAACCCTAGCTACTACTTCTCTTATATAGTAAATACAAAGCTTATTACTTGCATACAAAGACTTCTAAATTAGGTCAAATTCGTGGTTGCTGCTGTTGGTCTTCTAGAGGAATTTGGTTTTTAGCAAAATCTAATTATCTTGGGCTTAAGTTGTAGCTTGGACCAAGACCTTCAATTGGATAGCTCATAGGCCCAAATCAGACTTTTGGATCTTCATGTAGATCATTTTTAAGATTGGACTTTAAATAAAGGCCTAAATAGAAATTCTGACTTGTAGGCCTCAATAGAATCCGGTTTGGCCTGAGATTTAGACGGCCCCACTTTGCATAGAGTCAAGTCCATAGGACCAGTCCGTGGGGTGCCCTCAGTAACTCTGTGGGTGCAAGTATCAATTCTCCTTCTTCGTGTAAATAACATTTTTTTAGTGGCTTTTCTTGACTTTTGGCGGACTTTAACACAATATTCGCATTTCGGCTCATGAAACCTACACAAATGACAAAAAAACACTAATCAATAGATATAACACAATAATATAAGCTAAGTGCTATAGAAATAAGGTGTTATTCGGGGGATAAATATACACTTTTGAGGACTTATCAAACACCATTATTAAAGTAAGGTTTTGCAACTAAGTTTTCTTTTGGCTCAGTATAACTATTAAGTTGAAATTTTATAATAAATTCAGGACATAAGCTTAATCTTATCAATGGGATCACATACTATAGTATGTAATCGTCTAATCTGGTTCCTGACACATGGTAACGAATGGATACAATATACAATTATACATTAATCAGGTGAATTAAGAACGGTCCCTACATGGTTAAGGGAAGTCCCCAACAAAACAATCCACACAGACATTCACCCACCCACTCAAGTACTGAAACTAGTTCACCATGTTTTCTAATCGTGAAAATTCTATTAGAAAAACTTTCTCTTTGTTATCCATTAGAAAGGCATATTGCATCTTTGTCCAAGAGCAGAGTTGTGGAGAAGGAAGACAGAAGTTGCAGAAACACACATACAAGATAGTATTATAAGGACCCCAACCTCGAAATATTTCGATGCAAAAATCCAAAATCACTCTCAAGTTTCAATATAAGAAAAATTATTTTAAGAAGTGTCAAATGCAATAATAATATCAACTATTAAAGAACAAGCAGTTTCTTTTGACTTACTGCATCCATAAGATCAAAAATTAGATCCATAGCTTTTCAAACCGGCTTTTAGTTCATCGAATGTGATTGCACCACTGTTGTCAGTATCCATTGCCTTAAACATGGGTGATTTAGGTTTTGGTCACCACTTTTTAGTATAAATTAGGGTTTGGAGCCGGGTTTTTTCTTTATTAGGGTTTAGAGCTCATTTTTGAACCAACAACTAAAAAAACCCGGTTGAACCGAAAATATTTTCAAAATACCTAATCTTTTGACAAGTGTTGGGAGATGTTTGTTGGGCAAACAAGTGTGCAACACATCAGCAGGGAGTTGCCAACAGATCTGGGTAGGTACTGGCGGTTAGATAACTGCCACACATGGCAAGGAGAGAGTGTTTGGTGGAACACTTGTAATAAGGCTAGGTGTGGGCTTGTCACACCATGACATGTGTATTGTTGTTGGTCTATAAAACCAGACTTGGTCTGATTTGGGAAGACAGACTTGAGTGAGTGTATTTCCCCAAGTGTAAAGGAATAAATGGCTGCGGTCTTGTAAACCAGTTCAGTAGTCTAAATTGCGTGTGTATTGCCTGAGACTAGAGAGAGTTCTAGTGGCATAACAGGGCAGAAAAACTTGTCAGAAATTAACCCTGTTACAACTTCCATGGTCCGACCTATGAGCTCGCTAAAAATGGTGTTGACCAGCTTCTGGTACGTTGCTCCGGCGTTCTTCAGACCAAATGGCATCACCTGGTAGCAGTAAAGCCCCTGGTTAGTGATAAATGTGGTATGTTCCTGATCTTCTTCGTGAAGTGGAATCTGGTTGTATCCAGAGTAGGTGTCCATGAAGGACAATCTTTGATAATCAGCGGTGGCGTCCACCATGTCTGTGATCCTGGGGAGTGGATATGGGTGCACTGGACATGCTTTATTAAGATCAGTAAAATCGATGCAAACTCGAATCTTACCGTTCTTCTTTGGGACAGCCACGATATTGGATACCCAAGTAGGGTAGATGACTGGTTTGATGAAGTTGACTGACAGTAGCCGATCGACTTCTTCGTTGACCGCCAGCTTTCGATCTGGCGCCATTCGCCTTGGTTTCTGCTTGACCGACTTATGTTGAGGATCGATGTCTAGTCTATGACAGGCGACCAAAGGGTCAATTCCTGGCATCTTGCTGACATTCCATGTAAAAACGTGGTGATTCTGCCAGAACAGTGTGATCATGAGATCCTTCTCAGCCCTTGGTAGACCGAAAGCGATGTAAGTGGTCTTGTGGGACTCCAGTCCCACTATAACTTCTTCCAGCTCGTCGACTGCTGGTGATATCCGGGTTTTCACGTCTGGCTTCTCCTTGACAAACTTGTCGGGAGCTGGTTGCTATTGATGAGAGTCCGTCAGGAAGATAGTATTTCCCTTGGTCTCTGAGATGGACTTTCCTTTGACAACATCGAGATGGCATTTGAATGCCATCCCTTGATCTCTTTTGAAACTGCAAATTCCGTTGGGAGTCAGAAATTTGAGACTTTGGTGGAAGGTGGATACGATTGCTTTCATATGATGAATCCAGTCCCTTCCTAAGATGACGTTGTAGCAGAAGGGGGAGTCGACCAGCAGGAAGTCTATCCCGACGGTATTGAATCCCACCGTGATTGGTTGGCAGACCCGCCCGGAGGACTGTGTTGGCTCCCCGTTGAACCCATAGATAGGAGTCTCATCAGATTAGATGAGACCCTTAGATATCTCCATAGCTTTGTAAGCGAATGAGAACATGATGCCAGAGGTACTACCGGCATCGACCATGACTCGCCAGACCCGGTAGACGCCAATGCATGCTGTGATAACTGATTTGAGCTTTTTTACCTTCTCTTATCAAAAGATTTTTTTTTATTGATTTTTCCTTCTTGTGCCTGTATAAATTGGTTATCAAAGTAGACAAGTAACAAGCAAAGGTCGTACCCACCTCCACGGTGAAGATCTTAGCTCAAACACAATTGAAAACAATAATTAAGTAACACCGAGGAATCAATAAACAAGAGTTGAGATTGATTCTACTTCCTACAGGGAATGATAATAAAACCTAACTTAAGAAGATGGTAGAGATGAAAAGAAGATCTTATGATGACATAGGGGGAAGCGTTGGTATCCACAAACTAAATTATGCAAACATGACATGTTATTCTTTCATGTTCAATCTATGATAATTAATTAGTCACCTCTCGGCTATTCCAATTAATCATCAATACCTATAATAATCAAGTAGTCATCTCTCAGCTATTCCACTCAATTAAAATTGGATTTTCTTATGCATGCTAGTGAATATGTCTTATTAATCAAACCGTCACCTTTCAGCTATTTGACTTAATTATAAAAGGGTTCCAATAAAAGATATCAACTGCAGATATATAATAATCACCTCTCAGCTATTTCACTACACATCTTTAATCAATATAGACACAATCATTAAAGCTACGTCTCCCTAAACCCTAACAATTGTATTTTAACAACATGGAAAATAATATCATGCAAATAATCGTACTTACCTCATATCGCAAATTAGAAGTAAATAAGCATTAAGAACTTTGAATCACAATGAACAATAAGAACAAACATGGTGCTTTTTCACCATCTAGAGTGCTTCAACCATCCCCCTAAGAAGATTGAGCCACTCATCCTTGATGATGACACAATGGAATAAATAATTAAATCACAAGACATCATAATGGAAAATATATGGATTGATATTGATAATTGAGTTTTGATACAAAGAAGAAGAAGAGGAAAATGAACTTTTTCTCTCACAAAATACTCACTTTTCTCTCTCTTCAATGATTATTCAAAGGCTTCTCTTATATAGAAAACACAAGGTAGAATACTTGTATGCAAAGACTTCTATCTTAGGTCAAATTTATGGCTGTTGTTGTTGGTCTTCTAGAGGCATTAGGTGAGGTCTTCAGCAAAACCTAATTCTCTTGGGTTTAAGTTGTAGCTTGGACCAAGACCTTCAATTTGATAGCTTATGGGCCCAAATCAGACTTATGGATCTCCTTGTAGAGCCTTTTTAAGTTTGGACTTTAAATAAAATCCTAAATAGAAGTTCTGACTTGTGGGCTTCAATAGGAATGACCGTGGGGTGCCCTCATCAGATCTGTGGGTGTAAATATCAATTCTCCTCCCTTAGTACAAATAAAACCTTTTTGGTTGCTTTTCTTGACTTTTGACGGGCTTTAACACAATATTCGCATTTCGACTAATGAAACCTACACAATAGACAAGAAAGCACTAATCAATAGATATAATACAATAATATAAGCTAAGTGCTAAACAAACAAGGTGTTATTCGGGGGATAAATATACACTTTTGAGGACTTATCAATAACCAGACCGTCATTGTGTGGATAATGCACGCCCCTTCCGTCTTCGTCGGTGAATGTCAAACCTCCGGGGACAATGGACTCAGTGTTCGTCACTTCGTTGAATTTGACCTTTCCAACTTCGTGGACATGTCCTATCCACCGGAGCTTTTCTCACGCGCAATTTTTTCTCTCTGTTTTGGAAGAACCGGGTGCATGTACGTGGCAAACATACACAATACGATGTCCAGTTTTCACCTGTTCGACTGCTCCGGTCTGCACCATGTCAGGGATGAGGCTGGCGTCGACCAAACATTGCATTTCATACTTCAATGACCTGCGGTTCTTCAGCTCGTGACCGTAGTCATTGTGATAATCACATTTCTGAGATTTGGCCTCCGGTAAGTCTCTTTCTCCTAGCTTTCAGGTCGTCCTCTTCCTGGGCATACCTTTCTACTTTCTCGAGCAAAGCTGAAACAGAGGATGGAGGCTTCCTTGCTAGCGACCGATACAACTCTTCATGGTTGTTGTTCAAGGCATACTTGAAAGCTTGAATAACGACGCTATCAGATGCGTCCTGTACTTCTGATAGTAAGGTTCGGAACCTTCGGGCGAAATTCCTTAGTGTCTCGCTCCGGTCCATCTGTAGGGAGAACAAGACTTCAGCTCCCTTCTTTGTCTTCACGTTGAACCGGTACTTTTCCTCGAACAACTCGACCAATTGTACGAATGTGCAGACGGATGCGGGCGGCAGGTTGTGATACCATGTTTATGTTTCACCTTTGAGTGAAGCCGCAAACATTTTTGCGAGTAACTTATCATCATGGTCCCAGATGGCCATGGTGCTCTTGTAGTTCATGACATGCTGAACCAGACAGCCTTTTGTCTCGTCATACTGTTTGAAGGGCGGTTGTTTGAAGCTGGCCAGGACTATATGGTTCCTGACTTCTTCTGCCAAGGGTGACACAGCCAACCTTGAGATAGTAAGCTTCCTGATTCGTTCGTCCCGGTTGGCCTAGTTGGAAATAGCCAGATCGATCATTTCTTGCAGCTTGAGTTGATTCATTTGTTCCACGTTCAGCTCCGGTTGTCTATGATGGGTTTGAGCCCTTTGGGGACTCCTTCCCCTCTGATCGTGGCGTGTTGGAAGAGTGTTTTGGTGCCTCCTCTGGCGCAGCCCCTCTGGTGGAGTGACTTCTTCGACGGACCTGCTATGGGTAACCCTGCGGTCATGACGTGGTCTGGGTGTTCTTGCACGTACGCGGCGATGTTTCTGAACTAGAGAGATAGACATCCTATCCCTCCCTGGTGCTAGCCTGTCCCAAACAGGGCGGGGATCACGGCTATGGGTGGTAAGGCTCTGGTTATTTCCTGACTGTGGCCTTATCTTCTTCTGAGGAGATGGACTTGAAGACGGACCTGAAGATGACTGGCTATCTCCAGCCCTGGTTCTCTTCTTTCTTCTCAGTTCTGCATTCTCCCTGGTTAGCCACTTGATGATTACAGTTGGGGATTCGACCATTGGGCCTTTCCCCTTCTGCTGTTCCATGTAACCTCCTCCCGTGGCTGGGGGAATGGTTCTCTGGTCTCTTCTTGCAGCACCTACTCTGGAAGGTTCAGGATCTTGCGATGCGGGTATCCTGATAGTCCGGTTGACTATATACGGATTTCCAGGATCATTAGTGATTTGTACCACTAAGTTTTTTGTCTCCGGCTGTCCACTTTCAGAATGCTGTGAGCCATGGTCATGGCCCTCACTCTCGAGAACTGACTCTTGATTGACGGGTTCTTTTGCTTTAAGGATCAAATACAGAGGAGAAAGGTTCTCAGTAACTTGGCTCATTCCATTGTTGGAACGAGTCGAGCGTCTCTTACTTCCAACCATTGCTGCAACGACTCCGGTATGACTGGATTAAGATTTTTTCAAGGCTCTAGAACTGATGGGAGATTCAACCCCATGGTGTGCGCCAAAGAGTGTGGGTGCAAAAATTTGATCCACAAACTCGAGATATGTATTGATTAATCGAACAGTTATAATGAAAGCCTTGTACAGATTAAGATGGGATGGGGGTATACAATGAGACTGGACCTGATGAGGATCAGGTTGCCTACGTATCCAAGAAGATGAACTTGGAATCAAGTCTCTACTTCCACTAAGGTCTAATGGAGTTGCTCAGTGAAAGACTCGTAGTTCAGGAGGTTAAGAACTCCTACATTTGTAGTGAACCGGAGGAGGCTGGCTCAACCAGCCCTCCGGTTTTGACTCCATGAACTCAGGTAGTTCAACTATGAAGATGCTCCCGCAGAGATAGCTTGCATGTTGTTGGGTGGTTATCTCTCGGTTTGAATCCCCCTTGACCAGGACTACTGCCATATGGCATCCTCTGATAGGCTCTGGTTCAACCTGGGTCTTCCTTTATCTTCTCCAGCGAGCTAGAACAGTGGGTTCTATTAGCCTGGAATCTTGTTGGACTTATCCAGTTGGTTGGGACTTGGATTTGACCAAGTTTGAGAGCAAAGACTTGGGCTTGACTCCTCGGACCGAAGGCCCAATCTGCATTGCATACACCCTGGCCAGGTCCTCTGGCTTCTATGATAAGACTTTGGATGAGCCTCTGTCGTTGTTGGACTTTACTGGGCCAGACCTAGATTACCTGATTGAGGTGGGCTTGGTTGATGTATGGGAGCCCACAGTTCAACTTCTTATACAGTAACTGGGGCTCCACCCACTGATCGTGGACCATCCGGTGGATCAAGATCCACAGAGCGTATGTGGACTCCTTGAGACCGGGTTGGGCCCTACCTGATAGTCCAGGTCTGGCTGTCTAATGCTCAGGTGCTCCCAGTTTAGCTTCTTATATAGACATCGATGACACTTGTCGGGTTTTTTACCTAGGGTACACACAAAGGGAACAGAAAAAACGTACCATGAGGTAAAGCTTTTGGGCATATGTTTGTCGCCCAAGACAATGATCAGCCGGATTCTTCTTCCTATTCGCTGAATTTGGCTAAGTACACACAGGTGATAAACTTACGCCAATGCATGGAATCCACACTGTCTGGACATATTTCTAGTGCTTCTTCAGCAGTTGCACAATCTTTCAAATATTCAGTCTTAAATCTTGATTTAATCACTCTCTATTTTGGGGGAAAATCCCTCTCTAAGAGTTTGCGAGCTGCTGAATATTGCAGATTAAATTTAAATTCAACTTGCACTAACACAAATGTCATAATTAAACAATAATATTTATAAAGTTAATACAATCAAAAATCAATCTACAATGTCAAACAATTAATATAATGTTTAAGAAAAATAAGTATATTATCACAATTTACCGTCAACTTGTTCCAAACATCATCCTTGAAGTTTTTTTTAACAGACCTCCAATTCTAGTAGAAAAGCGGGATTTTGGTTTTGATATAATGTCCAGCTCTGCTGCAGAATTTGGTTGAGTTTGGACCAATAGGTTTGTCGAATTCATTGATTAACCCATTCAATTTTTCTTTGGGTGGCGCTTCATGCTCTTCAGATGCACAACCCTGGGACATACTTGGTTCAGTCGACGTGGGTTGAGGTGCACTAGGCTGCAATGTCGTAGGGAATGAATCATTGGGTAGTGATCCCTGAGATGCCATTATCTACTAGATAATATAGTCAGCAATGGCATTCGACTAAACAAATGAATAAAATAGAGATAACATATATATAGTAATGCTAGTGCAACAACTTTAACAAATAATTCAAGCATATTGGAAACTAACACTTATATATTGCAAAGATTCATTATGAAAGAAACTCAAATAATAAAAAACAAAAGTTCAACAGTACCAAATGTAATACTATAAATTTTTTGACAATTGTCATACTTGTAGTACTCTGCAAGTCCTTCAACTTCTGGTTGAAAAAGTACCATCTACGTATTTGTACAAACTGAGTAGATGTTAACATCACCGTTTTACCTTCGAGACATTTTTGGGGATTACACTCACTATCTTCACCTATTTCAAAACTTCCCACCTGCAAGTTTAGCATGTACTCCATAGCATACCTAACAGATTTAGAAACTAAATAGGACTCGACAATTGAGCATTCAACATATAGCTTATTGCTAGGTATATCTTTGAAGTCCTTCATTGACCTATTAAATATAAAGTTCAAATAGTTTATTATTAGTTTGTACCTATACAAGAATTTGGGATGTAACACAAAATAGTTTACATACCTTTCAAAGGGGAACATCCATCTATATGGAGTAGGTCCACAAACCAACGCCTCATCAGCTAGATGCATCACAAGGTGCACGCTAATAACAAAAAATGAAGGTGGGAAGTGTTTTTCTAACAGACAAAATGCTTCAGCTACCATATATTTTGCATCTTGCATAGTTTTTCTATCTAATACCTTCGAGCAAGAGTTTGAAGAATAGGCTTATCTGGTTAATAGCTCTTCTCAAGTCACGATATTTTGGGAAGGCATGTTCAAAACTGGAATCAAATATTGCATTATAACATGATAGTCATGTGACTTGATTATATGTAAAGAAGGTGGATTAATGGTAACGACATTGCTCAAGTTGGAAGAAAAACCAGTAGGGAGCTTTAAGTTTTTCAAAATTTGGACGAAATGTCTTTTTTCTTCTCTATCCAAAACAAATGTGGCCTTCGGTTTCACTACTTTCCCACTATCCTTGTCTGTATAGACATGTTGGCCTCTATGAATACGCAAGTTCTTCATATCCCTTCGTGCTTTTAAAGTATTTTTTGTTTTATCTTTCACATCAAAAATTGTGTTTAATAAGTGCTCTATAACATTCTTCTCAATGTGTATCACATCAATAACATGTCGAATTTTGTGGTCACTCCAATAACTCAAATCAAATAAAATTGACCTTTTATACCATGCTCGAGTTACTTCACCACCATCCTCCTCCCCATCAACATCGAATTCATCACTACACCAAAACAACAAATTTGCAACTAGGCTTTTTTCAATTTGCAATGGTTATTTAGCATTGCAAATTTGCAACACCTTAATGCCGTTGCAAATATATTTTTTCGAAATATGATTTCCTTATATGTTGCTATTATGTTTGAAACCCACAGTAATCGTTGCAAAATATATAGGTAACCGAAACAGAAAATGTAACGCGACACGGTTTAGCACGTGCAGCGTTGCAAATTAGAAACAGTTAAGAACTTAAGATCGAGTTAAACTCAATCGCTTTCTCTTTAAAACTCATCTCCTGCCTCGATCTTTCTTCTCCTTCCCAACTCGAATTGAAACTCGATAATTTCTTCTTCTCGTACAAACAACAATTTCAATTCTTCTCACCCAAACAACAATTCAATCACTGCTTCTCCTTCTTCTTTTTTTTTTCTTTTGAAATTTCCATCACTGCCTCTGCAACCTCTTACTCATCCGCGCGCTGCTGCTGCTGTGTGTTTTCAATCGTCGCTCCAATCACGGTCAATCTCAGAGTAAGAATGCTCTCTGTTTCTCTCTCTCTCTTTCTCTCTCTTCTAATAGCGATTTTGAACTCATTTCAGGCATCTACACAGCCAGGATTCGGAATCAGGTGCATGACTTTTTCTTCAAATTTCTTAGGGTTTATACTTAGAGAAGAATGTCCAGTCTTAGGGTTTTGCTTATTTGGTTTTGCAGTGATTGTACATTTGCAGATGCTGGAAACCTAGAACATTGTGCAAAATATTTGAATCAAACTCTTGTTACTTTTGGATTTCCAGCGTCTCTTGATCTATTCGCTAATGATCCGGTCTGGTTTCGTTTCATTTTTTATAGTATTCTATTTGCTTTTCGTGACGTGATGTCGCTCTTTTCTGATACATTGTTGGTTGTTTTTCATTAATTAGGTTTCAATTGCACGGACCTGCAATTGTATTTATTCTTTGCTTCGACAGAGACAGAGAGACATTGAGTTCAGAGAGTCTTCAAATGAGCAGCGCCAGAGGTAGACCTACATTATTTATTTGTGCTGCTTTTTCAAAATAAACAATTACTCTAAGGGAGACCACATGGAAATCTTTTGGTAATTTTGATTCACTTGATAGAAATCCTTACTTTTAAGTCAATGTGGATCATATACTCTTCTGTATACAATATTTGAAAACAAGGAATAGGACATGTGACATGTCTGTTATTATATGTTTGTGTGCGAGAGGTGATAAATATGACTGAAACGTTAATAAATATAAAGGTAATATGCCAGCTGCTTGATTTTTTTTTGAGTGAATTGGTTGGAGTGCTGAAATTTGTGTTACTGTATGTCTATCTGTGCAAACAATTTCCATGCACATGCTTTTAGATGATATTTCGATTAAGTTATGTAGAGTGTAGACATGTTTGATGTGGAATTTTGGGCAACTCACCTGATAGAAGTCTTTACTTTTAAGTCGAGCTATGGATTATATATCGTGAAAACATAGACTAGGACATTGTCTGTTATTACATGTTTATATGCAGTGAAGATTAATATGATCGAAACATTAAAAGGTACCATGCCAGCTGCCTAATTTTGTCTGAGTGAACTGGTTGGATTGCTGGAAAAGAAACCTGTTTCTGTTTGTTAATATAACACAATATTTCTTAGCCAGTTAACACTTTGTGCTGAAGTTTGTTTAACTTTATGTCTATTTAAGTAAAGAATTTTCTTGGACATGCTGTTATGATCTGACATGTCAAGGTTAGAAGCCAAAGTTGAGAGGCTTGAGGCACAGTTAGCAGCAAAAGACCGCGAGTTGGCTACATTGACCCGAACGGTCTGACTTCTGAAACAGTAGCTTATAGTGTTTTCCCTTTAAAATGTTAGATGTAACTGGAGGTTTTTTTTTTCTATTGCTAGCTCTTTATTATTATTCTAACAAAATTTTATTGGGCAGGAGGCTAAAGCTGCAGCAACATTTAAGGCTCAGATTGAAAAGCTACAGCAGGAGCGAGACGAATTTCAAAGGATGGTTATTGGTAATCAGGTTTGGGCACTCTTCTTGTGTTCTTGTGTTTTCTTACTGTCATTTTTCTCTGGAATGGCTCCTGACAATAGTCTGTATGGACTAATAATCCAATAGCAAGTGCGGACTCAACAAATACATGAGATGAAGAAAAAAGAAAAGGAATACATTAAGTTGCAGGTAGACACCTCTATCCCAATCTTTTATAGGTCTGGTAGAGTAGTTATTCGCTTGATGATGTTAGTAAAAGTTGATAAAATCTTAGATAATAAGTTAAAAGTGGAAATTCTCTGCTCTGCAGGAAAGGTTAAACCAAGTTTTGATGGAGAAAAAGAAAGAATCAAGGTCAGGCATGGAGATAATGAATTTGCTTCAGGTAAAATAACAGCATTGGTGAATTTTTCGTGTTGAAAGTGTGTAAACTACAGTCACTGACGCTACTGGTACATGTTAGCAGAAAGAAGGGCGCCAACGTGGGACGTGGAATGGAAAGAAGGCTGACAATGACTTTTACAAGATGATTGTACGGAACAATAAGAATGAGAATCTTATTTGCAATTATATTATTTTTAATGCACTAGGACAACTATGTTTTATTATATTTTTATTGGTACTGCAGGTGGATTCTTATGAGGTGAAGAAGCAAGAGCTCATGTCGGAAAATGCTGACTTGAAGGCATTGTTACGTTCAATGCAGGTGATTTATACGAATGTTTTTTTGCTGTTTTTTTTTTTTTTGAAAGGTTAACGATCAATATATTAATAAGAAAAAGATACAAATTACAAGGGGGTAAGGGATGAGCTATCCATATAACCAAACTTAACAAAAAAAACCATAAGACAACCAACAAGACTAAACCCCTAATGTATTAATAAGAAAAAGATACAAATTACAAGGGGGGAAATGAAGCTCTTGCTGATGCATTTTTTTAGGTTCTTTATCAAGCTTCTTTTGTGGCCTTTAACACTTCTATGCATTCATGTTCATGATTATGTTTGGTGCCAAGTCATATTTTGTTAGTTTGCATGTAAAAATTATTGTTCTTAATTTTCTATCTGATTTGATTCATTTAATCTTTAGTCTTATTATTCTGCAGATGGATATGCGCGAGTTTTTAAATGCTCCAAATGGACTATCCAAACCAACGGTGCCTTTAAATGAAAGACTTGATGCAGACCCTCCACAGTCTCCGTTGGGTGGTAAGACGGTAATGGTCCATTCACGCGCTTAAAATTTGAATTGGTCATTTAAAAAGATGTTTTCATTTGTTTGACTTTGAGAATGCGTTTCTACTTGCAGGATGTCTTTGATCTTCCTTTTCACATGGCTAGGGATCAAATAGAAGAGAGTCTTCGAACGAAGATGGCTTCTATAAAGGTGACTTTTAACAACTTTTGCAAACCTTGTTGTGGCATTTCCAGGAATGGAATTTGGCTTATTATTTGAATTAACTGTAAGGTTATTATTAATTTGTTTTAGTTCCTAACTATTCATTATGATTGGAAGGAGCGGATGGTTCAACTACAACTATGCATCAAAGGACCTGGACAAGCTACAAACTGCAAATTTTGACCAGAAAATCGGAGTCCAGATTATTTAGAATGCTCTCAAGGTTTGAACCTTTTTTCTTGAATACGGTGATAATTGGTGTATGAACTTGAATATTTCACACCAAATGCTTAGATAAGCAGGAGGAGAATCTCGATTGTGTTTAGTGTGAGAATGGCTATAAGTGTTGTGTATAAAAAGCATTAGAACAATTGGAGGAAAACTATCTTTTTCTATTGTTTTAGTTGGTCTTAGCACTACTATTGTTGTAGTGTCTCATTGAGTTTAAACAGAGAATGGGAAACCAAACATAGCCGTAGTTGTTCTGATGTATGGGTTTGTAGAAAAGGCAATGGAAGCTATCTAATTGCAGGTGCATGTGGAAACCATTAACGGATAATAGCAATTTTTTTTTTTTTTTTTTTATAGGTTGCGTTGCAAAGTACCAGGTTACCGTTATTACAAACATTTGCAACGTCTACAGGAGTTGCAATTTCAAATATTTATCAATTACAAAACAGTTATGCAACGACAATGACCGTTGCAAAATAAAACATTTGCAACCCACTATGGGCGTTGCAATTATTGGAAAAAGCAACACCAATAAACCGTTGCAAATACAAAACTAGCAACGCCAATACACCGTTGCAAATATTTGCAACGTTATTTGTAACGCCGTAGTTGCAACGGTAGAAAGGCGTTGCAAATAAAATTTGCAATGCCATATTACCATTGCAAATCCCTTGTTATGGTGTAGTGCATCCTCATCAGTTCTTCGCCTTTTCTTACTTTTTGGAGTCTTACTTTTTAGAATCTTACCTGTGTATATTTTACTTGACTTAATGCTTGCAAAAGGTCTGGTCCTTTCAACCGTTGTGAAGGAGGATTATTTTCTTTTGTCTTAAGTCCCAAGTGTTTGTATAGGCGATAGTTTGTATAGACGATTTTACTACTCATTACTAAGCGGGTGGAATCAACGTCGTCTCCACAAGCAGGACAACCTTTGTAACCATGTGTAATACAACCACATAAATTCCCATATGCTGGAAAATCATGAATCCCCCAAGTCAACATAGCCCTCAATGTAAAATGTTCCATCTTCTGCTTGTCAAAAGCTGGCACTCATTTTTCCCACAATTGTTTCAACTCGTCCAAAAAGAGGTTCGAGGAAAACATCAAAATCTTGGATTGGTGCCTTTAGCCCAGGAATCAACAAAGACAACATTTGGAACTCTGATTTCATACACACTGAAGGTGGTAGATTATATGGTACAATGATGATAGGACAAACACTATAACTAGAAGATAGAAGGCCATGTGGATTAAATCCATCAGTTGCAATTCCAAGCCAAACATTGTGCCTTTCTCTAGCAAAGTCTGGATATTTCAATTTAAATGTTCTCCATTGTGAAGAATCAATAGGATGACGCATATAATCATAAGAAGGTGTTGCACGAGCATGCCATGTCATGTCATGGGCTATTAATGGAATTGAGTACAATCTCTTGAGTCTTGGAATTAAAGGAAAATGTCTCAAGACTTTTCTCGGCTCTTTTGAATTTTTTTTTCTTGGTTTTCACCTCTCTCACGTTATATCTAGGTTCTTCACATTGGAAACATTCTTCTGTATGTTCATGCTCCTTCCAGTATAAAATACAGTTATACACACACGCATGAATGCACTTGGCCCTCATCCCCAAGTCTTTCAACATTTTCTTCATAATAGGATATTTTTTGGGCAATGTGTTTCCTTCTGGTAACCATGTTTTGATCAAACCCAAAAGTGCAGTCACGCTAGTTCCTGACCAACCATTGTTCTTTAAATTATGTAACTTCACAATAGCAAATAGGGTTGTGTCAGGACGAGAACATGAAGGGTACAACTTCTCTTTTGTTTTTTTCTTTATATTCGGTATACCTCTTCGGTAGGTGATAAGTATCCAAAATCATAGTTTTTACCCCTAATTAGTATGATGTTAGAACTCACTTTTGGACTTGAATTAGAGTAATTGGTATTATTTTTGTATTTTTGTAGGAAACAAACTAGAAAATAATAAATCAAAGAAAAAGCCTACAAAATGATACAAAAAGAGCAAAAAGAGAAAAGTCAAGTATGAAGCCCAAAGTCATAGATCCAAATAGTCAAAGCCTTGAATGAATCTTAGTGGATTAAATCTAAATGAGCCCGTAAATTATCTACAAAGCTTAAGTCCAAGAGAGGCCCATTAAAGAGATAAGTGAAGTGGGACTACTAAATAGAAGATTGAGATTAGAATCACTTCAAGGTTGATATTTAAGATTCTAGCAAGTGTAAAATATGGAGAATATTGAGACAACTCAACCATCCAAAGAAGATTGTCAGCATCTTCTAGAATGCCACTATATATGACAGTTTTATACAAAATTGGCAACAATGGTGGCAAGGATTTGATTTTCATCACATGTTTTTCATTAATCTTTGACCACAATCATACAAAGATTTTATTCTTGATATTTTCTTCCGAAAATGTTTAGTAATTGATTTGATTATCAATCAAATCAAATATTATGTAATATTTTGCAATTTTCCCTTTTAGGCTCCCTATATGGATCTATAAATAGGAAGCTCCATTCATTGTATTCATCATCAAGAAGTGGAGCAAAAGCTCATTTTAATAAAGTTTTTTTCTTCTTCTTCTTCTTCTTCTTCTTTTAGTTTAGTTAGTTTTTATTTTATGTCATTTCATTTAATAGATTTTAGTTTAGTATTATGCTAGGCTAATCTCTCTTTTTCAAGGGAGAGATGAAGTTTCATTTTATGTAGTAGTTAATATATGATTTATTAAGCTTTAATCCATTAGAGTAATTCTGGAGGTCAAGGATCTAGCGCTTCGAGAGAAGGTTAGAGGTAAGTAATTGCAATGATTTATATGTGAAATGAAACATACAACGGTGTTTATTTACTTTCTTCTTAGTTCTTTAAATTCTTTTAGTAGGTGGAATATACACTTTGCTATAGCTATTTGGGGACAGATTGAGTGACGGTCTGAAAGCCGAACGTACTTTTTCTTGCCACCAACACAATAGTTGTACATTGTGTTGTAGTCTTTCCTCGCATTTTAATGATAAGAAGTATCATTAATATTTTAGAATTGGTAGACTCTAATGTAGATAGAATAAGTGTTTAATGTCATACATTTCCATTATGCATTTCGAATCATCTTAGTGTGTGATGAGTATCTATCTACATATTAATCTTGATAAATCTAGATATTAATTATTATATATTTTAATTGGTGGATTAATCTCTTGAAACTCTTATCATATTTATCTTCCTACAACTATTTCTTACATCAGTAGTAGTCAATCGCCATATACCTTGCTATATTATTTTCCCCTTATCTCTAGATTAGTAAAAATGAATTTCTTTTCTTCATTTAACTTGGTTCTCTCTTAGACGTGGATTCGATAACCCTTTCTTGAAGCTATACTCGTTTTAGGTAGTCAAAGCAAGGTTTTGAAAAACAGGATCTAATTAACGACTATTTCACGTTCTTTCAATTTCCTGGTAAACTACAGTCTCGTTGGTCGGGTCCCTTTGGTGTGTCTACAGTAACTCCTTATGGAGCTATTACATGTGTTAACCATGCAAACGGTTCTGATTTTCAAGTCAATGGTCAACGTCTTAAGCATTTCCACGAATTAAGGTCCCCTGGAGTTGAAAAAATTCTCTTAGAGGAGCCTACCTATTTAGACTGGCCTTTAACCTGCTGGTATCTGGACCCTCTCTTCCTCTTTGTCTATTGTCTCTTTTGAGAGGTGTGGTTGAAAGTGTCGGGACCGTTAGTCCACGAACTCTTATTGGCTGAGTATAATTAATCTAGTGCACGTTTTTTTTTTCTTGAGCCTCATCACCAAACGGACCTGTTTCCCGCTCTGTTTGGAGGTGGGGAAATCAATTCCCATCTTCTTTTAAGTCTCGAGTATCTGACTTTAAAAGACTCCTTGTTGTATCTTAGACATCAGGATCTCATGCATTCCACTCTAGTGTTTTATCTCTCTTGTATCTTTGTTTTTTAGTAGCGTTTATCTAGGGAGTGAGTTTCTTGTTTGTCCTTCTGTCTAGCTGAAGACGTTAAACTTAGCGCTCCTGGGAGGCAACCCTGTGTACCTTCTAAGCCCGATCGTGCTTTATTGCTTCTTTTTGTTGTCGGGTTTAGTGGCTTTTTGGCTGATAAACTACCCATTTTCAATCTGTGCTCAAGTTCTGTTTGGGGGTGGGCGTGAGCCACCCACTCTCTGTTGCGGTTCGAGAGGTTAAATAATTATTGCGGTTACAAATTTGAATTTATTTTAATTTTTTTGCAATTTAAAATAATTATTGCTTGAATTTTGGAATTAATTTGACATCTTTAATGACATTTATATTCACGAGAATATAATTTACCATTATCACGAAATTTTTAAGATTAGTTTTGAATTATTTTGTGTCGTTACGCATCCTGGGGGTAAAACCATCATTTCTATTAATTCCAGTAGTAGGGGGTTACGTAACGGGTTAGTAGCTGTCTATATATACCCCATGGTATAATGGACAAGTCACAAGTCATTTTCTTTTGCCTCAGTCAAACCTGGTCAAACCGAGTCAATAGGAGTCTTCTTCCCCATCATAACTCGACTCGAGTTTCGGTCGGTTCATTTAGAACTCGATTTGAGTTTCGAGACAGATCTCTTTCTCTCTCCTCTTTCCTCCTCTAAATCTTGACCATTTTTGAAAATTTGTGTTGCTGTGTGTTCCACCCTTGATTCTCTTCATTTTTATACCTTTTTTTCTGTTGAAATCATGCCTCCTAGAAGGAGATCTAGAGTTGTTATCCACAAACGCGATTATTCTCGTCTCTTCGATAATAATCGCTTTGGATTCGGTTTTGTGGAGAGGATTTATGCCAGAGGTTGGGATGCACTCTTGGGCGCGGATTACGAACCATTTAATGCTCAATTTGTTCGTCAATTCTACGAGTCCATGGAATCGACCAATGAGGGCATTATTGTAAATTGGGATAGAGATCATCAGTTTTTCGCTCGAGACCATTTCTGCGGTCATGAGCCTCGATCCCGATGAAGCTCCCATTCAGCAGGAGGCTGCACTGGTCACCCCCGAGATCATCGAGGTTGTTCTAGTCGATGATCGGACGGCGCACCGGTATAGCAGCCATATCTCCATCGGTTGGCTTTGAGTCAACCAAGGCTTGGTGGCTCACTGGTCAACCACCAATGTCCTTGGGACGACCTGGACGAGCGAACTGTTCTCGGAGGGCATCCACAGCCTACGTCTTCTCCAGGAAGATCTTTATCTTTATTGTATGGTTCGACGCCTGTTTCAGACCATCACCAGTGCTTGTACCACTTTTGCCCCTCTTCCTATCCAGGTGATGAGTATTTTATGCTACTGGAAGGCGCCTCTTCCTTCTGCCCTGTCTTTGGAGTCAGTTGTCCATCTCGAGGTCTTAAACCCCGGGCTGTCTGCCTATCGCCAGCAGTTATGGGATCCACAAGAAAAGGCACCGGTTCACTACAGGCCCGGCGATCAGCGGGCATTCGATCAGATTCACACCGACGAGGAGCACTTCCAGCTCATCTGGAGGGGTATGGGAGAGATTATGGACGCAGTTGAGGACGTGCAGCGTTGTTTAGACGAAGGCCAGGGGTAGCCTCGTCCTCGACGTGGTTGAGAGAGTTGTCAACCGTTGTTGTTTTTATTTCCTTGTATTTGTTTTTAGTCCTTTGCTCTCAAATGTAATAAATTTTATTCCATGTACTTGATTATAAATATTTTAATAAATGGATGTTAATTTCCAAACTTGTTGTTTTTTTCTAGAATTTTCAGTCATTCATGGGCTTTATTGCAAAAATCTGGACTTATGGAGTTATTTTAAAAAAAAAGTTTGTCCCAGGGACCTAAGTTCAAATATTTTTAAGAAAAAAGGATTAGGGTTTTGTTTTCTGAAAACCCTAGAAGATATTGGCAATATTTTGAGTTCTAATTTGATTTAAACTCTTTTATTTTGCCTATAAATACCAAAATCAACAAAGGAGGCCGTCACTTTACAATTTTATTTTATTTTTCTGAAATCAGCTCAATCTCGAGTTGAGTTCCATATAGGCTTTCCTGATCTCGAGTCGAGTTCGAGTTTGCCAAGGTATTTTTGGCTTGATTGTTGTGCTGTTTTCTCGATTTTTGTGTTGGTTTTTTGTGTATTCTTCTTCTTTTTTCAATGGCTGACGTCCAGAATGATTTATGGGTTCCAAGTGGTATGGATATTGTTCCTGAGATGGATTTTTCTGGTATTATGGTCCTTATGGAGCCTCTTTTCGAGATGAAATTTTTAACAAGGGTTGGGGAAGTTTTTTGTATGATTCTACTGCTGATTACGCACCCTCTATGATAAAAGACTTTTATCTCATGTTACCCATTGCGGATACCCTTCCCTCTGATGGTTTCAAGGTTTACATGCATGAATCTGTGGTCGTTTTTAATGTTGTTGCCATCTTTTTTATCTTTGGTAACCCTTTTGTCTTCCGTCCTGTAACACCCTACTATAACTACCGCAATGACAATGAAGTTAATGTCCTTGAAAATTACCTTGATAACTTTGGGCCTTGCACCTTTTCCCTGTACCCAGCTCAGTTACCTGTTGCACCCACTAGCTCTCTTCTTGCTAATGTTGTTACTACTGCTTTATGGGTTATGAGGAATTTGTTGGGTTATGAGAAGTTGGAGTATGTTAATGAGATTGCTATGCATGCGATGTATGGTACAGTTTAGGGTTATAATGCACTTGACATCTCTTCTATGATTCTAGATGGTATCCGTAATGTGTTCATCATAGGACAGGATAAGTTGTTGTTCCCTACTGCTATTTATAAGATTATCCTTTTCAGCTATCCTAGTGGCGGGCCAAGTATGCTGATTGGACCTGCCTACCATCTATGGATTCAACTCATCGGTATATCAGGAGAAGCCGCCAATTCACTTGGGTGGCTGATTCTGAGTATGAGACTTACCCTGCTTTACACAAAGATGATGAGTTTGTGGCATATGGCGAAGGTGATTGGGGTGTGATGATGCGTGCGATCATCAAGTGGCGTGATGACTTGGAAGGCCTCCCACCAAGTGTTGTTTGGGAACGAAGAGCTTAGGATAGGATTTCCCTTTATGTTAAGTCAGTCTTTTATTTCAGCATATTTTATTTCAGTTGTGTCTTAGTATGGAATTCCTTGTAATCTCTATGTATCTAGAGATAATTTTGTTTGGCAGGAATTTATAAAGCGGTTTGAATTTTTAGTACATTCATGGTAATATCTTCCTTTCTCTCATTCCTATGCGTAGTACGAGTCCTGTGGACAAGGCAATTTTTTTGTTTGGGGGTAGGGAAGTATTACAACCTTTTTTGCAAAAGATTTTCAAACTTCTTTTCTATACTTGTATAAAAATTCAAAAATTTTGAAAAAAAAAATCTAAAATATTATATTCTTTGTTACAAAGACATTTCCAAAGTTTAGGATAAGTACACCATCAATGATGATTATAATGGTTTAATTCTATCTTTTTCAAGTTTAAAGACATTTATTGCTTCACCAAGTAGTTGTCTCATACTGCAGTTGCATGAGCATAAGCATGACATTCACTTGTATTTATGGCAAATACATGTGCATATGCAATTACACCTTGAGAATCTTGAGGAATAAGTGTGGAGACTTAACTCAGTGAGCTTTTGAGACCCGTCCTTTTCTTGGAGAATTATTGCGTACATCTGGAGTCAAAAGACTCAACCTCTCAGTTTTGTCTGTTTTTAGTCTCATATTCATTTTTCAGTTAGCCTTGAGATGACATCAAGTGGGTGTAATATAAACTTGGGTCTTGTAGCTTATTCAAGATGTGATCACCATGTTAGTACTTAGAAATGATACAAAGATATTTAGTTAACCTCTGTTTACCTTAGCCTACCTTGTTGTTGCAGTATCATTTAGGTTGACCATTCTAAGTCTTCCTTGTTACTTAGCTTTTTTCTTTAGCCCATCATCCTTACCCAACTCCGTTGTAGGAGTAATTACCCTTAGAATGTTTAGGTCTTTTTATCTACTGTTTTTTGGAACATGAGGATGATTGTTTCTGTGGTTATAAAGAAGAAAGGAAAAATACAAAGAAATCTCCAAACTAGTGAGATGAACCAAATATTGAAAATCAAAAAGTTTGAAGAATTCTTAAAAAAACCAAAATCTTCCAAAAAATCAAGAAAATCAAAAGAAAAGAAAGATTCAAAAAAATTGGCTAGAGCTTCATTGAATTTTCCCAAAGAAGATGAAAAACACTTCTACTTAAGACCGAATGTTCCAAAAATATTTCACAAAATACTTTTTTTCATTTTTAGCCTTGTCCTAAGCCCAGTTACATCCTATTACTGTCTTTTGTAGATCTAAGCTGATATGGTAGGATGTGGCGAGTAAGTGAGAAGGTGCTAAGGTGAAAAACCCGACATCTCAAGCAATGCTAACTTTTCCATTCTTTGAGATTAAGTTCATTCCATTACACCAGTCCGCTCTTATGATATATGTGAGATGATTATCCATCTTCTTTCCTCACATAGAGGTAAAATGATAAACACCATCTTTGAGTGATTTTTATTTCTGAATGTATGTTTGTGAGGCAGAAGTCAAAGCGACTTTTCCAATGGTGACTTAAGACTTGTGATTGTATGTGTACATTCTTGTCTTGGATGCATTTAAAATCGTTATGCTTATCTTCATGCATTTGTAGTACGCTATCTCATATGAACGGTTTTGCAATACTTATCCTTATCTTTGATATACTGTATGGATGACATCCATTTCCGAGGAAAAATGGTAGAACATCCTATTCTTTGGATTAGTCATTGTAGTAAATTTGTGGATATCTTCTCTGGAAAACCCTTAGGAGACTATAACTCTTCCATCTGGGAAGCCCTTGTGGTTTTAAAGCCTTGATGCATATGATTAATGCAATCACCCTAGTTATATTTCTCTTTTGAGTCCTTATTTCTTCTCACATTTGCTTGACGACAAACAAAGTACTGTTTGGGGGTATTTGATAAGTCCGCAAAAGTGTATATTTATCCCCGAATAACACCTTGTTTGCATAGCACTTAACTTATATTATTGTGTTATATCTATTGATTAGTGCTTTCTTGTCATTTGTGTAGGTTTCATGAGCCAAAATGTGAATATTACTGTAAGCATTATCCTGGTTTCAAGTATTTCCATGACCACGTTAACGATATCTTATGTGATGTGTTCTGGCAGGCTGGAGTACAGGTTAAGAAGGAAGCTCTCGTTAACTTCCTTACTGATCCTAAGGAAGGAAGATCGACATTACGTCCTGCTTGTCCTGCTAATATATATTCTGGTCTACAACTGGTCTGAGGGGAAACTTGCGTTTGTTGTTGTCTGATAAGTCCTCAAAAGTGTATATTTATCCCCTGAATAACACCTTGTTTGTTTAACACTTATCTTATATTATTGTATTATATCTATTGATTAGTGTTTCCTTGTCTATTGTGTAGGTTTCATGAGCAAAAATGCGAATATTATGTTAAAGTCTGCCAAAAGTCAAGAAAAAGCAACCAAAAAGGTATTATTTGCATTAAGGGAGGAAAATTGATATTTGCACCCATAGATCTGCTGAGGGCACCCCACAGTCAATCCTGTTGACTTGACTTTATGTCAAAGTGGGGTGGTCCGAATCTCAGCCAAAACCGGGTCCTATTGAAGCCCACAAGTCAGAATTTCTATTTAGGGCATTATTTTAAGTCCAAACTTAAAAAGGGCATTATTTTAAGTCCAAACTTAAAAAGGCTCTACAAGAAGATTCAGAAGTCTGATTTGGGTCCATGAGATATCAAACTGAAGGTCTTGGACTCTTGGCCCAAGCTACAACTTAAGCCCAAGAGAATTAGGTTTTTTTTAAAAACCGAATGCCTCTAGAAGACCAACAACAATAGCCACGAATTTGACCTAATTTGGAAGTCTTTTCATGCAAGTATTCTACCTTGTATTTTCTATATAAGAGAAGTAGTAGCTAAGGTTTAGGTATCTTTGAGTTACTTTTGAAGAGAGAGAAAAGTGAGTATTTTGTGAGAGAAAAAGTTCACCTTCTTCTTCTTCTTTCAACTCAATTATCAATATCAAATTCATTAACTTTTCCATTATGATGTTTTGTTATTTATTTATTTATTCATGGTGTCATCATCAAGGATGAGAGCTAAATCTCCTTAGGGGGATGGTTGAAGCACTCTAGATGATGCAAAAGCACCATGTTTGCTCTTATTGTTCATTGTGATTCAAAGTTCTTAATGCTTATTTACTTCTAATTTGCGATATGAGGTAAGTATGATTATTTGCATGTTATTGTTATCCATGTTATCAAAAAACTATTGTTAGGGTTTAGGGAGACCTAGCTTTAATGTTTGTGTTTATATTAATTGTAGTTATGTGGTGAAATAGCTGAGCGGTGATTATTACATATCTGTAGTTAATATCTTTTATTGGAACTCTTTTATAATTGAGTCAAATAGCTGAAAGGTAATGATTTAGTTATGAATCAATATGTTAGAGTTAATTATATTGAATAGCTGAGAGGTGACAGTTTGGTTAATAAGATATATTCAATAGCATGCATAAGAGAATCCCGTTTTAATTGAGTGGAATAGCTGAGAGGTGACTACTTGATTATTATAGGTATTAATTAATTAGAATAGTTGAGAGGTGACTAATTAATTGTTATAGATTGAACATGAGAGAACAACATGTTATGTTTGCATGATTTAGTTTGTGGATACCAATTCTTCCCCCTATGTCATCATAAGATCTTCTTTGCATCTCTACCATCTTCTTAAGTTAGGTTATTTATTGTTTATGATCATTGCCTGTAGGAAGTAGAATCAATCTCAACTCTTGTTTATTGATTCTTTGGTGGGTGATTTAGGTTTTGGTCACCACTTTTTAGTATAAATTAGGTTTTGGAGCCGGTTTTTTTCTTTATTAGGGTTTAGAGCTCATTTTCGAACCAACAACTAAAAAAACCCGGTTGAACCGAAAATATTTTCAAAATACCTAATTTTACCCCTGAAACTCACGTGATCTGCACGTGTTCACTAACCCTAATATAGTTTTGATCAGGGGTATTTTGGCCATTATAAACAATTACTTGCGTCAATTGTCGGTTCAGCTCTAAACCCTAATAAAGAAAAAAACCGGCTCCAAAACCTAATTTATACTAAAAAGTGGTGACCAAAACCTAAATCACCCTTCTTTGGTGTTACTTAATTATTGTTTTCACTTGTGTTTGAGCTAAGACCTACACCTTGGAGGTGGGTACGATCCTTGCTTGTTACTTGTCTACTTTGATAACCAATTTATAGAGGCACAAGAAGAAAAATCAAGAAAAATATAATCTTTTGTTCAGAAAAGATAAAACAACTCTATCAAAATGGCGTCGTTGCCGCTCTAAGGAACGGAGTTCATTTAAACACAAGCGAGAATAGTAGTTTCGGGACATCACCCCACTTCTATCCCTCCTACCCTTCTATTTTTATTTCTTTTATTTATTGTTTTTAAGTGTCTTGTTACTTAGTCCTCTTATTGATCTTGCAGCGAACACGGATTGAAAAAAGCTCGAAGAACGGAGTCAAAATAAAAATTTTAAGAAGATCACACATTCAAGAATTTTTCCTGAAAGTTACTGGTTGGAACTGGTCCCGATCTCGAGTCGAGATCAGTTTGTCCTTTAGCAATCTCAAGTCGAGTTCTCGGCAGGAATTTTTCTCGTGTTATGTAATTTTTCCAGAACGTTCCAGAGCACTTTTTCAATTAATTTTTTCCTGTTGAGTGATTGTAAGGTGAACTAAATAGTTTAATTTTTCCAGCATTTTAAAGACTTGTAAGATATTCAATTATTCGATCCACGAAGGGGTCGCGGGTGTAATATTTTTAAAGTAGGTGTTGCTAGAATTTATTTATTGTGTGTTTGCGGCGGATAGTAGGGCAAGGTTATGGAGCTAGCCTTGAGTCTACTAAGTAAAAAGTTCTTGACAAAATTCTTTCCTATTACCCGAACTAATGACATTGTTGATGCCATAAGAAATTTCTGGCAAAAAGAGGGCGAGGTATTCTTTGATGCATGGGATAGGTATCAAGACCTATTTCTTCGGTGTCCACACCACAAAGTCGATGACACTGAAAAAGTTAGGATCATATATAGAGGCCTTAATACTATAACTAGAAACATGGTTAAAAGCATGAGCGGTTGAGACTTCCTTGATTATTCCATCGCCAAGGCCCTGGCATTTCTTGAAAAAATTGCTAATAATAGCTAGCAATGGGACTTACCTGGACATACCCCGAGAAACACTACCCTAGACTCATTTGATAAACCTAGAGGTATATATGAAGTCAAACCTGACTCTGAGCTTAAAACTTTACTTCATGGTTTAGTAAAACAGGTAGAAACACTAGGCATGTCCTTAAAGCCCACATCACCTGTTATGAGTGCCTCCACTCTCCAATGTACTGCTTGTCATGACCAGACTCTTAATGCCTAGTTCTGCCCTCTCGTTTATAATTCCCCAGAAACTGAGGAAGCATGTGCATTTAACTACACCGGGAGAACCAACTTTACTAAGGGCAATGCCACGTACCCATACATGGACCGCTCCAATCTGTCTTATTCTAATAATCATCATGCGGCTCCACCTGGTTTTAATAACTCTTATGGGCAACGGAGCAATGCCACGTATGTTGGTAGTAATGATAGTCGGAACAGGGTAATAGTCCATCCTTACTCGAACAATGCTCATCACATGAGTAGTTCCTGGGACAATGTGCCAACCAATCAATCTGCCCCTCCTAAGACCTCCCTTGAGGATTTGCTTGCACGTTTCATTCAACAGACGAAAGCGTCCATTGAGTCAAATGCCCAAGACATCTAGAGGATTAAACAAAAACTTGATGAAAAAGGTAGATTTCCGGGACAGTCCATCTTGAAACCCAAAGGCAAGGAAGTTGCCTTGGTGACGGAAACTCCAAATCCGTCTGTACCGCTTGCTGAAGTTAAATCGGTTTCCACCCTTAGGTCAGTTAAACAGGTCGATAATCATGTTAATTATGTGCCCAGTCCTAATATTGTGACCACGGTTACCTCTGCACCTGTTGCCCCACCTAAAACTCCGGCCAATTAGGCGACCACCTCTAAGCCGAAGAAGACTGCCCATGAGATTGTGGATCCTCCACGAACTTACAACCCGCCCGTGCTTTATCCCCAGAGACTCACAAGTTCTCTAAATGAAGTCCAAGCAGAGGAAGTACTTTATGTGTTTAAACATATAAATATTAATATACCCTTCCTCACGGCCATTAGACAGATACCTTCCTATGCAAAGGTTTTAAAAGACTTCTGCACTGCCAAGAGAAAAACAAATGTGCCTAAAAACGCGTTTGTGGCGAAAGAATTCTCTGCACTTGTTGATAAGTCCTCAAAAGTGTATATTTACCCCCCGAATAAACCTTACTTGTCTAGCACTTAGCTTATATTATTGTGTTATATCTATTGATTAGTGTTTTCTTGTCTATTGTGTAGGTTTTATGAGCCGAAATATGAATATTGTGTTAAAGCCCGCAAAAAGTCAAGAAAAGCAAGAAAAAAGGTGTTATTTGAACAAGAGGAGAAGAATTGATATTTGCACCCGCAGATCTCCTGAGAGCATCCCACGGTCATACCAGTTGACTTGACTTTATGTCAAAGTGGGGCAGTCCGAATCTCAGCCCAAACTGGGTCCTATTGAAGCCCACAAGTCAGAATTTCTATTTTAGGCCTTATTTAAAGTCCAAACTTAAAAAGACTCTACAAGGAGATCCAGAAGTCTGATTGGGCCCATGAGCTATCAAAATGAAGGTCTTGGTCCAATCTACAACTTAAGCCCAAGAGAATTAGGTTTTTTTAAAAACCTAATGCCTCTAGAAGACCAACAACAGCAGCCACGAATTTGACCTAATTTGGAAGTCTTTGCATGAAAGTATTCTACTTTGTATTTTCTATATAAGAGAAGTAGTAGCTAAGGTTTAGGTATCTTTTAGAATCACATCTTTTAGATCTAGAGTTTTTCATAGAGAGAGGGAAGAGAATATTTGTGAGAGAAAGTTCATCTTCTTCTTCTTTGTATCAAACTCAATTCATATCAATCAAATCCAATCACTTTTCTTTATGATGTTTTGTTATTTATTTACTTATTCCATGGTATCATCATCAAGGATGAGTAGCTAAATCTCCTTAGGGGGATGTTTGAAGCACTCTAGATGATGCAAAAGTACCATGTTTGTTCTTATTGTTCATTGTGATTCAAAGTTCTTAATGCTTATTTACTTCTAATTCGCGATATGAGGTAAGTATGATTATTTGCATGCTATATTGTTTTTCATGTTGTTAAATTACTATTGTTAGGGTTTAGGGAGACCTAGCTTTAATGGTTTTATTTATATTGATTAAAGATGTGTAGTGAAATAGCTGAGAGGTGATTATTACATGTCTAAAGTTGATATCTTTTATTGGAACCCTTTTATAATTAAGTCAAATAGTTGAGAGGTGATGGTTTAGTTATAAATAATATGTTGAGTTAATTAAATTGAATACCTGAGAGGTGATAGTTTGATTAATAAGACATATTCAATAGCATGCATAAGAGAATCCCGTTTTAGTTGAATGGAATAGCTGAGAGGTGACTACTTAATTATTATAGGTATTAATGATTAGTTGGAATAACCGAGAGGTGACTAATTAATTATTATAGATTGAACATGAAGGAACAATATGTTATGTTTGCATGATTTACTTTGTGGATACCAATTATCCCCCTTTGTCATCATATATCTTCTTTACATCTCTACCATATTCTTAAGTTAGGGTTTACTTATTATTATTGCCTGTAGGAAGTTAGAATCAATCTCAAATCTTGTTAGTTGATTCCCTTAATGTTTCTTAACCATTGTTTTCTATTGTGTTTGAGCTAAGATCTCCCCCTCTGAGGTGGGTGCGACCCTTGCTTGTTACTTGTCTACTTTGATATTCAATTTATACAGGCACAAGAAGGAACTTCAAGTTAAAAATACAATCTTTTGTTTAGTGTAGCCAAAATTATACTATCAAAATGGTGTCGTTGCCACTCTAAGGAACGAAGTTCATTCAAACACAAGCGAGAATAGTAGTTTTGGGACATTATCCCACTTCTATCCCTCCCACCCTTCTAGTTTTGGGACATTATTCCACTACTTTGATAGTCCTCTTATTGATCTTGCAGCGAAGACGGATTGAAAAAAGCTCAAAAAACGGATTAAAGATCAAATTTTTAAGAAAGACGCGCATTCAGGAAAATTTCCTGAAAGTTACTGGTTGGATCTGATCCCGATCTCGAGTCGAGTTCAGATTGGCCTGTAGCCATCTCGAGTCGAGTTCCAGGCAGAAATTTGCCTCGTTTTGCATGAATTTTCCAGAACGTTCTAGAGCATTTTTTCAAGAAATTATTTTTTCCTGTTGAGAGATTGTGAGGTGAACTAAGTATTCTATTTTTTTCAGCATTTTTAAAGACTTGTAAGATATTTAATTATTCGATCCACGAAAGGGTCGCGGTTGTAATATTTTTAAAGTAGGTGTTGTTAGGATTTATTTTATTGTGTGTTCGCGGCGGATAGTAGAGCAAGGTTGTGGAGCTATCCTTGGGTCTACTATAGGAACGACTCCTAAGGATGATTTAAACCCAAGGAGCGGTTTCCCCTTAGTCGACTTCAACTCGTCTTTTCCCCACTTTTGTGCGCTTGTTTGGCAATTTCTTATTTTTAGCACAAAGTGGGAGGTAAGCATTCTCTTAACCCTTCTCGAATCCCCTGCAAGAGAAGTTTCTATAATGATTAGCATGACCTTGATTGTTACTTGATTTTAAATTTTGTTTTTACTTGTTAAACCGAGACTGCAAGGCGGACCTGGCCTATAAGTGAAACCTAATATCAATTGATTGCAATGTCCTAAGCTTTAAAATTGAACCAACTAAAGCCATGCTATCACGATGTTCATTTGAGACCTTGAGGAGATATTTCAACTAGTACTGCGTAAACGATTCTTTGATTGGAGCACAAGTTAGGAATTGGGTCTGGAACCCCTACAGATTACGCCTGTAGAATCATTGTGGTTATTTAATTAAGGAACGTCGCTTATGCACGGAAAACCTCCCACACTGGTTATTCGCTCATTGACTCTCAAAATATAAGGTGAATTCACAAGGGAAGCTTGTAAAGAACTCATTGACTTGGGTGAACACAAAATTGAGTCAGTTTTTGAGCCCTTTGTTAGATGCTTTTGAATGGTTAGGACTTTTGTTGCATATGTAATGCGCATGTTGCATGCATCTTAGATCAGGTAAAATCTTGTCCAAACCAACTCCAATCTACACAAAGAGCACAATCACGGACCTCACTCAACCTCCATACCTTCTGAAGAAGAGTTCAACGACTCAACTTCACTTTCTGAAGTAAAACCTGCCCCTATCGCTCAATAAGCTACCCTTCGGGATTACTTTTCACCTTTGGCCACTAGGCCACCTACCTGCATAGTCTTACGTGTATGCCTTTTGGTCTATGTAATGCACTTGCTACCTTTCAGAGGTGTATGTTACACATCTTTAGTGATATGGTAGAACGATTTATGGAGGTGTTTATGGATGACTTCTCCATATATGGTTCATCTTTTGAAGAGTGTCTTAGTAATATTTCCTTGGTTTTTAAGCGTTGCATTGAGAAGAATTTGGTGCTCAATTGGGAAAGTGTCATTTTATGGTTAGAAAAGGAATAGTTCTTGGTCATGTAGTCTCCCCTGAGGGTATCCAGGTTGATAAAGCTAAAGTAGATCTTGTTTCATCCGTGCCTATTCCTAAGTCTATTAGGGATACTCGAGCCTTTCTGGGCCATGCAGGATTCTATCGATGTTTTATCTAAGATTTTTCTAAGATAGCTCGCCCCTTAACAAATTTATTGCTTAAGGATGCACCTTTTGATTTCACAAAAGAATGCAAGAGCGCTTTTGAAAATCTTAAAACCGCTCTCACAATTGCACCCATCATTAGGTCGCCTGATTGGAGTAAACCCTTTGAGCTGATGTGCGATACATCAGACTTTGTTAGTTGGGGCTGTTTTAGGTCAACATCTAGATGGTAAGCCCCATGTCATATATTATGCTAGCAAGACTCTCAATGATGCTCAACGTAATTATACTACGACTGAGAAAGAATTGTTAGTCATAGTATATGCTCTTGATAAGTTTCGTTCCTACCTTTTAGGTATCCGTACTGTCATCTTCACGGATCATGCTGCCATTAGATTCCTCCTCTCCAAGAAGGAAACTAAACAGCGCCTTATTCGTTGGATTTTGTTGCTTCAAGAATTTGACCTTGAAATTAAAGATAAAAAAGAGACAGAAAATGTAGTAGCCGACCACTTGTCTAGACTCGACCGTCCTGAGGATTCTAGTGTTATTTTTGAGAACTTTCCTGATGAGCTTCTTTCTGCAATATCGAATGCTCCATGGTTCGCAGATATAGTTAATTACTTGGCTAGTAACAAGTTTCCAAGTCATTGGAACAAGCAAGATAGATCCAAATTTCTTGCTAATGCCAAGCATTATTTCTGGGATGACCCTTACCTTTTTAAGTACTGTCCTGACCAGATCATTCGTCGTTGCATTCCTGACTGGGAGCAACAAGAGGTCCTTAAGTTCTGCCATGAGCATGCTTATGGTGGATACTTTAGTTCCAAGAAGACAGCTGCTAAAGTATTGCAGTGTGGTTTTTATTAGCCAACGCTCAAATGCATTGTACTGTCTGCACTTGTTGTCAACAACTAGGGAAAATCACGAGGCGACACATGATGCCCTTACAGCCAATTCTTCCTGTAGAAGTGTTTGATGTATGGGGCATTGATTTCATGGGTCCTTTCCCTAGTTGTCATGGTTTTTTTGTACATTTTGGTCGCAGTAGACTATGTTTCTAAATGGATCGAGGTCATTCCCACAAGGCACAACGACCAAGAAAGTGTAGTAAATTTTCTAAGAGAGTACATATTTGCCCGATTTGGCGCTCCCCGTGCGATCATTAGTGATGGGGGGAGCCACTTCTGCAATAAAGCTTTTCAAAAACTTGTCCAAAAGTATGGAGTAACTCACAAAGTGGCCCTTGTGTACCACCCGCAAACTAATGGCCAAGCTGAGGTTTCTAATAGAGAGATTAAAATCATTTTACAAAAAACAATTGACCCTGAAAAGGTTGATTGGTCTCGTAGAGTCAGTAATGCATTATGGGCCTATCGTACTGCTTTTAAAACTCCCATAGGCATGTCTCCCTTTCGCCTTGTATTTGAAAACCCTGTCACCTACCTGTAGACCTTGAGCACCGAGCCTTCTGGGCAATGACAAACCTCAATTTTAATCTCGACCAGGCAGGTAAGAGGAGAAAACTCCAGCATTCTGAGCTTGAAGAACTTCAGAATGAGGCTTATGATCTTTCCAAGTCTTATAAAGCTAATATGAAAAAACTACATAATCGTCAGATCTTACGTAGAAATTTTCAAATTGGGGACAAAGTTTTACTGTATAACTCTCATCTGCATTTATTTCCTGGTAAACTACAGTCTCGTTGGTCGGGTCCCTTTGTTGTGTCTGCAGTAACTCCTTATGATGCTATTACATGTTTAAACCCTGTAGACAATTCTGAATTTCAAGTCAATGGTCAACGTCTTAAGCATTTCCATGAATTAAGGTCCCCTGAAGTTGAAGAAACTCTCTTAGAGGACCCTACTTATTTAGACTGACCTTTGACCTGCTGGTATTCGGACCCTCTCTTACTCTATTATGTTGTCTCTTTTTAAGAGGTGTGGTTGAAAGTGTCGGGGCCATAGTCCACGAACTTGTACTAGCTGAGTATAATTGATCCAGTGCACGCTTTTCTCTTGAGCGTCATCACCAAACAGACCTGTTTCCCGCTCTGTTTGGGGGTGGGGAAGTTATTTTGCATCTTCTTTTAATTCTCGAGTATCTGACTTTAAAAGACTCTTTTGTTAGACATCAGGATCTCACGCATTCCACTGTAGCGTTTTATCTCTCATGTATCTTTGTTTAGAGTAGCGTTTATCTAGGGAGTGAATCTTGGTTGTCCGCCTGTCTGGCTGAAGACGTTAAACTTAGCGCTCCTGTGAGGCAACCCTGTGTATCTTCTAAGCCTGATAGTGCGGTTTTGCTTCTTATTTGTTGTCGGGTTTAGTGGCTTTTTGGCTAATAAACATTTTTTTTGGATCTGTGCTAGTTCTGTTTAGAGGTGGTCGTGGCTCACCACTCTGTTGCAGTTGTTGGTTAAATAATTATTACGGTTACAAATTTGAACTTATTTCAATTTTTGGGATTTTAATAATTATTGCTTGATTTTTGGAATTTTATGTGACACCTTAATGGTACTTATATTCGAAAGAATATATTTATACATTATCACGAAATTTTCAAAATTAAAATTGAATTATTTCGTGCCTTTACGCATTTCGGGGGTAAAACCGTTATTTTTACTAATTCCAGTAGTGGGGGATGCGTGTTGGGGAAGTTACTGATCTATATATACCTTCGGGTGTCTTTAGAAAAGTCACAAGTCACTTTCATTTCAAAGTCAACGCAGGTCAAACCAAGGTCAACAGAAGTCGTCTTCCTCTCCAGAACTCGACTCGAGTTCCTTAGTGAATAAACAAAACTCGACTCGAGTTTCGAGTCAGATTCGTTTTTCTCTCTCCTCCGATCTCCCTCGTCTGTAGTCCAAATTTCAAATTTCTTTCGGGGTTTTGTTCCTCTCTTCATTCTCTTCATTTCTATACAAAAAACTTTGAGTATCATGCCTCCAAGACAGAGATCAAGAATGGTAGTTTGTGAGCGCGATTATTCTCGTCTCTTCGACGATAATCGCTTTGGAAGCGGGTTTGTAGAGAGGATATTCGCCCGAGGTTGGGATGTGCTCCTTGGCTCTGATTACGAGCCATTTGACCCTCAAATGGTTCGTCGATTTTACGAGTCAATGGAGTTGACCGATGACGGCGTGTTTATCAATTGGGATCATGCCCATCGTTTCCTGCTCACGTCTGAGACTGTCTCTGTATTCACGACGCTTGAGCTTGACGAAGCTCCTCTTCAGTAGGAGGTTGCACTGGTGACCCCAGACATCATCGAGGCTATTCTAGTCGATGACCGGGCGGCTCACTGGTATACTAGCCACATCTCGATCGGTTGGCTCAGGGTCGGCTCAAGAGAAATGGGGGCTTTAGCCAAACCAAAATTGAGGCCTTTTTTAAAGTAGGGATCAATTTTTTTTATTTTTTTTTTTTTGTAACTGAAACGGTATGGTAGTTGTATTTTCACTGTTAAAAATGCAATTTAATTTGATTTGAGTTTTTTAGTAGAAGAGTTCTAGTAATTGTTATTTATAACTTTGGAAAGTGTGGAATTTGAACCAAAATAACAAATATTGAAGAGATATTTTTTCTGATAATCTAGAACTCTTCGATATTTAGAGTTCTGTTTTAATAAAAACATCTAAGAAATAGGAGAAATAAATGTATAAGTGAAAAATATGGTCCCAACAATTAAGGAATTAAGTGGAGGCCTTAGGCACCTGCCTAATTTGCTATACTGTAGAGCCGCCTTTGGATTGGCTCCGAGTCAACTAAGACTTTGTGGCTCACTGGCTGACCACCAATGTCCTTGGGACGACAAGGACGAGCGAGCTATTTTCGAAGGGTATTCACATCATGCACCTTCTACAGGAGGACATCCACGGCTACTGTATGGTACGCTGTCTGTTTGCAACCATCATCGGCGCTCGAGCTACTTCTGCGCCTCTTCCTAGCCTGGTGATGAGTATTCTGTGCTACTGGGAAGCGCCCCTTCCTTCTGCACTGTCTTTGGAGTCGGTCGTCCGGCTCGAGGTCTCCAACCCTAGACTGTCTGCCTGTCACAATCGTTGTGGGACCCTCAGGAGGAGGCGCCCATTCACTACAGGCCCGGCGACCAGCGGGCGTTCGAGCAGATCCATACCCATGAGGAGCGGTTCCAACTTCTCTGGAGGGGTATGGGAGAGCTGATGGATGCCGTTGATGACATCCAGCGTCGTTTGGACGAAGGCCAGGCGCAGCCTCGTTGACGACATGGTTGAGATATTTTGAATATTAGTCATTTTTAATCTTTGCACTTTTGTATTTAAATTTCAATCCTTGTACTTATTTCAAAATATTAATGAAATGGATGAAATTTAAATATTTGCAAACTTGTGTCATTTTCTGAACCATTCTTTGGCTTCATTGCAAAAATTTGGACTTGTGGAGTAATTTTCAAAATTTTTTGGTTCTACGGACCTAAGTCTAAATATATTAAAAGAAAAAGGATTAGGGTTTGATTTTTGGAAACCCTAAGGTTTTAGGCAATTTTTGGTGTCCTATTAGGACTCAAACTCTTTATTCTTGCCTATAAATACCAAACCAAAGTTAGGAGATTGTCACTCAAAATTCAGAAAACGTTTTTATTTTCTAGAACTCGTTCAATCTTGAGTCGAGTTCCTTATAGGGATTACTGAACTCGAGTCGAGTACGGACCTGGCAACAGTTTTCGGAGTTGACCTTGTGCTGTTTTTTCTCGGTTTTCGTGCTGGTTTTTGGTAATTCTCTTTTTCTTTTGCAATGGCTAATGTTCATAAATGGGTTGTGGATCCCTAGTGACATGGATATTATCCCCGAGATGGATTTTTCTGGAATTATGGATAGTCCTTTTGGAGCTTCTTTTCGGGATGGGATTTTTGACAAGGATGGGAAGGTTTTCTTTATGATTCTACTACTGTGTATTCACCTTCTATGGTAAGAGACTTGTACAACTTGTTACCCTTTGCCTATCATCTTCCCTTTGATGGTTTCCAAGTTCATATGCATGGTTTCCCTGTGGTGTTTAATTCGTTTGCCATCACTCGTGCCTTGGGTATTCTCCTTCAACTACGACCTATTTGCCTCATCCTAGTTATATTTTTGCCAATGAGGTTGATGTTTTGGATAATTACCTTGATCACTTCGGACCTTGCACTTTTTCCTTCTATCCTGAGAATTATGTTAATGTTGCACCTACTACCTGCCTTCCTGTTAATGTGGCTAGTGCTGCTTTATGGGTTATGTGGAACCTCTTGGGTGCTGAAAGGTTGGATTATGTCAATGATATAACTATGCATGTCGTTTTTGGCTGGTATTGTTAATAATTTTAATGCTCTTGACTTATCCACCTGGGTTTTGGATGATATTCGGAATGTGTTCTTATTTGGTCAAGCGAAGCTGGTTTTCCCTACTGCTATATGTAAAATTATCCTTCGTACCTATCCTGACTAGAGAAACATGTACAACGATTGGACTCACATTATACCTATGGATCCAACTCATCGTTTTATTAAGAGAAGTCGCCTATTCACTTGGGTACCTGATTCTGAGTATGTGGATTTTCTTAAATTGCATAGAGATGATGAGTTTATGAATGAGGGTGAGGGTTCTTGGCATGTGATAAAAGATGCATTAGTGAATTGGCGTGATAGGTTGGATGGTTTCCCTACGGAACAAGTTTAAAACCAATTGTGTAAAGTAGGATTTCCCTTTTCTGTTGAGTCAGTCCTTTATTTCAGTATATTTTATTTCAGTTGTGTCGTAGTATGGAATTCCTTGCAATCTCTATGTATGTGGAGATACTTTTGCTTGGCAAGAATTTATAAAGCGGTTTGAATTTTTAAGTATATTCATGGTAATATCTTTCTTTCTCTTTTTCCTATGCTTAGCATGAGCCTTGAGGACAATGCAATTTCTTTGTTTGGGGGTGGGGAAGTATTACAATCCTTTTTGCAAAAGATTTTCAAACTTCTTTATCCATACTTGTGTAAAAATTCAAAAATTTTGAAAAATCCAAAAAAATCTTTTTTACAAAGACTTTTCCAAAAATAGGATAAATACACCATCAATGATGAATATAATGGTTGAATTCTTTCTTTTTCAAGTTTAAGTACATTTATTGCTTCACCAAGTAGTTGAGTCTCATATTACATTTGCATGAGCATAAGCATGACATTCACTTGCATTTATTACAGATTACATGTGCAAAAACAACTACACCTTGAGAAACTTGAGGAATAAGTGTAGAGACTTAACCCAGTGAGCTTTTGAGACCCGTCCTTTTCTTCGAGAGATATTACGTACATCTGGAGTCCAAAGACTCAACCTCTCAGTTTTGTCTAGCTGTTTTTAGTCTCATATTCATTTTTATAGTTAGCCTTGAGATGACATCAAGTGTGTGTAATATAAACTTGGGTCTTGTAGCTTATTCAAGATATGATCACCATATCAGCACTTAGAAATGATACAAAGACATTTAGGTAAACCATGTTTACCTTAGCCTACCCTAATATTATTTTATCCCTTAGGTTGACCATGCATTCTGAGCCTTTCTTGTTACTTAGCCTTTTCTTTAGCCCATTATCCTTACCCAACTCCATTGTGGGAGTAAAATACCCTTAAAATGTTTAGGTCATTTTACCCATTGTTTTTGGAACATGAGGATGATTGTTTATGTGGTTACAAAAAGAAAGGAGAAATATAAAGAAATCTCCAAACTAGTGAGATGAACCAAATATTGAAAATCAAAAAGTTTGAAGAGTTTCAGAAAAAAACCCAGAATCTTCCAAACCATTTCAAATCCAATAAGAAAGGAAGATTCCTAAATATTGGCTAGAGATTCATTGAAAATACAAAGAAATCTCCAAACTAGTGAGATGAACCAAATATTGAAAATCAAAAGGTTTGAAGAGTTCCAGAAAAAAACCAGAATCTTCCAAACCATTTCAAATCCATTAAGAAAGGAATATTCCCAAATATTGGCTAGAGATTCATTGAAATTTTTCAAAAAGAAGATGAGAAACACTTCTTCCCAAAAGAAAAATTCCAAAAATTTCTCCATGTGCTGTTATTACAAGTCACAAGTGTTGAACGCCCGAATGTTCCAAAAATAGTTCACAAAAGCTTTTTCCATTTCTAGCCATGTCCTAAGCCAAGTTACAACCCATTACTGTCTTTTGTAGATCTAAGCTGATATGGTAGGATGTGGTAAGTAGATGAGAAGATGCTAAGGTGAAAAACCCGACATCTTAAGCAAGGTTAATTTTTCCACTCTTTGAGATTAAGTTCATTCCATTACACTGGTCCATTCTTATTAATATATGTGAGATGATTGTCCATCTTCTTTCCTCACATAGAGGCAAAATGATAAACACCATCTTTGAGTAGCTTTTATTTCTGAGTGTATATCTGTTAGAAAGAAGTCAAAGTGACATTTCCAATGGTGACTTAAGACCCGTGGTAGTATGGGTACATGCCTGTCTTCGATGCATTTGAGACCGTTATGATTGGTTATATTTCATATCTTATTCATGCATTTGTAGTATGTTATCTCATATGAACAGTTTTGCAACACTTATCCTTATCTTTGATATAACCATTTTTGAGGTAAATGGTGGAAATTCCTGTTCTTTGGATTAGTCATTGTAGTAAGTTTGTGGGTATCTTCTCTGAAAAACCCTCAAGAGACTATAACTCCTCCACTTGGGAAATCCTTGTGGTTGAAAGCCTTGATGCATATGGTTAATGCAATCACCTTAGTTTTACTTCTCGTTTGAGTCCTTAATTCTTTTCTTCTCACCTTTGCTTATGACAAGTAAAGTGTTGTTTGGGGGTATTTGATAAGTCCTCAAAAGTGTATATTTATCCCCCGAATAACACCTTGTTTGTTTAACACTTGGCTTATATTATTGTATTATATCTATTGATTAGTGTTTTCTTGTCTATTGTGTAGGTTTCATAAGCCGAAATACGAATATTGTGTTAAAGCCCGCCAAAAGTCAAGAAAAGTAACAAAAAAGGTGTTATTTGCACTAAGGGGGAAGAATTGATATTTGCACCCATAGATCTGTTGAGGGCACCCCACGGTCAGTCATGTTGACTTGACTTTATGTCAAAGTGGGGCGGTCCGAATCTCAGCCCAAACCGGGTCTTATTGAAGCCCACAAGTCAGAATTTCTATTTAGGGTTTTATTTTAAGTCCAAACTTAAAAAGCTCTATAAGGAGATCCAGAAGTCTGATTTGGGCCCATGAGCTATCAAACTGAAGGTCTTGGTCCAATCTACAACTTAAGCCCAAGAGAATTAGATTTTGCTGAAGACCTAATGCCTCTAGTAGACCAACAGCAGCAGCTACGAATTTGACCTAATTTGGAAGTCTTTTCATGCAAGTATTCTACCTTGTATTTTCTATATAAGAGAAGTAGTAGCTAAGGTTTAGGTATCTTTGAGTTACTTTTGAAGAGAGAGAAAAGTGAATATTTTGTGAGAGAAAAAGTTCTTCTTCTTGTAACAACTCAATTATTAATATCAAATCCATTAACTTTTTCATTATGATGTTTTGTTATTTATTTATTTATTTCATGGTGTTATCATCAAGGATGAGTAGCTAAATCTCCTTAGGGGGATGGTTGAACCACTCTAGATGATGCAAAAGCACCATGTTTGTTCTTATTGTTCATTGTGATTCAAAGTTCTTAATGCTTATTTACTTCTAATTCGCGATATGAGGTAAGTATGATTATTTGAATGTTATTGTTATCCATGTTATTAAAATACTATTGTTAGGGTTTAGGGAGACCTAGCTTTAATGGTTGTGTTTATATTAATTGTAGTTATGTGGTGAAATAGCTGAGAGGTGATTGAGTCAAATAGCTGAGAGGTGATGATTTAGTTATGAATCAATATGTTGAGTTAATTAAATTGAATAGCTGAGAGGTTACAGTTTGGTTAATAAGACATATTCAATAGCATGCATAAGAGAATCTCGTTTTAATTGAGTAGAATAACTGAGAGGTGACTACTTGATTATTATAGGTATTAACGATTAATTGGAATAGATGAGAGGTGACTAATTAATTGTTATAGATTGAACATGAAAGAACAACATGTTATGTTTGCATGATTTAATTTGTGGATACCAATTCTTCCCCCTATGTCATCATAAGATCTTATTTACATCTCTACCATCTTCTTCTTAAGTTAGGTTATTTATTGTTTATGATCATTGCCTGTAGGAAGTAGAATCAATCTCAACTCTTGTTTATTGATTCTTTGGTGTTACTTAATTATTGTTTTCAATTGTGTTTGACCTTCACCTTGGAGGTGGGTACGACCCTTGCTTGTTACTTATCTACTTTGATAACCAATTTATACAGGCACAAGAAGGAAAATCAAGAAAAATATAATCTTTTGTTTAGAGAAGGTAAAACAACTCTATCATTGTCACATGGGCATCTGAGCATCTCCGATGGTTAGGCTGGGTACTGGGATTTGTGAGGTGAAGCTAGTAGCTAGCAATGCAACAACAACAAAAATAGACAAACATTATAGAGTCTGTAGGGCTAACGGGCTAACCAACATGGTTTCATCCCTTTTACCTTTGGCACATTTGGATCCCCTTTGTTGTACTTTTGTGTAATTTCTTGAGTTTATCAATAAAATAGCTTTCCCCATACACAGTGAAACATATTCAAAAGAACAGCATTGGGACTCGTGCATTTGTAAAGGGTGTGTGCGTTTAACATGTAAAAATATGTATATCCCTAATACATATGGGACTAATATTTTATGCATTTTATAGAGGGTGTGTGTTTATACTGTGTGATAGTTTTCCCTGAATGAAAAAAATTAAAAAAGAATACTGTTTGCTTTAAAGTGTATCCCTAGTTCTAAGCACACCTGGGTCACGATTTCTGTGAAAGTTGTTACTGGCTTTGAGTCACTTTTACACATGGCAGAAAATTAGAATGAAGCATCAAGCATCTCATCTCAATATCTCATGCGAACCATTTTGAAATCAATTCAGAAACTACTTGGATTCATATAGATTATAGAACCACCATTACTGAAGAACAAATTTCTGGGAACAAAAATGAATTGCATTAGACAACGACTGTTCAATCAAAATAATCAATACAGAAGATAAAAATGGCTTGCATTCTGGCCATCTTTGGGATGACTGACAAATCTCAAACAAAATGGGATTTTATAAAAGCTCCTGCAGCACAATCTTTTCTTTCTAATTGATTATTCAATCGAAAGATATTCTAAGATTAAAATTAATTAAAAATGGGACTAAACTCCAAAATACACTCAGACAGACCAAAAGACATAGTAAAAGAAAAGATTCCTGCGGGAATTCTCTAACTCTTTCGAATCACATCAATTGGTAGGCTGGAAGTACCAACAGACAACAATGTTCCGCACATGGTTCCCAGATTAAAACCCACAACTGAGTATCCGCAAACTTTTAGCTCCACATGAAAAGAAAGCACATCTTTCCAAACATTGGCTTAATCAGCTGCCATGAATGGATCTAACTCACCAAGATCAGCAACTAGCGGTTCTAAATCCTGATCTTCCTCACCAGGTGGGCTAAAATAAGTAGGGAAAGGCAGTTTTGAATAACTGGGTTTTTTGTAAACAGCATCCTTTATGAAGACAAAGTTACCCTCTGCTCCTGGAACCTGTAAAAAAAAATAAAGAAATGTGTATGATAGCCAGAGAAGCGTTAAAATGTGAGGCACTATAACATTCTTCAGTCAATTTTCAATTTCTTAATATATCCCTCGGTATATCTCAATTATAACTATCAATTCTATTTATTTAAATTCAGAATTAGAAAAAGGATATGGAAAGAAAAAATGAAAAATTCAAGACAGGGAGAAGAGGTTAAACAACCACTTATATGTAGTGCCTTCATCTGATCAGTCACTTTTACATCTAGTTGACCTAACCTTTCAATACAGCACATTAGAATTATAAATTGCATGGACTTACAACAGCAGAACTCAGTAGTTAGTACCCTCAACTCCTTGGTGACCAGATAAGTACATAGGTTGTGAAATGCTATAACATATATAATCAATATTGAGATTTTTATACCTGGCCTCTGACCCACATCAAGTTCCTCGCAGGATCTACTTTGTAAACCCACACATTCTTTACTGTGCGTTGTGCCCCACCCATACGCCCAGGCATTTTCCTTCCTTTGAATACCTGTTAAAGAAACATTAAATGTCAATGTCACACCCCGATGACAATGTACCAAAGTTTCAAAGCTATAGGATCTCAGTTCCTCATTGTATATCTAATTATTACATGCCAAAATAAACAAGTTTTTAAAAGCCAACCAAGCTTTCCTACTTCAGGGCATACAGATACATTCTTTTGAACATACTGCCATCTCTTTCACTCATAAAATCTTGTCATTTAAAATGACAGTTTCCATATTTTTTGAAAAGGATTTATGTTTCATAGTTTTCTTATTGAGAGGAGGGAGGAGGCATGTGGTTTGTGGTGGTGGTGTTCTGGTCAAAGGTTTATCCTACTCTATGAAGCTTTCAGTAACTGTAATCAAATAGCAGCCTCATGCTACATTAACTCAATTTGAAATAGTTTTTCTTTTTTTTTTCCTCTGAGAGGTAAATGAGTTTAAATATAATAATGCAAAAAAAAAAAAAAGTTAATTACAAACAAAGCCAAGGATGAGATATCCCTGGTCAAAAACCAACAAAGCTACATACTAAAAGCTACACACAAATATATGACATTTAAAACTCTCTTTTCGATTTCAAGCAATAATTCCTCGGTTCAAAAAACCTAATACCAGTCATCTGATTAATTTTATTAGCAAACCATTTTAAATTGTTTGGACTCTGAGGCACATCAACCAAACCCGGATTGGACAAGTAGAATGATATGGAGGAATTTGGAAAGGCACATCATAACTGTGTCATATAGATTGATGCATATCAAGAACCCCCTCTGATTTGACAACTTTTTCATTAGATAAAGCAACATATTGATGGAGGGTGGATGGCGCATCCAGTCAAGTGTCTGATTCCTACATGCCTATCTTTGTAACTTTGGCTCCAAGGTAATATTGATAAAGTAACAGAATATTAGATCAGTTAATCAGCGATAATTGATGTTGAATTATAATCTGCTAAAAAAATACAACATTTACTAAAACAGTTAATGTGTGTAGGATAAAATAGTTAAAAGTACCTTTCCAGGAGCATCTCTTTGACCAGTAGAGCCAATACTTCGATGTGATAATGATGCACCATGTGATGCAGGCCCTCCCTTGAAACCATGTCTCTTCATGCCACCCTGTTTGAGGAGAAAAGCATTAATATGAAAATAATAACGCGTAGAAAACTTCTCTCTAAAATTGGACTTAAATAGACCCTAGCAATTATTAAAATAATAACACGATGTGTAACTTAAAGTGCCAGATAAATCACACAATTGTAGCAAAATGATAAGAACCATAACAAACCAATAAGTTGTAACTAGTAACAGAGCAGAGATCAGCTATTACCAAGAAGTTCTAGGAGACAGTTATCTATAAAGTGATCTCTAGAGACCATCTTGCCGGCCCTGATTTTGTAATTGGTGAGAACTATTTTATTGCTCCACCATGTAAGCATATGGCTATGCTTGTAAACAAAGACGGATCTATTTTTCTAAGCCATTAATAAAGGTAAGGGTATGCATAACCTATCACTTGGTTGAAAAAAAATATGAAAGGCCCGGTTTCTCAGTATTTAGAAGATATTACGTGTATCCACCAAAATGAAAGGAAGTAAACAAGTCTCTCTTTCATTATAATAAACCAAAAATTTCTATGAATGTACAAAAGTGCATTCAATAAAATTTATTAAGCAGTTTCTAATGTCCTTGGGACATGAAAGGAATTAGATTTCATGTTTGTATGTTGCTTAGAGTATTTTTTTCACGTGAGTGACGGTCTCGTTGTATTTTGGGCTAGTGTGAACCTCTCACACTTTTTAATGAAATTTGTATTTTAACTGTCAAAAAAAATAAATAAATAAATAAATAATTTAGTAAGCGTTCGAGGCATGGGGCTTAGTATTCCCAAAAGGTGTAAGCCTCCAATGCCATTTATTATTTGGACAAAAACATATGAGCTAAAATGATGCATCACCTGAGGAGGTTCCATATATAGATGACCCTGGTGGAAATGAGGTTTGAGAGAACAGTCTTAGGAGGTTTCAGGGTTTGATATATGGTTTATAGTAGTGGAGATCCCAATTTATTATGGTAGAGGAGAGAAGAGAATGTGGGAGGCTGCAGTATGTCAAACATAAGACTCTTTATTTGATTTTTGAAGGCCTTATTAAGGTACTACTACTTGGAGTAATAAGGACTATACAGTCAAAGTAACGACATGCACAGGGAGTGGCCACTGAGGCAAGTTGTGGTTAGATGTTGCTTACCTTTTGCAGCTTGCAACAGGGTTTTACCCACCTCTTTTTTCTTATAAGTGAATACATGTCTATCTAAATTCATGCTCATATATGTTATGTTTGATACATTTATGTATTTTTGACTCAAGACATAACTATTTTACAAAAGTAGTTGAAGACAAGTAATATTAATATATCAAATGTTGATTGTGAACAATCCAAAACCCCTACTGAATCTCAATTAACAGCATTTGAAGATAGGAAAAATAGAAACGGACCAGTAGAGAAATGAGTATTGCAAAATAAGTCGAAGTAACTAACAATGAATGTCAAAGAAGATGCACTGATGCGGACGTCAAAGAGAGCTTTAGAGCTATGTACAAGCAATTGCATCTAATCATCTCCCATTTTTGTATTTTCCCCAAAATTTTCCCAAAATGCCCTCCCACATTCTCACTTTAAGCATTGACATAACCAACTAAATTTTTGTTTCATATAGTTTCCCCTATTAGATAATTCAACTAACGTACAAGAAAATGACCGAAGGAAAGATTCTCTTTAGTATGCTCCATGGCTGAGAATCTTAAGATCTTAACACCTAGTATTGCAAAATAAGTCATTACTAGGTGTTAAGATCTTTAGATTCTTCCTTTCTTCACATATAGATCCCCAAAACCATAAGCATAAGTATTGGTCACCATGCTCTCAACATTGGTGCTCTGGTATTCCAAACTTATGATATGCCTAACTTTCCGAAGAAAAAAAAAGCCAACATGCCGCAAACACCCGAAGTTAGAGCAGGTCAAGACAAGCAAGACTCAAAGCAGTTCATGACTCCCAAATAATTTGGGACCGCAATTAAGGTGTTGCAGCAGGCTTTTCAAGACCACCCTAACAATAGGGGCAAGCAACACAAGGATGATAGATTGCAACCTCCTTACATCATAATGAAGATCTGCTTGGGCCTTTCACTCCACTCCACCTTAGGTTATCAATTAAGGGACTTGTGCTTGGGAAGTTGCTCACGAGACTAACAAGGTTTCACTCATCTCCATATTCACTTGTCTTCTTCTTCATTATTTATAACAGTATCAAGAGCACCCAACATTGTGATGATACCTTCAACTTCTTGAAATCTGATAACTTTGCTCTCAAGTTCTCTCACACTATACATGTTTGATGAATGATTGTTATTAGCTAATTTCAATTGTTATATATTTATGCTACAGCCTATTATGTTAGTGATCATTTACAATTTACGTAGCTATGAACCCACTAACTTTTGTTGTTTCTTTACTGAGATGTCTTTATACTCTGTTCAGGCTACATGCATGCAATGCAACTCAAAATGCTACAGCAAGGTAAGAGTTCAAGTGTTCAACCCTTTGATTCTTGCTCGAGTAGTTTTATGCATATGACTTGATTCAATTTTTTTGATAATCTCATTTTTCTTTTCAAGAATTTTTCAAACTTTTTTTTTTCTTTCGTACTCAAAGGCTTACGCCTCGAACCTTTGAGGTTTGCCTTGAGTCTTGAGTGACAATGTTTTTCAAAATTGCTAAGATAAAATTTCATCACCCATATTAAAATATGACAATGAGATTTTTAGACTTGCAAAATCTTGAAAAGGCTGTTTCGAAAGTGAAAAAATAGAGACTGCGGTTTAGGGCTTTAGAGGTAACTCGAGTGTAAACGAATAAAAATGTCTTTAGCAAGTCGAATGTACCCTGCACCAGGCTCTAGAGACACACCTATTCAAAGTCGCATGATGCATCAATGAGCTGATTTCTTTCATGTTTTCGGGTTGGGTATTGCAATTTGCGAGGGATCTTTTTTCCTATACATAGACCCTTTAAGGGAGATACCTACTCATAAGTCATTAAAGATCTACTGCAAAGGACTTCGAGCTAAAAGGAGGATAACGGAGGTATAATGCTATCTGTTGACAGGTCACACTAAATATCAAAATAAACAAGGGATACTGAGGGATTTTTTATCAAAGCAATCTGATAACCTCTAGAGCTTCTCATATTGATATTGGCTGGACTCCAACACTTTCGTTGTAATGAATCTTACATGATATCTACAAGGGATACTGAGGTTCTTTTTAATCTACTTCGGTAAATTATGAAACACTATTGAAAACAATCAAAACTCAAAAGTACAAAGCAATCTATAGAGCGGGCAGTAAAATATCAAAAGAAACAATAAAGAAAAAGCATAACACTCAACCTTCTACTCCTTCTAGAACTTCTCTTATTGTATATCGGTCAGACTACCGTACTTTCCTTGATTTGAATGGCATTCAAACCTTACATCATATATATTAAGTAATTGGCTTCAAAAAAAAGGAAATTGGTATTAGACATAACATGGTTGCCTCTATCTTATCAATGTTCTCCTTCTGCCCCAATAATGTGGTCTCATGACTCTTCAACATTATTCTCCGAAATATGAACATGTTGGGCAGACTTGTCTTGGCCATTTTTTTTTTAGTTATATGTGCACTTATAAACCAAAAAGCTTGTGGGGTATTCTTCTTCATGCGAAGGGGAAAGTGTATATCCAACACGCTGCTTAGCAACCCTAAGCATATCACACAGGTTATCAACGACTAAAATCAAAGTAAACATATGTTTGCAAACCCAAATAAATGGGACCATCCACCATCCCAATGAAGGAGCTCAGTTCAGAAGGCCAAAATGCCTAAACAGACAAACCTAGTTTTGTGACTATGACAATGTCTGGGATCTTATCCAGGCATGAAACTGGATCTCCATGCACCCTAAATAAGAAATTTGCTTGATGCTTACATAGTGCAATGAGAAAATGCAATTTTTGATGTCGATTGATGTGTTTCTCTATAAGGATGGATGTAGTGATTTTCTTATTACAGTTTATAGATTACAAAAATCCTATTTATCGGGTATAGAAACGCACATGACATGGTCAGTGGAGAGACTTTTTCCGTTTAAGGATCTCTCAAATTGTGGGATTCGCGGTTGTAAGCCTTTTCAAAGTTTAATATATTTGAAATTTTATGGCATATAAAGATCATTTCTTAGAACACATTAGAGTTGATTTGACAAAAGTTTGTTATTTCCAAAACTCCCTATTTTCAGTCAATTTCACCATGACCTTTAAACCATATAAACCTTCAATATAATACATTTGAAGTAAAGGCAGAACAAACCCTTATATGTATCGTACGACTATTATCTATTATCAAACCCCAACCCTTGAATCTCACATCCCTGGCGAAGACACGACATTCAAACTTTAACCTACAATATAAACAATCTTATTCAGCAATCTTTTGCTCCCATCTTTAAGTCAAGAAGAGTACAAATTTATTGGACAAGTTATGTGTCCCTTTTCATGATATACTTATCTGTCTTTCTGTCTATGTCCTGGATAAATTAAGAAAACTTTCGAAACAGTAAAGGTAAAAGTAATTGTGGATCTATGGAAAGAACAAAACATGATTATACTTACTAGATTATTATTACAAGAGGAAAAGCTAATTCACCATACTACAACAAAAAAAAAAAAAAAAAAAAAAAAAAAAAAAACACGATTGACAAACATGATTATACTTTTTAGATTATTATTTTCATGCCGCACAAATATCATATATTTCTAAATAAATTAGAGCCTCACTGCTCCAACCAATAAGTACTAGACACAAAACACATCCCAGCCATCAGATTATAAGATCACAAAGGAGTGTACATTTAACAACATATGCTTCTCATCAATTATTCAACCATTCAAAAGTGTACATTTACTTTACCGAAAAAAAATATATACATTTAACATAGCATTTTTCCATAATTCCCCAAGTGGAGAGTGGGTGTTTAGCAGGACACCCAAGAGTGTTATTATAAAATGGGTCAGATTTATTCAATTTTAGCACTAGTTCGCACACAGAACAATGACAAAATAATAATAATAATAATAATAATAATAATAATAATAATAATAATAGTTAGAACGAAACTGTCCTAGGATTCTTGTGAACTCACTGCTTACAAATTTGTGTAACTAGCATGTAATGTCAATAATTGTACATAGATGAGGTAGGGAATAAGTGTATTACCTGAAAACCTTTCCCCCTTGTGATTCCAGTAACATCGACATATTGACCAGGAACAAAATGGCGAACAGTGATGGACGTCCCAAGTGGAAGAAGTGCATCCTCTGTGACAGGAAACTCTCTTAATTTTCTCTTCATTGGAACACCTTGAGCTCTAAAATGACCTACTTCAGGTTTTGTCAAATGCTTTTCCTTTTTTTGTCCACAACCAATCTAATTAACACCAATAATCCATAAATTAACCCCAAAAATTTCTTCAGAAAACGCATATTTATAAACTACCCAAATTAAAAAAAAAAAAAACAATGAAAACATTACCTGTAAAGCTGTGGTTACTTGAGTATCGAGAGTTTTGACTTGAGTAACAATATTATCATCTAACCAAAGAATAGTAATAGGAATCCTAGCACCCCATTTATCCCAAAGTGCAGTCATTCCACATTTGACAGCAATTGCTCCAGTTCTCTTTGAATTCGAAGTCATTACTCCTGGTTTCGATTCAATTATTCTATTAGACCCATTATCTTCTGCGATCAATGATACTTGTTCATTACTGAATCTTCTTAACTGATTTAATATTGTGTTTGATAAAATTGATGAAGAAGAAGAAGAAGAAGAAGAAGAAGAAGATGTTGTTGATGTTGTAAGTCTTGAACCGATTGAGAAAAGTTTGAGACGAGAAATGAGAGTCATGATTGATTGATTGATTGAGAGATAGAGAGAATGAAGAAAATTTTAAAAAGGGTTTAAGAACATGATTGAGAATCGAGGGTTTTAGGAGAGAGAGAGAGAGAGAGAGAGAGAGAGAAATAGAAATAGAGTAGAGTGGAAGAAGAAGAAGAAGAAAGACGATCGAGAGTGTGATGGAGGAGGTTTAGGGCTTTAGGCATCCAACCAACCAACCAGCAAAAAGTGACTCGGGATTCAACTGGGCTGGTCTTTTCTACTTAATAACTGGACCTAAAGCCCATATTTGAAGCCCAACATAAATGCATTCAATTTTCATGATTTCATTTCATCATCACTCTTCTTTGTTCTTCTAATCTTGTTCTCTCTCTCTCTCTCTGTCTCAGCATTCAGTACTCAGCTCAGCAGCAATGTGAGAAATTTCCCTAAATTCAATAATCTAGGGTTTTTTTTTTTTTTTTTTATCTTCAGAGGTGGTTGATTGATTGGAGTGATCCAAAAGAGGGAAAGCAAATTAACAACTGCAATATGAATGATGGTTTCTTCTCTCCAAGTCATGAAAAATTGAGGTAAAATGTTAAATCTTTTCACTTATCGATAAATATATACATTTTTAGATAGATTGCACTGAGACTGACTGGAGAATGCTGACATATTCATTCAGATAGTAAAAACACTGCACTGTATATTCAATAAGAATGCTGCCAATTTAATTACTAATAAAATATATCAAAGCATTTCACAGATACTGCCAATAAATTCTTCTTCTATGTAAGTTTAGTTGATCGAAATGTCTTAGACATTATCTCTGTCAAGAGTCAAAGAGTTTCCTGTAACAAGAAGCTGCAAGTACAATGAAAATATTCAAAAATGCAAATTATAGCCCCTGGACCACCACTGACTTACGGAATTCTGGTTCTTACCAATGCAAGTTTGCTTTTGCGCTAGGAAGTTTTGATCTACAAGATATCCAAAAAAGTAATGCCTGCTATTATTGGGAATTTGGGATACAAGCAAATGGGATTTATCTTTCCTGTCTCATATCAATTTTGGTTATGCATCCCCAGGAGCTTTGTTCAGATTTCATATCAGATATGAAAGCCATAAAATACTAAGGAACAACTATTACCATTAGATTTGATAAATTATATCTCGAGGAGGGACACCATAGTATAGTATAATGTATGTAGCTATCTCTATCATATTTCTAACCTGACATGACACAAATAAACAAGGAAAGAGGAAGAAGAAAGAGATCCAGAGCTGCTATAGGAAATTCCAAGTATCCATAAAGTGAAAATAAACAAAAAGCACGCAAAATCTATCTTTAATCCCTCATTTCTCATGCAGTAGTCTTGTCCTTGGAAGTGCTACCACCACTAGTACTTTCTCGACATGACCACACTCGCTTTTGATGTGCCATGAACTCGTGTGCTTGTGCTCGCACTTCGTTCAGATGCTTCATTATCCAGTTTTTGTATCATTTTCGAATGTTAATAGCAAAACAAAGTGTCCTGTCTTCACTTCTGAATGACCATTTATCTAACTTATGGGCTTGAGCTTCGATTTTGTTACTGCAAACAATATTGTACCACCGTTTGGTAAAAGCATACTTGTTGGCATACTTCCAATCATAGGTGAAAAAATCAAAAATTTCGGGCGAAATTTTTCGTTTTTTTGGGATTCGGAATGGTACGGCATACGGATATAAAACGAATCAAAAACCTCCCCATTCCGACTCGATATATACGAATATTCATGAAAAATTCGAAAAATACGAATTTTTTAAAAAATTCGAAATCTTTGGGTTGTCTTTCCCAAGTCTGCAAATAGCCAAATACCACCATTTTTCTTCAAGTTTCAATGATTCTAATTACTTGCAATTTCGAATTTCAATACTCATCTATAAATGTAAAATCATTATCTCTACCATCTCTCATCATCATCATCACAACTTTTGAAATCATCTCATCATCCTCATCTTAACCCAAATCAATCACCTCTCATTATCATCATCTCAACCAAAGTTCTAATTATCATCATCTCAAATTCTCAACCAAATTTGAAATCATATCGGTAGGTTGTGGCTTATTGTCATTCAGTTTTAGGTATTGATATCATTCCATCATTTTCAATGACTTGGCAAGAAAGGGAAGAACCACAAAAGTAACAAAGTTATTTCCTCACTTTTTTTGTTCAATATATGATATCATTGTACATGTATGAAGTAAAACTATCTTGTGTAATAGTTTTGTCTTAGCTTTCATGTGTGTACTAGGTATTAAACTTTTATTTACTCTATTGAGGAGAAGTTATGAAATGAAACACTACCAGTATATTTACTCTAGTGAGATGTTTATTTATTTGTTATATTTTTGTGGGGATGATGAAAGAAAAGAACAAGGTTCATCTTGTTAGTGTTTTTGCACAAAATCAAGTGGAGTCGTGCAAATTGATCACCTGAGATATATGATCTCATCCATTTTCTTTTTGTGTTTGTATGACTTTTTGAGTGTTTAATTTAAAATGTATGTCTTTTCTTAAATTATAAGTTTATACATTGAAAGAAGAAGAAGAAGAAAAACATGATATTAGCTGAAAACCACCCCATTCTGTCAAAATTTTCGGAATATTCGCGAATATTCGAGTAATATTTCGCGAGAAGCATATTTGCCAAACCTCCCCATTCTGACACTGAGCTTGGGATATTCGTGGAATAATCTGATTTTTCACAAATCGAATATTCGAGATTATTCGATATTTTCACCTATGCTTCCAATACACAAAGTTCAGATTCCATAAACCAAATTTGGGTTCCAATACTTGTTCAGGTTTCTTGCTTATAGCTTCTCTTAGATCATTTCTTACTTCCTTCGGCATGAGAAAATTGTTTCTCCAATACCTCAACTTCCGTAAACCAACCTTGGTATCTATTACAATGTTGATCGTCGGAGTGACTTCGACCGGAACGAATCCCGTGGGTTATTGCAGGTACTTGGAGCTGAAGAGTGAAGACCATCATCTCCTTCAACCTAACAGTGTAAGAACTAAGTGGGCTTACAGTTTCCATTCTATGTTTCTATTTACAATGTAAGAAAGGGATGAAAGCTTTCAATAAATTTGTGGAACATCAACATTTAGTAGTCTGTTGATCTGTGAATAGCAATACCATAGTACAAAATAGAAGTGTACTCTAATAAGAATACCCCTTTTCTAGAGGTTCCTAACTGAAAAAGAACTCCTAGTTAGTTAGACTTATCATTTTAGAAATCTATAGCATAGCTTTTACCAAATAATTTCATAATTCACATCCATAAATACGCAACTGATATTCTTCATTATTTTTCTAAACCATTATCCCATAACATTATATTTGTACGAGCGCAACCAAAAACCAGAAACAGAAAATCTACAACAAATTGCTCTAGTAGTTATCTTTTCAGTTCCCTCTCTCTTGCCTATGTTGCTCTTCCGCATCAGCCATGTAAAAACTAGGAGCTCTAAGTATGGTCACCCGCCAGGTCATCTTCATCATGGTAAAAGTTCTCAGCCATCTGCCAAATCTATTGTATGTTCTCTTCAGCAACACTTGCGACGACCCAATCTTCACAAGGGTTCCATGAGAAGTCTGATATTTTGCTTGTGTGACCCCCGTGAATGAAGAGCAGCTCTGGCGGACCATCCTCTGCATCCTCTGGTGTCTGCTCTTCATCAATTCTATAATGAAGACAAAGTAAAGGGTGCCATTAGTAATATGAGAACTAGCTTTTAACCAGTGATTCTGTCAAATCTGAAAGAAAAAACGCCACCTGATTAACCAATGGCCTCTCATCCCTCTCTATCACCTTCTTCAGAGATACTGCATATTGCCGGGATGCATCCTTCTGAAATAAGATTCCGCACATCTAAAGAAGTGGTAGAGTTTTCAGAGAGCTTGTGTAGTGCACCTACCAATATTGGGAGTTCTTATCTGACGAGACTGGAAACTCTTCCTTCTAAACCATTTCTTTCAAAATTTCAACACCCAAAAAAATTCCTTATTGGATATGAGAGCAGTTATTAGTGCGACGTATACATAGGTGTCTGGTCTCATTTCCTATTCCTTCATCTCGTTAAGATATATCTGAGCCACCTTTGACCTACTACACTTGCACAGACCATAAATAAGAGCCATATAAGTAATCCTGTTTGGAGCACACCCCTGCTCCATCATTTCAATCCTGTTGGGGCTTCATCTCATTAAAATATATCTTCCCTATTACATAATCCATCAACTAGAGTTCTAAACCTAATTATTGTAGGTTCTCTTCCTTCACTGATCATTTCTTTAAAATCATGAAAAGCTTGATCTAGCTCATTCCCTTTGCATAAACCTTCTATCATCGAATTACAGGTAACAACTGACGGCAAGAGACCCTTCTCCAACATTTCATTCAGTAACTTCCTGGCGTCTAACACCCTCTCCACTTTACAAAGTGTCAAAACCCATCTATTACAATGTTATAAACAACAACATCAGGACCATTCCCACATGTAGATATATCCTGAAATAGTTCAAGAGCCCGGTCAACTTCCTGAATTTCGAACAGTCCGTCTGTAGCTGCAGAATATGTAATAATATCAGGCAGGAAGCTTTCCTGGCCCATATCAGCCAGAAGACCACAAGCTTTCACAGCTTTCCCTTGACAGCAAAGTTGCTTGACTAGCCCTGAATAGTGTTTGATAGACTCATGTCCGCAGACATCCATCTCCCTCAACAGATCAAGCACTGCTGAAATGTTTTCTCTTGTGCATAAACACCCATATATACAATTATGCGTAAACTCCGTAGGTTTAAATCCAGACTCCTTCATCTCTCTTAAAACCTCAAAACTGATTAATCAGTGATCTGTTAGTTTCCCCATGATGTTGGGACTGGTACTGGTTAACCAATACAAGACTCGGTGGTATGTTATCCTCACTGAGTCACTGCACTACAAAAGAAAACTTTTTCAGTGACTTAATTATCTCATCTTTGTACAACCATGCTCACTAATGAATCCTAACCTCATTCAGTGAAGGGTTGACAAAGTATGAAAGCAAGTAAGTCGGTCATGATTCTCTGTTAATTGGAAAACCCGAATGGTCCCTGGTTCTCCATACAATTTTGTTGATACACATGTCCCTGTCTTTAACAAATCAAGTGATTTTTTAAGGTGTATGACGCCTGTAGGTGAGTGTTAATTACGCAACATTTGGATGCATTTCATATTACCTTTGGCGTCGAATAACCTCCAAACCCAACACTCTTTATATGATAATGGAGGTTTTAGCTATACGGTTTGCCACGCAACCGCCATTCAGTTTTATGATTCTACACTTTATAACACGCGAAAATGGTTTTGGTAAGCCTAAAAAATAACTGGGTGTTTGGGTTGATTTTCAGCTAGCAGTTAGTGAGACATAAATTTACCGAAATGAGAGTTGGGAAGCAAAGTTGGTAAATTAAATTCCTTTTATCTTTATGCTTGATTGATTCAATGTTTTACTGATAAAGAACAATTGATTATGAGAACTGTGGCTTTATGGTTTGCTTAATCTAATTGGAATATTTTCTTCAATTCTCACAGTTATAGTCTGATATAAGCTGCTGTTAAAATTTCTGTCATTTCTGTTTAAATGTTGAGCAAATTGTCAACTAAGAGTTTCTATTTTCTTGTGTACCCTTGTCAGTATATGTTTCAGTGAGATGCTATGCTTCATTCTGCAATGATTTAACTGCATTCTCAACTTCTTTGGGTTTTCTATCTGGTTGAATATGTGTGCCTTTGGACATTAAATCTGCAAGTCTCATTGTTGGCTGTGTAGCTTATCCTACACTTGACCTTCAGGATATATCAAGGATTTCCAAGTGTCTGATATGCAGAGAGTGGGGAAGATAATTGTTGAGCTACAAGGCAGAATCAAAGATTGCCGCACTGTGATGTATAGACAAGATCTCAAGGCCAACAAATCGCGGATTACAAAACACGTACTACCAACACGCAGGTGCCTTTTCTATTATATAATTTAAGTTTCCTGGTATAAAATCCTCTGCAATACATGTGTGTATATTATTCTGTTGACTTTCTAGTTTATGATGCTTGTATAATAATTAAGATGCTCAAATGATACTTATAGTACACCATAAAAATACCAGATTTTACAATTCCATCATTCGATAACCAATTTTATAATGTCTATGGCAGTAATAATATAAAACTAGAGAAATGGGATTACTAGCTGAAAAACTTAACACATTCAACTGTCAATTGGAAAGTGTCGGCACGAAATTGCTTAATAAAGGATACCGTACGTACTGGGTTAACCTCATCCACGTGGGACTCCTAGGATTTGCCACGATCCAGTAAATATGACTTAGAGCATTCCCAATACAGCGAGGATTTATCTACCTCCACATATGCACCACTAGGATAAATCCACCTTGCTGACTCAAAGTGGAACTCTACCAGGTATAGAGTTCCCAAGGGAAAGTGGACTCTTTGAGATAGAAAGTGGATTTTATAAAAGGTTGGACGGCATGTGACATGCCATCCCATTTTTTTCGGCAAAAAAAAATAATAGGGAGACGGCATGTGAAGCCGTCCGAGAGTCCAAAAGTATTGAAACCCCTCTAAAAACTTAGAAAATAATGGGACGGCATGTGACATTCCGTCCGTTTCTTTCCGACAATGTAAATTTCAAAGTGGATTCTCCCACCTTGGAATCCACCTGTGGGTTTCTACATCTTTAAATCCACCATCCCGTGGGACAATATTTTCAGAAAAAGGTGGATTTATCCACCCCATGTCCCAAATACACATTGCATTGGGAATGCTCTTAGATGCCACATGGAAACAGAGTATAGTAGGTGGTAGCCTTGGCCTATATGGTAGTGGATAATATCGGGCCATACCTTGATATTGTTTTTTATTTTGTGTTGCTTTGGAGAAATGCATGTGCAACTTGTGTAGTCCACTCCCATTCAGAATTGAGGCACCTCGAGCTTAACTTTGAAAGTAATCTTCCACGGTTCTACCGTAATCCACAGCTTTCCAGTCCCAGCATATCTCTTACAGGTTTGATTAGCCTCACAGCACATGAAATAAATAAAATTTTCAGAAAATCAAGTGTACATTAAGTAAGCAGAATATGTTTATACCTAATAGTAATCAAGAAAATGAAAATGTAAGTTTTATAGTCTATTGGCTGTTGTGTTGTCATAGTGAAAACCTGTTGATGCTTCCTAATCTTTGTTTTGAAGTCCCCCAGCAAGACAAAAATTACACCCCCAACAGAAGATATGTTCAATTAATGTCACGTGCTATTGAAAATAATTAGAAAAGAAGAGAATAATAGGTATAATGGCGCGGCCATCCTGCAAAACAGTTTTTAACGACACTGCTATAAAGTGAAATTACAGTTCTTGTGCAATGTAGATCATGGTACCTGGTAAGGATAAAGATAACGAAAATATTCGAACATAATGGAGGCGTCCATCACAAACCATAAAGAAAAAGAACCATGTGAAGAGAATCAATTACTTGAGAAGGATTCTTTTGTCCCTGTTCTCATTTATTAGCTATATCTTCAAAGTTGATATCTTAGGACAAATATAATTAGGGTCTGTTTACTTTGCTGTGGAAATTTTGGAAGATAGATACATGGAAGAAAAGCATGAATAATTAACAAAATGAAGGAGTTTTGGTTTTTATTCTTGGCTCTGTATGAAATGCCAGATCAACCTCAAAAATTATTTTCTAGAAAATCATTTCTCAATTAAACACTCCGTTGACGCTTTATGTTGCTAAAACAAATGTTCTTCAGGTTACGCCACAATGACTGCTAGATTGTATTAAGCCAAAAGTTAGAAGTGATTAACTCAATCATGTTTTTCATACTGATGTCTGCAAATTATGGAATCTCTCCTCTTTTTAATACTGTCTGCCGTTTTTTTTATGGTAAAATGGCAGGGCCCTAGGCAAAAGACAAAAACACAAGCCCTTTTACTACTAATAGAACAGGTTTATAGCTCTTAATCAGTTGAAAGAGAAGAAAAACTTGCTGATACCTGTGAGTTTTGCACAGGTTGCTATACTGAGTACTATATTTCTTGATTAAGTTGTATTTCTTTCTTTTCTATATGAGGATTAGGAATCAAAGCTTTGATTGTTGAACAGTATTACTGCATATGTTCATTGTTGCACAAATTTCATATAATTGAGTCGCTGCAAGGCATAGTCTTTAATGGGTACACATCCTCAACAACAACTCACACTAATTGTCTACCTCAGCAGATGCACTAATGGTTATCGGAATATGAAGTGTAATCTCAAGCAGAGGAGTTTTAACTATGCTATACGTGTGTGGGTTTTTTTTTTTTTGTTTTTTTTTTTTTTTTTTTGATTAACCAATTCAGTTATACTTGTGGTATTTGTTTAGTTTGATGGAGGGTAGGAATTGATCACAACCTTTTCGATTCATTTTCCATACTCTGATCACCAACCTCAAATTGTCGCAGTGGACTCTGTAATGTAGCTGCTACTTGGAGGCTAGAACTTAGTAGAGCATTCTAATATGTTAAATTGTGATGCCTGTGAGTCCATCATGTTTACTAAATTTACATAAGAAGTAGGCTTTGTGTCAAACTTGGTTGCTCTGAGTTTCATATTCTTGAGACTGTCATTCATATAGACAATCTTCTTGACAAATACACAGGACGAGAACTTGGGGTCAAATGCCACAAACTTGGCTGCTGCCAGTGCAAATACCATTTTTATAATTTGGGTGGGGCTCAAATACCAAATGGAGCATAATTACTAACTGGGGTTTGAATACCGGCTTTTTATAAACATTCTGAGTTTGAGTTAGATCGCAAAGGAGCAATCAAGCATCCAAATGGATGGCCTCCAGCATTTTCGCAAACTGCAAAATTGTTTTCAGATCAAGCACTGTTTTCCGGCAATATCTGTTCCAGCATTTATAATTAATTGGCTGACAACTGAGAAGTACAGTATTCTTTTCCATATCAAGAAGGTGTTTATTATTTTTATTGATTTCCCCCCCCCCCCCCCTCCTAAAACAAATTTTGATATCCCTCAGAGAAAACCTTTCCTGTGGCTCAAAATAAAAGTCTATATATATATAATGCTATACAAGTGTAACTAAAATTTATATGAATATGTAAACTTGCTCTTGTCATTGATCTTTCTTCAATAACAAAATCTTGCGTACGTATTTTAACTATTAGCTATTTCACCCAACAACAATGGTTTTTGCACTTGCGCGAGAAGAAGTTGTTGACTCTGGCAAACTCCTAAATCATTTGATAGCTTTGTACACAACTGCATCACAAAACAATTCAAATTAAATGGCATTATTATGCCACAAAAATTTATTATTATTTCAATTCACTGTTTACGCTAAGTTATTATTATGCTAGAAATGACATACCTTTCTATACAACAATGAATCCCCATGCGATTTTCTTAATTCTACAACGTAAAGAGATGGATTTATCTCAAAAACCTGCAATAATTTGAATGCAACAGATATTAAGTACATGCAGGTCTTTGTGCAAGGATTATAGGTTTAGTAAGATGCAGAGCAAATAGAAGAGTTCTTCACCTCTGCTGCAACTGAGAGGCTGCCTAGACTCTTTCGACCATTGTGCTCTTGCATCACTCTAAGCTGTAAGTAGAACCCCCATAGAAACAAGAATCAAATTATAAACACCTTGAACTGAATGGAAATACAAAAATGCAAGTTTGACCATTTGAAATTCACACTCCTAAAGTCAATGAACTATATGGTTCTAGCAGAGAGTTCATTTTGCAAAATAATCTTGCTTACTAACCTGTCCATTTCGTTTTCGTACTCGGAGTCCCATCTCTATGACTATATCCTCAATCTTCTCAAGTAACTCCTTTGGTGAATAATTAGAAGTGAATCTGATTTTCCTCTCAGAAACATCCTGCAATCAACCACAAACATTTGTCAATTTCTCAAGTTTCCCATGAATGCATAATCTCCAAAAGATAGAATAATGTTTCTGCAAATGGCCTCTTAAATGAAATGCGATGAAAGAGTTCTAGTTTTATAAAAGATATGTTAAGGCTGTGATGTTCAAGCAGCTGAAGAACTTTAGAATAGTTTTGAAGCCTATGTCAATCAAACCGATTATATAAGTAATATTATTCTATTATAAATAAAAATCCTACATGCAGTTTAAAAGAACATTTGGAATTTTAGTACCCACCTCTTTCTCAAAGAAGCCTGATAGATCGAGACATGAAGACATCCCTATTAGTTCAAAGGCATTGATTAGGGTGGGTGAATCTGGCTGCTTTTCCCCATCCGTCGCCTTCAGAAAACAAATTTATGATGTCTTTTAAGTTCTAGATGAGATTCATAGTACAAAAGTCAAGAAAAAGTTACTAAGTTTAGTACCACATCATTTATCGAGAAGGCTTCATCGTCGATGTAAATGTCTTCATCTTCATCTTCAGGATTAGCAGGAATGTACTCTTGCTTAAACCAACCATCTTTCTTTATCTCAGCTATCGTTATCCGAGTCTTTGGATTGGGATCAAGCATCCTCTTTATCATGTTTTGGGCACCGAGCGAGAGCCATTTAGGAATCTTTGCATCTCCTTTGAATATCTTCAGAAAGAATAAAGTAGTGACCAGGTGAGTTAGTCAGATGAACTGTATAATGTATTTTAGGGCAACGACGAAGTATAAACCAAATTACAACACTTATATACCTTCTGATAGAGAACTGCAAGGTTCCGATCATCGAAAGGCAGATAGCCTGCAAGAACCACGTACAAAATGACACCACAAGACCAGAGATCAGATGTGGCACCGTCATACCCTCTATTGGCAAGTACCTGTACAGCAGTCAAGTGATCACAATTAGCAACAAGCAATAAACCACATCACCAAGTGTAAAACAAAAGAAAGAAGTATATTGTATCTGTAAGCACCTCTGGGGCAACATAATGGGGGCTTCCACAAGTTGTATGCAGTAACCCGTCATCCTGATATGAGAGGTATAAATGCAAAGGAATCAGTACTATAGTAATAAAATCACAAATATGAGATCAAAGTTGAATTACAAACACAATTTACCCTGAAATGTTGAGGTAAAGCACTGAGGCCAAAATCTGATATCTTGATATTCCCTTTTTCGTCAATTAAAACATTTTCCGGCTGCCAAGAATACATGTATTCAGTTAGTCACTTAAATTCTTAAGGATGTCAACAGACTAAACCAAATGCACAATGGTTTTCATGTGTTTTTATCATGCTTTTAAGGAAGACAGGACATAATTTGTGAGTTCAAAACTATAAATACAATTTCAATAACTGATCCATGTTGCCATATCAACAGAAAATGGTTCTTTTAGGCTACAGTTGGCAAGGTTTAGAAACTCTTCAACTGCTTTTAATTCAAGGTATATTGCATATGCATAGAAAATATCTATCTAATTTTCCGTCTTAATTAACACTAAACATCTGACTGTTTCTGATAAACGCATGATCGAAGTACAAAAGAGGCATGACAGACTAGACATCCAATTCTTTCTGAATATGAACTGAATACATTTATTGACATGAGAAAAAAAATAATTGAAGTTACCTTAAGATCCCTATGGTAAACACCTTTATCATGGCAGTAGCTGATAGCATCTATCAACTGGTGGAAGAGCTTCCTGCCTTTGTCTTCCGGAAGTCTCCCTTTTGTAGCCTATACAAACATCCACTAATGTCAAATACAAAAATACATTAAGTTTTATATTTAAATTAGTTCGAGTAAATCATTTATCAAAGTAATCAATGTGAAAGAGAGAGAACGAAGAGGGAAGAGAGAGGGGGGGAGGATCTCAACGTCCAGAAAATCATAGTCATCACAACATGTATCTGGTCACAGTAATGCAGTGGTCATCACAACATGTATCTGGTCACAGTAGATACCAAAAGAACCTCAGGCGTCATTCTTTCATGTGCTTACAAAGACAAGGTTTTTTGGACGTCAATTTTGAACAAACCTTATGTCTATTTCAACAATGTTAGAACATTTAATTGAACTAATTTTTGCGTACAATGATCTCCATGACCTCTTGATCATGGCATGGATTTATGTAGGAATATATAATCATTAGTGGATGTAAGAAAAACTACTTACAATTCTGTCAAATAATTCACCACCAGTTACATATTCAAGTACCATGTATATTTTGGTTTTGCTTGCCAACACCTATAATACAAACAGCAGTTAACAACAGGACAACGTCAGAAGATCCAAAAACAGATAGTAACAAAATACCATACAAATAAATCCAATTCAAACAAAAATATGAGTTGTGTGATTGTCCAAGTCATCAACTCATCATCCCAATTGGTATTATGTTTACAGTGGATTGAAGTCTGAACAAGCAAGCCATGTACTGATGTAGAAGTTGAGAAAATCATTGATATGAATTATATGGTTGGAGGAGATCACTGAATTTCAATAATACACTGCCATGGGGCAATTGCTTTAATAAGTAAAACAGAATAGGCCACAGAATATAAGTCCCCACTGTCCATACTCGTGTTGAATGGAAGTTAGGATAGGACCTTTCCCAAATACAATTACCCCTTCCTCAATCGATGTAGTAGGGACCAACAAACAACCATACTCACATGCAATGCAAGATCACAAAAATCTAAATTGGTGGTCAATTGTATTTGAATAAAGTGACTAAGTCTCTTTCCTTCCTACAGACCAGGTTAGTATTTAAAACAGACACCTTTGTTGGTTGATTCTATAGAGGACCCATTCAAAGTTTAAAATTCCCTTAAATGTTACTTGAACTCTTAATGTTGGATTCAAACTATACACCTGAATATGATTCGATGTTTTGCGTATAATTACATGTTTACATGTATAATACAGATTATTAATGAACATTTTTATAATAATAAGACCATGATGTTTGCTTAAATAAGTTTCTATTGTTTAGTTTTGCTTAAAGAAATCATTAAACTAGCCTTGAGAGAAAAGGTAAGTATCTTCTTCTCCTTAATTTATGTCAATTGGCATGTATTTGGTTTACTTGCACCACAAAAGAATAACATAGTAGTTAGTTATTCTTTCCTATAAACCAATCAAACAAACCCTAGACAATGAATTTTTTGGAAGTTTCTGTGGGGGACGGGTAGCCGGACCACTACTACTGCTACAGCTCGTTTCGTCAGCAACCCACCCCTCACCCCTCATGTATAAAAACGAAAAAGGTGTGAAAAATGTGGTTTTTGTCTGTATAAACTTCCACCCATATTCTTCATCACCTACTCTTGTTCTGTTGTAAATGAACCATATTGGCAAAATTAGGGAATGTGACCAAACAGTTCTAAAGCTAGTCAGAAATTTGGCATTTTGTTCTTGTAAAAGGTGAAAATAACAAAGAAATTTGAGAGAAATTGGAGAAGAAGAACTTACTTCATATAATCTGACCACATTAGGATGTTTCAAGAGCTTTAATGTACCAATCTCTCTTTTAATCTGAACAAAGTAATAACAATCATTGTATTTAAATTTTAAAAAAAATACTAAATAAACAAGAACAATAATGATAAACAATTAAAAACATATATACCTGTTCGGTTATATTAAGATCAATAATCTTTTTCTTCTCTAAAATTTTAACAGCAAAAGCTTGACCAGTTTCAATATTTTTTGCAAATTTGACTTTCCCAAAATTACCCTCACCAAGAGTCCTTCCTAGCTCATACTTTCCAAGTTGCATTCCCTTCTTCTCCACCTCTTTCACCATCAAAACCACCTTTTGGTCTTGGTAATTGGTAATTGGTAGTAATTGGTAATTGGTATGAATGAATGATCAAGATAATTAAGATGATCTTTCTTTCCCTCTTCTTCTAATAGATAGAGAAAGAAAGAAAGAAAGAAAGCTAGTGTAATACAAAGAAAGAAAGAAAGAAAGAAAGTATAGAGAGGATTCTGTTTTTCTTGAAAATAGATACAAAGGATGATGAATGAAGGTGTTATATATTACTCAATCAATAAGGTGATGGAAGAAAGAGAGAGAGAGAAAAAAATAATTTGGTGTTGTTCGTCCACAACTTTCTTGTGTGATTGATAATTTGATATGGTGACTCTAATGGTTATTATTCAAAATCATAAATATATACTATGATATGAAAACGATTTCATAATCTTTTTTTTCTACATGTTGTATTAATTGTTTTGTCCCACTTCATCTTGCCTGCACGAAACATCCCCCCCCCCCCCCCAAAAAAAAAAAAAAACACGTCAAATGACTTTGTTACTCATCAATCATACATTCATACGCTTTTCTTACTCTTTCTATGGAATTATATCTACAATTATTTATCCTACATTCCCACTTGGTATATGAATTATTATAAGAAAGATCCAAAAGTCCAACGTATTTTAACATTATTTATACGATGTTTGGATATTCTGAAACCATTTTGTGTCGTGTATATGTCATATATATACTGTAGGTACATATACACACCTAAGGATATTGCACTTTTTCGATTAAATTAAAAATAAATAATGCAGATACAGTACTTCTTATTACTTCTTACTTCTTACTTCTTAGGAATGCTAATAGTGGAAGCATTAGATGGTTACAATGCGTGCAACTTGAGTTAAAACTTGGTTTTTAGTGTGCAATTATACCTTGAGCATCTTCTAAATAAAATTATTAATTACAAATAAAAATATACTCATCAGCTTCAATATATATACAACACAATTGTAGGGTATTCATTCTTTATTTTGTCCAAATCTCTTTTAATAATTCAGGAGGAGAGTTTTTTTTCCTTTTACCAAAAAAGTCCATTTCTCTTTTATTAAAATCAAATATATATTCTCTAATATAAAAGGTTATTAAGTAATTTCAATATAAATAATTAAACTTTATCAAGTAGTAACCTACAAACTAGGAAACTAATATTGCTTTTACCAAAAAAATAAGGAAACTGAATATGATACACGTCTAACAGACGTGCATTCACTTAGTTATTTTTAATATATAAGAACAGTTTTGTATTGATTGAAAAATTACCCTATTAGAAGAAAAAAAATAAAAGAGAATAGGGTGTATTGATATTTTTGTTTTTTGAGATTTTTGGACATACCCCCCTTGGAAGTCGAAATTTGAGATACCCATTTAAAAAAAAAAATTCTACTACTATCTTGAAATGGGGTATCTTAAATTTCAACTTCCAAATGGGGTATCTCAAATTTCGACTTCCAAATGGGGATGTCCAAAAATCTCTTTTTTTTTTTAATAAAGAGGTGTATTGATAATTGATAAATACTACTGTCATAATTGCAAGAATTATTGTTGAATATAATAGTGCATTTTTTGGCACATAAGATTATAAAGGAGGGTTGCAAGGTGCAATCCATTATCCATATATGATATGAGTTGCAGCTCTATAGTATTTCTTAATTGTTTAGTGTACTAATCATCATATAAGTATGAGATTTTTGGACATACCCCCATTTGAAAGTCGAAATTTGAGATACCCCTCATTTAAAAAAAAATTGAGATACCCCCAATTCAAGACAGAAGAGTTTTACAGCCGTAGGTGAGTTTTATGATGGATTATGATGGACGGCTAAGATAACACCACATCTTGAATTGGAGTATCTCAAATTTCGACTTTCAAATGGGGTATGTCCAAAAATCTCTATAAGTATTATATATACACGTATCAACTTATAAAAACATTTTATAATGATAACTTGATAAGCAGCACACCGTCTACCTTCTCTTAGTCGTTAGTGGTTATGAAACTTTCTTCCTAGATAAGATCAGCACGTTGAAAAACTTAGTTAATATAAAGAATAAATCTCTATTATATTGTTGTTAAAAATTATAGATCACTTTATATTATGTTGCCAGGTAATGGGAAAGTTTTGTTTTGTATTTTTTATTGTAGCATCAATTTGTTGAAATTTTCATAAATATTTGAAGAGGGTTAATTTGTCTTGAATCTTGATTGTCGTCTGCCTTCTTACAGCCATTAGTAGTCATAATAAGTAGTTATATGATATATGGTTATATTACTACTTGCTAGGCTCTTTTGGTCACTTGGGAAAGCCAAACAATGCATGTCATGGCTCATAACCTTAATGTAGAGTTGTCTTATGAATTGGCTCATAAATCATAATGATTGGATGGCTCATATATATATTGGAATCAAAAGTAGACAGATATTGGTTTAAAATATATATAGTCTAAGTGCCAAATATTTGTAGGTACAAACTGCCTTAGGGCATCTCTAATGGTTCTTTAAATCTATCATCAAATTCAAATTCTAATGGTTCTTCAAATCTATCATCAAATTCAAATTTGATGAAAAAGTGAAAAAAACTCCATCTAATAGACCATCAAAAGTTTTTCAAATTTGATATTTTAGCAAAAATCATCAAAAGTTCATCAAATTTGATGAAATTTTGATGAAAAGCTTAAGGTTTGATACTGGGTGAGGCGGGCAAGAGAAGACCGCTTCACTTAAAGCGGCTAATGAAGTGCCGCTTAAAGTGGCACTTCAAAGCCCGCTTTAACTAAGTGGCACTTGGACAACCCCATTAACTAAGTGAAGCGGGTGTTGGGGGCCCGCTTTAGTGAAGCGGTCATCCATTAGCCGCTTTAACTAAGTGAAGTGGGTGTTGGGGGGCCGCTTTAGTGAAGCGGTCATCCATTAGCCGCTTTAGTTGATGAACCATTAGATGGAGCACATTTTCAAAGCAAAATTTTCATCAAACTATCATCAAATGTGTATACGTGGACCATCAAATTTGCCCAACCATTAGAGATGCCCGTACAAACAAGCAAATTAGTGATCGCATTCAATAATCATTCATGCAAGTTGATCTGCCATATATGGAGCTATATATATGTTGGGTTTTACCAAATATAATTTCTTTTAAGGAGGAGAAAAGAATAAGTAGATAACTTAAAGAAATCGATAGCTTAATTAGACTTGGTTAATTATAAATGGATAAAGAGTAAAATGATGTATGTCCAGTTGTCCACCCTTTAACCTCCTTATCTTATTCTTCTTTTTGGCAAAGAACATTTCATTATAACCATGATAAGCACGTTTAGGATAGGTGTATGTCAGTCAAGGGAATATGGCAATACTCTTTTATATATAGTTTTCTCTTCATACGCATTTGACAAGTCTACCTTGGTTACCCCTTTGCTTAAATATGCTTAATTAATTAGTTTTAATTTTCTTCCAAACCTGATTGGTAATCTATATGGTACCAAACTGCATGCAAAATGGTTTGCCCTTTTGGGGTGATTTAGGTTTTGGTCACCATTTTTTAGTATAAATTAGGTTTTGGAGCCGGTTTTTTTCTTTATTAGGGTTTAGAGCTCATTTTCGAACCAACAACTAAAAAAACCCGGTTGAACCGAAAATATTTTCAAAATACCTAAGTTTACCCCTGAAACTCACTTAATCTGCACGTGATCACTAACCCTAATATAGTTTTGAGCAGGGGTATTTTGGCCATTATAAACAATTACTTGGGTCAATTGTCGGTTCAGCTCTAAACCCTAATAAAGAAAAAAATCAGCTCCAAAACCTAATTTATACTAAAAAGTGGTGACCAAAACCTAAATCACCCGTCCTTTTGACTTAAATTGAATTGGGAACCAATACAACCATATATCATATATACGATTGTTATGATTCATTAGGATTGAAAATACCTTATAATTAAAAACCAAACTTATAACCAAGTGGTTGATTTAATAATAATCAGAAATGTATAAGTATATGTGAAGTCTGACATATATAGGGAGTAATATACTGTATTTGTTAAGGTAGAATAGAAGCTATCAGTGGTTATGGATCATTTAAAAAAAACACAAATGAACTGGAGTAACATCAGATCAATTAATAGTATTGTTTTGAACCACTAATATCTCAATCAGGGGTCATGTATGGCTCGTGATGATGTGCACAACATAACATTAGAAAGGTCCCAAACAGTAGGCACGTATACCCTACTCAGTGAATGAATGCAAGAAATGTGTGTGGTACATTATATTACACTCCTCACAATTAAACCTTTCGTTTTCTCTGGGAAAAAAAAAATGGAAACCTGTCGCAGATGGTTACGGGGGTTTGTAGGATAGTCAGTCTTTTAATTGTGGTTGTGGGTTATATGCACAGCACAGCACATACATGAGCACATGATATGAATGAACACTTTATACGAAGAAAAAAAGAAGTGGATATTATTAAGTGGTAAGTAGTTAGACAAACAGGCCACACCATACACACCACTGAAGATCACAACACACTTGCCGTTCGCACTTGGGACTGGTAGCTTAGATGAGAACATTGCTTTCAGTTTATTAAATACCCCTGTCCAGTGTTGAGTGTCCACCAATGTTCATGCTGATCGATTAAGTAGTTTTACATTTTATAATTAACTTGATTAATTTGGATCAACCATGGCCATGCATGTGTGCTCTTAATGACTTTAGCCCCCTACACTGTAGATTACTGTCTACTGATATCAATTTTTGATCGTGATATAGATATTTCGTGTTGCGATGATATATCCATAAAGAAAAATTAAATTGTTTTTGAATTAATTACATAGAATTATTCAAATAAGATCATCACAAAAATTACACACTCAAAGACACCACAATGGACCCAGTTATCGTAGATGCTTTAGAAAATATGTGAAAGTTCAAAGTAATAATATTTTTAATTGGTGCGTTTAAATCATGGAATCATTAAATATTCCATAACATGGCTTGTTTTCCATGTGGGTTCTAATTAATTAATTAATTAGGTAGCTGATAAACCCTTAATCACCCTAGTTAAAATGGACTCAGTATAGGCATTGGGGGCACGTTGAATGTGTGTTTGCTTAGCCTGCTGGAGTGTGTAAATGAAATGTATGTAAATCTTATCTGAATTATTCTGATTCATTGATACAGATGTTTTCTATTAGGAGCTTAGTGATCCTCGAGATTTGTGTCTTGGGGATAGATATTTTGCCACCTTATAACTTGGTCGTCGCGAAGTGACGACACTGCGGGTTCAGGGTGCAGTGCCTAGCTAGTTGGGATTCTGGAAAGTTCGAGAGATAACTTGGTCGTCGCGAAGTGACGACACTTCAGGTTCAAGGTGTAGTGCCTAGCTGGTTGGGATTCTGGAAAGTTCGAGAGACAGATTTTCTTATTTCGGGTGAATAGGAAATAGATTTCCTTGTATGATTCGAAGTCGTCCAAGGTGTATAAAAAGGTATTTTGGCCAAGGCCACAACATAGGCAGTTAGGGCTTAGTTTATGTAGAGAATATTATGAGCCAGAGATTTTTGTAATCTTCATAAAATTCTATAAAGAAGATAGTTTTCTTTGAGATCTTATGTTTTGTTCATCTTATTTACTGTTATTGTTTAATTCCGCATTCAATAGTATATTTGCCTAGTAATTTGTATGAAGTTAGTATCAAGAGCCAAGTTCGATTCCCTGGTGGAGCTTTCTGTGGTTTATGGTCTTAACTCGTTCGCAGTACAAAAATCTAGGTAAAGTTCTTGTGTCTTTAGAAGATTCTAAGAAGACAAGGAAAAAGAAGATGACGTAAACAAATCTGAAAAATTCAGAGGAGGAGGAGACACCTACTCCGCAGCAGAAACTTAGTACAAAATAAACAAAGGCTTCGTTTCATATTCAGATGCAGTCGATGAATTCTACTTTATCAAAGCTAACCGATTTCATAAGGGGAGAAGAAAAAACCCGAAGAAGAAGAAGAAGAGTTCGTTTCTTAGCAGGACGACTCGAATGATGATGAAGAGGAGGAAGAAGAAACAGACGAAAAAGAAGTCGACAACTTCAAAACTTTTCATTATGGAGGTAAGAATTCTTTTCGAAATCTAAAGATTGATTTCAAAGTTGAAATTCCTATGCATGATGGAAGTGTTGATATGTGGAGAAACTAGACAATTGGATTGAACGTCTAGAGACATAATTTACTCTTTATGGCTATCGTCGAAAGAGAAGATTACTTTCGCAACCTTTAAACTGTCAAGTCATGCATTAACTTGGTGGAAATCCTATTGCAAGTATCATGATGAGAAAGGGGCAGTATCGTGAATAAGTTCAAGGAGTTGGTTAGAAAACAATTTTATACAGTGGGATTTCTAGAAGAAAGATGGCAGAAGTGGTACAACTTACGACAGAGATATAATCAAACCACTTAGGAATATACAACCGAATTCCAAAATCAAGCAATGATTTTGGATATTAATCTCAAGGAATATTCATGTGTTGACCCCCTAATAGACTAAAGGCCACGTCAACTATAAGTCAAAGCTCGATAATTCAACACTCAATAAGGGCTCAAACCCATTACTACATGCAATATTATTCATGGGCCTTATCTATTTAAGTCCATCAATTCAATAAGGTTAATATGGTAAATCTACATCTTGTAAAGATTTTTTTAACTTAATCCAACTACAACTCCTAATCTAAATACAACTCGGATACTTCTACAACACATGTTCCTAATAGTACATGAAGTACATTATCTTGTCATTATATGGTCCAAATACATGAGACTACAACACTACAATACATTAGGGATTATTGGATCACATCATAATCCTAATCAAACTCTACAATTAAACTACGTTATAAAAGGTTTGATTCCATCTCTCTTATGGATACGTAGGCAACTAAGAAGCAACTTATTGCAGCCATAATCAATCACCAAAATCATACTCCTTCATCTTCATCTTCTCGAATTCCTTAGATCATAACATTAGGGGTTTCTTCTTGATTCTACATCACATTAGTGTAAAATTCGGTTGAAACACTTTGGCGCCGACTGAGGGGATCTTTCCCCCCACAGAAACCTATTTTTTAAGAGGAATCAAGCTCTTTCTTCTCAATGGCAACAACTAGATCTCAACAAAACAAGCAAGTAAATAATGGTGGACGTCCAGAAGGTTCAAGACATGTGCAAGCTCACTCTCTAGATTCCAACCCTAGAGAGCATACTGTCACTTCCAAGAGAGTTCTATCTAATCGCGAAGAACACTCGGTTTCTTCTTTTCAACCATCGAAATCCAAGGAGCCTACTCAACATGAAGAAGTCATGATTTCTGAAAACGAACATCTACGCCGTAAACTCAAAAGGCTTCAAAATAGGAATAATGGTCTTAGGAGAAAGTTGAAACATGTGAATCACAATGGTAATGAGTGTTCGTTGACTCCATCTTCTTCAAGCGTTTTTGATAGGTTGGGAGTCAATCCAAATCCAAGAAAAAAGACTCGACCTTCAACCATCCCGGAAGTTGAAGAGGATATTGAGGATGACATTATATTACCATCACAGGAACAATCCCCAATTGACTTGGAGAAAGAAGATGAACGTAGAAACCCTAAAACCATTCGATCTAGAACTAACGGTCAAGGCGCTTTAAGGGAACAAATTCACCATCACACCAAGGGCACCAAGACAAGTTTGCCTATTGGTAACCTTACAATTAAAAAAGCAGTGTCGTCGATCCCCAACCATTGTTAATGTCAATGATAACACACTCTCTAAGAGGATGCCCAACAAAAATGTCCATGACAGACTTGGTACCCAAGACACGCCCAGATGGAGGCAAAAATCTTGTCAGAATTCAGACCGAGGAACTGCCCAGAGGCAAAAGATTTGTCAGAAACCAAACCGAGAAACTGTCCAAAGGCAAATATTTTGTCAGAATTCAGACCAAGGAACTACCCAGAGGCAAAAATCTCGTCAGAACTGCAGTGCCCAGAGGCAAAATGTCTGACAAGCATCAACACAGAGTTTTGTCCATAGGCAATTTTTTCGACAAGCCACTGTTCAGAGGCAATTTTCCTGACATGACACTGTCCAGAGGCACTTTTCCTGACAAACATGCATCCACACAGGTTTCAAGCGGCAAAATGTCTGACATGTTATCTAGCGGCAACATATTCAGCAGCTCTGACAGGTACCGAGACACGCATAGGAACATTCAAAAGGGTAGACGAGGTACTTGTTCACCAACTCCTAGATCTCTAAGGCATTACCGTCAAGGTCTTGATCATGGCAATTATGAGCATGAATATGATCAAGATGGAAACAGTAATGCAGGTATCAGGAATATTACCCAAGAGAAATTGCAAAGAATGATCGCTCAAGAAATTTAAGCAAAATAAGCTAAGGAGTATAGACTCGGTAACATTGCCCATCATACGGGAAAAAATTTCCGTTTTCTATCCAGATCCAACGAGCAGAGCATCACCCAGATTTCAAGCAACCAAGTTTCAAGGAATACAATGAGGTTGAGGGTGATCCTTGGCTTCATATTATCGACTTCAAGAACAAGATGGTACTCTTTATCTATGATGATGCACTCATATGTAAAATGTTCCCTTCCGCTTTTGGTTTTGACGCTCTTCGATGGTACTCCGACCTTCCAAGGGGTTCTATCACCAACTTCAATGAGTTTTCTATCCAATTTGCCGAACATTTTAGGCACAATTGGCGTCGCCCGAAGGATGTTGTCGTCTTGTTCAATATTAAGCAAGGAGATGGAGAGCTATTAAGTAAATTTGCAGCTCGATATAGACAAGCACAAACAGAGATACCCGATGTCTCAGATATACTTGTTATTCATACTTTCAAATAAGCGCTACTACATGATGACAAAGGGTTATATAGTTCCATTGTGTTTGACACTCCTGTCACCAAGTATGAACTTTTCTCTAGAGAGTATACCCGTCTTGAGGATGATACAATTAGCAAACAAGGGTACGAAGACTCTAGCTCATACTTTTCAAACAACTAGTTAAGGATCATAAGGATTCGTCAACTCAAGTACCACTTGTGGGCATCAACCTTATGGTTGCATCAGATCAAGATCCACACTAACGATTTTACACGACTAGTATCACGCAAAAAGACTCCATGTCATTGCTAAGGGTACCACACGTGGTACTGATAAATCAACTCAAACTCGATACCTTTATTCAACCCTCTATCACACAATTTGGAGGCGCCACCATATATCTTAATCACATTTTTAATGGTGTGCTCATTATGATCGGAACGTTTTACATCATACGCTTGGGGGCGATTCCCTCTTGTGAATCAATATCAAGAGTGATCTCTAATGATCACATTAATATCAATATTAAGAGTGGTCTCTAATGGTCACATTACTATCAATATCAAGAGTGATCTCTATTGGTCACCTTAATATCATGAGTGATCTCTAATGATCACATTAATATCAATATCAAGAGTATCTCTAATGGTCACATCAAAATGAATATCAAGAGAGATCTCTAATGGTCACACCAATATCAATATCAAGAGTGATCTCTAATGATCACAATAATATCAATATCAAGAGTGATCTTTAACGATCACACCACTATCAATATTAAGAGTGATCGACAAATTATCACATCAATATCAAGAGTGATCTCTAATGATCACACCAATATCAATATCAAGAGTGATCTCTAACGATCACACAAATATCAATATCAAGAGTGATCGACAAATGATCACATCTACATCAATATCAATATCAATACGTGATCGACAAATGATCAAAACATATCAATCTCAATATTTTCTTCTTTACTCAATGGGTTTCACCCATCGGCTAAAGAGGGGGCGATGTGTTGACCCCCCCCCCCCCCCCCTAACGGGCTGAAGGCCACGTCAACTATAGGTCAAAGCTCGATTCAACACTCAATAAGGGCTCAAACGCATTACTACATGCAATATCAATCATGGGCCTTATCTATCTAAGTCCATCAATTCAATAAGGTTAATATGGTAAATCTATATCTTTGTTGAGATTTCCTTAACTTAATCCAACTACAACTCCTAATCTAAATACAACTCCAATATTTCTACAACTCATGTTCCTAATAGGACATGAGGTACATTATCTTATCATTATACGGTCCAAATACATGGGACTACAACACTACAATACATTAGGGATTATTGAATCACATCCTAATCCTAATCAAACTCTACAATTGAACTACGTTATAAAAGGTTTGATTCCATCTCTCTTATGGATACGTAGGCAACTAAGAAGCAACTTAGTGCAGCCATAATCAATCACCAAAACCCTACTCCTTCATCTTCATCTTCTCGAATTCCTTAGATCAAAACATTATGGGTTTCTTCTTGATTCTACATCACATTAGTGTAAAATCCGGTTGAAACAATTCCATATACATGAAGTACGTGGCAGGTTTGAGTGAGTATATTCGGAAGGAGTTGAAGTTGTTTACAGTAGAATCTATACACGGGAGGCTAGTATGGAAGCTATTGCTATTGAGTAAAACGATACAAAAGGAGATGGAAAACAATTTGGTGGAAAACTTAATGGTTCTGATACCAAGAAAGATGATGCTAAGAAGGGAAAATGTGAGTCTAATGGGAAAGAAGGATTAGTTTGCAGTCATTGTAAAGCAAACGATCATGTGATGGAGACATGCTGGGAGAAAAAACCACAACTCAAACCGAAAGGGTTCAGGAGGAAGGAGGATAAGAAAACTGTAACCTTAACCACACAAGGTCTAAAAGAAGTACCAGGGATGACAGAGCTTAACCTTAAGCTCAACATGATGACAGGGAATTCTATACATGTAGAAGAAGAAGACCCCAGAGAACAGCTCGTAATGACTTTAGCCCCCTACACTGAGATGACTACTGTCGATATTAATTTTTAATCATGATATAGATATTTCGTGTTGCGATGATATATCCATAAAGAAAATATGGTTGAAAAAGAAAAAAACCAAAAGTAATTAATTACATAGTTATTCAAATAAGATCATCACAAAAATTACGAGTTCGAATTTGTTCCACACTCTTTAAAGAGTGCGGAACAATACTTTCCACCAGATCAGTTCATGTGGTTGTTTCAAAAAAAAATTGATTTTTTTAATTTTTTTTTTTTTTAATAATAAGTAAGATTGGTTAGACAAATAAAACACTTAGATTGGGTGTTGTTAACCCTGATGGGACTAGAATAATTTTCTTAAAAAAAAAAAAATTAGAACCACATGGACTGATTTGGTGTAGAGTGTTGTTCCACGAACAAATTCATTCTCATAAATTACGTACACTCAAAAGACACCACAATGAACCTAGTTATCGTAAATGCTTTAGAAAATAGGTGAAAGTTCAAAGTAATAATATTTTTAATTGGCGCGTTTAAATCATGGAATCATTAAATATTCCATAACATGGCTTGTTTTTCATGTGGGTTCTAATTAATTAATTAATTCTGATCAGCATACAGACATACACTCTATGCCTAGAAAAAACAGGCCTAAACACTCATCTTGACAGCACACCAGTAAGTACTAAGGAGAAAACTTTCTGGATCAGTTTGTAATCAGATTACAGGACTTTTGTGGACCCTCCCCCCCCATAGTACAAAATATCGTTATCGACTAATGTATCGATCTCCAAAAAATAGATATATCGGGATATATTGGAATCTATCGGTGGATATTTTACATGGAATGTATCGACTAATATATCAATTTGTTATACAAAATATATTTAAAATCAAATTTGGAAGTATATTTTCATAGTATTTACCTAAAAAACATCATATCTACTAAAAATAGAATAAACAAATTATTTCCAAAAAAAAAAATTTGAAAAAAAATAATATTTCCAGAAAATTTCGGAAAATATCAGTAAATATCGGAAAATATCGAATATATCGGAATATATCGAAAAATATCGGCCAATATTTTACAGATACTTTAAGGCGAAAATTTCAGGAATATATCGTATCGTTTTCTTTGAAAATTTTGTACTATGCCCTCCCCTCCCCTCTGAAGTTTGAAGTAAAGTCTACAGCTACTGTTACAATCAGGGTGTCAACTGGTCGGTTACCATTTCACAGACCACAATCTACATCTATGCACACATATAATTGTCACAAACATAAGAAGAAGACTTTGGCATTACTGTATGCTTTGGGCGGCTAATCTATTCACATCTATATATTATCCTGCTTTGCTTCATATGATTTTATACTTTCTTTTTTCTCAGCTCAGATGAATGCAAATAAATCATATTATATCAGAATCATTACTATTATTATTCAAATTGCTCTCTCTAAATCAATCCCAATCTCCCTCTCAACGCAATAACAGAACTGCTAAAGTTATTTTACATAGGCTAACTTAGCCAATGGGAAAATGTACAAGTCTTTTTCAGTCCGTCCAAGAGGCTCAAACTAAAACAGAAAAGAAAATAGGCTAAACCATTTCTAATTCTCAAATTGCAGTGCATTGTATCTGAATTCAGCATACCAACAGGTATATGCTAACAAATATCAAAACCTCAAGCCACTTGTAAATGCCAATACGGAATTAGCATACAAACAACCTAACTTACCTCCCCATGGTAGGCAAGGGAGGGAAGCATAAACTTCCAATTAAAATAAGTTGCCAAATATTCCGCCCAACATTCGTGTGGGAGATACAATGTCATCAGCATTCAGCAAACACAGTTTGTAACTATTTGATCATTCACTTCAAACACATTAGCTAAGTGTATAAGCTTGTATCCAGTTTTCTATGTAAGTAATCATCATGTCATCATGAAAATAATCCACAACATTCTCAATATTCTACAGCCTGAAAAACATACATAGATTTCTCATAAGTAAATCTAACAGGTCATACTTGCACTACCTTTAACTAGAAAATTGAAACCGTGTTTCGCAATTTCTGCATCCTTTTTCATCCCTTGCCTTGCGTAGAGCTCAAAGAATCTTGGACATGTAACTCAACCAAATTGTCCAATTAAATCTTCTGCATAAAGTGAGTTTAATTCTTCATTGGAATTAATTCCCACCAAAAAGCTTGACAAATTGTCCTTCAATGGGAACTGGGATGCAATTTGGTAGACACACAATCGTTCATCAAGGTAATCAGCATTACAAAAGCAGTGATCATAGTTAGAAAGGACATTGATGACCCACAGATTCCATTTCCCATCATTAGTTCTTTACTTTCTGCTTTGGTTGACCCAGAAGTCCTAACAAACCACAGTAATGCTCTACTGCTGATTGCTTCCTCTGTGTATAGAACTATATCTGGTAATATACCTATAATGGAAAGGTATTGTCACACGATTACATATTTTCCTCGGCGTAGAATATCTGAGTGTTGTAAACCCCCCAACTGCTGAGTTCCATATTCCTGGGTATCAGTAACCTTAGATAGATTATGTTCTGAAAGTTAATCTGACGTCAGGTGCATAAAACCCTACATACAAAAAGAAAAAAGAAAAAGATCAACTAACTAAACATTTTAATCAGAAGATATGCCGCTAAATCCACACTACACTTGCCAAAAAAAAAAACTACACATAAATGTCAGAGGATTTCAGACTCTAGTTGTACGTCCGGTCTATTATGAAAGTTCATGCATATCCTTCTCTGTTAATAGAACACTGCAATCTTGACAAAGTGTGTCAAGAAGAGGCTTGACCAGGTATCAGAAAGTTCAATATAAACCACATAGGGTTGCCATTATGATCGAGCAGCATGGATTGTCAGATCATGTAATAAATGTCCTAAGATGCTCTAATGATCCACAGAATACACAAACAAATAAACAGGATAAACTTACCAGAATTATGCTACAATATACTGAAACAAGATTCAACAATTATATACTCTTCCAGTGACCCCAGGTTATGGTGGCTGGATCTTTTTATTTGACAGTGTTCAGTGATACAAGACGTTCATGGAATATAGCTACTACCATATAATTGACACAATATAGAAAACTAACAAATCCGACATGATTAATTGGGCCCAGACAATGTACAACAAACACAAGCAAGTAAAGTCCTGTGTGATATTTTAAGATAGTAAAATACCATTCCAAATGTATTTTGCTCCACAATTTACGATATATATTACAAGTCACACTCATACGATGGTAAGAGAAAATATAATTAAACATCACGATCTGCTTGTGCCAATGCAGAGATTGAACCAAAGGTGGATACATGGTAGCAGAGAGAATTTGAGGGCATAGTACACTTTTTAAAAACCAAAAGAAAATTTGAGAATCAGCCTTTTGCAACAAATGATAATTCAAGGACAACCCTAGTTGTACACCAACTTAACTCAAAACTTTTATCTCACTTTTATTTCTCTTTGTACTTCACAACTCCTCTCACGTCCCACGTTAGAGCACACTGCTCGCGAAGCACAACTGGGAACTCAAAGCACGTGTCTTAGTAAATTACTAACACTAGGTGCATAAGTATTGATACGACGCTCAGCAATAATGCTACAGTTGCACCTGCAAACAAACGATGCATACACAGAATTTCCCACTTCTCTCTAGAAAACTTTTTAGCTTCTTTCCTTTTATCGCCGTTTTTGGTTTTAGATCTTTTCTTGTGTGTGGGTGGGTGGGTGGGTGTGGGGGGGAGGATAACTTACTAGTTACTAGTTGACTCCCTCCTTTGTTACCATAGCCTCCAGATCCTAACCCATCACCCTTGAATCACCTCTTTTTCCTATCCATATGGTGGTCAACAAGCACGGCAGCTCCCCGTGCCTGTTCCTACAAACCGTTTTCTCCTTGAGGAGGTTTTTTCTCCATTATCCCTTCATCTTCCTTCTAGACTATCTTCTCCTGATCTGAACCTTATTTTTACTAGAAATATAAAAGATGAATGATAATATTGATATATTAGGTTTTTAAACTTACAAAGAAGCCAACTCTTTATATATAGAGAGAGAAACCACATAGACTTTATATCTAAGCTATGTGGGACTAAACTACACACCTAAAGCCTACAATACCCTTACTTCCAACACTCCCCCTCAAGCTAAACATTCAGACTCTGAATTTTAGCTTGAAATACAAAGAAGTTCTCTCACATCCCCCATAAAGTATCTTGAGAACGACACCGGGAAGGATGTTCAATGGCAGGGATGACCAGCTGCGAGAAGAACCGTCTGCAGGGATGTCCATTTGCAGAGACAATAAAAGAGCAGGGATAACCAGCTGCTCAACCAAGAAAGACGTCAGAGGTAGTGGTGGTGATTGCTAGGGTCATGCTCGTTTCGGTGGCTAGGGTTTACTTTCAACAAAGCTACTGATATAACTTGAATTAATTGACAAAGATAGGCTACTTCACGACAAAAGAGACTAATTCAAAGTAACAAAGCCGTTGAAAGGGCTGACATGAACGGTAGAGCTGTAGAGGGATGGCTGCGCATGACAAGAATGACGCATGACATCAACACCGCAAACAAGGCCCTCGAAAAGGCTGAACAAGAGCGGTGCACTACGGCAACAACGCATACAAGGCCCTAGAAAGGGCTGGACAAGTCGCGCATGACATCAACAACGCACACAAAACCCTAGAAAGGGTTGGACATGAATGACGCATACCAACAAGAGAAACAGCAAACCTGGATCTTTAAAAAAAAAATCTTGATGAACAGTACCCGACGAACAGTACTTTGGGTGAACAATGATCCCGGTGAACAGTACTTGATGAACAGTAGCCATGAATAGTACTCATGAACAGTACTCAGGGGAAAAAAACAGCAGCACACAAGGCGCAGAAAAACAGCGGAAACAAGAACACAAATTGGACAAAAAGACTTTGCTGGAGATCCGGCCACCGGCACCTAAATTAGTGTCGCCGGTGGCCAAAAAACATGACCTAACTTGGTTGTGATACCAACTAGAAATATAAAAGATGAATGATAATATTGATATATTAGGTTTTTAAACTTACAAAGAAGCCAACTCTCTATATATAGAGAGAGAAACCACATAGACTTTATATCTAAGCTATGTGGGACTAAACTACACACCTAAAGCCTACAATACCCTTACTTCCAACATTTTTGAACCCCAAATCTCACAACCTGCAGCTCAATCTCCTCCCTAATCTTCGAGTGCCATGTCCAATCGAAGCAATACCAGTCGTCTTCTTGCAAATATTACCCATCACTCTCTCTCTTCCACATTGAAGGATGGTGTTGTTGTGATACGAAAAACCTACTCGGTTGGTTACTCCGTGGATAAACGTCTACCCGTACACTAGTGACGAATGCTCTGAACAAATGTTGAAATACAAGAGGAGATTATCATGTTCTGGCTGTTAAGACCCTTTCTCATTTTGAGTTCAAAAGAGAGGAAGATAGACAATTTATTGTTAAAGATGGTTCTACATTCATAGCTGTTGTGATTTTTTGTGGTGCAACCATGGTCAGAACTTGTCAAGAAGCAGAAAAAACAATTGCAAACTATACCAGTTTCGGCTAAATTGGAAGAGGTTCCTAACAAGCTGATGCTGGTATTATTTTTTTGGCTACATGATTAGTAAAGCAGTTTTGCTTGGACAAAACTCTGGCGCAAAATACAGGCTCATTTTTGCTATGTATAGAAGTTGAAGTTGGTCTATCATTTCCTGTTGCCTTAATGCGGACACTGGTATGGGTGATGTTATGGGTGTGGGTGTGAAGTGTCCTCAGAAACCAGCTTCTCGTAGTCATTGTAAAAGGTTTAGTGACCCAGTATCTAAATGCTTGTTATGTAAACAGCCAAACCCTATATTGGCAACCTAGGTGCATTAGTAATAAATTTTTTGTTGTTAGTAAAGTTCAGTAATTGAGAACGTATCACACCAAGAGCAGGCCAGGAATGAACAAAAATTCCCAAGTTTTTAAGCCTGACATAACTGCAGAGAAGAGGCATGAGCATTAGATGCTATAGATGGTAATACTGATGCACACAAGACATCTATAGATGGCAAATTGGCAATACTGCTGCACAGAAAATAGTTGACATAGTATCCTGCACAATAGCTTTAGAGGAAGGGAAGTACCCTTGTGCTGCAAATAGTTGAATAGTGGTGTGACCTAAAGCTAGTCGTAAGATTCTGTATTGTCGATCAACTTTTAAAGAGGTTGTCTTACGTACCCTTGAGAAAGGAAAAGAGGTTACCCCAGGGTAATGCAAGCAATGAAGATGGACTGGCTGTCTGTCTCTTATTAATGATGCTCAAGGTGAGTAGAGCAATGTAGAGAAGCACACGAAAGTTACTAAGTATAATAAAAATATCCTAGATGCACCGCCATGGTGAGGTCAATTTCAACTATTAGTATGACCAACAAGTGTTGGATAAACAAGAAAGTCAGACATGAGCTAAATAGAACCGCTATTTATAAGAGGCAAGAAGATCTGTGAGAGAAAATCTGTGAGAGAAAAACTCGCAGTCTTCTTGAGATAACGGTTATGAATGGAGTCATAGATGTAGAGCATGCCCTCAAAGAATGAACAACATCACTTGCGCAATAAAGAAGATGTCTAAGGAAGACGGATGTGGAGTTCAAACTATAAACTCAAAGGCTAAGTTTGATTCCCGGAATTCGAATTCCGGGGTAAACTGGAAAGTAGCAAAATTTCAGGCAAAGAAGATCAGAATGAAAGAAAGAAATGATATATAAAATGTTAAGATTGTTCAATTTATGCTTTCTTGAATTCTGAGTTCTTTTTGGATCTCAATATTCCAGACTTCCTGTGCAGCTCACCAGAATACACACAAAGCAGTTGAAGGGACAAGTGAGAATCACTAACAAATCAAAGATGGTGCTCTACGTAAACGATTCTCAACAGTGTTACATGCTTAATACTGGATGTTATCGTAAGCTGCCACTCAAAGAAGGTTTCAAAAACCCAACATCTCAAAATATATCAAAGCCCCAATTTGATTCCCTTATACCCCTCCTAAAATCATACCCCAACCTATACAGTACACATATGACACAACTAATGCACTACCGTTTTTCCTCAACTCTTAAAAACCTCAAAATTCCAACAACCTGAAATTCAAGATTAAGTGTGTATTTTATTTGGCAGATTACTTTCCGGGAAAATGCATGCGCATAATGTAAGAAACTGGAAAATGGAATTTACAAATAGGCAACTATAGTGTTTAATTGAGCACAAAAAATCTCTGAAATTGTTCAAATGTATCTTTGTTGAAATTTTATTGGGGCCGACCCTGGATATATTATCAACGTTTTTCACCTAGCAACTTTTCTGGAAAATAAATTTTCCAAAAATACGTTAACAAAATAAAGGAACTAAACAAGGCTCGATTTTGAGCATGGGAGAACACATATCGCAAATAACTAATAAGCTGTAAAGTCCCATGCGAATAGACAAACAATCGTTGTATTGACTAGGAAAGTTAAAAAAATTTATCAACAAGGTGTCAGCCAAAATTTTCTCTTCTGGTTTATTTGTATTTGTTATTCAACAAAGATCAAATTTCCTTATCCAAGTTATAATAAGAAATTTCGAATAGATATTCCAAAGAAGGCGTTCATATGTACAAAAGTCAACATATATATACTTGGTCATCATACATATTTAGAAATACCAGAAGAAAACAAACAATCATGCTCTCTAGTAAGTATAGCAGATCTATAAATTTACAATACAAAGCAATGACAGATGGTATAGGAAATGACAACTAAACGAGATGATATTTTATAATGATTATAACAAACAAAAGGCACATGTTAGGAGAGGTTAGTATAATGACTAAATTACTTACCATGTCTTACATTCTAGAGAGAGTCCTTGCATGTTGTCTTATTGTGCCCAAGGCACTTACATTTACTGCACTGAAGTTGCCGTTTGATTACTATTTGGGATCCAGCCCGCTTCATCTTTGGTCGACCTGGAGCACGACGAGTAGGAGGAGGTGTTACTTTCACTGCTGCTTGTGGTGAATCTTCCACAGATTTGTCAAGATTTGGCATTGGATTTATGGATTCTAAATATGTCAAACGGTAACTCTCAATTGTGAAGTATCTTGAGCAATAATCATATGGGCTTCTTCCAATACAGTCAAAGACAGCAATAGCATGACTGCATGGCAAGCCGGTGATCTGCCAGTCTTTACAGGAACAATCCCAACGGTCAATGTCAACAACATAAATAGAGTCCCCACGAACTTCAAATGTTGTACCGGGTGAAAATAGTACTTGAAGAGAGTGTGCTTTCAAGGTCTCTTTCTGTAACCGTTCCTCCATTGCAGGAGTAAGTCTAGTTAACCAGTCATTGCAATGCACCCTCCGTGTATAGATCAACTCCATTATCCTACTCCGTACCGCATCAACCAACTGAGTGATAGGGAGCTCATGTGCTTCCGATACCCAGCTGTAGAATGATTCTCCAAAGTTTGATATCATGTGGTTAAACCTTGCACCCCCAAAGTAGGCATTTGCCCAATGCTCAGGCTTTATTTCCAAAATCCAATTATAAGCTTCGGGAGATATACTTTTGATTCCTTCCATACTCCTAAGGAATCCCTCAAGTCTGGGTGCGTAAGCAGCATCATAGAATTCAGCGATCAAGAGACGCTTCACTTCATGAGATACTTTTTTAAAGTTCTCGGTAATGCAGCGCAAGCAATAGCCATGGTACGCATTCTCGAAGACATCAGCTATGGATTCTCTTAACCCCTTTTTTATATCTGCAACAAATGTTATGGACCGTGATGTTGACACCGAAGATTTCAACTGTATTAAAAACCAGTGCCAATTATCATCAGTCTCAGCATCTACTATGGCAAATGCAACTGGAAAGATGTCATCATTCCCATCAGCTGAGGTTGCAGACAACAACATTCCCTGGTATTTCGAATTCAAAGGTGTGCTGTCAAGGAAAAGGAGAGGGCGGCAACCTTGATCAAACCCGCATATTGAGGCATGGAATGAAACAAATAGACGGTGAAAGCTTGAATCATCCTTAGTGGTGAAAGTAGCAAAGCTACCCGGATTTGTTTCCATTATCTTCTCGCAGAACAATGGCAACTGACTGTACGCCTCTTCGTAAGAGCCCTGAAGTTGCTCTCTGGCAATCTCCTTCCCACGCCAAGCCTGAGCATACTTGAGTTCAATACCATAATCTCGTTTAAAGTCCTCTGCAATATCTTTTGGCTTGTAATTTGGGGATTCTCGCAACTTATCCTTTATTATACTTGCAACCCAACTAGTAGTTGCTTGATAACCACTAGTAACAACAGATCCTTCACATGTATGTTCTGGGTTCATCTTCTTAATACAAAAAAATGGGGTTGTCGACAACCTTGATGCATGTATCCTCCATGGACAACCCTCTGATTTGCATTTAGCAGTAACACGAAGAGGATCATTTTTCTTGAGTACATAAGCAAAACCATGTGCAATGGAGTATTTACGCAAGGTCTCACGGAATTCATGCGCACTGCCAAATCTTTGATTGACACCTGTGATAATGTTTTCCCATTCTTTGGTAGCTTTATGGTGCTTGGTCTCAAAGGAAATAGAAGGGAAACCTTTATCAACAGCTATATCAATGGGTGTATCCATAGGTTGCTCAAAAGGAATCACTGCTTCAGATGCTGTTGTTCTACTTGACCTGCACAAATTAAAAGCTGTTTAAAACTCAATTTAACCAATAAAAATGCAAGTAAAAGACATAGCTAAAGGTAACAAACTACCTACTGGCAGGCATGTTTGAAACACCTTGAGCAGCAGCAACTTCTCCAGGTAAAACAAAGATATCAGCGGTAATTGAACTTCCATGATATGTAATCATTCGTTTTAAGTCTTTGTCATTAGAAATAGAAATGAGAGTTCTTTTATTAGCAGGGAGAAGATACTTGATAGACATAGCACCATTGTCACAATTCCACATTTCAGCAATCTCCAACTTAAATTCTTCAAATTGTGTCTCTTCATCAATATCCATAGCGTGCGCATCACCACCATTATAAGACAAAGTACCATCATTATTAGTCACAAATTCACCACCAGTCTGGCAAATGGCAATAATTTTTCTTCCAGACATGACTTAGTGCCACTGAGTGATACCCAAACTATCAATTTCTCTACAAACAAAACTATAATCTGATAATCAATCAATCAACAGTAAACATTGAAAACCAATAGAATTTTAACTACCCAAAAGTTGATAAAAATTCAAACTTTTCACAACAATTCAAAAACCCAAATATAAGTAAAACAATTCTGTTAATAAAAGGGACAAATACCCAATAACAACCCTAAATTTGTCTACAAAACCCTTAGTTTGGAAGGAAAAAAAACATAAATTTAAGATGAAAGAAGCAAAAAGATTGTACCTTTAAGCTTAAATTGATAATAAGAGATACTCCTTCCTTCTTCCTTCTTCTTCTTCTTCGATACATACATACATACAGAGGCAACGTAAAGCTTGTCTCCTCACATAAACTCCGACACAGACTCACTTTGATAAGGTGTATCTGATAATAATTTAATGTAATTACTCCGGAGTTATGATCCGTTTGATCGATAAGATTACTGAGAAAGTTTTTTTTTTTCAGCAAAAATGGCTGTTTTATACTTTTATATTAGGAAATAGGAATACAGAATACAGGGGTCTGTTTGGTTCAAGGTAATAATTGAGATTATAAGGAAAGTCATTTCCAATGGAATTCACTTTTACTGATTTGATTTTCCTTGAAAAGGAAAATAATATTTAAGAAATTTGTTTTCCCATATTTGGTTTTAAACATTATTTTTGATATTGCTGGCATGGTAAACAACTTGCTCCTAATCCTAAAAAAAAATAAACATGCAAATGAAAAAAAAAACAAACTACAAAACAATCAAAAGTTTAAAATCCATATTTATAAACCAAAAAAACATGTCCAATATCATCAAACTACATAAATAAATGCGCTTAAAATGTCAACCAAGCAACTGATTATTGGCTTTGAGATACCAGTAGGCAGTAGGCAGTAGGCAGTAGGAGTAGAGCCAATTTCCCCTTCGACAGGGTCATGTCGATATCCCATCCCCTCCCCACCCCCCCAATCCAAGTCATTCTGCATATATGCTTCCATGCATGCTATCAACAGTTTTACATTTCCTGTTCATAAAAGAAGAGGATTTTGTCTATCTGCATTCTGCCTGGTTTAATTACAATTGGCAATTTCGCATTTTACATTTCCTTTTCTCTTTTTTTCTCCTTCAGATACCTACACTGCAGGCCTAATCTTTTCTTTCTTTTTTTTTTTTTTCTTTTTCGATTTTTCCCATTTCCCCTCTAAAAATTGATCCTTTATAAATTGCACACAAGTAGCCAAAACATATAAATTTGGCAAACCATAAAAATTGATTTCATTCAAAACTTTAATTCACTCAAAATTGCATAACAAGTCTGAAAAATCTAGATTCATGACAACATTTTGCTAAATCACTATCAGGTCGTAAGACAGGTTGTAATCAGTAGTTCTCTTTCCTCTGCAAGCCAACTAAATGTCCATTGTTGTACTTCCCAAACTCCAAGCTAGTTTTCCTGCAAAGAGTAAACATTATCACTTCAACACATATAATATTGCCACCATAGACTATACAGGTTTTATTTATGCGGTTGTTTTGCTTTTGTCGAAATATTGTTTCTTTGGTTACTATCACAGAGTACTTCATGTAACATGCAGCTGCCAGGTTACTATCAACCATAGTTTCTGCAACTGCCAAGTTCTATCAAGCATAGTTTCAGTTTTGATCTCAAGATTATGTTCCAAAATGCATCAAGCTTATAGATTTCTAGGATCAGGCTCCTGATATAGTATTACCATATTTTAGCTATCCTTATAATGATCTTATTGTCAAATGTTTGACATATACTCTGTACGATAAAAGCAACCCTTCAGAATACAGACTTCAACCAAAATACCTAGACGCAATCCATGCCTATGTAGATTACATGTGGTATAAGGGCATGCTACCTATATGATTATAGTGCCATCCAATATTCCATTTATATTATTCTAAATTCATTGTACTGAGTGACCAGTGAGAATTGTGGCATGTTTTGATAATTTGGTGTACTGGAAATTGTTTTAACATTGTAAGCCATTCTTTCCAGTCCTTTCGATTTCGTGGTAGTTTTTCAACTGGCAGCACACAACCTCAGGAAGTACACCTTTTTTTTATTGGTTATAACTTATAAGCGACATGGAGGCACCCTCAAACTAGGAACAGGACTGCCTAATACATGTGGATTAGAGATGTTTTTAGGTCGATGGAGAGACTACATACTAAAAGAAATTAAGATAAGTGTGCAAATCATGTACACAAAAAGCATTACTATAAAACAAAACAGCTTAATAGAAAGGAAATGCAAACAGATGTAATTGGTTTGATCACAACAGATAGTAGCCTTTATGATAGTTCATCTTTCCATAACTTGTTGGTACAAAGCAATAAATGAAATGTTTTTTTAACTGTATGGAGAGGAGCATATCCTGATAAACGCACAGTACATTACAAACAGGGAAAGGTGCCCGCCTTTCCCTATGAAGCATGAAGCTATACTATGGGCAACACACCCAGATAGCATTGTTGCCTCTAAATGGAAGGTTGGTCTCCCTGACAACCGGAGATATAATTTTGCAAGCTCCTCAGAACATTGATTTTGCTTTTCACTTTGTCCGCTACATCATGGATGTTGTCTGGGAATTTGTTTTATCAAATGAAATCTTTTCAAGCCTTACCTATGCTTCCAGCAAACAAGTTTCCGGGCCACGATTTATAAGTTATAACCAATTATAGAGTTTTTCTAATCAGAGAGTAGAAGGATGAATGATGAAATACAGTTGCAAGCCAGTTACAATTACACAGTTCAAATTTTATATATGAAAATTTTCATTACATAACCTGTGAGTTTATTGATATTAATAGGTTATCGGTGAATCACGTGTTTCTAATAAGCCTCAAGAATGATGAAGCAATACCCTTTGGGCATTACTTCTGTATCTCATGACTAATCTATATTTCCTTACATATGTGAAATCAGATGACTATCTAATAAATTTCAACTATGGACCTGGAGAAGTAAGAAGAACATCAAAGTCACTTAGCGTCCACTCAGCCACCTCCTCTTGATCAGTAATGAATATTTCTGTTCCCACGTCCATGGAAGTCCAAATTCTCTTGGCAGGTGGGGTACCAGGATCCTGCAAAGGAGAAAAATATAACTTAGTGATGTGCAAAATGTATGTTTAGATGAACATGATGAATTCTATCTTTGAGAAATGCCGACCTGGTAAAAATAGAGTCTACTAGAAAGGCCACCAACATCAAGCTCCCATGTTCTCGGGTCTCCTTCCCACCCATCACCTTGTTTGGTTGGATAGCCATATTCAGCCCATATGGGATGGGGCAATAGTTGCATAATTTCTTGTGCCTGAGGATTACTGTAAGGATCACAGGTAGCAACAGGCATCTCTAAATGTTTTGCATTCCCTGGAGCACAATAGAAGTGGTATGCTCCGTAGGGGAAGTTAGCAGTATCATTTCTGTATATCTTGATATTGTTCGGAGTAATGTGATATGGTGGACAGTTTTTTAGACCTGTTGGGCTGCACCATGCTTGTGTTGCAGGGTTAATGATCATTTCACTGTATCTAGTTACATCAGTGAGAACATCCCCATCGCAGGGGGATCCATTGTTCTTCCAGCAGCTGCCAATATCTATCAAGTAAAACTGGCTCTTGGGACCTCCTCCTTTCTTGATATCCAAGGTCAGTCTAACTTTGAAGTTGGGCGACTCCGGAAGCTGTAGTGTGCACAAATAAATGAAATAAGTTTCTTGATTAGCCTTCCACTTTTTCATAGATGATCTTACATGCGAGACTAAATAAAAAGATGAGCATATATTGGCATGAATCTGCTTTACTTGTGAAGTTGGATTTATAGGAAATTATAACAAAACAGACGATTCTCTTTCTCCATTTTGATAGTCAAACTAACTTGTGACTTCATTGCTGTGAAAATAATGAATCTTGATTCCCAATACTCCAATGTTGCTAGATGTTCTACTCACTTTTTAATGTAGAAAATACTATGAGACCAACATCAGTTTATTTTTAGGTTGACAGAAGGTAAGTCCTATTCCACAAAGACTTTGCAAAAACCACTTACGAAAATAATATCTAATTCTGCCTGAACCAGAGCAGTTTCATGGTCAATAAAATTATGGGATGCCAATTCAGGTACTAACAAGTAACAATAGCTAACCAATAAGCAAGATTAATTTTGATGTGGTGATCGACCGTATATGTTCTGCAAATAAGAAAAACCTTGCAAATAAAAACTTTACTTAGTTCTTATCCTAAATGACTGCCACATTAACATGGATCAATGTTTGATTCTGAACCGTAAACCTTAAAATAAATCCCAACAAAATTTAGGTTTTGCAATTGTAAAGGGGAAGCTATCTATTGTAAAGCATCTGTTGAAACAGGGAGAGCAAGGGGGTGGAGAAGGATTTCCATAATTTCCCAGTCTAATTATAAAATCACATTTTGATTATAATCTATTTACTACCATAATATAAAGAAAAGAAAATGATAGAAGAGATTTTAAACACATACCATCTTCATCATTCCTCTTGTGTCATAATGATATCCACCAGAGAAACCTTTAGTAGCATCAGCTCTTAGATACAGCATCAGCCATGGATATTTCTTTGATGTCTTCAACTTATGATTGAAAACCCAACTCCCAACTCCAACTTTCTTCTCCCAAACCACTTGATAATAAGAATTTCCACCATTTACATCAGGACCCAGATCATAAGTCCCACTAAAACCCCCTCTTAATGTATCAACATCTGAGAAATTTGTTCTTTGATGATACAAAAAGGGTTGGTTCATACACCCAGGTCCAAAACAAGGGAGGTTTCCTGGTTGAACAAAGGGTCCCACTTTTTCTCCATTCTTAGGACATAAACCAGATGATGCATCAAAATTTCCATTCTTCAACATTACCATCCAATATTGCCATGGATTTGGAGTATCTTCAACTTCACATAATGATCCCAAATATAACTCTTTTTCCATTGCATAGAGATCTATGTTGTTTAATGCTATAGGACTTAAACCTGGAAATGGTTTTCCAACCCCAAGTTTGTTATCTGCTTCTGTCACTTTATGCTTCAATGAAGAACCTGTTTCCCACATATATATAAAAAAATATAAATACAATACAATGTACTAGCTTCTTAAAAAATTTGCAAATAAAAATCATACAGTATGTTTTTGTTATAATATTTTGATCATTTATAAGAAAATAAAAACTGAAAAATAAAATAAGAAAACATACTCATATGCTTTTTTCTTTTTCTTGAATGCTTGTTGTGCTTACTTGATAAATCAAAGCAATCAGCAGCTCTTGGACTCCCCATACCAGGAGCTTCTTGACCAACCTCATTGCAAAAGTTCCATCCTTCAAAAGCTACTCTTAATCCATCTTTCCTCATTCCTGGGTCTCCTAATGCTGATATGTAGTCCTGTTTTGAGGCAAAACAACAACTAAAAACAAGTAGTAAATTTATAATGAGACATAATACAAGAAACTGATCAACCACCATGACCCTCATGACCATGGCTGGTTGTGGAGTCTGAAAAGTATATGAGAGGAAGAAGAAGAAGAAGAAGAAGAAGGGGTCTCTTATTTATGAACTAAATGCTGCTTTTCTGCAGCTTGCAACAGGTGGTGTTGGCTTTTTTTTTTTTTACAAATTTACTGCGGTTGCTATCTATGAGAATCAATATTTTACTCCAAAAGTCCAAAACCAACTAAAAAGTTTGCTGCATTATAGGTACTTGTGTTTGGCTGCTAATATATAGGAATTGGGAAGATAGCAAAGCATTTTGACTAAAATAACTGGCAATTTATGATTAATAAAAATAAAAACTGGCAATTTATAATTAGCACAAAATTATGGCAAATCACATTTAACTTTTCAAATTTGATAAATTTTATTTTTGAACAATGTAGTAGGTATCTTATACTAGTAAATTAAATTAGGACTGATTTTAATGCATGGTGATGTAATATTATCCCAAAATTGAAGATAAACATTTTGGTAGAGACCAGACTCAGAGAGTGCTTCTTTGTAATTTAGTGAAATTTAGAAATGTGGTACCTATTAAGAAGCCAATATGTCAATTTAGTCCTGCTAAAACTCTGTTGGCTCATATGGTCTCTGCTAAGAAAAATGGGACTTTATATGCAAATAGTTTTTGTCTCTAAATTTTATTATATTCATGACTTTATAGTTTATATGGAACAAGAATCTAATTCTTTTAATTTTCTTAGATTTTTTTTCTATTGCCTTTTGTTCTTTTACATGAAAGTGTGGCTCCAAGCACAAAAGCAAACATACAGTAATACAGTATCATAATTTTGTTTGACTTCTACTATAAGTTAATTACAAATGTCTCTACAGATTTATTGATTATTTCATGGCCCATGCAGTACATAGTTGTTCATAAATATGGCACTAGGTCAACAGCATAGATATTAATGGTCCAAGTATGGCCTGTCAAAGCTCACTAATTAACATGCTTCAACCATTTCAAGTTTTCTACTTTTGGTGGTGCTACAGTACTTGATTTCTACATATTCTAAATTATTGATGAAATTAAATTTAAGTAGCATTTCAAGAAATAATCTTACACCTCCAGTATAATAGTGATGGCAAAGTGAACTGCTTCTATGAGACGCAGGTGACAAGTATGAGATCATGGGATGTTTTATTATTAATAAATTAAAACTAGTTCAAGATTATAGAAAATCACAGGTTTAATTAGGGTCATTGAGTATCAACTTCAATGTGTTTGTTGAGAAAGCAATTATAGTGTATATAGTAGTGGACTTGTTGCACCAAACACACCAAGTTATTGTAAAATGTAGTGTGTATGCTATATATAGGTCTTATCCACTCAGATAAACTACTTGTATTGATGTATGATATGAAGAGTGTACCCATTTTTTTTCTTATTAAATGAAGAAAATAGCTAGTAAACTTCATTCATGGGAAGAACTTCATTGCTTACTCAATCCTCTTTATTATGATATCCTTTAGGTGGTTTGCAAGTCAAGTAACTCATAGTGCCATGGTTGGTCACTGGGTCATGAGCAGATTGGTTTTTCTTAGTAAATTAGCTACCCAGCAGGCCAGGCCAGCAGAAGCTTTTGTTTAGTTCATTAATCTGCATGGAGCATGCAGACAACACTAGGGACAGATTATACAAGTGCATGGCCGACCAATCTTAAACGTATTGCCAATTGAAAGAATATAATGTCCACATCTAAACTCTTAAAGTTTGTTGCAATAAGAGCAAGGCGGTGCTTGCTTCATATGTCCTGTATTGCATATATAACTGGGTAGATCTTTATCTGAGGTAGCAGACAAACCTAAAAGAGTGATTGAAAGATGCACCCATTCCACTTAGCAACTTGTTGATGTTTCTAAGCAGAGTAAATTGATTATTATAGCAGAAAAAGTGCCTTCTACCTAATACTGAGACAGCAAGGTAGGTAGATTTGTATTACAGGAAGTGATATTCATAAGCATTACACAGCAGCACAAAGGTTCTAAAGATGCTCTGTTTCAATCCCTGGAACCAAATTTCAAACATCCATAGGTTAGGAACATGTGTATATGGGATACTTAGCTAGGCAACATGTTACTTTTCTGTTCATATCTGTCCTGTTGTTTGCTTTTCATATAAATTCAAAACATGCTGAAATGGTCATTCCTTCCTTCCTTCCCTTTTATTCAGTGATACAGAAGTCATTATATTGACAGTAAATCACATTACAAACCCGCACGTGGTCAAATGATTGAAACAAATGTCTGGATTGCACTGGACTGATAACATGCAATGCAATATAGCCTGAGACAATTTCACGAAGACCTGCTGTAGTAGAATCCATAGTTATCTTTAAAGTTTCAGTATTACAATTTACAAAGGCCATGCAAGTTTTTACACTTCAAATTTCAAACAAAAACTTACCTGAACTAGTACTGCACAGCCTCTGAAGAATGAGTCAGGAATAAAACTTAGTTCCACAATATCCACGTCCTCTGCCAAATTTTGATCAAAATGCATCACATAAAAACAATATTTAAACCTTTTTCATTAATTGTTTCCTCCATTATATCGTGATTACAAAACATCTCTGGGACATACATATTTATATCGACTGTTACAACATCACTCTCGAGAGTTTATAATGTCAAACAGTTCCCTTTCGGCTATCATCTATTGTATCTTCTACACTTCTTGACAGTTCTCTTGTGTGTGTTTATTTACACTTAGTCTTGTAAGCATGGGAGATTTTGAGAGTTTTCTCTCACCATATCCCACTTAAGCAATCAGTGACCAGCTTCATTTCAATCATGTGTCATCTATGACTCTCCATGAGGTCAGGCAGCGTGATTTTTCCAGAGTTGGTGCGGTCAAGCTTCTCGAACTGGTCGCAGATTTGCAATATGTCTTTCTCAGTAATCTTTCCCATCTCTTTAAGTTTGTAGACAACATAGTCCGACTTGCTGAAGACCAAAAGAGAAGGAAAGTTGAAAACAGAAGCACTGCAAAATTATTTACTTGCAAAGATAAATACAGTACTACATGTATTCTATTTAGTCCTATTTCTCTACTCAATTTAGCCATACTAACAGTTCAAGTTCCCAATTTATTAACAAAACGAGCTACTGCTACTTTATTTTAAACAGTAAATTGAGGCATGTTTTATCATTCTTATCTCAGGACAAAGACAGTTACATAATAATATGAAGGCATCTGGAAAAGAACAGGGATAAAATCAAATATGTGGGAATGTTCTGATCTAAAATGCTAATGGGTAAGTGGTGCTAGCATATGCTGCTGGATTGAAAGTTAAATCGGTGGTTTTTTCCTAGAGCCACAAGCAACTGTTGAAGGATTGAAGATCAATGCAGAACTGAAGAATCAAGACTTAATAGTGGGCTCAGATACTGAATGGCAAGAAGAGACTCACTGGCCCTGTTGGGAATTAGTAGCATAGGTGATAAGACTTAAGAATGAACAATCTTGCAAGTTTCAACATTCTTCAGAGAAGGGAATGCTGCAGCAGATTACCTAGCCCCAATATCTAGCAACTCGAGTCCTATGATAATTTTTGTTCCACCTTTATATAAAATTCTGTCAGATTTTGAAGAAGGATGCTAAGGGTGAAGAATACAGTAGACTGTGCAAACTTTGAATATATACAGCATACAGGTGGGGGTCTGCCTAACCCAAGAAAAAGTAGTATGTCCAGCTAATTAGTCCCAATCAATCCTCAATCCAGGGAAAGATGTTTGAACAATCTCCACCATGAAAGGCCATCCCCAAAAATAAAATCAAGTAGTTGGCATTAACCTTATGAGTATGATATTTCTCCCGTCTGTATGACCAATAGGACCCGTGGCGAGTTGTTCTATAAATTTAATTCATGTTATAGCATGTATATTAAACTTTGTATACTAATTTACTAACACAATTGTACCAATTTTCACCAAAATACTTTGGAAGAACAAACGTAAGATGCAACAACTTGACCCTCCTTTTTTCTAACCAGTAAAACAAGATTTGTATTGTATTGCCTGAAAAATGTACACACAATCCCATTCTTACAAAGTTATAAAAGTACATTAATGTTCCACCAACAGCTTGACCCTCCTTGGAAAGGACTTGTACTTTGCGACATAAAATACGATGAAATTCTAAGGACTGCTTCGAAAGTGCACTTACACGTCAGATAAAAATATATAGACGCCATCACATCCCTAAAAAACAATGAACTACAGGGACACCATGTGTATTGTGTATGAACTAAAAGAAACTTCCCTATAGATAGAAATTTGGATCGGAGTCACTATTCTTTTGCAGAGGGTGGATTGTCATACAAACAAAGTTTACAATAATTCGTAGGATAAGTTTGGCCGAAAGTGGCTGCATGAAAGGATTTTACCTAGTTCCATTGGAGGAGAAGAGAGGAAGAAGGGGAAAAACAACAGTGTGGATGGCTGATACTGGCGGTTAAAAAATCTGAAATTTCTTAGAACGTGTTCATGTCAAAGACAGGATGTCTCCAAGGCCATTAGAAAGACCCACAGAATGGTTTTGGCTTTGCATTTTAACCTGCGACATATTGATGGGGCTTTTAGCAGCCTAGCACCTCTTGTCCTCTTTTAGGTATAGACTGTAGGTTATTTGTTTTACTTGAAAGAGAGGAAACAATTTAGTTTTTCTCGGTAATAAGAGATTGTATGTCTTTCATTGATAATGAAACCCCCTCGATCAATTTCCCTCATGGACATGGACATCAAGGATGAACTATGTAAATAGTTTGTTTGGTGTTAATATGTCTCCTATTTTCTTTCTCTGTGGTTTGTTTGTTTGTTAAAGCTTCATACTAGTTTGTGTCTATTGCTTCGATTTGCACACCAGCTACCAAAGTATTTGTATACTGAAGAGTCTCCACAAGCACCCCATAAATAATTAGAACGGTATGTGCTAAGTACAAGACCCCTCTTACCAACAAGAGGAGGAGGAAGGGGATCACCCTCCTATAGAAGGAAAAAAGTAACCATGATAATAGAAGTATGATCTAAATATTTTTGGCTGCAGTACTAAACGCATATCAAATGGCTCAAAATATATGGATTGGCTTTCCTTCTTCCAAAACTGCAGACTTCCCTTTTTGAACAGGCAAAGTGGCAGTGTGAATGGAATTCATCCTGACTTGTATAGAACAGCATGGAAGAAGCAACAGAATAGGATGACTGGAAGTTCAAATGAACTAAAATTCATCCAAACAAGCTTGTGACAGAAAGCACATGTTCAAATGAACTTTGACGCAGAAGAGTTGGCCTTCGTATGTTAGTCCGTGAGTGTCCAAATTCCTGGTTCTTTGGCTAGTAACTCCCATAGACACAAACTAAGAGGATGTTTAGGTTAGGAAATGCTTACTAAGTGGAAAAAGAAAGTATAATCTAGGTTTTCTCTGGTGGTGACTTGTGAGAGCTACTATCTTTCTCATCAACAGTGAAACTCCCTTGACTGCTTTCGTTGCGGAGGTAAGCACCTAGGCAGAACCACATACATCGTTCATTTATTTGCATGGTTGTTAATTCATTTCCCACTATATCATATTACTTCATGGTTTTTTTTATTTCTTTTTTCTTTTTTTACTTTTGCCTTTACGTTGTGTCTGTTTGCATCTGTTTGTGAACAGCTACGCAAACTTCTCATATGCTTTAGACTTTCTATATTCATAAGTAATTACAGCTCTTACTTCCAAAGCACAACACTCTTTAATACTAATAGAAAAAAAATTAACTTGAGGATCTTAAACATTATATATTATTAAGATATATGTATTAAATGGCATTCTCTATATAAAAACTATACAAGGTAAAGTGAACTAAGTCAATGATTTAAGCATCTAACCCAAACATGGAAATTCAACAATGCAACCAGAGCTTTGACACACTTCTTGTCTTTATATAATTAAAGCCTAGCAGATGCTAAAGAAATCACTTAAGGCATGTTAAATCACCTTAATTTGGAAGTACCAATTTATACTAAATCATCCTATGTTATGCTTCACAGCCGGCCTAATTTGTACATGCTACACTAAAAGTTAAGACATAGAACCGATTGCGTCAGACAGCAATGTTTGTATACTAATAATCAATTTGTAATTGAGATAAGAGTAAGGGAGAGATAATTCGAACCTAATAAAGCCATTGTTATTGACATCAGCTGCAAGCAAGTCCTGCACAGTGATATCCCTTTGCAACACCCACTTGACAATCCGCCTCTGCCTCTTATCAATCCTTGCCTCGGCCAAATAAAGAAAGGCTCGACCGACTGCCATGGTAGAAAACAATAACCAGAAGGAAGCAAACAATCTCCCCGGCAATGTATTAAAGGCTCTATCACCATAACCAACAGTGGTAACAGACATGACAGATAAATAAACAGAATCAACCCAATTCAATTCCTCTACAAAACACAAAATCAAAATCCCACTTCCAATACACAATACCACAACACCAAGAGCCAATCCAACTTTCATTCTTATTCTCATTCTACCCTTTTCTGAATCATATATATAATCTTTTGCTGAAAAGCGCTTATCACTTGTATTAACTCCATTAAGTTTTTGAATACTACTCAAAATCATATTTTCTTGCAAATCTAAAACATGATTCATAACTCCACCAAGTAATATATCTATAAATCCAAAACCAACTAAAACAAACACACATGCAAATACTTTTGTTGCTGGAGTCAAAGGTGTAATATCTCCATAACCAATTGTACACATAGTGATTATACAAAAATAAATAGCATCAACAACAGGATGTGTCTCTACTCCAGAATAATTATCTCTATTAAATGAATATATTAATATACCAAGAAATAAATAAATTGTTAACAAAAATAATGATTGTTTGATCAAAGAAACTGACCCTTTTTTAAACTCTGATGATTTCAAATCATTTGTTGATGAAATTTGTGATGATTCAGATTCAGGAGGGATATTGAGTAAGATTTCTTGATTTGAACAAGAATGGTTTTTTTCTTGATTAGAGACAAGTAATGGTTCTGTTTCCATGTTTTGAATTTTCTCTGTAAAGTGATGATGATGTGAACTTTGAACTTGCTAGCTGGTTATTTGGTTAAAGAGGGTCCCATTAAAAATAAAAAGAGTCCTATTAATAAATCTTCATTTTTGGAAACTGGTAGTATGTCAAATGTCAAATGTCAATGTCGCTGTGTTATTATACTCCAGTTGTAAAGAGAATATGTTTACCAGTGTACACCTGTCAAATTATTAGTGGTAGAACTCAAATATAATATTCTGCATGTTACACGTGGTGGTTTATTAGTGCATGTGGTAACATAATGGCCGTGCTCGTGCTCGTCGGATGCGGATATATATGTAGCAGATTGGACTATTGGAGTCGTAAGTCGTTTGATGGGTTGTGTTGGATTAGTCCACTGGTGTTGGGCGCTTTGTGACCCAACCCAACAAATAATTCAAAACATAAACTCTTCGCCTGGCGCTCGCCTCAACTAAATCCTTTTCCCAATAAATATTTAAGCAAGCTGAGGAACCCGTGCTGTGCTACGCATTGGACTATAATTAACTAGTAAAACCCGTGGCGCTGCCACGGCTATTAATAATTTGAAGATAGTTATATTAAAAATATTATTCAAACAATTATGAATCATATATTTATCACTGTGAATCAAGTCAGATAGAGCTATCTTTGTGCAAGCATATTATAGAAGGACGTTAGGTTTACAGTCTTACTTCCATATATCCCCAACAATAGGGCAGATACCAAAGCCGAAAAGTAGAATATACCCCCAACAATGGGGCAGATACTGTTAGTGACTTTGCATTACAAAGGCCTCCGAGTAACATTATCATATTTTTTCCTTCCTTTCAGCTTCACTATCATCACATTATCAGCTTCACTTCCCTACTCACTATCAGTGCTACTATCAGTTTCATTGTCAGGATCATCGCCATTATTGTCAGCTCTGTGATAATAATCACTGTCATCATCAGGATTGCTATAAACATCATTGTCAGCAGCATAACTGTCAATGTCAGCACCGCAATTAACTTCACTGTCAGCATCAGCATCATCACTGTCAGCACCAACACAGCATTAAAGCATACACTAATCCAGCCTCTGATCAAGTACCAAAGTATTGAATAAATATCAATAATACAAACCTGAGTGTTGTGTCAAAGAAATATCAAGTACCCCTGCATAGACCAAATTGAGAGTTACAAATACACCAACAAAATCTGCAAGGAGTAATAATAGCTAAATAAAACAGAATGTATTTTCTACTCTGTCAGATTAATCTTATAATGCCATTGCAGTAATCTAAATTCTAAAGTCATCTAACCAGAAACTGGAGAAAGATTTAAATAGAAATAAGAGATAGAATACGTAATAAACTTGAGGAAAATAATACTTTACGAATGAGTAATCTGGTCATACCTGTAATCAATTAGAGAAGAACTTCAGGATAAACAACATTGGTTGTTTTGTCATCATCTTCATTCCCTAGGAGAACAAATATTCGATTGGAAGAAGTACACCTTGATAATGCCACGTATAATTGGCCATGACTGAAGACATGGTTTCGCAAGTCTATACCCACATACTTAACTGATTGTCCTTGTGACTTATTAATAGTCATTGCAAATGCCAATCGAACTGGGAATTGTCGTCGTGCCATTTGGAAAGGCGTTTCTGAAACAGATGGTTGAAGAGTTATACGTGGTATGAATACATAATTTCCAGCATGGCTACCATTAAGTATCTTTGCTTCTATAACTCTTGTAGCAAACTAGATAACCATTAGACGCGTTCCATTACATAAACCATCTCTCGGTTGAAGGTTCCGTAGCAACATTATTGGACAACCAACTTTAAGTTGGAGTTTGAATGGTGGAAGACTCAGTGGATCCAGTGCATGCATATTCTCGTTTGATATACTGTTTCCCCTATTCTCGATTGGTTGATCATCTTTAATGGCTTTATCAGCAACTAGGTACTCATGTAATTCACCGGAAAACTGATTTATTGCTAATTCATTAAGAGTAGCTACATCATCATTGCGAGCAGAGAGAATAGATCGTTCTTGCAAGTAGGTCTCGGTAGCTACCTCTTCGACATTCAGATTGGGGTAAACTTTAAACAAAAGATCCATGGTACTCTTACACCTTTTGATCTCCGAAGGCAATTCCACATCTTCTTTAGGATTTGTTCCTATCTGTAAATTATAATATTAAGGGTATAATAAGCAAAGGTTTAAACGTAGATATAAACATAAGAACTATTGTTGAAATTTAAGAATTACCTAGATATGAAAATAACAAATATTGTTGAAATTTAAAAATTACCTCAATCAAATAATCTGCGAACTTGACATTTTCAGTATCATTACTATTCAGTCGCATATTTTTAACCAAAGTTAAGAGTCTAACACCACTCCACAAATGTGATTTTGTTAGACATGCAAGAACAATTTCTTGTCTAGTTCCTTTAGTAATGACAGGGAGAGTCTGTTTGAAGTCACCGCCCAGAACAACTGTAACTCCTCCAAACGGTTCATTAATTTCACGAATATCCCTTAGTGTACGATCAACAGCTTCCACGCAGAACCTATGTTGCATTGGTACTTCATCCCATATAATCAGTTTCGCTCTCTTGAATAATTCTGCATGGATTGTTTGCTTTGTGACTGAACAAACAGAGTCGTCTAGAACTTCAAATGGAATTTTGAATGTAGAATGAGTTGTTCTTCCTCCTGTCAATAATAAAGATGCAATTCTCGATGAAGCAACCATTATGACAATATGACCTTCACTTCTCAATGTATCTGCTACAGTATTATAGACGAACGTTTTTCCTGTTCCAGTCGGACCACTTAGGAAAAATACTTGTCCACTATCATTACGAACAGAATTTGTAATCTCCGTATAGGCATTTAGTTGTTCAGTATTGAATCTTGCAACTTTTTCTTGAGCCTTTTCATATAATCCCTGATACACGAAATTCTGATGCTCTGTAATAAGACGGTTGGTAACTACTTCATTCCATGCTTTACACGGTAAAAGCATGTTTGGGAAATCTGATAATGTCTTACCACTCTCCAGCAAGTAGTCGTTCATTAAGAACAACCCATAGTCACAAACATCACTATCACTGGTTTCCAACTTGTGATCCTCCATCCACAACGTGTTCCACAGCTTGTGATACTCCATCCACTATTCCATCCATTGAATAAAGAAAAAAAATTTCGTTTTCTTTTTGTTTTTCTTTTTTCCTTCGAAGACGTTGGCTTATTGTGTGAGTCTTGTCCAATGGAGTGCTACAAATAATGAAACATTTGTCAATTTCTTTCAAATATAAGTTTATATGAATTGCTATGGCCAATACAATTATACGTACTTTGCATTCCATTCTTTATTTGGCGTTGTGTTTTGTTCTTTGGAATTCCCAACAGAACGTTCTCTCTCTCTCTCTTCTTTTTCGTTGACTGGTTTGTTGCCTGCTTAGCCCTTCAAGGTTTTCTTCTTGCATGCATTGCCTTTAGAAAACAATATTATATTTTAAAACTTTTTCAAACAGTAATAAAATACTCAGTGTTTAAGAAATACATACTTACTCTGTTTCAATTATCTCTGGCAATGTGGCATCATTATTGTTAGAAACTGTTAGAGGAACATCTTCTTTGCCGCAATGCGTTACAGTAGATAATGAAATCCTAAATTTGTTAACAATAAAAAAATTCAGACCCCATTTATATAACCATTTTAGCTAAATAATCATAGTAACAGAATATATACTTACTCTTCATGATTTGTTGCTCGCAATATGGTAGGATTGGTTGGAGGGACATCCTTGTTGATGCGTTGTCTTTTATTGGACAATAAAATCCTATATGATTGAATAGTAAGGAAGAATTATACTCCATAACAGTAATAAAATACTCAGTGTCTCTGAAAATAAATACTTACTCTGTTTCAATTATCTCTGGCAATGTGCCATCATTATTGTTAGAAACTGTTGGGAGAACATCATCTTTGTCGCATTGTGTTATATTGGATAACGGTATACTAAATATTTTAAGAAAAAAAAAATTCAAACTCCACACTCTACTGATATAACACTTTGAATAAATAAACACGTAGTCTTAACAGAATATATACTTACTCTACTTGAGGAACTTCCTTGTTGACGCATTGTCTTTTATTGGATAATAAAATCCTATATGTTTGAATAGTAAAGAAGAATTATATTGTGTTTTTATCAATTTTGTCAATATGAACCTATCGAAAATAGAGGAAAGAGTGTAAGTTATAAATAAAAAATTAACTCACTTTTGTCCTGATCGTTCATTTTCTCTTCGTTTGCGTTGTGCTATTTGGTAATTGGACAATAACACGATGTTATTCCTTGCACTGGTTTCTCGTGCTACACTTTTGGTTGGTGTTTCGTTGTTGCTGGAATTTAATAAACCCCTACATTTTTGGTATGTAACTGATTTGATATCATTATTGATAAGGTAATTCATTTTAAAATGTAGAAATTACTCACTTTTGTTTAGCACGTTCTTTTTCTCTTCGTCTGTGTTATGCTATCTGAGCTTTAGACAATGACACGATGTTATCTTCTGCAATGGTTTCCCTAAGAAAAAAAAAATAGTTATATAACATTACGCAATAATTAATATTATATATCATAGTATATATTATTATACACTTACTGTTCTACTGTTATGCGTACTCCTGAACATCCATTGTTAGAAGAATTTTCTTTTCCGTTATTCATTCCTGAAATTAAAACCATGAATTGTTGTACGTAAATTACTTAAATCAACAGATGATTGAATGGTAGGAATAATCCATAAATAATCAACAGACTGTAGCTGGTAATATTTATCATGCCGGATGTAGGTACAGGAATGTCAATTAAATATAAGAGAGAAATAATCTAAAAAGAGAGTTACATTAAATAAAAAAAAATGAGGAATATAACAAATTATATTTACCTCAATTAGAAGAAAACCTAATTCATGCATTTAGGACACTAATTCATGATTAAGATCTGGACTATACATATGCCTTCTAAGGTCATGTTTTTATTCCGGTGTGCTCTAAACCATTAGCAGCAACAAATAATGTGCATAATGATGAATTGTATTTCCAATCTTCTGGTGTGCTCTAATCCATTAGCATTACAGAATTCTGATTCAACTATCCATTAGTTCTTGTAAACTGTTGACAAAATATATGTCCACAAATATGTGATAAGGTGAGTATTTCTGTTTAGAGGGATTTACAGCCCTGGAAAGCTTCCTACTGCTATTAAGGTGAGTACCAAATGCTTCAAATTCTTCTCTTCAAAAATTGGTAAAAAAAGAAGGAGAACACAGTAGTCCACTGTCTGGGAGACTGCCGACTTTACTACATATCATGCTTATACTAACTGGAGGATATAATGAAATTACACCCAAGCTTGCTTCTTTCGACAAATTGAGGATATAATACCAACTAAAAAAATGTCTATTTGTGTTTTTATACCAACTGATGGATATAATGAAAATTTAAATGAAACGTAGAATGGTTATCAACCGCATCAATGAATGGACACCAAAAGCTACTAATAGACTCATCAAATCCAAAGATTATTAATAAAATGGTAACAGGAAGAGAGATTAGTAAAAATTCCAGAAAAAAATAAAAATAAAAATAAACATAGAAAATTAACTCAGTGACTTTTAGCTAAATTCAAATGGTAATTATTCTTTTTCTCATGGTGCAAATTTTAGGTGTGGGTTCTATCTTTGTATTAACATTTATAAGTGTAACGCTAAGCCACTGATCACTACCCTCCTTAAAATTTGCTCATACTATATTAACAAAGTATGTACCAGATCATACTATATTTTTTTTTTTTTGCTTCTCACGGGGGTATGTTCAAAAATCTCTAATAAATATGAGCAACAAAGAAGAAGATGAAGTTGAAGGAAGCAAAATAATATGATGAAATTTATTTTGTAGTCTCTAATTCAATTTCTTGCAGCAAAATAGCACAGTACAATCAATGGATCAGTCTATTATCTATATCTAATGATTTTTGCAAGTTGCGAGTCCTGAACCCTTCAAATCAGAATATAAGCTGCATTCTTTTGTTGGATGCGTCAACAACCATTAATATCCATATATTAAAGCGATACAAAAGTTCTAGACCTAGAGTTTTATCTAATAAGATCAAAACATAGGTAATATATTTTTTTCCCTGATAGTAGTATCTTTAAGTACACATATAATAACAGCTTAGTTCAATGCTTACCATCAGTGTCTCTAAAATAATGGAAGAGAGCAAGTATACCTGAGCACTTAGAAAACGAAGAGCAGAAATCTCTGCAAATGTTACTCCACCAATAAAGACAACCAATAGCAGAGAGCGACGTCCATCTGCTGCTCTATGAAAGCAAATAAGAAGAAAGAATGAAAGATGCTCAGAAAGCCTAGAATATGTATGTCCAGCCTAAAAGATTGAACACTCAAATAACTGTGGCTGTAAGTGACTTAATTCATAAAAGAGAAGCTATATCTAGGAATTAAACACATATTCTAGGCTAGGTGCACCTTAATGATTGCTAGTTTTACATTAAAAGCTACACAACATATGTAGGGTGCAAACAATTAAACAATCTGAAACAACAATTTCAAGACTAATAACTTAATCTTGGTACAGTTTAGGAATTCTAGGTTGAATTCCTAAAGCCAAGCTAAAATATAAAATACCACACAGAACATTTAAAGCCTACATATGGAACTAAACAGACCCTTGATTTTCACGATCCCAACTTCAACAATAATGCAAAAACAATTTAGAAAAGTATACAAAACGGCTTATAACAGTTATCCTAAAGGGTTCTGGTTGAATATTTAATTTTCAAAAAAAAAAAAAAAGAGAAATACCTGAGAATTGAATGTTTATGAAAGAAGAGCTTGTACCCGTGGTCGATTCGTTAGAGAAAGATGCAGTGTAGATCGATTTCAAGTAGAGAAGATGATTAGAATTTGAGGTTCTAACTTCTAAGAGTTTTATTTAAAAGAAAAGTAATTTAGGTTTAGGGGGCGGTGACGTAAGTATATCTACAATTGTGGATCTTGATTAAATCAAGTCCGTCCAAAGCAACTTAATTATGGACCCAAATAAAAATTTAATCCAAGGCTTATAATTTAATCCTAGTCATATAAATTAGTCCTAGTCAAATTGAAATTAATCCTAGTCATATAAATTAGTCCTAGTCAAATTATGCACCCTTTGTAGATTATAATATAGATAAATCTGGTAGGGGCTGCCTCAACCCCAGCTTGCTCATTGCAAAAAAAAGAAAAAAAAACATATAGAACCGGTAAACCTTGATTCCTGTTATATGTAGAGATTAGTGTTGTTGAGATGGTCCTTTTGCTCCCTCTCCATAGATGACCTGCAAAGGGCACCGGAGATGTCTCCGTCGTCAACCCTCCGACGATCAAGTTAGCCATTGTGGGTAATGGAGAAGAAAATAAAAGAAAGAGAGGAAGAGAGAGAAGAAGTGTAGAGAGTGAGAGTTCATACTTTAGTTAGTTTTAGGTTACCCTTTTGTGTTATCTATGTATGGATGATGGATCGATCTTGGATCTCACTAGATCTCACGGTCTTCATTGTGTGATGTGTCTCTCTATTGTCCAAGAGAATTGTTGTGGTCCATTTGACTAGGGTATACTGTACTCCTGGAGTCATTTATAATCTTGAAGTTGGTTTATTTCTTAAGCGACATATGGCAAAGCCTATTTAGGTACTTACAACGCCCCCTCTCTGAGTTGACGGAGCTAACGGTGACGTCGGTTCAGAGAAATCACGCCCTTGACATGTGGCACTTTGGAATTTAACACTTTGATTGGTATGATGATGTAGAGAAGGTTGTCTTGGAGAGTAAAATGATGAATTGGCTGCGCTACGAAGGTAGCTGCCTAGCTGCCTACGTACCCAGGTTGGGATCAAGCCACCGTAGTTCCTTGTATTCGCCGTACTCGCCCGTAAGTCCGTTGTAAAGTATTTCATAAAAGTAGTCATATTTGATGATGCAAGATTCTTCATATTTCAGAGCAGCTCCGAACTGAAAAATTTGATAGTAGAGAATGTTTGAAGAAAATGTGATTTGAATGAAGTTCTAGAGGCATCCATAGGTGCCCCGTTCTTCTTCGGTATCCTTAGAGAGATAAGGCGCGGAAGAAGAATATATAACTGTTATAGCCATGTAGAGAATATATTTGGACTTTGAGAAGCTCGCGAATATTGAAAACTTTGTAGAAGAATGACTAAATGGCATTTTCAATGACTGAGTCATGATAGTTGTCGGAGTAGTCGGGTTATTCAAAGGGACCCTTTTTATTTGAGGAAGTTTGATGGTGGTGTACCATTTCATGAAATTGAGTTCGGGGGAGTCGTCCTCCACCCACATTGTTGTAACCGAGTCAACCATTTAATATTGATAATAAATATCTGAAGTTTGTGTCTAGCTGTCGGATCCGTAGAGGGTGATGTAAGCACGAGTCACACATTCATTTCCATAGTGGATATTGGATACAATGATCGAGCTTTTGTTTTGGTCGTGGGCCTTTAATACTTTGATTTTTGTGGTCTGAAAATCCTGACTCGTGTGGGTGGGCAGGCTAGTACTTGTGGCTGTGGGCCTGATAACTGATTCTTGTTTAAGTCTAGAATTCCATGTCTGTAGGGACAAGCAGACTTTTTAATTTTTCGATGTGTTTTGAACATCCATAATATGTTTTGTTTGACATGCTTATGTTTGTAATCGTGAAATTTGTGATCTAGTACTTTTAGCCCCGTCGTCACGGCTGTTAATTTCCTTAGTTTTAAATAAGCACGTAACCCTTAGGTTCTTCTCTGGACGAGGCATCTCATGGCGTAGGTTTGCCTAGCTCCCGTGAGGGATGAGACCGCATGGGTAGTGTGAGGCTTTAACTGTTGTCCGGCCAGGACTCCTACCCACTAGTCAACGCCCCCGTGTGTGCATTGGGCTTCCTTTGTACAGTAAGTACAGAAGGGCGACCCATTACCCTTTTGGCATAGGTGTAACGAGGCTTCTCTTCAGTCAATAAAGAGGTAAAAAGTAACTGCCTCGTCGGCGTTAATGTTACTTTGCCGGTGTTGCCGGCTTATTCGTGAGTACGAATGTAAAGATGTGTTTTTCCTCTTTTGTTGAGGACTTATTAGTTTACATAGTCATAATATATAGGATCGATACAATTTATATGAGCCAACTGTATAAATACAACCAGTATTTAGAGACAAGCCATTTGTATGTATAGCATTTGATGTACTCGGGGTGACTCATGTATGCACGGATGTCAATGTCTTCCTAGAGATCTCGATTTATACTTGTGCATGGATTGTACTTGTGAACACCGAGCTGTGCGAGATACTTGTGCCCACAGAGATTTCGGATCAGATAGTGTATTCAGTTCAACAAAGAGAAAAATGGATGGTAGTCATGATTGTCATGTCGCCCCCAGTGTAGGAGGGTCTTCTCAGATAATGGCATGAGAGCCTATGATGTTGGAGTCGAGCTTGCCGAATAGCCTGTGTGATTAAGTCGGTGTTTTCGGTGCTGCCGGATTCCTTTGAGGCTAATAGAAAAGAAATGATATACTTGGACAAGTAATATGAACAGTGTAATCTGAAAAATGTGTTAAACCTGTACTCACAACGGAGCAAGAACACTATAAAATGACAAAATGCGACAGAGCCCAAGATAAAATTGCATGTAATACACTGTTTGTATAGTCTAGCGAAAAGCAAGGTATTAAAATGTGATACACTGTTTGTATAATGTAGCAAAAAGTGATTGTATGCAAAGATTCAACTTTGGTAGCATAAATTCTAAGTTAAAGAACGTGTTCGCTATATGACTGGACTATATTGAAAATTGGATTAAATATGTATTCAACAGAGATTGAACAATAAAAAGAAGCAAGGAGTTTAATTATCCAAGGCCTTAAGCAATATGATATATAATGTGATGCATTGAATGAGATTTGTATTTGAGGAAATTATGGTCTATTAAGCTAGGTAATGTGCTAACCGTCCAAAAACATTAAAAATGTGCACTAAATGTGTTTAATATGCAAAGACATAAAGATAAACCAATGTAAACAAGATAAAAACATAGTAGCATAGAGGTGAAGTAGTACAACTGTTCGAAAGTGTTTTCTCGTGTATGATGTAATACAATCAGAGAAGTTAGGGATGTAAGATCCAAAATTTGTATGTGTGCAAGTACAGGCAGCCAATAGTACCAATGACATTGTAGTCATGTAAACAAATGTAGGTGTAGAACCAATGTATAAGGATGTGAACCATTGTATATGGAGAATAAGTATGCAAAGTTGCTAAAAAACTATGTAGTATAGTAGTATGTTTGTATCAAGTAACCTTAAAGTAGAAACCTGAATAAATAAGGTATTCATAAAAGCATAGTCCGAATGGAAGTGTTACATCATATGGAGGTATGATGCACTTGTTGGTATGAGAAATGAAATTTGTAATGCAAGATGTATAACAACAATCTAGTTGATGTCGAACAGTCTAGTGCGTAACATGTATGCAAGATGTCCAGTGTAAATTGTGAAGAATATAGAAATGGGATAGTACTAAGAGCATGTCACAACGCGCCTTTAGGTTCATTGTCATAGAGATGGTTATACTGTGCTCAAAAAAGGCTACTGTCAAGTGTCAAACAGAAGTGTGCTATTGCATAAAATCATGTATCGTCTGTAGGCGTAACTTATTAATATTTGTAGCAAATATGGGTGAAAACAACATGCATAGCATGTGGTTTGTAGTCACTGTGCAGATGATGTTATAACCAACATAGTTAAGAAACTCCAAACTAGATATATACAGGGCAGGTGATGTTAATAGTTTAAGAATAGATGGAGATGTTATCCATCAAAGCAATGAAGCTAGCTATGTTGCCATAGAGTAGTGGACCATATGAAAGGGATGAACATGTAAGACTAGCAGCCCATTAGTAGCAAGATAAATGTAAGTGTTTTGTGGGGCTGTGAGCTACTATGTGTTGTGTGATGTTTTGAGTGTATGAGCAAGCAAAACTATATGACTATTGATCATGTCAAAAATGTATGGAAATGTGATACCAAATACCGTGTGAACCAAGAACATTTTAATTCAAAAGGGTTCGGATATTACCTGCCGGCGATGGAAGCTAAGTGAGGAGGAAAAATAGAAAAAACCAAGCTGTTGTCAATAGATTTATATTAACAAACCGAGAGTGCCGTGATGATTGAAGAACTAGAGGGAGGTGACTGAGCTAGCAGCGTTTACGCTCGTGTTGAAATTGAATGATAAAACTCCTAATAAGTGAATGACCTCCAGAGCTTGAAGACTGTTATATGGTGTAGTGTAAACTTGTTCTTCATAACTGTGTCCGAGCGAACCGAGATGGCCGTTGTAATTAAGATAACACCAAAAATAAATAAAGGAGCCTGAGGTTATTAGCTTGTAGTTTCATCAAACACTTGATGAGTAGTAGCTTGTATTCATGAGAAGAGTGAAATTTGACCGCGTAATTGATTAAACTTAAACTTTAAAAGCCCCAATCTGGACTTGCATTGGGATTGATTGTTTGAAATTGAGCCGGAGTCAATTTCTTTTTGTTATAGAATATAGGAAAAAACCCAAAAATTGAATCTTGTTTAAAAGATGAATAATAAAAATTGAATCTTGAATTGCAAGAAAAAACACGTCGTTGATCTTTGTTGAAGAAGAATCTGAAACCAGATCTTGAGACGAGAAGATAGCGAAAAAATTGCTAAAACTGTCCATAACGTGAGGAGTTGATAACTCTCCAAGTTTGTTTAAGGTAAATAGAAAGATGTTGCAGATTTGAAAATGAAGAAACCAAGATCTGATTTTGTGAACAGAAGAGGATGTTGCAGATCTCATAAGTATTACAGATCTGATTGAAGACTTGTAAAAGGCAAAGGCAATATCTCCAATGGATTGAAAAGTTTTCCAAACCTTTTCTGATCCTGATACATCAATTCCAACTGCAGTTCATCTTAAGCTTGTCTTGACATTATTCTCATCTTCTGTTAATCTGGCTATGGATAGACAAAGGCCTATGCTAAAGTAAGAAAAAGACATGACAGGAGCAACAATTGAAAGCCATGAAAGCTTGTGGAAATTGGGTATGAGATAAAAATTATCTGAAAAATCGCAAATATTATCATGAAGGGGTTGTTTGATACTGTGCATTTCGCATCATGCTCATGCTTGTGGAAACAATTCCATCTCTTTATTGTGCTGAATAAAATTTGTAAGTAGATGTAAGAGAAGGGAAATAGGTGTTGTGAATTTGATTTGAAGTGTTGTTTAAGATGTGAAGATGGGGTTAAATAAGTAGAACCCATAGATCTGGAAGTAGAACTTCAGATCTGAACATTGTTGTTGTTGTTGAACTTGTGGATTTGGTTCTTGGTAGAGAGAAAAATGGCCGAAAAGTAATGGTTCATTACACCTTCTAGCGCCATTATGTAAGCCTTGATTTCGGTTATATGTAGAGATTAGTATTGTTGAGATGGTCCTCATGCTCCCTCTCCATAGATGACCTGCAAAGGGCGCCGGAGATGCGACGATCAAGTTAGCCATTGTGGGTAATGGAGAAGAAAGTAAAAGAGAGAGAGGAAGAGAGAGAAGAAGTGTAGAGAGTGAGAGTTCATACCTTAGTTAGTTTTAGGTTACCCTTTTGTGTTACCTATGTATGGATGATGGATCGATCTTGGCCGTGAGATCTAATAAGATCTCACGGTCTTCATTGTGTGAGGTGTCTCTCTATTGTCTAAGAGAATTGTTGTGGTCTATTTGACTAGGGTATACTGTACTCCTGGAGTCATTTATAATCTTGAAGTTGGTTTATTTCTTGAGCGACATATTGCAAAGCCTATTTAGGTACTTACAGTTATTGCGGCTACACCTCCCGGTTATTTGTCAGGTATACTACGAGCGCACTCTGAGCTAATAGGGGATGAAGAATTAAGAGACTTGTAAAGAGATGGAATTATATTCAAAAGCATACTGTACATACAATGTAATGGTCTATATATAGCTGACCATTCTTGGATTACTTGCATACAAAGTTATTCTAGATGATTCTATACAGTATTAGAATTCTACACCAAGATGGAAACTGAATGAGTGCAGGGCAAACATATTACTTTTGGGCCAAGCATAGAGAATGGGTTGTAATACTCCCCCGCGCAAACTCGGTGGTACTGTGGAGACGAGTTTGGAACTGAGAATAGAGAATCTTTGTCGCGAGAGACTTTTAGAAAATATATCAGCCAACAGATCATGGAGCGGACAAATTGGATCCGATGACTGCCACAAGCAACTTGTTCACGAACAAAGTGATAGTCAAGTTCAATATGTTTAGTACGAGCATGGAATACTGGATTAGCCGCCATATAGGTTGCGCTAAGGTTATCACAATAAAGAATGGTGGGAGAGGATAGAGGAAGATGGAGATCTTAAAAGAGATGGTGAACCCAAATTGTATCAGTACATACAAGAGCTAAAACGCGGTATTCTGCCTCCGCACTAGAACGAAAAATAGTTGGTTGTTTCTTAGCACACCAAGAGATAAGATTAGGGCCCCAAAACACACAATATCCAGATGTGGAGTGTCTACTATCGGGGCAACCAACCCAATCAGCATCAGAAAATGCTAAAAGTTATGGAGGAAGATACAATGTTGTAGATGAAGTCTTTTACCAAGAGAACCTTTTAAATACCAAAGAATGCGCTTAACAACAATCATGTGCATAGGTGAAAATATCCAAAATTTCGGGCGGATATTCACAAATTTTGCCGTTTTTTAGAAATTCGGAGCGGTACAACATATGGATATTAAACGAAACAAAAACCTCCCCATTCCGACCCGATATCTATGGATATTCCCGAAATATTCGGCTAATACGAATTTTTGAAAATTTCGGAATCTGTTTGGTTGTCTTCCCTAAGTCTGGTGATGTTGCAGGTTGTCTTCCCCAAGCTTTCAATAAGAAGGCAAACTTCCAAACACCTCCATCAATAATTTCTTCCAAGTTTCGATAATTTCATATCAATAATCTATGGGTGTATAACGTATCCACTTTTATAGGTATTTGTAATTTCGAATTTAAAAAAAAAAACTAATCTATAAATGTAGAGCTCTTGTTCTCTACCATCTCTTATTATCAAATTCCAAATAATCTCTCATCATCATCATCTAATTTCATAAACCAAACACAAAAAGTTAACTGAATCTCGCCGGAATTTCGCCCGAATTTGCTGTATTTCGCCGGAATTTGCCAAAACTAGCCGGAATCTGTTGGAATCATTACAATTTCTTTGAAATTTGTTGAAATTTAAAAGGTATGTATAAAAACTTTAGAATTAATAATATGATTATGTAATTTGATTAAAATGTTCTAATTATGATAACATTTAACAATGGTAATTAACAAGCATGAAATTTGAACATGAAATTTGATAAAAATATTTTAAATATTAAATATTCGTATATAAGGTTAATAACGAACATGTATATTTAATTTTTTTCTTATAACCAATATGTAGATAGAATTTCTTCGATGATATGAAATTATGGTGAACTTTGATAATTAGCCAAAGTATGTAGATGGAATTTGTTTAATTATATGATGAAATTTGACAATTAGCCGAAATGACGACTCTACGTATATATTATTAAAGTTGAATGAAATGTTAGCATATTAATCTTTGTATAAAATTTTAGTAAAGTTGAATAAAATTTTAGCATGTATATTGAATGAAAATTAGATAAATGATTTAATATAATGAAATTCATGAGAATAAAATTATATTATTAGAAATTTGTCTAGATTTATTATATATTTATATGTAGATATTTAAGCATGTTTAATATATTAATGTAGAAGATGTATAAGCATGTTTTATTTTTATAACTTAGATAAATTAGTAATATAGCAAATTAATTCATTTGATGAGATAAAAGATATTAATTTGGTAATGATAACAGAATTCTATATTACTTAATGGAATCTCACCGAACTTTATGAAATAATAAAATACACATATAATTTACAATTTGCAGTACAATATGCATAGAAAGAAAGATATTCCTTGGTCTCATTGTAAAAAAGTCGAAGGAAACCATAACGTTGTGATCTGTAATTACTGCGGAAAAATATATTTGGGCGGTGGGATAACTCGATTCAAAAAACACTTAGCTGGTGGCGATCCCAATGTCGAGACATGTAACAAATGCAGTAAAGAAGTCAGGGACTTGTTTAGGAAGATCGTCGATAAACAAGTAGAACGAAAAAATGCAAAAGCAATTGCTGAAAAAAAGTTCCACGATGTCTTCTTACATGTCCCATAGTCGTCAGAAGATGAATCTGGTGGTGAAGAGGCTCGTGATATACAACGAGCTATGCATGACTTATTAGTCGATCAATGGAATGAAGACCAAGCTTATCGGCTTTCTCAAAGTCAAAGTCAATTTGTTGACTCACGGAGAGAAGCAGGTTCTGGGTCTGGCACACAAAAAAGAAAAAAAAATCAAAACAAAGCAAAATCAGTCGAATATTGCGGTCAGGAAGCTTGAGAAGCTCACGTGATCCGGAGTTGATTGATCTTGACATAGAGATACTACCAAGATACTAGACAATCTACCATACCCTCGAAGTTTGATAAACAAATAAATAAAGGTTGGGGAGCAAAATTCAGAAATTTGTTCGCTAAAATGGCCCACTACGGGGGTATCAACGCCAATCAAATAGTTGGTATCAGAGCCGACGACGGGTCGCCTGTTGCAGGTGGGAAGTACGCTGGAAAGGCCCAGGGAGCGCCAGGTACTTGTCTCACTTGGCAGGGAACGTCGGAGATTTTGGGACTGTACTGAGTGTACTGCAGAGCCGAGGACGGCTCTATTTCTAAGGTGGTGAGATTGTAACACCCATAAGTTGGTGTTAGTCCCACATTGCCAAGAAAGTGATTGTATTGGTAGTATATAGAGCTTAACCATACTCTAACTAATGTCAAGGCCTTTTGGGGTGAACCACATGGGTGGGCCCTGATCCAAAACCCTCTACTGCTGGATATCCGCAGTGACTAAAGAGGGATAATATTGACATTAGCGAGCAGTATGGTGCTCGACGCACTGGGATGAGCGAGGACGAAATCCCGGGGCTTTACAGTTAGTATCAGAGCCGACGACGGGTCGCCTGTTGCAGGTGGGAAGTACGCTGGAAAGGCCCAGGGAGCGCCAGGTACTTGTCTCACTTGGCAGGGAACGTCGGAGATTTTGGGACTGTACTGAGTGTACTGCAGAGCCGATGACGGCTCTATTTCTAAGGTGGTGAGATTGTAACACCCATGAGTTGGTGTTAGTCCCACATTGCCAAGAAAGTGGTTGTATTGGTAGTATATAGAGCTTAACCATACTCTAACTAATGTCAAGGCCTTTTGGGGTGAAGCACATGGGTGGGCCCTGATCCAAAACTCAATACTGCTGGATATCCGCAGTGACTAAAGAGGGACAATATTGACATTAGGGAGCAGTATGGTGCTCGACGCACCGGGATGAGCGAGGACGAAATCCCGAGGCGTTACAGTTGGTATCAGAGCCGACGACGGGTCGCCTGTTGCAGGTGGGAAGTACGCTGGAAAGGCCCAGGGAGCGCCATGTACTTGTCTCACTTGGCAGGGAACGTCGGAGATTTTGGGACTGTACTGAGTGTACTGCAGAGCCGAGGACGTCTCTATTTCTAAGGTGGTGAGATTTTAACACCCATGAGTTGGTGTTAGTCCCACATTACCAAGGAAGTGGTTGTGTTGGTAGTATATAGAGCTTAACCATACTCTAACTAAAGTCAAGGCCTTTTGGGGTGAACCACATGGGTGGGCCTTGATCCAAAACCCTCTACTGCTGGATATCCGCAGTGACTAAAGAGGGACAATATTGACATTAGCGAGCAGTATGGTGCTCGACGCACTGGGATGAGCGAGGACGAAATCCCGGGGCGTTACACGGTAACAACCCGTATACCCAACCTTGTATTGATGCTGCTTGCAGGGCTGGTTTGGGAGTTAAAGTTCCCACCAGGTATGAGTTGATGGGTCATGAGCTGAAAAAATATCGTAAGCGAGTGTGACATGTTCATTGACAGCTTGAGGAAGAAGTGGTCGCTATATGGTGTTACCATTATGTGCGATGGTTGGACTGGACCAACCAAGCATTCCCTAATTAACTTCATGATCTACTGTGACGGCGACACTTGTTTTAATAAGTCGGTCGACGTGTTCGCGTCTTACAAAGATGCAAAACTTTTACGGAATGAGATGAAAAAGGTTGTCGACTGGGTTGGCAAAGAATATGTCGTACAAATCGTAACCAACAACGGGGCAAACTATAAGAAAGCAGGAGAAGATCTCTGCAAGCATCCTTCCTGGTAATTCTTGCTTCAATCCACCAAATTTAATATTATAAAATATCCACCAAATTTCTATTAACAAATATTAATTCACTTTCAGGATATAATATGTTTTGGACCGGATGCGCAGCGCATTCAGTCGACTTGATTTTGAAAGAGTTTTGTCATAAAGACTCGGTAGCAGATCTCATCTTATAAGCTCAGAAAATCACTAAGTACGTGTGCAACCATTCACAAGTATGTGAATTGATGAGAAATTGTTGTGGTGGTGACATCGTCAGGCCTACCTTAACGAGGTTCGCGATGAACTTCATGGCCCTCCAAATCATGTTAAATAAGATGGAAGGCCTTAAACAAATATTGGTGCATACAGATTGGATTACGATCCGAGAAAGCCAAAGAGATAGAAAAATGCAGGAAATTGAAGACATCATCAACAAACGTCAATTCTGGAGAGACGTGAAGGAATTAGTTGATTGTCTTCAACTTATGGTGGAGATATTGAGGAAGGTCGATGATGATAAAATCCCTTCGATGGGATTTTTATACAAGTGGATGATGAACTTAAAGGATAAAATTAAGAAAACAAAAAAATTACCCAAAATGGTGTTTGAATTTGGTAGAACGCAGATGGGAAAGGTAATTGTCCCACATACTGCATAAAGCGGGTAAGTTCAATTAAATCATTTTCTCATTTAATAGTACAAAACTTTTGGAAGCGTTAATAACATATTCGTATAAACAGCATATTCGTTGAATCCGGCTATCCAGTATGGACCCGACTCAGGAGACGTCAGGTATAACTCTGATCTTATGAATGCCATAAAAAAGCTATTGAAAGGTTAGTCAACAACGAAGAGAAACAAGCTGACTATATGAATGAGGTATAGTCATTTGCAAATTACAATAATACAACTATTGATACGTAAGTTAGTAGATGTCTATCTAACCAAGTTGGCAATGTGTTTATGTAGTTGAGGATATTTCGAGAGCGATCAGGTTCCTTTGGTACTGTTTTGGCGCCAAAGTCAATTTTTCGCCAACAGCCTGGTGAGTTATTAACAGTCTTGAAATAAAATTTGGAAATTATAAAACCAGATAACATACATTGACACTGCTATTTTGTGATAAGCTGAGTGGTGGGAAAACTTTGGCACTGATGCTCCAAGCTTGAGGTTTCTAGCAGTACGAATCCTCTCGCAAACGGTCGCATCCTCTGGATGCGAACGGAACTGGAGCATATTTGGCATGCTACATTCCAACAGGTGAGCAACAGTTACAATGCAAAAGTTGCATGACCAAGTATACGTCCACTACAACTTAACGCTGAAAGCAAAACTTGCAAGAAGGGTGGCGAAAATTGACAAAGATTTATTTGACCTAACTGAATTGTATCCCGCTGACGATGACGATGATGCACCAATGGATTAGATCGTCAACGAAGATGGACTTGATCTCGAAGTGGATCAAGCACCTCGGATCCCAAACACAGAAATTGCTGCGAGGCTTAATGTGAGGGTTGAAGACAATATTTTGCCCGAGGAACCACGACACACAATGTTTGACGTCTGCAATTCTCCTGATGACCCCGTTGGGAACCATCCCAATATTCGAGGTGATGGTAGTGACCTGTTCAAATCAGAAGTAAATCAATTCCACGTTCACGTTCACTTTCCAATGATGATGATGATGGAGGCAGTGACCAAAACCTAGATGTTGGTCGTCAAAGGGGAAGATCAGAAACCAATGATTCACTAAGAGAGCGCACCCCAGAAGCGATCCATTTCACGGGGGAGTCTCAATTTCTTTTTGCCACCCAAGATGAAGACCATGTTTCATGGCAACCAAGAAAAGGAAAACGACCTCGACAGAAAAGACCGCATCCTAAAACGGAAACAGCATCATCTAGGGTATCTTCCCAAGGTTCATGGAACATTCCTGACCAGTTTTTTTCCCAAGGTTCATGGAACCTCCCTTATTCTCAAGGCAACATCCAACCTACCTATGTTTACCCTCAATTTTCTTATGGTAACATGGGTTCATCATGGGGCCAAAGTGATGATTCCAGTGTACCATCCTACTAAACCCAACCAGATTCCAGTTGTTTTTGGTTTCCTAATATAGAGAGTTGGTTGGCCCCAATGACAAGTGGGTCGGACGTGCAGTCAGCCGATACATTAATGTCAGTTCAACAATACTTGGGATTTCCTATCTTTGAATCATTTGCTCCGTATTGTATGGATCAAGATGCATATGATATGCATATTGACCAATTCAGGTCGTACGAGCAAACAATGTCATGGGAATATTACTGTACTGAGTTTATCCCCACATGTATGCGACTCGAAGCTCATCGGTTTGAATTGGGGCGTCTATCATTCTGGGGTTAGCATGTCTTTTATTTTGATTATTAAAATAAAACTACGGGTTGAGTTGTTATGAGCTTGTTTGTGTTTAGTTCTTATATTAAAAACAAATAAAAGTTTATGTGGAGTTGTTACCAGTTTGTTTGTGTTTACTTGTAAATTCATTCTATCAGACAGAATAAATTTTCTTTTGCATTTCAAATAAATAAACTATCTTTTGTATTATGAATATCTTTTTGTTATAAGTTTTCACAATAAATTTTACTTGTGTATATGTTGTTAGGGACATGGCTAGGGGTAGTGGGAGAGTTGACATCGGGTGGGAATATGGTTACATGGATGGGGGTGATTCTAGGAAGTCAGTTTGTGGGTTTTGTGAGAAGCATATACGAGGTGGAGGGGTTACTCGTTTGAAGGAGCATTTAACTGGAGTTGGGACAAATGTTGTTGCTTACACACAGGTTTCTGAAGATGTGTGGTTGTGTATACAACAACATTTGCAAGAGCAAGCTGCACGACGAGTATCATGTTATATTATATTAATTCGATCTTATAAACTTGATAGACCTAATGCATTTATGATATCTGCAGGTCATGCCTTCTTGTCATTCAGTTTTGGCTATTGATATCATTCCATCATTTTCAATGACTTGGCAAGGGAGGGAAGAACCACAAAAGTAACAAACTTGTTTCCTTACTTTTTTGTTCAATATATCATATCAATCATTGTACATGTATGAACTATGAACTAAAACTATCTTGTGTAATAGTTTCGTCTTAGCTTCCTTGTATGATTTGTTGCGTGTTTAATTTGCAATGTATGTCTTTCTTTTAATTATAAGTTTATACATTGAAACTAGAAGAAAAACATGACAATAGCACAAAACCTCCCCATTTTCTCGAATTTTTCGGAATATCCGCGAATATTCCAGCAATATTTCGCGAGAACCATATTTGCCAAACCTCCCCATTCCGACACTGGCTTTGGGATATTCGCGGAATAATCCGGTTTTTCAAGGTTCAGATATTCGAGATTATTCGATTTTTTCACCTATGATCATGTGTAGTTCCCGAGACTGATTCATGAATTGAGAAACACAATGAACTGTGAATGCAATGTCGTGTCCAGTAAGAGTGAGATACTGAAGTGTACCAACAAGATATCGATATTCGGAAGGATCCACAATCAAATCACCATGGTGAGAAGAAAGAACATGACGTGAAGTAAGTGGCGTAGCACAAGGCTTGCAGTCTGTCATCTTACTATGATGGAGAAGATCAAGAGTATATTTATTTTGTGTAAGATACAAACCAGATGAGTGATGAGAAACCTCAATACCAAGAAGTAATGTAAAGCTCCCAAGTCTTTAATTTCGAACTCAACCGCAAGGTTTTCGATAAAAGAATGAATCAAAGATGGAGAGGTGTCTGTAAGTATCATATCATCAACATAAACCAGCAAAATCATGACCTGAGAATTACGATGAAAGGTAAACATGGAGCTGTCAGCACAACTCTATTTAAACCCAGAAGCGAGAAGAAAAGAGCCAAAGCGATGAAACCAAACCTGTGGAGCCTGTTGAGACCATAGATGGCTTTATGGAGTTTACAAACATGAGTTGGATGAGCAGGATCAATAAAACCAGGAGGTTGTTGTATATAAACTTTTTCTGAAAGATAACCTTGCAAAAATGCATTCTTCACATCTAATTGTCGAAGCTTCCAACCATTAGATAAAGTAAGATTAAGAACAGTGCGGCTAGTGGTAGGCCTCACAACAGGGCTAAATGTTTCGGCATAATCAATACCAGGTTGTTGATGAAACTCTTTAGCAACGAGCCGAGCTTTATACAGTTCAATGGTACCATCAGAATGTCTCTTGATTTTAAAACCCCACTCACAACCAACAATATTTTGAATGGATTTCAAAGGTACTAGGCTCCATGTTTGATTCTTCAAAAGAGCATTAAACTCTTCGGTCATCGCATGACGCCACTTGGGAGAACGATTTGCTTGTGAAAAACAAGTAGGCTCAACATCACTAGAGGTAGTGTGAGCGAGAAATGCATGTGGAATTGGATAACGGGTCACAACATTTGCAAATTTTGGATTTGGCTTACCAATTCCTGCTCGCGATCATGTGACCATGGGATGAGATGTAGCAATGGGCTGTGAGTGTGCAGAAGAACCATCAGGAGGGATGCTACGAGATGAAGAAACATGAGAGCTATCAGATCCTGTAGAAGAAGAACTATTAAATGAAGTGGCCAAAGAGTGATGAGAATCATTTGCTGAATCATGTGGTGCAGACTGTGAAGAAACATGTACGGAAGAAACACCAGTAGATGTAAGGACTGGAACAAACACCATATCAGAATAATCAGAGATGGAACTTGCATCGGATTGAGACTTTGTAGAGGAAAATGGAAATCTTGATTCATCAAAGAGCACATGCCGAGAAATATAGAGTCGCCATGAAGATGGATCCAAGCACTATAGCCTTTATGGTGCAAGCTGTAACCTAGAAAAACACACTCCACAGATCTTGGTTGAAGCTTGTGAGTAACATAATCACCAAGAAAAGCGTAACATGGACAACCGAATATTCTCAATATACTATAATCTGGTTTGCTTCCATATAAAATTTCAAAAGGAGAATGCCAGTGCAATAATAATGTGGGTAGCCTATTAATCAAATGTACAGCTGTGAAAATAGCTTCAACCCATTTCAGATATACAACCTATTAAGTGGAATATGAGCAGCAATGAGAAGAGTACGAACCATTTCAGATATGTGGCGATGCTTACGTTCAGCAAGACTATTTTGTTGTGGTGTATGAGGGCATGAAAATTGGTGATGAATTCTTTTATTTGCACACAAATCACGAAAAGAGTTATTATCATATTCTTTACCACCATCACTTTGAAAGCATTTTATAGTGCGTGAAAACTGGTTTTCAACAAAATGAATAAAAGTAAGAAAATGAGAGAAAACTTCAGACTTGTGACGCATAGGAAAAATCCATGAGAAACGAGTGTAATCATCAGTAAATAAGACATAATAGTGAAACCCAGAAACAGATAAGACATGAGACATCCAAACATCTGAATGTATTAAAGAAAAAGGTGCGGAAGCACGAGTTTCATTAATGGAAAAAGGAAGTCGTTTAGACTTTCCTAATGCACAATCCTTACAAAAATTTGACTGAATAAACTTAATAGAAGATCCTAAACATTTATTGGAAGCTAAAATTTGAAGAACATTTGATGTTGGATGACCAAGCCTACTATGCCACAATGGTGAAACTCGAGAAGCGGAGAGAGCAAAACTACATGAAAAGCCCATGGGAAGAATTCACAACTAACATAGTTATCTTTGGTGAATTCAGAGACAGATAATAACTTTTTATTCATAGAGGGAACATGAAGAACATTAGGGAGACAAAGTGAATCAGAATCAAAATTAAGAGAAAGACTACCAGTTTGTTTAATAGGAAGAGAATCGCCATTGCACAAGAAGACTTAATCTGAACCACCATAATCTGATTGGTGAGCAAGTGATTGAGAATCACCAGTCATGTGATTTGTCGCACCACTGTCAAGAAACCAATTTGGTTCAGTAGGTTGAGACACCTGCATGCCGGCGAATGCAGTAGAGATCTGATCAAAGTTGGGAGTGGGAGTCCGAGGGCGAGAATTGGTATATAGATAGCAGGTGGGGGCAGCATGACCAGGCAGTGGCGGATCCAAGATTTCAAAATAGGGTGGGCTTGGATGAACGAAAAAAAAAAAAAAAACAATAACACAAACCAAAATAAATAAAAATTTAGATTAAAACCATAAATTGATTTAACAACTAAATGAATAATAATCAACGACAACCAATAATACTTTGTTAATCATTAAAATTATATTAATCAAAAATCTATTTCAAAGGTCTTTTCAAAATTCACTGTGAATAAGTAAACAACTAATAAAACAACAAACAAAATTTAATACAAAACCCTAAACTAATCTTAATTTATAAAAACAATTAACAAATACAATAAAAAAAAATTGTACAAAATAAAATTACCTTCAAAAATAGATGGGGAGAACAAAAAGTGGCAGATTAGCAAATAGCAATCCAAAGGCTCCAAGCAACCAGCAGTCAAGTAGTACAAGAGCTTGGTTGTTTTTTTTTTTTTTTTTTTTTTTTGGAAGAAAGAAAGTAAAATAAATTGGAGAGAGAGAGAGAGAGAGCAGGGAATCCCCGTAGCCTTTTTTATTTTTTTCTATCTATATCAAATATTTTCTAATATCAAGGAATCAAGGATTGAGTGTTGACTTTTGTGATATTTAGTTACCGGGAGTCTGGGATTGAGGAGAGAATATATATATATATATATATCCTGCCCCTAGTATCTAAATTACCCCGGACTCCAGCCCTGTCAAGCCCACTTTATAATCCGCCCCTGTGACCAGGACGATTGCAGAGTTGGCATGGTAATGAATTATTATTATATAAGTCACGAGGATAATGATATGAAGGACCAGCTCCAAGAATACCATCATGAGAATAAAAGGATGAATTGCCACGACCATTATTGTAACCACGTCCAGAGCCACGATTAAAACCACCACATCCTCCACGATAGTTACCCCGTCCACCACGAGTACTATGATGACCACCACGATTAGTACTGCGATTATTAGTATGATTATAGCTATTACGTCCATACTAGAGGTAGTCTTTGTAGAGATAAAGGCAGACGAAGAAGATGTGGTGTTTGTCGTTGGCAAAGTTGGACCTTGACTTTCAAAAGAGAACAAACGAGCCCGCAGATCATAATATTGGGGAAGAGGAGGAAAGTTTAAGAGTGCAGTAGCGATCATTGCATAGTCCGGACCAAGACCACGAAGAACAGAAGTCACTAGAGCATCATTGGAGACTGGTTGATTTAAACAGCAAGAGAATCAGCAAAAGACTTTGCATGGTTGAGATAATCTGAGATTGATTTGGTACCCTTGGAGATTGACATTAGTTGGAAGTGAAGATGTGTGGCATTAGCAAGTGATTGCTGAGAATTTTTTTGTCGTAAGCAATTCCAGATAGCACGATAAGTAGAGCGACCAACAACTTGAGAGAGTACTCGTTCGGATAATGTTGCATTAATCAAACTAATGAGAGTATGATCTGTCTGGTACCAAGTAATAAAGTTTGGATTAGGAGTAGGCAATGAACCATCAGTAGTAGAAGAGAGAAACTGAGAGGGATAAGGATGAGAACCATCAATAAATCGCCAATAATTCTGCCCAATTAAGAATGGCTTGATCTGACTTTCCAAAGTAGATAGTTTGTTTCTCTCAATTTTACAGAAACTAAGGTTGAAATATTTGGAAAAGTAATTAAAAGTAGAAGAGCCGGAAGAAGATGAAGAGGCGGCCATTGTACTCGAAGAAGAGCGGGAGGATGATGATGAAGAGTTTGGTGGGGCACTAGTTGAATCTGTAGAGGGGCTAGAAGAAGAAGACAGTGAGGCGTCGGTAGACATGAAGAGAAAAGGCCCGGATCAAAACTCGTTAGAGTAGGGAATCTGATACCATGAAGAATTAAGAGACTTGTAAAGAGATGGAATTATTTTCAAAAGCATATTGTACATACAATGTAATGGTCTATATATAGCTGACCATTCTTAGATTACTTGCATACAAAGTTATTCTAGATGATTATGTACAATATTAGAATTCTACACCAAGATGGAAACTGAATGAGTGCAGGGCAAGCATATTACTTGTGGGCCAAGCATAGAGGATGGGCTATAATAGAGGATTCTGGATATTCATCGTCTAGCTCAGGGTAACAGAGGGGCTCTTTCTATCATGCATGTTGTTGATATTCTCATCATTCTTACTCTCACACAAAATCAAACTCTCAAACTCAAAATTTTCACTCTTCCAGTCAATGTGGCATCAAACCCTAACTTCAAATTTCCATTTCCATCCATATCCACATCTATTGACTTGGTTATTTCTAAATTTGATGAACCAACTAACATTGTTGAAGACCTCTCAAACAAGTTAAGGATTTCGGTTGAAAACGAAAATATATTAGTTGTTGTAACACCCTGAGTCGGCAGGTGGTTTGCTGAGGGGGTGAGTCTTACGACACGTAAGAGGGGGATGTCCTGACATTGGAATATAGGTATAGATCCGTCATATATTATCACCGAGGCCTTTTTGAACTCTGGAGTTAAGCGTGCTCGAGTGGGAGTAGTCTCAGGATGGGTGACTACCTGGGAAGCAGGTTGTTGCCCAATAAAACCCCACACTGTCGGATGCCCGCAATGGCTAAGTGGAGACAATATCGGTGGTGATATAGGTCGGGTCGCTACAAATGGTATCAGAGCCGACGACGGTTCACCTGTCGAGGGTGGGAGAGTATGCTGGAAAGGCGTTTTGCCCGGTAAAGGGGTGATGGTTGCGCCAGAGATCTGGGGTTGTATATTCCAGAGCCGAGGATAACTTTCCTCTAAGGTGGTGGGATTGTAACACCCTGGGTCGGCAGGTGGTTTACCGAGGGGGTGGGCCCTACGACACGTAAGAGAGGATGTCCTGACATTGGAATATAGGTATAGATCCGTCATATATTATCACCTAGGCCTTTTGGACTCACTTGGCTCCGGAGTTAAGTTAAGCGTGCTCGGGTGGGAGTAGTCTCAGGATGGGTGACCTCCTGGGAAGATGGTTGTTGCCCAATAAAACCCCACACTATTGGATGTCCGCAGTGGCTAAGTGTGGACAATATCGGTGGTGATATAGCTCGGGTCACTACAAATGGATTGTAACACCCCGGGTCGGCAGGAAGTTTGTTGAGGGGGTGGGTCCTACGACACTTGGGAGGGAGATGTCTTGACATTGGAATATAAGTATAGATCCGTCATATATTATCATCGAGGCCTTTTGGGCTCACTTGGCTCTAGAGTTCGAAAGAACTTCGGAGTTAAGCGTGATCGGGTGGGAGTAGTCTCAGGATGGGTGACCTCCTGGGAAGCAGGCTGCTGCCCATAATACCCCACACTGTTGGACGTCCACAGTGGCTAAGTGGGGACAATATCAGTGGTGATATAGGTCGGGTCGCTATAAATGGTATTAGAGCCGACGACGGTTCACCTGTCGAGGGTGGGAGAGTATGCTGGAAAGACGCCTAGCCTACGAAGGGGTGACGATTTTGCCGGGTACTCGTCTTGCGAGGGGCAAGGAACGTCGAAGATCTGGGGCTGTATATTCCAGAGCCGAGAACGGCTCTTTTCTAAGGTGTGGTGGGATTGTAACACTCCGGGTCGGCAGGTGGTTTGCCAAGGGGGTGGGTCCTACGACACTTGGGAGGGGGATGTCCTGACATTAGAATATAGGTATAGACCTGTTGTATATTATCACAGAGGCCTTTTGGGCTCACTTGGCTCTAGAGTTCGAAAGAACTCCGAAGTTAAGCGTGCTCGAGTGGGAGTACTCTCAGGATGGGTGACCTCCTGGGAAGCAGGCTGTTGCCCATAAAACCCCACACTGTTGGACGTCCGCAGTGGCTGAGTAGGGACAGTATCAGTGGTGATATAGGCCGGGTCGCTACAGTTGTAGATCTCGAAGCGATGAAAAAAACACATCAAATGGATATACAACATTAGTTTATTGACTTCTATAATAATCAGATTCTAAGAGACTTCATTAAAGTTTTGATTTTTAGTTGTTTTGTAAATTTTAGGGTTTTAATAAAAAAAATCATAATCGTAACAATGCTGAAGCTCTCTCAAAAAAGGCAAAAGCTTCGATTTAAAATGAAAAAAAAAATTAATTGAATAGTTCAAAAAAATGAAGGAAAGTCAACATCTATCACCATAGATTCTCCATTGGGATTTAGTTTCATAATAATAAATATTTTATGAATATTTGATATAAATTAATTATAATATGATTTTGTAAGAAGAAAAATATTGTTTGTAAATTAAATCTTAAATCTATTTAATATTTTAAGAGAAAAATAATTTGTATTTTCATTTAGTGATAAAACATTGTAAAATATATTTTTTGTTAATCCATGGTGCCCCATCTGGGGAAAATTTCTAGATCCGGCATTGATTAATGGTGTCATCATTATGATCAGAACGTTTCTGCATCATACGTTGGAAGGCGATTCCTTATTTTACCTAATATATCACTACATGGGGGCGTATGATATACATCTACATCAACAATCCACTATTTACAATGATCTCCAATGATCATACCAATTTCAATCTCAACACCAATATCAAGAGTGATCACTAATTATCACATCAATATCACTATCAAGTGATCTTTAATGATTACATCATTATCTATATCAAGAGTGATCTCTAATGGCCACATCAATATCAAGAGATCTCTAATAATCACATCAATATAAATATCAAGAGTGATCGACAAATGATCACATCAATATCAATCTCAATCTGTGATCGACGAATAATCACATCAATATTAATATCAATATGTGATCGACAAATGATCCAATCATATCAATATCAATACGTTAATCTTCGTTACGCAACGGGTTTAACCCATCGGCTAAATAGGGGGCGATGTGTTGACCCCCCCTAACGGCTCAAGCCCACGTCAACTATAAGTCAAAGCCCGATCCAATACTCAACAAGGGCCCAAACCCAATTCTTTAAGCAATAATGCTCATGCCCATTACTACATGCAATATAAACCATGGGCTTTATCTATTTAAGTCCATGAAATTCAATAAGGTTAATACAGTAAATCTACATATTTGTATAGATTTTCTTAACCTAATCCAACAAGAAGTCTAAATCTCTACAACTCATATCTCCTAAATCATAGGAGATGTGATACATCGTCATCTTGTTACTATATATATGGTCCAAATACTACAACACTACAGTATAATAGGGGTCACTGGATCATATCCTAATCTAATCAATCTCTCCAATTGAACTACGTTATAAAGTCTTGATTCTATCTTTTTTATGCATACGTAGGCAACTAAAAAAGAACTTAGTACAACCATATTCAATAAGTAAAACCCTTTTCATTCATTTTCTCTACATCATATCATTAGGGTTTTCTTCTTGATTATACATCATCTTGGTATAAAATCCGGTTGAAACAATTCTCAAAAGGGGTCTTGGACCAATGGCACTTAACAATTAGACCCCAAGTGATATCGATCCAAGATGGGGCAAATGTAGGGGTAAATTTTGGTTTTCTTGAGGATCCTAGACAGAATCCTAGAAAAAAATGAGGATCATACAGTATACAAGAAACTGGAAGAGATCCAGGAACCTAAACTAACCTCAGGAACCTAGTCCGGATATATGAGTATCCAAGGAACCTGAGTAGAATTCTGGAAGCTAACCTAAGACGTAGGATTGGCCTCTGGATGACCACGAAGACCAAGAATCAAGTTTATAGACTTATCTAAAAGGTTTTATAAGATCATAGATAGGTTTAACGCCCAAGGAATGTCTCCAAGTCTAAGGAGGAATAAGGAACCGACTTAGGTTCTTTATTTAGAAACCCTTCTAGAAAGACTCCTTACGTGTATATAAACCCATACAAATAGTAATCCTAGACTTAGAAGGATTCTAAACTGACATGGAGTACACAAGAAAGGTTCTTAGGCCATTGAAACTCTTCCACAAGTAGAAGATGACCGACCTAATATCCTATATAAAGACAACTCCACTGTTTCAACCGGATTTCACTCCAATGTGATGTAAGATCAAGAAGAAACTCCTGATGTTATGATGTAAGGTATTGAGAAGATGGAGATGAAGGAATATGGTTTTGGTGATTGATAATGGCTACACTAAGTTGCTTCTTAGTTGCCTACGTATCCATAAGAGAGGTGGAATCAAGTCTTTTATAATGTAGTTCAAATGTAGAGTTTGATTGGGATTAGGACGTCATCACATGATCCCTAATGTATTGTAGTCTTGTAGTCCCATGTATTTAGACCATATATTGACAAGATAATGTACCTCATGTTCTATTAGGAACATGAGTTGTAAGGATATTGGAATTGTAATTGGATTAGGAGTTGAGATATATTGGAGTTGTAGTTGGATTAGGTTATGGAAATCTATACAAAGATGTAGAATTACCATATTAACTTATTGAATATAATGGACTTAAATAGATAAAGCCCACGATTGATATTGATAAAGCCCATGATTGATATTGATAAAGCCCATGGTTGATATTGAATGTAGTAACGGGCCTAAGCCTTATTACTAATTGAATTGGGCTTAGGCCCTTATTGACTAAAGTCTTGGGCTTTGGCTTGTAATTGACTTGGGCTTGAGCCCGTTAAGGTGGTGGGGGGGGGGGGGGGGGGGGGGGTCAACACATCCACCAAGAGACAAAAGTAACAAATTCTAGCCAGACAACTAGGGTTTCATCATCTTCTTTATTGGCTTTAGCGTCATAGTGCCTTTGGCCACACCACCCCAGCGTGTCATTTGATTTCTAACATTGTTTTGCAGGTTCCGGGTTGAATGTGATTATTGGGAGCTATGTTGAACATTGATTAATTGTTAATGGAAGCAAAAAACATTCTCCACACAAATCCTAAATTTTATTCTGGAACCATAGCAAAAAAAAAAAAGAAAAAAAAAGAATTTGTTCTGATGTTCTCTTTTTCATTTTGAACATCATAATTCTTACACTTTGCCCAAAATTTCTTCCAATATATTTATAGGAATCTCTTTTGTTTAACTCCAGTAGAGAAAGGGTTTTAGATTTTATTGTTTTAATAGTTATTACAAAACAACCAGCTGTATATTTTTTATCGTTTAGCCGATAGGCACCATGCACATTAGTCGTAGAAACACCTTGCTATTTGATACTAAAAAATAATAATAATAATTTACATTCACGGCTTAAAAAAATAGCCCAACCACTTATTTCAATCGTTCACCAATAAAAAAAAACACACCATTATCAAGTTGGATGGGATTTTCTTAACTACTGGTCTCAGTATGGACTAGTGATGTAAATCTTCATAAAGTTTACACAACTTAAGGCATCTCTAATGGTTCATCAAACATAACATCAATCTTAAATTTTATGAGAAAGTAAAAGAAAAACCCTCTATAATGCACAACCTTTATAGTTGCACAAAAAGTATTGGTTGCATAGTTGGGAGAGTGTATTTTGAAGATTTTTCTGAATATCCATTAGATTAATAAAAAAAATTAAACTTAATAAATTAAAATCTATATTATAATCGGCACTTATAAAACTTGGTAAAAAGACAAACAACGGTCAAGATTTGCACATGAGATTATAGAGATTGGGTTTTAATGAGATTATAGAGATTGGGTTAGTTAACCCGTGTAATGCATAGATGTAATTTTATATGTAAGTTTTACATGTTATAATTTGATTTTGATTTTGCTATTGAAATTGATTGAAAGTAGAATATTATTACGTATATGTATATTTATTTTCTAAGTCCTCCATAAAATTATTGTTGTCCTGATTTAAAGGTTTTATTTTTAAGTTTTAGATCAAATTAATTTAAATTGTATTCTCATTTTTTGTGTAGTCATCGAAGATATAATGTGAAACAATAATAATAATAATAATAATAATAATAATAATAATAATAATAATAATAATAATAATAATAAATTACTATTATTTTATAATATTTTTTGAGGATTTATTTACTGTATTTGTTTACCTATATAATTTTCTTAACAATTTAAATAATATAAATTGACGTTTTTAATTTGGAGTGTAAATTATATCTCCAAGCTCACAATCCAAATTCTTGACATTATTTTGCTTATGTTACTATATTTTTATTTTTTTAACAAAAGATTTAATTTTAACTTTTGACAAAATACCAATATTTTGGATAAGATGTTCAATTGATTTGGTTTGTATACATATTGATTTAACCAAGTTATAGTGTTTACTTCTTTTGATTTTTGAATATATTTTGGATAAATTTTAATTATGTGATTTTAATAAATAATCTTTTAATTTTGGTTTAACAAAATTCTCTTCAATTAAAGCATCAGTTTTTTCATATGGATCAACTTTTGATGTTTACAAATTAGTGTTTATCTTATATTGGTTAACTTTAAATATTTAATTTGGAGTGAAATTACTTAAATAGACTTACTAATTAACTATTGCGTAAAAGTTCTAAAATGACCTTTCAATTCTAAATTTTAATCAAATTCTCTTCAATTAAAGCATCAATTTATCTATGATTTAGAGAGAGAATATTTGTTTAACGGCATGCCTAACTTTAATAGAGAGTATAGATTTTATCATACAACTCTATCTGTCTCATACGTCTCTCCCTGTTATCGATTAGTTCTAGCTTATCATCAAACCTCTATCACCTCTCTACTCTCATATTTTCATCAATGAACACTTTGTTTTTTTCTCTCTTTTTCAACAAAGAAAAATTTGAAATTCAAGTTTCTTTGTGTTTAATTTAATTTTTATTTTCAGTATCTTTAGCCAAAGTCAATTATACAAATAATACATACAACCCATCCTTAAACCTGGACTATATGAGTTTTATACAATTAATTTATATTTCTATTTTTAATTTGATATTTGACTAACGATTCTATTAGTGATTTCAACCTAATACTATCGTTGTTGCTTTCATGTCAATGCTTCAAATTTTATTTATAAGTGAATAGTTTTAATTTCATCTATACATTTTCAGAAAAATCAAAATTTTCGCAAACAACAAATTTTGTTTTATGGATATAATGGTGTGTTGAGGTGATAGCAAGGACTATCACTAATGTAAGTACTTACTTTTCAACAATATTTTTTGTGCTGAATTGCTGGAAATTTAAGGACCAAACTATTGTGGAACTGGATGTTTCCATCGAAGAAAAGCTACTATGGATTATCACCTAACAAAGCCAAGTTTCAATTTAAAAATCATGTCTTCACCAATGGTAAATGTTGATTGAATACTTAGATATATTTTTTCTTTATATACAAATGGTTGAATGAATGCCGTAACTTATTTGTTGCAGCCACACAAAATCAGGAAGTAATAAAACCGATATTTAGGAATTCAAAGGAGCTTATGAGATCACCAGAACAACTATTCTGAATGATAAATGAACCATCAGATTCACCAAGTAATCTTTCAAGCTCTTTGAAAGCGGCCTTGAAAATTTCTGACTATAGCTATGAATCTAATAAATAATGAAGCAGAAAGGTGAGCCAGTTCATTTTTGCCCATAGTATAAATAGTCTTTTACAACCTCTATAAACTTTTATCAGAATATGATTAATTGAATACTTTCAGTACCACAGGTAGGGCTAGCAATGGACCGGTTAGACCCGAAATCCGATTCAAACCTAACCGATAAGAGCGGGTTTGGTACTATAGTTTTATGTTTTGGTTCGGGTCCGGTTCCTAAAAATAAAACCCGATTCTTATTGGTTCGGGTATGGAATTAGTAGATACCAAACCGATATGGACCGACATGAATTTTTTAGTTATTTTGAATATTTTAAATTTACCAACACTACAAATATGTCATAAAAATTATATATTTAAGAAACTTGACTTTTGCAAATATAATTTCTAATACTAACTACCTTCCAAATATATATCAATTACCTTAAAAACATACAAATCAATAAAATTATTTACCATATTTACCAAATATATCTACATTCTAAAAAAATAAAATATATTTTCTAAGTTGGTGTACATAAATTTAACAAATCAATTGTTAGCCAAAAGATCCGGATCCAACCTGGATCCGATCCGTTAAGATTTGATACGTGTATGGTTTTTCACTTTTGGACCTGATAGGGTCTGGATCCGGGTCCGGATCTATTATGTTTCTTAATTGTTCGGTTCTGGTATTTCTAATACCCGATCCGAACCGGTCCATTGCCAGCCCTAACCACAAGTTGGTTGGGTTTGCATGCAAAGACGTTCTTATAGGATAAAGAATTCATGCAAAGGGTTGGTTGACAAATTTTTGCACGCCAGACACATTTCCATTCTTAGGTTGTGCGATGTCTACAAGGCCTATCATTAATATTAAAACTGGTCTTCTGGAAAAAAATTCATCAGAAAATAAACAATTTTTGTCACCGTGTTTGGTGATCTGTGGTTCAGGTAATGTTTGGTTACACTTAAATTTGTATGTTGGGCCTTGGATACATTCATGAATTAATCTATTGTATCTTACCAGCCTATTTTATCCCCAACAACACATAATTCTTGCCTAAGGTTAATTGTGCATGATAACTTCTATTGAACTAATTTTAGGGCAAATATGTGTACATTTAAAAGCAAGAATTTCACCTGAACATTGTATCTGATTAAAGGCCTCACTGGTTGTTCATCTTAAATACACAATTATTAGTTTCAATTTTCTGAATTTATTATTTTGTAAGCGACATTAAATCTATCAGGTTACCATGTAGTATTTTATATTACTATCAAACCTCAGAAACTTTCGAGTTCCAGTCTTTGACATGACCCTCCATCCTTTAAGTTCTCTTATATATATATACTAGTTGTACCCGTGGCATCGCCACGCTAGTGTTGACAAATTTGTAAATTTTTACTCAAAAAGTGATAATAGAAATAATAATTACTGTACAAAAGTCGAAAAGGATTATAAATAACCTTAAAACCCATACTACCTAAGAATGGACGAGAAATCTAAAATGTCACTTTGTCTAGTACTTAAGTCTATAATTTTCAGTTTTTAAATTATATGTTTGTGTGATTTGTACTTTCAACATTTTAACGATCAGTTGGTGTGTTTGTTGATTTTTAGTACTTATATTCATCTCTTGTAAATATATAGTCTGATAGACAATGATTTCGTTAAAATGAAGAATGCTTTCACCATTATAGATAACAAAATGGTGATAGGAGGATTAATAAATGACCATTAGTTATCATCTTCACAAAAAATTTTAAAAAAAAGAAAAAATCAAGAAAAAAACATTTTCATCATGTTTTCATTTCAATAGTAGTTTCAGGGTTGTATCAATTACAGGTCAGCAACATCTGCGTGAGCACCATCTGCTATCAATACAACAGAGCCATATGTGTTTACGAGCATGGGTTGCTTCGGGTAAGGTGCATATTAGTTAACACGAAAACGCAACACACCCAAAGCTACATTTTCAAACAATTCCCCGACAGATTTAGGCAGCATTTGCGGCAGGGCAAACAATGGGACAGGATGTGGTGCACTTGAGGATTGCCCAAAGCTAACCGTTTGACTCCAAGTCTACAAACATGGTAATGATCTATGCTTTACAACACTTCCACTATAAGAACCCAATGTAAAGAAAGAAAACAAATAACATCCTTAGGAACTATGAAAGTGTACACCAACAAACTATTAATATGATTTGTAGATCAACATGAAGGCAATTATAAAGTACGAAAGGCTCTTGTTGTTAGACATATTATTATCAAGTTTTTCAACCATCGGAACTCAACTTAAAATAAGCTTTTATTCTTTATAGTTTCGTCAAAAGAATGTGTCAAACTTCCATTACCAACTTCTGATACAGTATAGAGCTTTGTATATGACAGAAAAAACTTTGAACCATAGCACTTAGGAGTTAGGACCAAGCACTCTCCTAAGCATATATTCACCATATATTACTAAAATCTCTACAAATCTTGAGGATATAGAATAATGATGACTCTCAAGATTTGAATAATTGTTAAGATGTGTGGTGGATAAGACGCTTAGGAGACACTTTGGTACTAAGCGATATGAATGGAAGTTTTCACATATGATCTTTTCCTATCATATGATCACATATGATGGGAGTTTAACTGGAATGTATCTTTTCCTACAGAATCATGTGATCTAAAGTTACAGAAATGCCTCAGAAATGTATCTAGTCATTTAGAGCTTAAACCTTTTGGTGAGTGGTCTAGAAGCTTAAGATGCATGAACTGAATCATAATGTGAAACATAAAATTATTAATCACGAAAGAATGCAAAATACAACAGATTAAAAGGAAAGAAAGACAACCTAATGCCAATGAATTAACCTTATAATTACTCCAAAACCTTTAACACATTAGTGTCTTGATATCTTACCTAGCCGAGGCAGCTCTATCTATATGTCATGGAAGTCAAATGTGTTAGCATCTCCAGTTTGTCCAATAGCTCTCCAATGAGGTGCTGAGAAATCCACTTCCACTTCCTTCCTCAAGAACTACACACTTAAGAACAGTTTCCAAAAAATGAAACCACAAAGCTTATGTCTGCAATATATATAATCTGTGTTATGTGGCTTAAAACCAGCTAATGTCCACAACTCAGGAATAGGAATGAGCTAACAAATAAACAAATCAACACTTGCTGTCAAATACCTCTGATCTGAATGGTTTTCTAATCCACTCATGATGTTTAGAACCATCACATACTTTGGTGGTCTTTATGTTGTTAAGTCTCTGATACACAATAACGAGATTTCCATTGGCAATCAGGTGTTGAAAAGAAAAAATCAATTTATCAAAATCAGTAATGATTCAAATTTTAGAAAAAAAGAAAAAAGCCAACCACCAAGAAATTTGCATGTGTTCAGTGTATAAAACTAAGAACTGGAAGTTTTAATCATCCATTGCACACTACTATTGAAAATGGCTAATAGTTATTATTTTTTATCAAGATTTGGTGGAAAAAAAAATAGTTGAATTTAATTCCTAATGACTATGAATGAGTTTACTTAATACAGGTTAAAAGAACAAAATTTCATTCAGTTGGATCAAAATACTTGCTATTTAAGTATTTTACTTAATCAACAAAAATCAAAATATGTTCCACCTGTTTTAATCCTTGCAACAAATATATCGACTGCCACTTTGATCTTACTATGAATACCTTGCCATTTTATATTGTTTGTTGCCCCTTCTCTCACTATGGATACCTTGCCTAGGATTCTCTTTATAAGAATCTAATTGTTTAAGAATTGTATCTTTATTAGGTAGCTCACGAAATTAGTTAAAAAGCTGACGCCCTGTTATAATGTAATAATAATGTCAACTTAACTGCAATCTTATGTTTGTGCAAATGCATTATAATGTAAAATTAACTACGATCTTTATTAAATTTTGTATCCACAAATAAAGGATTAACGCACCAATGATGTTATTAAGTTTCATTTGATGTGCATAGACTAAAGAAATTACCTTGTAGTTGTGTTGGCTTTCAAATCAATGAAAATTTTCCTTCAAACTGGAAAATTGTAATTAATAACACCATAAATTTTTAGTCAAATTGAACACACAAATACAAATTTAAGTAGTTTAATACAAAATGAAGCTAAGAATGATGTTCGAAGTGATATAACAGTGAGGGCATCATTTTGAGATGTCAAATAGATACATTCCTGATCAGGATGCTTAAATCATGCATCGTCGGGTTCAAATATCACATTATCAACACTAAAAAACAACAGTCCAGGAAAAAAAAAGAACTGCGAAAGTAGTATTTTTTAATAGATATATTACGCAGTTCCAAGAAATACTCATCAGAACCATACTGACCTGAATGGTAGAAGCATCTTTGCAGAAACTGATCCATCTTGTTACCACAATCTTCCCTACAATTTTGATTATAATAAAATATTCACACTAAGATATTGAATTGCTGAAACAATTAAAAACATGACACAAAGACTCACTCTGAGTCTTTATCGGGATAGCCCGTGAAACTATACTATATTACGAATCTAGCTGCTCCATCAAAATTAGATATATGTCCCTCTCATGATCATACAAAAAGCATCACTACAATCAGTCAATAACTTCAAATAAATAAAATTTGCTACCGAATAGCTACAAAGGTATTTTGCTACCAAAATTAGAGATGATAAGTTGAAACTTTCATGATCATACTCTCTACAATCCCACCAATAATTAGGAGTAGTTTGCTACCCGTATCCTATTAAATTGCTACATCCATTATGGGTATTGAACCAAGCACAAAAAAATAAAAATAAAATGCAACCTTGCATTTATTGTTAACAATCAATTTAATGGCAACAAAATGCGTATATACAAAAACACACAATAACAACACTAAAGCATTCAAGGAAGCAATGAGAAATATAACCTGGTATCTATGATCGCTTACAATTCACCAACAAATAATCTTTAAAATGGCAATTTGCAATTATCATACAACGAACACTTGAGTCAAATTCAATCCACACTTTTAGGTGAAAATTAATATAAAAGACCGTTAAAAGCTATATAAAAGAAAACCAGGGAATGATAGTTGAAAAAGTCTCCAACAAGTTCCTAGACACCAGCATCTACCACATATATTTTCACCCAATAGCTCCTACTCATCAGAAGCTAAGCGTACCACATCTGCTCAGGTAGCTCTCATTGAGACGGTCGTTTCTACATCTAGTGCATCCTAAACTAAAAAAAAATAGACCAGTGAGATGCAATTAAATTGTGTTGTGCAAGACACACACAAAGACACACCCAGTAATGGGTTTTAATCGGATAAAGTGAGTTCAGTGCGAAGATAGATAGAACCCATAAATAAAAAACCTAAGCATATAATTTACACATTTGTAAGTTAAAGGGAAATTAATGGTATGATTCACTGCAAAACATGTCTAAAGATCTGACAATAAGACATACATTAGATGAATAGTTGTTTCATGAATATTAGTTGGTTATCCCTTCGTGTGATCAATATGACTGCCATTAAAACAAATAAATAGAAATTGTCATCATTACAGACAACAAAAATAGGAGACACATATATCCTATCAATTAACACTTAGTATATAAAAAAAAAAAAAACAATTCTCACTGTCAGTTTTGACATTCCAAACTACAACTATATTCTCAAACCACCTTTGTTTGTTGCCGTTGTTGCACCTAAACACCATTGTTATTGCTGAATTATGTTGCCCCCTATTCCTATTAAAAAAAAAAAACAATTCTCACTGTCAGTTTTGACCATAGTACAAAATATCGATATCGACTAATGTATCGATCTCTAAAAAATAGATATATCGGGATATATTGGAATCTATCGGTGGATATTTTACATCAAATATATTGATTAATATATCAATTTGTTATACAAAATATATATAAAATCAAATTTGGAAGTATATTATCATAGTATTTACCTAAAAAACATCATATCTACTAAAAATGGAATAAACAAATTATTTCTAAAAAAAAAATTTGCAAAAAAATAATATTTCCAGAAAATATCGGAAAATATCAGTAAATATCGGAAATATCGGGATATATCGGAAAATATCGGCCGATATTTTACACAAAACTGTAACATAATATTGACTACTAGTCAATGGTAATACACAAAGAGAATGTAACCACTGATTGCTTGAAAAAATGTTAAAACCGAAGGGAAAAAACCTGAGGTAAGTTGGAACCTAAGATGTTACCTTCAAACTCTGATAACCCGCAGCCTGAGAAGCTTCCACAATAGCTTTTCCAACTGGATGAATCGTATTTGATTCCACTCCAGCAGCTAATCTAAGAACTTCAGATTGGGACCATTTGTGGTTTGAATTTTGTCTGCATCAGATAAAGCAGCACATTGTTATTAAAAATCAACAGTAACGATTGCTTAATATGTTCCTAAGATGTTTAATCTGAATATAGAGTCTCCTAGTGCTTTTTTCCCATTAAAGATAATGTCTAGAATTGATGCAATCAGCCAAAACAGCAGGAGCGAAAATTAGAACAGAAACGACCGAACTCACTTTGATTTATAAAATTCATAGAGAAATAAGATTGCGTCCATGTTGAATAAAACAAAATACATTCTGTGGTCTTCTATAGCACAATTCTGATATTTTCACTTTATGAACTCTTTTGACCTGACATTACAAGTGACTTTGCTGGAATTCTCATTTTATGACTTCTTATCATTCTCGTACCAGCAATGAGATGTGGCACTGAATTTCGGGATTCTAATTTGATTAACACTGAACTGTAAACACATTGCTTCAAATTAAGACTATCAAATAACCATAGCACTAATATAAAATTTCTTGCTTCGGTTGTATTATTTCAGACTGCTGTCGTCAAGTATCACAAATAAGTTTCAAATCTCATCAAAATTTTGAGTAAGTTTGATGCTTAATAGGTGTGTATCTGTGAAAATTTGTGTTGACCTTTATCGACGTGCTTCTGCTTTTTTGATGCATCCGTTAGAGGGTTTTATTTTCTTAGCTAATTAAAGATTATGCACTAATATAATTGATAAAGCTACCGAATCAAATTGCTTAAATCATCAATCAATTACTTAAAAATTAAGAAAGCATGAAATTTATTAAATAACTTCTAAGATTAATATGTTCCTTACTAAGATTATAACTACTTCATCAATTCTAAAACTCAATTACAGCTTTGGAGAGTTTTCAAATCCTAAAACATCATTGTTCATCACACAAAGTTTTGAATTTTAAAAAAAAAAAAAATAACAGTTGATATCAAAGAGGAAGAGAGAGAGGGAGATACCTGGTCGCCGAAGAGAGAAGGAGATAAAGAGAGATTACGGCAGTGGTGGTGGTTCAAAACTCTTCGCCCCTGCCCTAACTTTTACCCCGCACAGTTTTACATAAACCGGGAAGCTCTTGTTTTGTTTAGTTTTTTGATTTTTTTTGATTTTATGGTTTTATGGTAATATATATTCAAAGCGTAACTTAAGCCCACTGTGTAACTTAAGCCCAACCGTAACTTAAGCCCAACCGTAAGTTTACTAACTTATATAAGTTATAAAGATACACTGTGATCGAGGAAATCCAAGGGTTCGGATCTGATTTCGACCACCAACTTGAAATCTGGTCCGTCCAGAGACAAAATTTATATAAGTTTGTCTCCCAAATTTGAGATTGCCTTGTCCCTTATAACTTAGACTAGTTGTACCCGTGGCTTCGCCACGCAAGTGTCAACAAATTTGTATAGAATATAGATTATATTTTTGATAATACAATATTTTTTATTTGTTTTGATTAAAAAAATTCTACATATTGTTTGTTTTTTTCTTTTTAAATGTTTATAACAAACATTTCGATTTGAGTTTTTTTATTACTTTTTTTAGACAAATTTGCATAATTTGATGTATTCTTTGACCGGTTATGTAAATGTTTGTTTTACTGTTCTCAAATATTTTAATTAATGTTGGTCCTCCATTCTGTTAATAGTACTAAAATTAATTACCACAATATTTAGGTTGTGCATTTGTTTATGTAAATGTTTGTTTTACTGTTCTCAAATATTTTAATTAATGTCGGTCCTCCATTCTGTTAATAATACTAAAATTAGTTACCACAATGTTTAGGTTGTGCATTTGTTTGTGGTTTGATATTTAGTTTACCACCATTTGTTTGATGGACAGTACATTCGACAACATGCTATAAGCTCAATACAGATGATATTGGTGGTAATTTTATTTGACTTTTTGAACATATATTCTAGGATTTCGAATTTCATTTGTTTATTCTTCAACAACTATACCGACCTATTATATCTCATGCAGAGGCAGTACTCACAAATTTATAAAGGTTCACAATTCCTGAATCGAACATAATACATCACACTGCAAAAACGACACATAACACTCTGAACAAGACACAAAAACACAAAGGATTTTATTAATATAAATGTCAAACAGTCACATCCCTAATAAACATGCTTAAAACATGCATCGTCAGGTTCAAATATCACACTATCAACACAACAAAACAACATACCAGAAAACTAAGAGAACTCTAGTCTTCCTTGTGTATCATGTTTCAGAGCTGCCAAAAATCTGTTGCTCATGCACTAAGTTTCTCTCTCTGCTGCACTGTTGCCATGCCATTGCTATTGAGCCAAACCTGTTGCAGCATTGTGTATCCTTGCGTCCTCCATTTGCTTGAAGAGTACCCAACTGCTACAACCTATCCACACTCAATCCTTGCCAATCATTGCTCAGTTCTGATAAGATGTGACCCTTTTTCATGTGGGAAACTTATTTGGAAACTGAGATATGTAGGACTTCTTTTTTTTTTATTTTTTTTTTAGTCAACATATACATACATTAATTAAATAGCTTCTGAAATACTACAGAACAGCTTATCTGTCTAGTTGTTCAGACATAGTTGGGAGTAAATAAAAACTGAATAGGCATGATGACCTGTGTGATTACAGAACTTAAAGCAAATAAAATCAAAGTATTTCAACCATTCCGAAATATCATTTAAGATAGTAATTGAGGACCAAGCAAGATTAGCCGGTTTCCCCCTTCAAAAATTCTGCAGCAGATCTGAAGTCTGTTTCAACTTCCAGCCTCTTCACTCCTTGGTTGCAGGCCTATTGTACTGCTGACCAGATTCCGCAACACTCTGCTTGTTCACTGCTGCTTGCTGCACCAGTGCAGGTGCCTGCACTTATAAAAGATCCTTCAGTATTTCTGCAGATGAAAGCAACTCCATATCTGCAGATGTAGCACTTGGCATGGCCATTTTGAGATTATGATTGTGAGATCTGAATACTCTTTGTGAATTTAAACTTAATATTGAAATGCACTTGGTTTTCTGAAATCCCATCTCAACATGGAAATTCCATTGCAATCCACTTGGTTTTCAACTATACGTATATCTTATAAAACAACATCAGGCTGGAACCATAACAAAAAAGTATCCGATCCTCTAACCATTTGTAGTTTCGGTTCTAAAGGTATCCACCAACCATTTGTAGTTTCAGTCTAAAATATCCAGTAGAAATTAAACATAAAAGAATAGTATCCACTCTCCATTAGCGGATTTAGATCAAATTTTGATTAGAACAATTTATTGGTCTCAAATAATGGAAATGACTGTAGTTTTCAAATAAATTTTTAAAAAAGAAGTTTGCAATCTCTCCAATGATCAGCAAAGTAATTGCTATTACTGACCTTTGCTAGGCTGATGCGAGTTTGATCTTTGATGGCCCCAATGGCTTTGCTTAGCTTGCTTGGAGCCCACTAATACAGATGCCTAAGGCTAAGTAAAGGCAGGTTGTTTCCAAATTAATTTAGGGCAACATTTGGGAGCTTCCAGGTATTCCACAATCTATGGGGGTTATTACAAGTATTCTAGGATTATAAAGACAGGTTGTTTCGAATATTATAAAGGCTAAAATGTCCTAAGTTGTGCCTAAACTATGTGGTTGTGTTACATGGGTACGACGATTTCTGAGCCTCCCGAGTCGATACGTGTAGACTCGGATTCCCGAATCTTAAATTTTTGAGTTTGTCATGTTAGACACTCTGTACCCAATGGACACTATCACACGTACCCGTACCGATGCAACACAACTATGTGGGTTATTCCAAAAACTATGATCCTTGGGAGCTTCCAGGTATTCCCGGACAACCCCAAAATTAATTTCCATAGTCCACAATTGCCTCACTGTGAATTAATTATAGCAAGTACTTTCATGATTAAGAAAACAAAAGAGAGCACGGGAGAAAAAAAGAATAATCAAATAGTTGGTCATGCATCGAAACAACTTGGAGGTTGAACAATTGGTTTTTTTTGTTTTTTTTTTTTTTTTGGGGGGGGGGGGGGGGGGTCAGTAACAGTTGAACTTTTAGTTTCGTCAACTAAGTCTAGTGCATTGCAATTAGTAAATGTGACACTGTCATGCATAAAATGCTAAATGTGAAACTATACTAAGAAAATGAAGATGCTAGAGGAAGGGTTTGAACCTCCGACCTTGTGGTTTAAAAGCCACATGTTCTAACCAACCAAGCTACCCGAGCTTATTATGCATAATACTATGCTAAATGCCAAATTTATTCCCAACACACATGACCTTGTGGTCCAATATAGTTCAACTAAATTTCAATTTATCAATAACAATAATAACAATTTGGTTTAATTTCTTTCACAATCTCTAGTACGTAAGAAATAATATGAAAAGGCAAAATGGTATCCAAAGGCCCTATGTAGGAAATAGAGTATGCAACACAAATTACTCGTATATTATTAAGTACCAATGATAGGGACACTCACCTTCACTATGAAAATCATTTATAGAGTTCTTTTGTTCACTGCAGATTTCTGCTTTCTTGTCTCCAGTAGCTGTAACCACAAAAATTTATACATAACTCAATGATTTATACATATCAAAGCTCAAAGGTTTCTTCTAATACCTTAGTATGGAGATAGAGACTCTTATCAAAGCCCAGCTATCTATCCTTCACATCTTCTGAAACTCAAATTAATCTTCATCACATTTTAATGCAAAATGAAGAACAACTACTTCAAAAAGAAAAAAACAATACTTTAAACTTGATTATCCATTATTCAACACAATACGGAAACAATCTCCATACATATGCCTAAATTTTCACCATTGTTATCTCATAATATTAGGCATTTTCCCCATACTTGGAGATATTAGTTGTTGATGATAAATTGTGGGTATTGAATGACAATATTCACAAATGAAGTAGGAACATCATAAATTGTGGGTATTGAATAAAACACGCAGTAGTGCTAGATGCTTCATATAAGGCACCGACAATGGCCACCATATAATTCTGAACACCACGAAGAGTTTGAGCTTTTCTCTGGAAAATATGAAATGTAAACAAAGATCATCAACTAAACAAAGATCACCTTAAAGATTAAAATTATATTAAAATCAATAATCCATTTGTCATAATTATAACAAAGCCTTGAAGGTAATTATATTAATCGGATTTTTAGTTAGCTCATTAATTATGATTTCATGACTACACAATAACAGTTTATGACCATTGGATTCTAACGAGCCCTGTTTTCCACCTTTTCCATTTTCAAGTATGGAACATGTCAAAATCTATATAGCTTTGGCCGGTTCAGACAATATAAGCTTTACTTGAACAATAACATGAGGTAATTAATCAGCTTGAGATGGTAAATGTGAGACTTGTGAGAAAGAGATAGGGAAAGTGAGGTTTTTTTTATTGGAGTAAGAATTAAGGTATAGAAGACATAGAGAATCAAAAATTTAGAGAAAATAAAATTCAATATCAAATTATCAATCTCACCTAGCTTGTTTCTTTTGATGTCTTGTCTTCACAGACGAAGAAAAATAAAAGAAGGCTTTGTAATTGAGAACTGGTTCTTATAATTGAAATTCTGGTGTGAATAAATTCCAAATTCTGCAGTTGAGAAAAACAAATCAAGCTAAAATTACAAATAATCAATCAATCAAAGATATAGAAGAGAGATGAGGATAACTTAAAGGACAGAAGGTTAAATGAGCATCGGAACACGAAGTTTCTAATATTCTTGATCTACGCTGCATGAGTATGAAGTTACAAAAAAAATGAGTACTTATAGTTATACACAAGTAAATAAATTGGAAACTTAGTTCGATTATTTTTTGGATTTTTTTGTTTTACTTAAAAGCCTAGGTGTTCTTATAACAGTAGCATAATTGGAATCAATGAAAGGTATACTGTGAGAAAACATGAATAAGCATTTGTGATCTGTGTGCTTCCATATTTGGCGAAAGTGTGTTGCTATAAACAGAACTACAACTAAGGTAATTCACGGACGTTTGGTTGTATTGGAAGGTCTTACCACTATCAGAATCTTTATGGAAGAAGATACAGTTAAATTCAACTCTGGTGTAATTACTCAATTGCGAAGGTATTTAATGGGACTACCTACCAAGATAACCAAAGCTCTTGAGCCACCCTAAATACATTGGTGATTGATATCGTTCATCTGAGTCCTCATCCTAAATATTCTTAACCACAAAAATAAAGCAAGTAAACTGCATGTAAAGAGTAGTACCTATACTGATCCCTTTAAGTAATTATATGAAAAGGTTATTGTCAAATTGACCTCCATATCCAAATCTTCCACATATGCGTCCATATCCTCATTATCATACTGGAAGAACCAAGAAAAGAAACCAACAATTGTTAATAATGGAGGCCTCTCAGTCCATTGAGCAAAGTATTGACAACAGTACAAGAATTCATAATGGATGATAAGTAAATTACTACCTTCAAGAAAAAGGAAGTTCCAACTAAAAGGCTGCCTATAATGTTAACTAATCCTGAAGATGAAACCTGTAATTGCAAAGTGAAGAAGGGAGAATTAGTGTAAATTTTGTGTCTAAATTAGGATCGTTATAAAATTTAGTTGTGGTGCTTACAAATAGAAGAAACCTTCTTCCTGCTCTTGCCATAAAAAATGCACCTAGCTTAGAGTTGTTATTGGAACCTGTCAAAAACATTTTTCCTTCTTAGCAACTTCGGGAATGAAGGAAACTTGAGATGATTTATATAGGCCATTGTGTGAACTAAAAGTAAAACCCTGAAGACATGCGTAGATTATTCGAAAAATTGGAGGGCACTCCTGAAAGATTGCAAAAATAAGATTAATATAAAAAAATATATAAAGGAAGGGTGTTTTCCAGCTGATGTTTCATTACCTGCAGACTCGAAGACATGGCTCAGATAAAAACATATCCCATTGATACCCCCAAACTGTTGAATTCGCATTAGTCAAACTCCAATCTGGCTATCACAGATTATGATTCAATTTATGCTGTCAGAAAATATATAGATTACTATCGCCTTGTGTTCTCACTTCTCAGCTAAGGAAAAATTTGCTCATAATTCGATCCTTCAGGAAATCACCAAAACAAGCATAAAGTTACAAAGTCATCAATCATCAATTACACACAACAAAGGTATTGAATGTCAGAACAAAAACAAATTGTGATACGTTCTGGTCAGTCTTGCTCAAAGTACTTACCCATATCAAACAGTCATGATAATAGAATTTCCACATGACCGCAAAACCTTAAATTCACATATCTAAATTATAACACAATGTATGGCTAATAAAGAAATAATCAACTACCAAAATTAAGGACAACAACTTCACTATAACTGTATGATGAACCTTGATAATTTTATTATCTTTCTAAATAACAAATTATCAATCAATAAAAATCAAACACATTTTTTGTATGTAAGCCAGGTGTTTTCAACTCTGATTCCTTTAACTGAAATGGGTTTTAACTCTGATTCTGCGTCAATGGTGAGTTTGAACATCTCACATGAACTGAATTGAGGGACTTTTTTTTTCAATTTCTCAACAATCTGATTGAATTTTATCTAAATTGATGGTGTTCCATTTCAGTTGATGATTGAGAATAGAGTTCACCTCAACAATGATTGTAGTTAATAGTGCGCAGAGATTAAAAGTTAAAACCGAAGTTAGAAGGAATATGAAGAGAATAAAAATTTAAAATCAAAGGGTTTGTCTTTGTAATGTCCAATAAAACTACATACCTGCTCTGTTTGTTTTACTAGGCGAATCATAAATGCTTACAAACTGGCTATAACACGTGAAACATTGAGCCACTTGATCATGTGATAGAAAACTACTGAAATCCTGCAACATAAAACGTTATGTTTGATCATATTAAATTTTCTTAACTATCATCTATCTTGTATATATTATATAGAATTGGAGAGAAATGTCATAACACCTCCTAAAATATTGATAGATATCAAAGAGGCGGAAAACTGATTACACACCCTTAAAAATATTCGAGATTTAGACTCCAACACAGGGAATGTGATAGGAGAAAGAAATAAGAAATACAACATGAAAAGAGTGGTGAATTCTATTAAATTTGGTTTCCCATGAGTGCTTAAAATGTCTATAAATTTCTAGTGAAGATAATACATTAAGTTATTAACCAAACGATCAAAATCTTTCACCTTCACATATCTTTTTCCACCATGTCAATCTCTGTGTACAGAAGGTACTTTCAAGATTATCTTGGGATTGAGATTCTTGGTAATCTATGCCGCATTGGCTTATTACCTTGAGGTATGATTTTCTGTCTTATATGACGTAATTCTTTCTCACTTACCTAATCATATTGAATTTTCAAATTTCAGTCTGCTACATTACTCTATTGACATGTGTTACAGTATACATTTATAATGTTTTTTCTTTTCTTTTTTCTTTCTCCACTATACCATTAGCATTCCAAAGTTATAAATTAAAACAACCCCCTTACCTTCTCATTGTTGTATTAAAATTTAGTCTACTGTATAAAAAGGGTGGACAAAATTCTTCCCTTGATGTATCAGTTCCTAACTTGATTAACTTTGACCGTAAAACTTGTTAAAGCAGATGACCAATTTACTACTTATGTCTCCTATAAATACTTCAATACAAATTCCATTTTCAAATTACATGCATTTCCAATTCCAGGTATCACGCCACCTATTTCAATGGGCCAAGAAAATGGCATACATAGACTATAATGAGCGTGCCTTGACTAATGGTGTACTAAGTATTCCGAGAGGAAGGGAACCTGGAGTGATAATCTATATGATTGGTCGTGAGTTTCCAAGGTTCAAAGCATTCAATCATAGGCTAAAAGCTTGCAAATTCAGAGCAAGGAAGGGCATGTATTTGGACTTTGGACGCTTATAATGAGTACATAAGATCTGCAATGTGGAAAAGAAAGCTACATTAGTTATTCGGTACAACTAAGGTGCAATGCTAAGCATGCATGCCAACCTTTTTCCTTGACCATGATCTCCATGTCTCTTGTCACCTTCATCATCCCATTTTGTGACAAAATCAATATGCATTGACAGATAGACTTCCATTAACTGGTATGAGAAAATCAATATGCATTTGTGGTTTCTCCACTAACGCAGTAGCCTGACCACTATGAGTCATTGATAGTCACCAATAGTAGGTATAGCCATAGAAAAATTTGAAAAAAGATATCTCCTTGACAACATTTACGTCGACTAAAACTAAACCCCAACTTCAAAAATGCAGAGCTGACAAAGATTTTGTTATTCATGTGTGGTTAGTTAACTTATTTACTCATCCCGATACTGATACCTATGTATCATGAAACTCTGGGGCTAATCCAAACTAATAGGTAGGGGTGGCAATCAGACCTGGCGACCCGAAACCCGACCTGATATGGGTCAGGTTTGGGTTTCAATTTTTAGAGTTTTTTAGCTAATCAGGTCGACCTGATTGACCTGATTTATAATCAGGTCAGGTTCAGGTTTTCATTGCAAACCCATCGGGTCGACCCGAAACCTGATAAAAAAAAAAAACACCTAATTTTTACATACTGCTCTCCATCACACACACTCTCTCTCTCTCTCTCTTAAAACCGTCTTCTCTTTCAATTCTTCTTCAAATGCTTCTTCTTCTTCTGTTGATGGAGGTTCAAGTATTCGGTTTAGATTAGATAATCTTGGTCCACAACCTGGTTCAAGAAAAAACCGGAAGAGAAAAGGAAGAGGTCATTCTGCAGGACAAGGAGGGAGTTGTGGTTTTGGTATGAGAGGTCAGAAATCAAGGTCTGGACCTGGTGTTCGAAGAGGATTTGAGGGTGGACAAACTGCGCTTTATCGAAGATTACCCAAATTGAGAGGAATTGCTGGAGGTATATTTCCAAATTCCAAATTCCAATTACTTGTTGTTTGCTTGTAATTGAATTGAATTTTGTGAAGCTTACTTGTTTGACAAAATGTAGCATTTTAATCTGGGGATCTAATTAGTAGTGATGCTTTATATGTAAATTTTAACTAGTTTAATCAAAGTAACTAGATGTAGTGGACTCTTAACATTTTAGTGCCAATCCATATTAGGTGTTTGAAAGTCAGGATCGTGTTTGTTTAGATGCTTTGGCATTCTAAAATGTTTATATTAATGTGGTAAAGGGCAGTGTATTGCCTGATCAGTGGTTTGCATTTTGATTCTTTTATGAATATATTGTGCTTGTTTACGTCTAAAAATAATATCTTGTTGTTTTCTGTATCTTATCTTAGCTTATGAAATTTTTGTTTTCTTGAGTGTAATTAATTTTCATTACTTATGTGACTTATTCCATCCTTGGACTTTAGTAGTCTGCTATAAAGTTCTCTGTGAGGAGTATGTTGATCTCAGCATCATCATTGTTTTTCAAAATTATAGTTATGGAAAGTCTTATTTATGCAAAATCAATGAGGAGATACTTATGGAAAGTGTTCACAACTCTTTTAACATTGCTTAAATTTAGATTTCTTTGGGAGATTTCTCAGGTTTTCTAGAATATAGTTACGGAAATGAGATAAATGTAGTTGTGGAGTAGGTTGAACACTTGAACCGTACTTGGCATTGTGAGTTCTAACATATATCATCTTTCTCGGCAGAAAAGAGATTCGAACTATAGTCGATAAGTATATGAACCTAAATAACAATTCCAACATACATACAACTTCATTCCAAAGCCATTATAGGAGCTATGTATACAAAGAGGATGCTGTTATTTGATTGACCTGTTTGCTGTTTCTGTTATTGTTAAAGACTTAAAGTTATGTACAGTACTGTATAGACTATGTGTAAAAAAAATGCATTCAGGTTTTCAGGTCGACCTGAACCTGACCTGATAACCTGACAGGTCAGGTTCAGGTTTCATTTTTTCAGAAAAAAACTTCATCAGGTCAGGTTCAGGTTTAGGGGTTGAGACCCGATAACCCGACTGACCTGACCTGAACCTGACCCGACCTGATCTGATTGCCACCCCTACTAATAGGGTACCAAACTAACACAAATTCTGTCCGGAAAAATAGAGTTAAGTTCTATTTCTGTGTGTGTTGACAGTACATTAATTGTGACGTAGTTTCATTCAAGTAATAACAAGTCCACTATAAACACTAATGTAAAGGTCTGTTGATTGGTTCTAAGAAATTGTTCATAACAAAAATGTAATTTATGATACCATGTTTTAATGAATCTAGGTTATTTAAAGCAAAACAGAAAGCAGTGATTTAAGGTATTATTGTAAGTAGATTAAGCTATAAAAATTATTGAATTGAATCAAGTTTGTAGGCGTACTTGGTATCAAGATCAAGAGAGATTACCGAACAGGAGCAATCAACCGACCTAATCAATTGAAGAATGATCCCAACTGAAAGAATAATCAGTAGAGCTAGAAGAGTACCTTTGTGCGAGAATCGAGATTGCTGGTGATGATGATGATGATGAGAGGAGAGAGATAGAGATGGAAAACTTAAGAAGGGAAGGTAGGGGTTTAAGATGATTATGTTTTAGTATTAGGTTTAACAAAGACAGAACGAAAATAAAGTCCACCATAAAACTCCAAATCAACCACATACGTAAGAGTTTCATTATAACAGGAAAGATTCAAGGTATATGATGAACCGTTTGATCATCCTCTAGATTAAAAATTTTAATCTTAATTAAATTATAAGCCTTGGATTAAATTTTTATTTGGGTCCATAATTAAGTTGCTTTGGACGGACCTGATTTAATCAAGATCCACAATTGTAGATATACTTACGTCACCGCCCCCTAAACCTAAATTACTTTTTTTTTAAATAAAACTCTTAGAACCTCAAATTCTAATCATCTTCTCTACTTGAAATCGATCTACACTGCATCTTTCTCTAACGAATCGACCACGGGTACAAGCTCTTCTTTCATAAACATTCAATTCTCAGGTATTTCTCTTTTTTTTTTTTGAAAATTAAATATTCAACCAGAACCCTTTAGGATGAAGTTTGTATCCTCAAACCTTTTTTCTTCTGAAACTGATTGGATATATCCACCAGATAGTTGCAATTCTATATCTGTCAAGTGATGTTCAAACCTCTAATTAACTACAATAATTGGCCACTACGACCAGTCTTGACAAGTGAGCCAAATTAAGTTATTAGTCTTGAAATTGTTGTTTCAGATTGTTTAATTGTTTGCACCCTACATTTGTTGTGTAGCTTTTAATGTAAAACTAGCAATCATTAAGGTGCACCTAGCCTAGAATATGTGTTTAATTCCTAGATATAGCTTCTCTTTTATGAATTAAGTCACTTACAGCCACAGTTATTTGAGTGTTCAATCTTTTAGGCTGCACATACCTATTCTAGGCTTTCTGAGCATCTTTCATTCTTTCTTCTTATTTGCTTTCATAGAGCAGCAGATGGACGTCGCTCTCTGCTATTGGTTGTCTCTATTGGTGGAGTAACATTTGCAGAGATTTCTGCTCTTCGTTTTCTAAGTGCTCAGGTATACTTGCTCTCTTCCATTATTTTAGAGACACTGATGGTGAGCATTGAACTAAGCTGTTATTATATGTGTACTTAAAGATACTACTATTAGGGAAAAAAATATATTACCTATGTTTTGATCTTATTAGATAAAACTCTAGGTCTAGAACTTTTGTATCGCTTTAATATATGGAGATTAATGGTAGTTGACGCATCCAACAAAAGAAAGTCTTTTGTAGGTTTTACATATAGGTTTTTCATATTGTATAAAATGTTTATTGGAAGTCTTTTGTAGGTCATATTTATTTGTATTTATTTTAGTTGAATTTCGTAAATTCAAAAGTTCACGAGAAAGTGATTATCATATATCACTTAATAGGTAGAATGTCGAACTTTAAAGTGATTATCATGTTACTAACTAAATTACAAGTTAGTAATTTAGTTTGATACTGCATGCTTCATAGCATCGTCAATTGATCATGACTAAAAGTAATATAGTATTTAGTGGTCTTTTAACATGTTCAATCAAAATTACTATCATACTTAATAGTAATTTAATATTTAGTGGAATCTAAAAAACTGATCAAAAAGTGATTATCATCTGTTCGGGAGGATATTGCAAAATGAGGGATATGCAAGGCTCGATTAATATAATAACCAATTCTGACTTTAAAGCATCCGAGAAAATATATATGATAACATGCAACTAAACAGGAGCTTCTCCTAGCACCAAAAAAGAGATTTAAACATGAAGCAAGCTATAATTTCAATGTAAAGCATTATTAAGTTTTTTCAGAAATAGGTGCATGTCCAGGATCATTGGAGACTTTCTCTTTTGATCTTTAGACAGTTTTTTGAATTTCAAACTATAATGTTCGACTTGCTATTATGTACACAGTACACCTGTTTCCAACTCTGAAGCACACTGCTTTAGGATGCCAAAGCAACCCCAAAACAAATTTCAATGTAAGACCAAGTTATATGTGTTTCTTTTAAATATTTCATGTGCTACTTTTATAGGAGCCCTCCAAAAGTCCTGTGTTTTCCTATGGTTCGATTTTGAAGACCATGTAAATTTATTTTCTGAATGTTAATTGAAAACAGGTATGTTCATAAATACAGTCAAAGTTTTAGTTGTCATGGCACATGCTAATTCTCTTGATATAAACTACTTTGCCTTCTACCAGACTATAGTTTGATTTTTTGAGTGAACAACACTTCAAGAACTAGAATTAATTAGAAGATATCTATTTTGTATAACAGCAGTCTTAATGTTGTTTAGTCCTACATACAATTTCATTAATTTTGAACTGAATGTCTTCTGGTTTATGATAGGAGAATTAGGAAGAACAATATCTACACTCACCATTCTCAATTACCATTTAGAGCTATTTTTATTATTGCTTCTACTTGTCAGGTAATCTTCATTACTTGCTCCTTTTTAATTTGATTTTTGTCCACTCTCAATCTTAGTCTCCATCTCTCTCTTTTTCTTACCTCCGCTGGTTATCAAGTAATTTTTATTTAATCAACATTCAAGCCCATGTACGCGTAGATTTCTTAATATAAGATTAGTTTTAATTAAGCAAAATTTGAACTACAAAATCTTTGTTTGTCAAACTTTATATTTGGCTTAGGTCGTATTTCAGATCCCATATTGTTTTCTCTGTTTAGACTTATTCTTTCATTTTTGAAATTCACCTTTAACAGGTTAGTATCAAAAGAAAAAAATCCATTTGATGTTCTCTTGCAATATTTAGACTTTTATGAAAGAGTGCTTTATATAGCTGATTAGTAAAAAGAGTAACCATCATAGTTAAGATATAATCAAGTATATCTTAAGGATGTTGAGTATTCTTAAGGATATTGAGTATTCTTAAGATATAAAAGGCTGTAATTTTATAGAGCCTTTCCCACGTCGATAGTATTTCTTTATCATGTATATTCTCAAGGAAATCTGAGCCATTTCGTGTACTTTCATTCAATTCTGATATTTTTGGTAAAAGAGGTTTGATGATGTTAAATAATTCCCTTTTTGGGGAATTATGAAACCAACACAAGTAGAAAAACAAGCATATATATTAAACTTTGAAGTTTTTAATTAGCAACAAAAACTTTGTTGTGAAAACGATCACAGATTTCAGTGTTACTAGGAAATTGGATGAGTATGTAGATCCTTCTGAAAGTGTGAATATAGGCGACAATATCCTATCATGTGCATAAGTAGGGTACAACTGAGGTATTCAAAAGTTAGCTATATATATTTCATTTCATATATAATATCCATGGTGTTCTTCTTGGACAAATTAGTTATAAAAGTGACACAAGCTTATATTGGTGTGAAAAGTGATGTTGGCTTACCCCCAATAAAAGAACAAGTCTTCCATTTTCCTCATTTTGATCTTAAGATAGGTTGGTCTTTGAGATCAACAGTACCATCTTGAGTGAAATCATCTATGCCAACTCCAAGTCCAATATTCTCTGTTCTACCTCTTTCATTTTGGTATTTGGAGTCTCTGTCTGTCTGTGTGTGGCTTTGTAGAAATAGAAAAAGGGTGAAATTTATGTTCTCTTCGATTTTTAACTTTATTAATTTCGTTTATAAAATTAGAAAAAAATGTGTATGTTTTTTTTTTCCAAAAGGTAAGAAAAGGTGAACTTTTAATTTTTAGTGGATTGATAATTTTGCCAAACAAATCCTTATATTGCAGGAATAGAACACTGAAGCAATATTTCTGGGCGAAATAGAGTTGTACAACCTCTGCAATATAGATTCATCTTTGTGAGGTACTGATTATATTTACACTATTGTGTTTACCTTTTTTGAATTACATGAACATCTTGCGAATCTCTATCTGACTTCAAAACTTTTTTTACGCAAAATGCCACAACTTTGAACAATATCGCCCACTTCTTTATAAACTTCACTACTTTAGTTTCAAATTGGTATGACTACAATGGTAATAGGTAGGCTAAAACTTAGTATTATCATGCATACTGATACTAAAAATAGACTATTAGGTTGATAAAATATTTTTGATAGAATATTTCAACTATTAGGTAGATGAATTAATTTTACCCTCAATCTTTATGTGATACCTATTCAGCAGAAACTCCTGAATTCTATACCTCTTCCTTCCCTCCCAATTCCCAATCCGATACCATAATGTTCCTTTAACATATGTATCCTCCACTGAAGCTGCTTATACAACCAGGTTTTTATAAACTTGAATTTCTATAAACTTTGTATGTCACTATTTGTTGCATCTAAATTACTTGAATCGATTTTACAAAGAAACATAATCAACAAGTATATCATAGAGACCCCAATAGCATTCAAGTGTTCCTTTGGCAGTCACGTTTGGAGCATTGATGCAGTTTTGCATCTGAAAATCCCACTCGAGCATGATATATAATGTACTTTTTCAATGTATGATGTTCTTCAACTCTCCATGGACTTTTAATCCGATCCTATGTGGTTTTACTCTGACTATTTAACTAAGATAAAGATAACAATATAAGGGTTTAGTGATGGTAATAACAACAGTAGTAGTGGAGTTTAAAATACCTAGCAATGAAGAGTAGTATTAGTCTTGGCTCTGGCATGGGAAGATCTCTAGGTTCCATCACTGTGTACTAAACCCTAGAAAGCACAATTAGTTTCATTGTTGGTCTGTAAATATGCTACTTCGGATGTCTAACTTTTAAACTCTTTTAATTATCATGATTGATCTGGCGAGCTGGTTTTTTATTGATCACTTGATCTTATAGAATATTTAGTAGGTGTAAGTGTAACTAAACTCATACCTTTGGATTATAATAGTTAGACATCTGGTGATTATAATAGTTTTCACTGGTAATGCATTAGTATCCATAAAACATCTGGTGATTGGTGATGTGTAAGAGTTAAGGTGGGTGTGGAGATAAATAAATATTGAATAAGGGTTTGAAAGATTAGTACTAATATAGAACATAGGTTTGTAAAGTAGATAAACTACTACAGAGTTTTCGGTTGAGTACGTGAGATTGTGCCAATGTATCAAAACTGATGTACCTTTTCATTCTTGTTTATATTTTCTCATCCTTTATCAATGCCCAACTACATCGTACCTATCACCATGTTATTATTCAATAGCATTGCTCTATCTCATAACAGTAATGAATAACTTTAAAGCTTTACAGTGTCAATGAAATTTTTTTATATTTTTGGGTCTGAACCTGTTAAAATTATTGAAAGTCCATTTAAACCACTCACCAGTAACAACAGTACAACAGTACAACATTTCTCTCAGCAAGTGCGATACAATCAAGGATGCTTTAATTCTCATATTAGTAATAAATGTCTAATGAAATTAGTTTCAATTGGTAAACTTTACAATTCAATAATTTATTAATTTAATTTTTATTATTAAAGATTATATTTCAATTACGTCATCCGGAAGTTACTCTGCGGTGAAAAGGTTGAGTTCGTTATAATTGTGATTGAAAAATGCTATAATCTTTGTTCATATGATGGTTCGTTCTTAAAACATGTTGGTACAACTACATGTGAATATGTGATAGTCATCAACAGAGAAATGGTTTAGTGTCGTCGCCGAAAATAAAGACTCCTTACCTGTATACAGTTCAACATCATCCACTAAGGCCATTATTATTCTCTTTATTATAATGACATGTTGCAGATGGCAGATTTGATACTTCCAATAGTCTGAAGCAAATTTAGGCAATAATATAAAGAGCATAAAAATGGAAGTAAGGAGTTCATTAACCAGTTGTTTGGATTGATATTTTTTTATTACTAATTGAAAATGGTACTCAACATTATCGACACTCTGCTTTGCAGCTTTTGCTGTTGTATTTTGGCGCCGTATCTTAAAATTTATAGATATATTCATTTTCTATAAGTTAACTTCAACTGTGTACTTACATTTTATATTACATTTTAAAGATTAATATTCATCATGAAAAAAGATGATTATTTTTAGTATTAGAAGCATGATTGTTATGCTTATGGTGCATGCATTACTTCAACTGTTACCTTCGAGTGTTAATTCTTTGGGGTGTGTATATGACTCTCCTTTTTCAAATTTCAGTACTCAAGTAACCAAAAGGCAACATATAGTGGACACGTTCAACAGTGATGCAACAGTTTTGGAGTCCGACATGGAAGTGAGCAGAGTCTACAGGCACCACGTGAGCACGTCAGGCGAAGCAAACACGCCCAATGGTAAAATAGCTTGCGAGCCAAACTCAGCTCCTTCCTTCCCTCTCTAAACAGAAATTCGAAATTCTCAACATACCCCGATTCTCTACGGATCAACTCAGAACTGATGTTTTCTAAATATCGACTCAGAAGCTACTCACCCAACTTGAACTCAGTTTCTTTTCTCCGGTTCAACTTCTCAACAGCTATTCTTTCCCAGATCAAAGAACCAAATCAAGAGCTTAGTTCATTTATAGAACGTGACGTATATACTCGTCTTTTAAAGGCATGTTTGCAAGAATGCAAACTATTCCAAACTCGCTACCTGCTTGACGAAATGCCTCAACGAAAACTACCAGCTAGAAAAAATTGTAAAATTCTACATGGCCAGAGTCTTAAGTTTGGGTTTGGCTTGAAAGGGAATCTAGGCAATGCCATTGTTGATTTATATGCCAAATGTGGCGATACCCACTTTACTCAAATGGCTTTTGATCGGCTTGATGACAGAGATGTATCGTCTTGGAACTCGATATTGTCTTTATACTCAAGGCGTGGATCGCCAGAAGAGGTTATACGGAGTTTTGCTTCAATGCAGAATGCTAATGAGCGGCCGAACCAGTTTACTTTTGCGTTGGTTCTATCTTCTTGTGGTAGATTGGGTGATATTGGTGTTGGTAGGCAGGTTCACTGCTATGTTCTTAAGACGGGATATGAGTCAGATTCTTATTGTGAAGGATCTTTGATTGATATGTATGCTAAATGTGACGTTGTGGTTGATGCTCGACAAGTATTTGATGGAGCAGATTACCATGATACAGTTTCTTGGACATCCATGATAGCTGGTTACTTTCGAGTTGGTTTCCACGAGGAAGCTATCAAAGTGTTCAATGATATGAAAAGGGTAGGTGGTGAACCAGACCAGGTGGCATTTGTTACTGTTATTAATGCGTGTGTTGCGCTAGAAAGGTTAGATGATGCGGTTGATTTGTTTAGTCAAATGCCTGCTCCAAATGTTGTTGCTTGGAATGTGATGATTTCAGGGCATGCTCAAAGTGGTTACATTGTGGAATCCATTGCTTTTTATCGATCTATGCGGGTATACGGTGTTAAACCTACACGCTCCACATTAGGAAGTGTGTTGAGTGCCATTGCTAATCTAAAAGCTATTGACGAGGGCCAGAGAGTTCATTCTGTGGCAATCAGGCTGGGATTGGATTCTAATGTTTACGTGGGAAGTTCCTTGATCAATATGTATGCCAAGTGTCAGATCATGGAATCTGCAAAAAATGTTTTTGATGAATTGGACGAGAAGAACAATGTGTTGTGGAATGTGATGCTTGGAGGTTATGCTCAAAATGCACATCATGCCAAAGTCATGGAAATGTTCACTGATATGAGGGCTTGTGGCTTCCAACCTGATGGGTTCACTTATACTAGCATTCTCAGTGCATGTGCGTGCTTGGAAAATTTAGATGCTGGCAGGCAACTGCACTCATTTATTATAAAGAGCAATCTAGAATCCAACTTATACGTGGGAAATGCAATGGTGGACATGTATGCTAAATCTGGTGATTTGAAAAATGCAAGACGCTTATTTGAATTGATCCAATATCCAGATAGTATCTCTTGGAACGCTATTATAGTTGGGTATGTGCATGAAGAAGATGAGGACGAGGCTTTGAATATGTTTCGAAGGATGACTTATGATAAGATTGTGCCTGACCAGGTATCATTGTCGAGTACACTCAGTGCTTGTGCAAATATTCGAGCTCTCCAACTCGGTAAGGAAGTGCATTGCTATGCAGTCAAATCTGGGTTTGACTTAAATATTTATGCTGGGAGTTCTCTGATTGACATGTATGCAAAATGTGGGGTCATGAAGGCTGCGTATAAGGTATTCACTCGAATGCCTGAGCAGAGCTTGGTATCCAGGAATGCTTTAATTGCAGGGTATGTTCAGCACAACAATAGTGAGAAAGCAATAAAATTGTTTCAGGATATGCTCGAAGAAGGAATGAAGCCATCAAAGTTCACCTTTGCAAGCATGGTTGTTGCATGTAGTGGGTCTGTAAAGACGAATATGGCAAAACAGGTGCATTGTTATACACTGAAGTCAGGTGTTTTGCATGATGATGAATTCCTGGGGGTCTCTCTTCTGGGTGCATACTTAAACTTGGATAGCAAAGAAGATGCAAAAAATCTGTTTATGGAGTTTCAAAATCACAGGAGCAGGGTATTATGGACTGCTATTATTTCAGGACATGCACAAAATGGTCACACTGAGGAAGCTTTATGGTTGTTTAGATCAATGCGTATGGATGATGCCCTTCCCGACCAAGCCACTTTTGTCAGTGTCCTTAGTGCTTGTGCCAGTTTGGCTGCCCTGAAAGAGGGGAGACAGATTCATTCTCTTGTTGTTAAGACTGCCTTCAATTTTGATGAATACACATGTAGTGCTCTTTTAGACATGTATGCGAAATGTGGGGAGGTGGGATATTCAGTCCAGGTATTCAACGAAATGGACTGTAAAAAAGATGTCATTTCTTGGAACTCAATGATAGTTGGATTTGCAAAGAATGGTTATGCAGAAGATTCACTCATGATCTTCGATCAGATGAATCACACCTGTATAAAACCTGATGATATCACATTCCTTGGTGTTCTGAGTGCATGCAGTCATGCAGGAATGGTATCAGAAGGCCTTGGATATTTTAACGATATGATCAATTATCATGGTATTCAGCCTAGATCTGATCATTATGCATGTATGATTGATCTTCTTGGTCGTGGTGGCCTCCTGAAAGAAGCCGAAGAGTTTATTAATGATCTGCCAATTGAACCCGATGCCATGGTTTGGGCGTCATTGCTTTCAGCATGCAGATTACATGGGGATGATATATTGGGACAGGTTGCTGCTGAGAAGCTCATTGAGTTAGAACCTCAAAATTCTGCACCCTACATATTACTTTCTAATATATACGCTGCATCTAAGAACTGGGATGGGGTTAACATGGTTAGGAAGTCAATGAGAGAAAGGAGAGTGACTAAGTTTCCTGGGTGTAGCTGGATTGTAGTGGGGAAGAAAACTGACTTATTTGTGGCAGGAGACAAACTTCATCCTAGTGCAGGTGAAATCCGTGCATTGTTGAAGGATATGACCCCACTTATGAAAGACCATGGTTATATTGCTCCAGTTGAGTCCATTTTGCATGATGACGACTGATTCATAATTTACAGTTTAGATTCCTTCAGATGTACACCCCTCCTGTGTGGAGACTCGGAGACCCATATGTGGATTCGCTGGATCTGCATAAAACTTACCTAGGGGCTTTACATTCACCTCAGAAATCACAATAAGGAGTCATATTTCTGGGAACATGGAGATATGAATCACAATTATTATGGAAACCCTGCATTTGGCCTTGGTAGATTGTGGAAGCCCACAAGTCCTATTCTTCCTAGTTGGACCTGGTTGCCCTTTGAATTACAGTGGCAGAAACTTAAGTTATCCTTCTGGAATGACTAATTAGTAACTTAGCTGGTTGTTGAATTGTGGAACTCAGAATCGGGTGGTATCTTGAACTAAAGCTCTGCATCCTCATTGCTAAAAGCATTTTGAAGTAAATTAAACGTTTCATACTTCCAGAAATCGAAGGTCATGTTTAGAGCAGGTACATACAGCTCCTAATTTTTTATTTATTTTCCTTTAACTTAGCAAGCAATTTCTGTCGTGTTCCATCTTTTTTTTATCGATGCTGACCAATACAGGAGTCGATCCACTCAACAAAAGCTTAACACAGAACAAAAGGAGATGCCTCAAGATTTTCATGGATGACTGATGTGCTCAGTAACCATGTTATCCATCAGGTTTGCTATGCTGCACTAACACTTATTGATAACAGTAACTACGTTTGTTCTATACAACTAATGACCGAAGGTCCATTCAGTTTCTGGAACATGGAACTGCATCTCAGAGAAGAGAACTTGCGAACTAGACTGGCACATACTCAAGCAGTAAAGCGTAGCCTTCAATTGTATAGGATTTATTTTTCAATAACAAAAAGGTTAATTATCTCTATGATTTACATATAGAGAACTTTGCAAATTATATTAGAGCAATCACAATTTTTTGGTATTTATTTGTCTATTTTAATCATTTAGATTTTAGATTTGTGTCCAGATATAAAAATTAGTAATTTAAATATAATTAAAAATAATACCTAGTCCATATCATAGGTGAAAAAATCGTTTTTGCCGACCAAATATTCGCGAAATATTCCGGTTTTTTGAAGATCGGATCGGTACGGCATACGGCATATAAACGGATTTTAAAACACCCCATGCCGGTCGACATTTATCGGATATTCACGAAATATTCAGCAAAAACCGATATTTATCGAAATTTATGAAATTTTCGATTATAAAATTAACACATTTATTTTTAATCCCCCAGAACTAGAATTTTCGATGAGATTATCAAAACAAGGTCCAAAAGGGAGTTGGTTGGCCCCAATGACAAGTGGGTCAGACGTGCAGTCAGCCGATACATTAATGCCGGTTCAACAATACTCGAGATTTCCTATCTTTGAATCATTTGCTCCGTATTGTATGGATTAAGATGCATATGATATGCATATTGACCAATTAAGGTCGTACGAGCAAAAAATGTCATGGGAATATTACTGTACTGAGTTCGTCCCCACACGTATGCGACTCGAAGCTCATCGGTTTGACATGGGGCGTCTATTATTCTGGGGTTAGCATGTCGTTTATTTTGATTATTAAAATAAAACTATGGGTTGAGTTGTAATGAGGTTGTTTGTGTTTAGTTCTTGTATTGTAAACATATAAAAGTTCTATGAATATCCGCCCGATATTTACGATTTTTTCACCAGTAAAACTATCTTGTGTAATAGTTCCGTCTTAGCTTCCTTGTATGATTTGTCGTGTGTTTAATTTGTAATGTATGTTTTTCTTTTAATTATAAGTTTATATATCGAAATCAGAAGAAAAACACGGAAAGTGCAGAAAACCTCCCAATTTGCCGAATTTTTCGCGAATATTCGCGAATATCCGCGAAAAATTCCGGTACATTTGAATTTACCAAACCTCAAAAATCCGACACGGGAGGTCGGATATCCGCGGAATAATCCGGTTTTTGGCAGATCGGATATCCGCCCCTAAACGATTTTTTCACCTATGGTCCATATATACTCCATGATCATATCAGATTGCTTAAGTAGTAGTTTTAAAAGCTTACCACTTATTCTATAAAACAGACCCTTATATTCCCAATTCAGCCGGCCTGTCCCTCTCTATTTGTCTGAGTATATATAAATATCCAAGAATCAGTATATATAAATATCCAAGAATCAAAACAAAGACAAGAGAGAGAGAGAGAGAGAGAGAGAGAGAGAGAGAGAGAGAGAGAGAGAGAGAGAGAGAGAGAGAGAGAGAGAGAGAGAGAGAGATGCCATTTCTGTTTCTCTTTATGTAGACGACAACAACTCAAATTGGAAGAAAAGATACTGACGTTACACCTACCTTTACATGTAAGTGTAAGTGTAGTAGTATTTATTTTCTTCATAAGTTTAAATTTCTTATTCCACTATACAAATATAAATAGAAATGGGGGTATTTGTTCATTTGCTGTGATTCTATCAATTTACACAATTCTCAGTACCCAAAATAGAGAAATGCAAGGAAAATGCTTGTTGGGGTATTAAGATTCTGGTGAGTAGTGGGGTTTCATTCTTTTTCAAACTCTTCATCATAGAATAATTGGTGTGAGTGTCTTCGATTGCTACCATTATATTGGGAACAACCACATTTGTGATTTACCTAAAATGTTATAACTGTTGGCAAATTGCGTTTATTAATATCCTCTTTTGGCTGCCAATGTGATTAATATTTGTCAAAATCTGTTATACTGTTTAATATAACCCTTAACTTGGGATTTGACGAAATTAGGGATGATGCAAACTATATTACAGTAAATTTTAAGTAAGGATAAATGTGTTGTTCTTTCCCTCATTTTTTTTTGAAAAAAGTGAATAGAGTAGGTACTCTGATCACCATCTTCTTTATATATACTATATAGCCCATCCCAGAGATTTGTCTTTTTTGTCTATAGATCCCATATATGATATATCTCACCGTTAATTTAATGTCTTAAGTTTAGTATAATGTAGTAGCAAATTACGTACTGCAGCTTGTGACTACTTGAGTGAACTGTAGCGAAAGAAAGTCTTCATAAAGCCACTAATAAGATGATAGTTTGCAGCCCTAATTGTAATACAAGAGTAATTTTATATGAAAAAAAAGTCCGAATTATTTCTCTTCATTGTTGTAATAATGTGACTAAATTACTGCATAGATTGAGCCAAGTGTTGTTCCCCATTCTAATGTTATCAGTAAACTATGCAGGTACTAGATACCTTAGTTGGTGAATTTGGAGCTCAACTGTTTTAGGACAGAAGAAGAGAATTGCTAATAGCTAGTTTGGTTCTGAAAGTATGGATGGATTCTATTTCATGGTAGCTACAAGTGTACTTGATGCGCGATCTGAGAGGTTTGTCAAGAGGCTTTAGAAGGGGTCATGGTCGATAACACTACAGTTGTTGTTGATGTATACCAACTGCTTGAGCACAGTGAGGAACTCTAAAAGAATCCCTTTCATTCACAAAGGGAATATTGTTGAAAAAGGTATGATTTGGCAGATATTTATAGCTATTGGATCACATCTTGTTAAGGGCATCTTGTGATATCTAAATTATACATTCCTTTTTTCCCCAAATTTTCTTTTGCTTAGTGAGTAATTTTCATTTCAGGCAAATATTCTGAATATATGATAAGTGTACAATGTACAACACAAACTAAGAAAAGGATCAGGGTGAACACTGCATCATTGGAATATCCTTTTTTTTCTTGGTGGGAAAGCGAGGTTGTTAACTAGGGTCCCCTACCCCGTTTCATAAAATCAGCATATAAAGGAGTCATGACCTTCTCAAGTATCTTGTACTTATTCTATCATTATATATAATTTTCTTACGTCTTCTGAGTAGGAGCTAGGAACATTCCCAGCCAATGCATCCGCCAATTTGTTTGCCTCTCTGTATATGTGCTTATACTGGAAGTCTTCAGCTGCTGCTATCCTGACTTGTTTCCTCCTCAGCATGTGCCTGCCCTGCCAAGGTACTCTGCCTGTCCCAAGGATTGAAACCACATTACTGGAGTCAGTATGTAGTTCCATTCTGCTGATACCATGCTCACTTGCTAACCTCATACCTTGTTCAACTCCTTCAAGTTCTATAAGTGAGATAGTTGTATAGCTTGATTTTCCATGAGACGCTGCTACTACTGTCCCATCTTCATCCTTAATGGCTGCTGCCATCCTCTACCTACCCCTTGTAATGTACCGTCCGTGTTAAGCGTGAAGTACCCAGGTCCTGCCTTCTCCCATTGGAATATCCTTGCTAGGTTGATACATGCCATTTGCTAATCATGTGCATAACCAAACCCAAAACCTCATAGGTTTCCAAGATATACATCCCAGCATTCACTTTTCCTTTACTTGTCTGCTTTTTGTAAATAAAATAACATCCAGAGTGGACATTTGCCTGCCCCAAAATTGTGCATTCTTCATGCAATTCCTAGCTGTTTGGACCTCCATGGAAGTATCCCGATGACTTTGACGTTGCATTCAAATACGGCTTCATCCATAGGCTAGTTCATCATTTTGTAAGTGTTATTATACAAAAATCATTCATTATTGTATTTCATCCATGTAGTCAGTCTGCACACTCATTTATCCAATTCTCCAAGCACTGCACCGAAGCTTCAGATCAATGAAATGCAACTATTTATTTATGGATGCATATAAGTGAATAACACAATCGAGCTAGAAGCATCGAGCCATCGATGTAAAAAAAAACTCGCAGTCTAAAGAAATACCACGTATGATGTGAAGTTTGAATGGCCTGTGTTACAAGAAGAAATTTTCTTTCTTCTACATGGAATACTATATCCTAAGAGAAATTTCTTCTGAACCTCAGCCACAAAGAAATCTTCTTTGAAAAATCATTTTTTCGGTCTTTTCCATATGATCAGGTGCACACTCAGAACTCCTCAAGGATCCAAATAGAGCATAATGCATGTTTATACACCCGCAAGAAGAGTACCGAAACAGAACACCATGCAACAAATGATCAAGAAAGCACAGGCAAGTCGATAGAGTCTCCTTTCCTACAATCCATAAGTCATGGATTATATGCGGTCGGAAACAACAGCTGCCACTCATTCTCATTTGGTGTAACTATATATATACGAAACACAACCAAGATATTGAACCAACAGAAACCAAACTCTCTCCTGCAGCTTTAGAACAGGCACAATAACTTGCACTCTAATACTCCATCACCTTGCCTATCCAAACCAGTTAAAGATCCTTGTGCTAATTCTGGGTCGTATAGCTGTGGTGATTAGGGCATACTCATCTCTGGTATGGTGAAAATATTCTACAAGCCACCTAGTGACATTTGGAAGGATTCAAAGTTTTTGTTATTGATGTGTCTGTGCAGGCCGAGTATAATGCGTAGCATCCACTGAAAAGACATACTTTTATCCTGTGGCAGGCTGTAAATTTACAAATCATTTACATTCCTTGTGTTTTGTTATTGTAGTTGACATGGAGGTTGGTTGGCCCAATGCGCGAGAAAACTTCAGTGTTGCTAAGGTTTTCTGCAGATGCGGCAAATGCGTGTGGTCTGATTGGGAATGCACTTGCCTTGCTTTTTCAGAATGTAACACCAGTGTTTGCTGGTTTGATTTTCTCTTTGACGCAAGCTGGTAATTGGTTCTAATAATTCATCTTTTGCTACCTCTAGAAAGAATTAATGAATAGGTTGAAATGTAGTTTATGAAAGAATTTTTCACAGATTTAAATGTTTTTCATTAAACTTTGCTTTCATTTTTTAGATAGAATTTATGAAGTAAATATAAACTTTCTTTGAAGAAGCAATAAGGAAATATTGCTTTCCTTCAGGGTGTCTACTGCTTCAATATCCAAAGGGTTTCTATGTGCGACTCTCTAGTCATGTTTCTATAAAATATTTATATTCTCAAAACACCCAAGCTATTTGCAAATGTCCATATTTAAGAAGCTCATAAATAATATCTAAGGGTAACTGATCAAATGTACTGCACTGGTGCAGCCTTCCACTTCAGCTATCCCACATCAACAAATGGTCTGTGATCAAGATAACGTATGAGGAGGCCAGTCTAGTTGATAAGGAGGCACTTAGGTGTATAAGGGCAGTTGCTTTTTAGGTGTTGAAGAGAACAAGGATCAGGCATGAATTGGTTGGTTCGCTGGTCTTGCGATTTCCACTGTCTTGATTTTCTTTTATGCCATCAGTTATATTTATGCTTGAGCCCAACTTGTTGAGGATGGCGAGCCAATGTTCCAAAGGTTTTCCACGCAGGTATTTTTCTTATCTCTATCCAATTGTTACAAGACTGTCATGTTTTTAGTTACGAAATAGTATTTTACATTTATATAGTGCAACTGTGCAATTTGCATTATAAAACTGAATTGATCATTACTATTTCACAGGTTTTCTTTGCTCTTCTTATGGCTGCGATTGAAATCTTCTTATGCAGATTCCAATCTGTCATTTGACTAATGTAAAAAACTGACTTGACTAACAACACTGGAAAAAGATGGGTGAAATTGAGTATCCAATGTCAGTACATATTAAGTACCCTTAGAAAGCCCGGCATTCAGATTTTCTTAGACCTTTGGTTACGCATGGTAACTCCTGCTAACTTGTCGTTCAAAATATTTAAGTCTCTTAGAACACTATAGCTCTTACACAAGTTATTTGCTAGTTGAAACTTTAGTGTATAATTGTTGTGGTGTACTTTAGTGGACCGATTCAAAAAAAAAAAAAAAAAAAAATCTAACAATCACATTTCATCTATCAGAGAGTTGCTTTGGGCTAGTGAAAGTGGCTGTTGGAATTTCGCTGCAATTTCATTGTTGCAATGAGTTTATTCCCCAGATTCACGTCATATTACACATGAGGATATTAAAGTGCCAAAAGTTCAGCTGAGGTGCCAACTATGATGAAGGGAATGCAATCGAGGCGGGGAGATTGGCTTCAGTCAAATTAGCGAATGCAGTCAAAATCATACGTGGGTTGCAACAGGTGACACTGTCAGCAAAATCATCACTATATTGTTGTAAAGAAGTTAGTATGGATGCTCATTTTCCCTTGAAACATGAAAAATATTTGCAGAAACAACGGGTGGCATGTGAAGGCGAAATTACGAAAGAGCCAAAGTTTTTGATATTAAATGATGGGATGAGGAAATTGATGCTGATCTGAGTGCCGTGCAAAGATGTACTGGATTCAATCATAGTAAATAAAACTACAGGCACACCGATTACCCACAGATAAGAATGCAAATTATATTCCAGTGGCTAAGAATGAAAATTTCACTGATAAAGTAAACCATGAGACATTGATGAACATCAAGGATGGACTTTATGCCTCCTTTTTGGCACATCATTTGTCCTCTTTCATCTTGATGAGATTCCTAATATTAAATTAATTTAATTTTTATGTTCATCACAAGTTGGCATTTATCATTGTTAAGTTAATTTCTGTATGTTCCTGTTTTGATTTTGATGTGTAGAAATGTGCTTTTATGGAACTTATTCTAATGATGAAGGATTTTACTTACTACATTAAACACTTCCAGCCAAGGTTACGACTGAAAAAATTTAGATACAAGATTGGACCTGAAATTAATTATATATCCAGGGAGACACATGATGATATATATATATTAGAGATGGGAATGAGCGGTTTTACTCAAATAAATGGAGTCTTATGGTATAGATGAGAAATGAGTTTGCAGTGATGTTGAGAAGAAGTGGTGATTGTGGACCATGTATTTTTGATTGTTGGAACTAGAGCAGAGTCACAACTTGATGATCAGTGAGTGGGACATAATTTGCTTATTGAAGAGATGTGCTTTTCATAATGCTGAAAATAAGTGAGGTTCATGGATGGATTTTTCTCATTGTTGAAAGTCTAGCTAACGAATCAAACAAGAATAATAGAGATGTAATTAAGGCTTTGCTTTGATTTCTAGTATACAGAGGTAAGAGTACAGTAAAGAAGGATTGGTAATACCTCTGGGCGATGATACCAGAGGTCTGGGGTTCGATCCCAGGCAGTGCATCTTTGAGTTACTGATCTCGTTAAAAACAGGCTTGCCAATCAAAAAAAAAAAAAAAAGAGGCTTGGTTAAATTGTTGGAGTAAATAAGATATTTTACTAGATGAGATTGATTTTTCCTAGGCCTAATAGTGACAAAGATAATAGCAACTGGTGTTAATATGTGGCCAAGCTGTGAAAGCCGAATATGTAAACTACTTGTCGCAGGTCAGATAACTCTCTCGAAAAGTCGGCCTTTAGGAAATGCATCTTTTATCAGATAAATAACATTTTTTTATAATCTGGTTCCGTTTTGGTTAAAAACAAGTAAGGTTTAGGCAGACACCAATCACTGATGAGGTGTATATCCGTTTCATTTGCACTAGATTATGCTAGGATCCTTGTTAGAAAAGAACAAATTACATTTAAAGTATATTACACCATTGGCTGTACATGCCGCAGGTAGTGGGTCAGATTTATTATACTTGTAGGCTTTTGGCTTGACTTTTTATTTTTTCTGGAAATTGTCTTGGGAAGTTCGTTTCCTAGTAAAAGGTATCTTTTGTCAGATAGTTAGCAGTTTTTAATGATCTAGTCCTGGTTGGTCATAGCAATAAAGTATTCAATTTTGCAATACGCAACTGAGGATTAGGTAGACACCAATCCAAAATCAATAGTAGAAAATATTATATTTTTGAATAAATTATGCCGTTGGCATCATTGCTGAGCTGTACATCTGATTCATTAGCACCAGACTATGATAAGGTTATTTTTAGAAAAGAACAAATTACATTCTAGACTATATTATACTATCGGCAGTATATGCCACAGCTACTGCTTTCGACACTTTGTTAGACTCCTATATGCTCGAATTGAAGAGCTTCGAAAGAGCCAGCTAGAATCCTTATATGCTCATTTAAGCAACTGATATTCCAAGAAGGATTGAGAATATTGTTTTAATATTTTTCTCACCTGTAAACATTCAGGTGGGACAATAGTGAGTTTGCCAACTATTAAGGATTCTATACACACTAGACAAGAAAAATTTTCATATCTTGAATTTAGTTTTGTTTAGTAACTGTTCTTTTCAGAAGAGGTTTAAAACATGTCTTTACGTACCTACACCTCATCTAAGTAGTCAATAAACTTGAAAATCCTCAGAACTACTATGCATGTGTTCTTTGGAGTGTTCGAATTTTTGTGTCACTCAGTTTTAGCTAATGGTATATATGCTATTCATTTGATTCTTCTTGTAATGAAACAAGGATTCATATTTAATCCAAATTTGTACTATCACGAAAGCTTCTTTCATTCACTATAACTCATAGAACCTCCTTTTCTAATTGGTTTTTAAGTAAGTTTTTGGGTGTTACTGTCAATATTTATTGTATTTTTAAGTTACTGCATTTACTGGAAAGTTTTGTATTTTGTTAACATTCTAAACTTCAATGTCTTCCTTTTACCCAAATAATGTATGCCTTTTCTAGTCACGAAAATTTATATAGACATTTTTTTGGTGCAGTTTCTGAAATTCTATCTAGCTTCCAACAGAACTGAGAAGGTAATTATTCTGAGGAGAGGCCATTGAAGCGTACAACAAATTCAAGGATTCCAGCGAATTTTGGCCCCTGAAGAAATAAAGCAGACTCACATGTTTAAGTAGATAATAAAAATCACAAGGTCACACCAATGGAAACTTCATCTGAATCAAAGGGAGATAACTCTCAAATCCAGCTGTTTGAGAAAGACTTCAAGGAGGCCAAAGGAGGAGTGGACAGAAAGAGCAGCATTTCTCTGTACATGTTGTTCTCATTGTTTGATCCAACTGATATGGTTTTGATGATCCTGGGTGCAATTTCTGCTCTCCTAAATGGACTATCTGTTCCCCTTACCACATATTTGTTTGGGCAGCTAGTTGACACTTTTGGAGGAACTGCACATAGTAACAATGTGGTTCAAGAAATTTCTAAGGTATATAAATCTCGTTGAGGTAAAGGATTATTATAAAATTACCCCTCTTCATTTCCGTCAGATTTAACCGAGCTTTTGAAGCATGAAATAAACTGGAAATTTTCTTAAAATGATTTAAAATTATGTAGTGTGGTTAATGTTGCAGTTTGTCTCAAACTTTTCCTTGGAAGAAAGCTCTATAATAAAAAACATTCCAGAATTCCAGTACATGAACTCTTCATATAGTAGATCTGAATGTTATGAAAACTTACTCAGTGTTGATATATTCTTTAGCACCTATCCTTTCTATTGGTCTTCAAACAATGAACAAAAATTCTCTCAACCATTTTACAGTTTTAGTTAAGTTTGATTTGTTGAATGTCTTTTATTTGGGTCTGCTCATGTTTTCAGGTGTCTCTGAGATTTGTTTATTTGGGTATTGGAACTGCAGTAGCAACTTTCTTTCGTAAGTTCACTATGCCTTCTATAAACAATATGAATGATTGAGTATTTTAATATAAAAGGCAAGATTCTGGCAGATGGGAAATTAAAAATTTGATTTTTTTTTTTGGTTTTTGCCTTTTTCTCTCCAGAAATGGCTTGTTGGATGGTCACAGGAGAAAGACAATCTTCACGAATTAGGAATATGTACCTGAAAGCCTTACTCAGACAAGATATCACATTCTTTGATAAGGAAACTGACATGGGAGAAGTTGTAGGGAGGATGTCAGGTGATGTTGTTCTTATTCAAGATGCCATGGGTGAGAAGGTAATATTTTCAATGAGTTCAATTAACTCTATATATCTTTGTTGATGATTGTTTTTGAGTGCATAATCATGTTATATCATTCTATTATCCCAGGTTGGCAAGTTTATTCAGCTGATTTCTACATTCGTAGGAGGTTTTGTGGTAGCATTTCTTCGTGGTTGGATTCTTGTTCTTGTTCTGATGTCCATGGTTCCTCTTCTTGTTCTTTCTGGGGCGGCCATGTCTATTGTTGTAAACAAGTTGGCCACTCGTGAACAAGCGGCTTATTCAGAAGCAGCTTCCCTCATAGAACAGATAATTGGCTCGATTAAAACGGTACAGATTCATAGACAGTTTGGATGTGGTTTTGAAAAAATGAAATTTTATTAACATGTTTTGTACGCAGGTTGTGTCATTTACTGGAGAAAGAGAAGCGATAAATCGCTACAACAGATCTCTTGATAGTTCTTATGAGTCTAGTATTCAAGAGGGGTTGGCAGCAGGATTTGGTATTGGTCTGGTTATGTTCATTGTATTCTGCAGCTATGGTTTGGCGACGAGGATTGGTTCACTGATGATAATAAAAGAAGGTTACACTGGCGGTGATGTGGTCAATGTTATTTTTGCGGTTATATTCTGCTCCATGTAAGTTTCTGATGCAAAGGGATTTTATTTATTTATGATTTTTGGAGATCATGCTTTAGTCTTTGATAGTATTTAAAGTAGGAATCTTAGCCCCCCCTCGATATCCCCAATCATAATTAAGACTTTTGGCGGTCAGTATGGATTCAATTAGAAGTTTATTTTCGGAGTTGAAGTGTGTTGATTAAGGGTTCTACCCCAAACTCCCCCTTTCTTCATCTGTATATAACCCTTGTTTTTATAGATATGTTGAAATCAAGGTTGCTTTCCCGCTCTTCACGTCATTATCAGTATCTACTCAGCGCTTCACTTCTAGGGAATTACATGTATAAAACCAGAAATGAGACAATAACCTTGTAGGGATAGGGTGATGTGTTTCTTCTTTTGCAAAGCAAAAATAATAAATAAACCATACTAAATAAAATTAGGGATTCAAATATAAGCGTCTAAAAATGATTACAACGGGAGGCTCCACGCCTGTAGCTGGTGCTCCTTGCTCCTCTCTCCCCCCCAAAATAAATAAAAAAAAAAAATACAAAAAAACCAATATTCGTTGTACTCATATCTCTTTAAACAACTTAACTAAAATAATTTAAGGGATGACAGACATAATTAACTCCTAAACATGACATAGCTTGGACTTTTTGGAATATCAAGATAAGTAAATGTGGGGATATGAGTACTTATGGCTGGGCTGCCCGATGATGGCATGGATGACATCTCTATGTCGTAGGGCCTCTATGGACATGAACATATCTAACTGAAGTCTAGTCTTTGAGATTTCACTTCCACTGGAGGAGGCTATGATAGATTACCTACTTAGTTAACTAGTGGATCCTAGGAATGCGAGTACATAGCGGCACCATGATCGAGATATGTAGGACAAAAATTGACTTAGGAGGTCAAAAATAGAGAACATACAATTTTTAACTGAGATTACACCAAAGGCTTGCACACGTGTTGATTAAAAGTATATACCTATATGGTGAATCGAAAAGAGATCTCGTTTCATGAATAATCTAAACAGAAAAGAAATATGCGACAATTCAGTTTTGGTTATCCAAGTTATAATCTATGAAATTATTAAATCAGTAAATTAACTTGCATTCCCTGACTCGTGATGATAGAACACTTTTCAATTCAGAGATTTTCTTCAATAGCAAGGCAATATCTTGTTTAACACTTTAACCTATCCCTGCAATATCAAAACTTGAAAGCAAACCTATAATGCCATTTTTTTTAAAAAAAATTAGTTCGTTTCAGAGCAGGCTGGTGAAAGCAAACCCATATACTTTGTCTTGGTTGGACTCAAAGTGGCTCTCCAAAGGTCTTATTTTTGCAATTTGAAATGAGCTCTCTAATCTTGTTGATTGGTGCTACGCTGAAATAACATAAACCAAGGGGCAACTACTGTTGGCAAATAGTAGTCACTTCATTATTACTATAGCAAATGAATATAGATTCTTACCATAAATTTTTAGGTGTCTTGGTCAGGTATCTCCTTGTGTGAAGGCATTTGCTGCTGGAAAGGCTGCAGCATTAACTATGTTTGAGACAATTAATAGGAAGCCAGATATAGATTCCTTGAATGATGGGGGGCGTAAGTTGGATGATATCTGTGGAGATATTGAACTAAAAGATGTTTTTTTCAACTACTCAACTAGACCAAATGAGCAGATATTTGCTGGATTTTCCTTGTCTATAGCCAGTGGCTTGACTGCAGCCTTGGTTGGAGAGAGTGGAAGTGGTAAGTCAACAGTTATCAGTCTTATAGAAAGATTTTATGACCCACAAGGTGGGGAAGTTCTTATAGATGGCATAAACCTCAAGGAGTTTCAGCTAAGATGGATCAGGGAGAAAATTGGACTTGTCGGCCAGGAACCAGTTTTGTTTGCTTCTAGTATCAAAGATAACATAGCATATGGCAAAGATAATGCAACTATGGAAGAAATTAGAGCTGCTGCTGAGCTTGCGAATGCTGCTATTTTTATCGACAAACTTCCTCAGGTTCTACTTTACTCTTATGTTTCGTCAACGTCCAAGGTCCTACTATAGTGATTGATCCTGTTCCTAACTATTAATACATGTTTAAACTTTAAAATAGTTGTTTTTGGGTCGATATGGTGTGTCTAATTGTCTATCCATTGATCTTTTTTTTTTTTGTTAGTGAAGTATGTTTGGATCAAAATGTTTCCTTTTAGATTCCTTTGATGCTAAGAGTATTTGAAGCTTATAGAGGAGGATGCAACTAACATCACAAAACCATGATTATGTATTAAAGGGACTTGAAACAATGGTTGGCGATTATGGAACTCAGCTGTCAGGAGGGCAGAAGCAACGGGTTGCCATAGCTAGAGCAGTTCTTCGCAACCCAAGAATCTTGCTTCTGGATGAAGCAACAAGTGCACTTGATGCAGAATCAGAACGGTGCGTCCAAGATGCATTGGACAGGATCATGACCAACAGAACCACCATTATTGTTGCCCATCGCTTGAGTACAGTGAGGAATGCTGATCTGATTGCTGTTATTCATCGAGGCAAGCTTGTTGAGAAAGGTATGATCCTCTAGGATATGCGCTCTAAGAAAACAACTTTATTCATGAATTTTTATCAATACCAGATGTATCTACCCTTTGTCCTCATTATTTCATACATATTTGGTTTCCGTAACAATTTGTCATCTTTATTATTTCTTAAATTATAGAATTACTATATAGGACCAACCTTAACAACAACATACTTGCAATGTTGATGTTTATATGCTATGTTGTAAATCCAATCAAATCCGATGTCATTTTGACCAGGTTCGCATAACGAATTAGTTCATTTAAATGGCGCATACTGTCGATTAATAAGTTTGCAAGAAGAATACCAAGGGTCAGAAAACGGAATAAGAGCTGATCAAGACAAGCCAGAGTGTACATTAGATTCTGAAAGAAGATCATCTCCCAGCTTATTAGTTGAAGAAGCCTCAAGTCTACACTCATCCTATGACTCCTTACCTCTGCCTACAGTAGTCAAAACTGAAGAACAGGAACAGACAAAGCTTAATGCAGCTACAGAATCACAACAACCATATGAAGTCCCTCTCCTCCGTCTTGTCAATCTTAACAGACCTCAGCTCCCAATTCTAATTCTTGGTTGTATATCTGCAGTTATTAATGGCTCAGTACTTCCTATTTTTGGAATACTCTTTTCTAGTCTTATTAAAACGTTTTATGAGGCTCCAGGGAAGCTTCATAAGGACTCAATATTTTGGATGTGGATGTTTGCTGCCCTTGGCTCTATATCTTTGGTCGCCTCTACAGCGCAATCATACTTCTTCGCCATTGCAGGCAGCCAGTTAATAAGAAGGGTTAGATTGATGTTATTTGAGAAGGTGGTACACATGGAAATAGGATGGTTTGATCAATCCCAAAACTCAAGCAGTACCATAGGTGCCAAGCTTTCAATGGATGCTGCAACTATCCGTGGTCTAGTTGGAGACACATTAGCTCTGATTGTTCAGAATGCTGCATCTCTTATTGTCGGATTGGCAATTGCTGTTGAAGCAAACTGGCAGCTGGCTCTAGTAGTTGTTGCTTTGCTACCACTTTTAGGCTTCAACACATGGGCCTATATGAAATTCACAAAAGGATTTAGTGCAGATGCAAAGGTATATCTTTCACATAAGATGAATACTGAAATAAGACCCACATTCAAATGAAGAGAACAAACAACATAGACTTTGACTGGATGATTATTGTTGTTACTTTATAGAAGCCTTACTTTCACTGTTCAACCCATTAACTTTCACTGTTTATCATTCTACTTAATGTTTATCACTTTGCACTTATGGTTTTAATTTATAAACGGCTGTAGATGATGTATGAGGAAGCTACTCAAGTTGCTAATGATGCTGTAAGGAATATAAGAACGGTTGCATCTTTCTGTGCCGAAGAGAAGGTGATGAGTCTATACAGAAACAGATGTAAAGCTCCAAAGGAGGCAGGGATAAAGCTAGGATTAATTTCTGGATCTTTATTTGGAATCTCCTTCTTATTCTTGTATGCTAGCTATGCCATCAGTTTCTATGTTGGATCTCAGCTTGTTCAACATGGGAAAGCGACATTTGTAGAGATTTTCCGCGTGAGTATTTTACGGCCATGTCAATTGTTGACTAATTAAGTTTAGTATGGTGAAGTCTTTAAGTATTTGGAGAATTTGCTCTTAACGAATTCCACCCTTATAACAGAAAATATGATTATAAAATAGAATTAAAATTAAAAAAAAAATTATTAAGAATAAATATGACAGATCAGAGGAAGAGGAATTATTTCAACATGTTGGAAGTAAGGGTAGTTTCTCTCTAGAGAGAGTTAGCTTCTTTGTAAGTTTAAACCTAATTATTATCAATATAATTCATCTTTTATATTTCTAGTTGGTATCAAAGCCAAGGTAGGTAGGTCTTGGTTTTCGGCCGCCGGCGAGGTGCCGGTGGCCGGAGCTCCGGCAAAGTCTTTATGTCCAATTTGTGTTCTTGTTTCCGCTGTTTTTCTGCGCCTTGTGTGCTGCTGTTTTTTTTTCCCGAGTACTGTTCATGAGTACTATTAACGGCTACTGTTCAGAAATACTGTTCACAGGATCACTGTTCATCCGGAGTACTGTTCATTACGTTAGTGTTCACAGATTACTGTTCATCCAAAAAAATTATTCTCTTTTTTATTCAGGTTTGATCTTCCTGTTGTTGGTATGTGCCACTCTTGGTCCAACCCTTTCTAGGGTTTTGTTTGCGTTGTTGATGTCATGCGCGGCTTGTCAAGCCCTTTCTAGGGCCTTGTATGCGTTGCTGCCATAGTGCGCCGCTCTTGTCCAGCCTTTTCGAGGGTCCTGCCCGCTCACTACTTCTCTAGGGCTTCTCCCAGGGCCTCTTCTGCGTTGCCGTCCGTCTACAGTTTTACTGTTCCTGTCCCGCCTTTTCAACGGCTTTATTACTCCAAAATCAGCCTTCTTTCGTCCTGGAGTACCTCATCTTTATTGGTTTTTTGAAGTTTTATCAGATGCTTTGTGGAAAGTAAACCCTAACCACCGAAAGGAACTTGGCCTAGCAATCACCACCACTACCTCCGGCGGTTTTTTTGGGCTGAGCAGCTGGTTATCCCTGCTCCTTTATTGTCTCTGCAGCTGGACATCCCTGCAGACGGTTCTTCTCGCAGCTGGTCATCCCTGCCATTGAATATCCTGCCCGGTGTCGTCCTCATGATACTTTGTGGGGGATGTGAGAGAACTTTTTTGTATTTCAAGCTGAAATTCAGAGTCTGAATGTTCAGCTTGAGGGGGAGTGTTGGAAGTAAGGGTATTGTGGGCTTTAGGTGTGTAGTTTAGTCCCACATAGCTTAGATATAAAGTCTATGTGGTTTCTCTCTCTCTATATATAGAGAGAGTTAGCTTCTTTGTAAGTTTAAACCTAATTATTATCAATATAATTCATCTTTTATATTTCTAGTCAACATTACCTGTTAGGCTTCTAAGTATATGTCTCATGCAAGCTTAATAATTACTTTATAGTTCATAGCATATGCTAAGCGTGTTAGTAGTAGATTTTGTGAGGTGTGCTTCTTCCCTTAGTACTTTTATTGACAAGTCACTCGTGTGGTGTTTACTTCGGTATGGTTTACTGCTTTGACGGTATTATTTTTTTTATGTTGACTTAGTTGTTGCGGTCCAAAGAGTATTTTGTGATCAAGATAAATTTCTTTCGTCTTAATTGTGTAAATCTTAGTTGCGAATTTGAAGAACTACGTTTTGCAGTGATTATATATATATATATATATATATATATATATATTTACAAATGTATCATCTGTGATGTTTTTTGTAGGTTTTCTTTGCTCTCTGTATGGCCGCCATGGCTGTTTCTATGGCAAGTTCACTAACACCTGATGCCACCAAAGCCAAGGCTTGTACTGCCTCTGTATTTGCAATTCTTGATAGGAAATCTGAAATAGATTCAGGTGACAGCACTGGAATAACAATTCAAAATTTCAGGGGAGAAATTGAGTTTCAGCATGTCAGCTTTACGTACCCGACAAGGCCAGACGTTGAGATTCTTCGTGACCTTAATCTGGCAGGTCAGTGTGGCAAGGTAATGTGCTGGCTTATTACTCGAAGTTTTTTGTTTTAAAAAGATAAAATATCTAATAGTACATTAGTATTGAAGTTGGAGTAATGCCATAAGAAGCAACTAGAACCAGCTAAAATAAGAGCAGATGCTTAGTATTGCTTTAGTCATTCAATAGTAAGGCATCTCAAGGGATCCAATGCTAACATGGTATATGTAGATGCTTTTGGATCCTTTTAAGGGTCCATGTTGTCCTTTTAGTAATTCCCTACGTATGTGTGTTTGATTGCTATCATTTAAAACTGAAGAACTAAACATAACAATTTAAATGCTTCTTCTAGATGGTTGCATTGGTTGGAGAAAGTGGCTGCGGTAAATCTACAATCATTTCATTGTTGCAAAGATTTTACGACCCAACTTCTGGTGAAATTATGTTAGATGGAACTGATATAAAAAAGTTCCAGCTAAGGTGGTTGAGGCAGCAGATGGGTCTAGTTAGCCAAGAGCCATTACTGTTCAATGATACGATTCGAGCCAACATTGCGTATGGAAAGGAAGGAGAAGCGACGGAGGCAGAAATATTTGCTGCAGCTGAGGCAGCAAATGCCCACAAGTTTATAAGCGCAATGAATCAGGTTGGGAAACTTTAACAGAACTATGCTTTATTGTATTATAATTAAAAGGAATTTCAGGCTTGCCTACTAAACTTTCTTATTTGGCATCATAATTTTAGGGATACGATACCCTAGTAGGAGAGCGAGGGGTCCAATTGTCAGGCGGACAGAAGCAACGGGTGGCAATTGCACGTGCTATATTGAAGGCTCCAAAAATTTTACTACTGGATGAGGCAACGAGTGCACTGGACACTGAATCTGAGCGAGTAGTTCAAGCTGCATTAGAACAGATCATGGTAGGCAGGACTACAATAGTGGTGGCTCACCGGTTATCGACAATCAAGGGCGCAGATTTGATTGCAGTCATGAAAAATGGGGCCATCGTTGAACAAGGCAAGCATGAGAACTTAATCAATATCAAGGATGGATGTTATGCTTCCTTGACAGCAATTCATATGACTGCATCTTAATAATGTTCTTGCACTATATTTTGTTGTTTTTGTTATTTTTATAGTTAGAAGATTTTAGCATACCCATTGTTGTCATGTAAAATCATCGGTGAACCACAGAGTCTCAACTGTGTACATCGAAGTTCACAGTCATATTCAATATATGATATCCAGGTTCAGCACGAATTTTGGTGTGGACATTGCTCAACTGTTGCTTTAGAAATTAGAAATAAAAATCCTATCTATTATCAGGTTGATGATATATTCATGTGCCTTTTATACTAAATCACCTAATGTATTTTCTGACGGTATTAACTACCTTAAACCACCTTGACACTTGGCAGCCTTTTATATCACGTGTAGACACCATACACAAACTAAATAGTGAAAGACACATAGATACATCATAGACACTTGAGAGGCTCTTATAGGTTTGATTTTTTTTATTTAATTTATCACAGAATCCCTCAATTTGTTTTTGTTGTTTTTTGCTGCTTTCCGCTTCATCCTTCGATACATTAATTCTTTGTTGAAAAATCATTTTGGTTTGTTGCGACTCAAACTCTATCAGGTGATTCAAACAGATCTTCAGATAGACAAGGTAACAGTCAAATTGTTCTATCTATGTATGGCAGATGTAATCAAGGTTTTGTTTTGAGTTTCTTATTATTAACAGATATAAGAGTCCACTGAGAATTATTAGAAGAATATATAAATTCATTAAAATAGTAAAACGGCAAAAGTCAGCTATGTCCGTTCTAAAGAAAGCTACCAGATTAAGCAAAGAAGATGGTTTACAATATATATATATCAAAGAATTGAAAACAACACTAGCACGTAACGAGGTAAGACGAATTATCCTAAGAAACCAATAAGCTAAATTATTCAAATGACATTAAAGAAACTTAGTGATCAATTCAGACGAAAAAACTATCAACTGAAAGTTAAGAATGTGGTTTGTCTTGTTATATTCTTAAAGAATTCTCTTTGGTAACTCCGTTTCTTAGGAGTTTCCCCTTCAAAAGATTACTTAGCAGTTTTCAATATTTTGTTTCTAGCTGGTTTGATTTTACATAAATTCGTATAAAGATTAAACAGAGGAAACAATAGAGAAGAAAGAGACATGCAATATACCTCAATTAAGTAACTACGTAGAAATACTCTAAAATGGTTTGCATGTGTACTTCTGTTTTTCGTTTTGTTCTTGTTCTATTCTCTGTCACTAATCCATAGGTAATTATTAAATCTGCGTTGTTTTGTATTTTCTGTTCATTTATTTTCTCTTTTGAATGAAACACATGGCTTCACTTTTACTTTTAATTTTCCTTTAATAAAGCTTCAGTTATTCTCTATAACTCATAACAATCCTTTTTGATATACTAGTTCTTAAGTTGTCCAGTGCCCTGTTTGAAGGAGTACCTACTTATTCATGTTCATGCTGGAGTTGTTGAGTAACTCAGTGCCCTGTTTGAATGTCAATAACTAATTAAGTGGATGTAATTTTGTAGTGTGCAGGGTGTTTCCCGATACAGCAAATTCAAATTAAGTTGTACTGAATTTTCCCTTGGAGCAAGTAGAACGCAATACAAGTCTGGTTGAGAATAATAACTACCACAATGAAAGAATCATCTGCAGTTAAGACAGAGAAATACTCCGGAAAAGCACATGATGAGAGTGACTTTAAGAAGACCAAAGGAGTGGATGACACAAACAGCATTCCCCTATACATGCTGTTCTCTTTCCCTGATGCAGCTGATATTGTTTTGATGGTATTGGGTTCAATTGCTGCTCTTGCAAATGGGCTTTCCATCCCCCTTACGACATATATCTTTGGACAGCTACTTGACACTTTTGGAGGAGCTATAGATAGGAACAACATAGTTCAGAAAGTTTCAATGGTATGTATATCTTATTTATAACCTATATGATTGTCATATTTGACTGAAAACATGCAACTGAAGCATCATTGGAAAAGTTTAAAATTGAAAAAAACTTTATTGTGTGTTGAAAGTTGCATGCTGTTTCATCCCTTAATAGTCAGAGAGCTTCACAATCTGATTTTCCTATCACTATGACTCGTTATGATTATCTTATATTTTCAGAATTTTTTCCACCATTGATTTTTCTATTTGACATGAAAAATGAGCAGGGCATCAATCCACAAAATCACTTTTGGGATAGTATAAGTGTCGAATGTATTCAAATGTCATGATGTCTGCTTGTGTTTTTCCCGATTTTTGACATAAAGTAAGTCTCTTCATGTTTTCAGGTATCTCTATATTTTGTTTACTTGGGTATTGGAACTGCAGTAGCAACATTCTTCCGTAAGTACACTAGCAATTTCTTTATCCCACGTACAATATGAAGGATTTAATATCCACTAATCTCTAATGGACCCCTCCCAGAGATGGCTTGCTGGATGGTTACAGGAGAAAGACAATCTGCACGGATAAGGAATATGTACTTAAAAGCAGTACTCAGACAAGATATCACATTCTTTGATAAGGATACAGACATGGGAGAGGTAGTAGGGAGGATGTCAGGTGACGTTGTTCTCATTCAAGATGCCATGGGTGAGAAGGTAATAGTTGATGGCTTTGATAGATGCAGTTTTGATGAATACTTTTTTGTATTAATTCTTGAGTTTAAGATCATCTTATGTCATTCTATTATCCCAGGTTGGCAAGTCTATTCAGCTGATATCTTCATTCATAGGAGGCTTTGTGGTAGCATTTATTCGCGGGTGGCTTCTTACTCTTATTCTAATTTCTGTTGTTCCTTTTATGGTTCTTTCTGGAGCAGCCATGTCTATTGTTATAAACAAGATGGCCAATCGTGAACAAGCAGCTTACTCAGAAGCAGCTGCCTTTGTAGAACAGACAATCGGCTCAATTAAAACGGTACAGATCATAGCCAGGTTAGATTTTGTTTCGAAAATAATGAATTTCTTATCGATGTGTTCTGTATGCAGGTTGCATCATTTACTGGAGAAAGAGAAGCGAAAAATCGATACAACAGATCACTGGATAGTTCTTATGAGTCTAGTGTTCGAGAAGGGTTAGCATCAGGAATAGGTGTTGGCATGGTTATGTTATTTCTTTTCTGCACCTATGGATTGGCTGCATGGTTTGGTTCACTGATGATAATTGGAAAAGGTTATACTGGCGGCGATGTGATTAATATTATGTTTGCTGTTGTAAACTCCTCCATGTAAGTATTCAGTGCTCCATTTCCAGAGTTACACCTCTAGTTTATTGTTATATATGACTAGACATAAGGTAGGGAGTCGATTAAAAATTATGTACATAGTTATCTAGAAACAGAAGAGTTTTAAGGCATTTTTCCTATGGATCTCTCTCCCTCATTTTCTTAGTTCCAATAGCATTGCTCTTGAGTGAGCATGAGAATCAGTCTGCAGCTGAGGTATGAGTTAGGTGAATAGAAATTAGAAAACCTCAAGCTGAATAGTTAATACTCTAAACCTCATGCATCTACTTGTCCCAACACAATGCCTTCATGTTTGTTTTAACCTTCTCTGATCTCACTGCAAATACTGTGAAAATTAGTTGTGTTTTTAATTTGCGGATGAACGAGTGAGCTGTGCGCAACCTTACATTGTGCTGGTTCTTTAATTAGTGGTTTAAAGAGGCCTACATGAATCCTTACTTTGGCAGTGTATCTAGCTGAGGTTTCTCCAAGTATTACTCCACACCTATGATCACAATACTTCCCTCACCAGCAGTCAAAACTTGAGGATATTTGAAGTTAATAAACACGTAGACACAAACTACAGTAAACTTTACGCTCTTCTTCATCCATTGGCCGCATCCAAACAGAGTGCCAACTTAAGTAGCTAAAAATCTTAAGCCATTCATCTGTCCATTGTTGTTTAGTAAATGTTGAGCGAGCTCAAATGGGATCATTGTTAATGTCCTTGGGATTATGCAGTACACAAACTGATACTCAATGTTGTAGCTGCAATGAAATAGGTACTTCCTCGCTTCCTGTGCTAAGTTGAAGCAGACTCCGTATGGAGCACTACCAAACTTCTAAATATTTTTCTATAATCTATAAAATTGCTTCTTTGACTACGGGGAAGATTTGTCATTTCTCCACAAAGATCCCAGCAAGGTAATCACTTAGGCTACCACATCCTGGTCCTGAATTATTAAGAAGCTCTACAACTCCATTAAGATTGGAAATTGAATTTTGTTTATAAAGTAGATCTGACGAAGGACATTTTACTTGTCTTAAAGGGAAGCGCGTCATGAGATGTAGTTTACAGTGTTCCCCTTCCTCTGCTGATGGAAACTCTCTCAAAACTAGATAAAACGTGGGAGACGAGTTGAGAGAGGAGCGTGGGCATTTGGGGTGGGTGCTATCTTAGTGTCATAGAAGATCATAGAAACAATAATGTCTAAATTGAAGTACCTTAATGGGCCATAGAATACACATTCATCGCCGGCTTGGTTATTTCAAGAAAGATAGTATATTATGATTACAAAAAGAGATTTACCACTCACTTTCATCTTTTTTCGATTGACATAATCACAATTAGTATTTCTTAATCATTGATCCTTCAAATTCAAAACACATTAATCCATATGTTACTATACATTGTTTAGGTCTCTAGGCCAGGCATCTCCTTGCGTGCAGGCATTTGCAGCTGGAAGGGCTGCAGCATTTAATATGTTTGAGACAATTGGTAGGAAGCCAGATATAGATTCCTCTGACATGGGTGGGCGTAAGTTGGATGACATCTCTGGTGATATTGAGTTAAAAGAGATTTATTTCAGCTATCCAACTAGACCACACGAGCAAATATTTTCTGAATTTTCCTTGTTCATACCCAGTTGCAAGACTGCAGCCTTGGTTGGAGAGAGCGGTAGTGGTAAGTCAACAGTTATCAGTCTGATAGAAAGATTTTATGACCCACAAGGTGGTGAAGTTCTTATAGATGGCATAAATATCAAAGAGTTCCAGCTTAGATGGGTCAGGGAGAAAATCGGACTTGTTGGCCAGGAACCAGTTTTGTTTGCTTCTAGCATCAAAGATAACATAGCATATGGAAAAGATAATTCTACTATAGAAGAAATCAGAGCTGCGGCTGAGCTTGCAAACGCCACCACATTTGTCAACAAACTTCCTCAGGTTTTAATTCACACAACTCTTTCTAAGCACTCTAGTAGGTAATTTACCCTGTTCTTAAATTTTATTAATTTATATCTTAACAACAGATTTTTTTACCAGAAAATTGATCTATATGAAAATGATTTTTATCAATGATATGTGCGGAGTAGATTCATTAATTTATAAATGCCTTCTGTCAATGCTGGTAAACTCTAGTTATTACAGTCATAGAGTGGTCAACTAAAATTACAAATTATCACTATGTCTTCAAGGGACTTGAAACGATGGTTGGTGAATATGGAACTCAACTGTCAGGAGGACAGAAGCAACGGGTTGCTATAGCTAGAGCAATTCTTCGTAATCCACGAATTTTACTCCTGGATGAAGCAACAAGCGCACTTGATGCAGAGTCGGAACGCAGCGTGCAAGAGGCATTGGACAGGATCATGACTAACAGAACCACCATTATAGTTGCACATCGCTTGAGTACAGTGAGAAATGCTGATATGATTGCTGTTATTCATCAAGGAAAGGTTGTCGAAAAAGGTACGATCCTCTTTAGTATATGTTTGCATCTGTGCGCCTAAAAATGATTAATCAGACAATTTCAACCAATATTAGATTCTTCTATCTCGGTATGCCATTAGTACTTCTTGAAGGTATTTTGGTTCCACCCACTTAATTTTTTTTTTCTTTTCTTTTTGTTAAATGCTCTGGTTTATATAATTTGCTATTTGATGACTAATACCATTATTTTGTGGGACGATATTCTTCAACTTTTGACCAGGTTCACATACTGAATTGCTGGATTTAAATGGAGCATATAGTCAACTTATAAGCCTGCAAAAAGACAACCGAGAGTCAGAAAAGGAAATGACAGAAGACGAAGCCAAGTCAAAATGTACACCAGAATACCAAAGAAGATCGTCCCCATGCTTATTAGTTGAAGGGCCCTTAAGCCTTCGAGAGTCCTCTGACATCTCAGATCTACTGCCTTCAGTAGTAAAAAATGAAGAAAATAAAGTGACAGAACTTAGCTCCCCAATAGCATCAAAACAATCATATGAACTCCCTCTTCGCCGTGTTGTCAATCTTAATAGACCTGAGCTACCAATGCTAGTTTTTGGTGCTGTTTGTGCTGTTATATATGGCTCTGTCCTTCCTATATTTGGAGTAGTATTTTCGAGTCTTACTAAGACATTTTATGAACCACGAGTGGAACTTCAGAAGGACTCAAGATTTTTGATGTGGATGTTTGTTGCCCTTGGCTTTGTTGCTTTGATTGCTAATACGGGGCAATCATACTTCTTTGCTGTTTCAGGCAGTCAGTTAATAAGGAGGATTAGATTGATGTCATTTGAAAAGGTGGTACACATGGAAATAGGATGGTTCGACCGTCCTGAAAACTCAAGCAGTGCCATAGGTGTAAAACTTTCAATGGATGCAGCAACTATTCGTGCTCTAGTTGGTGATGCAGTTGCCATTATTGTTCAGAACCTTGCATCTGTTAGCCTTGGTGTGGCAATTGCTCTTGAGGCAAACTGGCGGCTGGCTCTAGTGGTTCTTGCTTTGCTGCCTCTGTTATTTTTCAACTCATGGGCCTACATAAAATTTACGAAAGGATTCAGTGCAGACACAAAGGTACGTCTTTTACCTCTCTAAAGTCTAAACTCAATTATTGTAAATGATGTTGAGCGAAAGTCGGAAGCTTTTACTCATCAACACATGGGCCAAAACATTTTCACGTGACAAGATGTTTGCAACATACCGATAACAAATTAAGCACCAATGCAACAAATATAGGAAGCAAGTTGTTTAAGATTTGAGGAAACATAAAGCACAGCATGTGGTTGAGGATAGGTCCAAAAGGCGAGATGCGATGGTAGAAGACTCACTCCAGCAACTCACTCACGTAGTACACTCACTCTTCCACTCTCTTTTGACAATGTTCTCTGACAAAATAATAATGTCACAAGAGACTCAAAAACTCACACAGTCCTGAATTATATTGTTCTAGTGTCAGAGCGTCCTAGTCTAATAAGTCACAAACTTTTCAACCCAATCAACTGCTCAAAAACATACAAGCAAGCTCAGTTTGAATTACAGTCCAGTATGAGAAAAATGGCCATATCGTTCCACAGAAATGTCCGAAAAGTTAAGGAGTGGACCAAAAATCTAATTCAGTCGAAGTGGTCGATCATGTATGACACCTTATAACAAATTGGTCATATTCATTTCTTAAAAGCCCTGAATTGTGAATCATTTGATGATATGAGACGAGACTTCTAGAGAATTAGTGCATAGAAAGCTATGATTCCATTAACAAATGGCCCTAGTGTTTAGATTTACACCCTATGCTTTGTTAACTGACCTAACCTGAGTCGCAGCTTTCATACTTGAATGATATATTCGCATACTACCAAGTACCAAATCTCGTACACTGCTCGCTAGAAACACATGCAACAATTGAGCAACGCTACTATACTTGAGACAATCCCATGCCTGATCCACCTTCTTACATAATATTGGCATGTGTCGCTTGTCTTACCAATCATTGGATCTCACTTTGTACCTATATTCCATTTCCCCCCACTTAATGACTTGCCAAGCCTACTTACAAGTTCAAATTATCAAAATTGACACAACGCTTGTAAAAAAATTCAATTATAACAATGCATTTCAAATATAACACCAACGTTTCATATCATATCATATCAATTCATGACAACCAAGTTTAACACCCACATCAAATGGGTTACTAAAAAAAGCGTCGGAGCTAAATTGGTTGTCATGAATTAATACGACAACAAACGTTGGTGTTATATTTGAAATACATTGTCATAATTGAAATTTTTTGTAAACGTTGTTGTCAATTTCGATAATTTGACCGAGTTACAACTATGGCTTCTGACTGTGGGTATATCGTTGAAAGGCCTCAGTACTGATTGAGAAGAACTCTCAGCAACAGATGAGTACTTCTATGATCCATGTTCAAGTAAAAGGAGAAAAACAGATAAACATATCATAAATTGGAGTTTTGGAGGATTAGTGGATTTACTTAAAAAACAGCTGTTCATTGCTTTGCACTGTGGGTATATATATATATATATACACAAGGGGGTGGGTGGGGGGGGGGGGGGGGGGAACCCTTGTATTTTAATTAATGTCTTATTATAGAGTTATTTCCAGAGTTGATCACTCCACTTACTGTTCATTGCTTTGCACTTATGATTTGTAATTTATAAACCAATGTAGATCATGTATGAGGAAGCTACTCAAGTTGCTAATGATGCAGTAAGGAATATAAGAACAGTTGCATCTTTCTGTGGTGAAGAAAAGGTCATGAGCCTATACAGAAACAAATGTAAAGCTCCAAAGAAGACAGGGAAAAATCTTGGATTGATTACTGGGTTTGGATTTGGAATCTCTTTCTTCTTTGTATTCTCTAGCTATGCGATCACTTTCTATGTTGGAGCCCAGCTTGTTCAAAATCGAAAAGCAACATTTGAAGAAATTTTCCGTGTGAGTATAAGTAATGCTTTTTCAATCAATTATCATTAGCTCGTTAGATGGAATTTTAAAACTGAACAATGTTTACTTGTTTTAAAATGTTGTATGTTGGTTGGTTTATATAATCCCATTTAGTTTATAATCCAACACAACCATTTTACGGTACCAGGTAATAAGTTTGCTACACATCCGTACTATACACTTTGCTTAAAAAGTTGACTTTTGAGCTCGCTTCTCTGCAGTGCTCTGCTTCTGTCATATATCTTTTTTTTGTCTTCGTTCTTTTCCCTTTCGAGACATCTGATCTTTTTTTTTGTATCGTTTTGTACTTATTATTAGCCGTCATGTACTTCCAATCAGTTTTAAGTCATAATACCCATACCAAGGAAAGCAGGTAGAAATGGAGAAATGGAGTTGTATGTGTTACTCCTTTGGTGTTTTCTTATATGGAAATGATCATCGCAACAAGTTTCTCTTAAGTGGTATTCACTCAAAAATTGCATTTAAGCTTTCCTCTTTATATTGAAGATATTGTTCACATCTGAAAATTTGTTGTGTCATCAAGATATTTTATTCTGATGTATGTGTTGAATCAAAATTTAGGAAAAGTACTCTGCTGTGCAACAGTATCTAGTCTCTTTTTTTTTTTTTTTTTATTAAAATACATTGACTTTTGTGTCTTTTGTAGGTTTTCTTTGCTCTGGTTATGACGGCCATGGCTATTTCTGTGGCCAGCTCACTAACTCCTGATGCCACCAAAGCTAAGGCTTGTACTGCCTCTCTTTTTGCGATGCTTGATAGAAAATCTGAAATAGATTCAAGTAGCAATGATGGAATAACACTGGAAAATGTTCATGGAGACATTGAGTTTCGGCAGGTCAGCTTCACCTACCCGACGAGGCCAAATGTTCAGATTTTTTGCAACCTTGATCTGGCAGTTCAGTCGGGCAAGGTAACATCTTAAAACTTAGAAGACAAATTCTTATATTACCATAAAATCATAAATAGTATGAAAAGTTTGACCAACAATATAAGAAGCTAAGTAAGACAGGTAATATTTCTGTCAAAATTTAATTGCAACTATAACGTACAATACTCATGAAGACAACTCGCGGTCTTGAACGACACATCAGTAAGGTTGTGGAGCTAACATACTTTTAACCTTTTGGAGGAATCGATTCTGTCCAGCTCACATGGATGACTAATGCGTATTCAAAGATTTGTGAAGAATTCTTAAAGTAGGAGCAATGGCATGCAAACTAGGAAGTAGGAACTTCAACAGGATTCTATAGATGCTAAGGTCTTATGTCTTTATGTTTGATTCTTTAATTTATGGCTAACATATTTTTTCTGAGGGTTAGCTTGTAATCTTTGAAATCTAATGGGGTCTTAAAAAATCAAGTTAGCCGTTTGAAGAAAGAAAAAACCATGATGAAAACAAAATCTCTGGAGTTGGAAGGCCAGTAGTCTAAGTTACTTAAACTTAAACTTGCTGCTGCATTCATTATTCCATTTTAACAATCTCAATCTATCTTCTAGATGGTTGCATTGGTTGGAGAAAGTGGCTGCGGAAAATCAACGGTCATTTCACTTTTGCAAAGATTTTATGATCCCAATTCTGGTCAAATCATGTTGGATGGAACCGATATAAAACAGTTCCAGCTAAGATGGTTGCGCCAACAGATGGGTCTAGTTAGCCAAGAGCCTTTATTGTTCAATGATACAATACAAGCCAACATTGCTTATGGAAAGGAAGGCGAAGCAACAGAAGCAGAAATTTTAGCTGCAGCTGAGGCAGCAAATGCCCACAGCTTCATAAGTGCAATGAAAAACGTAAAATAAACCCTTAAGACCAAGCTTCTTTTCTTCCATAGATAATATGAGTTCCAGGATCATCTACTATGTCTTCTAATTTGGCGTACTTTTACAATTCAGGGATACAATACACTTGTAGGAGAGCGAGGGGTCCAATTGTCAGGCGGACAGAAGCAACGGGTGGCAATAGCTCGTGCTATATTAAAGGCACCAAAAATTTTACTACTGGATGAGGCAACAAGTGCACTTGACGCTGAATCTGAGCGAGTGGTTCAAGGTGCACTGGACCGAGTCATGATAGACAGGACCACTATAGTGGTAGCCCACCGGTTATCAACGATCAAGGGTGCTAGTTCGATTGCAGTCATGAAAAATGGGGTTATCATTGAACAAGGTAGGCATGAGAAATTGATTAATATCAAGGATGGGTGTTATGCTTCCTTGGCAGCAATTCATACGACTGCATCTTAATGCGCTTACACTTTTTTTTTCCTCCGACTTTTTTAGTTTCGAAAATTTATCGAATAGGTATAGTTAATAGTTGTCATATAACAATAATCAGTGTATCCCGCAGTTAATATTGTATAGGAATAAGTTCGCAATTGCACATTTTGGGGTTGATATCAGTCAGTTTGTAACATTAACTATTTGGAAATAAAGATCTCATGTGGGTTGGATTTCATATTTTTCTCAGATAAAGGAAATATGGTCATTTTGGCCTTTTGGGTCATGGACTAGATAACAAAGAGGGTTTTTTCTCTCTCCTTTTTCTTAAACACTGAAGTCGCGGGAGAACATCTTCGTTTGTTTTGAGACTTATATAATATATATAATAGGAGCTGCAGTCAAGGTTTAAATGAAAAACAGATACATTAGTAAAACCAAAACATACCCCTTTTTATAGGGAGTGTTGAAGTTGTTAGTAATGTTGATACAGAGATGGTAGAGATTGAAGGGACATTAATTTTGTGCCCATTAGAGAACAGAGATTATTGATAAATGATTATGTGTGAAGTTTTTATGATGCGACCAATGCTTTGAAGACAGGGTGGACAAAATTGTTTAGACTTTAGCAGTTATTTCGGATTTTAACAGCCAAAATCAGCTTACGAGGATGATGAGTATCGAACAAAATGAAAGAACAATCACATATTGGCATATACCAAACTCGTTGCTCAATGCTGACAAAGAAGGTATCAAGTCATTGTTAAGAATGTGGGATTGTCCTGTTGAGTTACTGCGTTCACTGGAACGAACAAAACAATTGCAAGTCTCGTGAGAATCACAAAGGTTACATCAATGAAAGAATTGTCTGTAACTAAGAGAGAGAAGTACACTGAAAATCTACATGATAAGAAAGACTAAGAAGACCAAAGGAGTAGATGACACACATTCCTCTGCGCAGACTGTTCTCTTTTCCTGATCCAGTTGATACGTTTTGATGGTATTGGGTTCAACTACTGCTCTTCTAAATGGACTTTCCCTTATAATATATATCTTTGGGCAGATAGGAACAGCTTACTTCACGATGTTTCAAAGGTATTTATGTCTTAATATTATATATTAGCTATGAGGTTGTCGAATTGTTATTGGAAAACTTTTGAATTGAAAAAACATGATTGTGTGCTAAAATAATGTTGCATGCTGTTTCATATTCTTACCTATCCGAAAGCTCCACACGTTGATTTCCCAATTTTTTTCAGATTAGCTTTTAGTTATAATAACTTCTCAGTATTAACATATATTTCCAGCAATGATCATTGCTATCTGACATAAAAGAATGAGTGCGGAATCCATCCACAAGAATCATTTTTTGGATAGTACCGAGTGTTGAATTGCTATGCTTGTCTGTACGTCAGTCTGCTAGTGTTTTCTGTTCTTTTGTAGGTATACTTGGCTATACTTGTCTGTACATGAACAGAAAGTATGTTCATGTTTTCAGGTATTGGATTTGCAGAAGCAACATTCTACCATAAGTAAACTTTCTATTTCATTATCCCATGTACACTATGAAGGATTTAATACACAATAATGGACAGATACATCTATGTTTTACCTTTTCCCACTCAGAGATGGCTTGCTGGATGGTCACGGGAGAAAGACAGTCTGCCCGAATAAGGAATATGTACTTAACAGACATGGGGAAAGTGGGAGGATGTCAGGTGACGTTGTTCTCATTCCACATGCCATGGACGAGAAGGTAATGGACTTTGTAGACTTATTTATTAATTTTTTTTTTTTTTTTTTAATGAATACATGAGTGCAAGATCATCTTATTTTGTATTGTCTCAGGTTGGCAAGTCTATTCAGCTGATATCTTCATTCCCAGATGGCTTCGTGGTAGCATTTATTTGTGGGTGGCTTCTTACTCTTATTCTGATTTCTATTGTTCTTTAATGGTTCTTTCTGGAGCAGCCATGTCTATGGTTGTAACCAGGATGGCCAATCGTGAACAGGCAGCTTACTCTGAAGAAGCTGCCCTTGTAGAAAAGACAATTGGCTCAATTAAATTGGTACAAAAATTAGCCAGGTTAGATTTCATTTCGAAAATAGTGAATTCTTATATATTAACGTGTTATGTATGCAGTTTGCATCATTTACTGGAGAAAGAGAAGCGAAAAATCAATACAACAGGTCACTGGATAGTTCTTATGAATCTAGTGTTCAAGAAGGGTTAGCAGCAAATGGACTAGGTATTGGCATGGTTATCTTAATTGTGTTCTGCACCTATGGATTGTCTGCATGGTTTGGTTCACTGATGATAACTGGGAAACATTATCCCAATTATCATTGATGGTTTGGCGGCGATGTGATTACTGTTGTGTTTGCTGTTGTAAAATCCTCATTGTAAGTATTACTATCTACTCAGTGCTCAATTTCCAGACAGTTACACATCTAGTCAATTGTTACATGTGAATAGAAATAAGGTTCCTCTATGATAGAATACGTAAAACAGAAGATTTCACAAAGGATAAACCCCAACAGCTAGATAAATGTATACACCAAGGCCTTGCACATAAGTTATCTGTATGTTTGCTTTTGATAATGAAAAGGCTACTGCCAACCACGGGTAGTTGTTTTGGTGCTTTGCTCTTTGCAGATGATTAATTCCACTTGCTAAGATGAGAGACCTAGTTGAAAATAAAACGAAACTATGAAAAATCATTTGTTTAGTTTGTATCTTAAATCTGGGGTTTAGGGAGACCCCACCAGGTTAATTTGTTACAAACATTAGAAGAAGGAATACAATTAAAGTGATATTGAGCCTTAACACTCCATACCGTTCGAATGAAAACACAAAGACAATGCAAACTTAAATGTGTGCCTAGCGTATACTCACAACATGCTAAGTTTGCGAACCTCCCACACTTTCACCTTTCTAGATAGCCATAATGATAATTGTATTTCTCGATCGTTGATCCTTCAAAATCAGAAGTACACATTAATCTATATGTAACCTTACATTGTTTAGGTCTCTAGGCTAGGCATCTTTGTGTACAGGCATTTGCAGCTGGAAAGGCCACAGCATTCAATATGTTTCAAACAATTTGTTAGGAAGCCGGATATAGATTCTCCTGACACTGGTGGGCATAAGTTTTATGACATCTCTGGTGATATTAAGTTAAGAATGTTTATTTCAGATATCCAACTAGACCACATGAGTAAATATTTGCTGGGTTTTCCTTGTTCATGCCCAGTTGCAAGACTCTAGCCTTGGTTAAGGAGACTGTTGGTGGATCCACCCCCATGTTTGGAGACATCTGAAAGGAAAGGCCACAGCATTCAATATCTTTTTTTTGTCTTCGTTCTTTTCCCTTTCGAGACATCTGATCTTTTTTTTTGTATCGTTTTCTACTTATTATTAGCCGTCATGTACTTCCAATCAGTTTTAAGTCGTAATACCCATACCAAGGAAAGCAGGTAGAAATGGAGAAATGGAGTTGTATGTGTTACTCCTTTGGTGTTTTCTTATATGGAAATGATCATCGCAACAAGTTTCTCTTAAGTGGTATTCACTCAAAAATTGCATTTAAGCTTTCCTCTTTATATTGAAGATATTGTTCACATCTGAAAATTTGTTGTGTCATCAAGATATTTTATTCTGATGTATGTGTTGAATCAAAATTTAGGAAAAGTACTCTGCTGTGCAACAGTATCTAGTCTCTTTTTTTTTTTTTTTTTATTTAAATACATTGACTTTTGTGTCTTTTGTAGGTTATTTTTCCTCTGGTTATGACGGCCATGGCTATTTCTATTGCAAGCTCGCTAACTCCTGATGACACCAAAGCTGAGGCTTGTACTGCCTCTCTTTTTGCGATTCTTGATAGAAAATCTGAAATAGATTCAAGTAGCAATGATGGAATAACACTGGAAAATGTTCATGGAGACATCGAGTTTCGGCAGGTCAGCTTCAACTATCCAACGAGGCCAAATGTTCACATTTTTTGCAACTTTGATCTGGCAGTTCAGTCTGGAAAGGTAAAGTATTACATTTTAGTACAAACCTTCTTTCAGTGATCATTATTCCAAGTCAGAGCAACATTATAAGAAGCAAAGTAAAGCACGTACCATTAAACATTCAAACAACATTGTTAACATTTCCTTCAAGATTCAATAAGAATTAATTGCCACTATAACAATAACTTCAGAAGACATTTTCGGCATCTTGAAGACATTTTCGGCATCTTCAAACAACATTGCCTTTAAGATGTGGGTGACGATGCTTACGGTTTCATCCTATGGTTGTACTGTGTGCTCTAAACTGTGAAAAAAAAAATCAAAAGTAGGAGCAGGCCGGGGCATGCAAACTAGTAACTTCCGCAAGATGCTATATATAGATTCTTGTTGTCTGTCGTTTATGTTTTCCTTGGTTGTGATGTCTTATGTCTTTTCATGGAGGCTGAGTAAGAGTTCTCTCTTCTTCTAAGAAATTTTGTGGTCTACTTACAACGCAGTTACCGATTTCAAGACTGGAAAACATCATGAAATATGAGTAAATCTCTGGACTTGCCTGTAGTCTAATATCATTTCAGTATTAAGCTTGGAGTTTCTGCATTCATTTTCTAAACTCAACAATCTCAATCTTTCCTCTAGATGGTTGCATTCGTTGGAGAAAATCAACTGTCATTTCATTGTTGCAAAGATTTTATGATCCAACTTCAGGTCAAATCATGATAAACAGAACTGATATAAAAACGTTCCAGCTAGGGTGGTTGCGACAACAGATGAGTCTAGTTAGCCAAGAGCCTTTATTGTTCAATGATACAATACAAGCCGACATTGCTTATGGAAAAGGAGAAGCGACAGAAGCAGAAATTTTAGCTGCAGCTGAGGCAGCAAATGCCCACAGCTTCACAAGTGCAATGCAACAGGTCGAAAACCTCAAGACATGCTTTAATTTTTAATAACATGAATTCCAGGATTGTGTACTGTGTTCTGATTTGGTATAGTTTTACATTATAGGGATATACAATACACCAGTAGGAGGAGGGGTCCAATTATCTGGTGGTCAGAAGCCAACGGGTGGCAATAGCTCGTGCTATATTAAAGGAACCTAAAATTTTGCTACTGGATGATGCAACAAGTGCACTTGATGCTAAATCTGAGCGAGTAGTTCAAGGTGCATCAGACCAGGTCGTGATAAACCAATGACAATAGTGATGGCTCACTGGGCCAACAATTAAAGGTGCTAGTTCAATTGCGGTCATGAAAATCGAGCTATCAATGAAGAAGGCAAGCATGAGAACTTGATCAATATCAATGATGGGTGTATGCTTCCTCGGCAGCAATTCATTTGACTGCATCTTAATATGCTTACACATTTTTTTTCGATTATTTTAATTTTCAGAATATAATCGAATAAGTATGGTTGTCATGTAAAATCATCAGTGAATCACTAAGTTATTTATCTATAGAAATGAGTTCACAAATGCAGTCACTGCATCTATGTGTTTGTCCACCAAACCTAGAACAGTTGGGGTAGATATCAATCAGTTTGAAACCTAACCTAATGGGAAATAAAGATCCCATTAATCATTAATGGTTGGGATTTCATAGATGGTTTGCTGCTAAAACAATGAATAGCGTCTAGATACTTGCAATTGCATGGTGACATTTGCATTCGATATAGAGTATATTGTCGAAAACAAAACTATATTGCTGACTGCCACCGACAAAATTAAGGGAAGATAGAAGAATCAGTAAAATAATGAGTATCAGCTGTAATTCGTCTCCACATCTGAAGTTACACATTGCAATGTAGTGGGATCAATTGAAGCCGATAAAACATTGATGAACTGGATGGAAACTAGTGAAAGGTTATGTTGCAAGATAATACTGCACAAGAGTATTTCTATTCATTTTCCATATACAATATAGTTTCGGCAGAAACAATTCATTTGGTTTGATGGGGAATATACTCTGTTAAGTAAATGCTCATGTAAGTATCCCAACAATTTTATGAAAAAATAATATGTTATAGCAAAAATCCAAAGAGGACCTTTTCAAATAAGTCACAGGTCAACTTTTATGTAGAAAAATGAAATATTCAATGCTACATCATTACCACAATTTGACAAAAGGAAATGCCAAGTACTAGTGTCACCTTTCTTTGTTATATTACTTGCAGTCTTCTTCATGTTTCCATGCAGGATCTCAGATTTGATGTTGTCATGCCTGCATAATTATGAAGCAATTAGATTTCGATCTATGCAAAAGGTTCCTAGATTTCTATGTTTTAAAGCCATTTTGTATTAGACATAGGCCTCATAACATTTGATAGGTTCCTGGCCAGCAAAATGTTTGACCTAATCAAATGTCACAAACAGCCTTAAACTTGTGGAATTTTCTTTTTGGTTTTTCCATTATTTCTACCATTATAAAGAGAAATACAAGAGAAAGGGTAAAAATTTAATAAGCCAAATACTTACTTATATATACATGAAAAAAGTAGTAGAAACTAGTGACCATTTCTTGTCCTGTGCTCAAGAGTGTGGAATTTAGAAATCTATCTGTTTGGCTTATATACAAATGTTCAATGATATAAGACATGCCTGGCTCTAGGGTAAATTGACCAACACCCTTTAGATTCAAACTACTAATGAAGGAACTGCTATAAAGACTAAAGAGTGGAACAACAAAACACAGATATTGGATATTTAAGATTCAGTTGGCCTCTTTTACTAGTGTTTTCAGATTGAAACTAAGATGACATTCCAGTGATCTCAACAAGCCTCAATTCAAGTAACTTCTAATCCTTTTTGAAGGAACCCTTCATTTTCTTTTCTTAAAAACTAGCTGGTGGGAACTTTTATATTTGTTTCTGGTTTTCATGTTTTTCCTATTGTCGATGGACTTCTATCAACTTATAAGGAATTCTTCAGTAATATGCAATCTGTTTGAATCATTTATCTAAGTATTCTTAGTTATTAGTAAATTCTTGTGCATGTTATGAACCTCGTGTTATTTTCTATCATACATGGATCTGCAGTGTCTCGTTATACCATTTCATTTTCAAACTTTTAAGGATATTTCATATTTACTCACAAAAAAGGGTGTATATTATAGGTAGGGAAGACTCGCAGTGCAACACATTCGAGTAACTTCAACAGAGGTTTCAAAAACAGGATCATAATCTTATACTTACGTACATTTACCACAAGGCCGCACCAATGAACAGTCCATCTGAAAGAGAGAGAGAGAAGTATGATGAAAAGCCGCATGATGAAAAGGACACTGAGAAGGCTAAAGCGGGAGAGAACATTCAGAAAACGCTTCCTCTGTACAAACTATTCTCCTTTCCCGACACCAAAGATATTGTTTTGATGATCATTGGTGCAATTGCGGCTGTTGGGAATGGGTTTTGTATGCCTCTAATGGCATTTCTCGTTGGCAGGCTAGTTGACTCTTTCGGGAAAAATGCATCTAGCCCCAATTTGGTTCATGAAGTTTCAAAGGTATATCATATCAATCTTCTGAATGTGCTGTGAGATTATATCTCCTTTCTCGAAGCTCCAATGAGTTACTTAAGCAAAGCAGGCCTATAGAATCACAATCAGTGTTCAATCAAGAATTTTGTGTTTGAATACTAAACTGTTAAACACTTTGTTTGTTCATGCTTCAGGTAGCTCTATCTTTTGTGTATTTGGGTGTTGGATCTGCAACAGCATCATTCTTTCGTTAGTGACTACATCTCTGTCTTTCTTCAGTAACAAATTTATTTTCACGCAATAAATTTATAGTAAAATATAATTTTAACCAATCAGAAATTGAAAAAGTAGGTGTGATTGTGTTTTGTCAGAGCTGGCTTGCTGGATGATTACAGGGGAGAGACAATCTGCACGAATAAGGAATATGTACCTGAAAACCATACTGCGACAAGATATCACGTTCTTTGACAAGGAAACAAATACAGGGGAAGTGGTAGGGAGGATGTCAGGTGATGTTGTTCTTATACAAGATGCAATGGGAGAAAAGGTATTGTTTTCAATGTATTAATCATTACAATGTCGTGCATGCTCGATATCTTTAGTGATTCGGTCTTGTTGGATTAATCCAAACTCCTATTTCATATAAATTGCTCTAACTATTTCTTTCTATTTTACAGGTTGGAAAGTCCATTCAGCTTATGGCATCATTCATAGGAGGCTTCCTGGTAGCATTCTTTAGGGGTTGGCTTCTTGTGCTTGTTTTGATGTCCACTGTTCCTTTTCTTGTGCTTTGTGGTGCATCCATGTCAATAATTGTAAACAAGTTGGCCACCCGTGGACAAGTCGCTTATGCAGAAGCAGGGGCAATTGTTGAACAGACAATCGGCTCAATCAGAACGGTACAAAACATGAACAGTTCAGATTTGTCTTCCACGTTTTGTTAAATATTGAGTAACATAACTTAACACACAGGTTGCATCATTTACTGGGGAAAGGCAAGCTATAAACCGATACAATAAGTCTCTCAATAAGGCTTATGAGTCTAGCGTTATGGAGGGCTTGGCATCAGGAATAGGTATCGGCATGGTTATGTTTATTGTATTTTCCAGCTATGGTTTAACTGCATGGTTTGGTGCTCTGATGGTCATCCAAAAGGGCTATACTGGCGGGGATGTCATTTGTATTATCTTTGCTGTTGTAACAAGCTCCATGTAAGTATCCTTTATCTAGCCAACTTCCACAGTGACTGCACCTAAAGTTTTCTTTCTTTTTGGAATACAAGGATAAGCATAGAGTTGAGAGTAGCAATTTGTTTCACCATGAAGGACACATAGTTTATACTTTATCCAAGAGCACTCAATTCAATTGCATTGTATGCAAACAATGCTAATCTTAGTTGATCAAGATAATAATAAAAAAAGTCAATGCAGAGGATCTATTTTGGAAACTTTATGTGTTTTATAACTCGAACCTATATGAACAATGCAGAGTCTGAATTCTGCAGGAAAACAATAAAGGCTGAAGGAGCTTCAATCCAGAGTGGAATAATGCACAATAAAATTATGATTTCTAAAAAGAATCCTTTGAATTGATCACTATTTATTTGCATCCATATGGATGGAAGAATTTAAGATGATCTTTTATGAGGGACACTATTCATTTTGAAGTAAGATTCTTATTAAGAAAAATGCATTGAGTCATGCGAACAGAGGCAGAAAAGTATGCCAATATTATACAGAAATCATAAGTGAAATAAGCAGTGTAAGAAGTACCAAACTATATGTGAAAATCTTGTATAATCACGAATAGGATAGCATTAATTTGTTGTTAAAGTTTTGAGTCGATATGGAACCCTTGGAAATCAAGCACCATGTATTTGAACCCTTGTTAATTTTCAGGGCTCTAGGTGAGGCATCTCCATGCATAAAAGCCTTTGCAGCTGGACAAGCTGCAGCTTTCAATATGTTTGAGACAATTGAAAGGAAACCGGAAATCGATTCCTTTGACACTAGTGGACGGATGGTAGACGATATTCGTGGGGATATTGAGCTAAACGACATCCATTTTAGTTATCCGACGAGACCAGACCAGAAAATATTTGCTGGATTCTCTCTATCTATACCCAGTGGCACAATAATGGCTTTGGTCGGAGAGAGTGGAAGCGGGAAGTCAACGGTTATCAGTCTGTTAGAAAGATTTTATGACCCACAAGCTGGTGAAGTTCTTATAGATGGCATAAACCTAAAGGAATTTCAGCTGAGATGGATCAGAGGTAAAATTGGACTTGTCAGCCAGGAACCTGTTTTGTTTGCTTCTACTATTAGAGATAACATAGCCTATGGAAAAGATAATCCTACTATGGAAGAAATTAGGGCAGCTGCTGAGCTCGCAAATGCTTCCATATTCATAGACAAATTACCTCAGGTTTGATGACTTCAATGTTTTAATTTTTTTTTCTATAAATGTTAATCGTTTAGCTGTTTGATTCATATCCAATATGTCTATACTAATATGCAAAACGCTGATTATGGAACTTCGCAACTACTTATTTTGTTATCAGGGACTTGAAACAATGGTTGGTGATTATGGAACTCAGCTGTCAGGTGGGCAGAAACAAAGAGTTGCAATAGCTAGGGCAATTCTTAGAGACCCAAGAATTTTACTTCTAGATGAAGCTACAAGTGCACTTGACGCTGGGTCTGAACGGATTGTACAAGAGGCATTGGACAGGATCATGACTAACAGAACAACAGTGATTGTTGCTCATCGTTTGAGTACAGTAAAAAATTCAGATGTTATTTCTTTGATTCATGATGGAAAGATTGTTGAGCATGGTAAGGACACCATGATCTTTTCTTTTTCTTTTTTTTTTTGGCATAGCAAAGTGGCTGGAAATTATGTAGACTAGAGGCAATATGTGGGAGTCCGAGTGGAACAGTGAAAATATTTTTCTATTCCACTAGTTTGAAAAAAGTGAGATAATTGACAGACTCAATATTATGTTGTGTGCTTGGATTAGGTTCACACTCGGAGCTAGTCAGATTAAATGGAGCATACAGTCAACTTATAAGCTTGCAAGAAATGAACAAAGAGTCAGAAAATGGGAGTACAACTGACCAAGATGATCCAGAAGGTTCCCTCGATTCTCAACGAAAATCAGAACTCTACTTGTCAATTGAATCACCCTCGGGCCATCAATCAGTCTCTGCCTCAGTAGGCTTACCTGCAGTAATAAAAAATGAAGAAACTGAAACAACAGAACTTAACAAGACAACAGCATCAGAACAACCACATGATGTGCCTCTACTCCGTCTAGCCTATCTTAACAAACCTGAGCTCCCAATGATAATACTTGGGTGTGTCGCTGCGATTGCCAATGGCTCCGTACTTCCGATTTATGGAGTAATGTTTTCTAGTTTAATTAAAATATTTTACGAACCACACGCAAAGCTACGGAAGGACTCAGTATTTTGGTTATGGATGTTCGTTGGCCTTGGATTTCTAGGTCTGGTGGCTTCAGCAGGAAGATTATACCTCTTTGCCATTGCAGGTGGGCGATTGATAAGAAGGGTTAGATCAATGTCATTTGAAAAGGTGGTGCACATGGAAATTAAATGGTTCGACGATCCCCGAAATTCAAGCAGTACTATAGGTGCTAGGTTGTCAATGGATGCAGCGAGTATCCGTGGTCTGGTTGGAGACACACTATCTCTCATTGTTCAAAATTCTGCGTCCATTATTATTGCTGTGGTAATCGCTCTTGAAGCAAATTGGCAGTTGGCTCTATTAGTTTTTGTTTTGCTACCGGTATTAGCTTTCAATGGATGGCTCTATATGAAATTTACAAAAGGATTTAGTGCAGATGCGAAGGTACATTTCGTAACTCCCTTGTGAGTACTGAAATATGTATATGGTACACCTTCACTCAATATAATAACAAATAGGAACAGAATTGTGAGTCGAGCAGTGGCTTTTATTCATTGAAATTGAAAGATTTCTGTGAAACAGTTCAGTCAACTAATAAGTTCACTTTTCAAAATTCTCATTGTGTCACTAAAATCGTATATTACGAATTTGGAAACTCATTCACTGATTCTCCCTATAAGCTTGGACCAAATCTCTGTTTTATAGTAGTTACATCTGAAAGTTCATCCCCTTTTCTTGTGTTGGAAATGAAAGTATCAGTTTGTATCACGTATATTTTAATGTTCCTCATAACTTACTCATTTTAATGCAACAGATTATGTATGAGGAAGCAAGTCAAGTTACAAATGATGCTGTTAGAAATATAAGAACAGTTGCTTCTTTCTGCGCCGAAGAGAAGGTGATGACACTATACAAAAGCAAATGTGAGCTCCCAAGAAGGGCAGGAATAAAGCTAGGAGTGGGTACTGGGATTGTTCTGGGACTATCATTTTTCTTGTTATTTTCTTGCTACGCAATCAGTTTCTATGTTGGATCCCGGTTAGTCGAGGATGGTAAAACAACATTTGCCAGGGTTTTTCGTGTAAGTACTGCTTGTAATCTCTCTTAACTTGCTCGCACTGACAAACGTAAATAAATTGTCTAGATATGTATTGTTTAATTGTCGTTCACACCTTTGCAGGTTTTTTTCGCTCTCGCTATGACAGCCGTCGGAGTTTCTCAGACAAGTTCACTAGCACCTGATGCCAGCAAAGCAAAGGCTAGTACTGCTTCTGTATTTGCAATTCTTGACAGGAAGTCAGAAATCGATTCAAGCGACAACTCTGGGACGACACTAGAAAATGTAAAGGGAAACATTGAATTTCAGCATGTCAGCTTCACATACCCATCAAGGCCAGATGTTCAAATTCTACGAGACCTATGTTTCACTGTTCGATCAGGCAAGGTAATGTCCCTGAGTCCGGTATAGAGTTCTACATCTAAGGTTTTTCATAAAAAAAGAAAAAAAAAATCGAATTCGGGTAACACTGGGACATTGAAAAAAGAAAGATGAGAATGCATCCTTTGATGCTCCAAAACAAGACTTTGCAAAACTAAAACTAAAAAAGAATAAAGAAAGACAGTTTTCCTTCAAATTGATACTAAGCTTTAGATTTCAGGCAGAAACTATACAGTGTAAGGTTACTGGTTCTATACACAACTGAAATGGTCAAGTTGCATTTCCCATATTTGTTTTCTAACTTCACAGTCCACATTTTTTTTTTCTAGACAATGGCTCTAATTGGAGAAAGTGGATGCGGAAAATCTACAGTCATTTCGTTGTTACAAAGATTTTATGATATGGATTCTGGTATAATCTTGTTAGATGGGACAGAGATACAAAAGTATCAGTTAAAATCATTGAGGAAACAAATGGGTCTGGTAAGCCAAGAGCCTTTATTGTTCAATGACACAATCAGAGCGAACATTGCGTATGGAAAGGAAGGAGAAGCGACAGAGGCAGAAATTTTAGCTGCAGCCGAGGCAGCAAACGCGCACAAGTTTATAAGTGGGATGTCACAGGTGAACATTCTAACCCAATTGAGTATGTATACTGATATGCACACATACATAAATTTACACATAATTTTCTTGGAGATAGGATAAAGGAAGATTTTTTCTAAGGAAACTAATAATCCTATCAAAAGTTGGTGTGCGCACAACAGATGGGATATTTAAAAAGCTTGTATAACATTTTACATCACACATTTGTCAGATTATTTAAACGAAGTCTCTGTGCTATGAATAAGAAGAACAGTTTTATTTTATCAGCTAAATTAACGGCTAGGGATCATTTCTTTTGTGTTTTATAGTTTCATATTGAACAATTGTTTCCCTCATATTCTTTATAATTCTTAAAATTCTAGGGGTATGACACACTAGTAGGAGAGCGAGGGGTCCAATTGTCAGGTGGGCAAAAGCAACGAGTGGCGATTGCACGGGCTATACTGAAATCCCCAAAGATCTTGCTACTAGATGAGGCAACGAGTGCACTTGATTCTGAATCTGAGCGAGTGGTTCAAGATGCACTGGATGAAGTCATGGTAGACAGGACCACCATTGTTGTAGCCCACAGGTTATCAACAATAAAGGGCGCTGATTCCATAGCTGTCATAAAAAATGGGGTCATCGTCGAGAAAGGTAGCCATACAGATTTACTTAATATCAAGGATGGAGTTTATGGCTCTTTATTAGCACTTCATATGGCTTCATCTTAGGTCTGCTTGGTTGAGTGTCACTAACACAGAAAAAGTTTCAAGACTTTGGCATCCCTATATCCTGTCCATCTGCATCTATTGTTGTTGGCATGTATTAAGAGAAATTGTAAGGATCTATAGTTGTGTTCAATATTGGTCTTTGTAAATGCACAAAGTCGATCTTTATAAATAATTCAAAAACACTTAAAGCTGCTGCCACGTATTCTATCAAAATTCTTGACCTTCAACCAGGTATCCACATCTTGGCCTTAGATAAGCAGCATGCAAGGAAAACCTTAGTCGAAGATGATATGCACTGGTGACTCAAGTGGGTAACCATTGTGTATTCTCAAACAGGAAACCCTCAAGAACAGTCATGGAGAATTCTCCCATATATGACTATATGTGCTGTCTCATGAAGATTGGCCACTCAACGTAAGTAATCATTCCTTTGGCTAAGTAAAAAAAAAAAGACTGCATCTCCTGTAGACAAAGATACTCTCATAAGATTGTCCTTTTGAAAGGAGACTTTCGTAAGATTGTCTTACAGACTCGCAAGACGGTTGACTTGTCTTTCACAAAGGTTACTTGTTTGGTAAATGTGAAAGATGACCAGCCCTTTTCATCCAACAAAGACAGAATCATCAACGTCATCAGGGAGAAGTCGAGAGAACCAGATACTACTAAGAGATAAGTAACTTATCATAATCTTATAATTCCAGTCATTTGAACGTCAAGACGAAAGCACAGACTTCTTTCCTTCCATCAGCGAGTTATTAGGATATTGCCACCTAAATCTGCTTCTAAAACTGATATAAGAAGAAGGCTATGTCTCCATTATTTGGGATTTTTTGTGACAAACTTTAGAGAAACTCCTAGTTTACATACAAAAAATTTGGCATGACATGCATGGTTATGGTGTTTTTAGGGTAAATAAGGTCTGCAATAATGTTATGCAATGTGCAATAACCAAGTTCAAGCAATACCACAGACACTTTAAATACAAAACAGAAAACTAGGTCACGGGGGAGTTATACGGCAACAGAATGTAAATGATGCATGCACCTTTCACTCAATACAAGAAAGCATCTCCATATAAACCATCGTGCACAAGCTGAACAATGGCATCCCTATTGATGAGCTGTTTATCTTCAAGAAAAAAGGATGTAATTATCAAAGGTAGAGACAATCATGAACCATATAATCTTCACCAGTTTATAAGTTAATAAGTTCAGTTACTATCTAAAAAAAAAATAAATCACAAAATGTGTATTGATCAAAACTAGTCTACAAAACAGTTCAATGGCTTGTGAAATGCAAATGACGCACCTTCTACATAATACAAGGAAGCATGTAGCACATTAAAGCATCCAGCACAAGCTGAACAATGGCACCCCTAAACCACTGTAGTAGTCATCATTGTTGCCAAGATGATGAGAAATCCTAGCATATGCAATTATACGATCATCCTGTCTCTGAACTACATATTTCATTTTCTGATAATGCATATGAACTCCAACACGGCCTTATAAACTGTGTAATCAAATTATATGCATCCATCTCATCGTCGATATCAACTAGGCAATCCAACCATGACCACGGTTGGCTGTGTTGACGAAAGTTTTGTTCCACACTCTCACACAACATCTCCCCCATCTCAAAAACCATACCATGACTCCTTGTCCAAATTCTTTCATGAGCACCCTCATATCTATTAAAAATGTCTAAACCCGAAGGAACAACGAACTGAGTATTATAGTCTGTTGTTTCAACCCAAACATACTCAAAATCTAATCTATAGCCATACTCATGAGAAACCACAAGTCGGGGCAAATCTTGCATGTTCATTTTGTTCAATTAAAAAATCTCAATGAAATTAAATAAAAATCATCAATAAAATAAAATTCTTCTCACATCAACAATCATTCTAATAATTAACCACAACTGAGAATCTGAGATACTTATCAAATTAAACTAACATTTTATCAAACAAATTATAAGCAACAAAAACAAATAACTTCACGATCAAATAATCCCCAAATGATCAACAGGAAGAAAAACTTATTAGCATCAAGTTACTACTAAACCAAAACGATTAAATCGTACCTTTGCAGATTCCAAGTTTGAGAAAATGCGCACGCGAATGGGGACTGGGGAGAGTGCAGGAATAGATTTAATATATAGAATTAGCGGGAAAGTTGGAATCTAAAAGAAATCTCATTTCAAAGGAGGTATTTATGGGCATTTCTTAAGGAATACAAGTTTGGGACCCCTGTTGGGCTTTTTAAATACTGAAGTTTTTGTAGTCCCTTTCCTGTTGGGACAGAATCTTCCGTGATGACCGTGGAATATACCAAAATCTCGCCGGGAACCTGCACAGAAAGGAAGACCACCGGTGTTTTTACCGGTGTTTGCACTCCGACGATCAAGTCAGTAGAGTAAAGTGAAGGAGTGAAGTAATTGATGGGACAAGAGAGCATACCTAATGATTGGGGTTTCCCCTATTTATAGGCATTTGGTCGGTCTATGCGGCACCGTTGGATGATGTTTCCAATCAACGGTTGGAGATGTTGGACACGTGGATGGCCTAAGAGCCTAGTGTTCACTGTACCTGTTTGACCATGGTCAAACAGTGGGGAACAGTTGTACTCGTGCCTCTCACGTGTCCGTCAGCTTTGTCCTGGTCCGTGGATTAAGTGATCACTGACGTATTTTAAGCTTTTTACATCTGTCCTTTGTGCACTGTAGATAGACGATCGGGATATGGTACTTACAGTTTTTTTTTTTTTTTTTTTTTCAGGATTTTTACATAGGTCCCTTCACCTAGAAAATGTTGTTGTAACTGATAAGCCTGTTTTTAATGAGATCAGTAACTCGGTAATGCTGGCGGGATTTGAACCCTAGACTTCTGGTATAATCACCTAAAGGTTTTACCAGTTGTGCCCAACTGGTACCTGCAATAAAGGGATCGGCTCGGGCTTTGCTCGTTTTTAGCTCGGGTCGAGCTTGTTCGTTTTCTAAATGAGTTGATTTTGAGCACAAAAAATAACTCGGCTTAAATTTAAGGGGGATTTAGAGATACCACCCGAAAAACTTTGCACTATTTGAGATACCCCCAGATTTGAAAATCATTAGAGATAGCCCCCATTTTCTTATTTAAAGTCGGTCAACCAAGCCATTAACCAATATTCTTTTCATATTGACAAAAATACCCTTCATCATAAAAATAATATGTCACCAATTATAAATTGAATTAATCTCCACCATCTAAAAGCTAAATCTATCTTTAGCCATCTAAAATCGATGGTCGAGATCATAACTTTCTTCCATCTTTATTCTCTTAACTACCACCACCCACTACCACCATCTCAATTTCCTTAACTCCACCACTTCCACAACCCAACCGCCGTCGCCACCATATCAACCGTTAACACTCCATTATCACCACCACCACTACCACCAACCATCTATTACCACCATCTCTAAAATCTCACCACCACCATCTTCACATAATTACAACCCATCACCATTAATTTTTACACTATATCATTAACATCATCTCACATTCTTCACATTCCATCATCATTACCTTAATCTTCACACCCCATCAACATCTCTTCTAAACCCAATCCCATCTCCACCATTTTCTTCTTCAAATTTTCAACATACTTTAATTGTTTTCAAAGATAAAGTTCACCATCATTAATCACACAAATGGTGGTGGTTCTAGTATGCTAATGGTGGAGGTGAATGGGTGGTGGTGGGTTGTGTGTTAGCGATTATGGGGTTTTGGGTTAGAGACGGTAAATGTTTAATAATTATTAATTAATGAGATTAAATCTAGGTTGAGGGGTATTTCAGTCTTGAATATTTAAAAACTAGTCAGACCATGGTCAACAGCTTGGTTGACCCGCTTCAAATGAAAGAATGGGGTATCTCTAATGATTTTCAAATCTGGAGGTATCTCAAAGAGTGCAAACTTTTCCGGGGTATCTCTAAATCTCCTTAAATTTAAGCTTGGCTCGGGATCGGCTCGTTTTTAAATGATTTGAACTTGAATGTACCAAAGCTCGGTTTGTTCGTCTTGAATACCACTTTTGTATGCAATTTTAACCGAGCCGCTCAGGTTCGGCTCAGACTCTGGCTCATTTTTGGCTCGGCTCGAACTCGTTCATTTTCTAAACGAGCCGAGTTTGAGCACAACAAAAAAAAATCTCGATACTAAATTTGGGCTCGGCTCGTTTAGAAACGAGCTGAGTTTGAACGTACTAACACTTGGCTCGTTCGACTCGAATTGCACCACTAAGTGAGAGACAGAGGAAGAGGAAGATTGGAGAAGAAGATTTTTTTTTTTTACTGGAAGTGGAAGAATTCAGTTCCACCACCCGATACTAAATAGAGTAGACCACCTAAATTTTGTCAATTACAGTGAAACCTAGCTAAATGCACACCCTTTCGTAAACGCCGAAAAAAAAAGTATTAATCTCATAGTTAGAACAATACATGTATATTTTTACTTTATAAACCCCGACATATTACATAAACACATATTTTTTTTATTTTTTTTTAGTGCATTTGGGTCGACATCGTCATATGGTACAGCTTGGTTGAGTGTCCACCTGTTTGGAAATCCAAAATGGTCGATAAAAACTAGTGATCATTTGTGATACAAGAATATGTGAAGAAGTTGTAATTTTTGTCTTTTCAACATATTTAGTTAGACTTATATGCTTGGTTTTAAGCTATATTCCAAAACACCTTAGATTTGTCATCAAATTACTACTATAAGTCTCTAACAAGGAGAGAATTAAACACACGCATTGTATTATTATTGTATATATAAGCAAAACACTAATGCATGATGATGAACCTGCGCAGTGTGTTTATATATAAGTAGGGAAGACTTGCATGGCAATGAAGTCGAATAATTTTGAATGAGGTATTAGCTTTGTAGTACAATATAGTTGCGACGACAACGCTGCACCAATGACTAATTCAACTGAAGAAGAGAGACATAAGCATGATGATGAAAAGGAAACCGAGAAGACTAAAGAAGAGGAGGGTGGTAACAAAAGCCTTCCTCTATACAAGTTGTTCTCCTTTCCTGATGCTTTTGATATTATTTTGATGATCATTGGTTCAATTGCTGCTCTTGGGAATGGAATGTGTGTTCCTCTTATGGCATTCTTTGTTGGCCAGTTAGTTGATTCTTTTGGGAAAAATGCACAAAGCAGCAATCTGGTTGATGAAGTTTCAAAGGTATATCAATTTTTCTGAATAGCTCTATATGCACTTGTTAACATCCTGCGTTGAAATGATGAATATCAACACTCTGCTGTCTGCTCATGTCTTCAGGTGTGTTTGAATTATGTTTATCTAGGTGTTGGTTCTGCAGCAGCAGCATTCTTACGTTAGTGACTATGACTATCTCTTTCTTCACGATCAAATTCATTTCTAGTTCGTAAATATGTAATGTCTAGTCAATTGGAAACTGAAATGGTAATCATGCTTGTTTTGGCCAGAGCTAGCTTGTTGGATGGTTACCGGGGAAAGACAATCTGCACGAATAAGGAATATGTACCTGAAAACTATACTGCGACAAGATATCACCTTCTTTGACAAGGAAACAAATACAGGGGAAGTGGTAGGGAGGATGTCAGGTGATGTTGTTCTTATACAAGATGCCATGGGAGAAAAAGTATTGTTTTCAATATATATTAATTATTTTTATCATGTTCTGCATTCCCAATTTTGTTTGATGTGATCTAGTCTTGTTGTATTAGTAGTGATTTCTTTGTATAGGTGTAACATTTAATTCATTTTATTGTACAGGTTGGAAAGTCTATTCAGCTGATGGCGACATTCATAGGAGGCTTTGTGGTAGCATTCAACAAGGGTTGGATTCTTGTTCTTGTTTTGATGTCCACTGTTCCTTTTCTTGTACTATGTGGTGCATCCATGTCTATTGCTGTAAACAAGTTGGCTGCCCGTGGACAAGCGGCTTATGCAGAAGCAGGGGCAATCGTGGAGCAGACAATCTGCTCAATCCGAACCGTAAAAGATATAACAGTCTAGATTTGGTTTAAAATATTTTTTGAATATTGAGTAATATGATTTATACACAGGTTGCATCATTTACTGGAGAAAGACAAGCTATAGATCGATATGACAAGTCTCTCAAAAAGGCTTATGAAGCTAGCGTTTTGGAGGGCTTAGCATCAGGAATAGGTCTCGGGATGGTTATGTTCATTGTTTTCTGCAGCTATGGGTTGTCTTCATGGTTTGGGGCTCTAATGATAATAAAAAAGGGTTACACTGGTGGGGATGTTGTTTGCATTATGATGGCTGTTGTAAGCAGCTCCATGTAAGTCAGCACCATGAAACAATGCACAGTAAAATTGAAAAACTAGATTCAATAAAGCATTTGCAGCTGGACAATTCCATGTGTAACCCTTGTTTATGTTCAGGTCTCTAGGTGAGCTATCTCCATGCATGAAAGCATTTGCAGCTGGACAAGCTGCAGCTTTCAATATGTTTGAGACCATTGAAAGGAAACCAGACATAGATTCCTTTGACAGTGGCGGGCGCATATTAGACAATGTCCGTGGGGATATTGAATTAAGAGACATTCATTTCAGTTATCCAACTAGACCACACCAGAAAATATTTTCTGGATTCTCTTTATCTATACCCTGTGGCACAATTACAGCTTTGGTTGGAGAGAGTGGAAGCGGGAAGTCAACGGTTATCAGTCTGTTAGAAAGATTCTACGACCCACAAGCTGGTGAAGTTCTTATTGATGGCATAAACCTCAAAGAGTTCCAACTAAGATGGCTCAGAGGTAAAATTGGACTAGTCAGCCAGGAACCTGTTTTGTTTGCATCTAGCATCAAAGATAACATAGCATATGGAAAGGACAATCCGACTTTGGATGAAATTAGATCTGCTGCTGAGCTCGCGAATGCTTCTATTTTCATAGACAAATTGCCTCAGGTTTGATGCTACTGTTACTTACCCTCTGGCCTCTTCTACAATGATTGTACTGTAAACTTAAATGTGCTTTCCAACTATAACAATGTATACAGGGGCTTGAAACATTGGTTGGTGATTACGGAACTCAGCTGTCAGGAGGGCAGAAGCAAAGAGTTGCAATAGCTAGAGCAATTCTTAGGGACCCACGAATTTTACTTCTGGATGAAGCAACAAGTGCACTTGACGCAGAGTCTGAACGGATTGTGCAGGAGGCACTGGACAGGATCATGATAAACAGAACTACTGTTATTGTTGCTCATCGCTTGAGCACTGTTCGAAATTCGGATGTAATTTCTGTGATTCATCAAGGAAAGATTGTTGAACATGGTAAGAACATCATTTGGTGATAAAGCAATTTTCAACTCTAATGAGTAACCCTGGTATTTTTATGTATTTATCAATTAAGTCAAAGAATTAATACACTTGAAATTAATTTTGTCTTTGGATTAGGTTCGCACTCGGAGCTAGTCAAATTAAATGGACCATATAGTAAACTTGTAAGCTTGCAAGAAATGAACAAAGAGTCAGAAAATAGGGTTGAAATTGACCAAGTTGATCTAAAAGGTTCACTTGATTCTGAAGGAAAACCAGAGATCTACTTCCCAACTGAAATGCACTCAAGCCATCGTTCCGTCTCTGACTCAGTAGGCTTGCCTGGAGTAACGAAAAATGAAGAAACTGAACCAATAGGAATTGACGTGTCTTTGCAGCGTCTAGCCTATCTTAACAAACCAGAGCTTCCAGTAATAATTCTTGGCTGTGTAGCTGCGATTACCAATGGCTCCATATTTCCTCTTTATGGTGTTATATTTTCTGGTTTAATTAAAACATTCTACGAACCACCAGCAGAGCTACGGAAGGACTCAATATATTGGTTGTGGATGTTTGTTGCCCTTGGTTGTGTAGGTCTGTTGGCTTCGACCGGAAGATTATACTTATTTGCCATTGCAGGAGGCCGATTAATTAAAAGGGTTAGATCACTGTCATTTGAAAAGGTGGTGCACATGGAAATCAAATGGTTTGATAATCCCCAAAACTCGAGCAGTACTATAGGTACTAAGCTGTCAATGGATGTGGCGACTATCCGTGGTCTGGTAGGAGACACATTATCTCTTATAGTTCAAAACTGTGCGTCGATTATTCTTGCGGTGGCAATTGCTCTTGAAGCAAACTGGCAGTTGTCTCTATTAGTTCTTGCTTTGCTACCTGTATTAGGTCTCAATGGATGGGCCTATATGAATTTTACAAAAGGATTCAGTTCGGACGCAAAGGTACACTTTGTTAATCAATTTATGTATTGGATGAATACTGAAATATGATCCGCCCTAACTTATACGTGGACCTCTGTTTTATATCACTACAACAGAAAAGGATTTTTTGCGACGTACAACTTCGTCACAAATGATTGAATGCTACTTAGTACTTGTGACTTTCTTATTATTAATTTGAACTGGTGATCAAAACTTATAAATGATGCAGATTATGTATGAGGAAGCAAGTCTGGTTGCTAATGACGCTGTAAGGAATATAAGAACAGTTGCTTCTTTCTGCAGCGAAGATAAGGTGATAACACTATACAAAAACAAATGTGAGCGTCCAAGGAATGCAGGGATAAAGCTAGGAGTGGGTACTGGGATTATTATGGGACTCTCCTATTTTTTGGTATATTCTAGCTATGCACTCACTTTCTATGTTGGATCACGACTTGTTGAGGATGGAAAAACTACATTTGCAAAGGTTTTTCGTGTAAGTACTCATCGTAATCTAGATTAACTTGTTCACTGCACTGACAAATGATATCAGACCTTATAAATTAGTATTGGATGACAAAAAACACAACATTTTGGTATAGGCTTTTCTACTAGAGATTTATTTTCATCGATAGTTACTGGTTTATTGTCTTTCACTCGTTTCGCAGGTTTTTCTTGCTCTCTGTATGGCAGCAATTGGAGTTTCTCAGGCAAGTTCACTGGCACCTGATGCCAGCAAAGCAAAGGGATGTGCTTCTTCTGTATTTGCAATTCTTGATAGGAAGTCAGAGATAGATTCAAGCGACAACTCTGGGATGACAATAGAAAATGTGAATGGGGACATCGAATTTCAACATGTCAGCTTCACCTACCCATCAAGGCCAGATGTGCTGATTCTTCGAGACCTGTGTTTCACTGTTCAATCAGGCAAGGTAACGTCCCTGACACCTAAAGAAACTAAGATCAGATCGCAGGCTTTGACGCTTCAAAACAAAATAACTTGACATTGAAGTCTTGCGATCAGGAAGACACTACAAAGTTAGAAATTTAGCGGTCCTACAGCCTTACAAAACTAAAATTGTCAACCTACATTTCCTGAATTCATTTTTAACTTGACAATCTTCTTTTTTTTCTAGACAATTGCTATGATTGGAGAAAGTGGGTGTGGAAAATCGACAGTCATTTCGTTGTTGCAAAGATTCTATGATCTGGATTCTGGACAGATATTGTTAGATGGGACTGATATACGTAAGCTCCAGTTGAAACTGTTGAGGAAGCAGATGGGCCTGGTCAGCCAAGAGCCTATACTGTTTAATGAGACCATACGAGCAAACATTGCATATGGAAAGGAAGGAGCGACAGAGGCAGAAATTTTGGCTGCATCCGAGGCAGCAAACGCGCACAAGTTTATAAGTGGGATGCAACAGGTTGAACATTCTAACTCAATTGAATACGTACACGCACAGCGATACAAAATTTTATACCATATATTTCCATGTGAATTTAACTTTAAAATAAATTTTTACTTCTTAGATTCACATTCCAAATCTTCATTATTAACCTTCAAATCTTCAAACTGTAGGGGTATGATACACTAGTAGGAGAGCGAGGGGTCCAATTGTCTGGTGGGCAAAAGCAACGAGTGGCAATTGCACGGGCTATATTAAAATGCCCAAAGATCTTGCTACTGGATGAGGCAACAAGTGCACTTGATTCTGAATCTGAGCGAGTGGTTCAAGATGCACTGGACAAAATCATGGTAAACAGGACCACCATTGTTGTCGCCCACAGGTTATCAACAATAAAGGGTGCTGATTCGATTGTCGTATTAAAAAATGGGGCTATCAAAGAGAAAGGAAGCCACTCTGATTTACTTAATATCAAGGATGGGGTCTATAGCTCTTTGCTAGCACTTCATATGGCTTCATCTTTGGGTTAGGGTTCTTGTTGTTTGTTACTAACATATAAACATTAAGAAAAATTTAATGACTTTCCATGTCCCTCTCTATTGTTGTTGGAGCCTATTAAACGAATTTAAGGAATGGAAATTTTGTTCTAGTTATCTTGGAAAATATACGAAGCCGATCTTAAAAACTAGTCAAGTTGAACCTACTTCATGTATCAGAAATTCAGGACCCCCCAACTAGGTTTCCTCATCTAAGGTTCTATACAAATGCTCTTGAATCTGCAATAAGTTTATTGCATATGCTTCCCATCTAAGCCTTAGATGGGAAGCATATGCAATAAACTTATTGCAGATTCAAGAGCATTTGTATAGAACTACTAAGGTTAAAATATCTTTACAGGGGAGGGTCTGGGACAATTTGCAGGAACACCCTCAAGAACTTTCATGGAGATATCTCCCCTATATGCTTATATCTTATGAATATGATTTGGATGTTCATTATAAACAGAAATTTGGGAGTCGTTAGCCCTTGTTAAAGAGCTATTCGGAAATGGATAATCGATGTCAAGACTGTTGGTTATTGAGTATTTGTAATCAATATGCAAAGGAACCATTGACTATTTAAATCTCATATAAAAATGAATAATATAAATTATATATATAATTATTCAAGCAACACCATAAATATTACAATTATAGGACACACAAAACCACATTGCAGAGCAGTTCTATAGCTGAGAAATGTAAATGACGCAGTACGCACCTTTTACTCAATAGAAGGAAGCATATCGCATGTCAAACCATCCTGCACAAGCTGAACAATGGCATCCCTAAATCTGTAGTAATCATCAATTTTGTTGTAAACATGATGAGAAATCCGAGCATAAGCAGTTATACAATCATCCGTTCTATGAACTGCATAGTTATCTGTCTGAAAATGTATATGAACTTCAACACCAAACTTCACCCGCAAATATGTCCTTAAGTTAAATGCATCCATCTCACATAATATTTTCAAACAAATAGGCAAACCAACCATGACCATACTCGAACACATTTCCGGTGGTGACCCAAGTTTTGTTCCCCACACTTCGCTCAACATCTCCCCCATCTCAACAACCATATCATGATTCCTTTTCCTAATTCCTTCAAGACCGCCTTCAAATCTATTAACAAACTCTACAACTGCAGGAACAACAAGCTGAGCACTGTAGTCCCTAGTTCCAACCCAAGCACACTCCACACCTAATCCATGACCATACTCATGAGAAACCACAGGATGGTGCAAATCATTCCAAATCGACGACTTCTTACAATAAAGAAAAGAGACTGAAGGTGGACAAAAGAACCATTTATGCAGATTACTAGTATAAAAATCAGCTCCTATATCTTGTACATCAACATGAACATTTCCAATCCCTTGAGCACCATCTACAAACACTTGGTCTACACTCTCTTCTCTACAAATCTGAACTAACTCCTTCACAGGTAAAACAACACTAGGCATCGAAGAAACATGATCAATCACAGCTAATCTAATCTTATTCCCATTCTGTTTTGCTTTAATTAACGCGTTTCGAAATCCCACAATAATTTGTTCATCAGAATTTACAGGAAAGGGTATATCTGCTTCAATAACTTTTCCACCAAAACGAGTAACATAAGCATGAATTGATTTCTTTACAGCTTCATAAGTATAACTAAGCATAACAACAGTATCACCTTTCTGGTACTTATTTTCAATAAAAGCATAAGATACCTGTTGAAGAACAATTGCTGCAGCAGTTGTAACATTATCAACAATGGATATTTCTTCAATGAATTGTGAATTTATAATTTGTTTGATTGTTTTTCGTGATTTTAAGATTCCGGGTTGGAGATGATTGAAGTAGAAATCATCTGGTTGTTGAAGAAAACGAAGTTGGAATTGAGTTTGAGCTGAAATGATTGAAGCTGGACAACTACCAAAACTTCCATTGTTAAGTCTAGCAAATTCTGGTGGGTGGTGAGAGAATTCTGAAACAAGTTCAGAGTTTGTGATTAATGGAGAGACTTTGTTTGAGGAGGAGTTCATGGTAGTTGGTGTTGATTGATTCAAGGAGAGTTTCTTCAAAATGCTGCAGTTTTATTGATTCGATTCTAATGTTGTTGGACTTTATTTTATGCTAGTGCATGTTTGTGACTTTGTGCTTGTGCCGGCTTTTTCTTTTCTTTATGAATTTGATCCAGTGGTTCACGATACAAAGTCAACTTGTAGTCTTAGAGCATCTCAAATACCAATGCCACCCAGTGGTCTTACACTATCCTGTCTTCTATGGGTTGACTATTTTTCTTTTGCCCAAGAATTGAGTTACCCTACTGGTTTTGAAAAATTTCAAAGTCATTGATCTCTTTGAAGTTCCTTGAAGATGGAATAGGACTCTCCTTAACCATATTTATTTTTGGGTAATTTTTCGAATAAGTACAACTTTATGGTGTTTCTTTCCAAATAAGCATACTTGAGGGTAATCTTCCCAAACAAGCACAAAATTTGCTTTGACTTTTTTTTTTTTTGTCTTTTGGCATATTTTTATTCTAATTTTACCCTTTTTATTTATATTAGTGTATTATTATTGTTTTTTAGTTTTTTTATACAAGTTGTCAGTGATGTGACACATAAAAGAGTAACCCACGGATCCACCACAACACATAACCATTCAATCATAACGATGACTTGTTACCGTTGGATATTACTGAGCTACATGTTATCCTCCAACAATAACTAGTTCATCCTCTATATTAAAATATTATTCTGCTACAATAAATAACAGACACATGGCATTACATGTTTGAAATATAAATGGGTAAACTTAACAAGTGGGAATGGTTCTCGATTACAATTAAGAGTTTTCAACTGAGAAGAACAAAATGTTTTTCAAATTTCTAACTAACCATGAGTCAATTATTCAGATATTTTAACTTAGCTTATATCCTCTACATCACTAACACACATCCTCAACTCGATGAATCACAAAAAGATAAAAAAATTGTGTTTTGTATTTTTAGTTTTAAAACTTGAAAAGTCCATAACTTTTGATTAAGAAGTCGAAAATGAATATAATTTATATGGTTCGAAAGATCTTGACGAGATCTAGCTAACAAGATCCCTCATGACTAGTAAATTCAAATTTCAAAATCTCACAACTTAAAACTGAGAAATTGGTTTTCAATAAAATTTCATATAAGATCGACAGGTGATCAGTCCTTTCTCCTCTGCCGTGGTTCATTAATTCTTCCTTCCACTTGTTGAAATGTTTTTTTCAAGGTTTTTTCATTGAAACCACATTGATCACCAAATAAAAAAATAAAAATAAAACGCTTGTCCTCTATGTATGATATAATGTCCTTTACAATTACAACAATATCCTCTACGTTGCTTACTGTTACCTTTATATTTAATAAATTAAAACTAAAATCGTGCAAGGATCTACATGACCTGATATAAACTTATAAAGGTTTAGTGGTACTCATTAATTATTATTATTATTTTTTTGTAATCAAGATAATACTTGAAATGGTTTCGACTCATAAAATTGAATGCTTTCAATTAAGGAATTTAAAGTTTTGGGTGTGCCAACATAAACATCATTTTAAAAAACTTATTCTATTTCAAAGAAAACATTCATTCTTATAAATACTTGTTATTTATTACTTGCCAAGAATCTGAATAAGGTTTATATCAGGTGTTGTACATTTTGCATGATTTTATTTTAACTATTAAATACATAAGTAACAATAAGCAATGTAGATGATATTGTTATACTTCTAGAGGAAATTATACCATATATAGAGGATACGGATTTTTTTTTTCCGAATTTGGTGATAAATGTGGTTTCAATGGAAGGCCTTGAAAAAATCATTTCAACCATATTAAATTTTATTGAAAACCAATTTCTCAATTGTAAGTTATGAGATTTTGAAAATTTGAAGTTTGAATTTACTAGTCATGTGGGATCTTGTTAGCTAGATCTCGTCAAGATCTTTCCAACCATATAAATTATATCCATTTTCGACTTCTCAATCAAAAGTTATGGATTTTTTAAGTTTAAACAAAATATACATAATACAGTTTTTTTGTTTTTTTGTGATTTATGACAGCTGGTGTTTTGTCTTTTATGAATGGAAGATAGATCAATACAATGTGGAGGAAGAAGTACAAAAGGGTAGAAATGTTCAAAAAAAAAAAAATCAAAACAAATTTTGTGCTTGTTTGGGAAGATTACCCCCAAGTGTGCTTATTTGGGAAGAAACACCATAAAGTTGTGCTTATTCCGGAAATTACCCTTTATTTTTCAGAAAACTTAGACTTAACCAAAAGCAGGAATTTAACATTGCAAGTTACATAAATTAACATTCTTAGAACTAAACAAAATAAAAGGCAATTGAAAAACAAACTCTAATCAATCACTCTTTCGTAGATCATTTCTAGCTTTCTTAGCTAGTACATCTAAGTCGTTCTTCTCAATTGTGTTGTTTTTTTTAGAGCCTGGGTTGATAATTAATCTTAACTTGACAAACCTCTTGCTTGTTTCCCACCAAATCTTTTTGTACTATAAATTTACAAATTGCAATTTCTTTGTCTTGTGGTTTGAAAAGGAGACCTTTTTGCTCTATTTGCTTTTTTCCCAGTCAAGGGACAAATTCGGCCAGCAACAATAGTTTGAAAGAGGGGTCTAATAGGACAAAAAGAGATTTCAAATACAATGAAAAATTGAGTTTTGTTGCTTTGAGGAGTTTAAGGCTTGACTGAGTACTTAATAACATGCTTGATGTTACAGTTGCCCTTACTGGTTTTCAAGGTTTTTTTCTACTAGGTAGTTCTAAATCTCAGGTCTCAACGATATTGAAACTGTTAGGTGTGTGGACCAAATAGTCCCACATTCGAGCCATATCAGATCTCGAAGGGGTTTATATGTAATGGTCTGGTATCCACTATTGTTGAGGTCTTTTGTGTAAGTGAACCCTATAAAAAAAACCCCACACCATGGATATGCTTTGGGCCTAGTGGTGACTAAGGTGGGCACAATATCGACGGAATAATGGTGGACCATGGGCCCAACAAATTGTAAATCTCCTCCTCCTCCTCTTCATCTTCTCAATCCATTCAACCTCTCATTCAAATCAACATTATTACCAAACCCTTCGCTCTCTGCTTCAAAACTGCAAAACCCAACTTGATATCAAACAAATTCATACATTACCAATCAAAACATCTACATTTCCTCAAACCCCTATTTCATCTAAACTTCTTTCTCTCTATTCCGACTCCAAATTTGGAATCTTGACTATGCTAGATCAGTTTTCAATCAAATTGAACAACCCAATTCATTTGCTTGATCATTTTACGTTGCTTTTGTGTAATTAAAGGTTGTACTCGGTTATCGGTAGTTGAAGAAGGGAACATATACTTGGGTTAGTTTTTAAAACTGGGTTGGTTTCTGATTGTGTAGCAACGTAGTTTGATTAGTTTTTAGAGATTTTCGCACTTACCCCCCCGCCCCCCAAATGAAAGTCGGAATTTGCTTCCCACCCCCCCCCCCCCATTGGATGGAAAAAACTGACGCCGTTAATTAATTAAATTTTTTTATTTCTTGTTTTAATAAATATTTGTATAATACCCAAAATACCCCATTCCCCACTACCAAACTGCCCACGTGTCAACATCACAACCACACATCATGAATTTGATCCCACGGCCATATCTTTCTCAATATGTTTGTTAAAAACCCGAAATTACCCTTTTCAACATTGTTCAATTCGAACCATTTCTTTCATTTCCAACAATTAAACAGGGAGAAGAGGGGGGGGGGGGGGGGGGGGGGGGTTCACTAAATTTATTGAAATTTTCACTAAAACCACCATTTTTGTTTTTTAGGTTGTTGTTGGGGAAAGATCATCACCTAGATTCCTGGAAGATATTTAAGTGTGATTATTGAAGTCCGATATGATTATTGGAGAATAATGTCATTATTGAAGTCCAAGGTGGTAATCTACTGCGAGTGTAAATGATACATGTGAAGGTTTGTGCACTAAAAGAGACCTATGAACTGAATATGCAATAAACTATTGTACCATTTCATTTCTAAAGTAATGTGTCGGCTCATTCCATTTTAAGCAATCAAAATAACAAGATAACAACTCAATATGAAATAACAATCAACAAACGTGTACCTTAACATTCAACAAACATGTCCACAAAAAATCGTGTTCAATCACTGAAGCCCAATTATTCATAACAAAAAGAGAATATCCAAAACATGCACTACTGCATGACTAAAACACAAAAAAAGATAAGAGATTTTTGCATCTAACCCCCCCAAATGAAAGTCGAAATTTGTGTTTCCCCCAATTTTAAACAACAAAAACTGTGTTACCCCCGCCCCCAATTGGATGGAAAAAACTCACGACATCTATTAATTAATTTTTTATTTATTTTATTAATAAATATTTATATAATACCAAAAATACCTCCATTTTTACTAACCAAGCTGCACACGTGGTAATGTTCCCGAAAGCCCAAAATTACCTTTTCCCCTCTAAAACCTATTTTCCCACATATTTTTCCACCCACTTAATATGTGGCTTTCTCCTAGCCGTACATCATGTAATTGATTCAACGAATCAAAACTGTTTCATTAAATATGAATGGATGAAAACCAAGAGTCACTAACCCTAACTTCTAATTCTTTTCTTTCACTTTTAATCGTTTCAAAGTTTATTATATTGGAGGTAAAAGGAAGAAAAGTCGGTGTTTGTTGGTGTTAGAAGGAAACTAAGCAAAACTGGTGTTTGTTTGGTTGTTGATTGACGAAGCAAGAAGGAAAACTGGTTTTTGTTGGTTTTCTATTCATTGATCGGCGTGGATTTCAAGCACAAAAGTCAAAACTTTTGTTGTATTCTGACATTATTGGAGTCTATCATGGTAAATCTATCAAACCCATTGATTTTAAACATGATTTTTGTAGAACATTTTAAACTTGTTAAATCTCAGTTAGGTTTTTAATCCAATATTTGGGGTTTTCCTATCTAAAAGTGAATGAACATAAAGGAACATCATCTCTTATTTAATTTAAGGGTCAATTTGCCGATACACCCCCTTTTTGTCACCCAACTAGGCAATACAACCCATAAGTCGAAAAATTAGGATTTCCACCCTTTTAACTGCTTGACCCAGTTAACTTAAACAATCAACTTTTGTTGACCCAGTCTAACCCGTAAAATAATATATTTACCCTCAAATTTGAAAATACCAAAATTACCCCCGACTCAATCTAAACCATTAATTCAAATCTTTATCAGATCTAATCGAAGTCGTTCATTATATAGTCGTTGGGTCGTCTTCTACCTCTTTATAAATCTCTAAGTTCTTCAATGCAACTTAATACAACAAATTGTAGCAATTGTTAGTCGTAATGGCTGGTGGTGAAGGTTCTCCCTCAAGATACAAGGTATTTGGTTGACTCTTAATCATTTTTGGAGTGTTAATTTCTGAAATTTCTCAAATTTAATTCCTCCCTCTTTCTTAGGTGAATTCGAGATGTTTTCTGTGTGGGGAGCTCGATCATTGGATGAACGACTGTTATTGGAATACTTACTTATGCGCGAAGTGCAAGAAACATCCTATGAAACTATTCACAAGTGGTCGAACTAAAACTGAAAGAGAAAAAAAAATTCAGGTGTGAAAACCAACCCGTCTGTAATGGATTTGAATGGTTGAAGGAACCTATGAGAAAAAGAAAAAAAAAGAAGAAGAAATTGAAGCAGAGAAAGAAAAGGAGAAGACTGTGATAACGAATGAACAAATGGGCTGAAAACACAAAAAAGTCACGATGACGTACGTACGTGATGTAAGATATTTGTGTACCTTACATCAAAAGATAAATTTATATTGAATTTTTCTTCTTGTGCCTATATAAATTGGATATCAAAGTAGACAAGTAACAAGCAAGGGTCGTACCCACCTCAGAGGGGGAGATCTTAACTCAAACACAATAGAAAACAATTGTTAAGAAACACCAAGAGAATCAATAATAAGAATTGAGATTGATTCTAACTTCCTACAGGCAATAATTAAATAAACCCTAACTTAAGAATATGGTAGAGATGAAAAGAAGATTTATGATGACAAAGGGAGAAGAATTGGTATCCACAAACTAAATCATGCAAACATAACATGTTGTTCCTTCGTGTTCAATCTATAACAATTAATTAGTCACCTCTCAGCTATTCCAATTAATCATTAATACTTATAAGAATCAAGTAGTCACCTCTCAGTTATTCTACTTAATTCAAACGGGATTCTCTTATGCATGCTATTGAATATGTCTCATTAATCAAACCATCAGCTCTCAACTATTCAATTTAATTAACTCAACATATTATTCATAACTAAATCATCACCTTTCAGTTATTTGATTTAATTACAAAAGGGTTCCAATAAAAGATATCAACTGCAGACATGTAATAATCACCTCTCAGCTATTTCACTACACATCTTTAATTAATATAAATAAAACCATTAAAGCTAGGTCTCCCTAAACCCTAACAATAGTATTTTAATAACATGGATAACAAAAACATGCAAATAATCATACTTACCTCATACTGCAGCTAGAACTAAATAAGCATTAAGTACTTTGAATCACAATGAGCATTAAGAACAAACATGGTGCTTTTGCATTATCTAGAGTGCTTCAACCATCCCCCTAAGGGAATTTAGCTACTTATCCTTGATGATGACACCATGAAATAAATAAATAAATAAATAACAATACATTATAATGGAAAAGTGATTTGATTTGATTGATATGAATTGAGTTTGATACAAAAGAAGAAGGTGAACTTCTCTCCACAATCTTCCATTCATAAAAAGCTACCTAAACCTTAACTACTACTTCTCTTATATAGAAAATACAAAGTAGAATACGTGCATGAAAAGACTTCCAAATTAGGTCAGATTCGTGGCTGCTGCTGTTGGTCTTCTAGAGGCATTATGTCTTTAGAAAAACCTAATTCTCTTGGGCTTAGGTTGTAATTCGGACCTAGACCTTCAGTTTGATAGCTCATGGGCCCAAATAAGACTTCTGGATCTTCTTGTGGAGCCTTTTTAAGTTTGAACTTAAATAAGGCCTAAAATAGAAATTCTGACTTGTGGGCTCCAATAGGACCCGGTTTGGGCTGAGAATTGGACCGCCCCACTTTGACCTAAAGTCAAGTCAATAGAGCTGACCGTGGGGTGCCCTCAGCAGATCTTATGGGTGCAAATATCGATTCTCCTTCCCTTGTGCAAATAACACTTTTTTGCTTGCTTTTCTTGATTTTTCGCGTGCTTTTGCATAATATTAGCATTTCGACTCATGAAACCTACACAAAAGACAAGAAAACACTAATCAATAGATATAATACAATAATATAAACTAAGTGCTATACAAACAAGGTGTTATTCGGGGGGATAAATATACACTTTTGAGGTCTGATCAAATACCCCCAAACAACACTTGCTTGTCCTCAAGCAAAGATGAGAAGAAAAAATAAAGGACTCAAAAGAGAAGTATAACTAAGGTGATTGCATTAACCATATGCATCAATGCTTTTAACCACAAGGATTTCCCAGGTGGAGGAGTTATATTCTCCTAAGGGTTTTCCAGAGAAGATACCCACAAACTTACTACAATGACTAATTCAAGAATAGGATTTTCTACGATGTACCTCAGAAATGGTCATATCAAGGATAAGGATAAGGATAAGTATTGCAAAACCGTTCATATGAGATAACACACTACCAATGCATGAATAAGATATGAAATATAAACCAAGCATAACGGGCTCAAATGTATCGAATACATGCATGTACCCATACTACCACGGGTCTTAAGTCGCCTTTGGAAAGGTCGCTTCGACTTCTGGCTCACAGACATACACTCAGAAATAAAGTCACTCAGAGATGGTGTTTATCATTTTACCTCTATGTGAGGAAAGAAGATGGACAATCATCTCACATATATCAATAAAAACGGACTGGTGTAATGAAATGAACTTAGTCTCAAAGAATGGAAAAATTAGCCTTGCTTGAGATGTTGGGTTTTTCACCTCAGCATCTTCTCACTTACTCGCCACATCCTACCATATCAGCTTAGATCTACAAAAGACAGTAATGGGTTGTAACTTGGCTTAGGACAGGGCTAAAAATGGAAAAGGCTTTTGTGAAACATTTTTGGAACATTCGGGCCTTCAATACTTGTTATTTGTAATAACAGCATATGGAGAAATTTTTGGAATTTTTCTTTTTGGAAGAAATGTTTCTCATCTTCTTTTTGGAAAATTTCAATGAAGCTCTAGCCTATTTGAGAATCTTTCTTTCTTTTTGGATTTGGATGATTCTGGTTTTTTCTGGAATTCTTCAAACTTTTTGATTTTCAATATTTGGTTTATCTCACTAGTTTGGAGATTTCTTTGTATTTCTCCTTTCTTCTTGTAACCACATAAACAATCATCCTCATGTTCCAAAAACAATGGGCAAAATGACCTAAAACATTCTAAGGGTTTTTGCTCCTACAATGGAGTTGGGTAGGATAATGAGCTCAAGAAAAAGGCTAAGTAACAAGAAAGGCTCAGAATGGTTAACCTAAGGGATAAAATATCATCAGGATAGGCTAAGATAAACAGGGTTTAACTAAATATCTTTGTATCATCTCTAAGTAGGGGTGCTGAACCTGCCCCGTGACCCACCCCCAACCCGTTCCCCGCCCCGCCCCAATGTTTGTCCCGACCCGTTTCCGCCCCAGTTGGTAGTAGGGCAGGGATGGGTTTTATACTCTAGATTAAAACTCCGTCCCGTTCCCCGTCTGGTTTACCCTAGCAAATCCCCAATCTTTCTCTCTCTCTCTCTCTCTCTCACTCTCTCTCTACTACTAACAAATCACCCTTTCAATCTCACCATTAATGAAAACCTTTTTATTCCCCCAGCTGAATCTTCTTCTACTACTATTAATGTTTTCAATCTCATCATCGATCCTCCTCAAATCTACACTGAAGAACCCAATTCTTTACTTTCAGAGAACCCAATTCTTTACTGTCAGATTATGAAGTGTAATTAAGTTGCCATTTATGGTACTTCTAGTGGTACTAATGGAGAAAGAGAAAATAAAAAAATTAAACATGAAGAAATATTACTTCCCCCCTCTCCTCCTGTCTCTAATGCTCCTCCTCCCCATGCTCAAGTTGTGTCAATTAATGAACCAATTCGTCTAGTGGTTTTGATGGATTTATCACAAGAAAATGGAATCAGACTTGTTCGTACTTTAATGGCTTGTGCTAAAGCTGTTCAACAAGATAATCTCAAACTTGCTGAAAACCTTGTTATAGTAGTTTTAGTTTCATGTATTTTTTCAGTTTGATTCATAATGAATTTGTGTGTTTAATTGCTTTGTGAATTTTTAATAGTAATTTGAGAGTATTTATGATTTTTTTTTTTTTAAATTACACTGAGTCTGTAATAGACCTTTTCCCATCCCCGGACCGCCCCGTTCCCCGCCCCCCAACCTGTACAGGGCAGGGATGGGGATGAACTTTCTCATAACCCACCGTTCCCCGCCGCGCCCCAACCCCGCGCACTGTTCCCCCGCCCCGTCCTGCCCCGCCCCAATCATCACCACTATCTCTAAGTACTGATATGGTGATCATATCTTGAATAAGCTACAAGACCCAAGTTTTTATTACACCTACTTGATGTCATCTCAAGGCTAACTATAAAAATGAATATGAGACTAAAAACAGACAAAACTGAGAGGTTGAGTCTTTTGACTCCAGATGTACGTAATAACTCTCCAAGAAAAGGATGAGGCTCAAAAGCTCACTGGGTTAAGTCTCTACACTTATTCCTCAAGTTTCTCAAGGTGTAGTTGTATTTGCACATGTAATCTATAATAAATGCAGATGAATGTCATGCTTATGCTCATGCAAATGTAGTATAAGACTCAACTACTTGGTGAAGCAATAAGTGTCCTTAAACTTGAAAAGGATTTCAACCATTATGTTCATCGGTGATGGTGTACTTATCCTATTTTTTGAAAAAGTCTTTGTAAGAAAGATTTTTGTTGATTTTTCGATTTTTCTCAAAACTTTTGAATTTTTACACAAGTATGGATAAAGAAGTTTGAAAATCTTTTGCACAAAGGATTGAAATACTTCCCCACCCCCAAACAAAGAGATTGCCTTGTCCTAAAGGCTCATACTAAGCATAGAAAAGAGAGAGAGAAAGATATTACCATGAATGTACTAAAAATTCAAAGCGCTTTATAAATTCCTGCCAAACAAAATTATCTCCATATAGAGATTACAAGAAATTCCATACTACGACACAACTGAAATAAAAGACTGACTCAACATAAAGGGAAATCCTATCTTAAAACAATGCATTTTGTAACCGCAATAATTATCAACCAGCCAACGGCAAGGAGAGAGTGGGTGGGCCGACCGCGCCCACCCCCAAACAGAATTGAGCACAGATGGAAGAACAGGCGGTTTAACAGTCAAAATGCAACTAAACCCTGCAATAAAAAGAAGCAATAAAGCACGATCGGGCTTAGAGATACACATGGCTGCCTCCTAGGAGCGCTAAGTTTAACGTCTTCAGCCAGACATGCGGACAAACAGGAAACTCACTCCCTAGATAAACCCTACTCAAAACAAAGATACATGGGAGCTAAAACGTTATAGTGGAATGCGTGAGGTCCTGATGTCTAAGATACAACAAAGAGTCTTTTAAAGTCAGATACTCGAGACTTAAAAGAAAATGGGAAATGACTTCCACACCCCCAAACAAAGCGATAAACAGGTCTGTTTGGTGGTGACGCTCAAGAGAAAAGCGTGTACTGGATCAATTATACTCAGCCAGTAAGAGTTTGCGGACTAACGGTCCCGACACTTTCAACCACACCTCTCAAAAGAGACAAAATGAAAGGAACACAGAGAGGGTCCGGATACCAGCAAGTCAAGGGTCAGTCTAAATAGGTAGATCCTCTAAGAAAGTTTCGGGAGGCCTTAACTCATGAAAATGCTTAAGACAATGACCATTGACTTTGAATTCAGAAATGTCTGCAGGATTAATACATGTAATAGCACCATAAAGAGCTACTGCAGACACAACAAAGGGGCCTGACCAACGAGACATAAGTTTTCCAGAAAATAAATACAAACGAGGATTATAAAGCAAAACTTTGTCTCCAATTTGAAAATAAAGCTGAATTTTCTGTTTGGTAGTAAGAGATGGAGAGATGATAACAGGATGACTACCGTCTGAATCTAATTGGGCCCATTTCAGCTTGGGAGGAAAAGGATCAGGAGATGGAGGGATGATTTCTACTTGGAACTCAGAATCAATGCAACAAACCGAATCAAGGGCCTCGGGGTCTTTGGGGTCAAAGATAGGCATAGAATCAAGATGAGCTTTGGTTTGGGCAATAGATTGGTCAATGTCGAAGTCAACATTATGCATGGTAGGGCAATTATCAACCGGATCTTTAGGGTAACAACTAGGTACCATCTCATAGGGTAGAGAATCGAGAAGGCACACATCTTGAGATAAAGAAAGATCAGGGGGTTGTTGGCCAAGATTAAAGATATTTACTTCAACAGTCATAGATCCAAAAGTGAGAACCATAGAACCATTTCGGCAGTTTATGAGAGCATTAGAGGTGGACAAAAATGGTCGGCCAAGGATGATGGGAACCGAGTTATCGGCAGTAGGCTCAGTATCCAACACCACAAAGTCAACAGGATAGTAAACGTCAGACACTTTAACTAATAGATTCTCAATTATTCCTCTAGGTACTTTCAATGATCTGTCGGCCAGTTGTAAAGACATGTTCGTGGGTTTCATGTATGTTAGACCCAGGCTGAGGTACAAGGAGTAAGGCAAGAGATTAACACTCGCTCCCAAGTCTAACAAAGCTCTACCCATGAACTTATCACCAAGCTTGCAGGGTATGGTCGGTTTTCCAGGGTCTTTATATTTTACCACACCGTTATGTTGGACAAGTGCAGAGAATTCTTCCGCCACAAACGCGTTTTTAGGCACATTTGTTTTTCTCTTGGCGCTGCACAAGTCTTTTAAAACCTTAGCCTAGGAAGGTATCTTTTTAATAGCCGTGAGGAAAGGTATATTAATATTTATATGTTTAAACACATCAATTACCTCCTCTACTTGGACTTCCTGCAGGGACCTAGTGAGTCTCTGGGGGTAAGGCACGGGTGGGTCATAAGGCAGTGGAGAGTCCACAATCTTACGGGTATGTATCCTTGGCTTAGAGGTGGTTGCCTCATTAGCCGGACTTTTAGGTGCGGCAACAGGTACAGAGGTAACCGGGGTCATAATGTTGGGACTCAGTGTATAATTAATTTGATTATTAACCTATTTACCTAACCTAAGTGTGGAGACCGAGTTAACTTCAGCAAGCGGTATAGACGGAGATGGAGTTTCCGTCACCAAGGCAACTTCTTTGCCCTTGGGATTTGGGATAGCTTGTCCCGAAAATTTGCCATTTTCATCGAGTTTCTGTTCAATCCTCTGGATGGCTTGGGCATTTGATTCAATGGACGCTTGCGTCTGTTGAATGAAACGGGCAAACACATCCTCAAGGGAGGTCTTAGGAGCGGCAGATTGATTGGTCGGCACTTGGTCTCTGGAACTACTCATGTGATGAGCATTGTTCGAATAAGGGGGGACCGACACCCTGTTCTGATTTTCATTATTACCAACATACGTGGCAGTGCTACGTTGCCCATAAGAGTTATTAAAACCACGTGAAGCCGCATAATGATTATTTGAATAAGAAAGATTGGAGCGGTCCATGTATGGGTACGTGGCATTGCCCTTAGTAAAGTTGGTTTGCCCGGCGTAAGTGAACGCACTGGCTTCCTCAGTTTCTGGTGAATTATAAAGGAGAGGGCAAAACTCGGTAGTATGGGTCTGGTCATGACAAGCAGTACATTGGAGAGTGGAGGCACTCATAACAGTTGATGGGGGGGCTTTAAGGACACCTCAAGTGCTTCTACCTTTTTTACTAAACCATGAAGTAAATTTTTAAGTTCAGAGTCAGGGTTGACATCATATATACCTCTAGGTTTATCAATTAAGTCTGGGGTAGTGTTTCTCGAGGTTTGTCCAGTTAAGTCCCATTGCTGGCTATTAGTGGCAATCTTTTCAAGGAAAGCCAGAGCCTTGGCGGTGGAATAATCAAGAAATTCTCCACTGCTCATGCTTTCAACTAAGTTTCTAGTTGTATAGTTAAAGCCTCTATTTATGATCCTAACTTTTTCTGTGTCATCAACTCTATGGTGTGGACACTGAAGAAATAGGTCTTGAAACCTCTCCCATGCATCAAATAATACCTCACCCTCTTTCTGCCGTAAACTTCTTATGGCATCAACTATGTCATTAGTTCTGGTAATAGGAAAGAATTTGGTAAAAAACGTTTTACTTAGTTGAGCCCAGGTTTTAATAGAATTGGATGGAAGGCCATGTAACCAGTGAGATGCTCTATCCTCAAGAGAAAATGGGAACAATCTCAAGCTAACTTCCTCCCCAGATAAATATTTCTCCTTAAAAGTATTGAGAACGGTCAGAAACTTATTTAGATGCTGATATGGATCTTCTCGTGGAAGTTCATGGAACTTAGGCAACATACCCAAAATCTGTGGACGAATGCCATAGCTATCTGCAGTTGTCTCGGGCAAGACTATGCAGGTAGGTGGCCCAGTGGCCAAAGGTGAAAAGTAATCCCGAAGGGTAGCTTCTTGAGCCATAGGGGCAGATCTTACTTCAGAAAGTGAAGTTGAGTCGTTGAACTCTTCTTCAGAAGGTATGGAAGTTGAGTCGTTAAACTCTTCCTCAAGAGAAGGAGTGAAGTCCGTGATTGTGCTCTTTGTGTAGATTGGAGTTGGTTTGGACAAGATTTTACCTGATCTAAGGTGCATGCAACATGTGCAATACTTATGCCACAAAAGTCTTAACCATTCAAAAGCATCTAACAAGGGCTAAAAAACTGACTCAATTTTGTGTTCACCCAAGTCAATGAGTTCTTCCCAAGTTTTCGTTGTGAATTCTCCCTATATTTTGAGAGTCAAGTAGCGAATAACCAGTGTGGGAGGTTTTCCGTGCATAAGCAACGTTCCTTAATTAAAAACCACAGTGATTCTACAGACGTAATCTGTAGGGGTTCCAGACCCAATTCCTAACTTGTGCTCCAATCAAAGAATGGTTCACGCAGTACTAGTTGAAATATCTACTCAAAGTCTCAAATGAACATCGTGATAACATGGCTTTAGTTCATTAAATTTTAAGGCTTAGGATATTGCATATTAGGTTTCACTTATAGGCCAGGTCCGCCTTGCAGTCCCGATTTAACAAGTAAAAACAAAAATTGAAATCAAGCAACAATCAAGGTCATGCTAATCAATACAGAAACTCCTCTTGTAGGGGATTCGAGGAGGGTTAGGACAATGCGTACCTCCCACTTTGTGCTAAAAAGTAAAAATTGCCAAACAAGCACACTAAAGTGGGGAGAAGACGAGTTGAAGTCGACTAAGGGGAAACCGTTCCTTGGGTTTAAATCGTCCTTAGGAGTCGTTCCTTAGTAGACTTAAGGCTAGCTCCACAACCTTGCTCTACTATCCGCCGCGAACACACAATAAAATAAATCCTAACAACACCTACTTTAAAAATATTACAACCGCGACCCCTTTTTGGATCGAATAATTAAATATCTTACAAGTCTCCAAAAATGCTGAAAACAATAGACTACTTAGTTCACCTCATAATCTCTCGACAGTAAAACAATTAGCTAAAAAAGAATTCTAGAACGCTCTGGAAAAATCACGCAAAACGAGACAAATTCCCTGCCTGGAACTCGACTCAAGGTGCTTACAAGCCAAACTGAACTCGACTCGAGATCGGGCCTAGTTTGAACCAATAACTTTCAGGAAGATTTCCTGAACGCGCGACTTTCTTAAAAATTTGATCTTTATTCCGTTTTTCGAGCTTTTTTCAATCCGTCTTCGCTGCAAGATCAATAAAAGGATTAAGTAACAAGACACTTAAAAATAATAAATAAAAAAAATAAAAATAGAAGGGTGGGAGGGATAGAAGTGGGATGATGTCCCGAAACAACTATTCTCGCTTGTGTTTGAATGAACTCCGTTCCTTAGAGCGGCAACGACGCCATTTTGATGTAAGATATTTGTGTACCTCACAATCAATAGATAGATTTGTATTGAATTTTACTTCTTGTGCCTGTATAAATTGGATATCAGAGTAGACAAGTAACAAACAAGGGTCGTACCCACCTCAGAGGGGGAGATCTTAGCTCAAACACAATAGAAAACAATTGTTAAGAAACACTATGGGAATCAATAATAAGAATTGAGATTGATTCTAACTTCCTACAGGCAATAATTAAATAAACCATAACTTAAGATATGGTAGAGATGAAAAAAAGATTTATGATGACAAAGGGGGAAGAATTGGTATCCACAAACTAAATCATGCAAACATAACATGTTGTTCCTTCATGTTTAATCTATAACAATTAATCAGTCACCTCTCAGCTATTCCAATTAATCATTAATACCTATAAGAATCAAATAGTCACCTCTCAGTTATTCCACTCAATTAAAACAGGATTCTCTTATGCATGTTATTGAATATGTCTCTATGTCTCATTAATCAAACCGTCAACTCTCAGCTATTCAATTTAATTAACTCAACATATTATTCATAACTAAATTATCACCTCTCAGTTATTTGATTTAATTACAAAAGGGTTCCAATAAAAGATATCAACTGCAGACATGTAATAATCACCTCTCAGCTATTTCACTACACATCTTTAATCAATATAAATAAAACCATTAAAGTTAGGTCTCCCCAAACCCTAACAATAGTATTTTAATAACATGGATAACAATAACATGCAAATAATCATACTTACCTCATACTGCAGCTAGAAGTAAATAAACATTAAGTACTTTGAATCACAATGAGCATTAAGAACAAACATGGTGCTTCTTCATTATCTAGAGTGCTTCAACCATCCCCTTAAGGGAATTTAGCTACTCATCCTTGATGATGACACCATGGAATAAATAAATAAATTACAAAACATCATAATAGAAAAGTGATTTGATTTGATTGATATGAATTGAGTTTGATACAAAAGAAGAAGATGAATTTGTCTCCCCAATCTTCCATTCATAAAAAACTACCTAAACCTTAACTACTACTTCTCTTATATAGAAAATACAAAGTAGAATACTTGCATGAAAAGACTTCCAAATTAGTTCAAATTCGTGGCTGCTACTGTTGATCTTCTAGAGGCATTAGGTCTTTAGAAAAACCTAATTATCTTGGGCTTAGGTTGTAATTCGGACCTAGACCTTCAGTTTGATAGCTCATGGGCCCAAATCAGACTTCTGGATCTTCTTGTAGAGCCTTTTTAAGTTTGGACATAAATAAGGCCTAAAATTGAAATTCTGACTTGTGGACTCCAATAGGACCTGGTTTGGGCTGAGAATTGGACCGCCCCACTTTGACCTAAAGTCAAGTCAACAAAGCTGACCGTGGGGTGCTCTCAGCAAATCTTGTGGGTGCAAATATCGATTCTCCTTCCCTTGTGCAAATAACACCTTTTTGCTTGCTTTTCTTGACTTTTCATGGGCTTTTACATAATATTCGCATTTCGGCTCATGAAACCTACAAAAAAGACAAGAAAGCACTAATCAATAGATATAATACAATAATATAAGCTAAGTGTTATACAAACAAGGTGTTATTCGGGGGATAAATATACACTTTTGAGGTTCGATCAGTACGCCCTAACTAGGTACGTACGTCCCTGAACCAAAAAGTAACCTAGACACTTCAACGTACGTATGTCCTAACTAGGTACGTACATTCCATAACAAGAGAAAAGATCTGCCTAACTTTAGGTCGTACGTCCTAACTAGGTACGTACGTACCTGAACAAACTGCAACCTGACAGTCCTTAGAACGATGAGTAAGAAGACACGAGACTAGAGTCACACATCAAGGTACTTCCTAACAATATTTCCATTCCTTACACAATCATATTAACATAAAAATCAGATCAATATTTCCATTTCATACAAAATGTCTGAGATCAACAAGTAATGTTCAAAGCTACATAATGTCTGATAACAAAATATCAAAATGCCAAAATATAGGATATTTGCATCCTTTACATGAAAAACAATAACACAAATTACAAGAATTGATCATGGTTTCCATGGGCGGATTGAAGATGAAACTTTGCTTCTCTGTTGAGAAGAAGAAAATCCAAGTAATGTAGCTAACCTTGACTTAGGAATGGTTGAATTACTTGTACCTCTAAAAGGGAATACGCTTGGGGGCTTAAAAAATTTCCTTGGTTCATTGCTTGCAGCTCCACTTGATCTTGGCTTCTTGAATGGCACATTAGTGACTGGAGGAACCTGTTGCACATTGATGCTTGGAGGAACTTGTTGTACTACTGAATTACTCGGCCTTTTTTCCCCATTATTACCTGTAGAAGTAGTAGTTTTGCTTCCACCTCTCTTGTTGCTGTTTGTAAGGTGCCATTGTCTTCTTGTACCATTGTTCCTTATACTTTTTCCAGTCCTTGGTGGACTGCCATCTTGTGGTGGAGGTGCAATGTTTGAATCTGGTGGAGCTGCAACATTACCTTGTTGATTAACTGCTGGATTTTTCTTTGCCCTCCATCTTGAATTGGAACCCCTTCTGACAGGTCTTGGTGGAGTGGCAACATCATCATTATCTTGTTGATTAATTATTGCAGGTGGAAGTGGAGGTCTTGCTCTTGAATGAAGTCTGGGCCTTCCTCCTTTGTTTCTAGGCCCTCCTCTTCTTCTTCTTGGAGGATCATTTGGAATTCCACCTTGTCATAGGCAAATAGATAATGATCATTAATAGTTTATATCACAATACAATAATAAAGGGTTTAGATTAGTTATTTGCTCACCTTGACAAGTCCTTTTATTGTGGTTGTAACCCCCACATCCACTGCATCTATTGTTCACTTGTTCATTGATAGGTGTAGTCTCATTTGCACCTCTAATCCTGTTTACTCTAGGTCTGCCAGGTGCTCTTGGTCTTAAAGGTGGGTATATCTCTTCATCATTCTACAAAAAACACATACATATTGAACAGTTTTGTTTAATCACACACTTTTGTCGTACAAATAAAAATATTTTTTTATAACTAACCTCAGGCCAGTCATCATCTCCTAGTATTGGATAGATACAACCATTGTAAGCTTGCTTGTAGGTTTCAATAGTGTAAAATGGACTGAAGTAACTGAAATATAACACAATCAATAAAATATGTAAGTCATATGTTAGTTAATTTATGCATAAAATTTAAAATCATATTAACAACAAGTTAACAAAAAAATTACACATTTAAATGAAACTTACTCTGTTAGCTTTAATCTCCTAGGCTCAATAATGGCCACTGCATGAACACATGGCGTGCCAGTCTTCTTCCACTCATTACAGCTGCATTTATGATTATCCAACTCCACTTTGAAAGGATTACCAAAGAAGTGTGTCACCTGCCATACATGTCCATCACAACCTGAAACTGTATAGTCGTACATTTTTGCACACAGGTCATCATATCTCTCTTTAGCCCTAGGAACAAGTCCTTGTAGCTTCACTACATGATACAGGTGTATCCTACTTGGGAACTTAGTAGTTCTTTTCCTTGTAGGACAAGGAAAAGAAAACCTAAATAGGTTTCCTTGTTCCATAAGGGAGGGAATTTCAGGAAAAAAGAAATCCTTGGCCAACTAGAAGTTGTCCAAGGCCTATAAATATATGTTTTGGCATAAACCAAAAGAGATATAGAGAGAAACATGTAGTGCTTACTTGTTTCAAGATACATAAACAAGCTAGTGTTTAGCTTGTTTAGATTGATGTTTTGGCATAAACCAAAACATAGTGAAACGACTTATTTAGTTGTTTAGAGAAACCACTAAGGTTTAGTGTGTTTAGAAATATTGAGACAATTAGGGTTTAGTTTGTCTAGAGAGTATTGTGAGGCAGAGATTCTTGTAATCTTCATAATATTCAGTAAAGAAGATAGTTTTCTTCGAGATCTTGTGTTTTGTTCATCTTATTTACTACTATTGTTTAATTCCGCACTCAATAGTATTTTTGCCTAGTAATTTGTATCATGTTGGTATCAAGAGCAAAGTTCAATTTCCCTGGTGGAGTTTTCTGTGGTTTATGGTCTTAACTCGTTTGTAGTACAAAAAGTTAGGTAAAGTTCTTGGGTTCTTGGAAGATTCTAAGAAGACAAAAACAAAGAAGATGACAGAAACAAAATCAAAGAAATCTAAAGTGGTGATATCTACTTCGCAGCAGGAAGCCAACCCGAAACTGAAGCAAAAAAAATTGTTTTCTAGTAAAGGTGATGTTGGTGATCGAGATGAGTTATTCAAGGAAGATTGCATATTGGAGCGCAAGATGACTAAGACACGAAGTGGGAAACATACAGTGTTTCGTATTGGGCGTGCAAGTCAAGTTCCAAGCAAAGTTGGATGGTTCAGCAAAGTCCAGGGAGCTATTGAGTTCTCCCATCTCCGTTTCTAGCTTAAACGGGAGTTTAAGTTCCTAAAGGGGGGAGCCATGATACAGGTGTATCCTACTTGGGAACTTAGCAGTTCTTTTCCTTGTAAGACAAGGAAAAGAAAACCTTAAATAGGTTTCCTTGTTCCATAAGGGAGGAAATTTCAGGAAAAAAGAAATCCTTGGCCAACTAGAAGTTGTCCAAGGCCTATAAATATATGTTTTGGCATAAACCAAAATATATGGAGAGAAACATGTAGTCCTTACTTGTTTCAAAGATCGAAACAAGCTAGTGCTTAGCTTTTTTAGAAAACAACTACTAGTTAGTTTGTTTAGATTGATGTTTTGGCATAGACCAAACATAGCTTATTTTAGCTTGTTTAGAAAAACCACTAAGGTTTAGTGTGTTCAGAAATATTGAGACAACTAGGGTTTAGTTTGTCTAGAGAGTATTGTGAGGCAGAGATTCTTATAATCTTCATAATATTCAGTAAAGAAGATAGTTTCTTCGAGATCTTGTGTTTTTCTTCATCTTTATTTACTACTATTGTTTAATTCTGCATTCAATAGTATATTTGCCTAGTAATTTGTATCACTACATCCCACTTTGCACTTTCACACTTCTTATCTCACATTTGTTTCATGAATAATGTTTGTAGCTTAAGAGCAAAAGCAACTAAAGGCTTGTCTCTGGCAGCAAGGACAAATGCATTGAAGCTCTCACTAACATTGTTAGTCACATGTTCAACTTTGCATTTCTCATCAAAAGATGACCTTGCCCACACATTTCTTGGGATTTTCATCAAGTAGTCCCATGCTTCAATGTCATTTTTCTTTATGGTGTTCATGAACTTTATGAAATCAAGTTCTTTGTAAGCTTTAGATGCACCCCATGTATACCTCTCAACACCCCTGTGATATTGTCTCATATTTGCAGAAATATGTCTCATACAGAATCTTTGGTGGCATCCAGGAAAGACTTCATTCACAGCTGGATCTAATCCTTTCTGTCTGTCTGACATGATTGTCAATGCCCTACCAGATAAATGCGGTTCAATCTTCACCAAGAAATCTCTCCAATTTTCCAGGTTTTCCCTCACACATATATAAATTGCTAAAGGAAACATCCCATTCTCACCATCCAGAACAACTACAGCTAGACAATGTCCTCCATACTTTCCCTTTAAATGACATCCATCAAGTCCTATGTAAGGCCTACAACCTTTGTGAAACCCATCAATTGAACCCTTGAACATCAGAAGAAAGGAAGTAAAGCTTTTGGTGTTGTCATCTCTAGCACATGATGCAACACTTCCAGGATTTGTAAGGAGAACTTGTCTACAAAGTTCAGGAAGTCTTCTATAACTACCTTCAAAACTACCATGAATCCTCTCCAATGCCAATGATCTTGCATTCCAAGCCTGCCAATAACTTATATCTAAATTTTTTTTTCTCCAAATAAGATCTATTATGTCTTGTGGTGTAAAAGACTTGTGGTGGTCCTTCATTTCTTGGACAATGTGCTTGGCTATCCAAGGAGCATTAGCAGTTGGATTCTTGGTTACAGTTCTGCTCACACAACTATGTTCATCCTCCAATTGTCTCAGTCTCATTGAATGATTGTCATTCATCCTTCTGATGTTAACTCTAAACTTGAAGTTTTCTTCTTTACATACTGCAACAATCTTATCATTATTGTTCTTAGGCAAAATTATTGCAAACTTCTTAGCTATTGCATACTCTCTGAGGTATTCCCTACACATCTGTATATTCTCCCATCTTTGGCCCTCAATAGCTTATATTTTTTTCCATCATCTTCTTCATATTCAAAATATTCTTCAATTCTTGAAGTTTTCTTAATGTAGTCTCTGTCCCAATCAGGTGTAATAGCAAAGTCTTCACTTACAACCTCTTTCTAAGCTTTACTAGCACTGACTACCTCTTTTTCAACTCTACTATCATTGACTCCCTCTTCTTCAGCTCTCCTATCACTGGGTTCTTCTTTATCAACTCTACCATCACTGACAACCTCATCTATATCAGCATATTTATCATAATATTCAACTTCCTCCCTGTAATTATCATCAGCTTCATCATCACTTTGAAAACATGGAGCTTCAAACTGATTCCCATCATCAACTCTGTCAAAATCATATACCCTTTGTCCTCTATTATTATCATTCACAACTAAAACATTCTTCCTCAATTCATAACTAGTTTTTTCTACAATTGCATCTTTAATACAAATTACATATATAAACAAACAATACATCTGCAACTCAATTTCAAAACAATAAAATTTAAAGAAAACAAAATTATAATATAAACTCATTTTCTTCTGCAGTACATCCTTTCTCAGATCTTAAATCCCCAATCTGCTCCTCAACTTGCAAGTTAGCAACTTCTGCAAAACAATAACATATATGGTTTACTTACCTTGCACTGGATAACAAATGTAGAAAATGGGGATGAACTTGAACATATATGGTTTACTTACCACTCTGTAGAAGGCTTGCATTTGCCCTAGATCTGTGAGGGCTTGAAGTATGCAGTGCACTAGTATTAGGAATATCATGGTGGTCCCCTGCATAGCTGGTGTTTTCTTTGCTTTTTTGGACCACTTAAAAAATGCATTTTATTGGGAGAAAAGGTAGGTGGTGGGGACTTAGCTCTATTAATTATTAACTCTTTATACTCCTGCAGTTCTTTGAAGGCATTCAGTGAAACTACAGGCATAATGTCAACATACAAGTGTATAAATCCCTCACTATCCTCCTTAGCTTCATCCCAGAATTGCATGACATCATTGTCAGCTTCGAGTTCTACTTGAACACCTTCCCTCCCTTCATAAATAACATACACAACAAGCTTAGCGTTTTTTGTTCCTGGAATGTTGTCTTTAATCCAGTTATACAACTCTATCAAGGAAACAAAATCCCCATCCCACTCCAAACAATCCTGTACTCTCCCACCAATATACTTCATCCACATGAACCTATTTCTTTCTCCCAACTCAATCCATGAACCCTTATAGTGAAACCTTAAGTTTCTAATCTTATTTTCACTCATGTTTTACTCTGCAACGAAAACCCAAACAAGAAAACAAAACACACTACCATTAAGAACATAGTCCAACATTACAACTTTCAGTTTCAACTTATAAAAAAAAAAAAAACAAACAAAGCACCCAACATCACAACTTTAACCAGTTACAGAATATGTCAATATCTCATATACCTATTCAATCAAAACAATATAATTCACAAACCATGTACAAAGATTTTTATTTTTGCAATATTGCGAAAATATATCAAAATCATGATTTTAACATAATTTCAACAACAAAACTATTCAATAATAAACCCATTCTTGATTTCAACAAAATCTCATGATTTTTGCAAATTAACACTCTTTAGAACACCCAAATCAGTAAAAGTTTCAACTTTTTTATCATAATTTGGTTGATAAATGAATTAAGGATCACTATAACAAAAAATACTAGCAGATTGTACTAATAAAGAACACGATCTTAACATGCATCATAGTATAAAGTAGTGCAACTAAAGGATATTACCTTCAAACGAAAAAAATGAGTTTTTCTCCAACGAATTTACGATTAAGAAGTAATGGGGGACTTCAAACTTCAAAAACTACACTCAATTTATTGAAATTCGTCAAAAAATGTAGTAGAACCCTGTTGGGAAACTGGTTCTATAAGGGAATCCGTTTCATATTTGGATTTCTAAGTCCATATTAAGGATTTAGAATTTGGTATTGGAATATGACTTCCAATTTGATTAAGTTTGGTATTCCTATTAGGAATTTGTTTTGTACCCCCTAAAGGCTATAAATAGAAGGTCTTAGGGATTGGTTTAGTATCCTCAATCCATATTTGTTGTTTGTCTCCTTGTGAGAGTTGTGAGGATCTTGGATGTGAGAGAGAGTTTGTATCCTCAATTTGTGATTGTCTCTTTGAGAGATTTGGTGAGGATTTGAGAAGGGAGGAAACCTAGGGTTTCTCCATTTGTTTGAGAGCTTTGTACTATCTTCTCAGATAGTAAAAGTTCTATTTGTTTGTCCGTGGACGTAGGCAATATTAGCCGAACCACGTAAATCTTGTGTTTTGTGTGGGTTTGTATGATAGTAGTAGGAGTTTCATCTTCTCTTTTTGTTTTGTTTAATTCATACACTATTCCAATCTTGGGTATTGGTGCATAAGTTTCCGCTGCGCACAACAAGTGGTATCAGAGCCGAAGGTTAGTTCCTTGGGTTAAAGAGGGATTGCAGAACATTGGTTAAAGGGTTTTGAGGAATCTGTCCAGATTCGATACTCTGTGGTAAAACGGCCATAACTCTGTTTTCGGATATCGAAACGTTGATCCGTGTTTTGGGTTGGAAAGAAGACTCTTCAGGCTTTCCAACGGTGTATGGTACGTTTTCTGTTTCAAAGTATTCTGTTCCCAGTAATTCTTTGAAGTTGACGGTTTTGTTTTCTCAATTTCGGTAAAAATCCAATCTTGGATTTTTCTTGTGGTACTTGGTGAACTCCTTTGGTTTAGTTTGTTTGTTTGGTTTGCTGGTGTATGAAATTGATTGGTATCATGTCGGATCATATTTCGGATTCGAGTGAATTTGGAAAGGAGGTTGATAGTTTGTTTGATCAAACCTTGTTGTTAGATGTTGACATTCATAAATTTGATGGTAACCTCGACTTTGCTATGTGGAAGACGGAGGTACAAGATTGGTTAGCCATTAATGGCTATGTGGATGTTCTTGATGATAAATCGAGAAATATGAATGATGATGAATGGTTAACTCTAAATTTAAAGGCTTGTGAATTTGTCCGGTATTGTTTGGTAGAGGATTTGTGGTACATTGTCAAATTGGAAACCATTGTAATAGTTATGTTGTCCAAGTTGGAAGACAAGTACGCTTTGAAAAATACAGAGGACCGGCTCTATGTGGTTGATGATAGTATTGGTAGATTGGTTGGTTCTCAATATAAATTGAGAAGTTGAAGAACTCTTGCAAAGAATGAATGTGCCTATTGTCATTGTTGGGGACATTGGAAAATTAATTGTCCAAAGTTGCAGAAGAAGATTGTTCGTGTAGATCGAAGAGATGAGGATTCATGTGTTGGTGTTTCGTTGTTGGCTTCATCTTCAGTTAGTCATTCTACTAATGAGTGGATTTTGGATTCGGGTTGTTCCTATCATATGTGTCCCAATAGGGAGTTATTTGATAGCTTTCAGGAGCTAGATGCTTGTGTTTTGCTTGGTAATGATCATACTTGCAAAACTTTTGGGATAAGTACAGTTCGATTGAAGTTGGAAGATGGATGCACTCGAAAGTTAGAAGATGTTTGGTATGTACCAGAGTTGACTACGAATCAAATCTCATTGGGTGTTTTAGAGTCCGATGGTATGAAAATTACATGTATTGGTGGAGCTCTAAAAGTTGTTGTAGGTGCACGAGTTGTTATGAAAGGCATTAGAAAGGGTAAGTTGTACTAGTTGAAAGGAAGTGCAATTACATGTGGTTTGCATAGTTCAGTTGTTGATTTGTCTGTCGATTCTACCAAGGAATTGCATAGTAATATGGGGCATGCCGTTGATGGTACTATGCAAGTGAAGACAGATTTGTTTGCGGGTGGCAAGGCATGCATAGTTGGTAGGCATTTTGTTGAAGCGTCATTTGTTCGGGTGGAGATTGATGTCGCTCCACATTTGATTGGTTTGTTAGGTGACACGGCAAAGAAGAAAGTTGAAGCCACCATTGTTAGTAGCAAGGTTATCGCCTAAGAACCTTATTAAGCCGTGAAACCTTTGTTTTGGGGTTTTGTGTACGTACTTCCTATTGTTGGTAATCTCTCATGTGATGTTTGTTTGGCGCTTAGTAAGGAAGACGTATTTGGTAAATCTATGCATAGTGATTTGAATTTGTACCCCACTTGGTTGAACTTCATAGGAAAAACTCTTGAGAGGTTAGTTTTTTGGGGCATTGGATCATCTTCGATGGAGAACTTTGTTGAGGTGGAGATGGTATTTGGTAGCTTGGACCCCATTGTGGTGAAGTTGTTTGTGAGCCCTATAGGGCATTGGTGGGCATTTGGTTTTGATTTGGCCCCTGAGGGTGATTTGGCCTTTCGGGGCATTGTGGGCATCGAGAGATGTCCATTTGGAAGAACTACGATGGCTTGATCCCATGGAGGGTACGTAGGCAGCCACTTGATGGTCCGGCCGCTTTGGTTTGGTTGTTCGTCGTTTTTTTTTTTTAAGATCGGCTCAGATTTGGGAAATCTTCACCGAGGTGGAGAATTGTTGAGAAACTGGTTCTATAAGGGAATCCGTTTCATATTTGGATTTCTAAGTCCATATTAAGAATTTAGAATTTGGTATTGGAATATGACTTCCAATTTGATTAAGTTTGGTATTCCTATTAGGAATTTGTTTTGTACCCCCTAAAGGCTATAAATATAAGGTCTTAGGGATCGGTTTAGTATCCTCAATCCATATTTGTTGTTTGTCTCCTTGTGAGAGTTGTGAGGATCTTGGATGTGAGAGAGAGTTTGTATTCTCAATTTGTGATTGTCTCTTTGAGAGATTTGGTGAGGATTTGAGAAGGGAGGAAACCTAGGGTTTCTCCATTTGTTTGAGAGCTTTGTACTATCTTCTCCAATAGTAAAAGTTCTATTTGTTTGTCTGTGGACGTAGGCAATATTAGTCGAACCACGTAAATCTTGTGTTTTGTGTGGGTTTGTTTGATAGTAGTAAGAGTTTCATCTTCTCTTTTTGTTTTGTTTAATTCATACACTATTCCAATCTTGAGTATTGGTGCATAAGTTTCCGCACAACAAACCCTAGACATTTGGGTTTTCATGGCGGGAAATAACAGAGCTCTTGGAGGGAACAATTTTGGTGACTTAGTGAAGAGGATCGAGGGAGAAGAGTGTATTGATAGGTTTTATATGAGAAAGGGTATCTTAGTAATTTGCTATACATGAATAAACGACTTAGATTAAATCTTGGAGATAAGATTTGAATTAATTGTTTAGATTGGGTCGGGGGTAACTTTCGTATTTTTAAGTTGAGGGTAAGTATGTTATTTTACGGGTTGGACTGGGTCAACAAAAATTGACTGTTTAAGTTAACTGGGTCAAGCAGTTAAAGGGGTGGAAATCCAAATTTTTCGACTTATGGGCTGTATTGCCTAGTTGGGTGACAAAAAGGGGGTGTATTGGCAAACACCCCTTAATGTAACATGCTTAGTTCAGTGAAAACACATTGTGTTTGATTTCTATACTGGGGGGGGGGGGGGGGGGGGGGGGGTGGGGGGTGGTTTGATAGTATAGTTTTTGGCTACACCTATCAAAAAATTGTATTTTTAACTTGAAGTTCCTTCTTGTGCCTGTATAAATTACATAACAAAGTAGACAAGTAACAAGCAAGGGTCGTACCCACCTCAGAGGGGGAGATCTTAGCTCAAACACAATAGAAAACAATGGTTAAGAAACACCAAGGGAATCAATAATAAGACTGGAGATTGATTCTACTTCCTACATGCAATAATAATAAGTAAACCCTAACTTAAGAATATTGTAGAGATGCGAAGAAGATATATGATGACATAGGGGGAAGAGTTGGTATCCACAAACTAAATCATGCAAACATCACATGTAGTTCCTTCATGTTCAATCTATAACAACTAATTAGTCACCTCTTACCTATTCCACTCAATTAAAACGGGATTCTCTTATGCATGCTATTGAATATGTCTTATTAATTAAACTGTCACCTCTCAGCTATTCAATCTAATTAACTCAACATATTAATTCATAAATAAACCATCACCTCTCGGATATCAATTTAATTACAAAAGGGTTCCAATAAAACATATCTACTACAAATATGTAATAATCACCTCTCAGCTATTTCACTACACATCTACAATAAATATAAACACAACCATTAAAGCTAGATCTCCATAAACCCTAACAATAGTATTTTAACATCATGGATAACAATAACATGCAAATAATCATACTTACCTCATATCGTGAATTAAAAGTAAATAAGCATTAAGTATTTTGAATCACAATGAACAATAAGAACAAACATGGTGCTTTTGCATCATCTAGAGTGCTTAAACCATCCCCCTAAAGGGATTTAGCTACTCATCCTTGATGATGACACCCTGGAATAAATAAATAAATAACAAAACATCATAATGGAAAAGATAATGGAATGGATATTGAATATTGAGTTGATACAATGAAGAAGAAGATGAAGAACTTTTCTCTCACAAATATTCACTTTCCTCTCTCCTCAAAGATACCTAAACCTTAACTACTACTTCTCTTATATAGAAAATACAAAGTAGAATACTTGCGTGCAAAGACTTCCAAATTAGGTTAAATTCGAGGCTGCTGCTATTGGTCTTCTAGAGATATTAGGTCTTCAGCAAAACCTAGTTATCTTGGGCTTAGGTTGTATCTTGGACCAAGACCTTCAGTTTGATAGCTCATGAGCCTAAATCAGACTTCTGGATCTCCTTGTAGAGCCTTTTTAAGTTTGGACTTAAAATAAACCCTAAGATAGAAATTCTGACTTGTGGGCCTCAATAGGACCCGGTTTGGGCTGAAAATTGGACCACCCCACTTTGACAAAAAGTCAAGTCAACTGGACTGACCGTGGGGTGCCCTCAGCAGATCTGTGGGTGCAAATATCAATTCTCTTCTTTTTGTGCAAATAACACCCTTTTGCGAGCTTTTCTTGACTTTTTGCGGGCTTTAACATAATATTCGTATTTCGGCTGATGAAACCTACACAATAGACAAGAAAGCACTAATCAATAAATATAACACAATAATATAAGCTAAGTGCTAAACAAACAAGGTGTTATTCGGGGGATAAATATACACTTTTGAGGACTTATCAAATACCCCCAAACAACACTTTGACTGTCCTCAAGCAACAAAGGTGAGAAGAAAAGAATTAAGGACTCAAAAGAGAAGTAAAACTAAGGTGATTGCATTAACCATATGCATCAAGGCTTTCAACCGCAAGGGTTTCACAGGTGGAGGAGTTATAGTCTCCTGAGGGTTTTCCAAAGAAGATACCCACAAACTTACTACAATGACTAATCCAAAGAACATGATTTTCTACCATTTACCTCATAAATGGTCATATCAAGGATAAGGATAAGTATTGCAAAACCGTTCATGTGAGGTAGCATATTACAAATGCATGAATAAGATATAAAATATAAACCAAGCATAACGGTCTCAAATGCATCGAATACAGGGATGTACCCATACTACCACGGGTCTTAAGTCACCATTGGAAATGTCGCTTTGACTTCTGCCTCACAGACATACACTCAGAAATAAAGTCACTCAGAGATGGTGTTTATCATACGTCTATGTGAGGAACGAAGATGGACAATCATCTCACATATATCAATAAGAACGGACTGGTGTAATGGAATTAACTTAGTCTCAAAGAATGAAAAAATTAGCCTTGCTTGAGATGTCGGGCTTTTCACCTTTGCACCTTCTCACTTATTCGCCACATCCTACCATATCAGCTTAGATCTACAAAAGACAATAATGAGTTGTAACTTGGCTTAGGACAGGGCTAGAAATGAAAAAGGCTTTTGTGAAATATTTTTGGAACATTCGGTCCTTCAATACTTGTGATTTGTAATAACAGCATATGGAGAAATTTTTGGAATTTTTCTTTGGGAAGAAGTGTTTCTCATCTTGTTTTGGGAAAATTTCAATGAAGCTCTAGCCAATATTTGGGAATCTTCCTTTCTTTTTGGATTTCGAATGGTTTGGAAGATTTTGGTTTTTTCTGGAATTTCTTCAAACTTTTTGATTTTCAATATTTGGTTTGTCTCACTAGTTTGGAGATTTCTTTGTATTTCTCCTTTCTTCTTGTAACCATATAAACAATCACCCTCATGTTCTAAAAAAATTGGGTAAAAGGACCTAAACATTCTAGGGTTTTTTACTCCCACAATGGAGTTGGGTAAGGATAATGGGCTCAAGAAAAAGGCTAAGTAACAAGAAAGGCTCAGAATGGTCAACCTAAGGTGTAAAACAACATTAGGGTAGGCTAAGGTAAACATGGTTTAACTAAATGTCTTTGTATCATCTCTAAGTACTGATAAGGTGATCATATCTTGAATAAACTACAAGACCCAAGTTTATATTACACAGACTTGATGTCATCTCAAGGCTAACTATAAAAATGAATATGAGACTACAAACAGACAAAACTGAGAGGTTGAGTTTTTTGACTCCAGATGTACGTAATATCTCTCCAAGAAAAGGACGGGCTCAAGAGCTCACAGGGTTAAGTCTCTACACTTATTCCTCAAGTTTCTTAAGGTGTAGTTGTATTTGCACATGTAATCTGTAATAAATGCAGATGAATGCCATGCTTATGCTCATGCAAATGTAGTATAAGACTCAACTACTTGGTGAAGCAATAAATGTCCTTAAACTTGAAAATGAGATAGAATTCAATCATTATATTCATCATTGATGGTGTACTTATCCTATTTTTTTGGAAAAGTCTTTGTAACAAAGATTGTTTTTGATTTTTCAAAAATTTTAAATTTTTACACAAGTATGGATAAAGAAGTTTGTTAAATCATTTGCAAAAAGGATTGTAATACTTCCCCACCCCCAAACAAGAAATTGCCTTGTCCTCAAGGCTCATAGTAAGCATAGGAACGAGACTAAGAAAGAATGTACTAAAAATTCAAACCGCTTTATAAATTCCTGCCAAACAAAATTATCTCCAAATATATAGAGATTAAGGAATTCAATACTAGACACAACTGAAATATAATATACTGAAAATAAAGGACTGACTCAACGGAAAGGAAAATCCTATGTTGCACTCTTGGTTTCAAACTTATCTTACTGGGAAACCATCCAACCTATCGCGCCAATCAGTTAATGCCTTCTTAATCGTATTCCAAGACCCCTCACCTTCATCCATAAAATTATCGTTTCTATGCAAAGCAGGAAGCCCTACATATTCAGTGTTAGGCACCTAAGTGAATAGGTGACTTCTTCTGATAAAACGATGTCTAGGATCCATAGGTATAAGGTGGGTCCAATCATTGTACCTGTTCTTCCACTCAGGATAGCTCTCAAGAATAATCTTACAAATAGGAGTAGGGAAAACAAGCTTATCCTCACCGAATACGAATACATTCCTAATACCATCTAAAATCCAAGTGGATAAGTAAAGAGCATAAAAATTTGTAATAATACCAACGACGGCATGCATAGTACTATCATTGACATAATCCATCTTCTCCACACCCAATAAATTACGCAAAACCCATAAAGCAGCACTAGCTACGTTAGCAGGAAGGCAAGTGGTAGGTGCAATACTAGGGTATCCTTCGGGGTGGAAGGAGAAGGTACACGGGCCAAAGTGATTAAGGTAATTGTCTATGATGTCTACAGGGGTTATCACGAACATAATAGTCATAGGGCACGACCGGTTGAAAGACAAAAGGATTTACCCATGGCAATAGAGACAGCAATAGCATTAAAAACCACCGGGGAACCATGCATATGAACTTGGAAACCATCAAAGGGAAGAGGGTCGGCAAAGGGTAACATAGAGTAAAAGTCTCTTACCATAGAAGGGGAATACACAGCAGTAGAATCATAAAGAAAACCTTCCCAACCTTTGTAAAAAATCCCATCCCGAAAAGAAGCTCCATAAGGACTATCCATAATTCCCGAAAAATCCATCTCGGGGATGATCTCCATGCCATCCAGCATCCACAACCCATTCTGAACATTAGCCATTGCAAAGAAGAGAGAAAACACCAAAAACCAGGGCGAAAACTGAGAAGAAATCACACAAAACGAGCTTAGAAAACTGCTGCCATACTCAAACTCGACTCGAGTTTGAGTAAGCCTGTAAGGAACTCGACTCGAGTTCGGCCCAATTTCCAGAAAAATAAAAGTTGAAAAAGTTTTTTTAATTTTTGAGTGACAGTCCTCTAAACATAGTGTGGTATATATAGGCTAAAAGTAAAGAGTTTGAGCCCTAATAGGACTCCAAAAATTGCCCAAAACTATAGGGTTTCCAAAAATCAAACCCTATCACTTTTCTTTTAAAATATTTGAACTTAGGTCCCTAGGACCAGAAATTTTTCAAAATAAATCCATAAGTCCAAATTTTTGCAATAAAGCCTAAGAATGGCTAAGAATTTTCAGAAAAGGATAAAAATTTACAAAAATTAAAAATTCAACCATTTTCATTAATATTTGGAAACAAAATACAATGATTGAAATTTTAATACAAAAGTGCAAGAATTAAAATAAAAATAAAATAAAATACATAAAAAATTACAATGGCTAATAAAAAGAACTCTCAACCCCGTCGTCGACGAGATTGCCCTTGGCCTTCGTCCAAGCGACGCTGGACGTCCTCGACGGCATCCAAAATCTAGCCCATACCCCTCCAGAGAAGCTGGAACCGCTCCTCGTTGGTATGACGCTGGTGAAACGCCCACTGGTCGTCGGGCCTGTACTGGATGGGCACCTCATCCTGAGGGTCCCACAACAACTGTCTGCAGATAGACAATCCCGGGTTGGAGACCTCGAGCCGGACGACCGACTCCAGAGAAAGAGCAGGAAGAGGAGGCGCCTCCCAGTAGCGCAAGATACTCATCACCAGGCTTGGAAGAGGAGCAGAAGTGGCTCGAGCCCCGGTGATGGTAGCAAAGAGACGGCGAACCATGCAGTAGCCGTGGAAGTCCTCCTGAAGCAGCCGGAGGATATGAATACCCTCCGAGAACAGCTCACTCGTCCTCGTCATCCCAAGGACATTGGTGGTCAGCCAGTGTGCCACCAAGCCCTGGTTAACTTGGAGCCAACCAATCGAAATATGACTGCTATATCGGTGAACCGCCCGGACATCGACGAGGACAACCTCGATGATGTCCGGGGTCACCAGCGCAGCCTCCTGCTGCAAGGGAGCTTCGTCAAGCTCGAGCGTCGTGACTATGGAAACAGTCTCTGATGTGAGCAGGTAACGATGGGACGGATCCCAGTTCACATACACTCCCTCATCCGTTAACTCCATCGACTCGTAAAATCGACGAACCATTTAAGGATCAAATGGCTCGTAATCAGAGCCAAGGAGTACATCCCAATCTCGGGCGTGAATTCTCTCTACAAAACCACTCCCAAAGAGATTATTGTTGAATAGACGAGAGTAATCGCACTAACGGATAATCACTCTAGATCTAACTCTAGGAGGCATGATTCTTGAAGAATTTGGTATGAAAATGAAGAGGACAACAAGAGGAACAAAACCCCACAAGAATTATTAAATTTGGATAACAGGTGAGGGAGTTAGGAGGAGAGAGAATTGAGATCTGTCTCGATTCTCGAGTCGAGTTTGACATGGCCTGTAAGGAACTCGACTCGAGTTCTGTACGAGATGAAGACTTCTGTTGACTGGTTTGACCCACGTTGACCGAAATGAAACTTTGTTTGACCGTGACTTCTCCATTATCCCGTGGGTATAAATAGAGAAGTAACTTCCCCGACACACACCCCTCCACTACTGTAATTAGTGGAAATGACGGTTTTAGCCCCGAAAAGCATGAAGGGCAAGAAATAATTCAAATTTAATTTTAAAAATTCTGCGATAATGTATAAATATATTCTCACAAATATAAGTACCATTAAAGTGTCAAAATAATTTCCAAAAATAATTATTAAAATCCCCAAAAATTGAAATAAATTCAAATTTGTAACTGTAATAATTATGCAACCAAATAATCGTAACAGAGAGTGGTGGGCCTTGCCCACCCCCAAACAGAACTGACACACAGATCCGAAAGAGATAGTTATTAGCCACTAAACCCGACAACTAATAAGAAGCACTAAAGCACGATCGGGCTTAGAAGATACACAGGGATGCCTCCCAGGAGCGCTAAGTTTTACGTCTTCAGCCAGACAGGCGGACAATCAAGATTCACTCCCTAGATAAATGCTACTCTAAGCAAAGATACAGGAGAGATAAAACGCTAGAGTGGAATGCGTGAAATCCTGATGTCTAAGATACAACAAAGAGTCTTTTAAAGTCAGATACTCGAGACTTAAAAGAAGATGGGAAATAACTTCCCCACCCCCAAACAGAGCGGGAAATAGGTCTGTTTGTGCTCAAGAGAAAAGTATGCATTGGATCAATTATACTCAGCCAATAAGAGTTTGTGGACTATGATCCCGACACTTTCAACCACACGTCTCAAAAAGAGACAACAGAATAGAGATAAGAGAGGATCCGGATACCAGCAGGTCAAAGGTTAGTCTAAATAGGTAGGGGCCTCTAAGAGAGTTTCCTCAACTTCAGGGGACCGTAATTAATGGAAATGCTTAAGACGTTGACCATTGACTTGGAATTCAGAATTATCTGTAGGGTTTAAACAAGGGATAACACCAAAAGGTATTACTGCAGACACAACAAAGGGACCCGACCAACGAGACTGTAGTTTACCAGGAAATAAATGCACCCTAGAGTTATATAGTAAAACTGTCCCCAATTTGAAAATCTCTACGTAAGATCTGACGATCATGTAGTTTTTTTATATTAGCTTTATAGGACTTGGAAAGATCATATGCTTCATTCCGAAGTTCCTCAAGCTCCGAAATCTGGAGTTTTCTCCTCTTACCTGCCTGGTCGAGATTAAAATTGAGCTTTGTCATTGTCCAGAAGGCTCGGTGCTCAAGCTCTACAGGTAGGTGACAGGGTTTTCCAAATACAAGACGAAAGGGAGACATGCCTATAGGAGTTTTAAAAGCAGTACGATAGGCCCATAATGCATCACTGACTCTACGAGACCAATCAACCTTTTCAGGGTCAATTGTTTTTTGCAAAATATTTTTACTCTCTCTATTGGAAACCTCAGCCTGGACATAGGTTTGTGGATGGTACGCAAGGGCCACTTTGTGAGGCTTACCATCTAGACGTTGACCTAAAACAGCCCCAACAGCAAAGTCTGATGCATCGCACATCAGCTCAAAGGGTTTACTCCAATCAGGCGGCCTAATGATGGGTGCAGTCGTAAGGGAAGTCTTAAGATTTTCAAAGGCACTCTTGCATTCTTTTGTGAAATCGAAATGTGCATCCTTAAGCAATAAATTGGTTAAGGGGCGAGCTATCTTTAAAAAATCTTGGATAAAGCGTCGATAGAATCCTGCATGGCCCAGAAAGGCTCGAATATCCCTAATAGACTTAGGAATAGGCAAGGATGAAACAAGATATACCTTGGCTTTATCAACCTGGATACCCTCAGGAGAGATTACATGACCAAGAACTATCATAAAATGGCACTTCTCCCAGTTAAGTACCAAATTCTTCTCAATGCAACGCTTAAAAACCAAGGAAAGATGACTAAGACACTCTTAAAAAGATGAACCGTATATGGAGAAATTATCGATAAACACTTCCATAAATCATTCTACCATATCACTAAAGATGTGTAACATACATCTCTGAAAAGTAGCAGGTGCATTACACAGACCAAACGGCATACGGGCATAAGCGAAAGTGCGAAAAGAACAAGTAAATGTTGTCTTCTCTTGATCTTCAGGGGCGATAGGAATTTGATTGTAATCGGAGTAACCATCCAAGAAACAATAGAAGGAATGAGCAGCAGGCGTTCCAACATCTGGTCTATGAAGGGAAGAGGAAAATGGTCCTTCCGGGTGATTGTATTAAGCTTTCTATAGTCGATACAAACACGCCACTTGGTTGGAACTCTAGTGGCGACTTGTTCGTTCTTATCATTGGTAACTACAGTCATGTTGGCCTTTTTAGGAACCACATGAATAAGACTAACCCAGGGACTATCCGAGATAGGATAAATCACACCCGCATCCAGAAGTCTAAGAATTTCAGCTCGAACAACGTCCTTCATTGCAGGGTTGAGACGTCTCTGAGGTTCACGAGAAGTTTTAGCATCGTCCTCAAGACGAATATGATGAGAACAAACGGAAGGGCTAATGTCTTTAATGTCGTGGATAGACCAGGCAATAACAGAACGATACTCTATGATAATTTCTAAAAGCTGACTCTCTTGTTCTGTAGTAAGAGATGAAGAGATGATAACAGGATGACTACCGTCTGAATCAAGATGAGTGATATAGTGCTTATTGTGTATCAAAAGATTAAATTAAGAGATTTTTCTTCTTGTGCTTGTATAAATTGAAGATCAAAGTAGACAAGTAACAAGCAAGGGTCGTACCCACCTCAGAGGGGGAGATCTTAGCTCAAACACAATTAAGAATAATAGTTAAGAAACACCAAGGAATCAATAATAAAAGTTTGGTAATTGATTCTACTTCCTACAGACAATAATAATAATAATAAATCCTAACTTAAGAATATGGAAGATATGGAAAAGAAGATTATATGATGACATAGGGGGAGTAGTAGGTTTCCACAATCTAGGTTATGCAATTATATCATGTTGTTCTTCATATTCAATCTATAACAACTAACAAGTCACCTCTCAACTATTCCTATTAGTTATTAATACCAATAATAATCAAATCCTCACCTCTTAGCTATTGAATTTAATCATGAAAGAGTTCCAATAAAAGATACATATTACAAACATGCAGTAATCACCTCTCAGCTATTTCACTACACATCTACAATAAATATAATATTATTATCAAAACTAGGTCTCCCTAAATTCTAACAATAATATTTAACACCATGGATAACAATAGCATACAAATAATCATACTTACCTCATATCGCGAATTAGAGATAAGTAAGCATTAAGAACCTTGAATCACAATGAATAAAAAGAAACAACATAATAATCATACATCACCTAGAAAGCTTCCACCTTACCCCCATGATGATTTAGCTACTCATACCAATAGAACAAATAATTAAATCAAAGAACATCATAATTGAAATCATGGATTGATATTGAATTGAGTACAAAAGTTGATCTTGAAGTGGTGGCTAAAAACTTAGCTTAGCTAAAAGATAATAAACCCTAGTTACAACTTCTCTTAAATATCTATTACATAGAAGAATACTTGCATGCAAAGTCTTCCTAACTTGATCAAATTCGTGGCTGCTGCTGTTGGCCCCACAGAGGGATTAGGAAATCAGCAAAACCTAATCCTCTTAGGCCTTCAGTTTGATATGTCATGGCCCCAATCGAACTTCTGATTCTTCTTGTAGAGCCTTTTTAAGATCAAGACCCAAAATAGGAAGTCTGGTCCAAGTGAGTCAACAGATTTGACACAAAGTCTTCAGAAGTCAACAGTTGACCGAATGTCAACATAGGTCAGCAGCAGTTGACCCGAAGTCAAGCATTGACCGAAAAGTCAACCCTTGACCAAAAGTCAATCGAAGTCAAAGTTGACAAAAAAAGTCAACCCCACCTAGTTGACCACGTGGTGCCCTTAGCAGATTCCGCGGGTGCAAATATCCAATCTTCTTCCCTTGTGCAAATAGCACCTCCTTGCTTGTTTTTCTCGACTTTTTGCGGGCTTTTACTCAATACTTGCATTTCGGCTCATAAAACCTACATAAAGACAGGAATGCACTAATCAATAGATATAATACAATAATATAGGCTAAGTGCTAGACAAACAAGGTGTTATTCGGGGGATAAATATACACTTTTGAGGTCCGATCAATGAGCATATTTCAACTCAGGAGGAAGATGATTCAGAGTAACAGTTGGTGGAGTGATGGTCTCTACTTAGGTTTTATAATCTATGCTACAAACCAAATCAAGGGCCTCAGGGTCTTTAGGTTCAAAGATAGGCACAAAATCAAGAAGAGCATTGGTCTGGGCAATAGATTGGTCGATGTCAAAGTCTACATTATGCATGGCAAGGCAGTGGACAACCGGATCTTCAGGATAATAATTGTGCACCATCTCATAAGGTAATGAGTCTAGAAGGCACACATCTTCAGATAAGGAAAGATCAGGGGGTTGTTGGCCAAGGTTAAATATATTTACTTCAATAGTCATAGAGCCAAAAGTGAGAACCATGGAACCGTTCCGACAGTTTTTGAAAGCATTAGAGGTGGCCAAAAATGGAAAGCCAAGGACGATGGGTACCGAGTCATCGACAGTAGGTTCAGTATCCAACACCACAAAGTCAACAAGATAGTAAAAGTCAGACATTTTAACTAATAGGGCCTCAACAATACATCTAGGCACTTTCAATGATCTGTCGGCCAGTTGTAACGACATTTTCGTGGGTTTCATGTTTGTTAGACTCAGGCTGAGGTACAAGGAGTAAGGCAAAAGGTTAACACTCGCTCCTAAGTCTAGCAAGGCTTTTCCCATGAATTTGTCACCAAGCTTGCAGGGTATGGTCGGTTTTCCAGGGTCCTTGTATTTTACCACGCCGTTATGTTGGACTAGTGCAGAGAATTCTTCCGCCACAAACGCGTTTTTAGGCACATTTGTTTTTCTCTTGGCGGTGCACAAATCCTTCAAAACCTTGGCATAGGAAGGTATATGTTTAATAGCCGTGAGGAAGGGTATATTAATATTTAAATGTTTAAATACATCAAGTACTTCCTTTGCTTGGACTTCCTCCAGAGACCTTGTGAGTCTCTGGGGGTAACGTACTGGCGGGTTGTAAGTTCGTGGAGGATCCACAATCTCACGGGCAGTCTTCTTCGGCTAAGAGGTGGTCACCTCATTAGCTGGGGCAACAGGTGCAGAGGTAACCGGGGTCATAACATTATGACTCGGTGTATAATTAATTTGATTATCAACCTGTTTTCTTGACCTAATGGAGGAAACCGATTTTACTTCAGCAAGCGGTACAGACAGAGATGTAGTCTCCGTCACCAAGGCAACTTCCATGCCTTTGGGGTTCGAGATGGACTATCCCGGAAATCTACCCTTTTCATCAAGTTTTTGTTCAATCCTCTGGATGGCTTGGGCATTTGACTCAATAGACGCCTGGGTCTGTTGAATGAAACGGGCAAGCACATCCTCAAGGGAGGTCTTAGGAGGGGCAGATTGATTAGTTGGCATATTGTCCCTGGAAACACTCATGTGATGAGCATTGTTCGCGTAAGGGGGGGGACCGATGCCCTGTTCCGATTATCAGTGTTACCAACTGTGTGTACCCTAGGTAAAAAACCCAACAGGTGTCACCGATGGCTGTATAAGAAGCTAAACCGGGAGCACCTGAGCATTAGCCAGCCAAGCCTGGGCTATCGGGTAGGGCCCAACCCGGTTTCAAGGGATCCACATACGCTTTGTGGACCTTGACCCACCGGATAGTCCATGATCAATGGGTGGAGCCCCGGTTACTGTATAAGAAGTTGAACCGTGGGCTCCCATACATCAACCAGGCCCACCTCAGTCAAGTAAGCCAAGTCTGGCCCAGTAACATACAGAAGGGACAAGGGCTCATCCAAAGGCTCAACACAGAAGCCCAGAGGACCTTGCCAAGGTGTATGCAATGAAGATTGGGCCTCCGGTCAGATGAGTCAAGACCAAGTCTTTGTTTTCAGGCTTGGTCAATCCAAGTCCCAACCAACTGGATAAGTCCAACGAGATTCGAGGCTAACGGAACCCATGGTTCTAGCCCGCTAGAGAAGATAAAGGAAACCCAGGTTGAACTAGGATCTATCAGAGGATGCCACATGGCAGTCATCCTGGTCAAAAGGGATTCAAACCAAGGGGATAACCGCTCGGCAGCATGCAAGCTATCTCCACGGAAAGCATTTTCACAGTTGAACTACCTAAGTTCGTGGAGTCAAAACCGGAGGGGTGGTTGAGCCAGCCTCCTCCGACCTACTATAAATGCATTAGTTCTAAACCTCCTGAACTACGAGTCTTTCACTGAGCAACTCCATTAGAGTTTGGTGGAATCAGAGACTTGATTCCAAGTTTATCATCTTGAATACGTATCCAGCCTGATTCCGATCAAGTCCATATCTCGACTTTGTGGATCAAATTTTTGCACCCACACTCTTTGGCGCCCATCGTGGGGCTGAATCTCCCATCAGTTCCAGAGCCTTGCAAGGAATCTCGATCCAGTCATACTGGAGTTGCTACAGCAATGGCTGGGAGTAAGAGACGCCCAACTCGTTCCAACAATGGAATGAGCCAAGTTACTGAAAGTCAGACAGAGAACCTTTTTCCTCTTTCTCCGGTTCTTGAAGCAACAGAACCTGTGAATCAAGAATCAGTTCTCGGGAGTGATTGCCATGATCAGGGCTCGCAACACTCTGAAAGTGGACAGCCGGAGGCAGAGAACTTAGTGGTACAAATCACTAATGATCCTGGTAATCCTAATACAGTCAACCAGATCGTCAGGATACCAGCATCACAAGATCCTGAACCTTCCAGGGTCGCCACTACAAGAAGAGACCAGAGAACCTCCCCCCTGACAACGGGAGGAGGATATACCGAGCAGCAGAAGGGAAAAGGACCAGCGGTTGAGTCCCCAATTGCAATCATCAAGCGCCTGACCAAAGAAAATGTAGAAGTAAGGAGAAAGAAGAGAACCAGGGCCGGAGATAGCCAGACATCTTCAGCCCCGTCTTCGAGTCCATCTCCTCAGAGGAAGAGAAGGCCACGGTCAGGCAATGACCGGAGGCTTACCCTTCATAGCCATGGTCCCCGTCCTGTCTGGGACAGGCTAGCACCAGGGAGAGATAAGATGTCTATCTCTCCAGTTCAGAGACATTGTCGCGGACGGGCAAGAACACCTGGGCCACGTTATGGCCGCAGGGTTGCCCGTAGCGGATCTGTCGAAGAAGCCACTCAACCACAAAGACTGTGCCGGAGGAGGCACCAGGGTACTCCCCCGGCACGTCACGGTCAGATAACAAGGAGCCCTCAAAGGGCCACACTCGTCAGAGACAACCAAAGCTGAATGTGGAACAGATGAATCAACTCAAGCTGCAAGAGATGATCGACTTAGCTATTTCCAACAAAGCGAACCGGGATGAACGAATCAAGAAACTTGCTCTCTCAAGGTTAGATGTATCACCTTTGGCAGAAGAGGTCAGAAGTCATATAGTCCCGGCCAGCTTCAAGCAACCGCCCTTCGAACAGTATGATGAGACAAGCGGTTGTCCGGTTCAGCATGTTATGAACTACAAAAGCACCGTGGCCATCTGGGACCATGATGACAAGCTACTTATAAAAATGTTTACTGCTTCAATCAAAGGCGAAGCACAGACGTGGTATCACAATCTGCCACCCGCATCCATCCACACATTCGTACAACTTGCTGAGTTGTTCGAAGAAAAGTACCGATTCAATGTGAAAACTAAGAAGGGAGCTGAAGTCATGTTCTCCCTGTAGATGGACCGGAGTGAAACACTCAGGAATTTTGCCCGAAGGTTCCGAACCCCATTATCTGAGGTACAGGACGCATCTGATCGCGTCGTCATTCAAGCTTTCAAGTATGCCCTGAACAACAACCATGAAGAATTGTACCGGTCAATGGCAAGAAAGCCTCCCTCCTCTGTTTCCGCCTTGCTCGAGAAAGTAGAAAGGTATGCTCAGGAGGAGGATGACCTGAAAGCCAGAAGAAAGAGACTTGCCGGAGGCCAAACCTCCGAGAAGCCGCAGAAGACAAAGGAAGAAAGCTCCTGTAGGGATCGCAAAGATGAAAAAGCCCTTGACAGGAACAAGGACAGGAAGGGGAATGCGCCAGCTCGGCAACCCGACCGCCGATCAGAGAAATCTACCAGGGGCGAACGCAAAGAAAGAGAATTCACACCCTTGAGATTCCCGATCGAGAAAGTATTCAAGAAGATAAAAAACAGAGAGCTGCTCAACAAACCTTCCCCTTTTCTGGCATACCCGGAGGGTAGGAGAGATAAGTCCAAGAAGTGTGATCATCACAATGATTACGGTCACGAGCTGAAGAGCTGCAGGTCGTTGAAATACGAAATGCAGCGTCTGGTCGATACCGGCCTTATCCCTGATATGGTACAGACCGGAGCAGTCGAACAGGTAAAAACCGGAGATCGAATTGTATACGTTTGCCACGTACATGCACCCGGTTCTTCCAAGACAAAAAGGAAGAATTGTGCCCGGGAAAAGCTCCGGTGGATAGGACATGTCCATGAGGTTGGACAACTCAACTTCAATCAAGGGACGAACACTGAGTCCATTGTCCCCGGAGGTTTGACATTCACAGAAGAAGACGAAAGGGACGTGCATTATCCATACAATGGCGCCCTGGTCATCACAGCATGGATTCGTGTCTACCGGGTCTGGCGAGTCATGGTCGACACCGGCAGCACCTCCAGTGTCATGTTTTCATGCGCCTACAAAGCTATGGAGCTATCTAAGGGTCTCATCGAATCTGATGAGACTCCTATCTATGGGTTCAACGGGGAGCCAACACAGTCCTCCGGGCGGGTCCACCTGCGAAACACGGTGGGATTCAACACCGTTGGGATTGACTTCCTGTTGGTCGACTCCCCCTCCTGCTACAACGTTATTCTGGGAAGGGACTGGATTCATCAAATGAAAGCCAAAGTGTCCACCTTCCACCAGAGCCTCAAATTCCCGACTCCCAACGGAATTTGCAGAGTCAAGGGAGACCAAGGGATGGCATTCAAGTGCCATCTCGATGCTGTCCAAGGAAAGTCCATCTCTGAAACCAAGGGGAACACTATCTTCTTCATAGACTCCCATCAATAACAATCAGCTCTCGGGAAGTCTGCCAAGGGGAAGCCAGACACAAAAGTCGGGATATCACCAGCGGTCGACGAGTTGGAGGAAGTTATTGTAGGACCAGAGTCCCACAAGACAACTTACATCTCTTCCGGTCTACCGGAGGCAGAAAAGGATTTCATTATCACTCTGCTCCGAAGGAATCACCACATCTTCGAGTGAGTGTCAGCGAGTTGCCAGGAATAAACCCTGTGGTCGCCTGCCACAAGGTGGACATTGATCCTCAGTTCAAACCGGTCAAGCAGAAAACAAGGCGAATGGCACCAGATCGAAAGCTGGCGGTCAACCTGCCACTTCACGAAGAATATCAGGAGCATACCGCGTTCATCATCGACCGGGGGCTTTACTGCTACCGGGTGATACCGTTTGGTCTGAAGAATGCCAAAGCAACATACCATAAGCTGGTCAACACCATCTTCAACGAGCTCATAGGCCGGACCATGGAAGTCTACATAGACGACATGGTGGTCAAAACAAGGGAGAAAGACAATTATTTGCGGTATCTGCAGCAGGCATTCGACATCCTGACACGGTACAACATGAAGCTGAATCCAGCCAAATGTTCTTTTGGTCTTTCTTCCGGCAAGTCCCTTGGCTTCGCCATGACCAACCGGGGCATAGAAGCCAATCCAGATCAGATCCGGGCAGTCCTGGAAATGCCCGCCCCAAAGGCAGTGAAGGAATTCCAGAGGTTAGCCGCTCTCAACAGGTTCATCTCCCGGTACTCAGACCGATGCAAGCCATTCTTCAACGCAATCAAAGCTAATGCGGAATAGAATCCTACTTATCAGCAAGCCTTTGATGAGATCCAAGCGTATCTCACTCAACCTCCTGTCCTCACAACACCACAGACCGGGCAACTAGTTGGCATGTATCTGGCCGCATCCGATATAGCAGTTAGCGCGGTTATATTTGTGGAAGAACCAGAGGAGAAGCCAGTCTACATCATCAGCAAAGTGTTACAGGGAGCTAAGACAAGATATTCGAAAATCGAAAAGATAGCCATGGCATTGGTGCATGCATCCAAGGACGACCGGATGGCAAAGTATCTCGATGCCGTCTACTCCATGGCATGGAAGTTCAGATTCATCACGGTCGAGTTGCGACCCAGGATAGACATCAGGCACGCAGATGCCCTGGCGTATCTTTCTTCTTCTATCAGCACGACAGAGCCCCGACAACTATCAATCAGATACCAGAAAGAGCCGAGTATCGGGCCCAAAGTTCCAGACGTGCCGCTACCGAAGGTCTATGTCCTGGAGTGCAGACATTGGAAAGAAGTTCTCATGGTGATCACCAGAGGACAAATAAGAAGAAGAGATGAAGAAACTTCACAGCCTGGCAACGAGTCCAGCACACAGGACAAGCCGAGTCATCCATCTCAGGGTCAAACACATGACACACCAGAATCACAACTCGAAGACTGGAATCCTTGCCTCACCAAAGGCCGGATAGAAGCAATGCCACCTTTAACAGAACCGGACGAACCAGACCCGTCAGAACTGCCGCTCTCGCATATCCATATCGATTTGAAACTCCCATCAGAGGAACAAATTGAGGACATTCCAGACAATCTGAATTCTGAAGTAGACAGAATCGACGCCGAGTTGCAATCCAGCATTGGTCAAGACTGGAGGAAGCCATACATCAACTTCCTTTGGATACCCATGTTGACGTATACACTACTGCTACAACATACATATTTGCTTCGCTTGACTTACTGCGGGCATTGCAGACCTCTCTTGTAATCACTTTACTTGTGTTCGTAGTTTGGACTTTGGAGCCCTATCACCTATGGCAGTAACACTGCTGGCACTTTTATTCATTTTACAACCAGCAGCTTCAGCTGAAACTGCAGTGTTGCATTGTAGTCTAGGCGCACAACCTCAACCATGAATCATGGAGATGGAAGCTTTTTCTACACAGAACAACGTCCATGTCCCATAGGACAATTATTATGATACAAGCGTCACAACAGAAAAAACAGATCAAAGAAGTAATAAACGCAGGGGTCAAAATAAAATTATTGTCGAAAAAAGCTTAACTCACAAGCATCCTTCTTTTCTTGATTTTGTAAGCAAATGATCTTTCTTTATCCCCATTGTCTACGACAGAAAGCTTGCCTTCTTTACCTTGTCAAATCCATCAAGATCGGAGGTGTTCATGATTTTCTATTTTCTGTCATTGTATTATTCAACCAACTGAAAAGAGAAGTTAGCCAATTTAACAACTAAATAGTAAATTGTAGTAGAAAGAAAAAATTATTGTTAAGGCATGGCTGAAAAACATTTGAACTAGAAAGTAACATTAGGCTTTATCATTGAATGAAGTATTTCTCCTGGATCTCTATGATCATTATCATAAACCGCTAGAAGTATAGTTTACTAACCTGTAAAAATCTGGTACACGATCATGAACTTAGAGTTTAAAGTCACCAGCCAATTCTGTCTGACCAGGTTGGCCTGGTTCAACAAACACCATGATTTATTTCTTTGGTTCACACTTAACCAAAATTCTTCCAGCTGCAAAAGAGAAACAAATCAAACAATATAGTTTCACAAGGACACACTATGAGTACCATAATAATTGCCCATTTGCTACAATAACTGTTCCCTGAGTTGTTGCTACTGACCTGATATGCCTAATCATTCAACTGCCTGCCATTAGTGTTCCCCATCAGCCAAAGTTGTAATGCCTGAGTAGCATTAAAAATCATGAGTAACTAGGGCAAAAAAAAAACAATCAGTAGTATACATAAACAAGAATGAAAGGTGGAAGTGTACAAATGATTGATCATTGTTTATAAAACTTGATGGTAATTTAGAGTTCATAAGCCACCTGACTAGACACAAATGGCTGCCGAATCAACTTCTATTCTGTCACAAGAATTGTTGTGAGATTTATGTCATCAAGATAAACCTGAAACCATTATTCATTTATGAAAATCTTTACAAAACCCCAAATCAACAACACATCATCACAACATAATGAACATATAACCCAAACCTTGAAAAAACCCTAATCCTAGATTAATTTTTACATTAGTAATTGAACATGCTGCAATTTTTTTGAACATAAACATGGCTATTTGATTTCCTTTGCTGCCAAATCAACGCCAATTTACACTACAAACCAAGGGAATTCATATATAAAATCCAAACACTAAATTCAACAAAACCCTAGAAACTAGGGTCTGTTTGATTCGAGTCCGGGAAATAGATTTTCCGGGAAATTTCAATTTCCCATGTTTGATTAAATGGAAAATAAGCGGTAAATATTTAAAACGACATGATAAGTTAAAATGTTGGGACAAATTGGAGCTCAATTTTGTCAAACTCTCACTACAAACATATTTAAATGATTTTCCAAAAATTTCATTTCCCGAATATTTGCACATGGTAAATCTATTTCCCGGTAAACTCTTTTCCCGCCCGAATCAAACAGACCCTAAAGATCAAAACATAACCCAACAAATTTAATTTCTAAAACCAGAATTAAAATGAGAAGAAATTGAAATTGGGGGGGAGAGAGAGTAATTAGAAGGGTTTGAACCGAGAACCAAAGAAACTCACATTTGCTTGGCTATCTCCGCCGTAACCATCACTACCTCCATCATCTGTGTTTTTGCTGGTAAAGAATGAGGGTAAAGATTGAGAGATTTAAGCCCAAGTGCCCAACCACTAACCCAAACACAAGGCGACTCGTTTAAATTTTCAGCCAAAAATCGAGGGCGGGATGATTAAAAATAACTTCACATCTTATTTTATATACTCTATCAAAATATCAAATTTTAAATTATGAAGATTTTTGTCTTAATTAAGATTTGTGCATTTTTGTTAATATACAAATTGGTTTTTATAATTATATTGTGCAAATAAATAAGTAAATAAAAACTAATTAGACTAGAAATGAGACATTTTAATATTATTGTACATTTATTTTATTTTTTGTCTGACAAACTTAATTATCAAAAACTCGTTATGTGGAATATAAGACAAGAGGAATACAAGTGTTATTTGAGACAAGCCGCTCATTTTATATAAAGCTTCTCGACTCGTTTATAGTTCAGGGTTGGCTCAACTCATTTCTTAACGAGTTGAACTTCACATTAAAAAAAACCCTCATACACTATTTAGACTTGGTTCATGATGATCAACTCTTTTAAACAAGTTCTCATACTAAGTTTATTTGTGCGTAGTGAAAAAACTTCTTTTTTACCTTGATTGAGATTAGGGCTGTTAAACGAACTGAACAGCTCGAGCACGGTTCGGGCTCGGCTCGTTAAAAGCTTGGCTCGAGCTTGTTCGTATAACTAAATGAGCCGAGCTTGAACATAAAATAAAGCTCGTGTAAAATTCGGGCTTGGCTCGAGCTCGGCTTGTTTATAAACGAATCGAGTTTGAACATAACAAAGCTCGACTCATTTAGATAAAATCCTACATTTATATGTAATTTAATCGAGTAGCTCGAGCTCGGCTCGGACTCGACTCGTTAAAAGCTCGGCTTGAGGTCGTTCGTATAGCTAAACGAGCCGAGCTTGAACATAAAATAAAACTTGTATAAAATTTGGGCTCGGCTCGTTTATAAACGAACCGAGCTTGAACATACCAAAACTCTGCTCGTTTGGCTCGTATAACACCCCTAGTTGAGATAGCTAGATAGAAAGTATACACATATTTTATAAAGAAATATTTTTTTTTTAAGTAATTAGTGAATGATCATTATCTTCTTATTGGTTTAGTAATTTTAACACTTATTGTTAATATTTATTAGAGTTTTATGAATTTTATAAAAAAAAAAAAATTAAAAAATACAATTTTTCATGCTTGTTGCTACATATAATTTTTATTAAGATATATTATATATTGGTATTTTTTTCTTTTACCAATAAAACATTGGTATTTACTGTAATATTTTTCAATGCATTGAAAATTTTACTTGTGAAAAATTAAAATCAACTAAGAATATGAACAAAGTCTTTATAGCAATATTTATTGCACTTAATATTTATGCTATCATTTAATAGCGTTTTGCTGTGAATGCTATCTTTCTTTGGCCCGCTTGTAAATTAAGGATAGCATTTATTAGATGTGCTATTAAAAAACTTTTTGATAGCACGTACTTACATATGCTATCAATTTAATGTTATCTTTATCTATTTTTCTAGTAGTGAACATATAAAGGCTTGGGTGATTTCGGTTTTGGTCACCACTTTTTAGTATAAATTAGGTTTTGGAGCCGGTTTTTTCTTTATTAGGGTTTAGAGCTGAACCGACAATTGACCCAAGTAATTGTTTATAATGGCCAAAATACCCCTGATCAATACTATATTAGGGTTAGTGATCACGTGCAGATCACGTGAGTTTCAGGGGTAAAATTAGGTATTTTGAAAATATTTTCGGTTCAACCGGGTTTTTTTAGTTGTTGGTTCGAAAATGAGCTCTAAACCCTAATAAAGAAAAAAACCGACTCCAAAACCTTATTTATACTAAAAAGTGGTGACCAAAACCTAAATCACCCTAAAGGCTTGCATCTTCAAAACATTGCATGGGAGGTAAAATCATACAAGAAGGAATATTATTTGAAACATATGGAGTTAATGGAGAAAGAATGCAAACTCGGGAAGGAATGGTTAGAAGAGGAACATCCTAACACATGGGCTAGGGCATATTTTGATCTTGTTTGCAAATCTGAACATGTTTCAAACAACTTTTTTAAATTCATTAACAAGTGGGATTTGGATATTAGAGAGAGACCAGTTGCAACATTGACATACAATTATCATATAGCTTTAATGACCCTAATCTACAAGAGGAAACAAAAGGCAACAGAATGGGAAGAAGCTGGCCTGGTAATGTTTTGGTGCCTAGAGCGATGAAGACAATTGAGAAATTATTGAAGTTTAAGGGACACTACTTTTTAGATGCGGCAGAAGATCCTATGTTCACAGTTAGAACAACAACAAGGTCAAGATGGAAAGTTGATTTGATCAAGTAAGAGTGTGAGTGCAGAAAGTGGCAATTATCTAGTATTCCTTGTGTTCATGCATGTTGTGTCATAGGACTAAGAAGACTTTCATGAATTGATAATTGCAGTCCTTACTTTTCTGTGAAAGCTTACAAAGAAGCTTATAGGGGCTACATTAATCCAATACCTGACATGCAAGATTGGCCTAAGGTATATAAATCTTATATATTTATGTTTACGGTTGAAACATCTTATGCTCATATTTTTTCTGTTTTGTTTACAGCCTAAAACTATTACTATATTGCCTCCACCATTTGTTAGAGGCATTGGTAGGCCCAAGAAGTTGAGAAAACTAGATGATGAGATGAGGAGAGGAACCAAAGTAAGATTTTGTAAAGCTTATGGTGGGCCAGGCCAGGCCACTATTCTAAGAACTGTAAAGGGCCAGCAGCACCACCCAAAAAGCCAAAAAAAAAAAAAAAAAGTAATGATTCTGATTTGTATGCTTTAATTTTGTGTTATAGAAATTAGACCATTATATGTTACATGTTACCATTTGGAATTTAGCAGGTAAGAAAGGTTCAAACACTTCGACTAGTGTTTCAAGGCACATTGAAGGGCAATCTAGTATTACAACTCAGTTTGGAGGTATGTTGATTTATTTATATTTTTTTTATTATTTCTTTGTTTTGTCATAACGAAATGCTTGAAATGTAGGGCCTGGGACTATGACTAGAGTTGCACTTCAACCTAGACCATCAGGTGGTATACCGGGATGCTTGAAATACCAATTGTTAAAAATACTACATTAACCCCATACTCTTAATTAACTTGGTCTTGGTAGTGGACCTGTAATAAGCATATGTTTCTTCCTTGTAAAACTTGGTTGCATGTCTGGTCCTCTAGTTATGAAAGTTAGTCTTGGTAGTGGACCTGTATACGAAGGAGGTAGAATACAAAATGCTTTTATACCTACAACATAACAGATTTTGTTAGTTCTAAAACAACAGTCACCAACTTCAACAAAGTCAATTCATGCAAATCATCAATTCTTACTCATTACCTTGATGTTGCGTAGAACTATAGTAAAAAACTGAACTTCAGGTACTTGAAGTAAAGTTATTTGGAGCTCTGAATGGAGGATTAATATTTGATCCAGCTCTAAATCGTGGATTAGCAATTGGTGGAGCTCTTACAGATGGTTGTAGTGATGGTTGAGCTCTTACTAGTGCAGATGTTTGGAGTGATGGCAGAGCTCTTACAAGTGGAATTTGTGATAGTGTAGTCCTTACAAATGGAGTTGTCATTGACCACTGAACTTGCCATTGAAGCGAAACAACTATAAGTTTTCATCTTAAAAATAATAGAATCACATGTATAGTAAACATTTGTATACCTTGTGCTTGTGGAACAGTCCAAGACATCCCTGGTATACCACCTGATGGTCTAGCTAGGTTGAAGGGCAACTCTAGTCATAGTCCTTCAATGATTGAGTCTAGTCAAGTATTTCGTTAAGACAAAACAAAGAAATAATAAAAAAATTATAATAAATCAACATACCTCACAACTGAGTTGTAGTCCTAGATTGCCTTTTAATGTGCCTTGAAACACTAGTAGAAGTGTTTGAACCTTTCTTACCTGCTAAATTCCAAATGGTAACATGTAACATATAATGGTCTAATTTCCATAACACAAAATTAAAGCATACAAATCAGAATCATTACTTTTTTTTTTTTTTTTTTTTTGGCTTCTTGGGTGGTGTTGCTGGCCCTTTACAGTTCTTAAAATAGTGGCCTGGCCTGGCCCACCACAAGCTTTACAAAATCTTACTTTGGTTCCTCTCCTCATCTCATCATCTAGTTTTCTCAGCTTCTTGGGCCTACCAATGCCTCTAACAAGGTGGAGGCAATATAGTAATAGTTTCAGGCTGTAAACAAAACAGAAACAATATGAGCATATTAGTGCAACTAATAAGATGGTTCAACAGTAAACATAGATATATAAGATTGATATAACATTAAGCCAATCTTGCATGTCAGGATTGGATTAATGTAGCCCCAATAAGCTTCTTTGTAAGCTTTCACAGAAAAGTAAGGACTGCAATTATCAACCCATGAAAGTCTTCTTGGTCCTATGACACAGCATGCATGAACACAAGGAATACCAGATAATTGCCACTTTCTGAACTCACACTCTTTCTTGATCAAATCAACTTTCCATCTTGACCCTGCTGTTGTTCTAACTGTGAATATATGATCTTCCGCCGCATCTACAAAGTAGTGTCCCTTAAACTTCAATATTTTCTCAATTGTCTTCACCACCTTAGGCACTAAAACATTACCAGCTTGTTCCCATTCTTTTGCCTTTTGTTTCCTCTTGTAGATTAGGGTCATTAAAACTATATGATAATTGTTTGTCAATGTTGCAACTGGTCTCTCTCTAATGTCCAAAACCCACTTGTTAAAAGATTCAAAAAAGTTGTTTGTAACATGTTCACATTTGCAAATAAGATCCTAGCCCATGTGTCAGGATATTCCCCTTCTAACCATTCCTTCCCGAGTTTGCATTCTTTCGCCATTAACTCCATATGTTTCAAATAATCTTCCTTCTTGTATGATTTTGAATGCTCCCATGCAATGTTTTGAAGATGCAAGCCTTTATATGTTTTCTTGAAGTTCTTCAACAAAGTCCATGACAGTTTCCAGGAAAGACATCTTTAACAGTTTTTACAAGACCTTTCTTCTTGTCAAACATAATGGTCAGTGGTTCCTTGTGTTGTGTAAGATTTGGCTCCAATGAGTTCAAGAAATGAAACCAAGAATCATAACACTCACTTCTGCAAATGTAGAATGCTACTGGGAATAACCCATTATTCCCATCAAGAGCAATGATTGAAAACATTTGGCCCCATACTTACCTTTCAAAAAACAACCATCAAGTCCAATGATTGGCCTACAACCTTTGACAAACCCATCTAATGATGCTTTAAATGCAATAAGTAATCCAGTGAACATATTGTCATTGTCATATCTTGAGATGGATGCAATAGACCCAGGGTTACTCATAAACACTTGTTTACATTACTTAGGTAATTGAGTGTAGCTCACATCAAAATCTCCATAAAGTTTTGTAAGTGTTTTTACCCTTGCCCTCCAAGCACACCAATAAGTGATCATAATTGTACGCTTCTCCCATATATCCCACTTAATATCTTTGGGAGTATAAGTCTTGTGATTAGACTTCATTTTTTCCCATATCTCCCCTAACACCCAGTTTTAATTAGCTATTGTATTCCTGCTTTCAGGATGGGAGTTATATTTGTGTTTGTCAACATAAGTGTTCAACCTCATTATAAATCCATCATCTCTTCTAAAGTAAGCAAGTGTAACACCCATGAATTGGTGTTAGTCCCACATTGCCAAGGAAGTGGTTGAATTGGTAGTATATAGAGCTTATCCATACTCTAACTAATGTCAAGGATTTTTGGTGAAACCTAAATGGGTGGACCCTGATCCAAAACCCTCTACTATTGGATATCCACAGTGACTAAAGGAGGACAATATTGACATTAGCGAGCGGTATGGTGCTTGACGCACCCGGATGACCGAGGACGAAATCCCGAGGCGTTACAGTTGGTATCAGAGACGATGACGGTTCGCCTATTACAAGTGGGAAGTACGCTGGAAAGGTCTAGGGAGCACCAGGTACTTGTCTCACTTGGCAGGGAATGTCGAAGATTTTGGGACTGTACTGGGTGTACTGTAGAGCCGAGGACGGCTCCTCGGCTCTATTCTATGGTGGTGGGATTGTAACACACATGAGTTGGTGTTAGTCCCATATTGCTAAGGAAGTGGTTGAATTGGTAGTATATAGAGCTTATCCATACTCTAATTAATGTCAAGGCCTTTTGGGGAAAACCAAATGGGTGGACCCTGATCCAAAACCCTCTACTGCTAGATATCCACAGTAACTAAAGGGAGACAATATTGACATTAGCGAGCGGTCGTACTGGGATGAGCGAGCACAAAATCCCAGGGCGTTACAGCAAGCCATGGGCACCACTCAACCTTGCATTTTGCCCTGACCCTGTAGCTCTCATTCTTTGGCATTCTTACTTCAAAGCTATAAGCTATGCAGTAGCTCTTTAGATGCCTTCTACACTCATCAATCGTAGGGAACTCCATATGGTAAAAGAGTTTAGGTTTCTTAGGGTTCTATGGTGGTGTTGCAATTTCTGTGGCTTCATCCTTTTCAAACACATTATGTGCCTCACTCTCAAAAGCAGTGTATTCATGAGACTTAGGTGGCAATTGAGGTAGTGGTTCTTCATCACTATCATATTCATCTTGAGAGCTATGTGATGAATGGTAATCTTCTTCAGGTTCAACCTCTATATCTAATCTTCCAGGCTCCTTAATATTAACATCATCAATCTTTTCCCTAAATTCAGGTAACTCATCTAAGTCCTCTTCAGGGAGCTCTTCCCATGGTTTTCTTCTTTTCTTTCTTCTTTTCTTTTTTTCCTTATCATTTCCCCCCATCTTGAACCTTACCCTTCCCTTTGTCTTTCTTAGTGGGTTTATGAGTTGGCTTGTTAGTGACAGTCTTCTTGGATTGTGTGTTTTGAGATTGAGTCAAGTGAAACTCAACATTCTTTGGTGGATGTGGCTCACTTGGTGTAAATGAAAATGGCTTCTCATCAAAGTTGAAATACACATTACATTCACCGAAGTCATCAATTGTTCTCCACATCTGTATAAAGTCCTCGTCTGAACTCATGTACATATGTTTTCCTTGATTGGATATCCAAAACACAATGGTTTTTGCGCCAGGGGGTAATGACACCTCAGACATTACATCACTTACAAGTTCTACTAAAGAATATATCCCCATCAACATCACTAAATAGCTCAGAGTGGCATTGAGATACCTATTAGACCTAACGTCATCATCCTTATCACTAGTCATCCATTTACCACTATAATGCAACTTTATATTTTTTGTGTCAAATGCCTGAACAAATCACAAAGACAAAAAACAAAAACTAAGATACAAACATACACAAAGACAAAATACAGACACTATGATACAAACATACACAAAGAAATTACCCTTATATGTTACATGATTATCAGTCTCTTGAACCGATAAACAAATGAACTTCAATATATGGTCCACATGGACTGTATTGAAATCAACAACGAGGAAGCAATGTAAATGTATAATCCACAAATGAACTTCAATAATATACAATCCACATGAAGTTAATATACAGTCCACAAATGAACTTTAGAGTTGATTAACAAAAAGGTTGGTGGTGGTCAGGTGGTCCATATACTGTATATCATTATCTTGCATGTTAAAGCTAGTAAACGTTAATTAAGGTAAAAGTTTAATTTGTATATACAAGCATGCATGCATATAGAATCTGAGTAATTGATAAGCACATGCAAACTCTTTGAAGTTTAAAGCATACAAACATGTATAATTAACCTATGATTAGATTTTGGGAACATGAAGCCATAAAGTAACATTTGACTATTTGAGACTACTAACATATCCCCTCTAATGATACTATGAATCTGACATAAGGTCATAACCCCCCACCCCCAGTATAGAAATCAAACACAATGTGTTTTCACTGAACTAAACATGTTAAATTAGATAAGAGATGATGTTCCTTTATGTTCATTCACTTTTAGATAGGAAAGCCCCAAATGTTAGATTAAAAACCCTAACTGAGATTTAACAAGTTTAAAATTTTCTACAAAAATCAAGTTTAAAATCAATGTGTTTGATAGATTTACCATGATAGACTCCAATAATGTCAGAATACAACAAAAGCTTCGACTTTTGTGCTTGAAGTCCACGCCGATCAATCAATAGAAAACCAACAAAAACCAGTTTTTCTTCTTGCTTCGTCAATCAACAACCAAAAAAACACCAATTTTTCTTAGTTTCCTTCTAACACCAACAAACACCGACTTTTCTTCCTCTCTCCTCCAACATAATAAACTTTGAAACGATTAAAAGTGATAGAAAAGAATTAGAAGTTAGGGTTAGTGACTCTTGGTTTTCATCCATGCATATTTGATGAAACAGTTTTGGTTCGTTGGATCAATTACATGATGTACGGCTAGGAGAAAGCCACATGTTAAGTGGGTGGGAAAATACGTTTTAGAGGGAAAAGGGTAATTTTGGGTTTCCAGGAACATTACCACGTGTGAAGCTTGGTCAGTAAAAATGGAGGTATTTTTGGTATTATATAAATATTTATTAATAAAATAAATAATTAATAGATGTCGTGAGTTTTTTCCATCCAATTTGGGGGGGGGGGAGTATTCAAAACATGGACAAAATAGGGGGGTTAAGTCAAGGGTGATTTAGGTTTTGGCCATGATTTTATAGTGCTAATTAGGCTTTGGCCATTTTTTATCGTGTAATTAGCCTTTGGCCATTTGGTTTAACCCGACTCATGAAAAAACCGGGTTTAACCAGACTTTTTTCCTAAATACCTATCTTGCCCCTGTAAAAATCACGTGTATTGTACGTGAATAGCTTAAGAGAATTTAAACCAAACAACAGTCCACGTGTCTTAATTTGAGCAAATCCAAAGATCCATGGCCTATATTGAAAGAGCCGTTATATAGCCATTGGTCTTCTTCTCTCTTTAAACTGAACAACTTGCAACTAATATAACATCTACAAATTCTTTGATACCTGCAAATTATCAAGCATATCTACAACAACTAACATTATTCAACAACTTCACAAACAATGGGTGGTTGCAACTTCTCGGTAAACTTACATATTCACTACATATGGGTTATTTTCTTCAAGTTCATCAATGGCTGCCATAATATCCAAACTCTAATTACATATTCACAGAAATGACCAAACACTAAAAAATGCAGATGATGATGAAGTTTTTGTTTTTCATTCACAGGAACAAAGTCAGATATGCAAGCAGGAGGGACACACACCTGAGGTTTGTTCACTGCTTTATGCCCCATGCAACAATGAAGGTTGCACAAGAATCATGCTATTCTTCACTGGTTACGACGAGCAAGGAGTTGAACATTTCAAAATTTTGAAATGTCAACACGAGCAATGTCCTGGACATTAAGTGTTCATCTTCGCTCACCTGCATCCTTTCACCATGTACAATATAAATGACATATAAATCCTTATCCGCCAAATCTGGGTTTTCAATCAGGTTCTTGACATCTTTAGCAAAATCCATCCACATAAATTCATCACCGTCTATGTTCCACACAGTCTTTTGGCCATCTTTGTAGTCTGCCATTCTCACCTTTCCTGGCTTAATAAGACCCAGAGTCCACCATAATGTATTGTATAATTCCTAAACCCAAGAAGCACCATTTAATTGTTCGCTGGAACACAAATGAATAACACTCTATCAGCTACTTCAGAAAATAAAAACTTGAAGTATATACATATGTCATTATGTTCGATAATGAGGAACAAATATAGTTACACAACTATCCTATTAACTCAAATACAACTCAAATTAAATAGAGTATCATAAAAAGGGAGTCATCTTTACAGCAAATATATGCTTAAACAAGGTACAAACTCTCAGTCATTGAGCTTTAGAATAAAAAAAAAACAGAGTATTACCATATACATAAAAAACTAACCTTTACAACTATATAATCAAAGTACAAAGTACAAAAATGCAATAAGATGCTTTAAAAAACATAATTGAGGTATGTACTGGAAGAAAAGTGATGTTTTAAACTTTTTATAAAAAAATAATAATTTCAAAATTACACTCATCAACATAAAACCTAGTATAATCATCACCCAAAACCAAAAAAAAGATCATTTTTTTTTCAAAGTAACATTTTTTATCACCCAATTCTTCATAAATTGAAATTAAAAACATCACTTTTCAACAACAAACATTATCACCATGAAAAATCCTATCTTGATCACACATCGAAACCCCGAAAAATAAACCACTCAAATATCAACATTCAACACATTTAATCAAAGAGGATGATATAATTTTTATACCTTTGATCCTTAGCAAAACCAATTTCTTCTTTAATCAAACGAACTTCAAAGCGAACACCTTTAATCAAACAGTTTCTTCACTAAAACAAAGGATTTCACGTGATCTTTAGGTGAGGTAAATTGGGCTCGTGCATTTCACGTGATATTGGCCCAAGGGTACTTTTGCCTTTTATAAAAGTTTTCGGGGTCAGCTTCTGGTTCGTGGCCAAAGGCTAATTACACGATAAAAAATGGCCAAAGCCTAATTAGCACTATAAAATCATGGCCAAAACCTAAATCACCCTTAAGTCAAACTTTCCCTATTTTTCCTCACAACATTGTTCAAGGTATCCTTTCTGTAAATACATCATATTTCAGTGACACGTGGAGGTCATAGGATATATAGAGTATCTAAAGATAACAGAGATTAGGTGCACTAGATCTGAATCAGAAAGCTTTTTGGGTAAGCCACTGAGATAAACATGTGACTGCCCATTAGCTTTACACAGAGAAGTATAAAAAAGCTTGTGGATGGGGAAGTGCCACGTACGGAGCAACCGAGACCCTAGATCCAGTGAAGATCATATGGTCACTACAATTTTCTCACTAGTATAAATTCCAATAGGCCTTCCAACAATAAAGAGGTTAGCTAACATTCAATACTCCTACTTACCTTATTGTTATATCTTTCTACCTTCAAACACTAACTTGATCGTCGTGTAGGTATACGGAGCAGAAGAGTGAAGTTCATTGTTTCCTCCAACCTAACGGTGTAAGAACAAAGAGAGCTTACATTTGGAACTAGAAGGAGGGATGAAGGTTTCAGATCCAGATTTCCTAGAACTAGATCTGAGTTTTTAAGGTTGGTGGAAACTAGGGTTACATAACTACATGAAGTGACGGAAGAAAAAGATCAGTTAAAAGAAGAGTTAAGGTTACTTAGGTTGTAACGGGAACAACGTGAAGCTGACGGTCAATTTGAAGAGGTGGCAAAAATAAATGAGAATGAACTAGATGAGGTAAGGGTAGTGCCTCCACCCCCACCAAGATAACAAGGACCGCAAAGGAGACGGAATAGTGGACTTAATCAGGTCCCGAACCAGAGACTACATAAAGATCAGAACAAATGATTAAGAACAAGAGGTGAACAAGATACCGCCAGGTGATGAATATGCCAGGTTGTTTCATTTGGTAGCGGGGCTCTAAGAAGAAGTGAGATTGCAAAATAAAAGGAAGAGTTCCATGGTATCATAAGATCTAGAGAGATTGGGGAAACAACCCCTAACGAAGTCATGTTATGTGTATGCATTCCCTACCAACTTCCACATGCCCAAGTTTCGCAAATATGACGGAACCAGTAATCCTATACAACACCTTTACCATTTCAAACAGAGACCGGCGACATAGGAGGGCCCAGAATACGACAACATATGGTGGATATGATTTCCCGGAAACCTTACAGGGAATTCCACCGATTGGTACTTGAGAGTAGAGATCGGAGCATCTCGAACTTTGCCCAGTTGAGTGCAACATTCGTAACTTACTACATTTACCAGAAGAAAAAGGAAGCTGTTATCTAATTTCTCTTCGATTTTGCACCAAGGCAAAGACGAGAGCTTGCAGACATCCGTCAAAAGATTCAAAAACGAAGTACTCTGCACCAATAGTAAAGTATCTGACAAAACCATTGTGATAGCGTTCCAGAGGGGAGTACATGAGAAGTCACCGACATACAACACATTGAATTCCAAGGAGATTGGTTAACTAGATGAACTATATACAAAAAAAGATAAATACATAGGGTTGGAGAAACTCGCCGCCAGAAATGCAGTGAATGCACTAGTTGTCACAAGGATAGAATGACTCCAAAACCGTCACGGCGACCTAGTCCACCACGTGAATTAGGAACGTCAAGGAACCGTGACAGGGGAAAGGGATCAGATACCGGGGGAAAGTACGACAACGATCACCCGCGGAGATCTCTACCGAGAAGACCATCTCCACCCAAGAAACTACCACCGTTTAACAGAATGTCAGAAGAAATCTTTAATAAACTCAAGAAATTGGACTGCTTCCGAGGCCCACCCACCAAGTGTGCAATGATGGAAAACCTTATTATGAATATCACGAAACGTACAATCACTGCACCAACGATTGTTATGCATTCCAAGATCTCTTATGTGACATATGTGAATATGCACGCACAATGCCTGTGTGTGACCAAAAGTATTACTCCCCCCATCCCAAATTATAAGTACATTATTGTTTTTTTTGTTGTCCCAAAATATATGTCAATTTCCATATTTGAACAGATATTAATTAAGTTAATATACTAATTTACTTATATTACCCTTCCTTTGGAATTAGAGTAATTATTTTAATGAATATAATTAGAGTAATTAATTCTAATGAATTAAGGTAAATTTGGAAATATAGTTAAAACAGCTTGCTAAGAGTGGCAAGAAAGAGAGAGAAATCCCTATTTTGAGGGGTCTAGAGGAAGAATAAGCCATTACGCAACAAGCCCCTGCATGAACCTATGGGATAGGGATATGCAAGAGTTTGATTGGTTGGGGGGTGTCGTTATACGCTCTCGTCACCCTTATCCTGTCCCGTAGACAAACCAATAAATGATGTTCATTTAATAAATTGAATTTTCTATAATGTACTTATAATTTAAAGAATTAGGTTGTAACGCCTTATTCCAACTTGTTTTTGCCAAAAGGATAAACATAGAATTGTGGCTGTCAAAAGGACAAACGCATGTTAATAATTTGTCAAAAAGACAAACCCAGATTTTGACTTTGTCAAAACGACAAATGTTTATGATCAGACTTGTAATCATATAGTCACATTTTTTAAAAAAATTTATTTTTACCCCTTGTCCGTTTGATTTATGTGATCACAAGGGTAATTATACTCATGATCATAAGATGTTTATACGTGTGTGGGTGCAAGAATTTGATCCACAAACTCGAGATTCGTATTGATTGATCGTAAGGTTACAATGAGAGCCTAGAATAGACTGAGATGGGATGGGTGTATACAAACTGGACCTGACAAAATCAGGCTGCCTACGTATCCAAAGTGATGAACTTGGAATCAAGTCTCTGCTTTCACAAAGTAGTAATGGAGATTACTTAGTGATAGACTTTTGTAATTATAATGGACCGGAGGAGACTGGCTCAACCGCTCTTCCGGTTTCGACTCCATGAACTCGGGCAGTTCAAACTTCAAACTGTGAAGATGCTCCCGTGGAGATAGCATACATGCTGCTTGGCAGTTATCCCTCGGTTTGAATTCCTTTTAACCAAGGCGACTACCAGGGGGTATTCTCTGATAGGCTCTGGTTCAACTTGGGTCTTCATTTATCTTCTCCAGTGGGCTAGAACTGTGGGTTCTGTTAGCCTGAAATCTTGCTGGACTTATCTAGTTATGGGAATTGGATTTGACCAAGTTTGAAAGCAAAGACTTGGGCTACACTCCTCAGACCGGGGGCCCAATCCACATTGCATACTCTCTGGCCAGGTCCTTTGGACTTCTATGATAAGCCTTTAGATAATAATTCGTTGCTGATGGACTTCAACGGGCCAGACCTGGCTTACTTGACTAAGGCGGGCCTGGCTGATGTATGGGAGCCCATGGTTCAACTTCTTGTACAGTAACTAGAGCTCCACCTACTGATCGTGGACCATCCAGTGGGTCAAGATCCACAGAGCGTATGTGGACTTCTTGAGACCAGGTTGGGCCCTACCCGATAGCCCAGATCTGGCTGGCTATCGTTCAGGTGCTCTCGGTTTAGCTTCTTATACAGCCACTGATGACACCTGTCGGGTATTTTACCTAGGGTACACACATCGCCCCCTCTTTGTCAAGTAGTAAAAATCTGCTTGGAAAAGATCTTCGAAATATCTTCTTCGGCTGTTAGGATTCGGAGGATTCCTTCCCCAATATGATTCCTTTGTGACAACGATTCCAAATCCCTTGAATCGAGGACTAGGGTTCGCATCTCCTTTTCATAAATACCGTACCAGAGGCATAGAAGGATATCCACTTTCTCTCCTTCGGTCTCTGTTGCTATTGTCCTGCTGTTGCATCTATTGAAGAATGGTCGACGACCGAACTGCTGATTTGGCTCATCGTGCATTCAACCTCAAAGTGGAGCATATGTTTAATCATGTGCAAGCTCATGAGAAGAACCTGGAGGAGGTCGTCCGGCTGGAGCAGGACTTGAATTTGTCCCTTAAAAAATGAGATGACACCATTGCATCCCTACGTCGGGATCTCCAGCTTTCCCAAGATTCGCTCAAGCAGGCTGAAGACCAGATTCGGGATCTAAAGGAGAAGGTCTGGATCTTTGACAATGCTGCTGCCGGAGCTATTGGTTGGGATCAAGCCGTTAATCCTCCTCCTACTGCTTCGTGGGAAGATTTGGTAGACTAGTTTTTTCTTTTAATCTTACTGTGTGTACACTGGGTAAAACACCATTCCGGTGTCATCGGTGGTTGTATAAGAACCTAAACCGAGAGCACCTGAACGTTAGCCAGCCAGACCTTGACTATCGGGTAGGGCCCAACCCGGTCTCAAGAAGTCCAGATACGCTCTGTGGATCTTGACCCACTGGATGGGCCACGATCAGTGGGTGGAACCCCGATTACTGTATAAGAAGTTGAACCGTGGGCTCCCATACATCAGCCAGGCCCGCCTTAATCAAGTAAGCCAGGTCCGGCCCATCGAAGTCCATCACCGATAAAGGCTCATCTAAAGACTTATCTTAGAAGTCCAGAGGACCTGGCATGCAGATTGGGCCTCCGGTCCGAGGAGTCTAGCCCAAGTCTTTGCTTTCAAACTTGGTCATATCCAAGTCCCAACTAACTGGATAAGTCCAGCAAGATTCCAGGCCAACAGAACCCACTGTTCTAGCCGTTGGAGAAGATAAAGGAAGACCCAGGTTGAACCAGAGCCTATCAGAGAATATCACGTCGCAGTCATCCTGGTCAATGGGGATTCAAACCGAGGGATAACTGCCAAGCAGCATGTGTGTTATCTTTACGGGAGCATCTTCGCAATTTGAACTACCCGAGTTCATGGAGTCGAAACTGGAGGAGCGGTTGAGCCAGCCTCCTCCGGTCCACTATAAATGCAGGAGTTCTCAACCTCCTGAACTACGAGTCTTACACTTAGCAACCTCTATTACTGCTTTGTGGAAGCAGAGACTTGATTCCAAGTTCATCACCTTGGATACGTAGGCAGCCTGATCTTGGTTGGTCCAGTCTCATTTTATACCCCCATCTCATCTCAGTCTGTACAAGGCTTTCATTATAACCTTACGATCAAGCAATACGAATCTCGAGTTTGTGGATCAAATTTTTGCACCCACACTTATGTTGCACCATGTTGAGGAGCGGTGTCATGTTTTGGATTTCTCTTCATCAATAAAATTTCTTCTTCCCCAAGTATGAATATTTCTCTTTTCCAGTCTCGTGTTCTGAACCCTGCAGGTTGACTGTCGGTCCATGAGGGACCATCCCCTTTCAGGAAACATATGGGCTGGGGCCCAGGTTCTTAATTCTTGTGGAGTTGTTGAAGCTATAAAAGGGGATAACTTTTTTTGAGTTCAACATTCTATTTTCTTCCTCTTTCTTTCTTGTCCATCTTTTATGGCGGCCAGACATCCAGATTCAAGCTCAGTTGGTGACAACCGTGAGCTATACCGGGTGCATCTCCTCCATCGAATGAACAGTTTGGAGCGGCAGGTGTCCAAACTTGTCGAAGATCAACGCAGGTGGGAGGAATATTACGACAGTCGAATCTAGGAGAAGGATGATGAGATTCGTCGTCTTACTGAAGAACTTCAATCCACCACTGCTGAGCTTGCCCGGATGGGGGGGGGGGGGGGGGGGGGGGGCAAGATTGACGCAGTTGCAGTCTCCTCATGGAAGGAGGGATATGTTGAAGCCAAGGCGAAGTACAATCTCCCTGACTCGTCGGAGGGGTCTAGTCTAGATCCCCCATCTCCCCCACTTATGTAATATTTTTCTGTTCTGGTTGCACTATGTAGGGGATTTGGTGCACTCCGTATCGTGCTTTATTTAATGAAATATTTTTTTCTTTCATTACTGTCTTGATCTCTAGTAGGTAATTCTTATAATTCCTTTTAAACATTCTCTGTCGCAATAAATGAAAAAATATATGTTGGTCAACCAACCTTTGACTGTGATGAGATGGATTGGGGGCCCACATATCACTGATCTGGACTATGTGGGTCCCATCTGTCTGTGCTGAGTGGACTCTGACTAACTGTATTAAGTGAGCCCTAACTGACTGTATTAAGTGGGCCTTACTTCGTCTTCTTTGAATCAACCTTTGTTGGCGAGAAAGGAACAACTTCCAACTTCCAGTAGAAGTTTGTAACTTTTCACTGATCAACCCATTAACCGTGGTGATCCAATCCACTTGAATTAATAGAGACGAGTAATGGAATGCCAAGAGGATGAACCTGTATCCTCATTCATTCCATTAATGGAATTTGGAATGCCATTAGCCGGTGGACATTAATTCCAAATTTTCCATTATAAAAGAAAACATTTAAAGAAATGAGGGGCCACTTCTTTTTCTCTCTTTCTCTACCTCTTCTTCTTCATTTCGTCTTCACCTCCATTGCCGGCAAAGCGGCAAAACTACGTATTAGGCAAATCTTCGTTCCGAGAAAATTTTTGGAAAAACTATTTGCCGGTGTTTGTTAACGTGTTTGGCAAATGTACAGAAAGTGGTTTTGCCGCTTTTGCTGGTGTTTGACAACTCTTTTTAGTTCTGGTAAATTGACTTAAAGTGATGGGTTGTGGGCTTTAACTAATGATTTTTTATGGACTCTGGAATTTTGAATATCATGTAAGCAATAAACCTAATGGACATATGCCATCAACACTATATTACAACCCACTATAAGACCAACTGAAAGGCCCAATTTTAATAAGCAGGTCAAATAAGTACCCAATATATATATACACTTGTATCTATATTTTTCTTCACAGCGATGGACCTCATCACTTTAAAAATAATTTGCTAGTTTCCTTCAAAACAATATGTTGCAATACAAGTGTGAAGTACAAAATTGAACAAGGTTCAATTATAAAAAGTTCAAATAAACCATCATAAAAGTTGGAATTGCAAACCAAACCAAATATACCAGCATAGATACAAGTCCTAATCCATTCATAGGTTTCACTGAACATAACAATAAACTGCTACGGCTATACAAAGTTATCAAAATCGTCTGACCAATAGTTGTACATCCCCCTAAAACAAAACGCTACCACCTAAGTCAATCCTAGTCAAGAACGATCGGAGCATCTTGGGTACCCTCTACTATTTCTTCAGGGTCATAGTCACTTCCGAAATCAGTGTCGCTTGAGCCATCATCTACGATCTCATTCCGGTTAGCGTCAACCTCTACTACATCATTATCATCACCACTACTGTCACTTGATTCATCCTGGCTGTCAGAAGAATCTGAAGAATAGGCGTTGTCACTTGATTCATCCTGGTTGTCACTTGGTTCAGGAGGGGGGGTTTGTTCAGGAGCTAGAATGGGCGCTGGAATAGGAGCTGGGACTGGTGGAGGTTGCCATGCATGAACTTGGCCATCCATTCTACGAATATGCATGAGGAATTCAACCCCATTTTCCCTAGTCACACTATTAATTTCCAACAAGATACTGTCCCCAATATCTAGTTGTAGCGCATCCACGATAGTCTTCCAACCTGCAACCCCAAAAGAAAAATGCCCCCATCCATCATCCATAATGTGCAGACCATCATACACCCTCCTCACAAGCTGTAAAATAATGAATGCCGTTTGGTTGTTCCAAATACTTCCTTTCAACAACGCGAGCAAAGGCTGTCAAATTTGCAAGTAAGTAACTTTATTTTGTATTTGGTCCCTCTAGAAGATGACTATTTAGCAAGTGGTATAGAGTTTTTTGTTTATTTGCAAATAGTCTTATTTCCGTTACTTGACTATCAATCAACTGAGTTGACTGATGTTAAGCCATTTTAAAATACCTAAACTACCCTTCATATGTTAACTATGTGTTTTATATGAATCTAAACCCTATCACGTGTCCACATATCATCAACCCATTTAATTCAACATTTCAAGATCATCTAAATGCCTAAGGATCTGTGACAAAGGTTGCTTGGATCTAGACTCTCCAAAAGAGTCAAAATTCTATTAATTTCATGATTTCATTACTTCTTTTCATCTTCTTCTATTGTGCAAAACAAACTCAAAAAAAAAAAAAAAAAAAAAAAAACAATCTGAAAATCTCTTCGTCAGAGTTTGTTATGAACTCACCGGAATCAGATCCAACCGGTGAATCAAGGATGAGTAGCGGTGTTGATGGTGGCGGAGTTGAATAAAATAGTGGGTGAATGAAGATAGCTATTAATCTGGCTCTAATGCCCTCCCATGGCGGTGATGCATACTTTCTCATTTGCTAAAACTTTTTTGGCTGCTTCTCAATTGCAACAATTTGCTTATAACAAACTTATTTCTCAATTGAATGAATGGACATATGGTAGACTTGCTCTGTAATTCTTATTTCATCAAGTAATATCATATTCAGATCAAATCAATTATCATTCTCACTCCCATGTTCTCAAATCTGAATCTCTAAAGAAAGTACAAACCCCAATTTTTGTCTTCGCCAAAACCCCATTGCAAATGAACACCATTAGTCCATTACCCATTTCTTCATTCAATTACTATGTCTATTTTTTATTTATTTATTTATTTATTTTAGCCAATTACTACGCCTAATTTGATAAAAACAAACAACCCTTCCTCTTTTGTAAATTTTGGAAAGTCCAGTTATCAATTTTTTGTTCAATTGATGTTATTACTTATTACATGAAAATTTTAGAAATATTTTAACTTTTAAGTAATAACACGAGATTAGCACGTGCAGGGGTAGTTTAGGTATTAAAAAATAATGGATGGTTTGACTTTGGTCAATTGAGTTGATTAACAGTCAAGTGACGGAAATAGCAGTATTTACTAATAAACGAAAAACTCTATACCACTTGCTAAATTGCCATCTTCTAGAAGGACCAAATACAAAATAACCCTAACTTTAAACAAAAAAAAAAAAAAAAATCCAGTACAATGAAGTATAAAATTTCCAAGTATAAACCTTACAACCTATTGAAAATATATGCACAAATATACAAGTCTGTCTTACATTATTCAGAATATAACAAGTCCAAAAGTATGCAAAAAAAAATTAACATGTATGCAAAGTTGCAAACATATGTAATAAGGTATGTTCTGTCAAGTAACAAGAATATAATAAAAGCCAAAGGTGTATTGTCCATTATCTATTAACAAGAATACAAAAGTATGCAAAGTCTTGTCACTGTCATCTATATTTGAAAAAATAAAATGTGGTAAATATATGCAAAGTATGCAAAGTTCTGTCACTGTCTAACATCCATGTCCATGCCTGGCACACTAACATGGGCCTACATTATTTAACCCACATAAATAGGGCACATAAAAGTGATTTATGTTCATGTCCATGCCCAGCCATAGTTGTTGTAGAAGTAATTAATACTTACCAATCTATAAGACAGTTCTCGATTCTTCCCGACGTTCCAATCTTTCAATACATAGTATTGTTTCGGTTTGTTGGGGTTAACAGGGTGCATTGGATTCATCTACATAACATAATAAACAAAAAAAAGAATAACATAAATCCTTTGATAGTAACTTTAAACAAAAAAAAAATCCTTGCAATGTTTAGAACAAATCCATTGGTATGTAGATGTTTAAACAATAACAAAAAAGTTGCTGCAATCCTTAAAATGTAATTACAATAACATATTACATAATAATCCATTACATAAGGTTCTTAAAAAAAAATAATAATAATAATTGACAACATAAAACGATAGTACGGAAATGTTTAGAACAAATCCATTGGTGGAACCCCTCCAAAGATCACACAAAGCATGGTGTACGTAGGTAATTCCTTGTTCGCATATTGTGATAACCAAGGTTGTGCTGCGGTCAATGCCTCACAATCTACGGTGTCCGCTTTTATCTTGTTTGTAACCGGACAAAACATAAAGTGTGGGGTAGCTAACACTTCCTCAATGTCTTCATAACGTTTTCTCAAAAGACTAGCTAAAGCCCTCACGTGTCCTCCGCTTATTTGAATTCCCGAAAGATGCGTTTAAGCCATTACCAATGGATTTATAAACATGAAAAACAAAGCCACCACCCACTAGAACATTCCCATTAATAGTATGTTCAAGTAACTTGGTACACACAAAAACTCCATAGGTTTGGACCATCGGTTATGGCGATTATTCATATTAATTTTGTTCGTTAACAACATCCAAATATGTCAATAAAATATATCAATCGAAAAGGGATCACTTGATGTTCAAAACTAGTAATAAAAATCAAAAGTATTATAATCGTCCATCGCGTTTCATAAGATAAAAGACAAACATGCATCAGTTTATGCTAAACAAATTGCCATCACATCATAGGTGGTGGCATTGTACCGAATATGTGGGCGCACATAATGTGTGACGGAAAAGTCTTATTCTTCAAACCACTCCAATGGATATGATTAGGTGGTTGTAATAGCTCATCCCACGCTTCCTCACTGCCTTTGATTTTGCATTCTAGAAGATCAAATTCAAATTCAGGCCTCAAACATAACTCTTCTATTTTGTTTGTGGTCTTCTTCAAAGTCTTCATACGACCCCTAACATGTTCAGTTGTTACCTCGATTCGCAAGTCTTTCTTTATCCCTCCTGCAACTTCAGCATGTGCACTTTTATTAAATCCTCCATCGGACCTACGACCCCCATTTATAGTTATCTCTAACAACTTAGCACACATATTCATATCCATTGCGGTGGTCGGTGGACCACTGGGAGGCTGACCAAGGTATATCCATATCAAAACTGTTCCATACCATGATAAATATTAAACATACGATTTCATTAGACAAAATATCTTTCATAATTCATTACAAACATAATTCATAATTAACCAAAACGACATTACAAAAATCATTATCACAAAATAAGGGTCCACATTAATTTTTGAACAAAGCAAGAAGCTTGTTCATATACGGGAGCCATTCACCACAGAAGCTCTATTATGAGCATTTTCCTCCCAAATCTCTTTTGTCGCGATCACCCGTTCAAGGTGGGCATCCATTCAAACCCACCAATGCTTAACAACCCCCGAATTTGCAAGTAAGTATAGAAAAAATATCTCACTTTATCTCGTACTTCTTCTATCGCAAAAACACGAAACACTACTTCTACGTGCATATGTTCACGAAAAGAAAATCCCTGTTTATCTTTGCAATCGACGAGGGTGCCAAGCAACACCATGTCCATATTATGGTACCATAAAATAGTCGAAATTGAGAAATAGTATGAATACTTCAACATATTAACTATGAATATGGAAAGTACTTCAAAACCATAAAACAAGAAACATCTTTTTAACACAAGGAAAATTAAAGATCATCGTCAGAATCATCGTGAAACTCCTGGTATGCATTCCACATCTGCACACGTAACTGATCCCTCCAATTGGTCCAACTTGTCGAGGGATGGATATTTAAACCAGGGCTATTGTTCCACTGAGCCTGTTCAACACCTTGTTCCCCGTCGTCTTCGTTGTCTGAATCAGATGTAGGACCATCAAGATCAAACTCATCATCGGGGTCTACGTCTTTCAGGAAATTATGCAAAGCAACACAGGCTAATATAATCTTTGAAAGAACGCGGATGTTATGGTGTGGGGAGTTTCAAAGGTACGCGAATCGCTTCTTCAATACTCCGATAGCCCTTTCTACAACATTCTGCAAAGATGAATGGCGGAAGTTATAAAGTTCAACACTATTTTGAGCAACATTTCTGCCAACCTCTTTCAGGTGGTATCGTGCATTACGGTAAGGAACCCTGGCACTAAACCGAATCCCCAGCATCTCCAAGATAATATTTACCCCCAAGATCAATATGGACTATTTAGAACATATATTGGACAAAGGTGAAGACATACATTAGGAAGAAAACATTTACCAGGGGGTATTTCAAGCCTATGACCACGTCGACTAACAGCACATCGTAACAAACGACCATCGTGAGCGGAACCTTCCCAACCAGTTAGAACGTATCTAAACCTCATACTAAAGGTGCACACAACCAAGACATTTTGTGTAAGCTCCCCCTTTCGGTTACGATACCAAGCCTGATTTCTTAAAGTAACATTTACCTTGAAATGTGTCCCATCAATTGCACCCACATCATCTGTGGTTGCAAAAATTTGATCCACAAACTCGAGATATGTATACATTGATCGTACAGTTACAATGAAAGCCTTGTATAGACAGTGAAGATGGGGGGTACGCAATGAGACTGGACCTGATCGGGATCAGGCTGCCTACGTATCCAAGATGATGAACTTGGAATCAAGTTTCTGCTTCCACTAAGCTCTAATGGAGTTGCTCAGTGAAAGACTCGTAGTTCAAGAGGTTTAGAACTCTTGTATTTGTAGCAGGACGGAGGAGGCTGGCTCAACCACCCCTCCGGTTTTGACTCCATGTCTCAGGTAGTTCAACTGTGAAGATGTTTTCCATGAAGATAGCTTGCATACTGCCGAGCGGTTATCCCCTTGGTTTGAATCCCCTTTGACCAGGATGACTGTCATGTGGCATCCTCTAATAGGTCTTGGTTCAACCTGGGTCTTCCTTTATCTTCTCCAGCGGGCTAGAACCATGGGTTTGGTTAGCCTGGAATCTCGTTGGACTTATCCAGTTGGTTGGGACTTGGATTGACCAAGCCTGAAAGCAAAGACTTGGGCTTGACTCCTCAGACCGGAGGCCCAATCTTCATTGCATACACCCTGGCCAGGTCCTCTGGGCTTCTGTGTTGAGCCTTCGGATGAGCCCTTGTCGCTGATGGACTTTACTGGGCCGAACCTGGATTGCTTGACTAAGGTGGGCTTGGTCGATGTATGGGAGCCCACGGTTCAACTTCTTATACAGTAACCGGACCTCCACCCATTGATCGTGGACTACCCGATGGGTCAAGGTCCACAGAGCGTATGTGGATCCCTTGCAACCGAGTTGGGCCCTACCCGATAGCCCAGGCTTGGCTGGCTAATGCTCGCGTGCTCCCGGTTTAACTTCTTATACATCCATCGGTGACACCTGTCGGGTTTTTTACTGAAGGTACACACATCGCCCCCTCTTTGTCAAGTAGAAAATCTGCTTGGGAAAGATTTTAGCAATATCTTCCCCGACTGTTGAGATTCGGAGGATTCCTTCCTTGACACGCTTCTTGATAACGATTCTGCATCCCTCGGCTCAAGGACTAGGGTTTCTTTCCTCCTTTATAAATAGGGAACCGGAGGTGTAGAAGGATGTCCACTTCCCATTCTCCGTTCTCTGTTGTTGTTGATGTTGCTGAAGCCTCTTCTGAAGAATGGCTAACGACCAGAGTACTATCCAGAAGTATACCGTAAATATGTAGGGGAAAATGACTCTGGAAATCGAGGACTGGGATCGCCACATAGGGTTGATGACGACCGCCTATTTGGAGGACATTCGGCAAGTATGCCTGAGCATATTTACCTTGAATGGCCAGCTTGTAGATAAGAGCCGGAGGCTTGATTCTGCCACTCAACGGAGAAAGAACTGGCTACCGCATATGTACTGTTGGAGAAGCTGGGGTATCATCCGGTCAAGGAAGAGAAAAACCCTTTACCGGTACCTTCCCAGCTTCTTACACTATGTAGGGGAGTAGTGCCCCTAGTTGAGACAAATTAATGAATTTATTTATTTATTCTGTCTTTGTCTCCATCCTACTGCTGAGTCACCAACTCTGTCAGTCTTGTGAGGACAAGGGTGCCATTGTGAATGGCACCAGCTCCTTGCAAGATGCTTGTTTAGAATGACTCATGACTCCCTTTCTTTTTGAACGAAGGAGTTCCTTTGATACCCCGACTTTCTTCTTGCTTTCTCAATAATAGCAGATTCTAGGCCGTTCTCCAGTGCGTTGAGTGACAACCGATCTGAGATAGTTCAGAAATTGTCGCCTGAGGTAGATAACATCAAGAGGAAGATCGACGAGCTTCGTGAGGAGCAGCTTCTTCATGAAGATATGCATGATACCCGGATAAAGGGTATGAAGGAAATTGTAGAATACAACCGGGAAAAGATGGAGGAGAAGGTGGTCGAGCTGTCACTCGCCAAGGAGCGAGCAGATTTCATTGTGGCTACGTCTTTGAAGGCTGGGTATGTCGCTGTAAAAGTTAAGTATGGCCTTCCTGACTCGCCTGATTTGGTGCACCCCGTATAATGCACTTTGTAGTAAAATAATTCCTTTTTTTATCACTGGCTTGAGCTCCGGTAGATAGGGGTCCAGTTACTTTCTTGTCATGATGAGTGTAGGAACACATGCCGGTCAATCTTCCCTTGACCTAGACCATGCGGCCCCCACCTAAAAATCCTGAATGGACCTTACTAAGTGTATAAGGTGGGTCCCAGTTGACGTGGGTCCCAGATGATTGTGTGGTATGGGCCCCAACTAATTGTGTTAAGTGGGCCCTACTTTGTCTTCTCTATATCTTCCTTTGTTGGCGGGAAGACGAACAGCTTCAAATTCCAGTGAAAGGTTGTGAATCTTCGCTGATCGAGTCATTAAACCAGTTGGCTTAACGACCTTAATGGAGAGTCCATTAAAGATACTTGAAATACCATCAGCCGGTGGACCCTGTACTCCGCTTATAAAAGAAGAACTCAGAGCAGAGAAGGGTACTCCTCTCTCTCTCTCTCTCTCTCTCTCTCTCTCTCTCTCTCTCTCTCTCTCTCTCTTCTTCAGCTCCATTTCGCTCCGCCGGAACCCTAGGTTCTGAAACTCCAAATTCCGGTGACTTCGTGCGAATTTTATTCGAACGATGAGGAGAACTTTAGTTCTGAGCTCCAGTAGTGACGAAGAGCCCCAGAATTCGGCTCTCCATCCCTCTGCTGATGAGGGCGAACCAAGCGGTGTTCCGACGACTGGAACTCCTTCGTCTACTGGGGTAGCGGAGGTGGCTCCTCTTGATACTGCCAAGCCTCTGATAAGTCCTCAAAAGTGTATATTTATCCCCCGAATAACACCTTGTTTATTTAGCACTTAGCTTATATTATTGTGTTATATCTATTGATTAGTGCTTTCTTGTCTATTGTGTAGGTTTCATGAGCCGAAATGCGAATATTATGTAAAACCCCGCAAAACGTCAAGAAAAGCAAGCAAAAAGGTGTTATTTGCACAATCGATATTTACACCCACAAGATCTGCTGAGGGCACCCCACGGTCATTCTAGTTGACTTGACTTTATGTCAAAGTTGGGCAGTCCAATTCTCAGCCCAAACCGGGTCCTATTGAAGCCCACAAGTCAGAATTTCTATTTTAGGGTTTATTTTAAGTCCATACTTAAAAAGGCTCTACAAGGAGATCCAGAAGTCTGATTTGGGCCCATAAGCTATCAAACTGAAGGTCTTGGTCCAACCTACAACTTTATCCCAAGAGGATTAGTTTTTGCAAAAGACCTAATATCTCTAGAAGACCAACAGCAGCAGCCACGAATTTGACCTAATTTGGAAGTCTTTGCATGCAAGTATTCTACTTTGTATTTTCTATATAAGAGAAGTAGTAGTTATGGTTTAGGTAGCTTTTTATGAATTGAAGATTGAAGAGAAATGTTCAGCTTCTTCTTCTTCTTTTGTATCAAAATCAATATTCAATATCAATTCCATTATCTTTTCCATTATGATGTCTTGTGATTTATTTATTTATTCCATTGTGTCATCATCAAGGATGAGTAGCTAAATCTCCTTAGGAGATGGTGGAAGCACTCTAGATGATACAAAAGCACCATGTTTGTTCTTAATGTTCATTGTGATTCAAAGTTCTTAATGTTTATTTACTTCTATCTGCAGTATGAGGTAAGTATGATTATTTGCATGTTATTGTTATCCATGTTATTAAAATACTATTGTTAGGGTTTAGGGAGACCTAACTTTGGTGGTTGTGTTTATAGTTATTGTAGATGTGTAGTGAAATAACTGAGAGGTGATTATTACATATTTGCAGTAGATATCTTTTATTGGAACCCTTTTGTAATTAAATTGATATCCGAGAGGTGGCGGTTTATTTATGAATTAATATGTTGAATTAATTGGATTGAATAGCTGAGAGGTGACGGTTTAATTGATAAGACATATTCAATAGCATGCATAAGAGAGTCCCGGTTTAATTGATAAGACATATTCAATAACATCTTCTTTTCATTTCTACCATATTCTTAAGTTAGGTTATTTACAGTTTATTATTATTGCCTGTAGGAAGTAGAATCAATCTCAATCTTATTATTGATTTCCTTGGTGTTTCTTAACAATTGTTTTCTATTGTGTTTGAGCTAACATCTCCCCCTCTGAGGTAGGTACGACTCTTGCTTGTTACTTACCTACTTTGATAATCAATCTATAAAGGCACAAGAAGGAAAATCATATAAAAATACAATCTTTTGATTAGAGGTTACACAAATAGCCTCTATCAAAATGGGGCCATGGCCGCTCTAAGGAACGGAGTTCATTCAAACACAAACGAGAATCGTAGTTTCGGTACATCATCCCACTTTTATCCCTCCCACCCTTTTATTTTTATTTCTTTTAATTATTGTTTTAAGTATCTTGTTACTTAGTCCTCTTATTGATCTTGTAGCGAAAACGGATTGAAAAAAGCTCAAGGAACGAAGCCACAATCAAATTTCGAAAATGATCGCACATTCAGGAATTTTTCCTGAAAGTTACTGGTTCGATTTGGTCACAATCTCGAGTCGAGTTCATATTGGCCTTAACCAATCTCGAGTCGAGTTCGTACCATCTCGAGTCGAGTTCAAAACAGTGCAAACTGATCTCGAGTCAAGTTCGTACAAATTCTGAACAGGAAAAAGACGCGATTTTGCGCGATGTTTAGAAGACGTTCCAGAACACTGTTTCAGTTGATTTTTTTTCTTTCAGTGATTGTGAGGCTAAACTAAGTACCTTAATTTTTTCAGCATTTTTAGAGACTTGTAAGATTTTTAATTATTCGATCCACGAAGGGGTCACGGTTGTAATATTTTTAAAGTAGGTGTTGTTAGGATTTATTTTTTGTGTGTTCGCGGCGGATAGTAAAGCAAGGAGCAGTTTCCCCTTAGTCGACTTCAACTTGTCTTCTCCCCACTTTTGTGCGTTTGTTTGGCAATTTTTACTTTTTAACACAAAATGGGAGGTAAGCCTTCTCCTAACCCTCCTCGAATCCCCTGCAAGAGGAGTTTCTGTATTGATTAGCATGACCTTGATTGTTGCTTGATTTCAATTTTGTTTTTACTTGTTAAACCAGGACTGCAAGGCGGACCTAGCCTAAAAGTGAAACCTAATATCAATTGATTGCAATATCCTAAGCTTTAAAATTGAATTAACTAAAGCCATGCTATCACGATGTTCATTTGAGACCTTGAAAAGATATTTCAACTAGTACTGCGTGAACCATTCTTTGATTGGAGAACAAGCTAGGAATTGGGTCTAGAACCCCTACAGATCATGTCTGCAGAATCACTGTGGTTTCTTAATTAAAGATCGTTGCTTACACACGAAAAACCTCCCCACAGGTTATTCGCTGCTTGACTCTCAAAATATAGGGAGAATTTACAAGGGAAGCTTGGAAAGAACTCATTGACTTGGGTGAACATAAATTTGAGTCAGTTTTTGAGCCCCTTGTTAGATGCTTTTGAATGGTTAGGACTTTTGTGACATATATAATGCGCATGTTGCATGCATCTTAGATCAGGCAAAATCTCGTCCAATCCTCTTCAAATCTACACAAAGAGCACAATCACAGACCTCACTCCTTCTCTTAAGAAAGAGTTCAACGACTTAACCTCACTTACTGAAGTAAATCTTGCACCTATGGCTCAAGAAGCTACCCTTCGGGATTACTTTTCACCTTTGGCCACTGGGCCACCTACCTACACTGTCTTGCCCAAGACAACTGCAGATAGCTATGGCATTCGCTCTCAGATTGTGGGCATGTTGCCTAAGTTCCATGGACTTCCATGGGAAGATCCATATCATCACCTCAATAAGTTTTTTATCGTTCTCAATACTTTCAAGGGGAAACATTTGTCTGGAGAGGAAGTTAGCTTGAGATTGTTCCCCTTTTCTCTTGAGGATCGAGCATCTCATTGGTTACATAGTCTTCCTTCCAATTCTATTGTCACCTTGGCTCAACTTAGACAAAAGTTCTTGACCAAATTCTTTCCTATTACTAGAACCAATGATATTGTTGATGCCATCAGAAATTTCTGGCAGAAAGAGGGTGAGGTTTTCTTTGATGCATGGGAGAGGTATCAAGACCTATTTCTTCAGTGTCCACACCACGGAGTTGATGACACATAAAAAGTTAGGATGATATATAGAGGCCTCAATTATGCAACTAGATACATGGTTGAAGGCATGAGCGGTGGAGAATTTCTTGATTATTCCACCGCCAAGGCTATTGCATTTCTTGAAAGAATAGCTTATAATAGCCAACAATGGGACTTACTTGGACCAACCCTGAGAAACACTACCCTGGACTCATATGATAAACCTAGAGGCGTATATGAGGTCAAACCCGACATCGAGCTTAAAACTTTGCTTCATGGTTTAGTAAAAAAGGTAAAAATATTTGAGGTGTCCTTAAAGCCCACATCACCTGTTATGAGTGCCTCCACTCTCCAATGTGATGCTTGTCATGACCAGACCCATACTGCCGAGTTTTGCCCTCTCTTTTATAATTCACCAGAAACTGAGGAAGCCCGTGCGTTCACTTACGTTGGGCAAACAAACTTTACTAAAGGCAATGCAATGTACCCATACATGGACTGCTCTCATCTGTCTTACTCAAATAATAATTATGCGGCTCCACCTGGTTTTAATAACTCTTATGGGCAACGTAGCAATGCCACGTATGTTGGTAATAATGAAAATCAGAACAGGGTAACGGTCCCCTCTTATTCGCACATTGCTCTTCACATGAGTAGTTCCAGGGACCAGGTGCCGACCAATCAATCTGCCCCTCCTAAGACCTCCCTTGAGGATGTGTTTGCCCGTTTCATTCAACAGACGCAAGCGTCCATTGAATCAAACGTCCAAGCCATCCAGAGGATTGAACAGAAACATGATGAAAAGGGCAAATTTTCGGGACAAGCTATCCCGAATCCCAAGGGCAAAGAAGTTGCCTTGGTGACGGAAACTTCATCTACATCTGCACCGTTTCCTGAAGTTAACTCGGTCTCCACACTTAGGTCAGGTAAACAGGTTGATAATCAAATTAATTATAAACCAAGTCGTAATATTGTGACCCCGGTTACTACTACACCTGTTGCACCACCTATGGGTCTGGCTAATGAGGCGACCACTTCTAAGCCAAGGATACATACCCGTAAGATTGTGGGCACTCCACTGCCTTATGACCCACCCGTGCCTTACCCCCAGAAACTCACAAGGTCCCTACAGGAAGTACAAACTGAGGAGGTACTTGATGTGTTTAAACATATAAATATTAATATACCTTTCCTCACCGCTATTAAGAAGATACCTTCCTATGTTAAGGTTTTGTAGGACTTGTGCACCGCTAAGAGGAAACTAATGTGCCCAAAAGTGCGTTTGTGGCAGAAGAATTCTCTACACTTGTCCAACATAACGGTGTGGTGAAATATAAAGACCCTGGAAAACCGACCATACCTTGCAAGGTTGATGATAAGTTCATGGGTAGAGCTTTGTTAGACCTCGGAGCGAGTGTTAATCTCTTGTCTTACTCCTTGTACCTCAGCCTGGGTCTAACATACATGAAACCCACGAACATGTCTTTACAACTGGCCGAAAAATCATTGAAAGTACCTAGAGGAATAGTTGAGAATTTATTAGTTAAAGTGTCTGACTTTTACTATCCTGTTGATTTTGTGGTGTTGGACACTGAACCTACTGCCGATGACTCGGTTCCCATTTTTGGCCACCTCTAATGCTCTCATAAACTGCCGGAATGGTTCTATGGTTCTCACTTTTGGAACTATGACCGCTGAAGTAAATATCTTTAATCTTGACCAACAACCCCCTGATCTTTCTCTATCTGAAGATGTGTGCCTTCTTGATTCTCTACCCTATGAGATGGTGCCTAGTTGTTATCCTGAAGATTTGGTTGTTACTTGCCCTACCATGCATAATGCCAACTTCAACATCAATCAATCTATTGCTCAAACCAATGCTCATTTTAATTATGTACTTATCTTTGACCCCAAATACCCTGAGGCCCTTGATTCGGTTTGTTGCATTGATTCTGAGTTCCAAGTCGAGACCATCCCTCTATCTCCTGATCTTCTTCCCCCCGAGCTGAAATGTGCCCAATTAGATTTAGACGGTAGTCATTCTGTTATCATCTCTTACTACCGAACAGAAAAATCAGCTTTATTTTTAAATTGGAGACAAAGTTTTGCTTTATAATCCTTATTTGCATTTATTTTCTGGTAAACTTAACTCCCTATGATGCTATTACATGTATTAATCCTGCAGACGGTTCTGAATTTCAAGTCAATGGTCAATGTCTTAAGCATTTTCATGAGTTAAGGCCTCCTGAAACTTTCTTAGAGGATCCTACCTATTTAGACTGACCCTTGACCTACTGGTATCCGGACCCTCTCTTGCTTTTTTTTCTGTTGTCTCTTTCAAGAGGTGTGGTTGAAATTGACGAGCCCATAGTCCACAAACTCTTACTGGCTGAGTATAATTGATCCAGTGCACACTTTTCTCTTGAGCGTCATCACCAAACAGACCTGTTTCCCGCTATGTTTGGGGGTGGAGAAGTCATTTACCATCTTCTTTTAAGTCTCGAGTATCTGACTTTAAAAGACTCTTTGTTGTATCTTAGACATCAGGATCTTGCGCATTCCACTCTAACGTTTTATCTCTCCTGTATCTTTATTTTGAGTAGCGTTTATTTAGGGAGTGAATTTTCTATTTGTCCTCCTGTGTGGCTGAAGACGTTAAACTTAGCGCTCCTGGGAGGCAACCCTGTGTATCTTCTAAACCCGATCGTGCTTTATTGCTTCCTTTTGTTCCCGGGTTTAGTTGCATTTTGGTTATTTAAACCGCTCGTTCTACCTTCTGTGCTCAGTTCAGTTTGGGGGTGGGAGCGGCTGGCCCACCCACTCTCTCTTAGTCGTTTGGCTGGTTGATAATTATTTCGGTTACAAAATGCATTGTTTTAAGATAAGATTTTCCTTTATGTTGAGTCAGTCCTTTATTTCAGCATATTTTATTTCAGTTGTGTCTTAGTATGGAATTCCTTGTAATCTCTATGTATGTGGAGATAATTTTGTTTGGCAGGAATTTATAAAGCGATTTGAATTTTTAATACGTTCATGGTAATATTCTTCTCTCTCTCTTTCTTATACTTAGCGTGAGCCTTGAGGACAAGGCAATTTCTTTGTTTGGGGGTGGGGAAATATTACAATCCTTTTTGCAAATGATTTTCAAACGTTTTTTTCCATACTTGTATAAAAATTCAAAAATTTTGAAAAACCAAAAAAATCTTTGTTACAAAGACTTTTCCAAAAAGTTAGGATAAGTACACCATCAATGATGATTAGTCTTTTGACTCCAGATGTACGTAATAACTCTCCAAGAAAAGGACGGGTCTCAAATGCTTACTGGGTTAAGTCTTCACACTTATTCCTCAAGTTTCTCAAGGTGTAATTGTATTTGCACATGCAATCTGTAATAAATGGAAGTGAATGCCATGCTTATGCTCATGCAAATGTAGTATGAGACTCAACTACTTGGTGAAGCAATAAATGTACTTAAACTTGAAAAAGAGAGAATTCAACCATTATATACAGTTTTGTCTGTTTTTAGTCTCATATTCATTTTTATAATTAGCCTTGAGATGACATCAAGTGGGTGTAATATAAACTTTGGTCTTGTAGATTATTCAAGATGTGATCACCATATTAGTACTTAGAAATGATACAAAGACATTTAGTTAAACCCTGTTTACCTTAGCCTACCCTAATGTTGTTTTATCCCTTAGGTTGACCATTATGAGCCCTTCTTATTACTAAGTTTTTTTCTTGAGCCCATTATCCTTTACCTAACTCCATTATAGGAGTAAATACCCTTAGAATGTTTAGGTCCTTTTACCCATTATTTTTGGAACATGAGGATGATTGTTTATGTGGTTACAAAGAAGAAAGGAGAAATACAAAGAAATTTCCAAACTAGTGAGATGAACCAAATATTGAAAACCAAAAAGTTTGAAGAAATTCCAGAAAAAGCCAAAATCTTCTAAAATCATTTCAAATCCAAAAAGAAAGGAAGATTCCAAAATATTGGCTAGAGCTTCATTGAAATTTTCCCCCAAAAAGATGAGAAACACTTCTTCACAAAAGAAAATTTCCAAAAATTTCTCCATGTGTTGTTATTACAAATCACAAGTATTGAAGGCCCGAATGTTCCAAAATTATTTCACAAAAGCCTTTTTCCATTTCTAGCCCTGTCCTAAGCCAAGTTACAGCCTATTATTATCTGTTATAGATCTAAGCTGATATGGTAGGATGTGGCGAGTAAGTGAGAAGGTGTTAAGGTGAAAAACCTGACATCTCAAGCAAGACTAATTTTTCCATTCTTTGAGACTAAGTTCATTCCATTACACTAGTCTGTTCTTATTGATATATGTGAGATGTTTGTCCATCTTCTTTCCTCACAAAGAGGTAAAATGATAAACACCATCTCTGAGTGACTTTATTTCTGAGTGTATGTCTGTGAGGCAGAAGTCAAAGCGACATTTCCAATGGTGCCTTAAGACCCGTGGTAGTATGGGTACATGCTTGTCTTCGATGCATTTGAGACTGTTATGCTTGGTTTATATTTCATATCTTATTCATGCATTTGTAATATGCTATCTCATATGAACGGTTTCGCAATACTTATTCTTATCTTTGATATGACCAATTCTAAGGTAAATGGTGGAAAATCCTATTCTTGGATTAGTCATTGTAGACAGTTTGTGGGTATCTTCTCTAGAAAACCCTCAGGAGACTATAACTCCTCCACCTGGTAAACCTTTGTGGTTAAAAGCCATGATGCATATGGTTAATGCAATCACCTTAGTTTAACTTCTCTTTTGAGTCCTTAATTCTTTTCTTCTCACATTTGCTTGAGGACAAGCAAAGTGTTGTTTGGGAGTATTTGATAAGTCCTCAAAAGTATATATTTATTATTTATCCCCCAAATAACACCTTGTTTGTTTAGCACTTAGCTTATATTATTGTGTTATATCTATTGATTAGTGTTTTCTTGTCTGTTGTGTAAGTTTCATGAGTCGAAATGCGAATATTATGTAAAAGCCCGCAAAAAGACAAGAAAAGCAAGCAAAAAGGTGTTATTTGCACAAGGGAAGGATAATCGATATTTGCACCCACAAGATCTGCTGAGGGCACCCCACGGTCAGTCCAGTTGACCTGACTTTATGTCAAAGTGGGGCGGTCCAATTCTCAGCCCAAACCGGGTCTAATTGAAGCCCACAAGTCAGAATTTCTATTTTAGGGTTTATTTTAAGTCCAAACTTAAAAAGGCTCTACAAGGAGATCCAGAAGTCTGATTTGGGCCCACGATCTATCAAACTGAAAGTCTTGGTCCAAGCTACAACTTAAGCCCATGAGGATTAGGTTTTGCAGAAGATCTAATATCTAGAAGACCAACAGAAGCAGCCACGAATTTGACCTAATTTGGAAGTCTTTGCATGCAAGTATTCTACCTTGTATTTTCTATATAAGAGAAGTAGTAGTTATGGTTTAGGTAGCTTTTTATGATTGAAGATTGAAGAGAAATGTTCAGCTTCTTCTTCTTCTTTTGTATCAAAATCAATATTCAATATCAATTCCATTATCTTTTCCATTATGATGTCTTGTGATTTATTTATTTATTCCATAGTGTCATCATCAAGGATGAGCAGCTAAATCTCCTTAGGGGATAGTGGAAGCACTCTAGATGATGCAAAAGCACCATGTTTGTTCTTAATGTTCATCGTGATTCAAAGTTCTTAATGCTTATTTACTTCTATCTGCAGTATGAGGTAAGTATGATTATTTGCATGTTATTGTTATCTATGTTATTAAAATACTATTGTTAGGGTTTAAGGAAACCTAGCTTTGATGGTTGTGTTTATATTTATTGTAGATGTGTAGTGAAATAGCTGAGAGGTGATTATTACATATTTGCAGTAGATATCTTTTATTGGAACTCTTTTGTAATTAAATTGATATCCGAGAGGTGACGGTTTATTTATGAATTAATATGTTGAATTAATTGGATTGAATAGATGAGAGGTGGCGGTTTAATTAATAAGACATATTCAATAGCATGCATAAGAGAGTCCCGTTTTAATTAGGTAGAATAGCTGAGAGGTGACTACTTGATTATTATAGGTATTAATGATTAGTTGGAATAACCGAGAGATGACTAATTAATTGTTATAGATTGAACATGAAGGAACAACATGTTATGTTTGCATGATTTAGTTTGTGGATACCAACTCTTCCCCCTATGTCATCATAAGATCTTCTTTTCATCTCTACCATATTCTTAAGTTAGGTTAACTATTTACAGTTTATTATTATAGCTTGTAGGAAGTAGAATCAATCTCAATCTTATTATTGATTCCCTTGGTGTTTCATAACAATTTTTTCTATTGTGTTTGAGCTAAGCTTTCCCCCTCTAAGGTGGGTACGACCCTTGCTTTTTACTTGTCTACTTTGATAATCAATCTATACAGGCACAAGAAGGAAAATCATATAGAAATACAATCTTTTGATTAGAAGTTACACAAATAGCCTCTATCAGCCTCCCGTTGATAGGCCAAGGAGGAGGTGGCAAGCTTCCTCAAACCTTCCCCGTAATCCTGAACTCGAGCGGATGAGCGCGGCAGAAGTTCGGGAGCAGCTTGGCGGAAAAGGGGTTCCGTTTGGTTCTCACCCCTCCATTTCAGATGGTTGCTCCGACAACCTTATTGCAGTAAGCCTTTACCAGCTCCTGTATGGCATGCAGCTCCCGCTGCATTCTTTATCTTGCGGTTGTTGTCGTGGTGGGGGATCCAGTCGGGTCAGATGCACGCGTCCTTTTAGATAATTATGCGTTGGATCGGGCTGATTGCCCTCCACTTGGAGATTCCCTTTGTCCCGATCGAGATGTTCATGCTCATAAAGCCGGTCGCCAGGGAGGCCAAAGAACGCTGCTTCTATTCCATCTCTTGGCGTACTGCCCGGAGGCTATCTGGACTTCCCAATCACTATGGGAACTGGTTCGAGCCCTGCTACCGGGTGTCAGAGTGGTCGTCTGACCGCAGCATTCAGGTGCCACGGGACTTCATAGGTAAGCATGCGTCTGGTTTTTCTTTCATTTTTGCCCTTATGTTTTGCGTGCTTGTTGAGCTCCGGCTCAGGAATAGTTCCATGCTTGGGCTTGCAGGGAAACGTCAGCTGCAACTGTATCTGCCAGTGGGGGTGGGCTCCTCTGTTGCTGAAGAAAATATTGAAAGCTTCTTCAGTCTGCCCACAGACCTGCGAGACCTGACACTTGCTGATCAAATTGTGATGCACATCCGCATCCTGGCATGGCTTGCAGCCCTGTCGGCCCCTCCGCAAGTCGTGGAGGTAGAGTCCAGTTCTGGTGAGGGTGCTGCAACTGTGGAGAGCACAGTCCCCAGTGTCGAGAAGGAGCCTCCGGTTGAGAGTGAGGCTGTTGATCTGCGGGGGGGAGATGGACGAATGGCCCAATGAGGCTCTTCCAGTCGGGGGAAGATCTCGTCTTGATGAGCTAATGTCGAACTTTCTGCCGGAAGTCATTGTGTGTACCCTAGGTAAAAAACCCGACAGGTGTCACCGATGGCTGTTTAAGAAGCTAAACCGGGAGCACCTGAGCAGTAGCCAGCCAAGCTTGGGCTATCGGGTAGGGCCCAACCCGGTTTCAAGATATCCGCATACGCTCTGTGGACCTTGACTCACCGGATAGTCCACTATCAATAGGTGGAGCCCCGGTTACTGTATAAGAAGTTGACCGTGGGCACCCATACATCAACCAGGCCCACCTCAGTCTAGTAGGCCACATCCGACCCAGTAAGGTCCAGCAGCGACAGGGGCTCATCCAAAGGCTTAGCACAGAAATCCAGAGGACCTGGCCAGGGACTATGCAATGTAGATTGGGCCTCCGGTCAGAGGAGTGAAGCCCAAGTCTTTGCTTTCAGGCTTCGTCAATCCAAGCCCCAACCAACTGGATAAGTCCAGCGAGATTCCAGGCCAACAGAACCCATGGTTCTAGCCCGCTGGAGAAGATAAAGGAAACCCAGGTTGAACCAGGACCTATCCGAGGATGCCACATGGCAGTCATCCTGGTCAAAGGGGATTCAAACCAAGGGGATAACCGCTCGACAGCATGCAAGCTATTCCCACGGAAAACATCTTCATAGTTGAACAACCTGAGTTCGTGGAGTCAAAACCGGAGGGGCGGTTGAGCCAGCTTCCTCCGGCCTACTATAAATACATTAGTTCTAAACTTTCTGAACTACGAGTCTTTCACTGACCAACTCCATTAGAGCTTAGTGGAAGCAGAGACTTGATTCCAAGTTCATCATCTTGGATACGTAGGCAGCCTGATCCTAATCAGGTCGAGTCTCACTGTACGATTAATATATACATATCTCGAGTTTGTGGATCAAAATCTCGCAACACTCTGAAAGTTGACAGCCGGAGGTAGAGAACTTAGTGGTGCAAATCACTAACAATCCTTGTGATCCTAATGCGGTCAACCCGACCGTCAGGATACCAGCTTCACAAGATCTTGAACCTTCCAGGGCAGCCGCTACAAGAAGAATCCAGAGAATCTCTCCCCTGACAACGGGAGGAGGTTATACCGAGCAGCAGAAGGGAAAAGGACCAGCGGTCGAATCCCCAACTGCAATCATCAAGCGGCTGACCAAGGAAAATGCAGAACTAAGGAGAAAAAAGATAACCAGGGCCGAAAAGATAGCCAGTCATCCTCAGCCCCGTCATCGAGTCCATCTCCTCAGAAGAAGATAAGGCCACGGTCAAGCATTGACCGGAGTCTTACCCCTCATAGCCATGGTCCCCGTCCTGTCGGGGACAGGCTAGCACCAGGGAGAGATAGGATGTCTATCTCTCCAGTTCAGACACATCGTCACAGTCGCGCAAGAACACCCGGTCCGCGTGATGGCCACAGGATTGCCCGCAGCAGATCTGTCGAAGAAGCCACTCCTCCAGGGAGACTGCGCCGGAGGAGGCACCAGAATACTCCCCGGCACGCCACGGTCAGAAAACAAAGAGCCCTCAAAGGGTCCACATTCATCAGAGACAACCGGAGCTGGATGTGGAATAGATGAATCAACTCAAGATGCAAGAGATAATCGATCTTGCTGTATCCAACAAATCCAACCGGGATGAGCGAGTCAGAAAGCTTGATTTTTCAAGGTTAGTCGTATCACCTTTAGTAGAAGTAGTCATGAGTCATATGGTCCCGGCCAGCTTCAAGCAACCGCCCTGTTATGAACTACAAAAGCACCATGGCCATCTGGGACCATGATGACAAGCTACTAGCGAAAATATTTGTTGTTTCACTCAAAGGCGAAGCACAGACGTGGTATCACAATCTGCCACCCGCATCCGTACGCACATTCGTACAACTGGCTGAGTTTTTCGAAGAGAAGTATCGGTTCAATGTGAAGACCAAGAAAGGAGCCGAAGTCATGTTCTCTCTACAGATGGACTGAAGCGAAACACTTAGGAATTTCGCACGGAGGTTCTGAACCCTACTATCTGAGGTACAGGACGCATCTGATAGCGTCGTTATTCAAGCTTTCAAGTATGCCTTGAGTAGCAACCATGAGGAATTGTATCGGTCACTGGCGAGGACGCCACCCTCCTCTGTTTCAGCCTTGCTCGAGAAAGTGGAAAGGTATACTCAGGAGGAGGACGACCTAAAAGCCAGACGAAAGAGACTTGCCGGAGGCCAAACCTCCGAGAAGCCGAGAAAGCTCCGGCAGGGATCCCAAAGAAGTAAAAGCCCCTGACAGGAACACGGAAAGGAAGGGGAAAGCGTCGGCCCGGCAACCCGACCGTCAGACAGGGAAGCCTACCAGGGGCGAACGCAAGGAAAGGAAGTTCACTCCCTTGAGATTCCCTCTTGAGGAAATATTCCTAAAGATCAAGAACAGAGGGCTGCTCAACAAACCTGCCCCCCTTCCGGCAGACCCGGAAAGCAGAAGAGATAAGTCTAAAAAGTGTGATCATCACAACGACTACGAAATGCAGCGCCTGGTCGATGCCGGCCTCATCCCTGACATGGTACAGACCGGAGCAGTCAAATAGGTAAAGACTGGAGATCGAATTGTATATGTCTGCCATGTACAGACACCCGGTTCTTCTAAGACAGAAAGGAAGAATTGTGCTCGGGAAAAGCTCCGGTGGATAGGGCATGTCCACGAAGTTGGACAGCTCAACTTCAACGAAGGGGCGAACACTGAGTCCATTGTCCCCGGAGGTTTGACATTCACCAAAGAAGACGAGAGGGGCGTGCATTATCCGCACAATGATGCCCTGGTTATCACAGCATGGATTGGAGTCTACGGTCCGACGAGTCATGATCGATGCCGGTAGCACCTCCAGTGTTATGTTCTTATGCGCCTACAAAGCTTTGGAGCTATCTAAGGGTCTCATTGAATCTGATGAGACTCTTATCTATGGATTCAACAGGGAGCCAGCACAGTCCTCCGTGCGAGTCCACCTACCAATCACGGTGGGGTTCAACACCGTCGGGATAGACTTCCTGCTATTCGACTCCCCCTCCTGCTACAACGTTATTCTGGGAAGGGACTGGATTCATCAGATGAAAGCCATAGTGTCCACCTTCTACCAGAGCCTCAAATTCCAGACTCCCAGCGGAGTCTGCAGAGTCAAGGGAGACCAAGGGACGGCATTCAAGTGCCATCTCGATGCTGTCAAAGGAAAGTCCATCTCCGAAACCAAGGGGAACACTATCTTCCTGACAGACTCTCATCAATAGCAACCAGCTCCCGACAAGTCTGCCAAGGGGAAACCAGACACAAAAGTCGGGATATTACCAGCGGTCGACGAGCTGGAGGAAGTTATTGTGGGATCGGAGTCCCACAAGACAACTTACATCTCTTCCGGTCTACCGGAGGCAGAGAAGGATTCCATGATCACTCTACTCCGGCGGAATCACAACATCTTCGCGTGGCATGTCAACGAGATGCCAGGAATAGACCCTGCGGTCGCCCTCCATAAGCTGGACATTGATCCTCAGTACAAACCGGGCGAATGGCACCGGATCGGAAACTGGCGATCAACGAAGAAGTCGATCCACTACTCTCAGTCAACTTCATCAAGCCAGTCATCTACCCTACCTAGGTTTCCAACATTGTGGCTGTCCCGAAGAAGAATGGTAAGATTCGAGATTGCATCGATTTTACTAATCTTAACAAAGCATGTCTTGTGCACCCATATCTACTTCCTAGGATCACAGACATGGTAGACGCCACCGCACGATATCAAAGGTTGTCCTTCATGGACGCATACTTTGGTTACAACCAGATTGCACTTCACGAAGAAGATCAGGAAGATACCGCATTCATCACCGACCGAGGGCTTTACTGCTACCGGGTGATGCCATTTGGTCTGAAGAATGCCGGAGCGACAAATCAAAAGTTGGTCAACACCATCTTCAACGAGCTCATAGGCCGGACCATGGAAGTCTACATAGACGACATGGTGGTCAAAACCAGGGAGAAAGACAATCATTTGTGAGATCTGCAGCAAACATTCGACATCCTGACACGATACAACATGAAGCTGAATCCAGCCAAATGTTCTTTTGGTCTTTCTTCCGGCAAGTTCCTTGGCTTCCTCATGACCAACTGGGGCATAGAAGCCAATCCAGATCAGATCCGGGCAGTCCTGGATATGCACGCCCCAAAGACAGTAAAAAAAATCCAGAGGCTAACCGGGAGGTTAGCCGCTCTCAACAGGTTCATCTCCCGGTACTCGGGCCGGTGCAAGCCATTCTTCAACGCAATCAAAGCTGATGCGGAATGGAATCCTACTTGTCAGCAAGCCTTTGATGAAATCAAATCATATCTCACTCAGCCTCTGGTCCTAACAGCACCACAGACCGGGCAACCAGTCGGCATCTATCTGCCTGCATCCGATATAGCAGTCAGAGCGGTCATATTTGTGGAAGAACCGGAGGAGAAACCAGTCTACTTCATTAGCAAAGTACTACAGGGAGCTGAGACAAGATATTCGAAAATCGAAAAGATAGCTTTTGCATTGGTACATGCAGCCAGGAGGCTAAAGCCTTATTTCCAAGGAAGAGCGGTCAAAGTCTATACAGAGTTCCCGCTCAGGAAAGCTCTTGGGAAGCAGAATGAGTTTAATCGACCAATCGAATGGTCCAGCTACCTCAACGCATACCACATCCAGTATAAACCTAGAACCGCGGAGAAAGGACATGCAATAGCCTCCTTGATGGCAGACTTTCCCATCGAGGATATCCCTGTCAATCCAGAACTAGAGGAAGATACACTGGGGGAAAACGATGCCCCCCGGTCACATGAGTCTCCGGCCGAAGGAGACATCGAAGCATGGACAATCTATACTGACGGATCCAGTAACTATACAGGGTCCGGCAAAGGTTGTCTTTTGATCAGCCCAGATGGACAGAAGTAAGAAAAATCTGTCAGATTGGGATTCCCAACTTCGAACAACGAAGCTGAGTACGAAACTTTTATATATGGTCTCCAGACCGCACTCCAACTGGGGGCGCAGAGAATCATTATCAAAACAGATTCAAAGCTAGGGGCGAACAAGTTCGTCGGATCCTTCCAGACCAAGGACGACCGGATGGTAAAATACATATCTTGATATCGTCCATTCCATGGCAGGGAAGTTCGAATTCATCACGGTCGAGCAGCGACCAAGGATAGACGTCAGGCACGCAGATGCCCTGGCGTATCTTTCTTCTTCTATCAGCACTGCAGAGCCCCGGCAGCTATCAATCGAATACCAGAAAGAGCCAAGTATAGGGCCCAAGGATCCAGACATGCCGTTACCGGGGGTCTATCTCCTGGAGTGCGAACATTGGAAAGAAGTTCTCATGGTAACCACCAGAGGACAAAAAAGAAGAAGAAATGAAGAAGCTTCACAGTCCGGCAACGAGCCCAGCACGCAGGGCGAGCCGAGTCAACCATCACAGGGTCAGACACAGGACCCACCAGAATCGCAACTCGAAGATTGGAATCCTTGCCTCACCAGAGGCCGGATAGAAGCACAACCACCTTCAACGGAGCCGGACGAACCAATTGATTTGGAGCTCCCGCCGGAGGAACCAATTGAAGACATTCCAGACAATCTGAATTCTGAAGTAGACAGAATTGACGTTGAGTTGCAGTCTAGCAACAGTCAAGACTGGAGGAACCATACATCAGCCTCCTTGTCCACCGCTCCCTGAAGATCCAAAGCTGTCAGCCAAATTCAAGAGGGATGCACGGAAATTCACTGTCATACCGCACGGGGAGTCACACAGGCTATACATGAAGAGCCATGGCTCCGAGATTTTATTCAGGTGCCTTTCTCCAGAGCAAGGCCTGGTCATATTGAAAGAAATCCATGCTGGGATCTGCGGCAACCATTCCGGGAGCAGAAATCTGGCGCAAAAGACAATGATCCAAGGATACTGGTGGCCGCACATGATGACAGACGCGAAGAAGTTCACGCAGGAATGCCTCCCATGTCAGAAGCATGCCCCGGTCTGTCATGCCTCGCCAAATGAACTACACCCCATCCTGAGTGCATGGCCCTTCACCAAATGGGGATTGGATATTGTGGGACCGCTTCAAAAAGCTCAACAATCTGTCAGATTCCTATTGGTCGCTACAGATTATTTCACCAAATGGGTTGAAGTGGTAGCATTGGTACAGGTATGTGCCTCAGATGTCAGAAGATTTTTGTGGAAAGACATAATCTGCAAATTCGAAATTCCTCAAGAGCTAGTGTCTGATAATGGAAGGCAGTTCGACTGCGACAACATCTGGTTGTTCTGCAAATCCTTGGGGATCAAGCACAACTTCTCAGCCCCGTATTATCCTCAGGGGAACGGGCAGGCAGAGGCATCCAACTGGGTCATCTTGGATACACTCAAGAATCAGCTGGATAAAGCAAAAGGCAACTGGGTGATGCAACTCCCGGGGATCTTATGGGCATACAAGACCACCCCAAGGAGGTCCACCGGTATGACACCCTTTCAACTTACCTTTGGAACAGAAGCGGTATTGCCAACAGAACTGCTAGCTCCCACAACCCGCACTGAGGATGTCCTTTCCGAGGAGAACGAAGGGATTCTTGCAAAGGAAAAAGCTATTCTTGACGACAAGAGAGAGCAGGCCCTACAACACCTCCTTCGGTACCAGGAGACCATCAAAAAGGGATATGAGAAGCGAGTCGTAAAGAGGAAATTCAATCCGGGCTACTTGGTCATGAGAAAAGTCAAAGTTATGACTGAGGATACAACCGTTGGAAAGCTTGGAGAAAACTGGGAAGGACCTTCCATCATAGACAGACATGCTGCCAAAGGCTCATACTTCCTAAGAACTCTTTCCGGCGACCTCTTCTCCAGACCATGGAACGCTTTCCACCTCAAATAATTCTACAAGTAATGTACTCCATTTGATGATTTCAATAAAGATTCTTTCCCGTGAGAATTTGAGTACTTTGTATTATTTGCTACTGAAAGTCCTAAATGCAGATTTATGCTCCTTTTAGGCACAAGACGCCCGGACCTAGCTTCCGGTTTTGGAACCAGGGATGTCACGGATCAAACCCCATCCAACCCAGGATGGCCGGACTTAGCTTTCGATCCTGGCTAAGTCCTGAATGCGGAGCTACACTCCTTTTAGTCCCGAGATTCCTAGACCTAGCTTCCGGTCTTGGAAATCTATCTTAAGAGCGAGACTATCCACTCTTAAAAACTGGGGCCGTTAGGCGAGCTAGCCTTCCCCCGATCGAAGCATGCAGCACAGGGACAAACCCCCTTTTCAGCAGCAGACCATGAATCGCCATGGAGTCAGCAAGAAAAACAACTATTTTCGTCCCAAGGAAAACTCCTTAAAATGATAAGGGGGCGAGGGAGATAGTCAGTTGTAATAAACACTGTAAACAACGTAAAGATATCTAACAAGATGTTTTTGCACTACCAAAATATTATTTTTATTTTCTTTTTCAGAAAATAATATGTCCAAGAGGAAGTCCCCCGACAACCAGGACAGGAACCTTTCTACAAAATCTAAAGGAGCTAAGGTTGAGAAAAAGGATCGGAGCCATTACCGCCCTTCTTCGCCTTTTCCTTCTCCAGCTGATCGAGGACCTGCTGATAGGCAGCCTTCGCCAACTGGAGCTCTTCAGCAGCCCAGTCGTACGCCGCCTCCTTGAGGATGAGACGTCGGCCCAGCTCCAGCTTCTCTCGGGTCAGCTTCCTGCAAGTAGCCTCCAATTCTGCCAAGGAAGTCTTGGCATCCTCTTCCCTCTGGAAAGCAGCGGTTAGAGTGAAGTCCAGGTTATGGTAGTCTGTCGTCATGGACCGCTTGTCCTCCTCTAGAAGCCCACAGGTCACTGTTGGCCGCCACCAAATATTTCTCGAGCTGACGATTCTCAGCTCGCAGGTGCTCCAGATCCTCCAAGGCAGAAGGCCGGGGTCTGACACTCAGCTCAAAGACCCGGGCCATGGCAGCTTGTGTCTGACAGAAAGAGAAACAAAGATTAGAAACAAACATATAGACATCAACAAGTCTAAAGCCAGAATTCAAGTCAAGGAATCTTACCGCGATGAGATTCTGGGCAGCCACCCTCATCGCCCGATAGCGAGAAAGGTGACTGTAGTATGAATGGTCCTCCGGAAGCAGGTTCTAGAAGATATAGTCAAAAGCAGTGTGGAGGTTCATGATGTCGGAGTCCCCAATCGACATCGTCTCACCGAAGTGGTCTCAGGCTGGTACTCGCCCGGTTCAGGGCCCAGTTGCACAGTGGGGCCAGTAGGCAGGTCAGTATATAGGACCTGGTCACCCCACCCATAAGCCGGGGCTTCATCATCAGCAGTGCCCGGCACGGTGAACTCCACCTCAGTCTGGACGTCCTCAACGGCCAGAGCATCTTCAACAGGGACCTGGGAGCCACTACCAATCCGGGTAGTCCCCATCACCGGTCCCCTTAGCACCCGAGGGATGGCATCCTCCCTTCTCGGGCGTACAAGCTCCCCTGGTCAGCAGGGGAGGCAGAAGCAGCTCTCTTCGAGCCCCGGGCAGACTCATCTACCACAGACTTGCCCCTCGGATCAACCGGGGCAGGGGACTGCACAGAAACAACTTCAGCAGAAGGAGGCTGGGAAGGTCTTACCTCCACCGAAGCCTCCACTTAACATCTCCAACACGGGGGCGACCACTTCATCCAACGAACCCCATGGCCCTACAGCTGGCTCCCTTCCCTCAGCAGCAGAGGCGACCACCGTTTCCTCGGACACACCTCCCACCATCTCTGGCTGGGCCAGGTTGTCCACCTCAGCATGTATTTGCACCGGGGTAGGAAAGAATCCCTCAGTAGCTGATTCGCCAGACCCACAGGAAAGAAGAAGTCCACTATCCCTCGATATCAGACTTGGATCACCGGAGGAGTCAGATGAGCCATAAAAGACATGTGGCCTCCTCCGACGACCCATGGGAGGGTTTGAATGACAAGCAGAGCTAGCATCACTGACCTGAACATCCCCGACAACTGGGATGACCTCTGGCAGAACATCCGGCATCGGCTCACCAGGAGGAGATCTTCCCCCAACTGGAAGAACCTCATCGGGCCAGTGATCCATCTCCCCCCGCAGATCAACAGCCTCAATCTCAACCGGAGGCTCCCCCTCAGCACTAGGGACCGTGCTCTCTACAGTGGCAGCACCTTCACCGGAGCTGGACTCCACGTCCACAACCTGCGGAGGAGCCGGCAGGGCAAGCCTCGCTGGGTAGCGGATATCCGTTACGATCTGGTCAGGGAGCGTCAAGTCCCACAGGTCTGCGGGCAGACGGAAGAAGCGCTCAATGTTCCCCTTAGCAGCAGAGGAATCCACCCCCGCTGGCAGAGACACCTGAAGCTAACGTTTCCCTGCAAACACACACACAGAACTGTTCCTGAGCCGGAGCTCAGCAAGCACACGAAACATAAGAGCAGAAATGAAAGAAAGGTCAGGCGCATGCTTACCTATGAAGTCCTGCGGCACCTGTATGATGCGGTCAGACGACCACCCTGACACCCGGTAACAGGGCTCGAACCAATTCCCATAATGGTTGGGAAGTCCAGATAACCTCCGGGCAGTACGCTAAGAGATGGCGTAGAAGCAGCGTTCCTTGGCCTCCCGGGCGACCGGCTTTCATGAGCATGAACAGCTCGACCGAGCCAAATGGAATCTTGAAGTGGAGAGCGATCAGCCCGATTCGACGAACGATTATCCAGAAGGACACGTGCATCTGACCAAGTAAGATCCCCCACCACGACAGCAACCTCAGAATAGAAGAATGCAGCGGAAGCTGGATGCCATAAAGAAGTTGGTAAAGACTTAACGCTATAAGGCTGCCGGAGCAACCGTCTGAAATGGAGGGGTGGGAACCAAATCGAACCCCTCTCCATCCAAGCCTCTCCTGAACTTCCATCGTGCTCATCCGCTCAAGCTCAGGATTTCGAGAGAGGTTGGAGGAAGCTTGCCACTTGCTCCTCGGCCTCTCAACAAGAGGCTCAGTAAAATTCAGGTGAGCCACCTCCGCCACACCAGCAGGCGAAGGCGGACCCGTCGCCTGAATACTACTTGGTCTGCCCTCATCAGCAGAGGAACGGGGAGCCTGGGTTGGATGGGACTTGATCCCTGACATCCTTAGTTCCAAGACCGAAAGTTAGGTCCGGGCGTCTTGGGCCTAAAGGAGCATAATTCGGCATTTAGGACTTAGACAGGATCGCAAACTAGGTCTGGGCATCCTGGGTTGGATGGGGTTTGATCCCTAACATCCCTGCTTCCAAGACCGGAAGCTAGGTCTAGGCGTTTTAGGCCTAAAAGGAGCATAACTCTGCATTTAGGACTTAGACAGGATTGGAAACTAGGTCCAGGCATCCTGGTTTGGATGGGGTTTGATCCGAACAACCTTGGTTCCAAGACCGGAAGCTAGGTCCGGGCGTCTTGGGCTTAAAAGGAGCATAACTCTGCATTTAGGACTTAGACAGGATCGAAAACTAGGTTCGGGCATCCTGTGTTGGATGGGGTTTGATCCTTGACATCCCTGGTTCCAAGACCAGAAGATAGGTTTGGGCGTTTTGGGCCTAAAAGGAGCATAACTCTGCATGTAAGACTTTCAGCAGCAAATAATACAAAGTACTCAAATTCTCACGGGAAAGAATCTTTATTGAAATCATCAAATGGAGTACATTACTTGTAGAATTTCTTGAGGTGGAAAGGGTTCCATGGTCTGGAGAAGAGGTCGCCGGACAGAGTTTTGAGGAAGTATGAGCCTTTCGCAGCATGTCTGTCTATGATGTAAGGTCCTTCCCAGTTTTCTCCAAGCTTTCCAGCGGTTGTATCCTCAGTCATAACTTTGACTTTTCTCATGACCCAGTCGCCCGGATTGAATTTCCTCTTTACAACTCGCTTGTCATATCCCCTTTTGATGGCTCCTGGTACCGGAGGAGGTGTTGTAGGGCCTGCTCTCTCTTGTCGTCAAGAATAGCTTTTTCCCTTGCAAGAATCCCTTCGTTCTCCTTGGAAAGGACATCCTCAGTGCGGGTTGTGGGAGCTAGCAGTTCTGTTGGCATTATCGCTTCTGCTCCAAAGGTAAGTTGAAAGGGTGTCATACCGGTGGACCTCCTTGGGGTGGTCCGGTATGCCCATAAGACCCCCGGGAGTTGTATCACCCAGTTGCCTTTTGCTTTATCCAGCCGCTTCTTGAGTGTATCCAAGATGACCCGGTTGGATACCTCTGCCTGCCCGTTCCCCTGAGGATAGTACGGGGCTGAGAAGTTGTGCTTGATCACCAAAGATTTGCAGAATAACCAGATCTTGTCGCAGTCGAACGGCTTCCCATTATCAGACACTAGCTCTTGAGGAATTCCGAATTTGCAGATTATGTCTTTCCACAAAAATCTTCTGACGTCTGAGGCACATACTTGTACCAATGCTACTGCTTCAACCCGTTTGGTGAAATAATGTGTAGCGACCAATAGGAATCTGACTGATTGTTGAGTTTTAATTTTGGAAGCGGTTCCACAATATCCAGTCCCCACTTGGCGAAGGGTCATGCACTTAGGATTGGATGTAGTTCAATTGCCGAGGCATGACCCACCGGGACATGCTTCTGACATGGGAGGCATGCCTATGTGAACTTCTTCGCGTCTGTCATCATGTGCGGCCACCAGTATCCTTGGATCATTGTCCTTTACCCCAGATTTCTGCTCTGTGAATGGTTTCCACGGATCCCAGCATGGATTTCTTTCAGTATGACTAGGCCTTGCTCTGGAGTAAGGCACCTGAACAAGACCCCGGAGCCATGGCTCTTCATGTATAGCCTGTGTGACTCCCTGTGCGGTATCACAGTGTATTTCCATGCATCCCTCTTGACCTTGGCTGACAGCTTTGGATCTTCAGGGAGCAAACGGTGGAGAAGGAAGTTGATGTATGGCTTCCTCCAGTCTGGGCTATTGCTAGATTGCAACTCGGCGTCAATTCTGTCTACTTCAGAATACATATTGTCTGGAATGTCTTCAATTGGTTCCTCCGACGGGAGCTCCAAATCGATGTGGACATGAGAGAGCGGTGGCTCTGACGGGTCCGGTTCGTCCGGCTCCGTTGAAGGTGGTTGTGCTTCTATCCGGCCTCTGTTGAGCCAAGGATTCCAGTCTTCGAGTTGTGATTCTGGTGGAACCTGTGTCTGACCCTGTGATGGTTGACTCGGCTCGCCCTGCGTGTTGGGCTCGTTGCCGGACTGTGAAGCTTCTTCATTTCTTTTTCTTTTTTATCCTCTGATAGTCACCATGAGAACTTCCTTCCAATGTCTGCACTCCAGGAGATAGACCTCCGGTAGCGGCATGTGTGGATCTTTGGGAACGATACTCGGCTCTTTCTGGTATCCGATTGATAAATGTCGGGGCTCTGCAGTGTTGATAGAAGAAGAAAGATACGCCAGGGCATCTGCGTGCCTGACGTCTATCCTTGGTCGCTGCTCGACCGTGATGAATTCGAACTTCCCTGCCATGGAATGGACGATATCAAGATATTTTGCCATCCGGTCATCCTTGGCCTGGAAGGATCCGGCGAACTGGTTCACCACTAGCTTTGAATCTGTCTTGACCACGACTCTCTGCGCCCCCAGTTGGAGTGTTGTCCGGAGACCATATATAAGAGCTTCGTACTCAGCTTCGTTGTTCGAAGCTGGGAATCCAAATCTGACAGATGTTTCTTTCTTCTCTCCGCCTGGGCTAATCAAGAGACAACCTATGTCGGACCTTGTACAGTTACTGGATCCGTCAATATAGATTGTCCATGCTTCGTTGTCTCCTTCGGCCGGAGACTCCTGTGACCGGGGGGCATTGTTCGCCCCCGGTATATCCTCCGCTGTTTCTGGATTGACCGGGATATCCTCGATGGGAAAGTCTGCCATCAAGGAGGCTATTGCATGTCCTTTCTCCACGAATCTAGGTTCATACCGGATGTGGTATGCGCTGAGGTAGCTGGACCATTCGATTGGTCGATTAGACTCTTCCTGCTTCTCAAGAGCTTTCCTGAGCAGGAACTCTGTATAGACTTTGACCGCTCTTCCTTGGAAATAAGGCTTTAACCTCCTGGCTGCATGTACCAATGCCAGAGCTATTTTTTCGATTCGAATATCTTGTCTCAGCTCCCTGTAGTACTTTGCTGATGAAGTAGACTGGTTTCTCCGCCAGTTCTTCCACAAATACGACTGCACTGACTGCTATATCGGATGCAGCAAGATAGATGCCGACGGGTTGCCCGGTCTGTGGTGCTGTGTGGACTAGGTTGAGTGAGATATGCTTTGATTTCATCAAAGGCTTGCTGACAAGTAGGATTCCATTCCGCATTAGCTTTGATTGCGTTGAAGAATGGCTTGCACCTGTCCGAGTACAGGGAGATGAACCTGTTGAGAGCGGCTAACCTCCCGATTAGCCTCTGGAATTCTTTTACTGTCTTTGGGGCGGGCATCTCCAAAACTGCCCGGATCTGATCTGGATTGGCTTCTATGCCCCGGTTGGTCTTGAGAAAGCCAAGGAACTTGCCGGAAGAAAGACCAAAAGAACATTTAGCTGGATTCAGCTTCATGTTGTACCGCGTCAGGATGTCGAATGTCTGCTGCAAATCTCGCAAATGATTGTCTCTCTCCCTGGTTTTGACCACCATGTCGTCTATGTAGACTTCCACGGTCCGGCCTATGAGCTTGTTGAAGATGGTGTTGACCAGTTTCTGATATGTCGCTCCGGCATTCTTCAGACCAAATGGCATCACCCGGTAGCAGTAAAGGCCCCGATCAGTGAAGAATGCGGTATGTTCCTGATCTTCTTCGTGAAGTGGAATCTGGTTGTAACCGAAGTAGGCGTCCATGAAGGACAATCTTTGATAGCCGGTGGTGGCGTCTACCATGTCCGTGATCGTAGGAGGTGGATATGGATGCACAGGACATGCTTTGTTAAGATTAGTAAAATCGATGCAAACTCGAATCTTACCATTCCTCTTCGGGACGGCCACGATGTTGGAAACCCAGGTAGGGTAGATGACCGGCTTGATGAAGTTGACTGAGAGTAGCCGATCGACTTCTTCGTTGACCGCCAGTTTCCGATCCAGTGCCATTCGCCTTGGTTTTCTGTTTGACCGGTTTGTACTGAAGATCAGTGTCTAGCTTATGGCAGGCGACCGCGGGGTCTATTCCTGGCATCTCGTTGACACTCCACGCGAAGACGTGGTGATTTCGCCGGAGCAGAGTGATCATGGAATCCTTCTCTACCTCCGGTAGACCGGAAGAGATGTAAGTCGTCTTGTGGGACTCCGATCCCACAATAACTTCCTCCAGCTCGTCGACCGCAGGTAATATCCCCTTGACAGACTTGCCGGGAGCTGGTTGGTATTGATGAGAGTCTATCAGGAAGATAGTGTTCCCCTTGGTTTCGGAGATGGACTTTCCTTTGACAGCATCGAGATGGCACTTGAATGTCGTCCCTTGGTCTCCCTTGACTCTGCAGACTCCGTTAGGAGTCGGGAATTTGAGGCTCTGGTGGAAGGTGGACACTATGGCTTTCATCTTTTAAATCCAGTCCCTTCCCAGAATAACGTTATAGCAGGAGGGGGAGTCGACTAGCAGGAAGTCTATCTTGATGGTGTTGAATCCCACCGTGATTGGTAGGTGGACGCGCTCGGAGGACTATGTTGGCTCCCCGTTGAATCCATAGATAGGAGTCTCATCAGATTCGATGAGACCCTTAGATAGCTCCATACCTTTGTAGGCGCATGAGAACATAACACTGGAGGTGCTGCCGACATCGACCATGACTCGCCGGACCCGCTAGACTCTAATCCATGCTGTGATGACCAGGGCATCATTGTTCGGATAATGCATGCCCCTCTCGTCTTTTTCGGTGAATGTCAAACCTCTGGGGACAATGGACTTAGTATTCGTCCCTTCGTTGAAGTTGAGCTGTCCAACTTCATGGACATGCCCTATCCACCGGAGCTTTTCCCGAGCACAATTCTTCCTTTCTGCCGTAGAAGAACCGGGTGTCTGTACATGGCAGACATATACAATTCGATCTCCAGTTTTCACCTGTTCGACTGCTCCGGTCTGTACCATGTCAGGGATGAGGCTGGCGTCGACCAGGCGCTGCATTTCATACTTCAATAACCTGCAGTTCTTCATCTCGTGACCATAATCATTGTGATTATCACATTCTTGGACTTATCTCTTCTGCCCTCCGGGTCTGCCGGAAGGGGGGCAGGTTTGTTGAGCAGCTTCCTGTTCTTGATCTTTTTGAATACTTCCTCGAGAGGGAATCTCAATGGAGTGAACTCCCTTTCCTTGCGTTCACCCCCGGTAGGCTTCTCTGACCAGCAGTCGGGTTGCCGGGCCGGCGCTTTCCCCTTCCTGTCTGTGTTCCTGTCAGGGGCTTTTACTTCTTTGCGATCCCTGCCGGAGCTTTCTTCCTTTGCCTTTTGTGGCTTCTCGGAGGTTTGGCGTCCGACAAGTCTCTTTCTTCTGGCTTTCAGGTCGTCCTCCTCCTGAGTATACCTTTCCACTTTCTCGAGCAAGGCTGAAACAGAGGAGTGTGGCTTCCTCGCCAGTGACCAATATAATTCCTCATGGTTGCTATTCAAGGCATACTTGAAAGCTCGAATAACGACGCTGTCAGATGCATCCTGTACCTCAGATAGTAGGGTTCAGAACCTCCGGGCGAAATTCCTAAGTGTTTCGCTCCGGTCCATCTGTAGGGAGAACAGGACTTCAACTCCTTTCTTGTTCTTCACATTAAACCGGTACTTCTCTTCAAACAACTCAGCCAGTTGTACGAATGTGCGAACGGATACGGGTGGCAGATTGTGATACCACGTCTGTACCTCGCCTTTGAGTGAAGCAGCAAACATTTTCGCTAGTAGCTTGTCATCATGGTCCCAGATGGCCATGGTGCTTTTGTAGTTTATAACATGCTGAATCGGACAACCGTTTATCTCGTCATACTGTTCGAAGGGCGGTTGCTTGAAGCTGGCCGGGACCATATGACTCCTGACCTCTTCTGCTAAAGGTGATACGGCTAACCTTGAAAGATTAAGCTTTCTAACTCGCTGCTCCCGGTTGGCTTTGTTGGATACAGCAAGATCGATCATCTCTTGCAGCTTGAGTTGATTCATCTGTTCCACATTTAGTTCTGGTGGTCTCTGATGAATGTGGACCCTTTGAGGGCTCTTTGTTCTCTGACCGTGGCGTGCCGGGGGAGTACTCTGGTGCCTCATCAGGCGCAGTCTCCCTGGAGGAGTGGCTTCTTCGATAGATCTGCTGCGGGAAATCCTCCGGCCATCACGTGGCCCGGATGTTCTTGCGCGTCCGCAGCGGTGTCTCTGAACTAGAGAGATAGACATCCTATCTTTCCCTGTTGCTAGCCTGTCCCAGACAGGACGGGGACCATGGCTATGAGGGGTAAGACTCGGGTCACTGCTTGACCGTGGCCTTATCTTCTTCTGAGGAGATGGACTCGAAGACAGGGCTGAAGATGACTGGCTATCTCCAGCCCTGGTTCTCTTATTTCTCCTTAATTCTGCATTTTCCCTGGTCAGCCACTTGATGATTGCAGTTGGGGATTCGACCGCTGGTCCCTTTCCCTTCTGCTGCTCAGTATAACCTCCTCCCGTTGTCAGGGGAGAGATTCTCTGGACTCTTCTTGTAACGGCTGCCCTGGAAGGTTCAGGATCTTGTGGAGCTGGTATCCTGACGGTCCGGTTGACCGCATCAGGATCACCAGGATTGTTAGTGATTTGCACCACTAAGTTCTCTGCCTCCGGCTGTCTACTTTCAGAGTGTTGCAAGCCCTGATCGTGGCCCTCACTCCAGAGAACTGATTCTTGATTCACCGGTTCTGTTGCTTCAAAAACTAGAGACAGAGGAGAAAGGTTCTCTGTCTGACTTTCAGTAACTTGACTCATTCCATTGTTGGAATGAGTTGGGCGTCTCTTACTTCCATCCATTGCTGCAGTAACTCCGGTATGACTGGAATGAGATTCCTTACAAGGCTTTGGAACTGATGGGAGATTCAGCCCCACGGTGGGCGCCAAAGAGTGTGGGTGCAAAAATTTGATCCACAAACTCGAGATATGTATATATTGATCGTACATTTACAATAAAAGCCTTGTATAGACAGGGATAGGATGAGGGGTATACTGTGAGACTGGACCTGATTGGGATCAGGCTACCTACGTATCAAGATGATGAACTTGGAATCAAGTTTCTGCTTCCACTAAGCTCTAATGGAGTTGCTCAGTGAAAAACTTAAAGTTCAGGAGTTTAGAACTCCTGTATTTGTAGTAGGCCGTAGGAGGCTGGCTCAACCACCCCTCCTGTTTTGACTCCATGAACTCGGGTTGTTCAACTGTGAAGATGTTTTCCATGGAGATAACTTGCATGTTGCCGAGCTGTTATCTCTTTGGTTTGAATCCCCTTTGACCAGGATGACTACCACCTGGCATTCTCTGATAGGTCCTAGTTCAACCTGGGTTTCCTTTATCTTCTCCAGCGGGCTAGAACCATGGGTTCTGTTGGCCTGGAATCTCGCTGGACTTATCCAGTTGGTTGGGACTTGGATTAACCAAGCCTCTGGACATCTGTGCTAAGCCTTTGGATGAGCCCCTATCACTGCTGGACCTTACTGGGCCGTACCTGGCCTACTTGACTGAGGTGGACCTGGTTGATGTATGGGAGCCCACGGTTCAACTTCTTATACAGTAACCGGGGCTCCACCCATTGATAGTGGACTATCCGGTGAGTCAAGGTCCACAGAGCGTATGCGGATCTCTTGAAACCGGGTTGGGCCCTACCCGATAGCCCAGGCTTGGTTGGCTACTGCTCAGGTGCTCCCGGTATAGCTTCTCATAAAGCCATCAGTGACACCTGTCGGGTTTTTTACCTAGGGTACACACACTGGCGAACTGGTTCGCCACTAGCTTTGAATCTTTCTTGGCCATGACTCTCCGCGCCCCCCAGTTGGAGTATTGTCTGGAGACCATATATTAGAGCTTCGTACTCGGCTTCATTGTTTGAAGCTGGGAATCCTTGTCTTACAGATTTTTTTGTCTTTTTTCCATCTGGGCTGATGAGCAGACAACCTATGCCGAATCCTGTGCAGTTACTGGATCCGTCAGTATAGATTGTCCATGCTTCGCTGTCTCCTTTGGCCGGAGGCTCCTGTGACCGGGGGGCATCGTTCACCCCCAATGTATCCTCATCTAGATCTGGATTGACTGGGATATCCTCGATGGGAAATTCTACCATCAAGGAGGCTATCGCGCTCCCTTTCTCCGCGGTTCTGGGTTCATACCATATGTGGTATGCGTTGAGGTAGATCTGGATAGACTCTTCCTGCTTTCCAAGAGTTTTTATGAGTGGGAACTCTATGTAGACTTTGACTGCTCTCCCTTGGAAATAAGGCTTTAGCCTCCTGGCTGCATGTACCAAAGCCAGAGCGATCTTTTCGATTTTCGAATATCTTGTCTCAGCTCCCTGCAACACTTTGCTGATGAAGTAAACTGGCTTCTCCTCCGGTTCTTCCACAAATATAACTGCACTAACTGTTATGTCAGACGCAGTCAGATAGATGTCGACTGGCTGCCCGATTTGTGGTGTTGTGAGGACCGGAGGTTGAGTGAGATATGCCTTAATCTCGTCAAAGGCTTGCTGGCAAGTAGGATTCTATTCCGCATTAGCTTTGATGGCGTTGAAGAATGGCTTGCATCAGTCCGAATACCGGAAGATGAACCTGTTGAGAGCGGCTAACCTCCCGGTCAATCTCTGGAATTCTTTCACTGTCTTCAGGGCGAGCATCTCCAGAATTGCCCGGATCTGATCTGGATTGGCTTCCATTCCCCGGTTGGTGATGAGGAAGCCAAGGAACTTGCGGGAAGAAAGACCAAAAGAACATTTGGTTGGATTCAACTTCATGTTGTACCGTGTCAGGATGTCGAATGTCTGCTGCAGATCTCGCAAATGATTGTTTTTCTCCTTGGTTTTGACTACCATGTTGTCTATGTAGACTTTCATAGTCCGGCCTATGAATCCAGTCCCTTCCCAAAATAACATTGTATCAGGGGGGTGGGGGGAATCGACCAGCAAGAAGTCTATCCCGACGGTGTTTAATCCCACCATGATTAGCAGGTGGACTCGCCCTGAGGACTGTGTTGGCTCCCCGTTGAACCCATAGATAGGAGTCTCATTAGTTTCGATGAGACCCTTAGATAGCTCCATAGCTTTATAGGCGCATGAGAACATGACACTGGAGGTGTTGCCGGCGTCGACCATGACTCGCCGGACCCGGTAGACACCAATCCATGCTGTGATGACCAGGGCATCATTGTGTTGGTAATGCACGCCCCTTTGGTCTTCCTCTATGAATGTCAAACCTCCGGGGACAATGGACTCAGTGTTCATCCCTTCGTTGAAGTTGAGTTGTCCAACCTCATGGACATGCCCTATCCACCGGAGCTTTTCCCGGGCGCAATTCTTCCTTTCTGTCTTGGAAGAATCGGGTGCATGTACATGGCAAACATATACAATTCGATCTTCGGTTTTTACCTGTTTGACTGCTCCGGTCTGCACCATGTCGGGGATGAGGCCGGCATCGACTAGGCGATGCATTTCATACTTCAATGACCTGCAATTCTTCAGCTCTTGGCCATAATCATTGTGGTGATCACATTTCTTGGACTTGTCCCTCCTGCCCTCCGGGTCTGCCCGGAGAGGGCCAGGTTTGTTGAGTAGCCCTCTGTTCTTGATCTTTTTGAATACTTCCTCGATCGGGAACCTTAGGGGTGTAAATTCTCTTTCTCCGCGTTCGCCCCCAGTAGACTTTTCTGACCAGCGGTCGATTTGCTGGGCTGGCGCTTTCCCTTCCTGTCCTTGTTCATGTCAAGGTCGTTTTCCTCTTTGCGATCCCTGCGAGAGCTTTCTTCCTTTGCCTTCTGCAGCTTCTCAAAGATTTGGCCTCCGGCAAGTCTCTTTCTTCTGGCTTTCAGGTCGTCCTCCTTCTGAGCATACCTTTCTACTTTCTCGAGCAAGGCCGAAACAGAGGAGGGATGCTTTCTTGCCAGTGACCGGTACAATTCTTAATGGTTGTTGTTCAGGGCATATTTAAAGGCCTGAATGACGACGCTATCAGATGCGTCATGTACTTCTGACAATAAGGTTCGGAACCTTTGGGCGAAATTCCTGAGTGTTTCGCTCTGGTCCATCTGCAGGGAGAATAAGACTTCAGCTCCCTTCTTAGTCTTCATATTGAACCGGTAATTTTCTTTGAACAACTCAGCCAGTTGTATGAATGTGTGGATGGATGCGGGTGGCGGATTATGATACCACGTCTGTGCTTCGCCTTTGAGTGAAGCAGTAAACATTTTTGCAAGTGTCATCATGGTCCCAGATGGCCATGATGCTTTTGTAGTTCATAACATGCTGAACCGGAAAACCGTTTGTCTCGTCATACTGTTCGAAGGGCAGTTGTTTGAAGCTGGCCGGGACTATATGACTCCTGACCTCTTCTGCCAAAGGTGATACGGCTAACCTTGAGAGAATAAGTTTCCTGATTCGTTCATCCCGGTTGGCTTTGTTGGAAACAGCTAAGTCGATCATCTCTTGCAGCTTGAGTTGATTCATCTGTTCCACGTTCAGCTCCTGTTATCTCTGATGAGTGTGGGCCCTTTGAGGGTTCCTTGCTCTCTGACCGTGGCGTGTCGGGGGAGTGCTCTGGTGCCTCTTCCGGTGTTGTCCTTGTGGTGGAGTGACTTCTTCGATGGACCTGCTGTGTAACCATGCGGCCATGACGTGGCCCGAGTGTTCTCGCGCGTCCGCGGCGATGTCTCTAAACTGGAGAGATAGACACCCTATCTCTCCTTGGTGCTAGCCTGTCCCAAACAGGATGGGGACCATGGATATGAGAGGTAAGACTCCGGTCACTACCCGACCATGGCCTTATCTTCTTCTGAGGAAATGGACTTGAGGACGGGGCTGAGGATGACTGGCTATCTCAGGCCCTAGTTCTCTTCTTTCTTCTCAGCTCTACATTCTCCTTGGTTAGCCGATTGAATTGTAGTTGGGGACTCAACCGCTGGTCTTTTCCCTTTTTGCTACTTGGTATAACCTCCTCCCGTTGTCAGGGGAGAGGTTCTTTGGTCTCTTCTTGCAGTGGCTACCCATGGAGGGTTCAGGATCTTGTGATGCTGGTATCCTGAAGATCCGGCTGACTACGTTAGGATTACTAGGATCATTAGTGATTTGTACCACTAAGTTTTCTGCATCTGGCTATCCATTTTCAGAGTGTTGCGATTCATGATCGTGGCCCTCACTCCCGAGAACTGATTCTTGATTCACAGGCTCCGTCACCTCAAGAACCGGAGACAGAGGAGAAAGGTTCTCAGTCTGACTTTCAGTAACTTGGCTCATTCCATTATTGCAACGAGTTTGGCGTCTCTTACTTCCAGCCATTGCTGCAGCAACTCTGGTATGACTGGATTGAGATTCCTTGCAAGGCTCGGGAACTGATGGGAGATTCAGCCCCACGGTGGGCGCCAAAGAGTGTGGGTGCAAAAATTTGATCCACAAACTCGAGATATGTATAGATTGACCGTACAGTTACAATACAAGCCTTGTATAGATAGAGATAAGATGGAGGGTACACAATGAGACTGGACCTAATCGGGATCAGGCTGCCTATGTATCCAAGATGATGAACTTGGAATCAAGTCTCTGCTTCCACTAAGCTCTAATGGAGTTTATCAGTGAAAGACTCGTAGTTCAGGAGGTTTAGAACTCCTGTATTTGTAGTAGGCCGGAGGAGGCTGGCTCAACCACCCCTCCGATTTTGACTCCATGAACTCAGGTAGTTCAACTGTGAAGATGCTTTCCGTGGAGATAGCTTGCATGATGTCGAGCGGTATCCCCTTGGTTTGAATCCCCTTTGACCAGGATGACTGTCATGTGGCATCCTCTGATAGGTCCTGGTTCAACCTGAGTCTTCCTTTATCTTCTCCAGCGGGCTAGAACCATGGTTCTGTTAGCCTGCAATCTCGCTGGACTTATCCAGTTGGTTGGGACTTGGATTGACCAAGCCTAAAAGCAAAGACTTGGGCTTGACTCCTCTGACCGGAGGCCCAATCTTCATTGCATACACCCTGGTCAGGTCCTCTGGGCTTCTGTGTTGAGCCTTCGGATGAGCCCTTGTCGCTGCAGGACTTTACTGGGCCGGACCTGGCCTGCTTGACTGAGGTGGGCCTGGTCGATGTATGGGAGCCCACGGTTTAACTTCTTATACAGTAACCGGGGCTGCACCCATTGATCGTGGACTACCCGGTGGGTCAAGGTCCACAGAGCGTATGTGGATCCCTTGAAACTGGGTGGGGCCCAAACCCGATAACCCAGGCTTGGCTGGCTAACGCTCAGGTGCTCCCGGTTTAGCTTCTTATACAGCCATCGGTGATACCTATTGGGTTTTTTACCTAGGGTACACACAACATCCTTGAGAAAAATCAGTTTTTTAGTTTTTTTTTCTTGAAATGTATGTATTATAAAAAAAAAAAATTCTTTGTTTTCTTTAAACAAAAACAAATTGCTTAACCTGAAAATAATGGTGCCAGTGGTGGTATGTTCCATTATCTGCAAGAGGGAAGAAACGATTAACAGTTTCTGTAGATCGATAAAATGAATGTGTCGGTCTTCGATTCCTCTCATCATGCCCTACTGTTATAAGGAAGATGGCTACTTGTTCCTCAACTTTGAGATATTTGTTAGACCTTAAACCTAGTGTACGTAGTCTATGACACAATGAATGGAATGCAAACCGATTCGTTCTAAACTGGTGGTGACAGACCCTATCATTCTGCATGTAAAAACTTTGCAAAATTTGTCTCTGCAAACCATTTCGATTAATACGAGGTGCTCTAGGGGGTCCATAATTGTTCAATACCATGGTACACCACCATTGGTATGCCATAACCATATATGCAATAACAATGACAACTACATCTATCAATATCCTACGTTCTTCCTCGTTCGGCATTCTACAAAACCCCAAGACTATTACAGTTCGATGAATACAAGGGATGTGTGTGCTTAAAGCAAAATCCATATATCTAATACAAGAAAAGATTGTATATTTCATATAAAACCAGATAATATATTATATAGAAAATCATAATGTAATTACATAAATTGAAACCATAATCATTCGACATGTCATAAATTCGATTACATTTGCAAAACACATCACATAACAAACAACAACTTGACCAACACTGCAATCACAACCACCAACAACAGGACAACCAACTTCTTCACCAACCACCAACTGTCATTTACAACAATTGTATCATCTAGGTTGGGGATACTTGTTATAGCCAAAGTTGATGTCCCACATGACATTGTACATGTACTGTGATGGGGTAATGCTTGGGAACAAGCAAGTTATACCTCTTCATCCAAGCTTTTATAATACGCCCAGAGACGTCAAGCTTGTTCAAAGGAAGTACACCCCTTCCAAACTGCCCCTGGATATTGATCCACCTTGCTACTACATTGTCCCCAAGTTGTATAAATGCCAGGATTTCGTCCATAACGAACTAGGTAACAAGCATACTTTTTAGGCATGTTTGCTTTGCAATCATGCATGTATACCAAAAATTACAATCCAATAACCATTTTACAGACTTGTAGCAATTTCAAATTTCATATCAGATAAAGACAAACACAATGTATATTATAAATGTAACACAAGACAAGCACAATTTGTAGGCTTAATATAAAAGTTTTTATAGCAGTGGAGATCATACATGATTGAATTACAGTATAACATGAAACACGATAATAGTACAGTACTACATGATTGAATGTAGTATATGCAGATATTAAAGTGTAAGATGAAACATGATAATATGTGCAGATATTAAGTATAAATACGAAACAAACATGCTAAGATTGTAAAAAATAAAAATAGGTCAACTTAAGAAAAATTACCTTCAACAAAAACAGCAAAACCAAGCTTAGACAATAGATACTTCTATTCCAACGAACAATAAACAGTTAACAGTAACAAAAATGAAAAATATAAAGACTAAAATCTTCTTAGACTATCCTAACATAGAACTAGAATATTAAGAAGGAAGACGAAACATTTACCCCCGAGTGTTTAACATCTTCTGAAAATACGCAATTTCCCCAGGTACCAAAGCAACCACATGGACAAAATCGACAACATAAACCAAAAAAAAAAAACACATTATTGTTCATCCATGACACATGCACAATAAAAGTATTGATTCTATTTATTTTTTAAAAGAAAAAACACATTCATTTTACATGATTACACAGAGCTATGATAAATAATAAATATTGATTCTAACATGGTTCAAGACAATGCTTGAAATGTCTACATTTTAACAAAGCCATAAACATTTATCTGCAAAACAACTATAATCTGATTCCTTATTATAATCATGCATTTTGTACTGCCATGTCTCTACTACTCTAGTTGTTTATATCCAAATCTTGGAATCACAATTATATATATGTTTATTATGTTTTGTTTTTCTTCTTCTTTCTCTCCATCTATCTATTTGAAATCAATCGATCATACTTTAAAACCATACTTAGAAGCATCTTAAGAAAGATAAAATCATACTTCATTAGTTGAATTATATGATTGACAGTACATTTTGTTCTTTAGAAAACATCAAAATTCATGTATCAAAAAATAAATATTTTTCGTACTTCTATTAGAATGCGCTTATACATGTGTTTGTAATTAAGAGCAAGACATAAATAAACAGAAGCACATAATGTATTGTATCTATCATTTTTAAATGGTGTTGGACCACCATCATTGCACAATAAAATACCCACTGTATCAATTATCTGCAATACAATATTATTTCAGTAAAATCCCCAATTTTATAAACCAAAAATTAATAATTTTTGAGAATTTATTAGCAAAATCCCTAATTTTATAAACCTAAAATTTATATTTTTTGAGAATTTATTAGCAGAATCCCCAAATCCCTAAAATCCCCAAACCCTAGGTCAAAAGTGATCAGCAGAATCCCGATATCTAAAGTTTTAAACCCTAAAAATTGAGAATTTATCAAGATTGATTAGAAAAATCCCCAAATCTTAAGGTTTTAAAGACTAAAAATTGAAAATTTATGAGCAAAATCCACAAATCTAAAACCCTAAGTCAAGAATCAAACGAAATCCCTATAAAACTGAAGAACCCTAACAATATTCGAACAAATTTTAAACCCTAAACTTATAAACAACTATTTCTCTACAAACTATCATCAATAGAGGATAAGAAGAAGAAAAAATAAATAAATAATCGTACAAGTGAAAGGAAAGATTGAAGAGAAAAGAAGAGAAGAAGATAAGAAGGGATTGAAGAGAGGAAGAAATACCTGAAAACGATCTGAAATCCACCAGAAAAGTGTGTGTCGTCAGTTCACCATTTTCGTCGCTCTGCTAGGGTTCTTCGTTGCTATGATAAGTCGTGAGAAAAAAAAGGAAAACAATATGTTTTATACGTGGGAAAATAACCGAGAAAATCAAGCTGGGAAAACAAGATCCAGCCCCCCCCCCCCCCCCTGGAAATCGTTTTCTCGGTTCATCCGCGTAAATTTGCTCACGTGCGGGAAAATTGGCAAAATTCTTCCGGGTAATTTTTGGGTTATCAAACACCGGCAAAAGGCCTTTGAACCGAGTAAAACTCATTTGCCAACCCATTTGCCGGTTATCAAACAGACCATAGGTTCTGAATTACCTCGAATTCAGGCGAAATTCCAGTGAATCTTCCTCTGAAAATGAGAAGAAACATTGTCTTGAGTTCCAGTAGTGATGAGGAACCTCAAACCTCTGTTCCTCAGCCTGTCGCTGATGCAGGTGGTCCAAGTGAAATTCCGGCTCCTGGCGATCCGAATTCTCCTGTGGGTGATGGCGTTGAAGAGGCGATTCCTCTGAATGCGGTAGCTCCATTAACAGAAAGACCTGGGAGGAGGTGGCAGACCTCCTCCAATCTTCCAAGAAACCTCGAACTCGAACGGTTGGGTGCAGCGAAGGTTCAAGAACAGCTCAGTCAAAGAGGAGTCAGGTTTGGTTCATACCCCTCAATTTCTGATGGTTGCTCAGGTACTTCAATCGTGGTGAGTCTTTACCAGCTTCTGTACGGTATGCAGCTCGCGCTGCCTTCTACTATTCTGCGTTTGTTGCCGTGATGGGGAATCCCACCGAGTCAGATGCATGTTTCCTTCTGGATCATTGTGCACATGATCGGTTTTATTGCCTACTACTTCAAAAAGCCCTTTGGCCCGGTCGAGATGTTCCAACTGATGAAGTCGATTGCTCGAGAGGCCAGGGAGCGTTATTTTTATGCCACTTCCTGACGTACTACCAGGAGGTTGTCAGGGCTTCCCAACCACTATGGGAACTGGTACGAACCTTGCTACAGGGTGTCAAGGTGGTCGTCCGATCGCATCATCCAAGTACCGCGGGACTTCATAGGTAAGCATGTGTTTGATTTCACTTTCATTTCTTTTGCCTTCACATTTCGCGTGTTGGCTAAGCTCCGGCTCAAGAACAGTTCTAAGCCTTTACTTCAGGGAAACGCTGGCTCCAAGTATCACTACCAGAGGACGTAGATTCCTCTAAGTCCGAAGGCAACATTGAGCGTTTCTTCAACCTGCCAATGGATCTGCGGGACTTGACGTTCCCAGACCAGATAGTGGTGTATCTCTGCTTTCCTGTCAGGATTGCGGCCCTGCCGGTTCCTCCGCAAATCATGGAGGTTGACTCCAGCTTCGGTGAGGGTACTGTTCCCGCGGAGAATGCCGCTCCAAGTGCTAAGGAGGAGCCTCCTGTTGACAGTGAAGTCGTCGACTTTAGGAATGAGATGGATAACTGGCCTGACGAAGTCGATCCTGTCAGGGGCAATTCTCCTCCTGACGAGCCTATGTCGGATGCTCCACCGGAAGTCATCCCAGTTGCTGGGGATGTTCAGGTATCTGACGCTTGCTCTGCTTGTAATTCAAATCCTCCCTTGAGTTGCAGGAGGAGACCTCATTATTTTTATCGGTATTCTGAATCCTCCAGTGATCCAAGCCTGATGTCGGGGGACAGTGGACTTCTGCTTCCACGCTGGTCTGGTGAATCAGCTACTGAAGGATTCTTTCCTACTCCGGTGCAGGTACATGCTGAGGTGGATAACCTAGCCTAACCAAAAATGGTGGGAGGTGTATCCGAGGAGACAGTGGTTGCCACTGCTGTCGAGGAAGGCTAACCAACTGTGGTTCCAAGAGGTCCATGGGATGTTGTCCCGGGTGAAGTGGACGCCCCCAGTGCAGTAGATATTGTTGTTGAGGCCCCGGTGAAGGTAAGACTATCCCAGCCTACTTTTGTTGAAGTTGTTTCTGTCCAGATTCTTGCCCCGGTTGATCCAAAGGGTAAGGCTGTCGTGGACGAGTCTGTTAGGGGCTCGAAGAGAGCTTATTCCGCCTCCCCTACCGATCAAGGGGTGGTTTTCGTCCGAGAAGGGAGGATCCCATCCCCCGGTCGCTGAGGGGACCGGTGATGGGGACTACCCAGATTGGTAGTGACTCCCATGTTCCTGTCGGAGACGCCTTAGCTGTTGAGGATGTTAGAACGGAGGTTGAGTTCACTGTGCCTATCACTGTTGAGGATGATGCTCTGACTTACAGGTAGGGTGATCAGGTTCCGTATACTGATCTGCCCATCGGCCCGACAGTGCAATTGGGCCCTGAACCGGGTGACTACCAGCCCAAGGCCACTCCAGAATTTCTTCTGTCAGCGTTCTCCATTCATCCTGCATTTCTGAATGGGGACTCCATGACGATTGGGGACTCCGGCATCATGAACATCCACACCGCATTTGATTACATCTTCCAGAACTTGCTCCCTGAGGATCAAGCGTACTACAGTCGTCTCTCCCGCGACCGAGCGATGAGGGTCGCTACTCAGAACCTTATTGCAGTATGTTTTTCTGACTTGGCTATGTCTTTAGCTCTGTCGATGTCTGTATGTTTGTTTTTTATCCCCACTCTTCTTATCCATCAGGTGCAAGCTGTCATGGCCAGAGCCTTTGAGCTTAGTGTCAGACCCGGGAGTGGATATGGGTGCACAGGACATGCTTTATTAAGATTAGTAAAATCGATGCAAACTCGAATCTTATCGTTCTTCTTTGGGACAGCCACGATGTTGGAAACCCAGGTAGGGTATATGACTAGTTTGATGAAGTTGACTGACAGTAGCCGATCGACTTCTTCGTTGACCGCCAGCTTTCGATCTGGCACCATTCGCCTTGGTTTCTGCTTGACCGGCCTGTGTTGAGGATCGATGTCCAATTTATGGCAGGCGACCGAAGGGTCAATTTCTGGCATCTTGCTGACACTCCATGCGAAGATGTGGTGATTCTGTCGGAACAGAGTGATCATGAGATCCTTCTCAGCCCTTGGTAGGCCGGAAGAGATATAAGTTATCTTGTGAGACTCCAGTCTCACTATAACTTCTTCCAGCACATCGACCGCTGGTGATATCCCGGTTTTCGTTTCTGGCTTCCCTTTGACATACTTGCCGGGAGCTGGTTGCTATTGATGAGAGTCTGTCAGGAAGATAGTGTTTCCCTTGGTTTCAGAGATGGACTTTCCTTTGACAGCATCGAGATGGCATTTGAACGCCATCCCTTGATCTCCATTGACCCTGCAAATTCCGTTAAGAGTCGGGAATTTGAGTCTTTAGTGGAAGGTGGATACAATTGCTTTCATCTGATGAATCCATTCCCTTCCTAAGATGACGTTGTAGCAGAAGGGGGAATCGACCAGCAAGAAGTCTATCCCGACGGTATTGAATCCCACTATGATTGGCAGATGGACGCGTCCGGAGGACTGTGCTGGCTCCCCGTTAAACCCATAGATAGGAGTCTCATGAAATTCGATGAGACCCTTAGATAGCTCCATAGCTTTGTAAGCACATGAGAACATGACACTGGATGTGCTACCGGCGTCGACCATCATTCGCCGGACCCGGTAGACGCTAATCCATGCTGTGATGACCAGGGCGTCATTGTGTTGATAATGCACGCCCCTCTCGTCTTCCTCGGTGAATGTCAAACCTCCGGGGACAATGGACTCAGTGTTCGTCCCTTCATTGAAGTTGAGCTATCCAACTTCATGGACATGTCCTATCCACCTGAGCTTTTCTCGAGCGCAATTCTTCCTTTCTGTTTTGGAAGAACCGGGTGCTTGTACATGGTAGACATATACAATTCGATCTCCGGTTTTAACCTATTCGACTGCTCCGGTCTGCACCATGTCAGCGATGAGACCGGCGTCGACCAGACGCTGTATTTCATATTCCAATGACTTGCAATTCTTCAGCTCGTGACCGTAATTATTGTGGTGATCACATTTCTTGGACTTATCTCTCCTGCCCTCCGGGTCTGCCGGGAGAGGGGCAGGTTTGTTGAGCAGCCCTCTGTTCTTGATCTTTTTGAATACTTCCTCGATTAGGAACCTCAGGGGTGTGAATTCCCTTTCTTTAAGTTCGCCCCCGGTAGACTTCTCTGTCTGGCGGCCGAGCTGTCGAGCTGGTGTTTTTCCCTTCCTGTCTTTGTTTCTCTCAGGGGCCTTTTCCTCTTTGCGATCCTGCCGGAGCTTTCTTCCTTTGCTTTCTGCGGCTTCTCGGAGGTTTGACCTCCGGCAAGTCTCTTTCTCCTAGCTTTCAGGTCGTCCTCTTCCTGACCATACCTTTCTACTTTCTTGAGCAAAACCAAAACAGGGGATGGAGGCTTCCTTGCCAATGACCGGTACAATTCTTCATGGTTGTTGTTCAACGCATACTTGAAAGCTTGAATGACGATGCTATCAGATGCGTCCTGTACCTCTGATAGTAAGGTTCGGAACCTTCGGGCGAAATTCCTGAGTGTTTCGCTCTGGTCCATCTGTAGGGAGAACAAGATTTCAGCTCCCTTCTTAGTCTTCACATTGAACAAGTACTTTTCTTCAAACAACTCAGCCAGTTGTACGAATGTGTGGATGGATGCTGGTGGCAGATTGTGATACCACGTTTGTGTTTCTCCTTTGAGTGAAGCAGCAAACGTTTTTGCAAGTAATTTGTCATCCTGGTCCCAGATGTCTATGGTGCTCTTGTAGTTCATAACATGCTAAACCGGACAACCACTCGTCTCGTCATACTGTTCAAAGGGCGATCGCTTGAAGTTGGCCGGGACTGTATGATTCCTGACTTCTTCTGCCAAAGGTGACATGGCTAACCTTGAGAGAGTAAGCTTTTTGATTCGTTCGTCCCGGTTGGCTTTGTTGGAAACAACCAAGTCGATCATTTCTTGCAGTGTGAGTTGATTCATATATTCCACATTCAACTACGGTTGTCTCTGAAGGGTGCAGGCCTTTTGGGGACGCCTTCCTCTCTGACCGTGGCGTACCAGAGGAGTGTTCTGGTGCCTCCACCAGCGCAGTCCTTCTGGTGGAGTGACTTCTTCGACAGAGTTGTTGCGGGTAACCTTGCGGCCATGACGTGGTCTGGGATTTCTTGCACGTCTGCGTCGATGTTTCTGAACTGGGGAGATAGACATCATATCTCTCCCTGGTGCTAGCATGTCCCAAACAGGGCGGAGATCATGGCTATGGGGGGGTAAGGCTTCGGTCACTTCCTGACCGTGGCCTTATCATTTTCTGAGGAGATGGACTTGAAGACGGGACTGAAGATGACTGGCTATCTCCGACCCTGGTTCTCTTATTTCTTCTTAGTTCTGCATTTTCCCTGGTCAGCCGCTTGATGATTATAGTCGGGGACTCGACCGCTGGGCCTTTCCCCTTCTGCTGCTTGGTGTAACTTCCTCCCATGGCCAGGGGAGAGGTTCTCTGGTCTCTTCTTGCAGCGGCTGCTCTGGATGGTTCAGGATCTTATGATGTTGGTATCCTGACGGTCCGGTTGACTGCATCCGGATTACCAGGATTATTAGTGACTTGTACCACTAAGTTTTCTGCCTCCGGTTGTCCGCTTTCAGAGTGTTGCGACCCCTGATCATGGCCCTCGCTCCCGAGAACTGATTCTTGATTCACGGGATTTGTCGCCTCAAGGACCGGAGACAAAGGAGAAAGATTCTCGGTCTGACTTTCAGTAACTTGGCTCATTCCATTATTGGAACGAGTCGGACGTCTCTTACTTCCAGCCATTGCTGCAGCAACTTCGGTATGACTGGATTGAGATTCCTTGTAAGGCTCTGGAACTTATGGGAGATTCATCCCCACGGTGGGCGCCAAAGAGTGTGGGTGCAAAAATTTGATCCACAAACTCGAGATGTGTATTGATTACACTACACCAAAACATTAATTTTCTAACATAGGCATTTTCTTAATTGTAACAGTATTTTGCTGTTACAAAGGTTTTCACAGCTACATGCCGTTAGTATTCATGGATATTGTTACTAATTTAATTTTGATTTATTTGAATTATTTACTAAAGTTTTTTTTGCAAAAGGTGAGCATATATTAATATAAATTAGATACAAAAATACAAAAGTTGAGTGCTAAGCACACTCAAATTCAACTAAACTCTCAGAAAAATTTGATAAGGATTCTCCCATCTAACAACCCATTGAGGCTTGCCTTCAAAAATGATCTCTTCTCCTGGCATCAGATTAGCTCCCTTCTTAGCAGCCTGGTCCGCAGAGAAATTTGCCTCTCTCCAAGTATGAGAGAACAAAATATTGTGCAGCTTAATTCTAATATTTTTCCACCTCACTTCCACTCTCCAAGGAAGAGATCCTTGTGTGAAAGCTTGAATAGCTGCAGCTGAATCCGATTCAACCCAAATGTTCAGCCAGTCTCTCTTGACTACTTCCTCAATGCCAGCAATAATTGCCCAACATTCAACTCCATTGTTAGTATTTACACCAATGCCTCTTGTTTTGACCAACAAAAATTTCACATTTCTATCTCTGAATATACACCCTATCCCTGCATCTCCAGGATTACCCTTCAACGCCCCATCACAGTTTATTTTTACAGTGTTACCTTCAGGAGGATACCATTTACATTCTTTTGGTGGCTTGAAAAGTACATGTCTAGCAGGTAGGTCCCAAGCTCTCAAAATAAGCTCCTCTCTATCTTTGAGTTGGAAACCTGCCAAAGATGCATTATTAGCAAAAAAGACATGTCTCTTAACTTCAGACTTTAACCATACATCATTGCATCTTCCTTCATCATAAACAATCTTATTTCGAAGTCTCCAAATGGAGACAAAAACCCCGACCACTGCAGCCTGCCAAAGAACCCTGATGAGCTTTGAGTTAGAGGAAGCCACCTTAAAAGCTTGGCTGAAGCTCTCAAAATTGTATACAAACCCAAAACTGCTATAAGCCCATTCCCATAACCTTTTTACTGTTTTACACTCCCAAAGAAGATGCTCTAAAGTCTCCTCCTTTTCCCAACAGACCTGGCATTTGGAAGCTAACTTAATTCCCATCTTTTGAAGTCGGTCATCTGTAGTTGCACACCCTCGGATCAGTTTCCAGACAGTTGCTGCACTGTTCGGGTGAATGTGTTGTTTCCAAATATATGAATGCCATGAAACTTTAGGGGATTTCTGTCGAATGGTGTTGTACGCTGAAGCAACAGAAAATTTACCTTTATCATCAGCTTTCCATATCAAATAATCTCCTTCCTCTTGACGGGTACACTCCACTGAAGCCAAAGATAAATTTGAGGCGTCCAGAAGATCTGAAAAAAAAAAAAAACTGGAACTTCCAGCTGACCCTCAACAAGAAAATCTTCTACCCTGGCTCTGCACCCTTTCAAATCAGCTGAACTGAGTTGCAAAGTGTCTTTAAGACTACCACTCCCCAACCAATTGTCCCTCCACAAGTCAGTCTTCTTCCCGTCTCCAATAACAGCTTGAATTCTGGGGAAGATCTCTTGAAGTGCCCATTTTATTCCACTCCAAAGGGAGGAGGGAACATAATACTCAATCACTTCATTATCTCTTGTCCAATATTTGTGTCTCATAAAAGTTGCAAAATTTGAATCATCTTGTAGAATATGCCAGGCCAGTTTCATTAGAAGGGCTTTGTTGATGTCCCCAAGCCTTCTTATACCCAGTCCACCTTCATTTTCTGGCATACACACCTTATGCCAAGCCACTGTAGTCTTCTTTGTTTGAGCTGGATTCTCTGTCCATAGGAAATTCCTGAACATTTTCTCCCCCTCTTTGATAAGGCTTTGAGGCCATTTGAAGATTGACATGTTATGCACCAGAATGCTACATAGAACATGTTTGATGAGCACATTCCTCCCTTGAAAAGACAACATTCTGCCTCTCCAGCTGCTGATTCTATCTTTGATTCTATCCAACATTGGAAGTAGGATTCTTCTAGAAACTCGACCTTGGTGCAGCGGGACACCCAGGTATTTTTCAGGAAGGACACCTCTTTTCATTCCCAGAATTTACTCCACATTGTTGTTTATCTATGTTCATCCCACCTACAAAAACTCGACTTTTTTCTGTGCTCACCACTTGACCTGCACATTGTTGATACCGGTAGAGGAGTTCAGCAATACATTTGACCCCTTCAAGATTGCCATTCGCAAAAATGAATATGTCGTCAGCAAATAACATATGCGAAGGGCCACAAACACCTTTTGCTTTCATTAGAGGAGCTACCAATTTCTGATGTCGAAGAAAAAGCAACCCCCTACTGAGAACATCTTCAGCCAGATTAAAGAGAATTGGAGAAAGGGGGTCTCCCTGTCGTAGGCCACGACCCACTCCAAAAAAACCACAAGGACCTCCATTAACTAAAACAGAAAGCTTTATAGAACTTAAAAGAGTTTTAAGCCAAGAAACCCAAATCTAACTAAATCCAAGTTTTCGCAAAACTGCAAACAAAAATTCCAGTTTAGGGAATCGTAGGCCTGAGCTATGTCAACTTTAATGCCAAGGCTTCCCTCTTTAGCCTTTCTCTTCATACCATTCATCATTTCGGATGCTAGACAAATATTCTCTTGGATACTTCTGCCTTGGATGAATCCAGTTTGCTCTCGACTGACAAGGTGGGGAGCAAAGGAATTTAATCTCAACTGCAAGATTTTTGAAAGGATTTTCAAGCTGAAGTTGTTCATACAGATAGGCCTGTAGTGCTGAACCTTTCTTGGTGAATTGTCTTTAGGAACAAGTGCAATAAAACCATTATTAACCCCCACTGGCAAATGATTTTCACTGAAAAAGGAAATCACTGCTCTGTTCACATCAAACTTGATAATCTCCCAGCATTTTTGAAAGAAGACTCCTTGGAACCCATCTGGACTAGGGGAGCTATCAGCTGACATTTCAAACACTGCATTTTTAATCTCTTCTGGACCTGGTATAGATGTCAAAATATCATTGTCAAGGTCTGTCAGCAGACATCGCACCAGGCTCACTATTATTTACTAAAGAGTTTAGAAAACACTAGCCACAACTTACACCATTAGAAAATTAATTAAGAAACTGAATATTTTTTTTCACGTGCGTGGGACGTGAACTAAAGGAGGCGTTAGCTTTAGCAAAAACCGTCTATTCTTAAAACCTATCAAAGCTATCTCCAAGTCTGAAATCCTTATTTCATTAGAAGATGAAGATGGGTTTCTGGTTTTGATTGGATTTCTTGTTTATACCTATAAATTGGGATTCTCATATCTCTCATAAATCAATTTATTCTCTAATTGGAGTTCTGGACTTCTTGGTTCCTTTGAGAAGAGATTGCGTGGTCGTTGTAAACTGGTATCGCTCTAAGCCTCTAATTCTAATTGAATGTTTACTTAGTTTATTCTAAACATTGTTTTCGATATTTTTGTCAAGCATACATGTAGATTTCTCAATTTTACTTTGATTAAGCATGCTTGTTCTTTTGCACTTGTTTTACTATCTTTCAATTTGTGCAATCACCTCGCTATGCATAAGCAAATAAAAAGAAACCCCCCAAAAAAAATCAGATCATGTAGTTTTTGTCGATCTAAAAAAGCTTGTAAATTGGAATAAAGGTTATATTATGTTCAACATAGGTTGTCAAGTTGCTATCTTGTGATTACTGCCCTGCCTTTTTCTTTTAATAGAAGGATTATTATGAACTTTGTATTTTGCTTCTGAGTGATATGTTTCCTTTGAGGTTATTGGTAGCATTTGATTTTATATTTTCTATTGCAAAAGTAGGTTTTTTTACTTTAGTTATTGATGTGATTGTTCTATCTGCTAACATAAATATCGTGTTCAGTTTGGCTGGTTGGAAAAGTTCACTGACCTCTGTAATAAAAATAAAACTTTAGATATTTGAAGAAGGCAAGCTGGGGTTAGGTAGACCCCTACCAGTTTTATTAGAATCAAATTCTAAGGTACATACAACGACTAGCATCTCTGTCAAGCAGATAGCTAATAGAGTCGTTGATAGGATTACAAAGAATAGTAAGTACATCCTTACAACTTTGGACCTTAGCTACTGAATTTTCTTCCCTGAAGAAATGCTTAATTCTAAAGTTGTTGAAATGTGCACTGAGTTCTTTTATACTGTCCAGTAGTGATGTAGGACAGAACACATACACCAATTGGTTTCCTATTTGGGTTTATAATTTATTTAGAAGCCTAAATAGTATTTCTAAATTGTTATTTTCGTTTTTATTATTTAGAGTGTCTTTAGAAGTGTCTAGAAGTCTTATTTTGAGTCCTAATAGGTTTAGGAAGTTGCCAAAAGGTAGTACATACCTTAGGGAACAAGTAATTCAAGTTCTAGTAGGTTTCCTAGTTGTGTCAAGGGAGTTATCTATATAAAGAGCTCCAAAAAACGAATTTCTTAGCGAAGATTGATGATTGATGAATTTATTCTTTAGTTTATTGTCTTTCAATTTAGTTTTTACTTCAAGTTCTTTATTTTCCGCAATTTATATTCAAGTTATTTAAATTTCAACTTTTACTTATTGCAATTCCTTTCTGTTATTTCAATTCCTTGCAATTTTAATTCCTAGATTAAGTTTATTTTAGCTTCTGCTGCATCAATTGGTATCAAGAGCAACTTATTTTTAGATCCTTATCTTAAATCGATCCACCACCTCCCTACCACCACCTTCAAGTTTGTTTTCAACCATGGCCATTAGTGATGAGACTAAAGCTTTCTTCAAAGACATGTTACTTGCCGATCAAGATGTAAATTTGCTCAACAACTAGCAGAGATCAAGACTACCCTTGGTATCCATGAATAATCAAACTACAAGATTGATGAAGTCAAGACGGACACTATCGAAGATATCCATGAAGAACCAATCAATACATCTTCAACCACCCCACCACCCCTCCTTCCTACCAACAATCTTCCCACATCTACCATTCTTACCCCAACTGATGAAATCTCTTCTACACCAAAACATCATGACATTATTGAAGAAGAAAGAGAAGTTTTTAATGAGGAGCCATTAAGTTTTCATGAAAATCTTTCAACCCTTTTGGTAAAAACTGATGAACAAACACATATTTTTATTGAAAAAGAGCATCATACAGTTGAATTGGTTGCCAAAGATTCTACTTTTATTGATGTTGATGTTCATCATTATGATTTTACTGGGATTGATCGAATTCTTTCCAAGCAAGTTCGTTTTGTTCTAAAAGTCCAAGGATCACAAGGTCAAACAATCACATCGGGAAAAGTTCCTAGGAGTTCATGTTATTCAAAGTATTTTTTCTTATGGAGCGGACGTCATCAATACAACGTAAATTCGAGGACGAATTCTTTTGAAGAATGGGGGACTGATGTACGACAGAACACATACACCAATTGGTTTCCTATTTGGGTTTATAATTTATTTAGAAGCCTAAATAGTATTTCTAAATTGTTATTTTCGTTTTTATTATTTAGAGTGTCTTTAGAAGTGTCTAGAAGTCTTATTTTGAGTCCTAATAGGTTTAGGAAGTTGCCAAAAGGTAGTACATACCTTAGGGTACAAGTAATTCAAGTTCTAGTAGGTTTCCTAGTTGTGTCAAGGGAGTTATCTATATAAAGAGCTCCAAAAACCGAATTTCTTAGCGAAGATTGATGATTGATGAATTTTTTCTTTAGTTAATTGTCTTTCAATTTAGTTTTTACTTCAAGTTCTTTATTTTCCGCAATTTATATTCAAGTTATTTAAATTTCAGCTTTTACTTATTGCAATTCCTTTCCGTTATTTCAATTCCTTGCAATTTTAATTCCTAGATTAAGTTTATTTTAGCTTCCGCTGCATCAAGTAGTCCTAGAACTCTCTAAGTTGGTTGACTAGTACCTTGAATTATACTGCAACTTGTCATGAGTCACTCTGCACAAAAATGTGAGTGTAGTTCATTGTTCTTGCCAGCTCCAGACCTTTAAGTATAGCCATTATTTCCAAGTAGAGAATGGATGGACTAGCCACACTTGCAGAAAAACCAATTAGAGCTCTTCCTTGACTATATCTAATTATACCTCCAACATTTGTTGTTGTATGAGTCAATGACCCGTCTGTATTTAGAGCAACTTCATTCATCTGAGGATGTTCCCATGAGACCAATTTTGGATTACAGCTTTTGAAATTACAGTTTTGTCCCAGTATTGTTGCTGCCGTTATGTCTAGTTGATCTTTTGATACACCTTTGAGCCTCCATTGCACCTCCCTTATGATTCTATTCTAGATAGAATTTTGGTCTTCAATTATGCCTTAGAGTTTTTGCTCAGTAATTAAGATTTTTTTTATATATAAATAATGGAAAGTAAAGTTACAGAAAAATGAGGAGAAGACCCAGCAAAGAAAGAGTCAAAATCTTAGATAGTGAAGATGTGGGTCCTCGAAGTACTAGTGAAATAAACTAGTCACTGCATACATATATAGTTCTTATTGTTTGATGCATGGCAAATAATATGTCTTATGATCCTATTTAGTAAAGTATTTGGGGTAGATAAAAAGTCCTACACCCGTGGAGTGTCCTCTTATACTTCTATGAAACAAGTTCTCCATGCTGATTTTGTTAGATCCTTACACGAGAAAGATGTATTTGCATCAAATGCTAATGTCGATGAGAAAATAGGCAAGATGCAGTTCAAGATAGATGGCTTAGAAGGTGTCATGAAGGTAAGCTTCATTTGTGGTTATCTATGCGTATAAGAAATAATAATAATGATGAGTGTCTTTTAATACTTTTTATTCGTTGTGTAATAGGATGTGCTTGAACAAGTAACATTAACTAACCTGGGAACAATGGGTGGCAATCCCCCAAATGCAACTACACCTAGAACTGAAGTTGCTTCAAGTTCAGTTGTTCGTCCTCCTATTACTCCTACAAACCTAATGAATTCTTTTGTTCCTGGGTGTCAGTTGGGCACACCACAACGAGTATTCTTATTGAATAGGAAAAATGAAGTTGTTGCTAATGGGGTTGTAGATTCAGAAAATAGTAGCATTTGTCATGGTAGAGAAGTGGCTGATGGTGAGGTAAAAGTCTATGTTGAGAAAGTGTTTAATGGAAATAATCCTGTGTATGATGGTCCTCAAAATGGATGTGAGACATTGAACGATGTAGCTGATGGAGGGTATTTGATTTGGCTTAAAGCTCGGCTGCGTTATGCTATGGATCGATGAAGGATAGTGGTGAAAAGTGTAAGCATTAGGATCTTGATTTTGTTGAACTTAATTTATTTAGTAGTTGTTGTTTGGATGTTTAATGCTTAGTATGGATCAAAATCTTTATGCTTGTTTATTCATATATATATGGATATTTAAGCAAATAGGTGTTTGTTTTTTGGTACATTAATATTGATCCAATTGTAGGCTATATTATATATGCATACAAAACATGTGGAAATTTATCAAGAACTTGATTCCCTAGAAGTTATCCTACAATATATGCAAGGTACCACATGAAGGTATGAATTTTCTTATTATTAATTTATCTAACCCCTTTTTAACTTCGCCAAAGCAAACTTATAACAGACTTTGCTTTGCCGGTCCCAAGCCCGGACAAAGGAGGAGGGAAAAGGAAAACCTTATACTGGTTGGTAAGTGATTAATTGTACTTTTGAGTGTCCATGTATTACAAAGGTGTAATGACGATTAGTGCTGGTTTCTTGGTTATTGGAACATATTTAACTGAATGTATTCATCTAAAATTTTATATGTTATCTAACTTAAACTTGTTGGATCTGATGGATAGTGAGATGGTTAAACTTACCAGTGCATCGAAGTCTGTACCTGCAGTTTGTTCTAACCACCCTCGTTGTAATGGACGCCTTGTGAGAAAGGTCGGTCACTCACGCATGCTAGTATTTATTTCAATATCTTCATTTCCCTTATTTATAAGTTGATTTTATATTTCAGTATACAGAAGTGGATCTGTACAAGCAATTCACTTACCTGTGATGTGTTGGATATGGTGTGATTCATCGAGAAGGTTAATTTCTCCAAGCCACTTGTATTTATTTCATCACCACATAGTAGCTACTATTAAGAGTTGTTTCATATTTTCAATTCTCTATTGATGCTGCAGTTGGATCTAAAAGCAAGAATACCACTAGTTATAATTGCTTTAAAAAATAAGTTGGCAAGTGATTCTACATTTTTTTTTTTTTTTTTTGCATTTGTTTCTGTTGTGTTTTTATATCAAAGATGCTTATCTTTGTTTCTTTTTTATATCAAGGATGGTTGCAACTCTACACGGGAAAAATCAAGAATGGTCTGTCTTTCCTGTAAGAAACAATCTATGGTCTCTTACCACCTGCACAATGTATTGTTGTACACTTTTTAAAAGTTGAATGAAATATTCTTACTTTTATAAAAAACAATGATTGCTTCAAGTGTAGAATACCCTACAATGATAATAATTCTCATGTTTCTTTTTAATTACTTTTTCTTTTAATTTCTGCAGGTAGAGTTGAATAAAGCTTTGAAGATTAAACCGGTTGCACATTCAACGGTTCTCCCTAAAGGAAAATCTCAAGCCAAGTCAGTAGTAATACTTATTTATTTCTTGATTCCTTTTTTATCTGGTTCTAGAGCTATCATCGTATGTTAGGATGAAGCATGTTTAAGTTTGATTTCTAGAAATGGAAAAATAAGTAATGTGTGCATTGGGTGCAGTGTTGGTTTGTAATAGAAAAACATGTTTTGATTTAGTAGATGGTTTCAAGAAATGGAAAAAAAGAAGAAGAAAAGAATAGATAGTTAGGCACACAGAGTGAATGCACACAACTCGAGTTTTGTTTTACTTGCATTTTTAGCTTGCAAGTCAGCACATACATTTTCGACCTATTAAAAGTAATGTCACCAGTTCATCATTTTTAATATATGGGAACTATATCATTAATTTGTTCCCCTTTTATACTTGCATACTTATAAAATCTCCATGGCGGGTTGTCTATGAGCACAACCCCTGGCCAAATAAACTTATTGTGGATAACGACTTCCCCCAAATGTTTCAGAGTTTAATTAAGGAGTTCAGAGATGGGCAAAGCTTTGGAGGCCAAGACCTAGTAAAAAAGGTGGTCACTATATTTCTTAAAGAATCATATATTAACATTCCTTTGGATTTTGTTTATCCTCCTGTAAATTTCTTCTTTTGGTCTGTGTTGTATCTCTTAGTATTGGAAAACAAAGTTAGTAATGTCGGTGTGTGTATGTGTGTTATTCTGGTCGAGATTTTATTTATGTTGTTCTCCCACACAAATGCTTTGTATATAACATCCATCTGTCCTTCCTGAATGTTTTTGAGGTTGTTAATTTGTTGCATAATTGGTTGTGTTATTGTGTATATAGAATTTTGGATACTAGCCTATGTGTGTATTTATATTAATGAGCATTAAACCAATATAATAAATTTTTTTATAGAAATTTCAAATGTTGTAACGGTACCATACCGTTAGCAAATTTTGGTGATGTTACCAACTACAAACGCCAAAATGCCGTTAATAAATTATGTACTGTTAGTATATTACTAACGGTATGCAAGTGTTAGCATGCAAAAAACCCGTTAGTAGTATGTTGTTATGGTTGTGATATAACGTTTCCATTATTAACATCGTTTTGCTGTTAGTAGTTTGCCACGGTAACAAACCGTTAGCACTTTTAGATTTACTAACGGCTATAGCCGTTATAACACCTATCGTTAGTATTTACTAACGCCAAAACACTCACGGTTATAGCCGTTAGTAAAATTTATACTAACGGTCATGTGGCGTTAGGAAACCATAGTTTTGGTGTAGTGTTAATCGAACAGTTATAATGAAAGCCTCGTATAGACTGAGATGGGATGGGGGTATACAATGAGACTACACCTGATGAGGATCAAGCTGCCTACGTATCCAAGATGATGAACTTGAAATCAAGTCTCTGCTTCCACTAAGCTCTAATGGAGTTGCTCAGTTAAAGACTCGTAGTTCAGGAGGTTAAGAACTCCTGTATTTATAGTAGACCGAAGAAGGTTGGCTCAACCACCCCTCCGGTTTTGACTCCGTGAACTCAGGTAGTTCAACTGTGAAGATGTTTTTCGTAGAGATAACTTGCATGCTGCTGAGCGGTTATCCTTTTGGTTTGAATTTTCTTTGACTAGGATGACTGCCATGTGGCATCCTCTGATAGGCTCCGGTTCAACATGGGGTCTTCCTTTATCTTTTTCAGCCGGCTAGAACAATGGGTTCTGTTAGCTTGAATCTTGCTAGACTTATTCAGTTGGTTGGGACATGGATTTGACCAAGTCCGGAAGCAAAGACTTGGGCTTGACTCCTCTGACCGGAGGCCCAATCTTCATTGCATACACCCTGGCCAGATCCTCTGGGCTTCTATGCTAAGCCTTTAGATGACCCTCTGTCGCTGCTGGACTTTACTGGGCCGGACCTGATTTACTTGATTGAGGTGGGGCCTGGCTGATGTATGGGAGCTCACGGTTCAACTTCTTATACAGTAACCGGGGCTCCACCTATCGATCGTGGACCACCCGGTGGGTCAAGATCCACAGAGCGTATGTGGACTCCTTGAGACTGGGTTGGGTCCTACCCGATAGCCCAGGCCTGGTTGGCTAATGCTCAGGTGCTCCTGGCTCAGCTTCTTATATAGCCACCGATGACACCTGTCGGGTTTTTTACCTAGGGTACACACACCTATAATAATCGAATAGTCACCTCTCAGATATTCCATTCAATTAAAACAGGATTCTTTATATGTATTCATTGAATATACCTTGTTAATTAAGTCGTCACCTCTCAGCTATTCAATTCAATTAACTTGGTATATTTATTCATAAACAAATTGTAACCTCTCAGCTATTCAACTTGATTACAAAAGGGTTCCAATAGAAGAGATTAATTGTAGATATGTAAAAATCACCTCTCAGCTATTCCTTCACATATCTCCAATTAATCTCACACTACCATTATAGCTAGGTCTCCGTATGCTCTAACAATAGTATTTAAGAACATGGATGCAACAAATACATAAATAATCATGTTTACTTCTAGGGAGATTTAGAGATACCCCACGGAAAAGTTTGCACTCTTTGAGATACCCCCCAGATTTGAAAATCATTAGAGATACTCCACCCCCCCCCCCCCCCATTTTCTCATTTGAAGCCGGTCAACCAAGCTGTTGACCATGGTCTGACCAGTTTTTAAATATTTATAACTGAAATACCCTTCCACCTAAATTTAATCTCATTAATTAATGATTATTAAACATCCACCATCTCTAACCCAAATCTCACAATCCCTAACACACAACCCACCACCACCACCACCCATTCACCTCCACCATTAGCATACTAAAACCACCACCATTTGTGTGATTAATAATGGTGGACTTTGTCTTTGAAAATAATTAAAGTATGTTGAAAATATGATGAAGAAAATGGTGGATATGAGATTGGGTTTAGAAGAGATGTTGATGGTGTGTGAAGATTAACGTAATGATGATAGAATGTGAAGAATGTGAGATGGTGTTAATGATATAGTGTAAAAATTAATAGTGATGGGGTGTGATTATGTGAAGATGGTAGTGGTGGGGTTTTAGAGATGGTGGTAATAGATGTTTGGTGGTAGTGGTGGTGGTGGTAATGGAGTGTTAAGAGTTGATATGGTGACGGTGGTTGGGTTGTGGAAGTGGTGGAGTTAAGGAATTGGACATGGTGGTAGTGGGTGGTGGTAGTTAAAGATGGAGGTGGTGGTTGTTTAGAGAAGAAAGATGGAAGAAAGTTATGATCTCGACCATCGATTTTGGATGGCTAAAAATCGATTTAGCTTTTGGATGATGTAGATTAATTCAATTAATAATGGGTGACATATTATTTTTATGATGTAGGGTATTCTCGTCAATATGAAAAAAAACATTGGTGAATGACTTGGTTGACCGAATTTAAATAAGAAAATGGGGGGTATCTCTAATGATTCTCAAATCTAGGGGGTATCTCAAAGAGTGCAAAGTTTTTCGGGGGTATCTCTAAATCCCCCTTACTTCTATCTAGAATTGAAATAAACAAGCATTAAGAAATTGAATCACAATGAATATAAAAGAATAAACATGGTGTTTTTTGCATTATCTAGAGTGCTTCAACCATTCTCCCTAAATAAAACTTAGCTACTCATCTTTGATAATGACACCATGGAATAAGTAAATAAAGAATAAGTAAATAAAGAACACAACATCATAATGGAAAATAGAATTGATTATTATTATTGATTGGGAATAAAAATAATTAAGTTCAATATAGAAGAATGAACCACTTAAACCCCAGCTACTACTTCTCTTTATATAGAGAATACAAAGTATGAGTCCTAATGAATTAAGAAATTATTGTATACTTGTTCTCCAAGTTAGGTCAATATTCATAGTGGTTTCTATAGGGCTTCTAGAAGCAACAAGACCATAAGGAACCCTAATTATCTTGGGCCTAAGTTGTAGCTTGGATCAATACCTTCAGATATACAGCTTACGGGCCCAAATTAGAGTTCTGGATCATCTCATCATCATATAGAGCCTTTTTTTAAAATTAGGCTTCAAGTAACGGGCTTCAATGGATCTTTTGACCCGTGGGCTTCATTACAACTTGGATTGAGCTTGATTTGGACCACCCATCTTAGACATAAAGTCAAGTTCACCAGACCAGTCCAAGGGGTGCCCTCAGTAATGTGCGGGTACAAATAGTAATTTCTCTTCTTTGTGCAAATAACACTTTTTTAAAGTAGCAAAGATATGCATTTTTTTTTTTTTTTTTTTTTATAAATAATCAAATTTTATTGATAAGCTCAACAAATTACACAAAAGTAGAGGACAAACGCGCTACAAACTGCGCGGCAAGTCCTTTCTGGATAGCAAACCCGATTCTCCTAAATACATATTCGTTCGAACCCGCAGTCATCACGTTGCTATCCATTACCTTTTGCACTCTCCTGAGGAGCTCAACTGCTTCTGAGCCTAGCAATCCAAATGTGTCAAATGCAAAAGGGATGAAACTATGTTGGTTAGCCCTACAAGCTCTGTCATGTTTCTCCACTTTTGCTGCTGCTGCATTGCTAGCTGCTAGCCCCACCTCAAAAATCCCAGCACCCAGCCAAACCATTGGAGACACCCCTGTAACATCAACACACGCATGTTTACCTTCAGACCAGTTGTAGACCAGAGTATCAGCAGGATGTAATGTCGATCTTCCTTCCTTAGGATCAGTAAGAAAGTTAACAGGAGCCTCCTTCTTAACCTGTACCCCAGCCCGCCAGAACACATCACACAAAATATCTCTAACGTGGTCATGCCTGTACTTGAAGCCGGGGTAATGCTTACAATGGGCCGCATGGTCCCCGAAAACATCAAGTCTGCTCTTCTTGCACACTGGACAAAGTTCACCATCTGAATATAGAGGGATCATCAATCGATAACAAAGAATGGCACGATATTCTACAGGCGTCATGCGTTGTCCAAGCCCTTCCATCGGATAGCAAGGAGAAAATCTTTGGCATGTTCTGACTGCACACATCCAATCACAGCTTTTTGTCTAGTTGGCAACTCAAATTCCCTCTCAAGCCCAAAATTAATCTTGTTGTAGTATGCTTCACCAAGACATGTTGGGGTCTGAAGGGGACGGTAGCAGTTGGAGCAAGATTACTGAGATCAAAATCAGGTATAGAAAGATGTAAACTAGCAATGGCAGTATCGAAAATATTACCCATAGGTGCACCCGCACAACCTCGAAGAATGTGGTCTTGGAGATCCTTGGTTTGCGTATGTGAAGCTACGAAAGCAAACTTCATAACACCAGTAGCACAATAAATACCAAGTCCACCCATACGTAATGGGAGGGTTGTCATACGCCACTGTAGATTGCCAAAACCACGTCCATCAGAATCACAATATTCTGAAGGGCTGCACGAAGCTTGTGGTCAAACCATTCGGCTGTTTCCTGAACATAATCAGGGGGGCAAGTACGGAGAGCAAAGGTGAGTTTAGATATTCCCATACAAGAACGTAAAAGTGCCAGCTGACATTGCGGATCCTTTAGCTGTGGTAATAAATCCATAAGCTGAAGTGTCTTATCCACTCGTTGACGAACATTACCCATAATAAAGGATGCATCAATACTTACAGCCCCTCCAAGCAACTTAACCCCTCGCTGAGGACATGATATACCAACCGGAACGATATCTGGATAGGAGCAGTCAGGATCAACAGAAGGCCAGAACTAGGGCTGGGCAAAACCGATCCGAAACATGTAAACCGAACCGATCCGAACCGAAAATAGGGTGTTTACATGTTTCCATGTTCGGTTGCAGTTTCTAATTTGGCAAAACACCTGCTTTGGGTGTTCGGTTGCAGTTTCGAAAATTTTCGAACACCCAAAACCGAACCGAACATGTATTTTGTATACAACCCACTAGTCCAGCCCATCTCTCCATAGTCCAACCCATCTGTCCAGGAGTCCAACAGTCTATCCAACACTCCAGCATAGTCCAGCCCATCTATTCATCCCTTTCTTCTTCGATAAAGATTTCAATGATTTCTCTTTCTGAATCTGTTCTTTTCTAGATGATTGAGATTGTTCAAATTCAAATGCTTTAAGTCTACTAACAACATTTTTAGATTTAGAAGAAGGAACAATAGAAGAAGATCTACGACGAAAAGAAGAACGTGGAGTTTGTTTAGATGCAGTAAAGTATTGTGGAATTGGAGATTGTAAAGAAGGTTTTGGGGTTTTGAATTGGGGAAATGGAGATTGTAAATTGGAATTAGGGTTTCGTTTTGGAGTTTTGAAATTGTTTGAAATGTCTTTGAAGATTGAATTAGAATTAGGGTTTTGTGATGGAGAAGAAGATAGTTGTTGTTGTTGATCTGTTTCCATTCTCCTTGTTTAATTTTCTGAGTTTTTTTTTCGCGATTTTGTTTGTTGGTGTTCGAAAAGAGTGATGAGTGTCTGAATGAGGAAAGTGTGATTTTGTTTTTTGGTTCGATTCGGTTTTATTCGGTTAACCGAACTTAATTATATGTTCGATTCTGTTTCGGTTTTAGTTAAAAATATTCGGTTCGGTTCGGTTTTAAAAATAAAAAAGTTCGGTTTCAGTTTAAACTTTTGCAAAACATCTGCTAGGTGTTCGGTTGACAGTTTTGTCCAAAACCGAACCGAACCGAACCGTGCCCACCCCTAGCCAGAACCACTGTCTTAGACACATTAAGCACGAGCCCAAGAGATGGTCATCTTTCCTGAATGATACGAATAGCTCTAGCCACATGTTCTGTACTACTAATCAGAGTACCATCATCTAAGTACCATGCCTGCAACTCCAAGTGGCATTCTGTCTGAATGCGGTGTATCAATGGATGCAAGACCAAAGCAAATAGAAGAGGCCCCAAAGGGTCCCCCTGCTGTATTTCAGCTGCTGACCAAATATGAGTAGACCCTAGATACAATCGAGCAGGTTGGCAATAGAGGTATTCAACCCATAGAGCAATAGATGGACAATGACTGCGTACCTCCCCTAGCATAGTAGACCGATCAACAAGGTTGAAGGCATTCTGAAAGTCCACAAGTAGCATAGAAAGTGATATGTCATCCTTGTTGACATAAACTAACCGATTAACAGCATGCAAAATTGCCTTTGCTCCACCAGGCACACCAACCCCAAACTGAAAATCCTCTAGATATGGGACAATATTCTTAGAAACTCCTCTCATGGCAATCTTAGACACCAGGCGACGCCAAACCATACCAACAGCTATTGGGCGAATACTGTTACCTGGCTTAAGAAGTGGGGTGAGAGGCGCACTAGCTATGAATTCTGCTAAGACCCGTGGGCATCGACCTTGTAGCCATAAGTTCACAATCGGTGTCATGGCCTCCATAAGATCTGTGGCTACAGCGGATGCAGCCCCACTCATAGCATCCAATAGGTGTTGGGCCCGGAGACCATCTCTCCCACAAGACGTCCCTTTGGGGAAGGACCTGATGCATGATAATATCCTATCCCTCTCAACTGACAGAGGCGACTCAAGTAAACGAATGTCGGGGACAGATGGTGGTGGATACTTCGGGTGTTTATCCTCTAAAACCCGCTGCGTCTCTGGAGTGTTCGGAGCAACCCCTGATGATGCCAACACCTTCACGACTGCTACAAAGTGCCCGTCTGCAACCTTTTGCAAACACCGTCGTACATTCTTGCTTCGGGACTGTCGAGATGGTCGTTCCAGTGGAGGCTCTGTGTGCGTGACCCTCTCAATCAACCGAAATATACCCCCAGGCTCGTTCCAAATAGAGAGAGCCTGCAAAATCTGATTCTGCTGGAGATATTTCCAAGTACCAGATCGACGCTCTTGGCGATTCTGCGGATGGAACACTTACAATGTACAATAGGGAAGTAGGAGCAATCTAACCCATGGCCCTGTCGACATGGGGTCTACAATAACCTCATACAAGACTGACTTCAATGCACATGAAAATGCTAATCGACAAGGACGTGGAATACTTTTCACTGTGCGGAAAGGTCTACAGAAAATACGATCAAGTGATATCTCATCTAAAGAAGGTGCAACAATAGAAAGGTGAGTATCGATACCAGTGTCCCCTCCTGCTGTAAGTGCGGGTGGATTATCAACATGCACAAGCTGTGGTGGTTGTATACCTACAATTGCACACTCTAACTCACCGGTCTCCTTTCGCGCAGGTGGTTTGATGACTGCACCATCCGGATGTTTACATTTTATGGTCGATGCATGGATACCAAAACAATCACCACACATCCATTTGTTCATCCTCTTCAAAGTATTGTCAAGCGACAAAAATAAACCAATATCAACTTTGATCGCATCTCTCAGCCTGTCGATGTCGTTTACCCTCTTCAAGTAATCTTTCTTAACATGCGTTGGGATGTACGAAGATTTGTATCCATTTCCACACGGTCCATTTGTGCATCCATCAAAGTTTCGAAATGGACAATGGATACTCTCCATCAAACAGCCAATTTTTTTTTATTTTTTATTTTTTTTTGGTTTTTTTTTTTAGCTTGGCTTGGCTTGAGCTGCTGGTCTAGCTGCTAGTTCAACTGGTCTGGCTGTTGGCTCGGCTGGCTTGGCTAGCTGGACTGATGATCAGAACTCGGCTATGCTTAGACGGCTCGGCTCAGATCTGAGCAGCCAAATTTACGAGACCAGTTTTTTTTTTTAATTTGGGAGGTGATTGGAGGGAGGGGAAGAGAAGGTTGCTGGTGGGGGAGGGGGGAAAGAAGGTAGTTGGTGGTAGTAGGGAAGGGGGAAAGAAGGTTGTTGGTGGTGGCGACGGAGAAGGAGGTTGCTAGTGGTGGTAAGGGACGGGGGTGGGAAAGAAGAGATGGTGATGGACTAATGGTTTTGATGTGAAGTTGGAAGAAGAGGAAGGTTGATGGTGGCGGCCGCTGGTCACGAATGAGGTGACCACATGGCGGCAGCGGGGCTGACACATTTAATTTTTTTATTTTCATTTTTTATATCCGTAGGACTCACCAGATTATGACACATGTATTTTTTTTCAATTTCAATTTCTGTTAAATTACAAATTTAACACATATCCTACATGTGCAGAATATTATGGGTATTTACGAAATATAGGTACAATAAAACCCAAGAATACTCTATATAGGAATAATCTCTACATAGTCATAAAAAGTTCTGGTCCCAACTTGGGCCAGTTATAAATAGGAATAATATTTATATTGTCATAAGTTATAATTTTTTTAGGTCCCATTTAGAAGAAAATTGCCTCTGTGAATGAGCTTGTGGCTCAATGGTAGCACCCCTCTCAAAAAGTGGAGAGGTCGTGGGTTCGAAACATGTCAACAACGGATTGTTGATATAAGTTTTCACATGTAATTTAAAAGGGGTAGGGGTCCCCTCAACCTCGCTTGCCAAAAAAATAAAAATTGCCTCTACATAGTTATAATTAAGTATATATTAACAAAAAATATATTACATATTGAAAAAAATATTAAAGAAAATATAAAATTTGAGACATTTAATATGTTTTATTTTTCATTTTCTAACACTTCCCATCACTAAGTTAGTATATGTGCACTATGTTTTGAAGCTATATTATTATTTTGACACTATACCATTATTGAAATTATACGATAATTTTTTTAAGTAAAACTTTATTAAGTTATAATCTCTCTATAGTAATAATTTATTTTGGACCCAAGAGTATGACTATAGAGAGGTTTTACTGTATTTGCGAAATATGAGTTCTTTGACTTGAATTAAGTAACAATAATCAATTGATGGGAAGATGCCACAAAGGCTAAATACCAAAAGCCTAAGTCTAAATCCGGATTAATCCGAGGGACTAAAGCTTAAATCATTCCGAGGGACTGTATTTGCGTTTTTGGACAAAACCCAAGTTTCCAATTTTAACAGCAGAAGCGTTGCTTGCGTGCATTCGTGCGTGCGTGTTTCTAATTCCTTCGACTTCGATACTCTTTTCGAGTTGTTTGTTTTTTTTGTTCATCAGTCTTGAATCTAGCTGTCCTCGAGGTACGAGATTCGAATTTACGTTAAATTATAGTTTTTTTTTTCTTATCAGATCACAATACCACTCTGTAAGAATCATCTTTAAATTTCTATCTCTTTTTCTAAATTGGGATTGAATCAAATTTCAATTTTTTTTATACAATTTTTCTTCTTGTTTTTTTTTGTAATCAAAGATACAGTCAGATTGAATTAAAGGTTTCTTCTTTTTATCAAATTTCTTGTTTTTTCATCAATATTCTATTAAAATTGATCTGGGGTTTCGAAATTTCATATCTTTTTAATGAAGGATCTTTAGTTTTTATTCAAGGAATTGGGTTTAGATAAAAAAAAAACCCATTTCTTGCAACAAGGGTTTTAGTCGAATTCAGTTCTCTTGATCTCATTAGGATATCAACTTGAACCCAATTGTTCGATTTTGATTTAGAAATTTGCAGTTTTTTTTTTTTTTTTACTCCATTTCAATAATAAAAAAAAAAGTCGGAAATTTTGATTCAGTTTCAAGTCAATTGGGATCAGTAACAATGGCAAATGCACCACCACCTCCCTCGGGTTACACTGTTGGAGTTGTTTCCTTACCAAATTCCAATACTCCTACACCTCGGCCTGAAAAAAGACCAACTCCCCTTGCCTTTAATTCCCCTGTTGCAACAAGATTTTCACCACAAAGATCACCACAAGACCAATTTCCTACTACCTTAACCCCGTCACCAAGTACTCCATCACCAGCTAATGGTATGAAAATTGGGAATTCGGCTTCTCATTTAAGTACTCCTCCTGGTCCTCCTGTATTTTCATCCCCACTTCGACCTGTATCAGTGCCTTTCCGGACATCACCTGCATCGCCTCAGCCTGTTGTCTTTCCACCCGTTTCATCTTTACCCATGTCATCACCTCCCAATGGGTATACTGAGTTACATCCGCAAACTAATGGTTCAGAGGAGTACATCGACAGTGAAGACTCGCCCTATGTTCTATTCTCGGCTCAGAAGGTATCAATTGCTAAATCCTCTGTAATTATGTTTCAAACATTGATTAACATTGTTGTGTATATAGATACTTTTGCTCGTATATTTTATTCTTTCATAAGTTAGTTTTAAACTTTTCTTAGTTTGAGTTGCAAAAGTTTATTCTACCTAATGAAAAGTTACAAGTAATTGCCTCTCTAAGATATTGATGTATGTTGCATGATTTTCTGTTGGTTGATGCTATTGTTTGAGCAGGTTTGTTATTCTAATTTACCATTTTATATGTAGGTATTGAAACAAAAGAAGAAAGCTAATATTCCCAGTTTGGGATTTGGTGCATTGGTCTCACCTGGCAGGGAGATCTCGTCAGGTCCCCAAATTGTACATCGTGACCCCCATCGCTGCCAAAATTGTGGAGCTTATGCAAATTTGTACTGCAATATTCTACTTGGCTCAGGGCAGTGGCAATGTGTAATCTGCAGGAAATTGAATGGAAGTGAAAGTGAATACATTGCTCCTAGCAGGGATGATCTTCGTAACTTTCCAGAGCTGTCATCCCCAATGGTCGATTATATTCAAACTGGGACCAAAAGACCTGGCTATATTCCAGTTTCTGATTTGAGAACATCTTCGCCTGTTTTTTTGGTGATAGACCAGTGCTTAGATGAAGCACATCTTCAGCATTTACAGAGCTCCTTGCATGCTTTTGTTGATTCCCTTTCCCCAACAACTAGAATAGGAGTAATAACTTATGCACAGACTGTGTCGATATATGATTTTTCAGAGGGATCAATGGCATCTGCAGACATGCTTCCCGGGAGCACATCCCCAACTCAGGAATCGTTGAAATCACTGATATATGGGACCGGCATATACTTGTCTCCTGTTCATGCTTCACTGCCTGTTGCACACACCATCTTCTCATCTCTGAGTCCATACAAGCAGAACTTGCCTGAAGTATCAAGAGATCGATCCCTAGGTACAGCAGTTGAAATTGCTCTTGCAATAATTCAAGGGCCATCAGCTGAGATGTCTCGAGGAATTCTGAAAAGAACAGGAAGTAATGGAAGAATCATTGTTTGTGCTGGTGGACCACCCACTTATGGTCCTGGCTCAGTGCCTCATTTGCTTAGTCATCCTAATTATCCATATATGGAGAAAACGGCATTGAAGTGGATGGAAAATCTTGGTCGTGAGGCTCATCGACATGATACAGTTATTGATATATTATGTGCTGGTACATGCCCAGTAAGAGTACCTATTTTGCAGCCCCTTGCTAAAGCCTCTGGTGGTGTTTTGGTTCTTCATGATGATTTTGGGGAGGCCTTTGGTGTAAATTTGCAAAGGGCATCTGCTAGGGCGGCCGGGTCCCAAGGGTTGATGGAAATTAGATGTTCAGATGATATTCTTGTAACTCAAGTTATAGGGCCTGGTGAAGAGGCACATTTAGAGACTCATGAAACTTTCAAAAATGACACTTCTCTTGCAGTCCAAATGCTAAGCGTTGAAGAAACACAGAGCTTCTCACTATATATGGATACAAAAGGAGATATCAAGAATGATTATGTTTACTTCCAATTTGCAGTTCGATTTTTGAATGCTTATCAAGCTGAAATTTCTAGAATAACTACTGTCAAATTACCAACTGTGGACAGTGTTTCGGCGTATGTTGAAAGCATTCAGTCTGAAGTGGCTGCAGTTCTTATCGCCAAAAGGACTCTATTACGTGCCAAAACATCATCTGATGCAATTGATATGCGGGTACTGATCGATGAAAGAGTCAAAGATATTGCTTTAAAATTTGGGTCGCAAGTACCAAAATCGAAACTTCATCGATTCCCCAAGGAGCTATCCTCGCTGCCGGAGAACTTATTCCATCTTAGAAGGGGTCCTCTGTTGGGAAGTATAGTTGGGCATGAAGATGAAAGATCTGTTTTGCGGAATCTGTTCTTGAATAGTTCTTTTGATCTTTCACTTCGTATGGTGGCACCTCGTTGTCTAATGCATCGTGAAGGTGGCACTTTTGAGGAGCTTCCTGCGTATGACCTTGCAATGCAGTCAGATGCTGCGGTTGTACTTGACCATGGAACAGATGTTTTCATTTGGCTGGTATGCCACTCAACCTTTCTTCAAATTTTTGTCTCTCACTCCTTCTACACACACACACACACAGTCACACACACACACACACACACCAACGTATTAGGAAATTGGGATCAATTATTCTATGGATAAAATTACTCATGCCCAAAAAGGATCTCATGATCATATAGCACTTCGGGTTGAGCTTTACTGTTAGTCAGTGACATTGTGTATATACAAAGCATGGAAATGGGCAAACCATATAGGAAGGAGAATAAACCAATGCATGAGGGCAAAATGTGAACATTGCTAGTGTGGAAAGTAAAATACAATATTATCATATTAAGCTCAAAGCTTACGTTTGTTTTGATATAGATGTTCCTAGAAAGTTCTTCATTAGAGGTTTGTGAATGGCACCAATTATGACTACCAACTTATAAAAACCAAATCAATTTATTAGAGTTTGAGACAAATGAGACACATGCCATGGAGTGACATAACATGTTTAGGAGCTTTTTTTAGGTGCAGTGGTCTACTGGTCCAGGCTTGGGAGGTTGGGTCCAAGATCTTGGGATCAGTTCCCACCTGCACAGGGAAGAGGGGATTTAGGGGAATAACTGTAACTAAAGAACAAAAGTATGTACGGACATGCTGAAGCACCTAACAACATGTGTTGAGTGGGACAAAACATGCAACATGTGCTAAAAGTAGACCAACGTTTGTTGAAATTTAATTCTCTGAGTGAAATTGACCAGGAGTGGAGTCAGAACCTGAAAACTCTTTATATATTGTTTTGTAGAAGTGGTCGAGGACCAGTTTAAATGTTGGTAACTCTCTTGGGTTAGGCAGTTTCCTACTGATCCAGGATGGAATATGGTTATGTTTTTCAAGAGTGCATACGTTTTTTGGGGAATTATATATTGCTACTTATTGTAAAAGAAAAATACTGTATTTGCTTTTGATCTTTTCTTATAATCTACATCTGTAGCACTTATCACTTTTATAGCTTCATAACTAGACTTTGTCTAGCAATAATGGCCTGCAGCCCCAATTGCTAGTAAGTGAAATGCTCTGCATATGTACCCAAGGCCGGAAGGCCCATCTTTTCTGAACCTGATCCCCACACCTTGACATCTTGCGTTGCTTACATTTTTTGCCAATTTATCCCTTAGCCCCTCTTCATCTCTGACTACTGATCCCTATAGCATTCAGTTTTGATTATAAAAATGAAAAGCAACATAATAGACTCACAATTGGAAAATGTTTCTTTTCATGAAATAAGTGATCTTGGTGATGACCCTAACCTAGAAATTTATATGACTCTGAAAGTGAACCAACCACCAGTTATTTATGTCAGCGATAATGGTTCTAAATTGGAGAAAGGTTTTGGATTCAGGGTCATAACTTGCTCCTTGATATAAATATCACTGGAATAGCTGCTGTAGAAGTGTGTGAGTCACTTGACATCCTCTTGATTATCCTACATTTTCGTCAACATTTTGTTTCTGATGAAAGTTACATCCTCATCAATATATCTTTCTGTTGCCAGATTATTTCCTGTGCTATTGTGGACAAATATAGTTTGAATCTGTCCATTACCTTTCTAATGGCCTCAGCTTTTAGTCCTCACCCACTTCTTTGGACTCATTCTCTAGAGTCTAAGCCTGTAGGTAGAAGCTGAAAATCAAACTCTGTAGGAATGGTTATTCCTAATATAAGATCAATGCAGTAACCCTGGTGTGCTATTTTTTTTTTTTTTACTGTAGTCTCTCTTGTATGACAAAATTTATCACTTCAACCTCACTGTTCTCTTCTATTAACACCTTTTAATCAATATTTTTCTTTCTTTCGGATGGCTCTGTTGGTGTTTACATATATTGTTTTTTTTACTCACAATTTTATGTTCCACATCTTCAGACTTGAGTTAGGTGTGTTTAGTTTTACATTAGAATTTTTACTTACTATTTCGTTGCTTTGTTTCCCTGGAATCTAAGTTGAAATGTATTTAGTACAAAAAAGATATGGGCCATTTTGTCATATATTGATATTCTATCCTCTTAGTGAGATTTGCTTCAAATTTCGTCCCCAATCCTGGAAACTCTGTAATCCAAAGGAGATGTGTGACGATTAAGCCAATTTGACATTTGGACCTTTGATATTAGCTCAAACTAAAAGGTTAAAAAGAATGTATACCGTCGGAAGTTGTACTAGTTTTCGTTTACATGTTAAAGTATGCTATTTTATTAGTATAATATTGGCATAATCTGATGATTCAAATATATGCATTCCAGATTTTTGTTTAACAGTTGTTTGACTGATATATTTGTTTGTTGCAATTTTTGCTCATATATCCCAGTCTGTTTCATCTGAATTGACACATTCAATCTATTTATGCCATTCAGGGTGCTGAACTTGCAGATCAAGAAGGAAAAAGTGCAGCTGCTTTAGCAGCTTGCCGCACGTTAGCAGAGGAGTTGACTGAATTGCGATTTCCTGCTCCTCGAATCCTTGCGTTCAAGGTTCTCTCTCTATTTCCCTTTTGATGGCAGTAAACCTAGTACTGCTTGTGGTGTCTTGTCAGTTTAAATTACTTGTTAAGAAATGAAGCTTAAAGCCTCAGTATTCTCCAAGAACAGCTTTTAACCATGTAAGGCAACTTACGATTATTAAAAGAGGTGTACTGGTCAAGACTTGGGAGGTTGAGCCCAAGGTCTTGAGGTCAAATTCCACCTTCATAGGCTAAGAGATTTAGGGGGAATAAATATTACCAAACCTAAGTTTAGGGGTCAGTGTAATTATATTAAAAATTCGTTCTTTTTTTTTTCCCCTCATTTCTAATCAAAAGTAATCAAATTTGATTTTGGATGCGTTGCAGGAAGGAAGCTCTCAAGCTCGATATTTTGTGTCGCGGCTAATACCAGCACACAGAGATCCTCCTTATGAGCAGGTATCCAAAGTCTGTCATATTCATTATCCAGTAGTTTTGTCCTTCAGATAGCAATTCATTTTGTTCCATAGTGAATTGTAAAGGTTAATTTTTTAATCAATTCTGCCATGCCCATTCCCAAACTTTTTCAGACTTGCATTGTTGAGATAGAAAAGAGAAATTATTCTGGATGAAATTTAATCTTGAAGCTCCACTAATTGCAGGAGGCGAGATTCCCCCAGCTTCGATCTTTAAGTGCTGATCAGAGGGCCAGGCTGAAGAGCAGCTTTCTTCACTTTGATGATTTAAGTTTCTGCGAGTGGATGCGCAGCTTAAAATTAGTTCCTCCTGAACCAAGTTAAAACGAGTGTATATCTGGTGTAAATTTCATAAGATTTTTTCGCAGGAGTTTCAAACACAGATAGGCTGTCTGGTCTGGGATTACTAACTGAAGAGTTTGTTTTCGTCATGGGCAGTGGAATCTTTTTGTTTTGTTTTTGTGTTTGCACTCTTTTAGCGATTATATTCATTATAAGTGTCGACTAGAATAAGTTTGAAATATTCAAACTCCAGCAGGATCAGAAAAAGGTTGTATTAAAGTTTTGATTGGTTAATAACGTCCTGTTTTCCAACCTCTTGATAAAGCTTAAGGGGTGTTTTTTCTGTCAGCATCCCTTATAAGTCGCACCATTATGCGTTGATATCTATATTATAATCTACAAAGGGTGCATAATTTGACTAGGATTAATTTCAATTTGACTAGGACTAATTTATATATGACTAGGATTAATTTCAATTTGACTAGGGTGCATAATCAGACTTCGCTGGTATATCAATCTACTAACAAACAACCCACGCCTTCTCTTCTTCCCCTTATTTGACATTTTCTTCTTCCATCTCTCCCAACAAACCAAACCAATACCCACGCCTTCTTTTCTTCCCTTGAAATTTGCAATCATAAGATCATCTCTTATCGGCTCTTTATTGAAACAACAATCCCATTATCTCTCATCTCTGATTTAGGTAAAACATTTATTTTAATTTGTGTTTGTAATTTAAGTTTGTTCGGTTTACATTAATTTGTGTTCATTAATCATCTTTTATTTAATTCTCATCTTCTACTTATTAATTCTCAAATTCGAAATTTTCAAAGTGATGTAGGGTTTGTCTTGAACATCTTACATATGATAATCAAAACTCTTTTGTGTGTCTACAAGGTTGTGGTTTGTTTAATTGTCAGCTATAAACACTGTTATGGTGTTAAAATAGTGTAATAATACATGACAAGTTGTGTGGTGAGTGTAAAGGATGAAAATTGTTCTAGGCTTGCTTAGTAAACTTGGATAGTGCTATGAATTTCCTTATTACAGTCCTCAGAAATGCAATCTAAATGCTTTTATTTGCAGGAGAATATATTATAAATGTCAAGGTGAATGTTAACTTATTGGCCTGGTAGCAGTGGAACCTAATTATTAGGCTACTTATGAATGTGAACTACTAATTATAAACATGAACAAGTGCAAGAGCATTGGTGCTTTGGGCCGCACCTTATTACCTCTATTTCACAACTTGAATTTATTGTCAAATAGAATTCAAATAACCTGATTCTCACAATCCTTAATAAACCTGTTAAATATATTCTTAGTTCCAATTCTTAATTTTTGACGCAAACTCTTTAATTTTGTGCAGGTGTGATCTTCTTCAGCTTGCCCCTTTTGGCAACATAATTCCCCCCTATCAAACTATTAGAGTTGAAACGGTACACATATCTGTCTTATTGTTGGTATACTGTAATTTGTTGAACATTAATATAATTTGTGATTATCTTTACTATACATAATCAATCAACTCTTTCTTATTTGATCATGTCCCCAATGGTTCTTCCATAACTGTAATTAAATAAATTGAAATCAGTTTCTTAATTTCAGTTTCCCTTTATTGTCATCCCCAATGCTTAAAAATCATCCCTTGGAACTGTTCCTATACGGTTGCTCACTTGCTCAGGTATTTCAATTTAAAAATATATTCAATTTTGGTGAATATTTTGCACTCTACATTAGCACACTTTTGGAGGAACAGTGTGCTAATGTAGCACACTTTGAGAGGAACATCATCATTAGCTAATAACTGAGCAAATTGATCACACAATTTTGCCATTAATCTACATTAGCTGACTAATTGAATACACTAAGGCTAGACATCTTCTTCTAAATATAGCAATTGGAGAGAACAACAAAATTGAATATAGGATTTCGATCAACCATGATTGGTAGAAAGAGAAAATTATTCTTCACCGGAAATCTGTTGTAGCAACTCAAGCTCTTCTCTTCACTGGTAGCCCTTCTCCTTTTTTAGCAAGTTCACTGATGTTCCTCTCTCTTTCGTAAGGTACGTTAAATTGAAATACTGAATTAGTCTTTGATAGCGTAAATTCTTTTTAAGGTACTCAAATATATAATTTGTGTTTTTTTAGTACTCAAATTGAGATTAAGTTTTAGTACAGACTTAGTGCTTCTATTCCATGAATCAAACAATGATGGAATCAAACAATGATGGAATCAAACAACCAAAGAAACAACTAATTTATTTTTTTCTTTTGTACTCAAATTGAGAACAAATTGAGTTTAAGGTTATAATTTTTTTTTGCAGTCGCATTTTGTTATAAACTAAACCATAAAACCAAAACCCTATTGAAGAAAATTATTAGATTCTGGAGTTGGGTCAGTTTCAGGTTAGGAATATTAACTTCAGTAGGGATCTCCCTCTATGGTACCAATGCAAATAGTTAGATATTATTATTGCGATATTATCTATATATGTTGTTTGCATATTGTTCCCTTTATTGTCATCCCCAAGTTTAAAAAAAACATTCTCCATAGTTTGCTTTAATGGGGTGTAGTCCTTCTCAGCACGCAACTCTAATCATCATGGTGGAGGTGGCTTTAATGGGGTTGGACTACTAGAGAGTATAGGCTACTAGATTAATATATTGAGGGTGACTAGGATTAAAACCCCAATCTTCTGTGACTAATAATTTGACTAGGACTAATTTATATGACTAGGATTAATTTCTATGACTAAGATTAATATATTGAGGGTGACTAGGATTAAAACCCCAATCTTCTTCCCCTTCTCTTCCCTAACTTCTCTTCTCTTCTCTTCTCAGCAGCAATAGCAAGCTTTTTGATCGGATAAAGGTGAACTCTATTACTTCTGAATTCATCTCTGCAATTATTACTTTTTTTATTTAATCAAGATCCACAATTGTAGATATACTTACGCCACCGCCCCCTAAACCTAAATTACTTTTCTTTTAAATAAAACTCTTAGAAGTTAGAACCTCAAATTCTAATCATCTTCTCTACTTGAAATCGATCTACACTACATCTTTCTCTAACGAATCGACCACGGGTACAAACTCTTCTTTCATAAACATTCAATTCTCAGGTATTTCTCTTTTTTTTTTTTGTTGAAAATTAAATATTCAACCAGAACCCTTTAGGATAACTGTTATAAGCCGTTTTGTATACTTTTCTAAATTGTTTTTGCATTATTGTTGAAGTTGGGATCGTGAAAATCAAGGGTCTGTTTAGTTCCATATGTAGGCTTTAAACGTTCTGTGTGGTATTTTATATTTTAGCTTGGATCAGGCTACCTATGTATCCAAGAAGATGAACTTGGAATCAAGTCTTGACTCCAAACTAAATCGTCTATACAGTAAATAGATTTGCATTCAAATTTTTAGCGGTTGGTTAGTCGAAGCTACAATTCCTAACTGTGTATATGAAATGGATAAACACAAATGTGCATTTTCGTGCTTAATGAGTGTAGTTTATTAGGCTCAGTTTGAAGAGACGAATAAAAAGTAGAAAAGACACTAGGTTGAATAACAGAGGCACTGGCACATAATTAAGGTTTCTTCTTTTCTTCGTCTCAAAACCAAACATATAACCAGAAAAGTATATAGGGAAAAATGGAGACTGGTTTCTGTATGTACGTGGTTAAAGCCCGGTAACATGATGAGGTGAAGATAAGACGCAGCCTACATGGCTTCTTATAAGTGAGCCAGATTAAGTTATTAGTCTTGAAATTGTTGTTTCAGATTGTTTAATTGTTTGCACCCTACATATGTTGTGTAGCTTTTAATGTAAAACTAGCAATCATTAAGGTGACTTCAAACAGACTCTCCCTGTCATTACTAAAGGAACTAGACAAGAAATTGTTCGTGCATGTCTAACAAAATCACATTTGTGGAGTGGTGTTAGACTCTTAACTTTGGTTAAAAATATGCGACTGAACAGTATTGATACTGAAAATGTCAAGTTCGCAGATTATTTGATTGAGGTAATTTTTAAATTTCAACAATATTTGTTATTTTCATATTTAGGTAATTTTTAAATTTCAACAATAGTTCTTATGTTTATATCTACGTTTAAACCTTTGCTTATTATACCCTTAATATTATAATTTACAGATAGGAACAAATCCTAAAGAAGATGTGGAATTGCCTTCGGAGATCAAAAGGTGTAAGAGTACCATGGATCTTTTGTTTAAAGTTTACCACAATCTGAATGTGGAAGAGGTAGCTACCGAGACCTACTTGCAAGAACGATCTATTCTCTCTGCTCGCAATGATGATGTAGCTACTCTTAATGAATTAGCAATAAATCATTTTCCCGGTGAATTACATGAGTACCTAGCTGCTGATAAAGCCATTGAAGATGATCAACCAATCGAGAATAGGGGAAACAGTATATCAAACGAGAATATGCAAGCACTGAATCCACCGAGTCTTCCACCATTCAAACTCCAACTTAAAGTTGGTTGTCCAATAATGTTGCTACGGAACCTTCAACCGAGAGATGGTTTATGTAATGGAACGCGTCTAATGGTTTGCTACAAGAGTTATAGAAGCAAAGATACTTAATGGTAGCCATGCTGGAAATTATGTTTTCATACCACGTATAACTCTTCAACCATCTGTTTCAGAAACGTCTTTCCAAATGGCACGACGACAATTCCCAGTTCAATTGGCATTTGCAATAACTATTAATAAGTCACAAGGACAATCAGTTAAGTATGTGGGTATAGACTTGCGAAACCATGTCTTCAGTCATGGCCAATTATATGTGGCATTATCAAGGTGTACTTCTTCCAATCGAATATCTGTTCTCCTAGGGAATAAAGATGATGACAAAACAACCAATGTTGTTTATCCTGAAGTTCTTCTCTAATTGATTACAAGTATGACCAGATGACTCATTCGTAAAGTACTATTTTCCTCAATTTTATTACGTATTCTATCTCTCATTTCTATTTAAATCTTTCTCCAGTTTCTGGTTTGATAACTTTAGAATTTAGATTTTTACAATGGCATTAAATGCTTGGTAACGGTGAGACCATTTTGCAAACGTTTCAAAAGATTTGGGACCAAATTGACCAATTTAAACTTTAGGGACTCAACTGAAAATTTGAACAAAGTTAGGGGACCAAAATAGCCGTCCATCATAAAACTCACCTACGGCTGTAAAGCTCTTCTGTCTTGAATTGGTGTATCTCAATTTTTTTTTCTAATGGGGGTATCTCAAATTTCGACTTTCAAATGGGGGTATGTCCAAAAATCTCAATTTTAATTGTTGACATGCCATGTGGTCAATTTCTTACAAACCCGTTAGAAGGCAGATCAACGCTACGTCTAGTTGATGTTTTGATACACAGTTGGTTAGAAGGGAAACATGCATGTGTTGACATCACAGGGGCATCTCCGATGGTGGGGTTTGGTAATAGAAATTTCGAAGTGGGTCAGGCAGCCATTCATGTAGCTGCAGCTAAGGTACAGAAACACGAGAGAGCATGTGCAGCGAACCAACATTGTTTCATTCATTTTGCTTTTGACACCTTTGGGTTTCTAGCACTAGAAGCACTTAAACTTCTTAGGAGGGTTCAAAAAGTGATAAATAGCAATGTTACGACGGCGGGTTCGAACGAATATGTATTTAGAAGAATCGGATTTGCTATTCAGAAAGGACTTGCAGCGCAGTTTGTAGCGCGTTTGTCGTGTAATTCTTCAAATTTTTATCAATAAAATTTGTTTTGATTAATAAAAAAAAAAAACTTTTTTTGCATCACATCGTGAACAAATGGAAAGTATGTTGCCACATCAGAAAAAACAAAAAAAAATTTAAAAAATTTGAAATTATTTTTAAAAAAAAAAAAAATTTAAAAGTTGCAACTTTATCACGTGATTACCAAAATAGCCTGCAGAGGGCAACATTCTGTAGTATCCCTTCCCATATAATGAGACTCAGTTCAGCCACAATAATTAATTCCCAGTTGACTTGGCTGGGGAGAAAGAAGAAAAAACAATGGTGGAATGCTCAACGAACACAACCAAGCCAGGTTTACTATCATGAAAATGGTGGAATGCTAAAGAGAAGCCTCAAGTACCTTGACATACTTCATTGCTCATTGGTCTAAGTTCTTCATAAGGTAGTAGAGAAGTAGAGATGGCATCAGAAATTTGAGGAAGTAGATTTTTGAAGGTTGACTAAAATCAAAGGATTGCAATTACAGACACTTTCTTCTGGTTGAGAATATTACAATCCTTCATATCTACAGTAGTACAGTTTAATACAAGCTTTTGAATACATCCCCTACATTGGAACATTTCAGTTTTAGTTTGGCACACCAACAAAAATGTAAAACTGAATTGGTATAAGCTACAAATTGCACGGAAGGGACTGAAACTTTACATCTACTTCTTTATATTGCCAAAAATGTGAAGTACAAGAATGTAGAAGAAAATTTGAGCAAACTAATGGACATTGCAGAAACTAGCTCTTTCAACTTTTTACATTGAGCTTTTCCGAGCGCATAAGCAACTGCCAATGGCAACGAGTAAAGAGCTCGACTTAATATATGAACAAATATATTGAAATTAGCACAGAGCTACAAGTATATCAGCACATTCTATTGGTAGCTATATCAAATCTATGATGGTGCATCTAAGTCTTACAGTATGATGGTTCAAAGTCTTTTCTCTTCCCATGCTCACATAAGCACACTTTTTAAGTCCACGATAATGCATCTATGACAGAAGCTCAGCCAACTTGACACACTTCAGTATCATCAACAGCTTCAATTTTCTCCAGAATTTCAGCAACAAGCTTATTGATCCCACTTCCCTTAGCCTACACGGAAACAAGGTATTCAACAATAAGAAAATTATAAAATGTGGGTGAGATTACGATAAAGAATGAGAAGCACACTGCATATGAGATATCCTTACTTTTATTCCAATAGCAATAGCTGCCTTTATCTGCACAAGTTTACCTAATGCTAAAGATCCACCCTTCTTATCTTTAACAAAGACAAGTGGTACTCCTCTTGATGAAGCCAAGCCTGGAACATGTTTTGCTAACCACCGTGGGTTGCAGTTGGAAGATAAAAGCACAGCCTGCATCCATGACATAGATTCATACATTATCAAGCAGCTATTCAGGCCACGATTGATGGACTGGACATTAGAATATGCTACCAAATCTACGACTTGTAAAATGTCATTTTTCTTTAAATTCTGACATGGAGAGCACTTCCATAGCACATATGCGATACATATGGAGTTATTTACTACTATAAAAGCAAAAGCAAATGTGATAAAAAAGGCAGAAGAAAATTGTCATTTCACCGTTCAATATCAACGGTGTTTAACTTATACTGAGCTACGGAAAAGAGAGTAGAAAACTGCTTCACCTAAAACATCCTTCAGATGTGCAACTTATGTTCTGCTCAATAAAACCTCATAGTGCAAATTCAGTTATTGAAGTTGGAATCAAGGATGGAAGAATTTTTAGGCTTAATAATATCAAGTTAACTAAGAAGAAAACCGAGGATGAAGAGAGTAAAAGTAAATCAACCTGAAGCTGAAGCGAAGAATCTTTGCAACCTCCAGATCCTACAGGAGAGTCTTGAGTAGTCTTTCCAGGCTCAGAAATCGGTTCCATCCGCTCGAGGACACGGGTTACATCATTCACACCAATAGAAAATTGTTGCTGCACGGACAGATTTCAGATATGAACTAGTTTCAATTATTAAACTCTTAAATTGAATTATTATAGTCATTAACTTATTATATCCAAGCACTAAATACCTTAATCCATACTTTTTCAGGCAAAGCTCGCTGCGAGAGGTTAGCTGTCTCTATCTCTCTAGACAAAAAAAAACACACATATAGTGCGTGATATAAATAACTGAAAGACATCTAAAACTTATCACTATTCATGATATACATGGGAACATCTCATCATATTCATTATATATACACGGGAACGTCTCATCATCCTCATAACTGAAAGATATCCTAGAAACGGAACAAAATTAAGTTCTGGTAAAGTCAAGGGTATATTAAATGGTAAGGTAAGAGATGTGTTAGCAATATACAGAAGTGTTGGTTGCCTATCAGGTTGAAAATTAAATTTAGTCATATGTTAGGATATAGGATAATAAAACAAGTTAAGCACGTACAGATTGCATCATAGTGATAGAGAGGTTTATGCGATTATTGGGAAGGCCAAGTTCTTTTTTAGTGATTTGGAAAGATTCAGGGTAGAGAACAAACCGAGTAATGGATTTGTTAGTTAGTTTGTCATCCCCTTATTCTAACCTTCATATATAAATAATATACAAAATATGTCCCCCCGCCCCCTTGATGAAATATTATCTAAATTTGAAAAGGAAGACAAGGAAGGAAATATGGAACCACCACCCCCCTTGATACAAAATAATAATCAGACCTGTAGTCAGATTATGGTGTTTTTTTTGGAAAAAAAATAAAAATAAAATGGGATTCTCTTGACAGTATTTGGAGAACAAATTTGTTAGTTGTAAAAATTATCTTTGATTTTTCCCAAAAAAAAAAAAAAAAAAAAAAAAGCATTTTACCTGTGAATTGATTTAAGAAGATTAAGTAAACGTTCACCTTCAAAACAATTAGAAGACCTGAAAACAAACAAATATTAACAAGTATTAAAATTGGTTTTAATTTAATTGAAAACGAAACAAGCAAACATAGAAAGAATGAGTAGTTATTATTACTGGTTCTGTTGTTGTCGTCGTTGTTGTGAAGTAGGGGTATCTAGTAATATTTTTGACTTCTTCTTTGACTTCCCCATGATGATCACAACTCTCTCTCTCTCTCTCTCTCGAGTTCAATTTCAAAAACCTTTGATAAACCCTAGAAAGAAAACGCTTGCTTGCTTTGAAGAAGAACAAGTACTGTTAATGGACCGGGCTTAGACTCGCTTTTTGTTAAGAAAATTAATAAAGCCCACAGCTCGGTGAAACTGTGCTGATTTGCTCAACCACAACAACAACATTTGCAAAAAAACAATTTTGAGGCATTTAAATTCAATGCAGGCACAGGCAGTAAAGTTTGACACAAACCAGAAAATAATCTGGTCTCACAAGTCACAAATAATAATGTATGTAACTAAACTATGTATAGTATAAATAACCAAGTAAATAATACATACATAAACATATGTATTAAAGTTGAAGCGCATCCTGCGTACACCTTTTAGTTAATTCCATGCATATGTGTGTCTTTGTCCGGGCTGTTCCTTGACTTCACCATCAGTAGAGTAGAGCCGTACAGGCAGCATCAATGAGGCTCTCCATGCACATAGCTAGAGTACAGGCCGGGCAAGCCCAGTGACGATGTAACGAATATTTTTCATGCAGAAAATTGGGTACCGCAAGTACAAGGCAAGCCTGTACGTGCCTTCGTTAATTATTCAAGTGTATTCGATGCATTTACAATCATTTTCTTTTCTAAATCAAGTATATAAAGAGATCTACAACAAAGAAAAACAACATGCAAGAACAAATCATCTGTAGATCGATTACCACTTGTTCAACTCAATCAGATATAGGTGTTTACATTGTATAACAAATGGGGATGTATTACTATTACAGAGCTACCTCATTTCGATTTCCTTTCTGTGTGAAATTAAAAGTGAAACAAAATAAATAATTAACACTTTCTCAGAGGCTGAGAAACAAACTTACAACAACTAAGCACGAGCATGCCCAGGAGATGAATCATCCCCGTCCTTCAAAACAGAACAAACCACTTGTTTCGATATGTAACTCTCAAGCTCCCTTGACACTTCCGTTAACTTTAAATCAAAACTACTTCGATAGTTCTGTTGGGCAGACAATAAAGCAGAGGGGAACATGGTAGAAGATCCAGAAAACCGCCTCCTAGGACTTGAAAACACCGATGGAGATCCTTGAAACCACCCCTTGGATGTTAGAGGTGTCGTCCCTGATCCTGTAGCATATGCTATGTTCTTCTCTGGATTCATCATCATTGGTCCACATTTTGTCTCCAATGGAAGTGGCTTCAAAGACTCATTTTCTGCTGCTGGCTTCTGTTTCGCGAGTCTCTCTTTTGCAATTTCTGCTGCCATCAGAGCTTTTTCTCGGCTCATCTTTATTAGTGTCCATGGGTTAATGCTTGCACGGAAGCCAGGATTCTTTTTCAAGGTAGAGGGAGCAGGTTCATTGTCAATCCTTATGGACAATCTTGTTAGCTCCTGAATTCAATTGTAAAATCTTTAATAGTGTATATGTTCATTTAACCTTAACAATAAGAGAGGCAGTTATTTTCTAACCTGACTTGATTTTCGTCCCCCACAAATAAATCGGGATATGAACTTTGGTTTTTCTGGTGAATCGAAGTCGGAACTGTCATCAGAAGAAAAGTCCAAATCATCCAATGGCTGCATTTCCATAGATTGATTTTCTTCTTTCATTGCCAAGATGTAATCATATGTTCTCATTCCCTGCAGTGAAAAATTGGTAATACGTTTATGTCTACAAAATTACGTGGTTAAAAGAGAAATACCAAATAACAATTAAAATCGTGTAACTCCTCCCACAAAAATTAATGGTCAAAATACAAGTTCCCAAATGATACTAGAATGAATAATATTGCTATATTCATGCATTTAGGACACTATTGAAGTAGAGTACTGTTCCACAAAGCACCCATGAAATGCAAGTAAAAGAAAAAAGCCCACAAATAAAGTGCAGTGTGGCATAGGTCGATAAATGAAGGGAATATCCAAATTCTAATGAAAAGCCTTTGCCGACATTCAACAGAGGAAAAAAGTACATGACATAACTTTGAATCTTACCATTCCAGATTTCCAGCAATAAGGGATATGTAGACATTCACTGGCATATCAAAAGGGAAGATGGAGATTTATAATACATTTTACAACTAACCTGAATCATGAACTATATAACGCCAATATGGCATGAGCTTCTACTATAACTCTGCTACAGCCCTGTAACTCTAGGAAACATCTGCGACATTCAAACTTAACATGGGACCTTACATTGACGTAACATCTATGTTATCATATTGTATGACATGGCTGTTTATATCTTAATAGAAATCCCCAGGCATTTGACAACCTCATTGGTAATAGTCAGAGCAATCAACATTTGCTGGAGTATAGCACAGATGCCTAAAACTTCAATGTGACATTATGGAATGTGATGCTATAGTCACATGAAAGTATGAAACCCATATGGTAATTGACTAATTTCTATTCACACATCCATTACAATAGTGAGAGTTGTAACTAGTTAGGCAAGAGTAGCACATTCTAAGAAAATATACTGGGATCCTTTAAAGGAGAATGCAGAGTTGGAAATCTATTTTCTCAAGATGTTTCAACATACTCTGTACTAAAATACTTGTGATAATATCTTGCAAGTGGAGGCGGAGCATATATTGTATTATGTAGCTCGGGGATAAGCGAACAAATTCATGGTGGGTGGAATAAGGTAACACATTCTTCTTTTATGTCCTTTTTGAATCTTAGAAAAGTTCTAAAGCCATTCATGGTCAAGTGAGTTTAATAACAATATTTGATTATAGTATGTCCAAGCATCTACATGGAAACATCCGGAATTCATGAAGAACATACCTTGCGAATGAGAACCACGTGAAAGAAGAATAGTTGTCCTAATGCAGCTGAACTATATGCCATCATCAACACCAAGAAAACCTGATAAAACATATTAAAAGCGAGTTAATGTGAATTATACAGAAAATTCGATGCAAATTAGCATATTATTCATGAAGCAAGAGACATTGGGAAACATATTACTGATATTGCTGCAAGGACTCCTCGTGGGAACTCTATATTGAGTTTCCTCACTAGCTCCTGCTCTATCCCTTTTTTATCTGCAAAGCACCTTATAAATATGGCAACGGCAGCTCCTCCTTCTATGATAACCTGTATAATATCCAGGGAAAAATATACGTTATTTACAACCAAAGAACAATCTTGGAACCATATAAGTTTCATCAAAGACATTGCAACTCAAGAAATTGAAAGGAAAATATTAATTTACCAACCATTAACAATAAGAAAACCATTAGGAGGATAAAGCATGTATAGTTCTTCTTTCCGATGCAGTTGTTTAACCACTGGAGCAACAAACACATCAAAATTCATTTGAAGACAATCTCAACTTTTATCATGTAAAGGATACTACAATTTCCCAGGTTAACAAAAAAAAAAAAAAAAAGTAATAATCTCTGACCCTGCAATGGTGATCAAATTCTTCTACACAACGGTTGCAGGTCCTACAGTGCTTGCTGCGCTTTTTAACCTACACAAAATTTCATTCAGCTTAGGCATATCCATAACTTGCTTGAAGTAAATAACAACGCTTGTAATGCATCCACGATTCTTGATTTTCAGAAATTTTCATTTCCATCTAAATTATTAAAGGTTTAAGTATGTAAATTGATCCTATTATTTGGTCATCAGGCAAACAGGGAAGACCAACCTCAAAATCGCAAAGTGAACAAAATGTCGTGTCGTCCTCTTTTACATCAGGGGCAACAGCCTCATCTTTCACGGCGAGTAGAAAAGGTAGTAAAGGCTCGACCTGAACATTGTTTTTCCATGGATCCAAATACTTCCTCCTAATGAAACACTTAAGAACTTTCCTTTCCATTTTCCTAAAGAACCTCACTACAATTTGACCCAATATATGGCCATAATTAAGCTTAGGAAGCACATTGTGTCTTGTTCCTCTTTTCTTCTTAAAGCTGGTTCTATCAGTTGGGTCAATGGCAGTACATCTTACAAACAAAACCATCACCGAGAGTGCCTGAAGTACATGAGATGAAAATAAGTAGTAATAAAACACGAACTTGATTGGGGAAGAAATGGGAGGTAATAAAAGCATCATAAATTGGTATTATTAGTCTCACCACAAAAGCAAACACTGTCATTACTGTAATCTCAACAATTCTGTTTCCCAGAAACATTCCCAGGAAGGCATAAAAGACAGCAACAATAAAACTGTATACTGCAATTCCCACTATCTGCAATCCAAACAATTGTAACTTTAATCTATGTTAGAAAAACTATGGAAATGAAAAAGAAGAAAATTTCAAAACCCTAAGGTCTAATGAGTGATTATAGAAAACATCTGATTATACAACAAATCACCCAAATTTAGAAAATGGGTATTCAAGAAATCAGCTCAAAATACAACAATGGGTACGATTAAGCTGTTTTAACACAGTTTCTTGATAATGGATTTCAAAGACAGATAGAGATCTTAAACAAAGCAAAGTACCTGCAGTGGATGAAGAGGACGTTGCCATCCATGGCGTCTCATGTTTCTAAGGATGAATTTTTGAAAGGAAAGTTGCAGATTGAGTTGAGTTGAATTGAAGTTGGGTTTGTTTAGAAATCCATTAATGGTAGAAAGCTGCTTTAGTTTAAGCTCTTTGGCATGATATGATTCCCAACGGTCTTGTTTTCATGATTTTTGAAATTTGAAACTAAGTTACTCATCAACCTTGATTTAAGTCCATGGACTTTTATTTCCATGGGCCTTCTTTTTTAAGTCCATGGGAAATGGTACAATATTTAAAAATAGTCAGTCACAGCTATATATACATGCAATGAAATGGACAGAAATTACCATAGACTAAGAAGTAATGTTTGGCAACACCTAGAGTTCCTCCAAACCCTTCAGTAGTGAAAGAACTGTAAGCCCTATTCCTTGATGAGCTTAGCTGAGTTCCTTACTGCTTCACCGCTACTACCTGCAATGACCACCGGACAATGACCGGTGGATAAAGCTCCAACGATCAAGTCAGTAAGCGGCTAGGTTTAGAAAAGAGGTTTTAGCAAGGAATGAACAGTTACCTTTAGCGAACCCTAACGTGATCCTTTTATAGCAATATTCACCGCCTTCCTTGGACCGTAGGATCCCCCTTTGCATCCTATGGTTCTCTTATCTCCTACGTGTTTCATTCTCCATCACATACTATAAAGTGAATGCTTGACAGCTAGATATCACGTGCTCTATCCGTGATACTCTAGAATGTTCTGAACTCCGATTGGATACTTCCCGGTTTGCTCTCCTTATCTGGCTCCTGTGTCCTTAACGTTCCACCTAGCGTGGTTTGGTACTTACATCGCCCCTCATTTGACCGTCATCAATATACCTTAGATGGCGGCTCAAAGGCTTTTTCTCAGCCTAAACGTAAACTCCCTATGACGACGGGAAACCATCATGATTCTTTTTCACCACTTAAACTATCACCTGCTCCTCACGTGCCCTAGGTCTTGCCTTATCCTTATCTTTCCAGTTATTCATTAATTGCGCATGCTCTCGAGTCCCGAACCTCCAACGCGTGCCTTTTTGCTCTTACCTAGGTGCACTTATGATTTTAACTGCTGTCTTTTCGCTTTCCAACGCTGTTGTCTTGTCATCATTTTACTTCTTCCCGAAATACCCCTGGAATTACCCTCATATAAATTCACAATCTTTAACCCATTTCTTCCATTTACTTCTCACCTTCTTCATTCTTCTCCTCCGTTCGTCCTTCTTTTTCTGTCTTCATCTCATCTACGGAATCTCACATCGCCCGGTTTCCTGAAAGCTCGATTTTCTTCTCCATTTCTCCCTTCGTCGACCATCTCAGGTTATTTTTTCTTCCTTTCCTTCCTTATTTTCTTGATTTTAATTTAGTCATTACTAGATTTAGATTTTCGTTTTTCATTTGTCTTCTTATCGCTATATACTCCAAATTACGGTTACTGTAAGTTACCAATTTATTTTTCTTCTCTCCTTTCCTCCTCTAGGCGTCACCCTGTACACGCCCCTAATCTTTCTTCCTCTACGATTTTAGTGAGCCTTTCTTTATATAAATGGCTTCTCATCAAAATCAGAAGAAGAAAGATTCTTCAAGGAAGACGGTTGAAAGAGGTCAAGGTGATGGCGGTGCTCACCCCTCTCCTTCCGGTTACTACCTTGATTTATATGAGCCCAGCACTTATCCATATAGGCCTGATTTAGATTTATTCTGTGAGTTGTACGACATTCCCGAAGACGTAAAAATTTTCAACTACCGACATGTCCTACGTTTTGCACATCACGATTTTCGCCGCCAAGATGCTATTATGGTGACAGCTCATCAAATAGCTTTTGGTTGCCGGTTTCCTTTTTCTGATTTAGTCCGTGATGTGCTTAACTTTTACCAAGTCGCCCCTGGACAATGTATTGGTAACTTCTGGCGTATCTTGCGGGCTGTAGACCAACTTAATAACGAAGGAACCACCGTCTCCCTAGCTGACATACGCCAATGTTATTATCTTCGGGTCTGCGAAGAAAAATGTGGTCAACCTTATTATTATTTCGTCAAACGCCCCGGTAGGCGGTCTATTATTGAAAAATTGCCGGAAAGTGACAAGGAATGGCCTGACTTTCCTATGATTATCTTCGGCAACTTCGGGGGAGAAGGACCTGGCATTTCCAACCCCTTAAAATACTGGCAATTTAATTTAGGAGGTTTTCTCTTTCCTTTTTCTATTAACATTTCTTAGGATGAAAATCCTTTTGATTGTGGCCTTCCAATTTTTACCATATTTTCTCTTTTCTGCCATCCCAGAGGTTCGCGGTGACGGCAAGGCCATAAAACCCCGCAAAGACGCCCCTTGGGAGCCCTTGATAGGGTCTGGGACTGACGGTTACTCCGCCATTCGTGAACTTACTCTGTCACGGAAAGACGGTACCCCGCTTGCTAAGGATCTTGACCTAGGGGAATACGTCTTGCCCGTCTGCTGCCACAAAGATTATCTAAAGGATAAGAAAGGTAGGTCTTCTACTATTCCTCATACTTCCCGATCAACACAAAGGAAGGGTAAGGCTTCTGCTGCTGCCGCTACTGAGTTGGAGAGAGAATCTGATGATGGTGTAGATAATATTCCACTTCAGAAGATCCTAGCTAAAAAGAGAACTCGTGAACCTCTTTCCGGAATTCCAGCGCCATCCGAGAAGAAGAAGCAAAAAAGAGTAACAGCCCAACTTTCTCCTTTCTTATCTGCTCTTCGAGTTCAAAAGATTGTCAGGCATTGTAGTCGTGACCTATCTTCTTCTTCAACTGAGAGTTCTGATTTTCAGGCAGTTCAAGGTGAACCAGAGACATTGCCGGAATCTCCTGAATTTCCACTGGCGCGTCCAAAGCATCATGGTCCAAGCATTCCTAGAGTGAAAAGGTCCACAATGGCTGAAGCTTCTGCTTCATTTCCGGCATCTCCTTCTACCCCTTCAAGCACTTCCATGGAACTACCTGATCCACCAGATTTTTTTAGTGGTATGAAGATTTCCGTTAACCTTGATGAACTCGGGTTTGGAGATATTGGTCCGGATGACGTTGCACAACCAGGTTCAACTTCTCATCCTTCATTTTCTCGTCTTCAAGAATTTTCCATGGCTCTCATTGATCCTAATGAGCCCCCTACTATTGGTGTGATGCCCCCACCACTCCCTGTTGATCATGAAATTTTTGATGTTGCTACATTTGTTACACCCATTCGTGAAGCGCCTAAGTACATCTTTCATCGTACTTCTAATTACTCTTCGTCTGGATCAGGTGACCAAGTTGGGGATGACCATCAATTCTCTCCGATCCCTGATGCTGAGACTAATCCGGCACCAGCTGCTGGCGATGCTTGTACACTTCCTGCCGGTGTTACTTCTCAAACTCCTTTTTCATTCTCAGAGCCCATGCCGGTCCCAGACCCTGACAAGGTTGGCTCCTCTTCTCGTGGTAATGTATTTGCTGATCCTCCGTCTTCCCAGCCTCCAAGCAAGATTCCTTCTGTTCCTCCTCCTTGTGGTCCCTCTGATTCAGCTTTTGATAACGGAGCAACTGCTTTTTCTGCCTTTCACAATTTTATTCTTCCTTCTGATCAAGCTAGAATTGATGAGATGAGCTTTGATGAATGTCGGGATACATTCTTCCGGGGTCTAGCTCTTGTAAGCTTTCTCTCTCTCTCCCTTTTTTTTTTTTTTTTTACTCTAAACACCTTTTGAATTGCAGGTTAGCGGTGTTTCCGTCAAGTCTTATTCGTACACTTCTAACTTGCAAACTGAGAAAGAAAGAATTGTAAAAGAGAAGCATGACCTTACAGTTGAAAAGAATCGTCTAATCCGCGAGAAATGGGCCCTTCAAGTCGAGATTGAGCAGCTTAAGATTGAACGAAAGGAAGCAGCCGCGTCTCGTGAGGCCGAAATCGAGAAGAATCGGAAAAGGCTGGTGGGCGAGCACCGTGAGCACATTGCTGCATTGGAGGGCGAGCACCGTGAGCGCATTGTTACACTTGAGGCTGCTCACGCCACGGAGATAGCGAAGTGGGAGGGGAAATATCATGATCAGATAATCAAGATAGATGAACTCAAAACCCATCATGAAATTGACTATGAACAGTACCGGCTCGATATAAAGGAGCAAAAGGAAACTCTTCTGGCCGAGTATAAAGCTAAATACGACGAGCTGGTGGCGAAATCTAAAGAGCAGCTCGCCATACAAGTGAAAGCTCAGGTGAAAGAGAACTTGTCCTCCATTCTTGCTTCCAAGAGAATGCGGATAACTCCTTCATCTCCAAGTGCTTCCACCCGAGACCCCCTTCCTTGAAGTGTAATTTGATTAATTTTCCGGCAATACTCATATGTACTTGCAAACTCTTATTATTTTGAACTGAAACTTTGTAACTGCTACCAATTAATGCTATTTTCTGATATTAGTTTCTCATGTGTTAACATTAGGTTATACTTCTACTGATCCCGTCGTCACGGTTCAGCAAGTGCAACCCCGTTAACACATTAGCACTATTGCTCTTCTCTCTTTGAGGCACACCATTGTATTGTTTAAATCAAACTCAATGGGGAAGAAATAATCATATAGAGACTTTAACATTTAGTTAACAGCTTGCCTTGCCGAGTCTACACTTATGTTATTTCCCACCAACCTTAGTTGGGTTTCTTGTATGCCTGACCTTTGGCCTAGTCTCAGACAATACTACTAAGTCAACAAAATCTTATATTTTCATTGAAATTTAAACTAACATAGTTACATGCTTTCTATCCTTGTTGATCTATACATCTCTGCCCTCTAGGCATAGTATTTCTTTAAATTGCTGATACTCCATGGCTTGTCAAGAGGGGTACCATCTTGGTAGGTTAGGTAGTATGCTCCATTCGCTCCCGCCTTGTCTATCACAAAAGGCCCTTCCCAGTTTGGCTCTAGCTTGGCTGGAGGCGGATTCTGTTTTCTTAGCACAAGATCCCCTGGAACAAGGCTCCTTGGCTTGACTTTTTTGTTGTAAGTCCTTTCTAGCTGGCGGTGATAACTCTCCAATCTGAGCTTGGCACGCTCCCGTACCTCCTCTGCTAAGACCAACTCTCTTTCTATTATCTCATTATTCTTCCCCAGGTCGACTACCACCCTTCTAGCCGTATGTACCAACATTTCTTGTGGGATCACAGCTTCCATGCCGTAGGTGAGAGAAAATGGAGTCGCCCCTGTAGATCTTCTCGGTGTTGTCCGGTAAGCCCATAGTACTTCCCAAAGATTTTCATACCATCTTTCTTTCTTATCCTCAAGCTTCTTCTTCAATACCTCCAGTATGGCTTTGTTTGATGCTTCCGCATGGCCATTTCCTTGCGGGTGAAATGGTGTTGCAAGGAGCTGCTTTATGTTATAACTTGCCAGAAACTGTCGCAATTCATCTCCACGGAATTGAGCCCCGTTATCTGCCACTATGGTAACCCAAACCTGCAGATGATGTTGGTCCAGACAAAAATTTTGACATCTACCTCCCTGATCCTTCGCAATGGTTCTGCCTCAATCCATTTCGTAAAGTAATCTGTGGCCACTATTAGATATTCTCTTCCCTGTGACTTCTCCAGCTTTCCCACGATATCAATTCCCCACATCGAAAAGGGCCACGGATTACTAACAAAGTGAAGGTTTTCAGCTGGGGTATGTATAAGTCTCCCATGAATCTGACAACCATGGCACTTCTTAGCATAGTCGCAGCAATCTTTGTACATACTTGGCCAGTAATGCCCATGTATCATTATCCTGTGTGCCATGGCCCTTCCCGGTGAATGACTTCCGCAACTTCCATTGTGACATTCCGCCATGACCCCTTCTGCTTGGGATGGATGTACACACTTTAGTAACGGTCCAGTTGGTGATCGCCTATATAAGTCTTCCCCTATCATTGCATACCTTTTGGATTGCTCCATAATAGACCTAGCTTCTGCCTTCTCGTCGGGAAGAGAACCACTTTTTAAGTAGGTTACTATTGGGTCCATCCAGCTTGCTCCCAAGCTCTGAATGAGGTTGATAGTCACTTCCTTTACCTCTATCATTGGCTGAGACCTCTGCATGAACGTTATAGTTTTGGTTGAATTCTCTTCTGTTGCCGTTGCCAGGTAAGCCAATGCATCAGCATGCCGGTTCTCTCCCCTGAACAGATGTACGATCTCCACTTTCGAGAATTTTGCTACACTCTTCTTCAATGCATCCAGGTACTGCATCATCTTTCCAGTTTGAGCTCTATATGCTCCATAGAACTGTTCCACCACTAACTTTGAATCTGTGAAAACCGTTACCTCCTTTACCTCCAATTTCATCAATATTTCCAAGGCTTTCAGTACTGCCTCGTATTCTGTCTCATTATTGGTAGCCGGAAAAGCTAAGTTTTCAGCGATCTCAATCTTAGTGTCCTCTGGAGTTACCACTACTATCCCGATTGCTGATCTTCCTTTATTTACTGATCCATCTGTGAACACCTTCCATCCCTTCACATTCTTCCAGCCGGTATCCTGAGTTTCTAGAGACTCTAGCTGTTCTTCCTCTTGCATTTCTGCATCCTCGGTTACATCCTCCACTGGGAAATCTGCCAAGAAATCCGCCAGCACTTGTGATTTTTCCGCCTTCTTGGGCTCATACTGAATGTGATATTTACTTAATGAAACTGCCCATTTTTCCATTCTCCCAGAACGCTCGATTTTTGGCATCACTTGATTGAGAGGGAGGTTTGAAACCACTGTCAGACTATAAGCTTCAAAATAAGGTCTTAACCTTTGAGCTGCAAAGAGTAAGGCGAGAGCATACTTTTCAACTCTTGAATACCTTGTCTCTGGTGAAGTCATCTTCTTGCTGAGGAAATAGACCGGGCTCTCCTTTGAGGCCTCTCTTCTAGTCAGGACTGCACTTACTGCAACGTCCGATACTGCCAGATAAACATAGAGTGTCTCCCCTGGTAACGGCTTTGATAGAACTGGTGGCTTACTCAGGTATTCTTTCAATTTCTGGAAAGCTTCTTCGCATTCATCGTTCCAAGTAAAGGATAAATTCTTTTTCAAGAGCTTCAGAATTGGCTTGCATTTATCTGTGGATCTTGATATGAACCTTCCCAATGCTGTAATTCGGCCAGCTAGCACCTGTACTTCTTTCTGTGTCCTTGGTGATGTCATATCTGTGAGTGCCCTGATCTGGTCCTGACTAACCTCTATCCCTCTCTTTGTCACAATGTAACCCAGGAACTTTCCCGACTGTACCCCAAACGTGCACTTCTCTGGATTGAGCTTCATATTAAATTGCCGCAATGTTTGAAAGGTTCTTTCCAGGTCTCTTAGATGATCATCCGGCTCCTTAGACTTGACCAACATATCATCAATGTAAACTTCTACCGTCTTCCTCAGCTGATTTTCGAACATCATCTCTACTAGCCTCTGGTAAGTAGCACCTGCATTCTTCAAACCAAATGGCATTTTGGTATAACATAACGTTTTCTTACCAGCATAGAAGGCGGTTTTCTCTTGATCTGGACCATATAGCGGGATCTGGTTGTAACCGGAATAGCCATCCATGAATGACAGTAACCCAAAGCCTGCTGTTCTGTCCACTAGCTCGTCTACCCTCGGCATGACGTATCTATCTTTGGGGCATGCTTTGTTTAAGTTTGTGAAGTCTATACAGATTCGAACCTTTCCGTTTTTCTTAGGTACCGCCACTATGTTAGATACCCATTCTGGATACTGAACCTCTCTTGTTATTCCCACTAACTCCATCTTTTCGATCTCCTGTTGTACTGCTTCTACCAATGTAGGTTTCATAGTTCTCACTTTCTGTGCAACTGGTTTGAAATTTGGACTGACATTTAACTTGTGACATGCTATATCTGGATCGATTCCTGTCATATCATTCATAGACCAAGCAAATACATCTATATTAGCTTTTAAGAATTGTAAAAGGTCATGCCTCACCTTCGAATCCAAGCTTGTTCCCATGTAGGTGATCTGTTGACCCCCTGCTTCATTGAGGTTGACGGGTTCCGTTTGTTCCTCTATCTTTAAAGCTTCACGCGGGAACCCGTCATCCTCCTTCTGTCGTTGCTATGCAGGGACAGATGACGGCCCAGCACCTGCTGTGCCATGCCTCATACTTTTTACTGTTGCTATCTTCAAATTCTTGGCCATAGCTTGATTACTCCTTATCTCATATTGCCCGTCTTCAGTCGGGAAATGGATTTTCTGGTAGTAACTTGACGGAATTGCTTTCATGAGATGAATCCACTCTCTCCCCAAGATTGCATTGTACTCTGTTGGTGCATCTATAACCACAAATCTTGACATGACGGTTCTGGTGTGTGCTGTAACCGGTAAGACTATCTCTCCAACTGGCCGCACTGCTCCCCCATTGAATCCGTAAATGTCTCCAGACGAATTTGTCAAGCTGCCTCTTTCTAGTTTCATTTGATCCAAGCCCCTGGTGAACAGAACATCTACCTCACTTCCACAATCTACTAACACTTTCGTGACATTCCAATTTCCAATAAGTATGGAAATGACCAATGGGTCATTGTGTGGTGTGACTACTCCTTTGAGGTCTTCCTCCGAGAACCCAATCGGCTCACTCTGATGCACTGGTTTGCCATTTCGCATAACTGGTACGGCTCCCACTGTTTGTGAGTCTTCTCTTATCTGCATCACTCTTCGTATCTTCCTCCTGACCTCGTTCATAGACTCTCTTGCTCCTTCCAAGATCATATTAACGGTCCCTCTGACCTGTATTTCTGTTCTTGCTTCCTCCTTGTTCTTTTCCACTATGAATTCCCTTAAATGGCCCTCCTCTATCCATTTCCAGATCAAGGATTTGAACTCATAGCAATCCCCAGTAGGATGGTTGTAAGTCTGGTGATACTCACAGAAAGGCTTTCCCCTGACTGTCCTGCACCGTACCGACGGTTCCTGGAAGTACTTTCTTCCTCTTATTCTCTTCAAGATTTGATCCAGCGACATTGTGAGTTGCGGTAGCGGTTTTGGTGGTGTTAGCTTTCTTGGCGAAGTATCTCTATCTTCTCTCCTTTCTCTTTTGTCCGGACCTCTCGATCCATCTCTGTTTCCCCCTCTGCCAGAATCTCTTGGTGGTGTATTACTTCGTGAGCCAACTTCTCCTTTCTTTCTTTTTTCCGCCACTGTGTTTACGGAAGCCAACAACACCTTGGGAGCTCTCCGCGACGCTATGTCCTCTAGTCTGATGTATTTCTCCGTCTTCTGGAAAAGTTCATCCAGAGTCGCCATCCGTGATGACACAATCGAGTCATATGCAGGAGATTTCTTACTTATGCCTTTCTGAAATGCTACCACTGCTGTTCTTTCATCTACTCCGCCATCTGTTCTCAAAATCTCATTTTTAAAGTTAGTAACAAACTTTCTGAGAGACTCACCTGGAGCTTGTTCCAAATCAAATAGTGACGCTATATCTGCAGCCTGTCTCTTCTGATGAATATAATGTTTGACAAACATCTCACTGAGCTGAGCAAAGCTTGATACACTCCCTGGTGATAAGCTGAGATACCAGTCTGTAGCGTTATCCTTCAAGCTGCTAGGAAACAGTCGACACCACATTCCGTCATACTGGCTCCCTTCCCAAGCCGCCATTTTTTGCTTGAAATTATTCAAGTGCTGCACAGGATCAGTTGTTCCATCATACTCATTAAACTTAGGAGGTTGAAACTTACTTGGGAACCCGTGACGGTAGCACACTTCGGCTAATGGCCTCTTGCCCAATCTCTCCAGATCCTGGGTCACCTCTATGTTCTTTCCCTTGGTCTGCGCCCTCATGTCCTCTTGGACCTTGCATATCATATCGAAAAGTCTGGTGTACTGATCTGCCGCCGGGATCTCTTCATCATTCACCCCTTCCCTTCGATTCCCTTCGCGAGCTCTTACCCTCGATTCACCTGACCCTTCTTCTTCATTCGCTCCTGGGCCCGGAATCCGACGCCTTGTTCCTCCTTCCCCTTCTCCTAGTATTATTCTCTCCATTGGTCTCTGATGGTTTTCATTTCTGACTGCTTCGTTCTCTCCCTCCTGAAGATTTTGACGGTCCATATCTTCCATCCTTCTTATCTGCTCCCTCAGTCTTAAGTTCTCTTCCCTCAATCTGCTTGTCTCTTCTTCTCCCTCTTGGAGAGTTAGAGGATGATCAACTTGCGGAGCATCTCCAGCTGCTACACCTACGAGATATGTCGACGATCTAGTTTGTGTTACCATTGCTCTCTATCTTCTTCTTTCAACCTTCTTCTCCAAAACCCTAGATCTGGAAGCAGTAAAACCAAGCCCTTCTTCTAGCGCCAAATCTAAGCCCTATTCCTTGATGAGCTTAGGTGAGTTCCTTACTGCTTCACCGCTACTACCTGCAATGACCACCGGAAAATGACCGGTGGATAAAGCTCCAACGATCAAGTCAGTAAGCGGCTAGGTTTAGAAAAGAGGTTTTAGCAAGGAATGAACAGTTACCTTTAGCGAACCCTAACGTGATCCTTTTATAGCAATATTCACCGTCTTCCTTGGACCGTAGGATCCCCCTTTGCATCCTATGGTTCTCTTATCTCCTACGTGTTTCATTCTCCATCACATACTATAAAGTGAATGCTTGACAGCTAGATATCACGTGCTCTATCCGTGATACTCTAGAATGTTCTGAACTCCGATTGGATACTTCCCGGTTTGCTTTCCTTATCTGGCTCCTGTGTCCTTAACGTTCCACCTAGCGTGGTTTGGTACTTACAAGAACAACAAACTTTGTATATGTACATCAATCTCCACTGAAGTGGCAGGAAGAACTCCAGGGAATACCACATGTACCGCGCGCATTGATATAAAGAAATCATATATTTGGTGACACTTAGAGTTCCTCCAAACCCTTCAGTAATTAAGATTGTCAAAAACTAGTTAACTAGCTAGGAATTAATAGATCATTACTGAAGCGGCAGGAGGAACTCCAGGGGATACCAAATGTGTAGTGAATAAACAAATTGTATTCACGATCATTCGATCGATGAGTGATGACTTTGAGCAGATATAACCAACCACTGTTCACTTATATAGTATTGTACTCCTCATAGAAGATGAATACTACAACAAACATCTCAGATCACTAGGACTACAGACATCCATGTGCATGTGCAGCTAGTGTTAGAAATTTAGTTGATGATGAACTTGGTCGTTCATTCAACCTTGTTCAAAGTGGATGAGTTAGATTCATTGAACTTGGTCATATTTTTTTTCAGCTTTGGTAAGAAAGACAGAGAATCTTCACTTTTATATATGTAGTTGCACTGCAAGTCTTTTTCCAAGACTTCTCTCTATTTCCTCTGTTTTCATTGTGCATATTTCAGTATTTTGTCAAAAATTTGGTAAGTGTTCATTCTTCTATCCTAATGATAATTTTGATGGTTTATCCTTTATGGCTTTATGCGACAATCAAGTGGTACTGTGGTAGAGAAAAAAAAAAGTTGTGATACTGATGTGCTTAAGGAGTGGCCACCACTTGTCATGTTTGACGCTCGAGATGTATTCAGTTTGGAATGATCATTGAATTTCGTCATACCGACAAGTTTAATGGTCATTTTGCTATGCAGTCCTGGTTCTGAAGAATAAGCTTATAACAAGAAGTATTTCTGCGTATACGTTGATAATAACTATGACATATATGTCTGGGGGGGGGGGGGGGTGTTGTCGTATAATAATGAATTCCTTATTGCTTAGACCAGTTTCAGTGATCTAATGAATCAACATAATAAATTAAAGCAAGAAGAAAAATATTACAAACTAGCCAGAAGAACTGTAATCATATATTGCTGGAACTTATTATACATGTCCATTGTTATCCTTGAGCTTAAATCTATTTCCATGTTGAATATGAATCAACACGCAGTATTTTTAATTACTAGGAAGGTTCATATGACAGTGACTTATAGTCGTGAATTGAGCCAAATGACTTATTACTGTGTGCTCAAAAGCATACAATTATAGTACGAGGATAAGAACTGATACAGAGATAAGACATTGACATGAGAAAGCAAGACCATACATGGGTAACTACTGAAGGGATATATAACTCAAGTTCATCCTTATACGCTCCGAAAAGGCGTCTAGGTTCACTGAGTGTATATAGCCATGAGATTTCGCAAGCTAGAACTTGGCTGAAACATGATGAAATGAAATATAAATAGAAGGCTAGAGGAGGTTTAACTTTCCTCATTTTATACCAAAGGCAAGAAAAAGTCGCGTTTGGTGATCCCAGGAGTTCCTTCATTCCCTTCAGTTTGGAGTCCTATTTGTGTCATATTTAGCAGCAGGGCTCACCACTGAAGGGTTTGAGGGAACTCTTGGTGTCACTTAACAATTGCTAAAAGGATTAATTCTTCAACACACTATTATATGTATCCCAAAATCTTACTCTGCATGCTCATCATCCCATGTGTTTGTTCTTACATGCAGTGTACATTTCTATTTGGATGAAGAGCAACAAAAAAGCTAGCTAGGAACTTAAAAGTATACTTTCAGTGGTATCAGAAGTGTTTCTTCTTTATTTGTTCCAAAAGACTAGTGTAAATGTGTAATACCAAAACCTGACAGTATGAAGGTTTCAGGCCAGTTTCTGCATAAGTAAATAAATTTTCGTCGATTATTGTTAAACACATAAACATCTTCATCATGACTTCATCCCTGTTCTCCTACTACAAGTTTCACAAATTATATATAGTAGTTTGTGTTTTACTACAGATCCACAAAAAATACTGAAGCATGTACAGAGGGCGTGGATCGTTATGGTCCGTGGAACGGGAACAATAACGCTAGTTATATCACTTATATGGAACGCGTACAATGGGGATGGGAGTATATCTCTTCGTCCATTAGGATTGTGGAGCGTTAACCCCCGGATCGTAAAAAGTTTTTGGAATCGTTTATATATAAATATGCAATATATTTTTAATAAATAAGCAAATAATATATTCAACAATCAATATGATTATCTATTCACTCTATAACCAGAACTCCCCTTATACTGATTTTTTTGGTTACTCTCCCAAACTATCCTTCTTCATTTTCTTAAAGCTTACCAAATTTTATTAAAAAGAAAAGGTATATAGGTAATAGGATAACTCTATGAAATAAATGTTTTCAAAGACTTTTTATTCCTTCACACTAATTCTTTACATTAATTACTTGCAATGACTTTTTCTTTCCTCACCCGAGGTTTAACCTTTTAGGTTCAAATTTCAAACCTTTAACAACGTGGATGCATATATGGTCTGCTAATTAGGCATCTATCTTTTGTGGGCAACACGTGTTGTATGAGATATATGAACTTTTGAGTTTTGAGAAGAGCTTTTCGACTCTGTTCTGAACAATCCAATTGCTTCTCCTTCTTATCTCTTTACTGAAGAACGAAGATGTCACATTCTTTTACTTGCACTCTCTCTCAACACACCATCGAACCGGAGGAAAAAAGGTTAGACTTTATATCCATCTTCGATAAAATTAGGCTTTGAGCCTTTGAATCTAGGTTGATTTATTTTTTTCTCAATTCCTCTTATTTGCTCGATGACTCTTAAGGAACCATACTTAAACCATATTTTTCCTCACAAAGGACTTATATTACTGGCAGAGGATAGCTTTGGCATATTTGATTATCGTTCTAATAGAGACTACAACCACAAAAATCAGACCTACCATACTAGGCTCAGGACAGTTTTCCATATTCAGTGCACATCATTGGTAATGGTGAGTATTGAGTAACATAAACCGAGAAAAAAAGGATATATTTCTACCATATAGTGCAATTTTAATGATTTATTTGTATTTTAGGTTTGGAGGGTTCGTCGTATTTCTCATTTATATGATCACAACATTTTCTTTATATGTCCCTAACTGGAGTTTGAGTTGCTTGAACGTCATGGAACTGAAAAATATATTGTACGTACTTCTATAGTTGCTATGATATTTACTTAGAATAATCATGGTTTTTGCCACATCTAGGTCTATAATTGCGTGAGCGTTCATTCTTATTGCAGGCAATTTGGAATATCATAGCAAAAACCATGATTCACTTTAAATCTATTCAGCTACCAACATAGAAATTCACTGGAACATGTCTTTCTTAAGGTAATACAAATTTGGAATCTTAAATTGTACTTCTATAGGTGAATGATATTCATATTTAAGTGTGGCTAGCTAGGGATGAGTCTGGGCATGTATTGTCTCCTTATATTGGAATAAAGGAAATGGAGATAGTGGTGACGCAAGAACTACTTAGGATGGAAGTTGGAGTTAAAGCATGCCAAGAATAGAGCATGGAAAATGTGATAGTCTTTGGATTCACTAAAAGCAATTCATATAATAGAGGTAAATGAGGCAGTACCATGGTATAACCACAACATAGTGGTAAACTTGCGGACTATTGAGAGGCAATTGCAACTTCCAAGTACTGAAATCTACTCATGTGCAAACTTTATTAGAGCAATCCCAATGGGAGGACATTTTAGAAGGGCGGTACTATGAAATGCCCTCTCGCCAAAAATCCTTTGCCAATGGAACGATGGGTCAAACATTCAACGGTCGTTAGAAGTTCCAATGACATTTGAGAGAGGAATAAAGTGCCATCCTAAATGCCATGTTAATGGCATAAGACGGAAGACAGTATTCCGGTTCAACACTTTTTCGGAACTGTGTGTTCCTTCTTATACACTTTATTCTCATTTCGAACTTGAAGTTCCGTCTTATAAACTAAGCTTGTATTAAAAAACCGGAAACCACAATCCCATTTTATAAAAACCGAAAACCATGGGTAAAATTACCGAAACTTTGAGTACCATCTTATAAGCCATTTAATTGCCATAAACTGACATTTCCAAAATTTCCCATTGGCACAACGTCGCAGGGGGTTTTGACTACCATGGGTAGAAGGTGATTTTAAATGTGGTTTTGCTTATGTGGCACCTACGTGGAAGGCACCAAACTACCCTCCCATTGGGATTGCTCTTAGGGAAGCAATATATTTAGCTGCCAAGTGTTGAAATTCACTCATGTGAATAAGGCTAATAGGGCAACAAATTATTTATCTGCCCTCTGCATATAAGCAATGTAAGATCAACTAGAATGTATCTATGTAACAAGACATTATTTTGGGAAAAAATTGGTATTTCTTTGATATTAGCAAAATTTTCCAAAATATATTGTATTGTTATTTTTTGTTTTATTTTGTATTTTGCTTGCTACATTGTTAAATCTCGATTTAATAATTTGACAATCATGAGCGTAGCGCGTGGATTTCCACTAGTTCTCATAACTCAAAGATTGTCCATTAGGTTGGGTCAATGGACTCTAGTTGCCTTAGGGCTTGGGTGGGCTTTTGCTCATTTGGAATTAGTATAGGACTGGTTTTAAAATGTATTTTGTAGGCCCTCTTATCTTGGGCTTAGGCTCTATGTTAAGGCCTGTTGGTCTTTGCTTTTTGTGTGTCTCCCTCCAATGACTATTCTCTTCGGGAGCTTTGTAACCTTGTTGGTTAAGACTTAAGTGTTGGTCTTTGCTTTTTGTGTGTCTCCCTCCAATGACTATTCTCTTCGGGAGCTTTGTAGAAGTTGTACATCTTCCCGCCGACGAAGGAAGATTTTAGAGAAGACAAGTGGCCCCACTTAACACAGTCACTTGGGGTCCATATCGGTTGGGACCCACCTCATACACTCAGCAAGATCCATTCAGCATTTTTAGGTGGGGTCCGCACAGTCCAGGTCAGCGACATATGAACCCCCGGTCTACGTCATCACGGTCAAGGGAAGATTGACCGGCATGTGTTCCTGCACTAATCATGGTGAGCAAGTAATCGGGCATATCTACCGGAGCTCGAGACGGTGATAAAAAAGAAATTATTTTATTACAAAGTGCATTATACGCGGTGTACCAAATCCCCTACATAGTGCAACCGAAGCTAAATTACATAAGAGGGGGAGACGGAGGATCCGAGCTAGACCCCTCCGGCGAGTCCGGGAGATGGTACTTAGCCTTGGCTTCAGCGTACCCTTCCTTCCATGAGAAGATCACAACAACATCAATCTTGCCTCCCATCCGGGCGAGTTCAGCAGAAGCAGATTTCAGCCTCTCCTTAAGGCACAGAATCTCCTCATCCTTTTCTTGTATTCAGCCCTCATGGCACTTTTCCCACCGGCCTTGGTCTTCCACAAGCTCGACCACTTGCGCCTTCAAGCTGTTCACACGGATAAGGAGATGCACTCGGTACCGTTCCCGATTGTCGCCAACGGAACTAGAATCAGAATGCCTAGCCACCATGGAAGATGAGCAAGGGAAGAAGAGAGAGGTATAACTCAGCAAGAGTGAACATCTCCCCATTTAACCCCGCAAAGGTTAAAAAGGCCGGGCCACAACCCAATTGCTTTCCGAGAAGGAATGGTCTCCCATGGACCGACAATCAACCTGCCAAAATCACGATAAGACAAGACAAACAAAGGCACTATTCATGGGAAAATGAATCTTATTGATGAACAAAAGTCAAAGAAAGGGGGCACCGTTCCTCAACAATGGTGCGACATTAACTAGTCTGCTAACACATTTCGCGAGGCGGTAGGAGGGGATGTGGCGACCTGGTCCCAGCTAGCACCCACGGCCGTAGCATTGCCAAGGATCCAGAGTTTCTCTTTCAAGTTTTGAATCTGGTTTTCGGCCTGTTTAAGTGAATCTTCAGAAAGACGGAGATCTCGACGCAGGGATGCAATAATGTCGTCTCGTTTTTTGAAAGACAGTTTCATGTCATGTTCCAACCGGACGACCTTCTCCAGGTTCTTTTCTTGGGCCTGCACATGATTGAACACATGTTCCACCTTGAGGTTGAATGCACGATGAGCTAAGTCAGCAGCCCGGTCGTCAACCATTATTCAGCAGAAGCTTCAACAACAGCAACAGAAACCCGGGAAAGAGAAGTGGATATCCTTCTACACCTCCGGTTTGCTATTTATAGAGGAGGAAAAAAACTCTAGTCCTTGATCCAAGGGATGCAGAATCGTCATCAAAAAACGTGTCAAAGAAGGAATCCTCCGAATCTCAACAGCCGGGGAAGATATTTCGAAGATCTTTCCCAAGCAGATTTTCTACTTGACAAAGAGGGGGCGATGTGTGTACCTTAGGTAAAAAAAACCGACAGGTGTCACCGATGGCTGTATAAGAAGCTAAAGTGGGAGCACCTGAGCATTAGATAGCCAAGCCTGGGCTATCGGGTAGGGCCCAATCCGGTCTCAAGGAGTCCACATACGCTCTGTGGACCTTGACCCACCGGATAGTCCACGACCAATGGGTGGAGCCCCGGTTACTGTATAAGAAGTTGAACCGTCGGCTCCCATACATCGACCAGGCCCACCTCAGTCAAGTAGGCCAGGTCCAGCCCAGTAAAGTCCAGCAGCGACAGAGGCTCGTCCAAAGGCTTAGAATAGAAGCCCAGAGGACCTGGCTAGGGTGTATGCAATGAAGATTGGGCCTCCGGTCAGAGAGTTGAGCCCAAGTCTTTGCTTTCAGGCTTGGTCAATCCAAATCCCAACCAACTGAATAAGTCCAGCGAGATTCCAGGCTAACAAAACCCACGGTTCTAGCTCGCTGGAGAAGATAAAGGAAGACCCAGGTTGAACCAGGACCTATCAGTTGATGCCCAAGGAGATAACCGCTCAGCAACATCTAAGCTATCTCCACGGATAGCATCTTCACAGTTGAACTACCTGAGTTCATGGAGTCAAAACTGGAGGGGTGGTTGAGCCAGCCTCCTCCGGCCTACTACAAATAGAGGAGTTCTAAACCTCCTGAACTATGAGTTTTCCACTGAGCAACTCCATTAGAGTTTAGCGGAAGCAGAGACTTGATTCCAAGTTCATCTTCTTGGATACGTAGGCAGCCTGATCCCGATCAGACCAAATTTCGTGGGACTACACTACATTGTGTTTAGCCCTCCCAAATAATTTCTTGTTCTCTAACCAAAGTGAAAGTAAAGTACTAACCAAACCATAAACTAAACTTTTTCTCCCGCTACTCTGCCTCTGTATTAAACCATAAATCTTCCTTCCAACCTTGTGATATAACTCCAGCAAATCGTCTCTTTGTTCAGCTTCGATTCAATAGGTGAGGTGAGGTGAGTAGTAATTTTAAAGTTTGGTTTCAATTTTTATTTTTTTGAACGAAATCAGATTGAATCAGTATAACAGTAATTATTTGTAAATCTTCAATTGTTTGAGCCGAATTAGTTGGATTGGATCTTTACTGTGAAGCTAATTCAAGTGATTAAAGTTATAATTTAATTGTCCTATGATCAGCATAATGAATATCTTGCATTGCATAATTTAACAAGGGAGACCGATTTTATTAACATGCAAATGAATAGAGACTCTTTGTTCTTGACAGACAAACTGAAATGTACAAAGAACCCAATTAACATAAAATTGTTTTTGGCGGGTAAGGATATGAATCATAGTCCAAGAAGGTTGTAAGGTATGTTTATAGTCAGGTATGCACTCCACCCATTCGAAGAAATTACAACAAAGAAAAGCATCAAAAGATGCTAAACTTAGCAAATATGGTTCATGGTGGTGGGTGTGAAAGTTAGAACTGATATGGGATTTGGATAAATGGTTACAATTTCCTTTGAGAATAATTAAAAACACCCTTTGAACAAATTGATGGGTTTCACTTTCTTTGTTTCCAGTAATGAAAATAGCCATGATTTGATGGCCTATCACTTGGCCGACTATGTAAATAAAAATAGCACAGAAAAGAAGTCGAGATAGAACAAGAAGAAAAAAGAATGTAACGAAGCTAGGCAAGCTGACCTGGTCTTGCTTCTCACAAATTACAAAATACTGAGAGTAGAACAAAAAAGAACAAAGGTAAGAACATGGTGATAAAAGAACAAAAGGGTTTTTAGGGTTTTCGCTATCAAATCGATCCTTCATTCCCTCTCCCGCCATCATCAACTGACAATTATTTCCATCTCTCTCCTAATAACTTAGATTCGGTAAGTTCTTCTAGTTCCTCGATTTCAATCTGTAGTTCTAATTGATTTGTTGGTGTTCTTTTTCTGATTCTTTTAATTTCTTTCAATTTAAGTTTCATTTTGATTTTAAAACAGTTGTTTTCCCCCATTAATTTGATATATTTATGTAATTTATTATACAGATGAAGTGACTGGAATTCGCCTTTACATAACCAGCTATTATGGATGAACATGAACATTCTTGCTCTGCTTGTGGTGAAAAGGTTGGGTTTTATGAAGATGATGGATTCTTTTTTTGCAAGCATTGTGACACACGAGTAGAGGATGTTATGGAATTTGAACAAGAAAATTTTATGGAGGGGGTTCGTCATCAAAATATTTATCGTTTACAAAACTCTCAGGTTAAGACAGAGACTGTAACACTACTCTCATAACCTGAAGCACAACAATCAAGTTATTGGAGAAGTGATGTTTATAAAACTCCTAAAAAAGAATACAATGAAAAAGAACCAAGTATACCTAATGATTTTGGTGGTACAATAGATGTATCAGTGATCAACGAGGAGATTTTGTCAGCTGTTAGGATTAGGTATGTGTTGGGAATTCAATATATGATTTAATTCCAATGTAAGGTTTTAGTGGAAAATTTTGGTGTAAGTCCTTTAATTTGTGGTTTGGCTGGGGTAATATGGATGCGATTTGTAGCAGCATCTAGGGTTTTTGACGAAAACTGGGCTGACGATACATTTCTGGATTCAGACCTACAGTTTCAAGGCAAGTGTCCTTAATTACGATACATTTCTGTTTTTATTTATAAGTCTGATGACCAGGCATTGCATTATGTATTGCAGGCTAGTACATGAAATATTGTCCATCCTTTAGTTTTCAAGGTTGTTATGTTAAATCATCCACATAGCTTGTGTAACACATGCTTCACATGCTCATAATCCACAATATATATTGTGGATTCCTTTCCTAATTTGTATTATTAGCACATGTGTTATAGCTGTAGATATCTTACCTTATTTAGTTTAGCATTATATTATAAATACTCAAAAATACAATGAATAATACATTCAGTATTTTATTATCTTTCATGGTATCAAGAGGGTTTACGATCCTTTCTTCTTCATTCTGAGAGCAGCTTCAAGCGCCTCTTGTGTGCAGCCTCATTGTGCGCCACCTCTTTCATAGTCTATTTAAACAAATAATCTATGGCGTCTGAATCAACATTGTTGTCCACTAATACTGTGGCTTCTTCCTCCTCCACCACGGCAGTTGGATTTGTGTCTTCTGAAGCTTCCAATAGTGGTAACACATATTTTCCAATCCCAAATATAACCAATCTGGTTACTGTTCGGCTTAATGAAGCCAACTATCTGTTATGGCACAAACAGATGAAATCTTTCCTGGTTGGCCAAAACTTTTGGCGTTTTATCGATGGATCCTTTCCTCAGCCAGAACCTTTTCTCCCAAGTACGGAACAAGCTGCTCCCACTGTCAATCCAAGTCATCTTTCTTGGCATCGCACAGACCAATCTCTTGTGAGCATTATTGCAGCCACTCTCTCAGAGCCTATCTTAGCAATGGTGGTTGGGTGTCAAACTACAAAGGAAACATGGGACTGCCTTCAACGTCACTATGCACAGAAGTCTATTGCAAATGCTCAGAATCTTCGCTTTCAGCTGTTTGGCATCTCTAAAGGTTCAAAATCAATTTCTGATTATTTACAGTATGCTAAGTCTCTATCTGATTCTTTGGCATCCATCAATGAACCTGTTACTACCAAGGATTTGGTTTCTTCTATTCTCAGAGGACTTGGTCCGGATTATCAAATGATTGTCACGGTGATTTTGAACACATCGCCTCTTCCCGACTTTGAGGATCTGCGTGCTCGTCTTATTGCCTTTGAAAACCAGAACCCTACATCTTCCCAGCCTACTCAAATTGCTCTTCTAGCCACTCAGCCAACTGGGCAGTCTACTGGATCTTATCACCAACCTGTCTCACATGGAAATGCTCAAACCTTTTCCAATTCAAATAATAATAAGAATGGAAATGGTAGTCGTGGTCGCCGTGGGCGTGGTAACCGAAACAACAATTCCAATCATTGGAATCGTAACTCTGGGACTGTTTGTCAGCATTGTAATCATTCTGGTCACACTCCACAGTGGTATAATTATGGTCAGCGTCCTCAATCTGCTCCGCCTTCTGCCGCTTTCAGTTATGCCTCACCACCATATTATCCTCCGCCATATGCTCCACTACCATATGCTCCTCCTACAGCTGATCCTTTGACTACTGCCTTTGCTGGTCTTCAACTCTCAAACTCTGGTTATCAGCCGCAGCAGCTTCCTAATGCAGTTTGGTATACCGACTCTGGTGCGACTAATCACATGACAGGTGATCCTCGCCCCTTGCAGAACCGAACCCCTTATGCTGGAGCTGAACATGTGCAACTTGGCAACGGTGATACTCTTCCCATAGCTCAATCTGGTAACCTCCCCATTCAAATTGGTCCTCGTTCTTTACAACTTCGTAATGTTTACCATATACCTGCCATGAATAAAAATCTGTTATCTGTTGCCAAATTTACTCGTGATAATCATGTTCGATTCATCTTTGATCCTGATCGCTTCTTAATTTCTGATTTGCGTTCTGGTGTTACACTCTTTCAGGGCCCATGTAAGGATGGTCTCTATCCTTTGTCGCTTGCTCAATCGGCTCCTATTGCGCTTGCAGCTTCCTCTCAATCCAGTACTTTGTGGCACAACCGTTTAGGTCATCCTTCCAATAAAGTTTTGCAATTTCTTGGCTCCAATAAACTTCTGTCTCCTGATTTTAAATTTCAACATGAGTTTTGTAAAGGTTGTGCTTTGGGTAAGTCCACACACCTTCCATTTGAACTAAATAAAGAACATGCCACTTCACCTTTTCATTTAGTACATTCTGACGTTTGGATGTCTCCTGTTACTTCAGTTTCTGGTTTTCGGTATTACGTACTATTTACTGATGATTATTCTAGGTTCACATGGGTGTATCCTATGCGCCGCAAATCAGAAATGGCTTCTCACTTTGAAACTTTTTTAAACTTCGTGAAAAATCAATTTGATACCACTATCAAACTTTTTCAAAGTGATGGCGGCACAGAATATGTCAATAAAAATGTTTCCACTCTTTGTGCAAAACTTGGTATTCATCACCGATTGTCTTGTCTACACACACCTCAGCAAAATGGTCTAGCTGAACGCAAACACCGCCATATTTCTGAAATGGCTCGCACACTTATTGTATCCAGCGGTGTTCCACTCAATCTTTGGGTTGAGGTTGTCTCTACATCGGTTTACATTATAAATCGCCTACCAACTCCTGTCCTGCAGTGGTCCTCCCCTTTCTCATGTCTCTATGGAACTCATCCTTCTTATGTCGAGCTTCGCACCTTTGGGTGCGCCTGTTATCCATACCTTGGGGATTATTTTACTAACAAACTAATGCCCAGAACTGTTGAGTGTGTTTTTCTAGGCTACAGCTCTCAGCACAAGGGGTATCGATGTTTGGATCCAGTAACAAACAGAGTCTACATATCGCGGCATGTTCGGTTTAATGAAAGCACATTTCCTTTTACCAAGCAAAGATCAACTCTTTCATCAACTCCTGAAGGGTCTGATTTGGTGTTTGTACCTGTCCTCACGCCACCTCCTGTGGTGTTGGATACGCCACCTAGTCCGCTCCCTACATCCCAACCTCATGTGGCCTCGGATATGCCATCTAGTCCGCTCCCAGCTTTGCAACCTCTTGTCAGAGATGATAGACTATTCCAACAAACATACCAACGTCGACACAGGGTACAAAATGAGCATCCACCTCCTATTGCTCATGCACAACCAGCTCCAGCTCAAGGGACTCATTCTATGACCTTGCGGTCTAGGGATGGGACTCAACGTGCGGTTACTCGTACAGATGGTACTGTTCGATATCCTATTCCCAAAGCACTTGCTGCCCATCTTACCACACCGTCGATCGAGCCCACTTGTTATACACAGGCTGCCCGTTCTCCTGAATGGCGTGCTGCCATGGTTGATGAGTTCAATGCACTTCTCAAAAATCAGACATGGACACTGGTCCCACCTTCTCCACGCCATCACATAGTTGGGTGTAAATGGGTCTTCAAGCTTAAGCATCGAGCTGATGGCTCCATTGAACGCTACAAAGCAAGATTGGTGGCCAAGGGCTTTCATCAGGAATATGGATTGGACTATGACGAGACCTTTAGTCCAGTGGTTAAGCCAACTACTATTCGTACTATTCTCAGTCTAGCAGTTTCCTCTGGGTGGTCCATTCGACAATTAGACGTGAAGAATGCCTTTCTCCATGGGTTTTTAAGTGAGACAGTTTATATGACACAACCACCTGGTTTTGTTGATCCACACCGTCCCCATCATGTCTGCAAACTTCAGAAAGCCATTTATGGACTCAAACAAGCTCCCCGTGCCTGGTTTACAAGATTCAGCTCTTTCCTAATCCATTGTGGTTTTACTCAAAGTCGGGCAGATCATTCGATGTTTGTGTATCACCGTGGACGAGACATTATGATATTACTTCTCTATGTTGATGATATTGTTCTCACAGGGAGCTCTAATGATTGGCTTGCCTCTTTTATCTCCACACTTGGTCGAGAGTTTGAGATTAAGGACCTCGGTCCACTGCATTACTTTCTTGGTGTCGAGGTTACATCTCTCTCTCCTGGTTTACATCTTTCTCAGACCAAGTATGCCATGGACCTTCTCCAACGGACTGACATGTTGGAGTGCAAACCTTGCCACACTCCAGTGAGTGCAAAGTCTCAGCTTTCTTCCATAGATGGGTTACCACTCTCAGATCCTACTGAGTATCGTCAGATTGTTGGTTCCTTACAGTATCTGACCTTGACTCGACCTGACATCTCCTACGCTGTGCACCATGTAGCCCAGTTTATGGCTGCCCCTCGAGAACCCCATCTTGTTGCTGCAAAACGCATTCTCCGATATCTCAAGGGAACCTTGGAATTTGGTTTAGACTTCCGACCAACTAGAGGTCCTTTGTCTCTCCATGCCTTTTCAGATGCTGACTGGGCTGGCTGCCCTGATACTAGGCGTTCCACTTCTGGTTTCTGTGTTTTTTTGGGACCCAACCTCATTTCCTGGTATGCCAAGAAGCAGCCCACTGTTTCCCGCTCTAGTGCAGAATCTGAATATCGCGCGCTTTCTTACTTGTGTGCTGAGACAGTGTGGATAGCGTTTCTTGTTCGCGAGCTCCACATGCCCGTTGCAAAACCCATCACATTATACTGTGATAATCTTAGCACTACGTACATGACGGCCAATCCAGTTTTCCATGCACGTACTAAGCACATTGAATTGGACTATCACTTTGTTCGAGAAAGGGTTGCTTCTGGAACTCACCGAGTTCAATTCATACCTTCAGTTGATCAGACTGCTGACTTCTTCACTAAGGGTTTACACAAGCACCGATTTCAGTTACTTCGGTCCAAACTTGTTCGTCCAAGACCACACAGTTTGCGGGGGAGTGTTAAATCATCCACATAGCTTGTGTAACACATGCTTCACATGCTCATAATCCACAATATATATTGTGGATTCCTTTCCTAATTTGTATTATTAGCACATGTGTTATAGCTGTAGATATCTTACCTTATTTAGTTTAGCATTATATTATAAATACTCAAAAATACAATGAATAATACATTCAGTATTTTATTATCTTTCATGTTATGAAATAAGAACTTACTGATCGCTAAGAAAGGGTGATCTATGCCAATCATAATCATACCGAGTAATGCAGTAGTAATCAAACATTTATTGTTGGATAATCGCTTAGCATAGGCTACTTTGGTTTTTCTGTTGCATGAATTTACATATGCTATTTTTAAGAATAAAGTCAATATCAACAACTTATAGGTCAAAGTTACCTACTTCCTCTTGATTTTCACTTGCTAATTTATTAAATTTTTCTGCTCGATGTAACGGTGTTTAGTAGCTACTTTTACTTGAATCCTATTCGAACTGATTTTCTCTTGTATTCTATGAAAAAAAGGATCATTAATCTACATTAGAAGGGACAACCTATTTGTTTGAAGTTACAGAATGAAACGGGCTCATGTGGCTGTCCTCTATTGATGTACTAAATTAGTTGCATGGAACATTATATTTTTTCTTCTGCACCCTTTCCCTTGTTTTGTCTTCTCTTTATCGCAAGTGGAAATCTCTTAAGGCTCTCGTTGACGAGACATGGCTATTTTGTTGCTCTGATAGCATTGAGTAGATGTGCCTCATTGTATATCATTAACTATTAGCTTACAATGGAATACATTGTCTTACTGCATATGATCTCAATATATTTTGATTATAGAAAAACTCTATACATGAACTGTGACAAATCTGTGGTTACATATGATTCACGTAGTTGTTGTTTATAATGAAGACTTTTGGTGACCTCTGTACTAGGTATCGTATTTGTCATGGCCTGACCACTTCAGCTTAATTATGTATTGCTTTTTATGATCTTGCCAGCGAATTTACACTCCTTTCTCCTAAGATGAGGCATGTATTTGCCAAATTGTTTGCCTACTTATAAATTTTAGTTATTCTTGAGTCTTGACTGCAGGATTTTCGCAACCAACTCAATCTCAGCGCAGTAAAGGAGTTTTCAATTCATATGGACAAAGGGGGGAAATAATTTGGTTTCGATCATTAAGAAAAAAAATACCACTACCTTCATCTTTGGCGGTTTCTTTTCTGGCTTGCCACGTTGCGAGGGAGGTAGTACATGCATGGACGCATGAGGGGAAGCTTCCTTATTTGACTGCTTTTATTGACATTGAAAAACGTTTGGGTCTTCCTTCAAGGGCTTGTCCATTAAGTTCGAGTATTATGTTCAAGCCATTCAGAGTTGTTGGATCGAGGGAGTTAGAAGCACATTCTGGTTTTGTTGCTCAAAGTATTGGGTTGCAGCTTCCTCCAGTAAACTTCTTTGCAATTGCTCGTCGTTATCTCAAACAACTCTCACTTCCACAGGAAAAGATTCTCCCACATGCTGCTCGCATTTATGAATGGTCCATGCCTCCAGATATATGGTTGTCCGCGAATCCAAAGAGGCTTCCAACTCGTGTTTGTGTCATGTCGATAATCATGTTGACTGTAAGGCTTTTATATAATATAAATGGATTTCGGAAGTGGGAAGCTAATTTATCTAGGCCTAGCACATCCTCATATGGTCAGGAAAGAAAGTGTGATGATGATGAGTGTTCACAGTCTTTTGACATAAGCATGCCCGATGAGACAGAAACATTAACACCAAAATCTAAGAAGAGAAAAAATGTTGCTAAGGAGCGCTCTCAGTCTGTTGACCCTAAAGGGGAAACTAACAAGACAAAGAACTATCCTAGGGATACTAGTTCCAGCATGTTACGTGGAGTTGATTGTGACTTTGACACTAGAGAACTTCTTTGTGACCTCAAAGCTATGTATGATGAGACCCAAGATACACACGGTACCACTCTTTACATACTCTTCAAGTTGTTAAAATCATGTAGATAGTTATAGTAAAATTTTGTTTTCACTAGCGTACATGTGTTTTAATGAAGTTCATATATTGCAATCTGCAAAATTACTGAGTTTATTGAATATATCGTTTTGCCTCCAGAATATCTGGAAGACCTGCCAACATATCTCAAGTACTGTAAGGATGTTGTCTTTGCCGGACTAAAACCATTGCTTGATAATAATGATGAAGATAGAACTATAGAGAAGCTATGGAATTTTTATGAACATCAAGAGGTAATTGATAATCATAATTCATAACTGTATGTATTTTGTTTCATTGACTGAAGAGTTTTATGTTGTTGATGTACTTTTGTGAATGAGTTTTCAATGGTCTTTTTTCTTTTCTTTTGATAAAACCCGATGTGAACTGATTGGCAGAAGCAACACTCAATAACAAAGTCATTTAGATGATTTCTTCAATAACTCGACTCTAAATTGCATCCTTGTATAAACTAATATGATTTCTTGGACATCAAGAATCCTTGACATGTACAGATAACAATTAAAAGCAAATAAGAAACACGGACTATGGGCTTGGCCACAACCCTGCGCTCATCACATCAAAAAATTTAATACATTCACAATAACTTTATAGCAGAGTGGATCGATCTAATTTTCTTGGGAAGAACCGAAGAATTAAGAATTAAGCAGCTTGAGAAAATATTACATTGCAATTTTTTTATCAAAGATAATTTTAAGCTCTGTAGTTTATCAAATTAAGGAATGCTGTAATTTTTTTTTTCTCAAACAGTTGGTAACTAAAATGCATAGAAGTTCGCAAGTTACCTATACCAAATGAGAGAGAGTATGTGCCACACACAGTGGATAAAATGGTTGGTGAAGTACTTTGCTTAAGAAACTTTGATGATTCAGTCTAGGCTTGACAACATAAAGCAAGTGTCACCATTTAGTTGTAACGCCCACTTTCTAGTTCCTTAATTTGCTTTAATTCTGCTTCTATCCACTTTGTTTTGGGCAAAAAGCTTAAAAGTTCTATATTGATGTTGTATGTGTAGAGAAGTATCCTAATTCAGTCTGCATCAAATCTTATCTGTAAATTACTTTTCAAATTTCATCGTAGCCTTCAGACGTGACCTTCCTCATGCTACAGCTCTATATGAGATTTTTCATACATGTTTCAAATTCTTAAGGATCTCCTTTCACTAATTTTCTTTTGAAAGTGATAGTTCAGTCTGCATTTAGGATTGCCTTCCACTTTAAAATTTAATTATGTATAAACTTTCCTATTCAGGATAGTGAAGCAGTTATTGGAGGCAGTAACGGCCGGAGGGAGGATTCCACCACATCTGTGCACAATGCAATTAGCGGCATGAGCATGCACTGCGATCAACATAAATATAGGGACACTCCAACAGAGCAAGAAGGTGAGACACTAAAAGAGACAGCTCTGAAACAAATGAAATTAAACATGGAGCAAAACGGGTTCTGCTACATACCTCCTAGAGTCAAACTTAAGAGATTAGATCATCTTCATTATATAAGAAAAAATGATGCGGAGACAAGGAGTTATGTAGCCCATGGAGATTACTACATAGTACTACATATTGCTGCGTGCTTGTGCCCAGGTTGCTGAAGTTGGTGCTCGGTATATGCATGCAGGCGCACTGAAGTTAGAAAAGAGACTTGCTTGGATTGAAAACGGAATTGATCAAAGCTTGCAATTTAGGTCCGAAAATCATTCTCCCAAGACCAACATTGATGATGACCCGCCGGAAAATAAGTCCGAAATATTTTCTCCCAAGTCCAACATTGATGATGATGACTCACCAGGAGATATGTACGATTACCTTGATCTTTTGAAACTCAATCGTCTTTTCTCACATCAGGCTTGTGTCGGCACACCTTGTAATAGTGAAATGAAATCCTGGCAGTAGAGTCACTGTAACTAAAAATTCAGCAACAAAGGTAGACAAAACCCATCTGCTTGGGCCAGAACTTTGATGAGCAGGATCCCAGTTGTCAGAATCCAGAACAATCAAGTCATCTCCCCAATCATCATCTCAAAACTTCTCAAGATGCATGAAGACTTGATCCTTGTTCCGAGCAGCAAGATAATGGCAGCCAGGAATCTGCATCCCAGGCTGATATTTGAGGCTATACCGATCATAGATCAGGTGTCACCATTTGAAAATAGCAATTTTTGTATCTCTTTTAGTTCATCCTTTTCAAATAAATTGGTTTATTTTTCCTATTGATATTGACGAACCCTTCATCAGAATAGCAGCTTCGGAGCTCATTATTAATTCGAAAGTAAGACTTTTTGGGGAGACTGGATTTTTATGGCTTGTGTCATATATTTGCATGGTGTATTGTGGTTATGATATATTGTAATCTTATCGTTTTGTCTTTGATGGGTGTACAAACCTTAACTGTTAGGAAGAATTACAGTGAATCTGTGATCCAGATGAACAGAAGTCAGTTTTATTTCTGTTATGGTAATTCAAAACTTTTAGGTCCTTTTCATTTTTCCCCTTTATGTGTGTCCACTTTAGTAGACCTTTATAAATTTACAACGAACTCAAAATTGTGTTGCCCTAGGGCCAATATGTTCAAGATCAGGTTTAAGATGGACAGGTGTTAATTATTGACCTATTCATACCTCTTCCTTTAAAAAGGGATTTCATCTTTTTTCTATTTGCTATTCTGCAGATAGTAAATTGGAGAACTCATGTGAAGTTTCCTGAAGAAGCAAGGCTATCTCCAGAAGCTAAAGATCGTATCTGTAAACTTCTATGTAATGTTGATCAAAGGCTTGGCTCGAAAGGTGCCGATGAAATAAAGGTGCTTATAATCTGCTTTATTCTGGAATCCTGAATTTGTTCCTGAATGGAAAATGCTGTTCTAGGGGTGTACCTGATTCATTATTTTGCATATGCTAGGCACATCCATGGTTTGCTGGTGTTGAATGGGATAGACTTTATCAAATGGAAGCTGCATTTATTCCAGAGGTCAATGATGATTTGGATACTTAAAACTTCAAAAAGTTTGAAGAGGTAAATTTGTGAGCCAACGACCCTGTCAATATTTTGATCGTTCTTTCTTTGGGTCTTATGTATTGTCAACTAGTCATCATTTTGCTGTTTTCTGCCCTTTGCAGGCTGATAACAAGAATGAGACATCGTCGAAAACAGGCCCATGGAGGAAGGTATGCTTTAACTCCATTTATCTTCTGTTTCAGTGGCATGTGGTTCATTATTGATTATTGAAGTACACTGGATGCTCTTTTTTATTGTCGATCTAACTATAATACTCATCAATTTTGTGGGTTACACATATAAGAACTTTGAATGATTATCAAGTACCTGGGATAGGTAAGTTTTTCTTTGGCAAGTTATTCTTTTCTTTTTTTTTTTTTACCTTATGATACATGGTTGAAACTGTTTGACATGATTGAGTTTCACTTGCAATAAGTCTGTTATGAAATACCAGTTGCATTGTCACTTTACAGTTGATCGTTTGTCAGTGATTTTTCCTTGTGAACAACCTAGGATATCTCCTTTTCATGTTCTCACCATGTTGTCATTCAAAAGGATCATCTTATTTTTATTTTTGTAAAAGGATCCCTTATGATATTGCCACAAACTATTGTTATATAGTTTTCGTTCTTTCAATTCATTGACTTTCATAAATTCAACAACTGTATCATTCTTCTAGTTCTTGGAGAATTCTTCTTCATTATAGTTTCAGTTGTGTTTGGATGATTTTTTTTTTTTTTATGGTCAAACTTTGTTTGATAATAATGTGGTCAAATCATTTCTCTATTTGTATTTTATTTAGAGTAATGCTAGTGTCAAATATATATATATGTGTGTGTGGAACCATTAAATCTGAGACATTTAGTGGTTGAGAAAATGAAACATGAAATTGATGTCCAAATCTGATTTCGGTATACAACTTGAAATCTGATTCGCACAGAGTCAGATTTTGTCCCAGTCTGTCTCCCAAAGTTGAGGTTATGTTGTCTCTTATAACTTAGAAGATAACCTTATATTAAAAAAAAAAAGACAGAAAAGACTAAGGAAAGAGAAATAGAGTGAATATGCTCCTCTTTCTATAAATCTGAAAGCTTTGGAACATATCTATGGAACATCTTGCCATATGGGGTGCTCTGGACAATTTGGTCGATGAGAAATGAATGCATCTTCCAAGGTATTCATTTCCCAGGTGATGTATCACGTAGCAACAAAAAGAGTCAAAGCAGTTCTTTGGGCGTGGTTGGCTATCCAGAAAGAAAATCTGAAGGAGAGGTCCATGCACCAATTTCCTGAACTCATCAACAACTGGACTGGGACTATGGGACTTTGACGAGGGGTCGGACTCTGATCATTTACTGGTTTGCTGTAAGTGGATTGTATATCATAGTGAATACTTTCATACTTGACGGAGTTTCATACTCGCTGATCAGGAATGTAATCTTGTGTTCTGGCCATCAATAATATTTCTATATTTTTATAAAAAAAAAAAAAGTAAAACTCATCCACTATACACGTGCTAGCCTTTTTCAGCTGGCTTCAAAGCCTACATGTGTTAATATATGGTAATACGCGAAAACAATTATCAAGGGATATATATAGACAGGTCAGTAAAGAAAAAAAGACTTGATACACCACTGTTCTTCGGTTTAAAATCAACAACTGCATAATATTCAAGAAAGTTCTAAAAATATAAGGATATCTATAACAATCATGCATCTATATAATTGTCTTGTTCAACTATCTTACACTGTTATAAATAGTTTGATAGCAATTAATAATAAACTTCAATGAGAAATATGAGAAGTCTGAGGCAGAGTATATTTATTCTTCTCATTAATTAGCATCAATAGTTCTGTTATTACTGATGTTTCTTCTCTTGAGAAAATTAGAATACCAGTGTGCAGAGAGCTTAGCATATCTCTTACGATCAGGATCGTTAAAATCTACGTAATAGAGGCCATAAGTTGATTCATAGCCGTATAGAAACTCATACAGGTCTAAGAAAGACCATGTGAAGTACCCTCTAATGTCCGATCCATTCCTGCCAAATGCAGAAGTTTATTAAAAAACAAAATTAAAATAAAATCACAAATCTATTTTTATTAGGAATTATAACTTGTGTTTGCAGATATTTTACCTCAAAGCTTCAAGCATACTTCCAATGTACCCGTCCATATATTTTATCCTTGAGATATCGTTCAATGATGGATTGTATGCTGCCTCTAGACCTACAACATAATATGGTCGTAAATATGCAAAATGTGGTTCTTAATGACACCATTGCAAACATAATAAGTTGTAGTTCTTGGTTCTTACCATTTTCGTGAATATAGATAGGAGGATTTCCATAGTTCTGTTTGAAATACTCCAAAATTCCATGCATACTCGACGAGTCAAATGAAAACTACTCAATTCAGTATAGTCAATATGGTAATACCGTAATAGTAATCTCTCAACTATAAAAAGCTTTTACTTGCATCTTTCTCATTCTTACCTCACTAGGAGATAACGAATCTTCTTTATCTGCAAAACGAATAATCAGCAACTTAGTTGCAGGATCCCCAGTATAAAAGAATTGTAGTTTGGTGGTACTAGTGCTGCAAAAACTATGCTTGCACAAAGACACAACAAGCCTGATAGATGAAGCCATGAAGGTACATGGAATATCTGGCATAAGCAAAGAAGTAACTAGGTTCATCTTTCTTTGCATTAAGTAAACCTGATATGCATGTTGAGTGCTTTAAACAAACGATATGAAGTAGATTATATAAACTTACATGTAGTCGTTACCGCCATGTCTGCAAAGAAGTTATTTTCATTAGTACTGAAGTGGTCTGGGTCATTCGTTGCGTACATTGCACCGTAGTGGTTCAACCCAATGAAGTCATATGAGTTCTTAACTTGATGAGATTCCTTTGGAGTAAATGAAGGAAGTCTAGATCCCACAATTTTCTTCATAACCTCAGGATAATCTCCAATAGTTAATGGGTCAATAATCCTGCAGATGATAAATATAAACACTACTTAGTAGACTATATACTTATAGCAATTGAAGGTCATCTTTTGGTGGCAGTTGAGCTCTTACCAACCAACCCAAAAAGCATAGGCTCTTTGAGTAGCCACAACATCTTCTGTTATGTTTCTTAGAGGAATATACTGGAAAGCAAGAATATTAATTCCAATAAATCCGTGCTGTTTACCCTACAACCAACCATCACTGTATCACTATCAAACCATTGACATCTGAACCTCATAAACATGTTAGTATTATACGTATTTGATTCCAAGTTGAATCGGAGATACCTGATACTTTGTTTTGTATAACCTGGCGGCTGATGCATGTCCTAGCAAACAACTGTGAGAAATAGCATATGCAAGGGGACTCGCTTTGCTTGTGTTCAATCCCAAGGAAACAACATTAGCTTCATTGATTGTTGTCCAATGGGTGACCCTGTCACCAAATTCTCTAAAGCATACATCTGCAAATGCTGTAAAGTCTCTCCTACATACATCCACATAAAGATAATATCATGATGACTGATAACCACTTACACATGGTAGTGACAATACATTGTGCAGTCTCGCGCAGAGTAAAGAAAAAGTTAAATACTAAAATGAGGTTGAGGAAGGTACACTATCTTTTTGCTAGTCCATCCTCCATACTCATCTTCGAGTGCCTGGGGTAGATCGAAATGGAAGAGCGTAACATGTGGTTGAATTCCTATAGTATTGGAGAAATAATTATGTCTGGAAAGGGAAAATAATGGAACAAACTATATGGAAGGGAAAAACAACACAAGCAGCATAGATCCTCCTAGTACTCATATTGTACCACCACCACTGTGTCCAAACTGAGGTAAGCCTCATCCGTGAACTTACTACTATTCAAGGGGATCCAATGCTGAGGGACTATTCTTATTTTGGTCTACACATACTAACAATATTTGCAATTTGCATAATACTCTTTGTATGGAATTGAACAAGATTACCATATCTTATAAGCTCATTGATGAGATTATTATAGTACTGCAAGCCCTTTGGATTGATGGCCCCCCTTCCATCTGTAGATCGAAGAACAGATATATTACATCATAATGCCTAAGTGTTACTTTTTTCTTTCGAAAATAACTTGTTAAAAGAGCATATATGAAGACGTACGTACTCGGGATAAGCCTGGACCATGAGATGGAGAACCTATATGCTTCTAATCCTGTATTTACCATTAGTTGGACATCCTCCTGGAAATTTGTTTACTTTTTGCTTAGAACCATCTTAATGGTAATCAACTGATTGCGCTAGCTTTTAATTTGTTTAGATGAAAAAATGGAGTAGAAATTAGGGGTGGGCACGGTTCGGTTCGGTTCGGTTTTGGACAAAACTGTCAACCGAACACCTAGCAGGTGTTTTGCAAAAGTCTAAACCGAAACCGAACTTTTTTATTTTTAAAACCGAACCGAACCGAATACTTTTAACTAAAACCGAAACCGAACCGAACATATAATTAAGTTCGGTTAACCGAATAAAACCGAACCGAACCGAAAAACTGATATATTTGAAAAATCTGAAAATCTGAAATTGCCCATTCAGTCATATTACATCTGTTCACTGTTGGATACTTGGATATTGGGCTGGACTCCTAGACAGATGGGATGGGTTGGACTATGGAGAGATGGGCTGTAGTGGGTTGTATACAAAATACATGTTCGGTTCGGTTTTGGGTGTTCGGAAATTTTCGAAACTGCAACCGAACACCCAAAGCAGGTGTTTTGCCAAATTAGAAACTGCAACCGAACATGGAAACATGTAAACACCCTATTTTCGGTTCGGATCGGTTCGGTTCGGTTCGATTTACATGTTTCGGATCGGTTTTGCCCACCCCTAGTAGAAATGGCAATTTGAGGTTCAATAGTTACCTTATATTTGTGGTATTGGTCACAAGCAACAGTTCCCATTGGACCATAAAGACCTGACTGAGCCATTATATCCCAAGTGCAAGGAGTCCTTCCATCTTCAGCTGTTGCCCCTTCAACCTGCAAATCAAATATATGTATATGTTAATGTTACTATAATCCAATGTCTATATACTCTATATCATAATATGACTTATTGTGTTTAATTAATTAATTACATAGTTAGTTGTGTAAATAAAGAGAATTAGACCTGATAAGCTGAAGTTCCAGCACCAAAAACAAATTGGGATGGGAAGTCATCTCTGCTAGATGTTGAAGCAAATACTTGATGATGATGATGATGAATCAATAATAAACTTATAGTTAGCAGAATTACCATTCTCTCTCTCTCTCTCTCTCTCTCTCTCTTCACATAAAGATACTTTATTTTAATTAAAACATACACCAGTGCACCACACTTCCACACAAAAACAGAAAGTGATAATCATCATTTTGTAGTATATTCACGTTTGTTTTCATAAAAAAAAAATCTTAAGGTTCTCCATTTTAGTCTCTCTCTCTTCCAACTTTTTTCCTAAAAAAAAATAAAATAATAATAACAAAATGAGACTTATTTTCATCGTTTATCAAAGATACCTTGCGTGTGTGTGCTTGTTTCAATAATTACTTATCAGTGATGCCTCCGGGTAAAAAAATTAGAGAAGTGGCTAGCATGAAAGGCCTTTCACATATTTAGGAGAAAGTTTTTGCTCACCACCCCCCCCCCCCCCCCCCGCCCCTTATGATGTTTACATGTGGCACTAAAATCATGTTAAAATTTGTTTAATAATTTTTTTTATTTTCTGTTACTAATTTACCCCTTCTTAATTATTTGTTTCCATATAAAAAACACTACAGTACTTAGGATATTTCTCTCTTCTTCGTCCTTCTTCTCCGGACAAAACAAAATAACCAGTCTTTCTGGTTTGTATCTGGTCATTATCTCAATTCAAGCATTAAAAGTCTATACTAATGATATATTTTACTTTTTTTTTTTCGATAAAAGTAATACCATTACTATGTGGTATTGTGGTAAATGTTGTGGTAATACGATTTCAACCGTTGAATTTGTTAACTTATTTGAATTTTTTTTAACAAAACTGGTTATCCTCTTTCAGACAATCTTTTACAGGTTTGAAAACCCCAACAACCAAATATGGATTTATTCCAATCAAGAGTAGGTAACAATGTTGCCGAATTTCCAAAAAATGCTGCCATTGGCTTCAAGAACTGAAACAATGAATTATTATTTTTATTTATTTAATTTCTTCTTTATTTAGAGTTACGCAAAAAAATAAAAATAAAGGAAAAAAAGGTGTGGCTTAATTTTTCTTTGTTGAAGAAGAAGGAAGAGAAGAGATAAGGTATATGATATTCCACGTAATATGGTGTTATCATCTGGGTAACTGTTCTATAGTTTGGGAGGGCAAATTAGAACCATTTCCTTGCAAATTATGAACAAAAAATAAACAATTTTTTGCAAGATCTTAGGGACACATGTAACAATCTTAACGAAGTGGGGAGCGTGGTGAGCAAAGGGTGGTGAGCAAAAAATTTCTCCATATCTAGCTAAAAGGTTAATTCTATATCTCAGCTCAACTTCCTAGAGGTGGACACGGTTCGGTTCGGTTCGGTTCCATTTCACTATTAAACTGAAACCGAACTGTGTATGCTGTTTCGGTTCGATTCAGTTTCAAAAACCAAAAATTATTAACTTAAACTGGACTAGGGGTGGCAATCAGACCCGGTGACCCGAAACCCGACCTGAACCTGACCTGATCTGGGTCAGGTTTTTGTTTAGATATTTGAAGATTTTTGGCTGATCAATCAGGTCAGGTTCAGGTTTTCCTTGCAGACCCGTCAGGTCGACCCGAACCTGAAAAAAAAAAAAAAATTTTTTTTTTTTTTTTGGGGGGGGGGGTTTACACTTTTATCTTTCTATATACTCTGCGGCTCTTTCTCTCTCTTGGATTTCAATTAATCAATAAATTAATTGATTGTGGGGATCGAATTTCACTCCTCTGGTTCTTCTTCTTCGTCTATTGTCTACTTCGTACACCAACAAACTCACTTCCGATTTATTTTTACTCGACTCGACTGAATTTGTTTAATTTTAAGTAAGACCCATTTGATTTTCTGTTAAAAGTTCATTTTGGGTTAAGTTATACTTTGATTAATTCATGGCGTTTTGAGCAAAATCCACTTCAAATTCTTTTTTATTTTAATTTTAGTTTCACTACAAATATATTGCAAAAAAATCTTGGTTGATTGTCATGAAGAATCCAATGGAATGAATCATCAATAATTATGGTTTTCTTGTTTAGTTCCAATGGAATGAAGCATCAATAATTATGGTTTTCTTGTTTAGTTCCATTGAAAATAGTATTTAATATCTTGCTCCTATTGTTTACGGATCAATTTTAACAACTTATGTTATTAATTATAGATAACATACGATGAATTCATGATGTAGTATTTTGAATTTTTTATGATTCATTCTATTTGTTTGATAAGTTTTAGTTGTATACTTTAGTTATATTAAATCATCGTGTATTCATGTATTTTTATAAATAAAATTTGCTTAAATTTTTTTTTTTTTTTTTTTTCCAGGTTTTCAGGTCGACCCGAACCTGACCTGATAACCTGACAGGTCAGGTTCAGGTTTCACTTTTACAAGAAAAACCCTTCATCAGGTCAGGTTCAGGTTTGAGGGTTAAGACCTGAAAACCCAACTGACCCGACCTGACCTGACCCGACCTGACCTGATTGCCACCCCTAAACTGGACTAGACTAAACCAATTTAATTCGGTTCAGTTCAGTTTTGGTTTGGGCTTTATTTTGGGTCTGTGTTTTGGGCTTTAATAACTTTTTTTATATATATAACAGGCCTGAATACGACCATTCAGACTCGGCACATTTAATTATTATTTTTTTTTTTTGTAACGTATTGAATATTTGAATATAATCTAACATTTATCAAAAAAATAAATAAATCTAACCTATATTGAAATAACGTATAATAACATATATATAAGTGAAAAAAATTTAATATATATATATATATTCTCAGTTCGGTTCGGTTCGAACCGAAATATTAGAATAGGAACTGGAACTGGACTATATATACTCGGTTCGATTCCAGTTCTAGTTCGGTTTTGACCTGGTTCGGTTTTGGTTCCAGTTCGATTTTCCGATTTTTTGCCCACCCCTACAACCTCCTGGAGATTTTCTCTTTCGTTTTTATTTTAAATAAACTAAAATAAAAATGGGCCACGTATCTCAGCTCAACCTAGAGACTTTCTCTTTCCGTTTTTTTTTTTTTTTTAAAATAAACTAAAATAAAAATAAACTAGGGCTTTTCTTTCTTTCCATCTTTTTTTTTTCTCTCTTCTTTTTCTCTTCTCTTTTCACAATCATTCAAATTTATCAAACTTTCCACAACAATACCATCATCACAATTGAAAATCACAACTAAATATATTTGAAAGTGATACAGGTGTATCCTACTTGGGAATTTAACAGTTCTTTTCTTTGTAGGACAAGGAAAAGAAAACCTTAAATAAGTTTCCTTGTTCTATAAGGGATAGAATTTCAAGAAAAGGAAAATATTTGGCCTATAAATATATGTTTTGGTATAAACCAAAAGATATAGAGAGAAACATGTAGTCTTTAGTTGTTTCAAGAGAAACCACTAAGGTTTAGTGGTTTAGTGATGTTTTGGCATAAACCAAAACATAGACCAAACATACCTTATTTTAGCTTGTTTAGAGAAACAGCTTATTTAGTTGTTTAGAGAAACCACTAAGGTTTAGTGTGTTTAGAAGAAAGGCAGCTAGGACTTAGCTTGTCTAGAGAATATTGTGAGGCAGAGATTCTTATAATCTTTATAATATTCAGTAAAGAAGATAGTTTTCTTTGAGATCTTGTGTTTTGTTCATCTTTATTTATTGCTATTGTTTAATTCTGCACTCAATAGTACATTTACCTAGTAATTTGTATCAAGTTGGTATCAAAGCAAAGTTCGATTCCCTGGTGAAGTTTTCTGTGGTTTATGGTCTTAACTCGTTCGCAGTACAGAAAGCTAGGTAAAATTCGTGCTTTCTTGGAAGATTCTAAGAAGACAAGAACAAAGAAGATGACAAAAACAAAATCAAAATAATTTGAGGTGGAGACATCTACTTCGCAGCAGAAAGCCAACCTGAAGCAGAAGCAAAAAAGTTTGTTTTCTAATCAAGGTGATGTTGGTGATCAGGATGAGCCATTCAAGGAAGATTGCGTATTGGTGCGCAAGATGACTAAGACACGAAGTGGGAAACATACAGTGTTTCGTATTGGGCGTGCAAGTCAAGTTTCAAGCAAAGTTGGATGGTTCAGCAAAGTCCAAGGAGCTCTTGAGTTCTCTAATCTCCGTTTTTAGCTTAAACGGGAGTTTAAGTTCCTAAAGGGGGGAGCCATGATACAGGTGTATCCTACTTGGGAATTTAGCAGTTCTTTTCCTTCTAGAACAAGAAAAAGAAAACCTTAAATAGGTTTCCTTGTTCTATAAAGGATAGAATTTCAGGAAAAAAGAAAATCCTTGGCCTATAAATATATGTTTTGGCATAAACCAAAAGATATAGAGAGAAACATGTAGTCTTTACTTGTTTTAAGAGAAACCACTAAGGTTTAGTGGTTTAGTGATGTTTTGGCATAAACCAAAATATAGACCAAACATAACTTATTTTAGTTTGTTTAGAGAAACAACTTATTTAGTTGTTTAGAGAAACCACTAAGGTTTAGTGTGTTTAGAAGAAAGGCAGCTAGGGTTTAGCTTGTCTAGAGAGTATTGTGAGGCAGAGATTCTTGTAATCTTCATAATATTCAGTAAAGAAGATAGTTTTCTTCGAGATCTTATGTTTTGTTCATCTTTATTTATTGCTATTGTTCAATTCCACACTCAATAGTACCTTTACCTAGTAATTTGTATCAGAAAGTCCATAAAAAAAATAAAAATTTTCATTTCAGATTTTAGCATCCTAAAAGATTTGAGTGACCTCTGGACATGGAAATCTTCTGAAAATGGATGCAATTAACTTGTGTTAGATTGGGGTGATAAATCATGGTTTTTCTTCTGTTCAATTATTATTGAAGTCCTATGCTTGCACCAATATTGAAAGTGCATAAGCAAAGTGTACGAACCCATGCACTCTGTAGGGACTTACATTTCCTTTATATTATCTTCTTATGGTTCATGTTTTTAATGTTATAATATTATCGATATAGTGATGATAAAAAATACATGTATGATTTTGGTTGGAATATATATAGTACTCACGGTTTTACGATTGTAGATTGTATTAAAATGATTAGCTACAGATATCATGTTTCAAACTGGAGTTGTTAAAGTAATACAGGATATTGTTTTATAAACAGAAAAACTATTGAAGTTTTTATCGCATATCTTTTCCATGATGGGAAAAGGGAGATGGATTTTGTATGTGGGATGTGGGGTCCTAGTTGTGTGTGTGAGGTCCTTGATTTGGGAAAAATTATGATCTGGGTGCTTACACGAACATATTATTACAGATCGGATTATAATCCCTTCGGCTAGTGCCCGTGTCTGGTAGCCGTGAATAGGGAACTGGTTTGATGGTTGATAAATTCAGGGACTCCTCACATATTCCAGATTAATTAATTATTATTAAAAGAAACTCTATATATTATATATATTGTATCACAAGGCGGTTTGACAAGGGATCTGTGAATTTCTACAAAGAAGGAATTATTGTCATATTCTAGAGATAACAGTTCTTTCTAGTATTACATATACAGTGTTCACCTTTAGACGGTGAATGTGCACTTTTTAGAGGCGAACATTGTAGGATGTTTCTGGGAATTCTTTTTCTACCTTCCTGGATTGTCATGCTTTTAGTGGTATTGATGCAGAACAGTGCTGACGTCATTGCTGACGTCATCACCAGCAAGGCTGACATCATCGTCAGAAATTTATTTTTTTATTTTTTTATCTTATTTAGTAATTTCTAATTTAGAGTCTAGAAGTTCTAGAATAGTTGGTTTACTACTAAGTTGATATTAGTAATACAATTCAAAGTAGGATTTGTATTTTGATTTCTTTGTTTAGGAAGTCCTAGTGCTAGTTGGTCTTAGTCTTTAGTCTATATAAAGAGTCATGCTTTGTAGAACCAATTCAATTATTCACTCAATACAATTAAGATTTGTCTCTACAATTTATTTATCTTTAGTTTTGTTTTAGTTCTTCCTTGTTTCAAGGCAAACCTCCCCTTGGGTTACTCAAGGTTTGATTTTTAATCACTTCCGCTACGTCAGGTATTCACTACACCAAAACACTGAATTCGCAACCAGCCATTTTTTATTTTGCTTCTACAACCGTTGCAAGTTTGCAATGCCACTCTATCGTTGCAAAAGATTTTAACCGTTGCAACCAGAAAACACTTTAAATAGATTATTTCAAATTAATTTTGCTACGGTAATTGTAGTTGCATATTTTATTAAGAAAATAAAAGTAAATTGATCCCATGGCACGTTTTTAGTGCGTGATTAGAAGAAGGGTTGCAAATCAAAAACAGTTGAAGAAAGCTATCTCCCAATTCGATCAAAAGAAGAAACAAACTCCCCTTTCTCTTTCTCAATCTCAATAGCTACATTTCTCTCCTCCTCCTCACTGGTATATTGATTCCTCTCTCGTTTCTCTCGCTAACCGCTACGCCACCATCACCAAGATTACTGTAACGTCTCTTCTTAGTGTTCAATTTTATCTTATTTGTGGGGACTATAATGGATGATTTTGAAATTTTCTTTTACTTTCTTGTATATGTGCTAATTTGGTATCAAAATCATGGTTTTATAAGTTTAAAATTACAAAATTCAGATTTTTTTTTTTTTTTGATAATTGATTGGCCACAAAAATCCACCCCAGTTTAAATTGTTAATTCTGTAAAAGGGATAAAAATCATTATTTAAAAGGTGTGAAATCATGAATACAAGGGATATGTAGGATCAAGATTAATGTTTTAGTAGAAAACAAGAGGCAATCATTAATATTCTCTGAACTCTTAGTGGCAAAAGGCATAATGGAATATTGGTCCCTGAGTGCAGAAATCCAGTAATCCTCACATGGAAGAAATCACTGAAAAATTCCTATTTTTTCTGCACCTTTCTTCTTTGGTATACTACTCTCCTTTCTTTTCTAGATCTAAAGAATTTGATTTTCTTTATTTATTTTTTTCTCTAACTTTGGTTCTATACCTTACCTAGAGTTTTTAATTTGAATTCTTAATGATTATACAACAGTAGCATTGGATGATTAATTGATTATGCTTTCATTGTTCTTTTGTAATAGTGAAGATTATGATACACTAGCGAGCTCATAAAGGTGTTGTTTTAACTTTGAAGATGGTAAAATTCTATTAAAATTGAGAATTAGGGATTAGGCATCTTGTATGTTCTTTGCTATGAATTAAAATAATAAAGATTGCAATTGTAACTTCAGATTTCTATTAATAATTATGGGAGAGCAGATCCTTCATTGTGTTTATACAGAGTTTTCGTTTCTGACCATGAAGTAATTATTCACTCATTATATCTATTTGGGTGCACTAGTGGTTCTGGTGGACATCATATGGTGTTGCATTAAGGTGATGAATACCTGTGTGTTTTCTTTGTCATCACATTAAAAATGTTGGTTATCTTCTATGTTTGGCTGGATGTTTAAGTTAGTACTTTCATGTTCAATTTTTTTTTAAGGTGTTACTAACCATTTAACTGTACTACTAACCCATTTCAGACTAACAAAGGATTACATTGCTGGTCCAAATCCTGGATAAAGGAGGTGGGGAAAGGGGTGGACCATATGCTCTATTCAAGATCTTGTTTCAACAACAAAGGCTTGTCGAACGAAATGTGGAGAATCTATAATGGCTACATTAAAAGGTATTTTTTATCATTTTAACTAGATTTATAATCATTTTTATCTACATTACATATTAATGTCTTAACTGTTTGTTCATGTTTTAATGCAGCTATAGAGGTGTGGAACCAATTTTTGTTTTAATTGTAAAATAAATTGGCGCAGAGGACTTTTTGCAGAACTTTTATGGCTATAATTTGGATCATTGGTTTATGGCCAGATTGGATCTGAATTTAAGCTCGGTCTAAGCCTCTGTAAATCTTTGTTCAAAAGTTTTTGGTCAGATTCTTGCAAGCCGCGTCATGAATCCACTTAAGGTATGTTTCTCTCTGGTAATGTTGTTTTCGGTTAGCTACCTGGTTTTCTGGCAGCTTAGTGTATTGGAGATTTCATCCAAGTTAAGACAACCTTAGTTTTGTATATGATTTTACATGCATTAATAGTTGACTTCTAATTGTGAAAAAAACTTTCTTCCTATGTTTGTTCCATATAGTACTCCTAGTATAAATGAAGTTGTCAGTTTCTGACCGGGGTCTGGTCCTCCCTCCCAAAAATTGCAACTTTTTATTATGATGATAACATTGGTGATGAAATTGAATATACAATGAACAATTTTTAAATCAAGAAAATCAAATCATATTTAGTCCTTGTTAAAGTTGCTCAATGGAAGTTGTTGAAGTTGAAGTGCTTTATATTTTTTGCCTTTCTTTTCCATGTGTGATAGCAAAACTGAAAGAAATCTTTGCAGGTTGGAGATGAATCAAATGATTCATATTTGGCTTAAAAAGATGGGATCCTCTCTTCTCTAGCAAGGCGTGCAAAGGTTGGTCGAAGCAATAACTATATGATATTTCTGAACTTAATTGCACAATAACTACAATTCTATAGCGATCATTTCCTGTACCTCCAAACTTGCACTTTTCTGAACTTACCAAAGGTTTGGTTTTCTATCCATTTCTAGCTATAAAGAATTTCGACTGAATGGGCATATTAGAGTACTTTCTAAAGGAATCCATCATACAAATCACTTTCTGAAATCGAAGTGCATAATTTGATTTTCCCTAGTTTAAAATACCTGAAGCTATTCATGGAGTGTAACAAAAAAAAATTCATGTATCTGTTGTATAAGGCTAATGTCATAATCTCATTTAACAACAAACTAGCAGCATAGGCGGTACTATACTTTGGGCAGGTATTCATGTAAATGACTTTTCATACTCTTCCCTGTACTAGGGTGTATATAAGACCTGATGTAGTAACAATTCATCACAATTGGACAGTAAAATTAAAGTAGCCCATTTGTTAAATATCTTGTTTATCTTGGTGCATGTTAATGAAAAATGTGCATGTGCAGTCTTATGGAAGAGGTATTAATGTTTTATTGCATGGGCACTTGAATTGGTCGTTGTCGTGGTAAGGGGTAATCCATTGACATTGGTCTTGGGTTGAGAGTAACACTGGCTTCCTTATTGTATAGAGGGTTATCGTCATAGCTGAAAATGTCGTTTAAACGCGGATATCCGACCTCCCCAAAAACGATATATTCCGCGAATATCCGACCTCCCATGTCGGATATGGGAGTTTTGGTAAATTCAAATGTACTGGAATTTTTCGCTGATATTTGCGAATATTCGCGAAAAATTCGGAAAATTGGGAGGTTTTCTGCACTTTTCGTGTTTTTCTTCTGATTTCAATATATAAACTTATAATTAAAAGAAAAACATACATTACAAATTAAACACACGACAAATCATACACAGAAGCTAAGGCGGAATTATTACACAAGATAGTTTTACTCATAGGTGAAAAAATCGTAAATATCGGGCGGATATTCATAAAACTTTTATATGTTTCTAATACAAGAACTAAACATAAACAACCTCATTACAACTCAACCTATAGTTTTATTTTAATAATCAAAATAAAAGACATGTTAACCCCAGAATGATAGACGCCTCATGTCAAACCGATGAGCTTCGAGTCGCATACGTGTGGGGACGAACTCAGTACAGTAATATTCCCATGACATTGTTTGCTCGTACGACCTGAATTGGTCAATATGCATATCATATGCATCTTGATCCATACAATACGGAGCAAATGATTCAAAGATAGGAAATCTCGAGTATTGTTGAACCGGCATTAATGTATCGGCTGACTGCACGTCCGACCCACTTGTCATTGGGGCCAACCAAGAACCTATGGAATCTGGTTGGGTTTGGTAGGATGGTACACTGGAATCATCACTTTGGGAGGTTCCCATGTTACCATAAGAAAAATGAGGGTAAACATAGGTAGGTTGGATGTTGCTTTGAGAATAAGGGAGGTTCCACGAACCTTGGGAAGAAAACTGGTCGGGAATGTTCCATGAACCTTGGGAAGATACCCTAGATGATTCTGTTTCCGTTTTAGGATGCGGTCTTTTCTGTCGATGTCGTTTTCCTTCTCTTGGTTGTTGCCATGCAGCATGGTCTTCATCTTGGGTGGCAAAAAGAAATTGAGACTCCCCCGTAAAATGAATGAAAACTTTATAAAAGTGAGAGAGAACTTCACTTTGGCATGGGCGTGCTTTTTTTTTTTTCGTTTTTTTCTGATATATTGCTCTACAATGATGATAGTTATAGAAAATACATAACTCATTTAATAATCTTATGACACATGCATTCATTCCTACATTCTGACTTGCAATAACCTTAGAAGCATTAATTGTTACTTTCAATTGAGCGGAAAAATGATCGATGAAATTTGACTTTCTTTAAATTATATCAATTGAGAGGGCCATGAAGTTCGTCGCGAAAGTTTCCAAACATCTAGGGCTTTTTGGATATTTTTTTGATAATCTCATCGAAAATTCTAGTTCGGGGGGAATTAAAAATAAATGTGTTAATTTCAAATTGAAAATATCGTAAATTTCGGTTTTTGCCGAATATTTCGTGAATATCCGATAAATTCCGAACGGCATGGGGTGTTTTAAATTTCGTTTATATGTCGTATGTCGTACCGATCCGAATAGCCAAAAAACGGAATATTTCGTGAATATCCGGGCGGCAAATTCGATTTTTTCACCTATGCCATGAACTTCAAACAGAAAACTCCATCTTCACCATTCTATTCAAATCCAAACAAACAATAAAAAACCGAGACACCCTTCTTGCTGGAATTTCCACAATTATGTATAAATCTTTAATACTTTGAGTACGGAGATCTAAGTTTTAACAGATTGGATGAGCATATTTCCCATCAATTCAGAACACAACATCCACCACATATTGCTACTGTTACTTGTCGATTGACACCACTACTTGCATCTCCTATTCTTTTCTCACTTCACTTCATTTCCAACTCCCAATTTGTTGAAAAAAATTTAAAGAAACTTAGTCATCAGTCACCCAAATTCAATGTGAGTTCTTATCTTATTATTCATACAATCTTTACTTCAAACCTGTAGGTGAATTTATCTAACAAATTTGGTATTAACACACATATTGATAAGTTTGGGGTAATGAGTTTGAGTTTTATTAGTATGAACAGTAGATATAAGGTTTTAGCATGAAGCCATGAACAAATTGAGTGCCCAAGTTTTTGTAAAATTTAGATCTAAGTTTCACTCGGTAAAAAGAGATGTTAATTGTTTTATTAGTAGTGGTTATAGAAAGATTGAGAATTGTAAAAATTTATTTATTAGTTGTGATTATAGAGAGATGTTCAATTCGTTTTATGTAACCCGTGCAATGCACGGGTGTTATTTTATGTGTACGTTTTATATTTTGATTTTGATTTTGATTGAAAGTAGAATTTTATTACGTATATGTATATTTAATTTCTAATTCCTCCATAAAATTATTGTTGTCCTGGTTTTATTTTTAAGTTTTAGATCAAATTAATTTAAATTGTATTATCATTTTTTATGTAGTCATTGAAGATGTAATGTGAAATAATAATAATAATAATAATAATAATAAATTACTATCATTTTATAATATTTTTTGAGGATTTATTTACTGTATTTATTTACCTATATAATTTTCTTAACAATTTAAATAATATAAATTGATGTTTTTAATTTGGAGTGTAAATTATATCTTCAAGCTCACAATCCAAATTCTTGACATTATTTTTCTTATGTTATTATATTTTTATTTTTTTTAACAAAAGATTTAGTTTTAATTTTTGACAAAATACCAATATTTTGGATAAGATGTTCAATTCGTTTGGTTTGTAAATATATTGATTTAACCAAGTTATAGTGTTTACTTCTTTTGATTTTTGAACATATTTTGGATAAATTTTAGTTATGTGATTTTAATAAATAATCTTTTAATTTTGGTTTAACAAAGTTCTCTTCAATTAAAACATCAGATTTTTAATATGGATCAACTTTTGATGTTTTCAAATTAGTGTTTATTATATATTGGTTAACTTTAAATATTTAATTTGGAGTGAAATTACTTAAATAAACTTACTAATTACTATTGCGTAAAAGTTCTAAACTTTCAATTCTAAATTTTAATCAAATTCTCTTCAATTAGAGCATCAATTTTTCTATAATTTAGAGAGAGAATATTTGCTTAAGGGCATGCCTAACTTTATTAGAGAGTATAGATTCTATCATACAACTCTATCTGTCTCATACGTCTCTCCCTGTTATCAATCAGTTCTAGCTTATCATCAAACCTCTATCACCTTTTTACTCTCATATTTTCATTAATGAACACTTTGTTTTTTCTTTTTTTTCAAAAACAAAATTTTGAAATTCAATTTTTTTGTGTTTAGTTTTATTTTTATTTTCAGTATCTATAGTCAAAGTCAATTATACAAACAATACATACAACCCATCCTTAAACCTGGACTATGTGAGCTTTATACAATTAATTAATATTTCTATTTTTAATTTGATATTTGACTAACAATTTTATTAGTGATTCAACCTAATACTATCGTCGTTGCCTTCATGCCAATGCTCCAAATTTTATTTATAAGTGAATAATTTTAATTTCATCTATACATTTCCAGAAAAATCAATATTTTCGCAAACAACAAATTTTGTTTTATGGATATAATGATGTGTTGAGGTGATAGCAAGGACTATCACTAATGTAAGTACTTACTTTTCAACAATATTTTTTGTGTTGAATTGTTGGAAATTCAAGGACCAAACTATTATGGAACTGGATATTTCCATCGAAGAAAAACTACTATAGATTATCACCTAACAAAGCCAAGTTTCAATTTGAAAATCATGTCTTCACCAATGGTAAATGTTGATTGATTACTTAGATATATTTTTTCTTTATATACAAATGGTTGAATGAATGCCGAAACTTCTTTGTTGCAGCCACACAAAATCAGGAAGTAATAAAACCGATATTTAGGTATTCAAAGGAGCTTATGAGATCAGCAGAACAACTATTCTGAATATATGATAAATGAACCATCAGATTCACCAAGCAATCTTTCAAGCTCTTTGGAAGCGGCCTTGAAAATTTCTGACAATAATAAACAATGAAGCACAAAGGTCAGCCAGTTCACTTTTGCCCATAGAATAAATAGTCTCACAACCTCTACAAAGTTTTATCAGAATATGATTAATTGAATACTTTCAGTGCCACATGATGGTTGGGTCTGCATGCAAAGACGTTCTTAAAGGATAAAGAATTCATGCAATGGGTTGGTTGACAAATTTTTGCACGCCAAACTCATTTCCATTCTTAGGTTATGCGATATCTGCAAGGCCTATCATTAATATTCAAACTGGTCTTCTGGAAAAAAAATTCATCAGAAAATAAACAATTTTCGTCACCGTGTTTGGTGGTCTGTGGTTCAGGCAATTTTGGTTACACTTAAATTTGTATGTTGGGCCTTGGATACATTCCTGAATTAATCTACTGCATCTTACCAGCCTACTGCAACTAGTTCCAGTCTTTGACATGACCCTCCATCCTTTAAGTTCTCTTTTATATATATATATATATATATATGAAATTGTAAATTTTTGAATTTGGATGCACTAAAATTATTCTCTCATAGGAACCAGTAGCCAATTGCAAAAGTATTTATTTTATCCTTTGGGAAGACGAGCATCAAAGGAACTAGCTAACTGAGATTGATTTTGAATTTAGTGTTTATAAATTTTACTTTGTTGTTTATACAATTTAATCAAAGAACGCCTCTATTTTACTATCAATTTACTATAAGTCCCAGAATTACCGGCCATTTGGCTTGATTACTATCATTTTGTTCCTTAATTAAACATTATATTTCAGCATATGTAGCAAAGGGTGGGTGGTACTGGCGTACTGTCAAAGAAATCCAAGGAATTGTGTGGCATTGTTCTGAAAGTTCATAGGATTTGAAAATATACCGGTTTAAGGGATGCATACTAAATTATGACAAAATAATTGTATCCTTCAAGATGATTGGGTGGTAAAAGTATATTGTACAGATAGATCTGATATAGAAATAATACTATAGAGCAAATTGTGTTGTAGGGAAGAACGAATGATTGGACGGGCAGGACGTAAACAGTTTACTGAAGTTGGTTTACGGTTGTTATTTTTCTTTGTATTTTGCAGTCATTGGGTCATACCTGATGGTGCATCAGTCATGCTGACCAAGAACTGCATCATGCTTTGATGAGATTAATGTTATACGTACCATCAGTGTAAAGTTGAGACTGATGACAATTATAGATAGGTGCTTGTGAGTTTGTAGATATATGATTATGCTTCTTAATATAAGTGATAATAAATAGGGGTGGGCAAAAAAACCGAAAAACCGAAAACCGAGTCAAAACCGGTCAAAATCGAGTTGACTAAAAACCGGTCAAGACCGGACCGAAACCGAACCGAACTATATAGCTATTGGTCCGGTCTCGGTTCTTGTTTTTATAGAACCGAGAGAACCGAACCGAACCGAAATAAATAAAAAAATATTTTTTTATTAGTAAATTACTAAACTAGACATAGGAATTAGGAAACCTATGGTGGATCCATGGTTGGTTCATTGGTTTTGGACCTTTTTCCTATTTAGTACTTGATTTGGTGTATGTCTTATTTTGTTTAAAGCCCAAAACTTAAGAAAAATCATCTAAATTGTAGTGTGGACTAAAGGCCCAATAAAAAAGCCCAGGACCGAGTTTCGGACCGAAACCGGACCGATTGTATTTGGTCCGGTTCGGTCCGGTTACATTCAAATAATTTCGGTCCATGGAACCGAAACCGAACCGATACTTTCAAGTCGGTTTGGTCCCGGTCCTATTACATTTTAGGACCAGACCGGACCGTGCCCACCCCTAATAATAAACATCTTTAGCACAAAATTTGTAAGAGTAAATTTAAATCCGTGCTTCATGGGTTTATGCTACAATGGTATTATGATGATTCAGAAGAAGCCTAAAAGTAGACAAAGTAGCAGTCTAAGACTGTATGTGTTGAATGCATACATGTACAACAATAAATAAAGCAAGAGAATAACTTAACCGAGCAACCAAAGCAAGTAGGTACTAAATATCTCGCTTGTAGTGAAAATTATGATGGAGATTTGAAATAACACAAACATGGCATTAGAACCTTGAATTCAACTTCGTCAGAATGACGAATACCAATTTTAATTTTGTTGTGCAATGTGAAGATAGTTTAAGGGAAACACAATCATCTCAGTTAGGCTTCTAGCCATGGTTTAGGAAATTACAGAAGGTGGGACTGAAAAATATACAAAGAATCCAACAGGGTGGCTGACACCTTGCAAAGAATGATATCCATGAACCTCTTTTTATTCAAACTTTTAGATCATTAAACCACGATATGAGGACCATTCTCTCGTACAATGTGATGAGGGTTGTTTGACCAAATTTTTTCTTCTTCAAGTTAATGCTTATTGCTTGACCAAGTTGATCAACCTTTATATATGGAATATGACAAAAAGACTATTCTATCAAACAGTTGTACAAACCATACTTGGAGGAATATTTTCCAGATTTTTCAAAGAAGATAACACCTACATATTCCTTCATTAATTATGGCATAGGAAATGACCTTCAAAATGCATCCAAGAAATGGAATGACTATGCAAACATCACAACAAGACGTTGCAAATGGTGTAAAAGTAGGTTCATCATCAAAAGAAGGTGATCCACATATATCCTATACTATGGTTTAGAGTCAAATGCTCAACTCAGGGATTTTCTTGACAAAAAATGAAGTCCAAAAATGGTCTAACAACTATTTTCAAGAAAGAATGGAATATGTGAAACTAATAGAAAAGATTCGTCCAACTGCAATTGAAAATATAAATTCAGAAGACAGAAGTCATGAAGATGAAGCTATGAAAATTTAATATATTCTTTATTTTATCTCTGTTAAATTTATTTTTGTCTACAACAAATAATGGTATATGATTTATTTTTTAGTAACAAAAAGGTTTAATTATCTCTATGATTTACATATAGGGGACTTTGCAAATTATATTAGAGCAATCACAATTTTTTGGCGTTTATTATCATTGAGTTACTCAATACAAGTATAAAAATAAATTCAAATTAACTATTTTAATAAATTTAACTATCAATTATCTATTTTAATCATTTAGATTTTAGATTTGTGTTCAAATATAAAAATTAGTAATTTAAATATAATTAAAAATAAGCGTCTCGGAGGGACGGGTCATACCTAGTATATATATATCCAAGCAAGCTAGAAAGATGCAGTCAATTCTTATTTAAGAGTAAAGTGGTAACAATATAATCATCCGGATCCATATGATTGTCTACATAATCTTATACATTCAGAAACAAGAAACTTTATTGAGAAGTATGCATATGAGAAGTTTGAGGCAGAGTATATATATTCTTCTGATCAGCATCAATAGTTCCAGCATTATTAGTGTTATTTCTTCCTTTGAGAAAATTAGAATACCAGTGTGCAGAGAGCTTAGCATATCTCTTTAGATCTGGATCGTTAAAATCTACGTAATAAAGGCCAAATCTTGATTCAAAGCCATATAACAACTCAAACACGTCTAAGAAAGACCAGGTAAAGTATCCTCTAGCGTTCGATCCATTTCTGCATATGCATATAAAATTTAAATTTAAACAAAAAATAAAAATTGTAGGTACATATGATTATTACTATATATACTAACTTTTATGTTCTCCATATTTTACCTCAAACCTTCAAGCAAACTTCCAATGTACCCATGTAAATATTTCACTCTTGAGATGTCGTTCAAGGATGAATTGCTTGGTGTCCTCTGACCTGTAACAAAATGTGGTTGCTAATGAACCATTGCAAATCACAGTGTTACCTCAATGAATAGGTAGTGTTCTTAGTTCTTACCATTTTCATGAATATAGATGGGAGGATTTCTGTATTTCTGCTTGAAATACTCCAACATTCCTTGCATACTCGCAGGATCAATTGGATACTGCTCAATTCAGTTTAGTTATTAAACAAATAGTAACCCTTTTAAACTAAGCACAAAGCTTTAATTTTAGTTATATCTCTCATTCTTACCTCTCCAGCAGGCACTCCATCATTCTTAGCTGCAAAACAAATAAGTTGCCAAGTTAGTTCCATGGTTACCAAGCAATTTTTATTTTTTGGCAGGTGTGGTCGGTTCCATTTATAATGCTTAAGAAGTAGCTCATTTCTGGTTGGATCCCAACTAAAAAGAAAAATCTAGCTTAGCGTAAACAAAGAAATGCGTTCATCATTTTGCCAGTCTGGTAAAACTATGTTGCGCACGAAATGAGCAACCTGATAGGCGCATGCATAAACTGATAAACAAAAGTAAGCACATCGTTGTTTGTTACCTAAACCACAGTAATTATATACGAACTGGATTATATAAACTTACCATAAACTGCTGCCGCCATGTCTTTAAAAACATTTCTTGGATGAGCCTTGAGGCTGTCTGGGTTATCCTTTACATACATTGTACTGTAATGGTTCAATCCAATGAAGTCATATGAGTTCATAACTTGATGAGCTTCTTGTGGAGTAAATGAAGGAAGTCTGGACCCTGCATTTTTCTTCATAACTTCAGGATAGTCTCCGAACGTTAATGGGTCCATAATCCTGCAGATGAGAAACATTATATGTTGATAAATGTGGCTTTCAGATAATCTCAGTAGACTATATATGAAGGGCTATCTTTTGGAGGCAGTTGAGGACTTACCAACCAACAGCAAAATCAAAGGCTCTTTGAGTTGCGAGAACATCTTCTGTTGCGTTTGTTAGAGGAACATACCAATAAGAATATAAATTTAGTCCAATAAATCCGTGTTGTTCACCCTACAACAACCATCTCTGTATTACACCACAGCCATCTAAACCTTTAAGTATAGACATATAGTACATATTTGATTTGGAGGCTTTGGAGCTGAATTTGTACATACCTGATACTTGCTTTTGTATAACCTGGCCACTGCTGCATGTCCTAACAAGCAATTGTGAGCAACCGGATATGCACTTGGACTTGCAGTTTTTGTATCAAATCCTAAGGCAAAAACATTGGCCTCGTTTATTGTTGTCCAATAGGTGACTCTGTCACCAAATTCTCTAAAGCACACATCTGCAAATGCTGTAAAGTCTTTCCTACATCCACACACATATAATATTTAGTATCATGGCTGAACTCTAGTTATACATGGTACATTGTAAAAGTCATCGCAAAGAGTAGAAGGAAGAACTTAAATATAAGAAAAAGTTTGAGGAGGGTACAATATTTTTTTGCTACGCCAGCCTCCATACTCATCTTCGAGTGCCTGCGGTGGATCAGAATGAAAGAGTGTAACATGTGGTTCAATTCCTGTAGTACAAAAGAAATAAGCACATTGGAAAAGGAGTTGGTCATCCATGGTGTGCAGTTTTATGTGGAAAGACCACAGTACTAGTTAAATACATTAATCGATGTGTGATGATTCATATTTCGGTGTACACATCCTAACAATAATATTTGCATATTAACAGTGACAAATACAATGCATGCATTTTCCCATCCTCCCACCATGGGCTGAATGTTACAGTCTTCATGTATAGTTTCTTCTTTTAATTCACAGGTTTATAAGGAACATAGATTAATTACCATATCTTATAAGCTCATTGATGAGATTATTATAGTACTGTAAGCCCTTTGGATTGACAGGCCCCCTTCCATCTGCAGAAAAGAGCACATATTAGCATAATGTCGAAATTTCTCAGTTTTCTCATCCTTATTTTTCCGAAATAATATGTTAGAAGCTATACATGCATGTACACATGCTTACTTGGGATAAGCCTTGACCATGAGATGGAGAATCTATAGGCTTCTAACCCTGTATCCACCATTAGTTGGACATCCTCCTGAAAAGATCGAATAAGCCAAAAAGAAAAAAAAAACGAGCTTGTATAAATGCTACAGGGTTAATGATAAGCTACTGAGCCTGCTCTTGAGAATTTAACAGTACTGATATGTATTATTGCAGGTGCCAGTTTGGCTCAACTGGTAAAATCTTTGGGTGATGATACCAGAGGTCTGGGGTTCGAATCCCGCCAGCATTACTGAGTTACTGCTTACCACACAATTTTGCAGATACCAGCTGAGCCCAGTTGGTAATACCTCTGGGCGATGATACCAGAGGTCTGGGGTTCGATCCCAGGCAGTGCATCTTTGAGTTACTAATCTCGTTAAAAACATGCTTGCCATTAAAAAAAAAAATTATTATTGCTTAAGAGCTAGCTAGTAAGTGGGTGAAATGCATACCTTATATTTGTGGTACTGGTCACAAGTTACGTTTCCCATTGGTCCATTAAGTCCTGATTGAGCCATTGTATCCCAAGTGCATGGAGTCCTTCCATCTTCAGCTGCTGCCCCTTCAGCCTGCATATATATATTTGAAGTCTCTATATTATAATCCAGTATATATATACACATATACATAGCTTAATGTTGCTAATTAGTATTGTAAAGAAATATATACATAGAACCTGATAAGCTGAAACTCCAGAACCAAAAATAAATTGAGATGTGAAGTCATCTCTGCTATATATTGAAGCAGCAAATACATGATGATGATGAGTCAATAAACTTAGCAGAAATACCACTAGTAGTAGTACTGTTTTAGAAGAATTAGAAAACACTCTCCTCATCATCACCATGTTTTCCATCTTTTTTCTCTTCTGTCTCACACAGATATCTTATATTCACTACAAGTTAGGCTTGCATAGCTACCAAAACGTGATAACAGTCTACACTTACCACTTTTTTCGTGTCTTTTATAATTATTTGGTCCAATCTATGATCTATCAATTCAAAGGGATGAACTTTTACCAGAAAAAATATAACTATTGCTTTTAAATTATATGTGGTCTCTACAATTTACATCTATTAACACCTACCGGTGGATAACATGTGATATTGAAAACACCCACCATTGCACCATGCAGCTTGTACAGATTTAATCAACCATGCATATATCTCCCTTCCACAACATTAATACTATGAATGTTTTGCTGTTTTGGAAAATATTATTACAAAGAAATGAGTTTAGTATTTGTCTGCTTTCACCATAAAGAGCGCGATGATACTGAAGTTATGAAGTGTTTGGTAACACCCAGAGTTCCTCCAAACCCTTCAGTAATAACAAATTTTGCCATTGATCGTTCCTGAAGCGGCAGGAGAAACTCCAGGGGATACCAAACCTGTAATGCATTATGCATATAACAATTTAATAGTATTCAAGAATGAGCTTGAACTGATAACCAGCCACTGTTTACTTATATACTGTACAGATCGACCTCTTACTTAATACTAGTGTTTGAGTTTTGTTGATGAACTTGGTCGTTCATGCAACCTTGTTCAAAGTGGATGAGTTAGATTCATTGAACTTAGTCATGTTTGCTGTTTGCTTTGCTGAAAAAAGTGAGAATCTTTACTTTTATGTAGTTGCAAACTGTAAGTCTTTTTCATGTTACATCTCTCTGTTATCCTCTGTTCTCATTATGCACATTTCAGTATTTTGTCGAAAATTTGGTAACTATTCAGTCTTCTATCCTGATAATTTACATGGTTTATGCGATGATCAAGTGGTAGAGGAAAAAATATTGTGATGCTGCTGGCCTTTAGGAGCTGCCACTTGTCATGTGTAACGGTCGAAATTTAATTGTATGTGACCATATTCTACATTATCCGATAAGTCATACCGCCCCAAGCACAAATGCTTTAGAGGTAAAGATGGATATACGGAAAATTGTCATTTTTAGTATCCTATCCTGGATCTGATTAAGTTAAATTTGGTTTTGAAGGGTGTGTTATGTTACTATTACTATGAATTATATTACATTCTACGTAGACCAATTTTACTGATCATGACGAACTAATGACTAAAACTGTTGCAAGCCATATAAGCAGATACTGTTAGAACTTATAAAATGTTGAAATCAATCAGTTCACCACATTATTTTTGTTTTAGGATATCATATGATCGACAAATTGGAAAAAATTTAGAATCCTGTCATGATGATCATATCTTAAAGTTGTGGACTGATCCAAATCATTTCTACAATGCCTGATGGCCAACAATTTATTTCCCTGCCCATTTAGACTAGCACTATGTTCATAAAATTTATTTTCAGAATCTTCACCCAAAATTAGAGAATTGTTTGCTACTCCTATATATCTTAGTGTGCCGTGTTTAATTTTCACAAATTTTTGCAGTTGGCAGTTCCTATAGCTGGATGTGTGATGTAGGTTGATGGCTTGGTGATAACAGTGACTTGCTTTGTTACTGGCAAGGTTAAGAACCTCCCCAATCTCTTCTAGGTGTTTGCTTGGACATGAAAAAACATCGTCAATGAATATAAAGAGTTAGCGTACGTGTTTTTTTCAAGATTTGGTACAATTATAAGCTAGACCTTTGTATACAAAAAGTTCATCTTGATTTGCATCATGCATTTTCTGTTTCATATGGTAATTACATAGTTCTGTATATGGGATTATGGGCCATGTTTGTTCAGAACCTTATCTTGCACAGTTCAAATATGCTAGCTAACATCAATACATATGAATGTGAAAAAGATCACCTTAGGCATATGTGACATATAAGGCTTTAAATATGTGCTCATGTATGCAATGAAGGCTCCTGTGAAGGGGAACTTTTACTAGTACCACGACTATCATTACTATTGTTGTCTTGATTTCCATTACTGCCCCAAGTTGGAGTTGCTCCCATAATCGATGATACTGCAGAAGCCAAGGCTGCAGCAAGATTAGGATCAGTTGCAATGGCTGCAGTGATGGTCTCAACCATAGACTGTTGCTGCCCCCCATGTTGTGCTGCTGATAGTATAGACAACTTAGGGGGAGAGCACATTGGCTGCATTCGAATTCCATGCATGGGAAATGGAAAAGATGTAGAAGGAGGTGGACCACATCGGAACTGTGAGCTATTCGGGGAGTGGGTCAAGTCCAGGGTGATAGTTGGAAATGGTGCAGAGGCAGATAAAGTGGCTATGTTAGATGCACTATAAGGCAAATGCGGAAATAAGGCTGCAGAGTTTGTAAGTGTTTCATTGCTTGCCGTTGAACCTGAGAGGAGCATTGATGCAGCTGCTGAAGTTGTATTAGCCATGGCAGTGGCTGACGGAGGAAGAGGGTGGTTGTGGTTTCCCTCATAAGTTGTTGTCAGAATTGTTTTGTCCTCGGCACATCTCTGGACCTGTTGCAGTACACATAAGCTGATGTATGATTCGGGAAATTGAGCAATATGAATAAACAGAAGTTGTTGTGTGCAGCAATAATAGTCTTTGTAGCCAACCATTACCTGTTTACGTACTGGGCATCCCATTGACATGGTGCAACGGTAATAAGCACGCGGACAGGGGTTACCCTTAGCCATCTTCTGACCATATTTTCGCCATTGACATCCATCACTTATCTAAGTAAACCACACAACCGAACCTATCATTACTTCAAAACATACTATCATGGGCATCGGGAACATTAAATTTTAAATGAAGTGATCTTACCATAGGTGCATCCGATCTTGCACGTACTGAGACTCTAGCCTTCCGTAATGAGGCATCAGGAACTTGTTCAATGCTCTTTGTTTGTTCTATCTTCTTTGGGCACTTGTTCTTTCCCCAACTTCCTAATGTATCATGTTCAGGCCTGTCTTCCATATAAGGACGCTTCCTGCTCCTTCCCATGACTTGTTCATTATGAGTGCATTCATTGCAGTTATCCAGAGAAGTCGACCCATGTTGATTAGTGTCAATGTGGGAGCATTGTGATGAAGGCTCATTAATATCTAATATGAATCCAGTAGGTGGTCGCTCCATAAATTGGTGATCATTTCTTGTTTCACCCTTCTGTGAAACCATAAGAATTAAACCAAGTGGATATTTTTTTTCAAGGCTAAACGGTTTGGTAAATATTTTTCTCCTTGTGTTCTAAAGTTGGTAATAAATAGCGGAATGTGACTCTTGATATGTATGAGTAATGTACATCAAGGAATTGTCACAATAGTAGGATCTTGAACTCTAAGCCTCATAAGTCTAAACATTAAAAGTTAAAACATATATAAACATAAAACATGGGTTTAAGTTGCAAATCATTCCACATGACTCCAAAGAGAACTCTAGGTAAGAATATTCAAACACTGGAAAACAGGGAATAATGCCGCCAATCAACTGTATGCATTGAGTGGCAGGACAGTGCACTATGGCAAGTCAGCTTGTGGCACCTCGCCACCTTGTATAATCCCGTCTTTTTCAATATCTATGCATCCGTGATATGCTTGTCTGGTTAAAATGGTGTTTGAGAAATTGAGAAGAACTTAAAACAAAACAACAAAGTCCTATCATTATCCTGCTCACATCTTTGGAAGGTGTTCTTGCATGGCCAATGCACCATGGATGGTATCTCGATCTAGGTAGGTATTAAACTTTTTTTCAAGAATCACGTGGATATATATATTAGCTGGTGTATGGATGCCAGGCCCATGTCATCTGATCATATATATATAATTCTGATTGATCAAAATTTTGAGCTGCATAAATTAAAATTTACCTGTCGAATCTGTAATAAGTTTGTCTGGCGAGGTTGGCTTTGCTGCAGCACCAAAACTATCTGAGCTTCAAGTACACTGTAGTTCTTGGCAATTTGATCCAACGTGTTCTTCAGTTTTTTATTTTCTATGTGCAGTCGATGTAACTCTTCTTTAAGTGTAGTCAACTACAATTAATTTATTCATAGAAAAGAAAATAAAACCTTAGAAATCGATCTAATAAACAACTTCAGCTAATATATAATATAAACCCTCGAAAAATATATGTTATTTCAGTAAAACTCACTTGATTATGTTGATCAGTACTAGTCTTATGTTTCTCTTCATCAGTAATGGATCCTTTGATTCCCAAGTCAAATGTATGTAGGTGTAATCCAGTCTGTTGTACAATTACAATCCACGGAACAATATCATCATGGTCATATAATATGCGCAGCGCAAATTTATTTATTATATATTTCACACTATCATGTATGTAAATTTAATTATATACGTACGTTCAGATGTGGATCATCAATCCTAATTGACGCATCATCGCAGTCTTCTTCACCCTTGGAACGATAACTGATAGATCTAGGCCGATCAGCTTTATTCATCATCTCATGCTGTGGTACTTTTTCATGATTTGAGAAAAAATCCACGTGACATGATGGAGTTTGTTTCCAATCATGTTGATCATTTTCATCATCATCTGAGTTCTTCTGAAATACAGCAGAGTGAGACTGGGTTAACAGCACCATTTCTTTGCTATTAGTCTCCATTAAGAGAGGGAAGAATGAAGACTTTTGAGAGAAGAGAATGGTCTTTGTGTATATATGTGTGAGAGAGAGAGAGAGAGAGAGAGAGAGAGAGAGAGAGAGAGTGTCGATCTGTTGGGCCAAATATAATATAGTGTGAAGAAGGAAATAAAAAAGACAGGTGGTGCAATTCTACTGAAGGTAAGATTGGATTGCCGTTCGATTTAATCGGGTTGAATGTGAATGATTTCTTCTTGGAGTATATTTTAGTTCTACACTTACGTTGCATGTCATCTGATGTAGTAATTAAAATGAAATTGACCGCACACTTCTCTGACTGTTTTAACTGCATGTACATACATAAAAACATTTCATAACTTAATTTGTAAAACATTTCATCATATATTTAAAGAGTGATCAAATTCATCAACTCAGATAATATGCTGACAAGTTGGAACCTGATCGATCAGACTTATGGTATCATATAATCAAACCTACCCACCCATCAGATATATCATATAATGATAGTAATTAACATCGATCATTTTTAGTAAATGGTATATATAGCTAGCCAAAGAATCCATAGATGAGTCAATTATATCAAGCTTCGGCGTATTAAACAAACAAGCAAGACAAAGACAATCACGACTGCGTATAAGAATAGTATCTCAGTTAGTTTGATCTGTCAACGTATACAAGCTGTAGAAGATGCTCTGAAAGCCACAGGAAGAAGAAAGACTAATATTTTTCTTTTTCTCTTCATTTATAAAAGGGTAATTAATTAACCTGATTGATGGTCTGTATCACTGACATCTATCTACACAGACAAAGACTAAGTATATATATATATATACACAAATACAGTATATCTATCTAAGTCGTCGTACTTCCATGTGAAGGATATCTATTTTGTCAATGTCATCTTCTAATCTTCAATGTATATATATATATATATATACTATATACATCTTCTTCTTCTTCTTCTTCTTCTTCTTCTTCTTCTTTTTTCTAATTCAATTGACTAAAAATATGCAAACAATTAATGTAATGTCACCATATGACTCGTGATATTGTCAATCTCATGGAAATCATCATATTCATTGGATAATCCATCGCAGCATGCGCATATAAAATTCATGTAGACCACCATAGAATACTATTGATGAATCCATTCTATCTGGTCATTGTGAAACAGTCTAAACTGCAAAACATTGACAAACTAGATATCTGTTTTAAGCTAATGCCTTAAAAGTTCTAGTAAGTCAGGGGTATCAGACCTTTTCCTTTTTATCGATAAATATATTTCATTAATCAAATCGTATAATTAAGGTATTAATTATGCATTTATATGTGATAGAGATATTCACAAAAGTAACCACAATGTACAATACTCTCTCATTTCCATAAACCTAGTGCATGTGCGAATTGATTAACTCTAATTTAGTCCCCTAAAACACCACCCTTTCAACCTGCAGCTAAAAACACTATGGTGCGTTAGCTTCATAGTGTGAATCCTAGGCAAATAAATAAGTGGTAATGAATTCAGAAAGAGTTGTTTTCTTCTTCTTCGTCTTGTTCTTCCAATTGTGAAGCCTAGTAGCTAAGGCAAATTAAATAAGAGAAGGTGACATATTTGACATGTAGTTGGGCCCTGATGCTGCAAAATTTAGCAATACCTTGTTGCAGTAAAATTGGACTTGGGCCAAAAGTCTACACTTAGTGGGCCCTTTACATTATTGAGAAATTCAATGAAGATGGTATTCTTTTTCTCCTCTCTTTTCTGTCTAGTTTGAAAAAATGGTGACTTTTGAAACCCTTCTTGTTTGACTCAGAAACACACATTCAATTTCTCAGTCATATATAATCCATCTGGTAGTTGGAAAGAAGTTTTTTTTTTTCCAAAGAGAGGGGGACAGAAAAGTGAAACTGAAGATTCTTAAAGACATGCATTGGAGTAGCCATGCAACAACACAAAGAACAGGGTGACTTTGGTTGGGGGAAAGGTGAAAATATGTTTACTAAAAGAGCAGCAAAAACACATACAGGTGGGACTTTGAGTCATGTAATGTGTTTCCTTTAATAAGTTGTGTGGAACAAGATGAGATCAGAGGACTAAAATCTTTTTACCAACACAGTACCTTTTGTCCATTTGAATCAAATAAAGAAACAAGTGTGTACATGAGCAATGAATCAAATCTTTTCTAGTTTGACAACTTTATAGAGGGACTAAGATTTATTCTGTCTGATGAATGCCAAAATCTTCTACCACCAAATTAGTATACCTGTATGCCTGATTATTATTTAGGACACAACTTTGACAGCATAAACACTCATATTTGAATCGAGTTTACTCTCACCGTTGATCATGCTACCTACCGGATCCAGGGTACTTCAGCATTCAATATTGAAGCCACTTATTCTGACAAGTGTCTCAAACAAAGGAGAAGGATTCATACATTGTTTTAAAGACAAATGAAGTCACGTAGAAATTAATACATTTGGAACTTAGCTCTTGTTTTCTCGAAGACCTGTTCTGCTATGACTGCCCCTTTACCATCAGCTTTCTTGATCTCCAAGTTGGACTTTTGATAGAAACCAGTACCTCTCAATGCATCTGCAATAAAATCATCGAATCCTATGGAAATAGCTGCTTCTGCCTTTGCTCCATAAACTAACCTCTGCATCACCAAAGTTTAAATCAATTCAAGCACTTGGTATCATCAAATATATTTGAAAAGTGGTAGAGTTGGACCTTCACTCTTGATAAGTGGATTGCACCAAAGCACATTGGACATGGCTCGCAAGAAGCATATATTTCACACTCTGGGAGCTCAATCTGATTCAGCTTTTTACATGCCTAAACAAAACAAAAATAAGACGCATTGACATTATTTGCACACATATTAGAGACCAAAGCTTAATTATTTACTTGCGACTCCACAACCTTCAAAAAATAGGGATGCACTTAAGTTTTGCACATGCTGAAATGCACACACAAACAAAACAGAGAATGCAAAATAATGATGGACTGTTGGCAATATAATACGTGTAACATAAATCCACATCAACATGCAAGACACCAAATGGCAGATCATTTCCAGATGTATGTGCATTTACACACAAACTTAATACAGAAAAATAAGCCTCCAAAGAGTTAATCATAAGATAACAACACCAATATATCACCTCCAATTCCCCAAAATCGCACTTCAAGCTGAAGTACTAGATGGTTTCGAATCCTACAACAACTTGATATAGGCAAAAGCAATTGAAATTTTGCATCCAATATCTTAAAGAAGTTTTCGAGATTTCACATTCATTTTTCCTTGTTTTCTTAAATGGGAATATTAGCAGGATATGAGCAAACCCTTCTCAAAGCACTGCATCTTCCACATGAATTAGAGAAGGGATGCGGCAAGAGTTCGAAAGAATAAAGATAATAAAAAAACACTAGAGAAGGGAAGCGGCAAGATTTGGAATCGGGTTTTTTCTTCAGCGATTCATCTTCCGGGAAATATACTATGAATGAAATCTATAGAACTTATCCAGTACTAAGATTCCGACGTTTAAAACTGAGATGCACAATGGATTAATATATAAGAGTTCGAATGCAAACCTAGCTTTTTATTGTTCTCCCTACGACTTCTCATTTCCAGACAACCCTAAGCCTAAAAGTATTTCGCGATTTTTTGTGGTGCTTCATGCAGGACATAACAACTATCATATATGATAAAAGGACCCTGTTGGTGGTTGTAAACCTACATGTCGCAGCAGTGGTTGAAAACCTGCATGCCACTTTCTAAACAAATTCGTATCATGCTTTGAAAACCTGCATGTTTATATTTCAAGTGGACATGGAGTCTCACTGCCGCTTGGGCTACTGCTTTAAAAAAATACACAGCTTATACAATATGATTAAATTGAAGGGACTAGAAAAAAATGTACAAATTAGCATGGGGAGAAGAGACCAGGAAATATCGAAGGGAATTATGGAAAGATATTGGAAATACAATCACATTATTCATTGTTTATGTTGGGAGCTTGGCCTTACTCCAATCGACTTATCCATTCTCACCTATGAAGCACGGACACCCCTCTTAATCTTACGCACCGGTGTTGGACACGTGTCCGACACCGACACTCTCCGGACACCTTGGGACACGTGTCCGACACTTCAAATTAAGTGTCCTACTTCAAAAAACCAAATTTTCAAATTTGGACACTTTCGGACACTGCCGGACACTTCATCTGGACACCTTGGCTTAGGGATTACTTTGTAATTTTAGTTTTTTACAATGGGCCAGAAGATATTACTTAAGATTGCAAGAGGCATAAATTAATCAAAATAGAATTGGGTCAAGAATAGAATAAACAAACTAAAAGATCGCTACTTCTCCAGAAACGTCTCTCTCAAGTCTCACCTACTTTCTCTTCATCTTCCTTCAATATCAACTGCTATTCTCTCTTTAAGTTTGCTTATCTTGTATTCTTCATCTTTATCAATACATTGTTGCTTCTCTTGTCAAATTAACTTTGACAAATGACAATGCCACATTGTTATTTGTACACTATATTGTTATCCTCTACGAAAAATATTGTATGCTTAAAAAAATAAAATTTATGTGTATATTATAACGTGTCGGTGTCCTACGTTTTCAAAAAATTAGGTGTCGGCGTGTCCGTATCGTGTCGTGTCCGTGTCCGAGCTTCATAGATTCTCACCAAAATGAAATTTGGCAGTGGAATACAATTAGAATTTGCTTAGAAATACGAACACGTTGAAGCAAGAAAGTAATTATCAGGGTCAACGTTGTCACCTTACAAAAGTGGAACAATTTAAATTGTTTAGTGAATAGAGCAGTTTCTATCATGGGGGAAATCGTTGGCTATTGAAAAAGAAACACATTATTGTGTGTTTGTATTGTTGGCTATTGATCAGTGGCAGGATCGATCAAGTAGAAGAGTTCATTAGCGACTATGACTACGGTTGATGCAGCAAATGCTCATCATATTGGGTCCTTATACATAGAGTGCCGGAAAAGGAATAAGAAGGTGATTTTGGTTGTTATTGGGTGTTGGCAAGTGCTTGAGGTATATCAAAACTGAAAAAAGATATATTTGTGTAATCAATGACAAAACAAATTGTAGTTTTGTTCTTACCTTTACAGTATTGGTTTTACAATTCCTACCACATAAGCATGCCAAATAACTACCAAGAATCAATAACTAGCATACATGAAATTTTATTGAGGCGTTGGAGATTTTTAAATATAACAAAATAACAGTATGTCCAATCAATAATTCTCTCCATTTCACAGCACACAATCTTCAATTCTATCGTGACAAGTTACACACATATTTTTTACCCTCACGTTGCCACCATCTCATTCGAATACTACAAGATACTATGGGATGTAATTTGCGGATTAGTACAACCACGGTGCCATGTTTAAAAGAACAACAATTATTGCGCTTCCGCTGTGATGATCACGAGGTCGAGGGTTCTCAAAGACAAACAATGTGCTTGCCTAAACATGAGTTTTAAACTCTCAATTAACAATGTTAGTACTTAGTACCTTTTTATGGTAATAATACAATGGGTATTTGTGCTAATTTTATAGAAAATAAGCTTAAGGTCGAGGAATTTAAAAAGCTATAAAAATGATCGCATTACAAAATGTGATTATCAAAACTATGAGCAATCACAGAGCATATCTATGGTTTATGGGAGAGAATATTATCATCTTGGAACATTTAGAGTTAGTTTGGCCAAAGAAAAAATGTCATTTTGTTAACTTGGGTCAACTTAGTTTGACTAAAAAAATTCATGTTGATGTGGAAGTAAAAATGGAACCCAAACACTTAAAAAGTTTAAATAAATGACATGGTGGATCCAACAGAAGTGATCCCAAGGCCTACTTCTCATCCAAGAAGTCAGAATTCTCTGGAACATTCTAAACTATAGATTTGAACCGGGAATCCTAGACAAATGCAGTTCCTTATTCAATAAGGACTCTCAATGATATACCTAAAAGAAGAAGGGCGTGTGTTCAACTCAACATCCTAACTGTAAGAGGCATTTCGGAAATGTCCATGAACTCAAAGTTTTTTAATTCTCATCTATACATCTCCCAGAAATTTGGTTTTAATAAAATCAACAATCTATTCTTGACTAGTTCTCCTTAAATCTATCTTAATCTTGTTCTTCTACACTTGATCATTGCTTAATTTGGTTCGACCATACGCTACTATACTTCTGGTAAGTTGAGAAACACAAATATTGTTGAAACTTTAAAAGATTACATTGTCGGAGATATGTTTTCAACTCTCGATCAATACATATTTGTCTCCACAATATGGTAGATATCAAACAATTAAGGGTGATTTTAGAACGGAAAACAACTAAACAAACAAGGTTTAAAGGGAAGTTGAAAAGAATAGACTTCAGTCTCCAGTTGATTAATTCGGGATTATGCACCAAAAACATTCTCTTCGTGCAACTAGGAAACTTCTGAAAGATACATCATATCCGGAGAATTGGGAGACTTTCAGTTCATGGACAATTCATGGATGCTTATCTAAAATTAGGATACTTTGAGTTAAAGCACAAGTCTTTCTTTTAGGATTATCATTGTGTGTCCTTGTTAAATGACATGTAGCATTCTATTAGGATTATCGGTTTAAGTACGTCTACCTTTTACAATTTTCCTAGAAATTCGAACTTTTCTTGGCTAGGGTGTAAACCTTCTCTTTTTATTTTGATTTGGAAATTAAATTTTGATTTATCAGTAACTAAGTATAATTACCCGGACCAAGGGTTTGGTAGTAATCTATGATGCACAGACACCTCCCTAAATCTTACGCACCGGTGTCCGACACCGACACGCCCAGGACACGTGTCGAACACTTCAAATTAAGTGTCCTACCTGAGAAAATAAAAATTTCTAAACTGGACACTGCTGACACCTTAGTTAAGGGATAATTTTGTAATTTTAGTTTTTTTATAAATAAAGTGGGTCAGGGATAGAATAAAAAAACATATTTGTGGAGAGAGAAACAAGCAAAAGATGAAACTTCTCTCACAAGCCTCACAAGTCTCAAGGTCTCACCTACCCTCTCTTCATCTTCTACTTTCTCTTTCTCTCTGTTACTCTTCATCCTTCTCTGTTACTTTTCCTCTTCATCTTCCTTCATCTATTCTCTCTAAGTTTGCTTTTCTTATCTTCTTCATCTTTCACAAGACTTTGTTGCTTCTCTAATCTACATAGATCAGCCATGGCTTCAGCTTCAACAGATGGTGCGTGTATTGCTATTTTGTAATCTTCAAATTCAGTTGATGAATGCTAGAAATTGACTTTGATAAAAGGCAATCAACATTGTTACTTGTCCACTATTATTCTTTGTACAATGTGTTTTATATATATAAAACTAACGTGTCGGTGTCCTACTTTTTCAGAAAATTACGTGTCGCGTGTCGTGTCGGTGTCCGGTGTCGATGTCCGTGCTTCATAGATAGTAATTAATATAAAGTTGGAGGCCTTTAGTGTAATGAACAGTTTTGCTTCTCTCTTTGTTCGGAATCACGATCCCACTCTTAATCCAATAGGAAACGTAAGATGGACCGCCTTAGGCTCAATTGTTTACTTTATATTGAGATAAGTTTTGAGGGTTTTGTGTGCAATATTTATTACACCAAAGTCCTCCAACTTTATATTAATTACTGTTGGAAGTAAGGGTATTGTGGGCTTTAGGTGTGTAGTTTAGTCCCACATAGCTTAGATATAAAGTCTATGTGGTTTCTCTCTCTATATATAGAAAGTTAGCTTCATTGTAAGTTTAACCTAATTATCATCAATACAATTCATTTTTTATATTTCTAGTTGGTATCAAAGCCAAGTTAGGTCTTGGTTTTCGGCCGCCGGCGAGGTGCAGGTGGCCGGAGTTCCGGCAAAGTCTTTTTGTCCAATTTGTGTTCTTGTTTCCGCTGTTTTTCTGCGCCTTGTGTGCTGCTGTTTTTTTTCCAAATTACTGTTCATGAGTACTATTCATGGCTACTGTTCATCCGGAGTACTGTTCATCGCGATACTGTTCATAGATCACTGTTCAACCAAAAAAAATTATTCTCTTTTTTATTCAGGTTTGATCTTCCTGTTGTTGGTATGTGCCACTCTTGGTCCAACCCTTTCTAGGGTTTTGTTTGCGTTGTTGATGTCATGCGCGGCTTCTCAAGCCCTTTCTAGGGCCTTGTATGCGTTGTTGCCATAGTGCGCCGCTCTTGTCCAGCCTTTTCGAGGGCCTTGTTTGCGTTGTTGATTTCATGCGCCATTATTGTCCTGCCCTCTCACTACTTCTCTAGGGCTTTTTCTGCACTGCCACCACTGAAGCTTCTACGCTGCCATCCATGTTTAGCCCTTTCAACGGCTTTGTTACTCCAAAATCAACTTTTTTTCGTCCTGGAGTATCTCGTCTTTATTGATTTTTGAAGTTATACCAGATGCTTTATGGAAAGTAAACCCTCGCCACCGAAAAGAACATGACCCTAGCAATCACCACCACTACCTCCGACATCTTTCTTGGTTGAGCAGTTGGTATTCCCTGCTCCTTTATTGTCTCTGCAGCTGGACATCCCTGCAGACGGTTCTTCTCGCAGCTGGTCATCCCTGCCATTGAACATCCTTCCTGGTGTCGTTCTCAAGATACTTTATGGGGGATGTGAGAGAACTTCTTTGTATTTCAAGCTAAAATTCAGAGTCTGAATGTTTATCTTGAGGGGGAGTGTTGGAAGTAAGGGTATTGTGGGCTTTAGGTGTGTAGTTTAGTCCCACATAGCTTAGATATAAAGTCTATGTGGTTTCTCTCTCTATATATAGAGAGTTAGCTTCTTTGTAAGTTTAACCTAATTATTATCAATACAATTCATTTTGTATATTTCTAGTAGTAACCAAACCCTTAGTCCATGGATTTATACTTAATTACTGATAAATCAAAATTTAAATTCCAAAAGAAAATTAAAAAAAAAAAAAAAAAAAAAAAAAAAAAGAGTTTACACAAGGTTACAAACATCATGGAGGTTACTGACGTGGTGATCACAGGGCTAGACTAGCCCCACCAGCAGCACCTGGGCATCCTGCCTCAGTTTTGTCTTACAGACCAATGATAGCCCTAGTTCCTGTCCAGATTGTTTTCACTTTGCCGACCCTTGTAGTTAGGATCATAGGGCTTGCTACGGTTGAGTTCTTTCTGGTTCTGTGGAAATCCATGTCTCTCGATGTGTCACCATTCTTCTTGTTTCCTTTCTGCTCTAAATTCGTGCTCTCTCGTTTCATACTTTATAGCGAGGTTTAGAACTCGGTCAGATGGCTCATACTCATAGGGCATCAGCTGCATAGACATGTGTTCTAGCCCTTTAAAAAAAAAAATGGTTCTTCTTCTCGACAGTGTCCATCATATGTGGAACAAACATGGACAACACATTAAACTTGTTGATGTACTCAGTTACGGTCGTAGCACCCTTGCTTCAGATTAATAAACTCATCTAGAGTCAGTCCTTGAAAGCACTAGAAAGATATCTTTCCTCAAAAGAGCTCTAGACTTAATAGTGTTCCATGTGAGTGGATAGTGGTGCATGTGATTCAAGTTAGTGACATAGCTTTTGTTGGACCCCATATTATGGGCCCAATATGCCAACAAGGCCGGTCAGTTAGGAAAGGGCCCAACACGACAGAACTAGCTCTCGGTAGGCCCGAGTCGGTTAAGCAGAGCCTAGTGAGCCTAAGACGGTCCTAACCCTACCCGGAACAGACCAGCTCGCGGCCCAGCACGCCCCTAAGCATCATGTCTGGAATCCTTGACCGAAGGCCAAGTGCGCCTCCCGGTCCCAATCAGACGGGCATAACTCCTGAGGCTAACCCTAGTTCCTCAGGAAGACAAATCCATGGCCCGGTCCAGTGAACCACCATGGAAGCTTCCTTCTTCCCAAACTCTTTAGCTTGGCCGACAAGCTCGCCTCTTTGAGCAATCCTCAAAGAAATGCAAACCCTAGAAGGACTCTAGGGCAGGAAGAACTCTTTCCTTCGCCTATAAATAGAGCTCCCATTCTAGCGCGTGAACTACAAACAATAGGGCTTGATCCCACAACCTGGGTATGTAGGCAACCATCATTTGGTGCATCCCCTTCTCCTTCCACAACCATCGCCCCCCTTTCATCTTCATAATTCAGTTGAGCTTGTCAAGCAGGATTTTGCCCTGACAACTTTGACCCAATTCAATCCGCCTATGGGTTGGGTAACCATCGTTTTTTGTGTCTGCTTGTTGGAGTATGGGGAATGCATTATAACCACATGTATTTTAATTATATTTATTTTATCAAATCATATTTATTTAGTGGAACCCAATATAAACACATCCTACGCATAACTCAAACCTTCACCGAAACTGAAATATAAGCAATATAATTTGATTAAAAAAAATTAGGTTTGCATTTTCAAAACAACGAGGATTGGAGATGAATTTGATGAACAGTGTTGCATTTGCATAAAAACAGTTTGTTGTTGGAGATGGATGAATATGGAGAACAATGTCGTATTCTAAAAGAATAGGTTGTCGTTGGCAATGGTCTTAGTAACGCACAAAAGTGCATCAAAACTATTAAATACTTAATTGTTGAAGTCACCAAGTGCATAAACACTGTCGAATACTCAATTGACCAAGCCACCACCTCCAAGGCTGTAAACCTGTTCAACTAGCATATATCCAGGAAATGCTAATCAACAGGATTCCTATAGGAAGTTTCAACACAAAATAATTGACATATTGAAATAATTGAACCGCCAAATATAGAGAATCTCTAGAAAGTTTTTTCAAATGGCACCTCTGGAAAGTCTTCTCAAGTTTTCAAATGCTTGGAAAGGTTAAGCTGGCTAATATTATTTAACAGTGTCTTGTTTGTCAATAATTTGGATGTTGATGTTGATGATCACTTTGTTTGCTAAAAAATGAATCGTTAATGGTACCCTCCTTGTGCACTATGTCTACCACTAATTTTGTTTTTGTTTTTTTGAATTGATCTTAATATTCAGTGAAATTATTATTGAAATCTAGTCTCAAAACATATAAGGATGGTATATGAGGAAGTAATTGTTACTGAATTTACCTCTCTTATTGCAGTCACCTCAGCATGGGCAGTTGGGTCCATGTGTTTCAAAACCATGTTGTGACAGCTTACAACTACTTCATCATTGCAAACAACAACGGCACCAAAAGGACCGCCATCTCCACATTCCACCCCTTTATATGCTTCTTCCACTGCTCTTGACAAAAATTTGTGGTCTCTGTCCAGAACAGCTACAACAGAAAACATCTCTTTTAAATACTAGAGCACAGAGATTTCAATTCATGCATCCACTCTTAATCCAAATATCAGTAAAATAAGGAATGGTGAGATTGAACAATAAACTTGTATGAAACACCAAAGCCATAATATTATAGCTACAATGCCTTAGCACTGGGGATATATACTAGAGCTAACAGAGAGCTATTTGCGTCCAAAAGGATTCATGTATTATCACAAATATAATATATATGTTGGTCTGTAAGAACCATATAAGATCAATGAAAAAGATATAGTTAAGGAAGATAACCATTTTATCAATCAACTTATCCAAGTGTATTTGACTGCACAGTGCATACGGGAATTAATCTCTGGTGAACCCAGTTTTGAGTGAAGACTCTTCGCAATATAAAGGCATACAAAGGACTGTGTAAGCTCTTAAGGTTGAGAAAAGGTTCAGTAAAAATTTATCCCATAATAACTTGGCATGTATAAATTTCTTCAAAATCTCTAAGAACATTAATGAGGGTGGTATAATTTTCGCTTTCATGCTTCTTATCTTACAAAGATTTCCACAAATAAGTGGATCTATTACAGGACATTTCAAGTGCGCAATCAAACACACCCTATTATTGTTCATTAGACACTTAAAGAGAATGATTGACGTAGCGGAAGCGATTAAAAATCAAACCTTGAGTAACCCAAGGGGAGGATTGCCTTGAAACAAGGAAGAACTAAAACAAAATTAAAGAAAAATAAATTGTAGAGACAAATCTTAATTGTATTGATTGAATAATTGAATTGGTTGAATAATTGTTCTACAAAGCATGACTCTTTATATAGACTAAAGACTTAGACCAACTAGCACTAGGACTTCCTAAACAAATAAATCAAAATACAAATCCTACTTTGAATTGTATTACTAATATCAACTTAATAGTAAACCAACTATTCTAGAACTTCTAGACTTTAAAATAGAAATCCTAAACTTATAATGACTTCTAAATAAACATTAACCCAAATAGGAAACCAATTGGTGTAGGTAGGATGTCCTACATCAGTCCCCCATTCTTCAAAAGAATTCGTCCTCGAATTTATGTTGTATTGATATCGTCCGCTCCATATGAAAAATACTTTGAATAACACAGACTCTTGTAAACTTTCCTCATATTAATGGAAGTTGTAGTTCCGTCTTTTGATTCAAAACCTTGGACTTGGAGAACAAAAAGAACTTTTTGTGATAGTATATGATCAATTCCAATAAAGCATAATGTTGAACATCTAGAGGTAATGAATCTTTCGTAGCGATTTCAACTTTATGATATTTGTCTTTAGTAAAAATTGGTTTTGCTTCATCAATTTTGGCCACGATATTGGAAGAATCTTCCTTAAAACTCGGTGGCTCTCCCTTAAAACTTGGTAGCTCTCTATTATAACATTTTTCTTCTTTAAGACAAACATGATTTGTTGGTGGTGTGGTTGAAAGTAGGGTTTGACTTTGACACTGTGAGGGAGAAGTAATGGTGGTATAGGTTGTGGCAAATTGTGGAGTAATAAAAAGGTGAAATGGTTGAGAGGTATTACAACGTTGTGAGTATTGGTAGTTGTAGTATTGGGGGTGTAAGGTTAGGTTTTGTAATGGTTGAGGGTTGACATTAATAGGGAGAGATGAGAAACCAATATAGGAAACTTGTTGTACAGTTGTGGTGGTATATTGTGGTGATGGGGGTGGGTGTGGTGTTGGTATGAAAGAGGGTGGAAGGGTGGGAGCATCAATAATATGTTGCTTACCTTCCAACTTATCAAATCGAAGAGTAAGATTGTCGATTAAAGCGGTGAGACGATCAATAGCTGAATTGAATTCAACCTTCGTCACATAATCTCCAAGATTACCGACTTGGGAGCGGGGTGAAAAATCTCCGTCATTAACCATTGTAGGATCGAAACGAAGCTCTTGATACCAATTGACGTAGCGGAAGCGATTAAAATTCAAACCTTGAGTAACCCAAGGGGAGGATTGCCTTGAAACAAGGAAGAACTAAAACAAAACTAAAGAAAAATAAATTGTAGAGACAAATCTTAATTGTATTGATTGAATGATTGAATTGGTTGAAATAATTGTTCTACAAAGCATGACTCTTTATATAGACTAAAGACTTAGACCAACTAGCACTAGGACTTTCCAAACAAATAAATCAAAATACAAATCCTACTTTGAATTGTATTACTAATATCAACTTAATAGTAAACCAACTATTCTAGAACTTCTAGACTCTAAAATAGAAATCCTAAACTTAAAATGACTTCTAAATAAACATTAACCCAAATAGGAAACCAATTGGTGTAGGTAGGATGTCCTACATCAATGATGGTTCTGATCCTTTCAATATTCTCCATCACACCCTATTTCTTATATTCAAGCAGTTAGGACTCAGGGGACCAATAATACTGCATGTTTCAAAATGTAATGTCTTGTTTGTTATGACTTTTTCTTATTTAGCACAGTTTGAGGTACAATGACAACTCACCCACCCCGTCTCTTTTCTTTTCCTCAACATTTTTTAAACATACAAGAAAATAAATATAAAAAGATAAGATAAGAAAGAAGGGAAACACAAGAGAAGAAAGGCAAAGATTATGTTGATAAGGAGATGTATATACATATATATACTTTCTCTAAAGGAACAGTATTAAAAGAAGATTAATGGTTGCAAATTTACAATTCTTAGAATCTTTTCAGATTAGTTTATGAATCCAAGACAAATAGTCTCGATTTTCTAATGGTATTGTGAAGTTAGGCTTGCCATTCCACCCTTTCTTTTTTTTTTTTTGATTGGCAAGCGGGGTTGAGGGGACCCCTACCCCTTTAAATTACATGTAGAAACTTATATCAACAATCAGCTGTTGACGTGTTTCGAACCTACAACCTCTCCACTTTGTGAGAGGGGTGCTACCATTGAGCCACAGGCTCATTCGCTCACCCTTTCTTTTTTCTCTAGCTAAGAACGTATTGCACAGGTATCAGCGGAAAAATTACTTCTCGTTTAGCCATCTTTGCATCAAACAGTTGTTCTGTGATAGCTTATTTTCTGACAATACTTGTAGCAAATCCATCTTTACTAATTAGCTCCATTCAATCTTCCCGATGATTTTTAAAAGGGGACCATCACCAAATAAGAATCACTCTTTTGCCTCTGATAAGGCCCAAATGCAACATCAGGATGACCTTGAGAGAAACCCACATTATTATCTTGCCCATCAGCTTCCTCATGTTCTTCATCACAATTATGTTCTCACTGAGTTGATATTTGCACTAAAATATTAGCTTTTCCAATCCGTAAACCAGACTCATCCTTGTGTAGATATCCTGAAAGCCTTTTGAAGACTTCAGTCAATATTGCATTAAAGTTTGTTGAAACGTCAGATTATTTGTCCTTTTTCTTATTGCTACCTGAAAGCAAACTATCTTGCTTAGATTGCCTAATTGCACCTGCATATTGCTAGTTTGGAGGGTTTCATCTGATCCATGGGCTATGGCATTATCCTTTATAGAAGATGACTTAGACCTAAATGGCTGATCTTTGGACGGCACTCGTACACGCATCAGGGAGTCTGTGGCACACCCACAAGCCAAGAACCACTTCCTGTGAGTTCAAAAGTCAAAATCTGCTTCTTTGCTCACAGGAAGTTAAAAGATGTACCTTTGCATTCTCCGCAGGTTCAACACCCATAATTACCTCCTTAAGTTTTTACAATCTCATTTTAGCTGTCAATCTCTTGCAGTCCCTTACAAGATGTTGAGCAACCTTGCATTAATTTAGAGGATTATGTACTACGTTATACCAAGGTTTATGAATATCTAATTGTTAGTATCCTTGCAGTTATCTAGATTCACTTCAGTGAGAATACATGCAAAAAATGGATTTTATTTCTTGGAGATCTTCTGATCGACTTGCCTAGAATATTAACTGTTCTTTCTACTGAAAAAGGTAAATATATATCCAAGACTCTATTGTGAGTCCTGGAAGCTTAATGAATCGATGGCATGGCTATATGTTTTAGAGCATCAAGTTTGAAGTTTTTTTTACTAGAAGTGAGGACAGAATCTTTTTATTGAGCTCCATTACGTGATTCTAAAAATCCTATCCATATCAAAATCTTTTGCGATACCGAAGCAAATACATAAGTTCATTTGCAGAAAGGAGTGAAACTAAAACCCATTTGACCAATTTCAAATTCTGATCCTTCAGTAAAAATATTTTTCTCTAGATAAAAAGTAGGTTGTTTAAAGATGCAATATCAAACCTATTTTGAATCCATAGATGCACAGAGAACTCAGCTTTTGGATTTCCATTCAACTTCTTGTTGAGATCCTTATGAGTTGAAGTATGTTGCAGGTACATTATTCCAAGCCACATTCCTAATCCTTTTAAGGTACTTCAAACTAGGAATGCAAATTCTTCTTCGGCATATTTGCATATGAGATTCTTCAATCACAATAGCTAACCTCTAGGATATTTTTTTTCCCTTACATTATTCTAAAATCTAGACACTTTTCCCACTACTGAATCTCCAGAGCATAGATTCCCATGAAAATAGGAGGGAAGAAGAAGAGGAACTGAAGGTGTGCTTTAACTCGATCAAGGAAAGAGATGGTAAGGGCTAGTATTTCATGGAGGAATTTGGGTGGAAGTCGTTAAAATATATAACATTATTCTTAGATAAAAGTATAAGAAGAAATGCAAAATCCAGAAAAATCAACCAAAGTCCTCAAACAGAACATGTATCATGTATGCAGTATGCTATGCCCCGTTTATAACAAGAAATTGAAAATAAAATAAGTAATAGGAAGAGAGATAAACATTACCTTGTTGATGACCAGAAAAGGCAGAAGCTACAGAAACAGTCCCATCCTTGATATCTAATACTGCATGCATAAATAGCACATATAGAACCACAAATTAATACCACCGACTCAAATTCAACAAGGAAAGAAAAACCCCATTGTGAATGGTCTTACTTACTTACTTACTTACCATTAGCTTGTTCCATTGATTGAAATTGAGAAGATGAGCAACAAACAAGGAAGAATTGGTTGTGCTACAAGTTGTTAAGGAAAAACAAAGATATCTAGTCGGTGGCAGGCACCGTCGTGCTTAGCTTTGACTCTGTTTTACTGTCAATTCTTGTCGATTTCTGGTCTTATTTGGTTACCAAGAAAACAAAAACAAGAAGAGATTCGTGAAGGCCTAATGTAATGGCAGCCCATGGTTTTTTTAATCATTTGAAAGTGGAAATTGAGATACCCCATTTGAAAAAAAAAAAAATTGAGATACCACATTTTAAGATATGGTGTTATCTTAGCCATCCATCGTAAAACTAACCTACGGTTGTAAATCTCTTCTATCTTGAAACGAGGGGTATATCAAAAAAAAAAAATTTTAAATGGGCATCTCAATTTCGACTTTCAAATGCGGGGTATGTCCAAAAATCTCTAAGGCTGTGTTTGATAACGAATTCCCGGTTTGAAAGTTTTTTTGGCAAATCCGGCAAAGAAGCGACAAATGTCAGGTTTGCCGGTTCTTGGCAAACGATTTATCCGCAACATTATTTTGCCATCGTTTGATAACAATTTTGCAAAAAGCAGATAAATCGCAATTTGCCGGTTATAATGCATTTGAAAACACATTTGCCAAACCATGTAACTATATTTGCCGGTTAGATTGGTTTTGATAAAACTTTCGATTTTGGCAAAACCTAGTGGCAAAGTTGAAGGCCCATTGGGCTGGTCCAAAAGAACAAGTCCAAACTTGATTGGGTTGTGCAAAAGTGATCACATATCACCCAAAAGTATGGTAGAGTCACCCTAGTAACTCAATAACATTTCGCAATAAAAAAAAACAAAAAAAATTACTCAACAATAACACACATAATATAATTAACGAAATTATATACATTAATAAAACATAGTTATAGGTTTATGTAAACATAATAATAAAAAAATTGTTAAAAATGTCATCAACACGGCCCCCCATAATCAGACAAAGCAAAACAAACAATCAAGCAACCTGGTGAGCACCCAACTAGACGACATATGGCGAAGCTAGAGTACCCGAACCTTCCCCTTCTTGTTCTTCCTCTTCTGTTTCGGTCTGGTCTCTAGCTGGACTTGATTGGGGTCTCCCAAACCCAGTAGGCCAAGTCCTTGTCGCCGGTGCCGGTATACGGCCGAAGAAAAGCCTAGGTCGTCGTCCATCAGTATGATAAATCTGGCATCTGATTCTCCCCAGGCCGTGGGTGTGACAAAGCCCCCAACACTCAAACAAAATTGTGTCGCCTTCGTGGAGTCCCACTGCATCGACGAAACACTTCCACCCATTGTACCAGAAGTACAATGAACCGTGTTGATCATTGGCAATGTCAACAGCGAAAGATTGTTCACCAGACAAAATGAGTGCAACCCGGTTGCAGTTGTCGAACAAATACTTGTTCGCAGCTGGGATTTTCTGCCATATACCAACAATATATATCAACATTACTAGGCATGGTTATATAAAATTTCTGCCATGAATCCAAACAGTTCTGTCAAACAATTCCATATATCAACAGTATATATAAGATTTCTGCCATATATCAACATTACTAGCCACATATCAAACAGTTCTGTCGAACAATTATTCCATATATCAACAGTATATATCAAACAGTTTTCTGCACATGTAGCAGCCCATATATATGTGCACATTTCTTGCCATATATATCAACATTACTAGCCATCACTGTGAGGCCCAACTAACAGCCCAAAGCCCATCATTTTATCTATGTCCATACATAATTAGGAATTTGCTTACCATTACGCATCCCTTGGTTACATGTCCCTTTTTATAAAACATTTTTTAAACCTCACGCAAACACTCTTTGCCTACAATCGATACTTTGCTGATAGTTCCAAGTACACCGGGTATGCTGGAACATACATGTTTCTAATATGTGTGTAATACTCAGGTATCTCTTCCTCAAGGGCAATCCAGTCATCGTCCGTTGCAATCAACGTACTTCTTTCATTGTCCCAATGAAATCCTAGATGCTCTTCACACAACTCATTGATAAGGTTCGCCAAACGTTTCAAATAACGCAAACGAGCCCAGATGTTTTCAGCACATAAATCCAGCCTAGTGTGTTGATTTAAAACATCAGAAGCCTTTACCATTCCCGACCTAAGACGGACCATAAGTGGACCTGGTGTCTCGTCTGCCAGCATAGCAGTGCACATCGTGTGGTCCGTATCTGGAGTCCACGCGAACAAACGCCGTCCTAGACGGGGATTTTTTGGGGTGTGAATAATTCGCACCATCCCACTGACTGAAATAATTCATCGCAGTCAGTTTACATTAGACACATACAACTACAACATATATATATTTTCGGAACCCGACACAACTCGACAACACAAAGTAATAAAATGTGACAAGAATATTTCAGGACTAAACCATTCCCACTGACTGAAACAATCCATCGCAGTCAGTTTACATCACACACATACAACTACAACATATATATATATATATATTCTGAACTCGACACAACTCGACAACACAAAGTAATAAGTGTGACAGGAAATTTCAGGACTAAACCATTCAAGCCATTCAGATAAACAAAAGTTAAAACCATAGATAGATAAGAAAAAAAGTCATATCTGTTACAAAGTTTATACAAAGTTTAGACAAAGTTAACTAGTTTAGACAAAGTTTAGAAAAAAAGTCATATCAGTTTACATCACACATCAAGACACACATCAAGACAGATGAAAACAACTACTCCCCAGCCCACTCATCCCCATTGAAACGCTTAACATAGTTAAGCTTATCAACCAACCAATCAGCCCTCAGATCAGCGTCCATCCCAAGAAATATCTTCGCTTGCTTGTCCTCGACACCTAGAAAGTCGAGACCCTTCAGATACAGGACTCTGTCCCCCTTGCTTACAACCTTGAGTGGATCACACAATTCATCGATGTTCGGACCAGCAAATGCCACTGCCAAGGTCGTAACAGCATCCATGATGCCCTGTGCATACTCAGAGTTGCTTGGTTGTTCTTGGGGTCCGAAACGCGACTTCTTGCGCTTGGACTGAACAGGTTGCACTGGGGTTGGAATTGGGTGCATGCGAGGGGCAGAATCACTGCAGTTGCTTGAGCTCTCATTATTTGCTGCAGTTGTTGCACTTGTGTCGAACGTTCCAACACCAGCACCATCATCCATGTAAGAGTACGAATCAGCCCCCAATCCATCTGCGATTGTATACATTCACAATCTACGAATCAGCCCCAGATTATTTCACACAACGATTTTAATAAACACAAAAGGGTTGTATCTTACCACTGCCTGCAGGTGACCCATCAACTTGTTCATCATCAACTTCATCACCTGCGCATGCTCCTTCACCAGTTGCAGTTTCGTTGCCGATGATGAGGCTCAATTGTTCAAAGTATGGAAAATGCTTCCCACGAACATTACGTGATTCAGGATGAGCCTACAAAGCACACTTGTGTTAATCATTTTGTCAAGTTTACGACCCAACAATTACCAAACTCATCAACAAATGTGCCTTACCAGAAAATACCGTTCCCAAACATCCTCATCTGCAGCAATAACAGTCTTGTTTTCGGTGTCAAAAGTAAATCCGAAACCAGACAAATCCAGAAGTTCCTTTACAATCTTGTAGTCCTTCCTAAGTGTCTTCAGGCGAGTCCGTACATGTTCAGAACTAACATTCATACGGAGGGCTGAATTTACACCATCTGCAGCTGCTTTCAATGATTCGGTTCTTAAGCCATTGTCAGCTCTCTTACCGTTTCTCAACACTTCTTCATACAAAGTGTTCAACATCACCTCTTCCATGTTGTGGGTCCACCTTATGTGGCACTTAACTGGCTTGTCCGTTGGGAAGTAAGGGTCCGCTGAATCGTTACCATTGCCCTTCCTGGTCTTTCTAGGCTTCTTGAACTGTCCGTTCGACATAGTTGTACCTAATCATCCCACACTCACAGTTATACACAGATATGAACCATACACAAGCGTATTATTCCAAACAACTTATCAAATAGTCCAAATGGAACATCCAAACATAATCTCGCTCATAACACTATCAAATAGTCCAAACCACAAATTATTCCAACTTATTACAATTATTGGCAAATTACCTCTTCCATTATTCGAACTTATTTCAAACAACCCAAACAAATTATTTCAAACAACTCATCAAATACTCAAGCACAACACTACCACACTCACAACCCTAATAAAATCAACGAAACCTCAACACTATTCCAGCTCATTGTAATTCTGATAATTAGTCCACATTTCCTTCTTCAAGTCATCACGCCACTTACTCCAAGACCGTGATGCGGATATGAGTATTCCACCGCCTTGCGCATTATCTGCCTCGGGGGGAACGGGTTCTTCTGGTTCCTCTAAATCAGGTTCCACTACATCAGCTAGATCGATATCTTTGAGGAAGTTGTGAATTGCACAACACGCCAATATTATCTTTGTGTGTGTCTTCACACCATGGAATGGTGTTTTCCTCAAATAAGCGAAACGTTTCTTCAACACTCCTATGATCCTCTCCACAACATTACGTAGCCTGGAATGCCGACAGTTGTACAGTTCTTCATCAGTTTCAACAGCCCGATGTCCTTGTTCTTTGAGATGGTATCGAACCCCACGATAAGGTGTGAGGAAGCCGGGACTTAATGCAAAGCCAGCATCCGCAAGGTAATACTTACCAGGGGGCAAGGTTAATCTCCTACCTTGACGAGTAACCGCACATCTCAACAACCGCCCATCATGCGCCGACCCTTCCCACCCAGCTAGAACGTAAGTGAATCTCATGTCGAACGTACATCCAATTAGAACATTCTGGGATATCACTCCTTTCCAATTACGATACCTCGGTTGATCATCAAGGGGCATTAAGGTGGGGAAGTGGGTACCATCGATTGCGCCTACAGTGTCCTAATTAACAATTTACTTGGTCAGAAAAATACGAAAGAGTTTTTCGTACCTATAAGAAGATGATCAAATACGAAAGAATTTTTCGTACCTTGAAATACTGATGCCAAAATACATCCCCAGGACCGTCATTGAGGGGTGAGTTCTCAGCCGTGGCGTTGACAACCACTTGCCTATACAATTGTAGACAAGCATTCAAAACCAAGTGGAAGTAATGGCTCACGGTTTGTCCAGAACGCCTAAACTCGTGACGTGTTCTTCTACACCGATTGTCATGGCCGACTATGAGCAAGAACATTGCAACTTGTTCTTCAACTGACACGTACCGAGAGTCGGTTAAACCCATAGTCTTCAACCTAGCACATAACCGATGGAATGCAAAACGCCTCATCCTCAATTGGTCATGGCAATCGTTGTCGTTATCGGTGTAGAACCGGGCTAAGGTTCGCCCACGCGACGAATCTCTATTATAGGTATAGGGAGCCCTAGGACCTCTAGGAACACGTTCACGTCTCGTTCCAATATAGTGCATTAACCAATCGACAGCTACAATTACAATAGTAGCTGCAACGATACGTTCATCCTCGGTAGGCATTCTACAGAACATGTGGTAAGTTTAATTGGTTAATAATTTTAATTTTTAGTTGTGTATGAATGCGTAAGAGTGCTTTTTAAATAAAAAATTATTATAAAAACTGGTTAATAATTTACATCATCAATTTCACTTTTTACATAAATCTCACAAGACAAATAACAATTTAATTAACAATGCAATAACAACAACCAACATAACCAACACCAACTTCTTGACCAACCACCAAAAGTCGTCCACCACAACAACATTGTTTAAGGGCCGATGACTGACTAGTGGAGATAGAGGTGCTTGAGATTGAGCGGCGGATTGGTAAGATTGACCAGAATGTTCAGACGGTTCTGGCGCAGGAATGTAAGACTGGGACATAAGATGATTGGGATCACACATAAGGCGAGAAGATTGACAGAAACCATTTGTAAGATGTTGCTGAAGCATATGCCTTGCTTCAGCAATGGTATAAGCACCACGCCAGTCAGCGTTGCTAAAGCCGTCCGTCTGTGACTTGCACTCCTCCCAAGTTCTGTAGATACCCGGACAGAACCCACGACGCACAACATAATAGGAATATTTACCCATTCTCTGAAAAATGGTAATTAGATGTTTTCAACATAATGAGTTTATATATATCAGCTTTCAATTTATTTTCAGCTTTCAATTTATTTTCAGATTTCAATTTTTATTTAACTACAGATTTTGTTAACATTATGAGTTACCATTACATCAACTTATTTCGTATAATATATAGTTCTCACAACTAATCAAGTTACTAGTCTGTACTATGTGTTTAATTATAGAAACAACTAATACAATCATTAATCTGTATGTGTGTAGGAATTAACATAAAATCTTACGCTGTGTGTACAAACTAATCAGGATACTAGTATGTACTATTATTTGTATGTAAACAAATGACAATCTATAGATGACAAAAACAATCTATATTGAAACTTGAAAACATGATTATATAATAAAAACAAAACCTCTATTCATAAACATCACTTATTAATTATTCAAACATGCCATTGGAATCCCAACTGATACATGGTAGATACCTACTGCATATATAGATACCTAATGCCGACAAAAACATGCTTTCTAATCCCAACTAAACATGCGTTATAATAGAAACGAATACATGGTAAAAGAAATAACCAACCTTCAAAAGCAAATGAGTAGAGAAAGACAAACACGAGCGAAAGGGAGAAATCGAAGGACAAGAGAGAGCGAAGCTGCCAAATAATATCATACATCACTACTGCATACAATTTTTACAAAAAAAAAAACGAAAAACCTCAAATCAAATCATACCTTTTTGAGCTGATGTTTAAACGATACTGGTCTGCAAAAGAAAATTCAGTGTGACAAAACCACACATAAACATTCATCAGATATTATGAACATAGATTATAGGCATTACATTGTAAAAATGAAGTAGACAGAGATTTCTTTGTACATAGTTGTTGAAATACATAAATGTGTAGCATTTATAAATAAAACTAAATAAATATGTTACTTATGATGAAATATGCATCAATGTGCCCTAGCTACCCTATAACTTCATCAAATTCAAATGTATCTACACATGCAAATGGCTAGTTTATGATTGGCCATAATTATTTTGCTTGGTATACAAGGATTTTGGAACATCATGTAATTAGAGCTGAGATACTATACCCTGAAGTCACAAAGTACATCGATTAATAAATAATATTACTAACAAGGTTTTAAGCAATAGAGGTCGATTTACACGTAAGTGCACAGACCCTCATTACTGCCACTGTCAGAGGCTATCAATAATAGCTTGACAATTGATTCCCCGTACAAACGGGTTGCAGTACTCCAAAGGAGTTGCTTCATTGACCGTTCTTGTTTAGGAATATTATCCATTTCTCGACAAAGAACTACTACAGTGATGTAAACTGGGGTTGCCTGAAGTCACAAAGTACATCGATTAATAAATAATATTACTAACAAGGTTTTAAGCAATAGAGGTCGACTTACACGTAAGTGCACAGACCCTCATTACTGCCACTATCAGAGGCTATCAATAATAGCTTGACAATTGATTCCCCGTACAAATGGGTTGCAGTACTCCAAAGGAGTTGCTTCATTGACCGTTCTTGTTTAGGAATATTATCCATTTCTCGACAAAGAACTACTACAGTGATGTAAACTGGGGTTGCCTGAATTCACAAAGTACAACAATATGTCTTAAGATTGTTGAAACACTAAAGTCGGAGAAATGCAATCACTAGGTTCAACTTTGCCAAGCCTTTTTGTTTATATATCGTCATTTTGAGCTAACAATGAGCTTCATAATGTGGCTTATATATTATCGATCAAAGTCACCAATATTTTTGCCTAGATCGATCGAAATATGTCGGTTCAAATATGCGAAATATGCGGTTGAAATATGCGAAATATATATTCAATTCAGATCAAAAGAATGTCGGTTGAAATATGTGAAATATATATTCAATTTAGCTCTACTACTGAAACACTAGCAGTAGCAGCAGCAACAGCAAAGTTTCAAAAAATTGAAACATGTTGAACAAATCGAAACTTTAAACAAATTGAAACATGTTGAACAAATCGAAACTTTAAACAAAATTAAACAGATCTGAAACTTTAAACAAAAAGCTTAAACAAAAAACTTTTTAAACTTTAAACAAGTTTAAACATGTTTCAAAAAAGTTTCAAAAAACTTTTAAACAAATCTGAAACTTTAAACAAAAAGCTTAAACAAAAAACTTTTTAAACTTTAAACTTTAAACAAACTTTAAACTTTAAACTTTAAACAAACTTTAAACTTTAAACAGATCGAACAAATTGAAACTTTGTTTAAACAGATCAAACAAAATTAAACAGATCGAAACTTTAAACAAATTGAAACATGTTGAACAAATCGAAACTTTAAACAAAATTAAACAAAATTAAACAGATCGAAACTTTAAACAAAGTTTAAACAGATCGAACATGTTTAAACAGATCGAAACTTAAACTTTAAACAGATCGAACATGTTGAACAAAATTAAACAGATCGAAACTTTAAACAAAATTAAACAGATCAAAACTTTAAACAAAATTAAACAAAATTAAACAAATTGAAACTTTAAACTTTAAACTTTAAACAAACTTTAAAAAGTTTAAACAGATCTGTTTAAACAAAAAGTTCGATTTGTAGTGAGAGTCAATGATGCATACCTTCAAACAGCCTTCACCACACGAGTTTCGCCACCAGATTTGCCGCCATTGAACTTCGAGAGCTTTTTTGGTTATGAGATTAGGTTTTGCTGTGTTTTTTTACCTATATACCCGGCAAAAAAACGTGGTTGGAGTGGCAAAGCAAGTAGGCCAGGTCCTTGTGCCGGTGCCGGTATACAGCCGAAGAAAAGCCTAGGTCGTCGCCCATCGGTATGATAAATCTGGCATCTGATTCTCCCCAGGCCGTGGGTGTGACAAAGCCCCCAACACTCAAACAAAATTGTGTCGCCTTCGTGGAGTCCCACTGAGTCGACGAAACACTTCCACCCATTGTAGCGGAAGTACAATGAACCGTGTTGATCATTGGCAATGTCAACAGCGAAAGATTGTTCACCAGGCAAGATAAGTGCAACCCGGTTGCAGTTGTCGAACAAATACTTGTTCGCAGCTGGGATTTTCTGCCATATACCAACAATATATATCAACATTACTAGGCATGGTTATATAAAATTTCTGCCATGAATCCAAACAGTTCTGTCAAACAATTCCATATATCAACAGTATATATAAGATTTCTGCCATATATCAACAATATATATCAACATTACTAGCCACATATCAAACAGTTCTGTCGAACAATTATTCCATATATCAACAGTATATATCAAACAGTTTTCTGCACATGTAGCAGCCCAAAAGTTTTGCCGGTTTGTCATAATTTTTGGCAAAATTGTTATATTGCTTATTTGTTATTCTGCCAAACAGTTTTGCCTCCATTTGCCTTTTTGTCAATGATTGATAATTGTTTGGCAAAAAGTGGCAAAATACTTTTGCCAAAAAGTTTTTGTTTGATAATCGCTTCGGCAAATGATGGCAAATAATAAAAATAATTGAAACTCATTGTTGAGCAAGTGTTGTAGATGAGATGAGAGTGCAGGAAGCCCAAACTGCTTACTAATCTTTTTAAATTCTTCTTCTAGTCCAAGCTTTTTTATAGATCTGTGTATTTCGATCGTTTTAATAGAGGAGAAGAAGAAAAAAAAAAAGAGTCGAAAAAGAGAAGAAGAAGAAGAGAAGCAGATGAAACTTACCAGTTACCACGTATTACAGCAAATTTTTCATCCATGCCTCCATGAATCTTTTGCGAGAACAAGAGAGTAGAGAAAGAGAAGGGTTTATGGTTTTGTGTTTTCTTTTTTCTTTTTTTGTTACGGTGATATGGGAGGAAAATATTTTGGCAAATATTCATGGCAAATAAGATTTGCCAAAAGTTCCACCTCTGGAGGTGAAAATATTTTTTTCGGATTTGCCATGGAATTTGGGCAAATATGGGTCACGTGACTAGTTTTTGGCAAAACTATTTTTTTTTCCTTTTTACCGAAACTGTTTTCAAACAAGGGCAAAACCCGGCAAATAACGGCAAATACCTGATTTTCCATGACAAAACCATTATCAAGCACACTCTAATTTTAATTTATCCGTGTCTAATTACCATTCGAGTTTAATGTTATTAATTTTGTTAAATATTACAAATTCCACTAATTTATTAAATCGTATAAAATAATTATTTCTTAAATAAATTTATTATTCTTATTATACTTGATTAATTTAATTATTTTTTTAATTATTGGACCTTTTGTTTATAAATAAAAATTTAGCCCATAAATAAAAATATATTAAATTACAATAAAACCATTATTTAAAGATATTATGTAAATTTACTAAAAAACCATGACTAAAAGGGTATTTTAGTCAGAATTTGGTGACAAAATTCTAAAGTTCAATTCTCATTAACTAGGACTTACCTCTGAATTTTTTTTAGGTTTATAAGTAGTATAGATTTGGGCCCAACTCCACTACTCAGAAAAGGTTTTTTTTTTTTTTTATAAAAAATCAAATTTTATTGATAAAAAATTGAGAAATTATACAAAGTTAGAGGACAAGCGCGCTACAAACTGCGCTGCAAGTCCTTTTTGAATAGCAAGCCCGATTTTTCTAAATTCATATTCGTTTGAACCAACAGTTACGTTGTTAGGCCATTTTATTTTTTATTTTATTTTTTTGGGTAGCATATTCAGACAGTCAGAAAAGTTTACTTCAACTTTAAACTCAATAATGCAAGTTACCAAAAAAAAAAAAAACTCAATAATCCAAGGATTTGCAACGCAGTTTGTGGTGCGCTTGTCCTCGACTTTTGTGTAATTTCTTGAGTTTATTAGTAAAATGGTCTTAAAAATTAATAAAATGCAACAAAAAAAAAAAACAAAAAACTCAATAATACAAATTGAAATTACTTTCTAGCCATTCAGGTTTTTTTCCTTTTTTTTGTATGTGCAGTTGTTTATAATATCTGGCAAGAGTGCAAGATTTTAATAAGTAAGCCCGACCATGGGATATTGTTAGAGATTGTATGAAGAAGGAAGTTTTTTTTATATTTCCAAGAAGCTTGGTAGAATGTGCAAGACACGAGCATTCCCAATGGTAAAACACTTTTAGTAGTGCCACATAAGAGCATTCCCAATGGTAGGTTTTAAATCACTTTTAGCAACTTTTAGTAAAAAACTCTTGCCAATAGTGGGTTTTAACACACTTTTCAAGCAAAACACTTTTATCTCCTTGGTAAATTTGCCAAAGAGTTAAAAGTGCCACATAGGACCATTTTATTAATTAAAAATTAGATTTCATCACAATGTACACTATATTTTTTGGGAAAAGTGAAACCTTAAATTTTAACCCTTGTTTTAAAACCAACCATTGGTAACTCTAAAAGTGCTAATCACTTTTAACATAAATTTTATGCTAAAACCTTTTCTCTCTCTCCTATGTGGCACCCTTAAAACCCTTTTACTATTGGGAATGCTCTAAGATGGTTTTAAGGAATTTTGGTGTTTCCAATGGTTTTAGCAAAAAAAAGGTTTTAGTGTTTCCAATGGTGGATTATTGAAACCACACTCATTGTGGCGGATGGATCCATACCACACTAATTATGGCGGATGGATCCATACCGCACTAATTATGGCGAATGGATTCCTACGTGGCACTTTTAACTCCTTGGCAAATTTGTCAAAGAGTTAAAAGTGTTTTGCTTGAAAAATGTGTTAAAAGCTACCATTGGTAAGTGTTTACACTAAAAATTTACTAAAAGTGTGCTAAAACCTACCAAGACTATCTTGCAAAAAATAAGTCTTACAACACAGTTCAAAGAAGAAGAAGACTATTTACTGTATTTGGTTCAAACTAGAAACTGGTTAAGCTAAACTCAATACAGATGTCTCAGTCACAAAAGAGAGAAATATATATGGGGAACTGACAGAGAGAGATCTTATTAGTTTTTACCATGCTGGCAAAAAGAAGTCAGTCTTGCGGCAAGAATTGAAGGCAATATTGGTTGAACTAAAAGGAGGTAGACTCATCCACCAAAGAAAAGTGATAGTTGTTGCAAATTCTCTTCAAACAATATATATTCTGCAAGGGAAGCTCAAAACCACCATAGTATTGTACTATTGTGACTTGTGAGAACATTGTGTGTGAAATTCAACACCACCAAAATCTGCTTTAGAATGTGTAATAGGGTATTCATTTTTTTTTTTGTAACTCCTTTGTGTAAGCACACGAGTGTGCTAGTTGTTTTGGATACAACTTGAACTATTTATATTAAGAATTGATACCAGCCGTGTGGTACCCAATAAGTAAATAAAGGCCTATCTTCAACAAAAAAAATAATGTTGAGAGTAATATTCAAGTTAGGTTGAATTCATTGTGATGCTTACCCAAGTGTTTGAGATTGACGTGCTAACATTTTGAGTCATTATATATTTCGTTGAAAATATTTGCTCTCTATACAATCCTCTGACTTGAAGGTTGATTGTTTTTCTAGTTTAGGCGGCAATGAGCAGTTGAACAAATGTTTTTATTGATTCAGTACTAACCGGGAAGGACTGAATCAGGTGTAGAACACAAAAATATCAGAAGAAATAGAGGGATGAATGATCTCCTAATTTTAGCATTATAACATCCTAAATTTTATTAACATAGGACTAATTTGGATTTCCATTGAAAATTACATGTATTCCAACTTCCAACTTGTTGGTTTTTTTTCTTATTTGTTTAGGAACGTATGTACCATGTTAGGGCGTACGTACGTCCTGCATTACAGACAACTCCCATATGGTAGAACGTATGCATGTACGTCCTCGGTACAGTTTGCCTATAAACCCACGTTTAAGCCCATTTTGTGTTTGATTGTAAGGCTATGTTATAAAACCAATGAGAGGTTAAAAAACCCTAATCTTGATGTGAGAGAGATTGTGAGAAGCCATTAGAGAGTTTGAGAGAACTTTTGTGAGGAAGAACACTTTGGTTTCTTCGTGAGGGCTTGTATAATCATCTCTATATGAAAAGATTATTTGTTTGTCCGTGGACGTAGGCAATATTAGCCGAACCACGTAAATCTTGTGTTTTGTGTGGGTTTTGTTTGGTAGTAGCAGTAGTTTCATCTTCTCTATTTTGTTTTGTTTAATTCATACACTATTTCAATCTTGGGTATTGGTGCATAAGTTTCCGCTGCGCACAACATCAGAGCTGCAGGCTAGATCTTGAGCGTCTTGAAGGTGTTTGAAGAAATTCCGTAGTGAGTTTCTTATTTGTGTTTCAAGCCAAAAGTTCTACCTTTTATCCGTGGGTTGTCAAGAAGGTGTTTGTTGAAATTCCTGTGTGAATTTTTAGATTTGTTTACCTTCGTTTGGTGATTGCCTGGTGTATGAAATTGATTGGTATCATGTCGGATCATATTTCGGATTCGAGTGAATTTAGAAAGGAGGTTGATAGTTTGTTTGATCAAACCTTGTTGTTAGATGTTGACATTCATAAATTTGATGGTAACCTCGACTTTGCTATGTGGAAGATGGAGGTACAAGATTGATTAGCCATTAATGGCTATGTGGATGTTCTTGATGATAAATCGAGAAATATAAATGATGATGAATGGTTAACTCTAAATTTGAAGGCTTGTGAATTTGTTCGGTATTGTTTGGTAGAAGATTTGTGGTACATTGTCAAATTGGAAACCATTGTAATAGTTATGTTGTCCAAGTTGGAAGACAAGTACGCTTTGAAAAATACAAATGACAGGTTCTATGTGGTTGATGATAGTATTAGTAGATTGGTTGGTTCTCAATGTAGATTGAGAAGTCGAAGAACTCTTGCAAAGAATGAATGTGCCTATTGTCATTGTTGGGGACATTGGAAAATTAATTGTCTAAAGTTGCAGAAGAAGATTGTTCGTGTACATCGTAGAGATGAGGATTCAAGTGTTGGTGTTTCGTTGTTGGCTTCATCCTCAGTTGGTTATTCTACTAATGAGTGGATTTTGGATTCGGGTTGTTCCTATCATATGTGTCCCAATAGAGAGTTGTTTGATAGCTTTCAGGAGCTAGATGCTTGTGTTTTGCTTGGTAATGATCATACTTGCAAAACTTTTGTGATAGGTACAGTTCGATTGAAGTTGGAAGATGGATGCACTCGAAAGTTAGAAGATGTTTGGTATGTACCGGAGTTGACTACGAATCAAATCTCATTGGGTGTTTTAGAGTCCGATGATATGAAAATTACATGTATTGGTGGAGATCTAAAAGTTGTTATAGGTGCACGAGTTGTTATGAAAAGCATTAGAAAGGGTAAGTTGTACAACTTGAATGGAAGTGCAATTACATGTACCGGAGTTGACTACGAATCAAATCTCATTGGGTGTTTTAGAGTCCGATGGTATGAAAATTACATGTATTGGTGGAGTTCTAAAAGTTGTTGTAGGTGCACGAGTTGTTATGAAAGGCATTAGAAAGGGTAAGTTGTACTACTTGAAAGGAAGTGCAATTACATGTGGTTTGCATAGTTCAGTTGTTGATTTGTCTGTCGATTCTACCAAGGAATTGCATAGTAATATGAGGCATGCCGTTGATGGTACTATGCAAGTGAAGACAGATTTGTTTGCGGGTGGCAAGGAATGCATAGTTGGTAGGCATTTTGTTGAAGCGTCTTTTGTTCGGGTGGAGATTGATGTCGCTCCACATTTGATTGGTTTGTTAGATGACACGGCAAAGAAAATATTTAAAGCCACGATTGTTAGTAGCAAGGTTATAGCCCAAAAAGCTTATGAGGCCGTGAAACCTTTGTTTGGGGGTTTTGTGTACGTACTTCCTATTGTTGGTAATCTCTCATGTGATGTTTGTTCGGCGCTTAGTAAGAAAGACGTATTTGGTAAATCTGTGCATAGTGATTTGAATTTGTACCCCACTTGGTTGAACTTCATAGGAAAAACTCTTGAGAGGTTAGTTTTTCGGGGCATTTGATCATCTTCAATGGAGAACTTTGTTGAGGTGGAGATGGTATTTGGTAGCTTGGACCCCATTGTGTTAAAGTTGTTTGTGAGCCTTAGGGCATTGGTGGGCATTTGGTTTGATTTGGCCCCTTGTGGGAATTTGACCCCTCGAAGTATGATGGACATCGTATAGATGCCATTGAGAGTGAACTACGATGGCTTGATCCCTTAGGAGAAGGGTACGTAGGCAACCATGAGGTGGTGCAGCCGTTTGGTTCTTCGGGACATGTGTGGGAGATTGGGACTTGTTTTGTTCTTGGTGTCGGCTTAGATTTATTGAATCTTCGCCGAGGTGGAGAATTGTTGGTTTTTTTCTTATTTGTTCAGGAACGTACGTACCATGTTAGGGCGTAAGTACGTCCTGCATCACAGACAACTCCCATATGGTAGAACATACGGACGTACATACGTATGCACGTACGTTCGAAAGTTATTCGTTCAGGAACGTACGTACCATGTTAGGGCGTACGTACGTCCTGCATTATAGACAGCTTTGGATAGGTGAACGTACGTACGTACATCCTCGGTACAGTTTGCCTATAAACCCACGTTTAAGCCTATTTCGTGTTTGATTGTAAGGCTATGTTATAAAGCCAATGAGAGGTTGAAAAACCCTAATCTTGATGTGAGAGAGATTGTGAGAAGCCATTAGAGAGTTTGAGAGAATTTTTGTGAGGAAGAACACTTTGGTTTCTTCGTGAGGGCTTGTATAATCATCTCTATAAGAAAAGATTATTTGCTTGTTCGTGGACGTAGGCAATATTAGTCGAACCATGTAAATCTTGTGTTTTGTGTAGGTTTTGTTTGGTAGTAGCAGTAGTTTCATTTTCTCTATTTTGTTTTGTTTAATTCATACACTATTTCAATCTTGGGTATTGGTGCATAAGTTTCCGCTGCGCACAACACAACTGCTCTGAAGTTGATTTGTTGAGAAACACATTCCATTACAATATGTGTGGTTCTAGTATGAAACTTGGGAATAATTGAGTGAATGCACAAATCATTAACTTGAAAAAAAACAAAATTAATAAATACAGTCATCTCATAATTTGGCATACTTCTTGAGAGAAGCACCTGCATCCTTTGCATTTTCTGGCACTGGCATGTTGGTTAGAAGAGTCACTCTTGATGTTGATACCAATGTTTTCGGCACAGAGGAGTTTGAAGGATCCTCTTTCCATAGTTGAACCTCCCATACCTTCACAAAATCAACCATACCTTTTCATGTAAATATTTGTAATATAATTGAAAATGCAATCAGTTAAATAGTTAAATTCAGTGTACAGTTTTAGGAATTTTTATAACACCAATTGGCGCAATGCGTGATGGCAATAGCATGAGCAGAAGGCAAAAACACTGCCACTGACTTCATTTGTTTCACTCTGTCTGTTTGTGTGTCTGTTAATCGTCAATTTGTCATGTGCATGCACGACTTTTAGTTTGGTTTGGTAGGCATATGAATGGTTCTTAAATCTCAATCACTATCTACACCTTATCTATCTATCTATCCAATCTACCTATCTGTATGCAGGAGATGGGAAATTGAACAAAGCCACTTTCATTAAAATTATTCATTTTAAGGTCTATAATCTTAATTGTAATATAATACTCTTTAATTAATCATAGATGATGAGAAATTAATTACCTGAATGGTTTTACCAACACTGATTGGTGTAGCTTGAGCAAAAACAAAATCACCAAATTGAGAAGCTTTAACATGATTAATAGATAAATGAATTCCAGCAACACGTTGAAAACCAGATGCTAAATGAGCACCCATACTTGCTAATGCTTCAGCTATAAGTGCAGATACTCCACCATGTAATACTTTAAATGGTTGGCAATTCTTTTCATTAACTTGTAATCTTCCACTAGTCTTTTCTGCAGATAATTCTTCAACCTCAAATCCAATTGCGTGTAATGGATGATCTAAATCCACCGTTTTCAGTTTAGCAGTAATCGTCGCCGATGATGATGATGAGTTTTCCATTACTCTTTTTTTCTTTCTTCAAAGTAGAAAGAAACCAAACGCCCACCAAACAAACCAAACCAAACCAAACCAAACCCCTCTTTTTTTATCTGTTTTTCTTGTGTGTTCAATATCTATCTCAGAGGCTATCTTGTTGAATGGGTATTGGGTGCGTATCTATCCACCAATTATTTGTTACTCTTTGTATTAACTGCTTGTTTCTCTTTCTCTACAATTCCACTAGATGTGATGTTTTTTATCATTTTGTGTCTCTTCTGATTTATGGTTTCTTCACTTTTTGTATAAAAGTGGATTTTAAAGAATGATTTTGATACTGCTTTGTTGCCTAATTTTGGTCCAATAAAAGTGACAAACTACCACATTATAATCTGTCAAACACTCAAACAATGAATATAAGTTGTTGTACTTTGAATCTGCCTACCCTTCAAAAGGATTACACACCCTACAATTTCTACAAAGACCCTGACGGCGTCAAAGTCAGAAACATCAAACAAACGTATTTGACTTTGAAATTTGTTAATAACTAAAAGTATTAAGTTATTAACAAAATAATTTGTTTCTAATTTGCCTGCAAATTTGATTTGACCCAGAAATATATTTTCCATATGCAAATATCGGCAAAATAATTTTTTTACAAAAAAAAGTAGAGTACAAATTTTTTGGGGAAGAAGTAAAGTATATTAACCATGAAAATAATTGGAAATGGTGCAAATCTATACTGGGGTAAGTCCCAGTTAATGAGAATTGAGCTTTAGAATTTTGTCACCTAATTCCGATTAAAATACCCTTTTAGTCATGGTTTTTTGGTAAATTTACATAATACCCTTTAAATAATGGTTTTATCGTAATTTTTATTTATAAGCAAAATATCCAATAATTAAAAAATAATAATTAAATTAAAAGAATATAATGAACTCTTATAAAATATTTAAAAAAACTACCCAAATTTACTTAAAAAATAATTATTTCATAAGATTTAATAAATTAGTGTAATTTGTAATATTTAATGAAATTAATAACTTAAAATTTGAATGGTAATCGAAAATGGATAAATTAAAATTAACCGGTGCTACATAAGACACTAGTACATATTTAGCGAGAGTTCATAAATATTTTAACTTAAAATTTTGTTTTAAAATTTTACTATTTATTTTTTTATTTTTATTTTTTTGATTGGCAAGCAGGGTTGAATGGACCCCTACCCCTTTTAAATTAGGTGTGAAAACTTATATTAACAATTTATTTTTTTGATTGGCAAGCGAGGTTGAGGGGACCCTTACCCCTTTTAAATTAGGTGTGAAAACTTATATCAACAATCAGCTGTTGACGTGTTTTGAACCCACAACCCCTCCACTTTATGAGAGGGGTGCTACCATTGAGCCACAAGCTCATTCGCTACTATTTATTTTTCATATGATTAAAACATAAAAAAAAATAATAAGATTTCTATGAAAATCTATTTACTTGCTCTAATCAAAATTCAAACAGACTCTACAAAAGCAAAACTTATGTTATTCTGAAAATTATGGAATTTCAGCTCGTTATCATTTATTTATTGATCATTTTCTTGTAGAATGCAAACAATTGAGGGTGTGTGTTGAGAACTTTTAAGTTGAGGAAAGAAATGGAAAGGAAAACTCTGGAAAAGAGTAGTTTAATTTTTTGGGAGGTAGTTTTTTAGAAAAACAAGAAATAAATTAAAAAAAAAAAAAAAAAAAAAGTGGGTTAGAAAGCTATTCATGTAACTGCAGCTAAGGTACAGAAACACGGTGGAACATGTGCAACAAATCAACATTGTTTTATTCCTTTTGTTTTTGACACTTTTGGGTTTCTAACACCAGAAGCAGTTGAACTTCTAAGGAAGATACAAAAAGTGATGAATAGCAATGTGATGACGGCGGATTCCAATGAATATGTATTTCGTAGGATTGGTTTTGCTATTCAAAAAGGCTTTGTAGTGCAGTTTGTAGCGCGTTTGTCCTCTACTATGTGTAATTCTTCAAATTTTTATCAATAAAATTTGTTTTTTGTTTAAAACAGAAAAAAATAGAAAAAAAAATGGGTAAGGCTTGAAATGCAAAACTCAGTGTACATTGTCCGTTTCATCACTTTGATGGGTTTACCAATGGTACACACGGTAGGAATGTATATGCATCATCCTTCATACTTGCCCACATGAAGGACAAGCATTTGTACGATGAAAAGAACAATTGCAAGTTACGTGAGGCAACTAAGGAGGATTTGAATTTGTTTGTATCACTGGACAACTTATTGAGATTGGTGGGGCAGTGGATATGTGGTTACTGTTTTAGTGTCCATGCACAAAGCAAGAATTATCATCATCCAGATGGCACAGTTATTTCATTGCCCAAGTTGAAAAATAGAGAGCCTGAAAAGTGTGATCCTAGGTATGCCCATTCCATTAGCGTTACCTGAGTCAACACCCACACAACTTAGAGCTTCTATTGCCCCTTAGTCCCTGGATGAGGTACTATTGGATTCTATTTTTCGCACACCCTTTCACAAAGTGAAGAGCATACCACGACCATGTCGTGTAGCATTCTCGTGTGTACTGAAACGGGTATTGTATGGTATCACAACAGACGTGGGGTCTGTATCAGCATGGGTTCGACTTCTTCTGCTTCCTTCTTGCACCGTACCTTGCAAGTGTTTGAACTGAAGAATCACGTCGAGCGACGATCTGGCACTCAGAAGAGTCTACAACAGAAACAGATCGTGGATGCCTTAACAGTATGGAATGAGCCTGGTGGTATCTTTCGTCTCTTAGAGTTGGTATAGGGTTCTCATTCTACATCACCAGCCCAACCATCTCGTAACCAAAATGTAAGGCGTTGTTTGCAAAAGGTTGCAGATGGACATTTTGCAGCTGCAGTTAAAGTCTTGGCATCTTCAGGGGTAACACCAGACACTTTAGAGACACGACATGCATTAGAGGGAAAACATCCGATGAGCCCACCACCGTCCATACCAGACACTCCATTGTCTGAGCCACCTTTGATTGTTGAGAGGGATACAATATTGGCATCCATTAGGTCCTTTCCGAAGGGTACATCATGTGGGCGTGATGGACTTCATGCCCAACATCTGCTAGATGCTGTGAGCGGTGCAGCCTCTATTGTAAGTACAGATCTTTTGGATGTTTTGACTCTTGTTGTGAACTACTAGCTGTAAGGTCGGTGCCCACCTGTATTAGCAGATCGTGGATGCCTTAGCAGTATGGAATGAGCCTGGTGGTATCTTTTGTCTCTTAGAGTTGGTACATGGTTCTCATTCTACATCACTAACCCAACCATCTCGTAACCAAAATGTAAAGCGTTGTTTGCAAAAGGTTGCGGATGGACATTTTGCAGCTGCAGTTAAAGTCTTGGCATCTTCAGGGGTAACACCAGACACTTTAGAGACACGACATGCATTAGAGGAAAAACACCCGATGAGCCCACCACCGTCCATACCAGACACTCCATTGTCTGAGCCACCTTTGACTGTTGAGAGGGATACAATATTGGCATCCATTAGGTCATTTCCGAAGGGTACATCATGTGGGCATGATGGACTTCGTGCCCAACATCTGCTAGATGTTGTGAGCGGTGCAACCTCTGTTGTAAGTACAAATCTTTTGGATGTTTTGACTCTTGTTGTGAACTACTGGCTACAAGGTCGGTGCCCACCTGTATTAACAGAATTTATTGGAAGTACACTCCTTACTCCTCTCCTCAAGCTTGGTAATGGAGTCCGCCCAATAGCAGTAGGCATGGTACGACGACGTCTAGTGTCCAAGATTTCCATGAAAAGAGTTGCCCAAGATATGGTCTCATACCTCAACGATTTTCAATTTGGTGTCGGTGTGCCTGGTGGGGCAGAGGCAGTACGTGTTGCATGTGGTTAGCCGGTTTATTCATGCAAATCAGGATAGCACATCTCTTTCTATGTTGCTGGTGGATTTTCAAAATGCTTTCAATCTTGTTGATCGCACGACTATGCTAAAAGAGGTACGCATTCATTGTCCCAGTATTGCACCATGGGTTGAATATCTATATAGCCAGTCCGAGATTATATTTAGGGTCCACCTATATTTGGTCAGCAATCGGGATTCAGCAGGGAGATCCGTTAGGGCCTCTTCTTTTTGCCTTAGTCTTACATCCACTAGTATTGCGATGCGCATCCAATCTGAGTGTCACTTGAAGTTGCAGGCGTGGTATTTGGATGATGGGACCCTGATTGGAGACACTGATCAGGTGGCCGTAACCATACATATCATTCAGGCAGTTGGACCGTCATTGGGGCTTATTCTTAATGTGAATAAGACAGAGGTGTTTTGGCCATCAGTTGATCCTTGTCGCTCTAGTACTGGTTTGTTTCCACCAGGTATATCATGTCCTCAATGTGAAGTCAAATTGCTTAGAGTGGCGGTTAGTACTGATGCATCATTCATTGTGGGCCTTGTTCAACAACGAGTTGAGAAAACAGCCAAGCTAATGAACCTACTAGCAGAATTAAAAGACCCGCAATGTGAGTTGGTACTACTACGAGCATGTATGGGATTACCTAAACTTATCTTCGTACTTGCCAACCAACTTTTGTTCAGGAAGCAACAGATGAGTATTTGATCGCATCCTTCGGGCAACCCTTCAGGGTATCGTAGTTTCTGATGGTCCGGGTTTTGGTAACTTTCAGTGGCGCATAATAACCATGTTGTTACGCCTTGGTGAGTTTGGCATTTATTGTGCCACAAATGTCCGTAAGTTTGCCTTCGCAGCCCCTCGATGCCAAACTCAAGAGCTCTAGGACCACATACTCCGAGGGTGTGATACTGCACACATGGATGATGTTTTTGATAGTGCAGTTGTTGAGCTACAACTTTCTCTCCCTAATTTCGACCTTAGTATTCTAGCCTCAAGGGCTACCGCCCCCCCCCTAAACCCCAACACACACTGGCGGAAGCTTACTACATGCAGGAAGATTGCTACTGGTATTGACAGGGATTTTGATTTGTCTGCTCGTTAGAGGGCTATGATAGAATGCTTACAAACCGAACATGCCAAGGACTTCCTTATTGTTATTCCTATAGAATGGTTAGGACAACGCATGACGGTAGTGGAGTATCATGCCATTCTCTGGTACCGTCTCATGATCCCGTTATTTACAGATGGGGATTTATGTCATGTATGTAAGAAGAGTCGACCAAACGCCTTTGGGGACCATGTTGTACACTGTAAGTATTACCCTGGTTTTAAATACAGACACGATCATGTGCGTGATATACTGTATGATGTGGTATGGCGAACAGGAATACAGGTAAAGAAAGAGGTTCCGGTCAATTTTTTTACAGACCCGTCAGAAGGCAGATCAACACTACGCCCAACTGATGTTTTGATATACAGTTGGTTAGAAGGGAAACATGCATGTGTTGACATCACAGGAGCATCTTCGATAGTGGGTTTTGGTAATGGAAATTTCGAAGTGGGTCAGACAACCATTAATGCAGCTGCAGCTAAGGTACATAAACACGAGGGAGCCTGTGCAACGAACCAACATTGTTTTATTCATTTTGCTTTTGACACTTTTGGATTTTTAGCACTAGAAGCAGTTGAACTTCTCAGGAAGGTACAAAAGTTGATGAATAACAATGTGATGACGGCGAGTTCCAATAAATATGTATTTCGTAGGATTGGTTTTGCTATTCAAAAAGGGCTTGCAGCGCAGTTTGTAGCACACTTGTCCTCTAGCTTTGTGTAATTCTTCTTATATCAATAAAATTTGTTTTTGGTTAAAAAAAAAATTTATTCATAAAGGGCTTGCAGCACAGTTTATAGCGCGCTTGTCTTCTAACTTTGTATAATTCCTCAAATTTGTATCAATAAAATTTCTTTTAAATTAAAAAATAAATAAATAAATTCTATTCCATTCCCTTGGTTTTAGTTTTTAAGGTTTTGTTCGGGAAGCCATTGAAAGAAATGAAATCCTATGTTATTTTAACAAAAATCATCATTCTTTTTCTTTCTTTTTTTTTTCCCCTTACTTTTCGGAAGGGAGGCTATAGAAAAAAACAATTGGATCAAAAGTCTTTCCATTCTCAACTTTTCTTAGCCACCCAAACAAAATAACAAAGACCAAATTACTCACTTTGACAACGAACTTTGAAGTTGGTTGCAAAACTGACAACCAACTACAAATTTGACAATGAACTTTGAGTTAGCTTTCTTAACTAACATTGGGAACGGAATCCGGTAAATTTCGTCGGCGCACTTGCTGACGTGTAAAATATTTGGACACGTGGCGTTGACTGCTACACAGTGTCACTAACTATTGCCACGTTGGCACGATAAGAAGCTCATGGTAGGCACGTGATTAGTTAAGAAGTTGATTACAATAAAATCTCTTTCAGACAACAATTAAAACTAATTTAATAAAATCAAAATAATTTAATCTTTCTTTCTTTACAAAAATCACTTTCACTGTGGTCCCTTTCCGGCAACTCCACTCAAAATCTGTTTTCGTCCTACCAACAAAGTGGTCCAAATAGGGTATGTTTGTACTGTTAAAGCTTCAATTCTTGTTTGTTTAGAAGCTTTGAAATTGATTTATTTCTGCAATTTTGGGATTTTCCGAAATTAGGGTTTTTTAATTTGGGGATTTTCAAAATTAGGGTTTTTAAATTTGGGGGTTTTGTGAATTAGGTTAATTTAATGTTATTGGTCTAAATTAAACATTGATTAATGGTGTAAAATATGTATTCTTCTCTCTTCATCGTCTCCAATTGAGTTTTTAGCACAAGATTATCAACCCACACAAAGTAATTACATTCTCCCCTCACACAGTTGATGAATTTTCGATTTTTGTTGGTTTCCGTACCTGAAACTCTAATTAGAGCAGGAATTCCACATTTGCAGGTGGCGAATGCATTGGTATAAGACTTAGTGGAGCTTGAAGACATGGTTTTCATGAAATTTGGGGAAGAAAGAGTAAGAAGAGCTTTAATTAGATTTCTAGGGCTTCACTGGTATAAATAAACAAAGGAAGAAGATGATGTTTAAACAAGGGTTACCGTTATTGCTTTTTCGGTTTTTATTATTTACTTACGTGTCATTAAATGGCAAGCCACGTCATACATATTCTTCCACGTCACACAGTTCAACGGAGAAAACTACCGGAGACTTTTTGAATGTTAGTCAAGAAAGTTGACTCGAAGTTCATTGTCAAATTTGTAGTTGGTTGTCAGTTTTGCAACCAACTTCAAAGTTCGTTGTCAAAGTGAGTAATTTCCAAGTAAGATTTAAGTCTTTCCATTCTCTACTTTTTCTCACCAAAGTAACAAACCAAGTAATATAAGTTCCCAAACAGACACATGAAATATTATTTTCTTGAATTATGATATGGGTTTTCCTGGGCTGATATAGTTCCTATGCTTGGGGTTTTTTCAGCTGTAGTTTTGGCCATTAAAGAAGATTGAAGTCTGTAGAAACCATCTACTTTTTCACAATTCACACACACAAAGTGATCGAAGCCCTTAGGCAGCCCTTATCCACATTCGAATTCGAACCTAATGAATAGAAAATGAAACCATTGCAGCTCCTGAAGTGCCTTGTTAAACATTTTTGTTGCATATTCAATGTACATCAATCATTCATTCATTTCGCCTTAGAGATGGAGGGTAATATGTTCATCAACTTGGGATATTAATTGGTTGGAGGAATGAAGCCAAGCCAACGTGAGAAAGTTTATGGTACTTGTCTCTGCACCCAACACTTTAATTGTTTGATGATTTGCTTACTTATATGAGTACTCTACTTATATATATAATATGAATCCTCTTTACTTTTCAGTCTTACACCCTATATTGTACATACATAATATTTTCCTTCTAATATAAACATCTTTTTTTTTGGGGGGGCAGTTTTGACACGAACCCGTAAACACGACCCAAAAACGACTCGTTTTTTGCGTGTTTGGGTAAACCATTTATCTGTTTCGTGTCACTAAGGTGTTTAACCCGCTGAGCCATTTTTCTAACCGTGTCGTGCCCGTGTCCAACCCTCATACCCAAAAATAACCCATGTTTACACGAATGTTATGGGATTCTTTCAGTTCCTCCTCCTCCCACCTCTGTTCTTCTTTTTCTTCTTCTTCTTCTTCTTTATTAGTTGCTGGAGTAGTAGAAGCTTTGAAAACATACTTCCAATCAATGGCAAAAAAAATTTCTTCTCTTTCTTCTTATTAAATCCATCTTCATCTCTCTTTTACTTCTTCTCATTTACCATCTTATTAAAACCTAACTCAAGAGCAGAATTCTATCACATAAAGACATTAACTTCAAATTAGTTTCAAGCTTTTGTTTTTTTCTTAATCAGATCAGCAATGGTGTCAAAAGGAGTATGAGGAAGTAAGGAGTAAAATCAAAGGGGTTAGGAATTTAAAGATCTAAAGCAAACCAAACTCAATTTCTTCAACAACTGATGGAAATGTTTGGGGTTTGGGTTTGAAAATGGAAGTTTCCATAGGTGATGATAATTGATCATTGATCCTAATTTTTTTTTTTTTTTTCTTCTTTTTTATGGTAATGTTCATTGATCTCTTCTGAATCCACTCGCATTCTTCAAATCTATTAATGTACTTTACCGGAAAAAAAAATCTATTAATGCATATGTAAAGTGCAATTATCATGTCTCAACCGTGTCGAGTCGTGTGATCCGTATATTAGCAGGTCTAAGCAGGTCGTGTTTCAGGTTGACCTATTTAATAACCGGGTCATTTCGTGTTTTACCCATTTCGACCCGAAAATGACCCATTTGCCACCCCTACATCTTTCTTTTTGAGTGATATATAGCAAACTCGTAAGAAAATTGATTTGTGTACCATGATTCACAGTTGATTTACATGACAACAATGCCTAAACTAAAAACAAAATGTTGTCTAAGCACATTAACACGCATTTATATGAATTGCTGCCAAGGCGGCATAACTCCCATCTTTGACATTAATTAAAACCTCATGCCTCCCTTGTTCAACAATAACTCCATTTTTTACGACTGCAATTAAATTAGCACCCTTGATTGTTGATAGTCGATGAGCTACTACTATTGTTGTCCTGTCTACCATGACTTGTTCCAATGCAGCTTGAACTACTCGCTCAGATTCAACGTCAAGTGCACTTGTTGCCTCATCCAGCAGTAAAATCTTTGGTGCCTTCAATATAGCACGTGCAATTGCTACCCGTTGCTTCTGTCCACCTGACAATTGAACCCCTCGCTCTCCTACTAGTGTGTCGTACCCCTAAACATTTGGATATATAGAAATATCCCAGAATAATTAGAAGAAATATTTTGATAGTTTAATACTGTAAAGAATAATTATCATAACGTTTCCAACCTGTTTCATTGCACTTATAAACTTGTGGGCATTTGCGGCCTCGGCTACTGCTACAATTTCTGCCACTGTCACATCTCCTTCCTTTCCGTATGCTATGTTGGCTCGAATCGTATCATTGAACAATAAGGGCTCTTGACTAACTAGTCCCATCTGCTGCCTCAACCACCTTAACTGAAACTTCCTTATATCGGTTCCATCTAATTTAATTTGACCAAAATTCGGTTCATAAAATCTTTGCAACAATGAAATGGCTGTCGATTTCCCGCAGCCACTTTCTCCAACCAATGCTACCATCTGCAGAAAGACTGAGATTGTTAGTTTTAAAAATAGAATGCAGGAAATTAAAGTATCGCCTTGAGTGATTTTCGACTAATAAGCTATCTACATCAGAAGTTTACTTGTTTCATGAAATTAGTTGATCGCGGTACGGAATCTTGAAAGCTATGTTAATCGCGGGGGTGACCTTTTCTGGTCAAATTTGCTTCTTATAGGGTTCAAAGTTTTGAAACTAATACCATAAGAAATGTTAGAGAAGAAAATATTAATAACATCCATCTGATTACCTGGCCAGACTGAACTGCAAGATCAAGGTTGCGAAAAATCTGAACATTCGGCCTCGTCGGGTAGGTAAAGCCGACATGCTGAAACTCAATGTCTCCCTTAACATTTTCTACTGTTATCCCAGTGTTGTCACTTGAATCTGTTTCAGATTTTCTATCAAGAATTGCGAATATGGAGGCAGTACAAGCCTTGGCTTTGGTGGTATCAGGAGTTACTGAGCTTGCCATAGAAACTGCCATGGCTGCCATACAGAGAGCGAAGAAAACCTACAGAATAAACCATAGGTAATGCATCCATGCCGTATAAGAATAGAGACTGCTGAGAAGAACAGTGTTTCCGACCTACAACTTAATCTTAAGATTTTCAGTAGTCAAACAAAGAGTCACAATAAGTTCAATAAATCAATTTGACTGAAGAAATGCCACTTCAGAGAGACATATTCAAATGTAGAAGAAGTATTCAATTGCAAAAAGTATCATTATACAGCAGAGCTTAATAATTGTTAGCATTAACATTTTCTTCTGAAATATTCCCCATCCTGCGAGTTGTCGTATATATTCTCAATCAGGTTTAATGCAAATTTTTGCTGGAAACTATAAGCGGAAGTGGGAAGAAACGAGTTACCTTACTACTTGGTCATTGTTTTCATCATTAGAGGATTATAATTCTTCATTCTATAGTACTATATAGAAGAACAAATGTAATTTCGGGGGTTAAAAAAGTTCACAAAGTAAAATTTCTATTGATAGATTCAAATTATTTGCTTTACTTACACGGAAAACCTCTACAAATGTTGCTTTCCTGTTCTGAACAAGGTGAGATCCTGCGTAGAAACTTATTGCATAGGCAGAGAATGCGAAGAAGAAGGAGATTCCAAATCCAATCCCAGTAAGCAATCCTAATTTTATCCCTGCCTCCTTCGGAACTTTACATCTGTCTCTATATAGACTCATCACCTTCTCTTCCGCACAGAAAGATGCAACTGTTCTTATGTTCCTTACAGCGTCATTAGCAACTTGAGTAGCTTCCTCATACATAACCTAAATCCATTTATATAAATCACAAATCATAAGGCAAAAACGATAAACACTGTACGATCAACTCCTGAACTGAAAGATAAGTAAATACAAGGTTTATTTCCCTTCTTTCCTTCCACATAAAGAAAGTGATCTAGATATGGGAGAAAAACTATTGAACTAAACTCTCGATGGATAGTTAATGATATATGTTCTTAGTGTTGATCAGTGAAACTATAAACCCCATGCGTAATCTTCTTTTATTTTGAAAGTTTAACCTCCAATCCTCCAAATTTCCATCTTCAGTTATATTTTATTCACTTTGTTTGAACTTGAATTGCAGTTCAGTATACATCACATAGAATGAGTTAAAAGATGTACCTTCGCATCTCCACTGAATCCTTTCGTGAATTTTGTAGTGGCCCATGTGTTCAAGCCTAACAGAGGCAGCAAAGTAACAACTATTAGAGCTAGTTTCCAGTTTGCTTCAAGGGCGATTGCCAAACCTATGATAAGAGATGCAGAGTTCTGAACGATTAGAGCTAATGCATCTCCAACCAAACCACGAATAGTTGCTGCATCGATTGAAAGCTTGGCACCTATTGTACTGCTTGAGTTTTGGGCATAATCGAACCATCCTATTTCCATGTGTACCACCTTTCTAAAGGACATCGATCTAACCCTTCTTATCAGCTGGCTGCCTGCGATAGCGAAGAAGTATGATTGCCCTGTATGAGCAATCAAACCTATGAAGCCAAGGGAAACATACATCCACATCCAGAATCTCGAGTCCTTCTGAAGCTTCTCGGATGGTTCACTAAACGTTTTAACAAGATTAGAAAAGAATAATCCAAAAACAGGAAGGATAGAGCCATTGATAACTGCAGAAACACAACCAAGAATTAGCATTGGGAGCTCAGGTCTGTTAAGATTAACAAGACGACGAAGTGGTACTCCATAAGATTGTTGTGATGCTGTTGTGGTATTAAGTTCTGTTGGTTCACTTTTGACTATTGCAGGTTGATGTAATGAGTTGGAGTATGGTTGAAGACTCGAAGTCTCTTCAGCTGATAAGCAACGCGATGATCTTCTTTGAGAAACTAAGGTACATTCTGGATTTTGGTTCTCTTCTTGCAAGTTTATCAGTTGACTGTATGCTCCCTTTAAATCTATTAGTTTGCTATGTGAACCTGATAAAAGTAACAGGATATAAATGCCCATTTTTATGATAGTTAAACTTTCATTGGCCCTGGAGAAATTGAAAAAGCATGATAATATATTGTCTCACCAATAATGATGGTTCTACTTGCAATATTCTTTTAACCCGATATGGTAGATAGACTCTTTCAGAAGATATGATACATTTATCGTTTCTGGACTAGAACACAGATTCTGACATGCATGTTCTTTGTAAAAATGAGATTTTCAAGCATTCTATAGTTTTATTGAAATTACATTTTAAAAGGTTAAACATGAAAAATCATTTTGAGGAACCAAAATAAGTCCAAGGAGTACACTATTACTTAAATTCTATACATAAGAAATATAAGAGGGTAGTAGGGTACACACGCTAAAAAAAAATCCTATAGGACATACCTTTTTCTACGATCTTTCCTTGATCTATAACAGCAATCAGATCACAGTTTCTCACCGTACTTAAACGATGGGCAACAATAACAGTGGTTCTGTCGTTCATGATCCTATCCAGTGCCTCTTGCACAGTCCGTTCGGACTCTGCGTCAAGTGCGCTTGTTGCTTCATCCAGAAGTAAAATTCTTGGATTACGAAGAATTGCCCTAGCTATAGCAATTCGTTGCTTCTGCCCTCCTGACAGCTGAGTTCCATAATCACCAACCATTGTTTCAAGTCCCTGTGTTCATAGTGATTATTTGTAGTGTTAGTTAACCTTTCTTTTCTTACTATTAATAGGCTTGAATCTACTCATGTCTTTGTGATGAAGACCGAGGAGAAAAACTAGCATTTCAAGCTCAGACTTGGGCATTATCTAAGCAACTAATTTAAACATGACAGTGGTGAAAATTACAACCTGAGGAAGTTTGTCGATAAACATTGCAGCATTTGCAAGCTCAGTGGCAGCTCTAATCTCTTCCGCAGTTGGATTATCCTTTCCATATGCTATGTTCTCTTTGATGCTAGAAGCAAACAATACTGGTTCCTGGCTGACAAGTCCAATTTTCTGTCTGATCCATCTTAGCTGAAACTCCTTGAGATTTATGCCATCTATAAGAACTTCACCAACTTGTGGGTCATAGAACCTTTCTATTAGACTGATAACTGTAGACTTACCACTTCCACTCTCTCCAACTAAGGCTGCAGTTGTTCCCCTAGGTATGGACAATGAAAATCCAGCAAATATTTGTTCATGTGGTCTAGTTGGATATCTGAAATAAACATCTCTTAATTCAATATCTCCACAAATATCATCCAACTTACGCCCATCAGTATCAAAGGAATCTATATCTGGCTTCCTATCTATCGTCCCAAACATATTGAATGCTGCAGCCTTTCCAGCTGCAAACGCATTTACGCAAGGAGATATCTGACCTAGAGACCTGAAAATTATATGGTTACAAATGGATTGAAAGTGGAGTATGTTCGTCTTTTGTTCATGAAGGATAAATCAATAAAAAGAACTGCGATAAATTACTCTTTGGAATTGAAATCCTAAAAGCTATTGTAATATCATGAAAGAAATTAACTTGCCTTCTGACCTTCTCTGACTTATGCAATTGAAGCACTTCAATCCAGTATATTCTTTCAACAGTTGTATTTTGTATTTGTAAATCATAGTTCACACCATTACATATTTGCATATATTCCGCTCTACTGCTAGTCATTTCATTATTACTAGAATTGGTTTCCTTGGTCAGCTAGGAAAACCAATCTACTTAAGCCATGGAGCGTCCATTGTTTTGAGAGTTAAGTAATAGGGTAATAAAGAGAGTTTTAATTTTGTTTTTAAAATAATTTTAGTTTATTAATTACCTAGGTTTATTTTATTAGATGGCTTTGGTGTTAGTGCTCAAGTCTCAACTCTGTGGAGTATTCATCTAAAAAGCAGTTGGGTATAGACCATGTCCTAATCTGCTCTGGAAACCATACTGAACTTTTATCATCCAACTAAAAACTGTTTCACGATGAGTGGAGATGTGCAGACTATTAGTACTTACATGGAGCAGTTTACAACTGCGAACATGATATTAACCACATCGCCCCCAGTATAACCCTTTTTTATTATCATCTGTGAACCAAACCATGCCGCCAAACCGTAGCTGCAGAATATAATTAAGGTAACCATGCCCATGCCTAATCCTGCTGCCAACCCCTCCTGAACACTAGACTTACAAGAAAGGTCCAGTGAGCTGTTATATCGATTTATCGCCTCTTTTTCTCCAGTAAATGATGCAACCTGCATGGGACCATGTTAAAAGAAATTGAATGTTTTCAAAAAGACTTCTAAACTGTCTACTTTTTATATATGTACCATTTTGATTGAGCCAATTATGCTTTCTACAAGGGCGGCTGCTTCTGAGTAAGCTGCTTGTTCTTGAGTGGCCATCTTGTTTACAACTGTAGACATGGCTGCCCCAGCAAGGACAATTAGGGGAACTATAGACACCATAACAAGAACAAGAAGCCAACCGCGAATAAATGCTACAACAAAGCCTCCTATAAATGAAGATATCAGCTGAATGTACTTGCCAACCTGTGATAATGGAATAAAATACAATGATCATGAAGTCAATTACAGAAACACAATAATCATCAAAAACTTTATAACATCCATCAAACTTGTCATAAACATAACTATGTGTAGAATATATATTACCTTCTCACCCATGGCATCTTGAATAAGAACAATGTCTCCTGACATCCTCCCTACCACTTCTCCCATGTTTGTCTCCTTATCAAAGAATGTGATATCTTGTCTGAGTACCGCTTGCAAGTACATATTTTTTATTCGTGCAGATTGTCTTTCCCCGGTGACCATCCAACAAGCCATCTCTGGAGGGTAAAAAGAAAGAAGTAGCTGTTTTCTAAATTTTCAATGTTCCAGTGGCTAGCAGCTTCTGTATATTAAATCTTTCATATTGTTCGTAAGCGGGAAAGTAGTAGCACATTGTACTTACGGAAAAATGTTGCTACTGCAGTTCCGATGCCCAAATAAACTAATCTCAGAGATAGCTGAAAAATGGGAAGATTAGTGTAAAACACATTGAACACTGCTTCGGATATGCATGCTTTAAAAACCAGTCAAGATTAATGAAATGAATAGCAATTAGAATGCTTACCACTCATTTAGCCTATATCTAATAAATCTTATTTCTATACCTTGGAAACTTGGTGAATCAGATTGGTGCTATCTGCAGTTCTTCCAAAAGCATCAACCATTTGTCCAAAGAGATATGTCGTCAGGGGGATGGAAAGTCCATTCAGAAGAGCAGCGATTGCACCCAAGGTCATCAAAGCTATATCAGTTGTATCAGGAAAGGAGAACAGTATGAACAGAGAAATGCTTTCTCTTTTGGTCTTCTGCAAGTCTTTCTCTGGTGGCTTTCCAGAGTACATGTCTTTCTTCATTTCAGGTGAAGTATCCATTGGTGTTACCTTGTGGTTATTAACTTAATATTTTGCAATTATATATGATATGGGATCCTGTTTTATAATCAGACAAACAGTATCTGATTTAACTTCATAAAATGAGGTCTTTTTGAAGTTTTATAACTATCTTTATCGTACATTTATTTAGCTTTCTACAACAGTACATTTGCATTTATCTTTCCATGAACTTGATTATCGAAAAATTGCAGACTAATATGACAAATTAAACCATTTAAAAAGAGCGGACTTTATAAGAAATGCTTGAGAAATTAACAAGAACATGCCACTAGTCATAGATGGCTTTCACCGGCCCACAAGTCGAATAGACCCTTCTATTAAATAATCTCAAAGAATTACACAAATGCGGAGGACGACTGTGCTATAAATTACACTTTCCCGGGTGCAATTTTTGGATCTTTCTTATTAATATAGGCTTGAAGCATATTTGCAAACCATTTTTACTGCTTGATGCTGTTTTGTTTTTTCTTCATTTATTTGCCGAACTATTAGCTCTGTTTGTTAGAAACACTGGAGTCTATCTGGGCAAAACCTTGATTACATCTACCATGTACAAATAGATTATTTAATACCTACTAGGCTACTACTTTGTTTGATTTATGCAACCTAATATACAGGCTTGAAGCATTTGTTTATTATTACACCTACTTTCTTAATGATATAGGCTTGAAGCATATTTGCAAACCATTTTTACGAGTGCGAATTTGTTCCACGAGTGCGGAACAATACTCTCCCCAGATCTTGCCAGGTGGCTATATTAAAAAATAAAAATTTAGATTTTTTTTTTTTTTAATATTAAGTAAGATTAATTAAAAAACTAAAACACTAAGATGGTGCTGTTAACCCTAGTGAGACCAGCTAAATTAAAAAAAAAAAAAAAAAAAGTTAGTAGTACGTGGCAAAATCTGGTGGAGAGTGTTGTTCCAGAACAAATTCAAATTCCATTTTTACTGCTTGATGTTGTTTTACTTTTTCTTCATTTATTTGCCAAACTATTAGCTCTGTTTGTTAGAAACACTGCAAAACCTTGATTACATCTACCATGTACAAATAGATTATTAGAGCATCTCTAATGGGTCTCCCATATTTAGCCGACACATAGGACGATTTAGCCTCCACGTAGGTGCCACCTACTTTCCCATCACTTTTTTTAGCAGGTCTTCCATACCTATATCAGGGGTAACCCTAACGCAAAACCTATTTTTTTTGCCAAATTTTTATCTTCCACGCTGGTTGGACCAGCGTGGAAATGTTTTTTTGTTCCACGCTGGTTCAACTAGCGTGGAATACTTGGGCTTCGCGTGTCTGGGCTTGGGGCAGTAGGCTGGGAGGCGTGGGCTGGGCTTGGTGCAGTGGGCTGGGCTTGGTCTGGTTTTTCCCTCTGGCGTGTAACAAATAAATTTGTTTGAAAAGGTTCCACGCTGGTTTGACCTGCGTGGAATAAAAAAAAAAAAAAGGTTCCACGCCGGTTTGACCAGCGTGGAATTAAAAAAATAATAAAAAAAATGTTCCACGCTGGTTGAACCAGCGTGGAACATTTTATTTTCCACATTCCTATAATCCTATCTTTGGTTCGATTTTGGACGAAGTTTTAGCAGACCGGCTGTAGGGGTACTACATACAACATACATGTGGCACCATCTCTACCGTTCATCATGGTGCCACATGTCATCATCTAATGGACTCTCTCTTGATGGCACAAGTTACAAAGTTAAAGCCAATTACTACAAAGATATTCTCTCATCATTACCTCATTAAATGCTAGGAATGGAGTTACATTGTAAGCCTATAAATATGAAGGCAAGCTACTCATTCTAGGCATGTTCTCATCTCTGCTCAGATGGTCTGATGGCCTAATGCTCCCAACACGACCTCATGGTGAGGTCTCAATATCAACGACCTCCCCAATCTCTCATGATGAGACCTCACCTCTCAGGTCTCATCTCTCTCTTGAGCTCTCTCCATTATCGAGCTCCCATCTTGTATCACCACTACTATAATAAACATCATTCTCTTTCTCCGTGGATGTAGGCACAATTGCCGAACCACGTAAACAATGGTGTTCATGTCTCTACTTTATTATTATTGTTCATATCATTTACAGATCATCTTTCATTAATGTATTGACCAACTTCACAAATATGGTTAATACATTTGGCGCCGACTACAGGGACTTGGGATTTTCTCAAGCGAATTCCACCCACCAACCCCACCATTACACCATTGTTTCATAAGTGGTGATTTCAAGAAATTCATCGAATTTGAAATGAAAGAATTGCAACTCATAGTTGGGGGCTTGGAGCAAATTGTCTACACAATTACTGGGCTCGGCAGAAGCAAAGATAAGTATCACTTTAATATTTTTTGGTCATTGAGATGAGGCAACGGGCTACCAAAGAGCGACCTCATTTGTCTCTGTTTATTGTTACTGGTCATTGAGATGAACCAGCGAGCTACTGAAAGAAAACTCCTCATACATTCAGGTCTCTAAACTAGCAAGCTCAGGTCTCGTCGCGACCTCACCTCATATCCAGGTCTCCAAGCCAACGACCTCTCAGGTCTGGTCGCGACCTCACCTTCATGCCAGGTCCTTCATGCCAGGTCCTTCATCGCGACCTCACCAGGTCTATCAACGACCTCCTCAAATTACAGGTCTTACAACGACCCCAAGAATGTTTATGCCATACAGGGGGCTATTCTCACTTTATCTAATGAAGTTAACTTATTATTAGCACATTTAGCTATTAATGATATTTTTTGTAGCTCTCTCTATGTGCAGGTCACATGAACACGACCTCACTCCCCATGAGCTATTTTTGCACAAATGTGCCACATTGCTTTCACTTAACTCTTTACAAGTGAAATGCTTGATATACAATACGGCCACCCTCATTGACTAGTGACTCACTCGTATGCGGGACGACCTCAAACACAATTCTCTAGCCACACGCCTGGTCGAACGCATTCACTCTCAACGCAATGCAGACCCACAAAGGCCACATGCCCGAGAATTGTCAAACAGGTCTCCACGCTACGACCATTCACTAGATCGGGCACCAAAAGGTTCCAAGTAACTCTCAAAACACTTGGTCAACCAATGCCCTTTCTCAAACGAGGTACATTGCACTCCAAAGTGCCATATCTATCGAAGCGTCCAGTCACAAGGCGACAAAGATAGTACATACAAGTCATAAGGAAGACGTACAATTCTATGTAAGTTTTTTATTGAATTTTATAATGTTTCACATGCTAACATTATCAGGTCTATGCAACTCGACCACAAAAAGGCGACCACCTTAAAGCATGACCGAGACCAACAACCCATGCATACAAGAAGACCCACTTCAGTACGACCTGCTTGCAGCTGTCCATCTCGTCTACATGCCTTCTGAACGAGCTACCAGGTCTCCCTGGAAGTAACTAGCTCGCTATACACAAATTCATGATCGACTTGCCATTACCACAAGGGACCTTCATCGCGTCCTGCAAATCTCAATGATCAAGCTCATCAAAATTTGGGGCGGATCGACTTCGTTAAAGACCCCCACATTTCATTCATCTTGGGGGCTGGATCGGTTCGATTACTTCTTTTCAGCCCGAACTTCGTTCAACCTAAAAAGAGGGGGCTTATGTAGGGGTACTACATACAACATACATGTGGCACCATCTCTACCGTTCATCATGGTGCCACATGTCATCATCTAATGGACTCTCTCTTGATGGCACAAGTTACAAAGTTAAAGCCAATTACTACAAAGATATTCTCTCATCATTACCTCATTAAATGCTAGGAATGGAGTTACATTGTAAGCCTATAAATATGAAGGCAAGCTACTCATTCTAGGCATGTTCTCATCTCTGCTCAGATGGTCTGATGGCCTAATGCTCCCAACACGACCTCATGGTGAGGTCTCAATATCAACGACCTCCCCAATCTCTCATGATGAGACCTCACCTCTCAGGTCTCATCTCTCTATTGAGCTCTCTCCATTATCGAGCTCCCATCTTGTATCACCACTACTATAATAAAGATCATTCTCTTTCTCCGTGGATGTAGGCACAATTGCCGAACCACGTAAACAATGGTGTTCATGTCTCTACTTTATTATTATTGTTCATATCATTTACAGATCATCTTTCATTAATGTATTGACCAACTTCACAAATATGGTTAATACACCGGCCCACCACATCCTACATGGATAGCCGGCTGCTAAAAATATAGAAGACGCGTTAGGGTGCTGTTTTTTTCGGAATTCCTAAATTATAGGTTTTAGGAGACCCATTAGAGATGCTCTTAAACACCTACTTTGTTTGATTTATGTTCAACCTAATATACATCATGGATACCATTTCTTGACATCATCACTACATCATCTCTCTTTGATTCTGATGGGATATACCATAAGAATTTCACCCCATCTTAAAAAAATTCATTTCCACTTGAGATTGTCTGCTCTGTACAGATATGGTTCTTGTTGTGTGCGTGCCAAATTAAGTTCGAAAGTTTCTGTTATAAAATCATCTAAAAAACTACAAGGCTAACTTCCCTGGTGCCCTCTCATTTCTTGTTAAAACTATAGCTATAAGCTAAGGATAAATTAGCTATTTTGGTCCCCTAACTTTGCCCAAATTTTCAGTTGAGTCCCCAAAGTTTAAATTGGTCAATTTGATCCCAAATCTTTCGAAACGTTTGCAAAATGGTCTCACCATTACCAAACATTTAACGATTCTCTTTTTTATAAAATGAGTTCTATTTTTACACAGTTTGGGTTTGTGTTCTATTTTTAAACAATATGATGTTGCGCTTGCACTCGCATGCTCTGCTGACCTGGTAAAAAAAAAATATTAAAATTTGAATTTAACAGACCACGTGTGATAGTAAACTACCACTAGACAACTTTGTTAAATGCTTGGAAACGATGAGACCATTTTGCAAACGTTTTGAAAGATTTGCGACCAAATTAAGCGGTTTAAACTTTGAGGACTCAACTGAAAATTTGAGCAAAGTTATGGGGACCAAAATAGCTAATTGGTCAGCCTATAAGTACATAACCATTAATCTTTACTATTGCAGATTCGTTAACAACAACAACAACAACAACAGCAACATTTTGGATCACTCCTACCAATTGTGCTGTTGTACCTTTATCATAAGAAGAACAACAAATCTATGGAAAAAGCACTATTTTGGTATTCTGTTTTTAAATCTGTTTCTATCTAAATAATAAATCCCAATCATATATGTTGCGTGTTATTTTCTTTCGTCACTTCGTATTGAATTTATGATATTTTCATAAACCCCGTGATATGTGTAACTTTGTATATCTTTTTTTTTTTTTTTTTTTTTTCTTCTTCTTGATACTGATACCCAAATTCCCGAAAGCATCTTCTTTTAAGTACAGTACTATTTGGATTAATCATTTGTTAATTATAACATCAACAACAATTTAATCTACAGACAGACTTGCAATACAGTTGTAGCGCGTTGTCCTCCATCTTTGTAATATGTATTCCGAGTATCAAAATTAAAAAAATTACGAAAAAAATATTTGTGTTTAACTTAAGACTTGGTCCAACCCATGAACAATATGACAACTAGCCAATTCATTACATCCCTAAACTATTGTCTTCTTTTTCTGAAATTTGCTAGTGTTAGCAGAGCCCAAGTGCCCAACCTATATTACGTACTCTTGAGTGAATAAATTCCCAAGTATAATTATTACAGGGAGAATTACAACAAAATAATAATTTCAATAAACCAGAGCATGCATGTAATAGTAAATTTGTTCTTGGTATGGGCACACATTGCCTAATATATTAGGCAACAATACAACAATTTATACTTTTCTTTGTGTATATCTCTTTGGAGAAAATTATGAAATTAACTTTATATGATCCATTTTCTTTTATGAAAGACCACGGCTTGAAAAGATGTTCATCAACCTAATATATTTGGACGTTTACATCATTTGTATTCTTTTCATTTTAGTATCTAGATATAAAATATTCTACAAACAATATTTTAGAAATTGTGATTAGTGATCCCAGCAAGAAATAATTATTTAATTAATAAAAATAAGAATAATTAAGTAAAAGACAATCTTTTGTTTTGATTTGATTGAAGATTTCGAGCAACAAGATGTGCATGAGAAACTTTTTTTAATTTTTTGTTATTTTTAAGTTGTATAAAATTCCTTAAAGCTAGACAGCTTGAAATCTTTGCTAGGAAGAAAGAAAACAAAGTTCCCCCTTAATTCAAAATCCATAACCTTATCAACATACTTGTATGTACCAGCTACCAACACAAAGAAAACTACTTTTTCTTTCTGTTGAATTTTCTACTTACAAAAATTGAATAATATATATATAGGGGTCTTCTTCTCTTTTTTCCAAACAAACACACTAATTGATTCTTACCATTGGCCAGAAAGTTACTATAAATACTTGTTTAATTCTCTCTTATTGGTGGTGTTATGGTATATGGTCTTGTACTGGGGGTATCTATCACTATCTTTGTTAATAATATTAGTTCCACCTGCTCATAACATGCTTCCTAGCCAACTATTTTTGGTAAGAACTACCACTTTATTAATCCTTAACCAACAAGTTTAATTAATTACATGCCTTATCATGAATTGCCAGGAAGCTTACTGGTTACTACTAATGCCTAACTTATATCAAGACTTTCTCTCATTGTAAAATATTTTAACATTAATTTATACATTAACTTCTTACAGACATTGTTTCTCTCCCCTGACCCTTCTTTGGAACACATGGTTGCTCCTAAGCTCTGATTGATAGATAAAAAGAAGTTCTGATCATATATAATTACTAACACTTCCTGTAGTTCCAAACTCGGTCAATATGATCGCTAGAGCAGCCATTTATTCAATACATTTTAACTCAGTACATTACGGTGTGAACAGCATTTTCGTCCACACAATGTGATTAGGACAACTTGGTAACCGGTTATACAATTTTTATTGTTTCTTTTAGTTTTTCAGTCAAAACATACAGGTGGCAGCTGCATGGATGACAAAATTGCTATATGGATGATAAGCAGCTGTATGGATGACAAAATTGCTATATGGATGACAAAATTCAAGAAACAATCAGAACAAATTTTTGTTGACTTTAGACTAACCGGTAGCAATTTTCCACTTGAGTCCACGTGGAAGATTGTGTGGTGTACAAGCAAATGTACCGTAATACACCATACCGAAAATGTACCAAATAACAGCTACGCTAGAGCATATAAGTCAGTTGGTCATGGTACAACAGAATTTGAGAGTTCATTGTATGATGATATAGTGGTAGTTAATAAGAATGAATCCGTTGAAAAATATGATGATCATAATTATATATAGTGAAATCCATTATAGAGCTCACTTCCGAGTTGATTACGATATACGTACTATCATCCCTAAAATGTAAGTTGATTTGAAGTTCCAGTGCCACACTAGTTGTCATCTGTGCTGGATTAGAAAAAACTTTGTTCGATAATAAACCACTTGGTTTCTTACATTGTGTTATGGGTAATTTCCCGAATAAGTACAACATTAGGCACAACATTCCCAAATAAGCAACAAGTCTAAAGTTTTTCCCAAACAAGCACAAAGATTCTCTTTAAAATTTTGTTTTTGTCTTTTAGCTAATTTTTCTTCCTATATTACCCTTAGTACTTAAATAATACTTTTTGTTTAATTTTTTTTGTTTGAATGACCGATGTGACATGTGAGAAAAAGATTCTTCTTTAAATAAGGACCATTGGATTTGTATGATGAACTGTGACCGTTGGATGTAGAGTTTAGTTGGGCTAATCTCTAAGAAAACCGAAATTATCTACTAATCTGCTACACGTGGCAGAAGTTGTTTAGGTAACAAAGAGGCGGGCTTTTAGTTGGGGAAAACAAAAATTAGGGATTTCAATTTCAATTTCGCACAGCAAACGCTTCCCTCTCATCTTCTCCTTCCTCAACCGTCGCCACTCTTCCTCTCATCTTCTTCTTCCTCAACCGTCGCCACTCTTCCTCTCATCTTCTTCTTCCCCAACTGTCATAACCTCAATTTATAACCCAAAGTTCTCAAAGTTCTAATTCGACAAAACATGAAGAAAATTAAGAAGAAGCAGCAGCAAACTAGAGATGATGAATTCGAAAAAGGTAGGCGATTTACTCTCACAGTTAGGTGTTCAACAGCTAAATTTTTTGAACACTTTCAACATCCAAGTGATAAAATTCCACCGGAAGAGTTAGAATCATTTAGAACTTCGCCCTTCGGTCAATTTCTCGATTTCAATTCTGAACATGTTCACATGATAACATCCGTTATCACAGAAATTGTGAGATGTAGAGTAGGTAGGTTAAAGTATGGTATAGGAGGAAGAGTTGTCGAGTTCAAAATGTCAGATGTGGCCATGATCTTAGGCCCTTTAAAGTTTGAAAATGTTCCAGTTGATTTTCTGATGAGGAAGCCGAAAGACTACACTACATTCAGGAGCAAGTACTTCAATACAAACCTTCACATAAGAGATGATCACATTTCAAGTGCAATTACTGAAGCAAGGAGATTTATTGCTAAGGGAGAAGCTGATCCAAACGGTGTTCATCGTTTGAACAGGTTGTATTTTCTGTGCATTTTTCTTCTTGCCGAGTCATCAAAAAATTTGAGTGTAAAGTACATTGATTTAGCCGAAGATTTGAATGCATTTGATAATTTTCCATGGGGTATTGTTACTTTTCAATTGCTTGAGACTTCTCTTGAAGAAACTTATCCCAAAGTCATTGAGGATAATCCTAGTTATTGCATCAATGGATGTATGTTAGCTTTTATGTATCTGCTATATGATTCTATCGTATCTGCTACTGGCAAGACCTGTTGCTTTACATAGACAATCTATCTGCTACCTACAAACTGAAATCTTAAAATCATTAAAAAGGAAAGTTTGCACTGTTAAACTGTGATATATCTTCCATTTGTATGATACTTGTTGTATTATATTTGCCACTTGTTATATTGATGAATTGTATTGTTAAACTGTGATATCGACTACAATATCTATTGTTAACATATCTGCTAGAAAAGTAATTAAATGTGTTTGTCAATTACTATCTGCTAGAAACTTGGCCTTTGTTAACATATTTTATGTTATATCTGTTACCTCTATAATGTTATCTGCTACAATGTTTTGTCCTCATTTCTGCAGAGTGGTCAGCAACTTGATGAAACCGGCACAAAGTGGTTTGACATCAATTTTGTGACAAAGTGTCCATGGTTATTTCGCCTTGAGTTCATTGTTAGGAAAACCAAGTTGTACGCACATCGTCCCGAGTCTGTGTCTCGTGTCCATGTGTCAAAGTGAAGTTTTGGGTTCAGGACGTACGTACCGAGTTAGGGCGTACGTACGTCATGGTAGGCAGCAGACTTGTTTCGATCAGGACGTACGTACCGAGTTAGAGCGTTCGTACGTCCAAGTAGACAGCAGGCTTATTTTCGTGTGGAGACGTACGAATGTCATATCGACGTACGTACGTCCAAAGTCGGTTTGCACTATTTCGACCCACTTTCCTTGGTTTCCAACCCTAAGTATAAATAGGGTTTCTCTTCCAAAGAACAAGTCAATTCTTTGGCCGTCCATTCTTCTTCTAGTTCATGAGTTTTGGTTTAGGTTTTGGTGTTGAAAGTGTTTTTGGCTATTGAACTCAATTCCCTTCTTTCCCCCTTCTCTCAATTCATATCTTTGTGATCTTCCTAGTTTCATTGTGATTTCGGCTTCGAGTCTTCTTGTGTGTTCATCAAGAAGTCGAGTGTCTTGTGCGTACATCAAGGTGCTCTGGTGAAGTCAAGGTGTTAGAGATAACCAGGAGTATCAACTCGCAGTGAGTGCAGGTAGTTGGTAGGTTTGTACATCTCTTTTCATCTAGTGGATTATTTGTTGTCGCGAGGACAACCGTGGACGTTTCCCTTTTCGGGTTTTACCACGTTAAAAATTTCTGTGTGTTATTTACTTTCTGCGTATTGTTTGATTGTTTGTTTGAATATTCCATTGTTATATTAGCACTATTTGTAGTTTTTCACTTGATGCAAAACAATTTGTGAGTGATGCCTTAGGTCAGATTGGAAAAGGGGCGTCCAAATCTAAGGCAACAACAGAAAAGAAGTCAAGTACCTCATCAAAGGCAACACCAAAAGCCAAACCTAAAACTAACTTGCCAGTTAAAACCAAGAAACCTGGTTCTCACAAACCTTCAAGTCACAGACCTTCACCTCACAAACCTTCACCTCACAAGCCTTCACCTAAGAAAAAGGCTGCAGCCAAGAAACCCATTGTTCCAACCCCAAAAGCTAGTGTATCACCGAAACCAGTTGGGAGAGTGAAACTTCCACCTAAGAAGAAACCCCCTACGACCAACCCCAACAAGGATTCAAAATCTAAGAGTGATTTCACAGCTTAAATCCCAGAAGAATATTCCAAAGCCAACAACATCACCAACTTCAGTTAGAACTACCAGAAGGAAATCCTTGGAGGATAATGTTACAACAGTTGGTAAATATGAGTTAAGAAGAAGGGAACCATCAGAACCAAAAGCTCCTGAAGTTAAGAAGAGGAAAAGATCAGATAAAAAAGATAAGAAGGTGAAAAACTACAAATAGTGCTAGTATAACAAATGTGAATTCAAAACAATCAAACAAACAATACACGGAGAGTAAATAACACACAGAAGTTTTTAACGTGGTAAAACCCAAACTGGGAAACGTCCACGGTTGTCCTCGCGACAACAAAATAATCCACTAGATGAAAAGAGATGTACAAACCTATCAACTACCTGCACTCACTGCGAGTTGATACTCCTGGTTATCTCTAACACCTTGACTTCACCAGAGCACCCTGATGTACGCACAAGACACTCGACTTCTTGATGAACACACAAGAAGACTCGAAGCCGAATTCACAATAACTCTTCAAGATCACAAAGATATGAATTGGGAAAAGGGGGAAGAAAGGGAATTGAGTTCAATAGCCACAAACAAATTCACTATCACAAACCTAACCAAAACACATGAACAAGGAGAAGGATGGACGGCCAAAGAACTGCCTTGTTCTGTAGAAGAGAAACCTTATTTATACTTAGGGTTGAAAACCTAGGAAAATGGGCCGAAACTGTGCAAACCGACTTTGGACGTTCGTACGTCGATATGACGTTCGAACGTCGCCACACAAAAATAAGCCTGCTGCCTAACATGACGTACGAACGCTCTAAACCGGTACGTACGTCTCCATACGAAAACACGTCTGCTGACTACCTGGACGTACGAACGTCCTAACCGAGTACGTACGTCCTGACCAAAAGAAGTTTGCTGCTTCAGTGAACGTACGTACGTCCTAACTCGGTACGTACGTCCAGACCCTAATAACTTTCCCTAGACAGACCTAAGAGACACAAGGACACGAGACGACCATGCGTACATCTTGGTTTTCCTAACAATGAATTCAAGGCGAGATAACCAAAGACACTTTGTCACAAAATTGATGTCAAACCACTTCGTGCCGGTTTCAATCTCCCCCTTTGACATTGATTTTGTGACAAAAACCTATGACTCTAATAGCACTTATAAAACGTGCTTACAATCCCAAACCATGGCATTTATAAAGCATGCCTACAAAAACACTCAAAATAGAAACACATAACAAGTCACCAATTCTTGTTATCCAGCTTTAGGAAGATGCTTGAACCATCAGAGATCGAACGGAAGCAATCAAAGATTCAACAGAAGTTCCTTCGAGCAACTCCCCCATACGTGTAGCATACCTGAAACATGACCCAAAAATAACCTAACAACAAGAAGACGATTGTTAGTAATTAGAGTCATAAATATATCTCCCCCTTTTTGTCACAACAAGTGAACAAAATAACCAACCAATAAAGAAAAAGAATAACAATAAACCAATAACCAAGAAGAAGAAATCAATACCAAACAAAGAATATAAGACAGATAAAAATATAAAACTAATCCACCTATTAAAAGTTCAGAAAACAACTAATAACCAAACAAAGGAATCCATAACAGAAAACAATAATGCTTGAATTAACGAAGCATGGAGAAGTAAGCTTCCACACGAGCCGAAGTCTAGTCCACCGAGCGATCATATGAACATAAAGCTTAAGATAGGACATAAAGCTTTCGCACGAGCCGAATAGCTATTCCACCGAGTGTGCACAGGACTATCAGCACTCGTACAAAATAACTCCCCAATTCTGCTATCCAAGCCACAGTCGGTAAGAGGAGCAGCAAGTCCTGGAACCCTCGGGTATCCAACCAATTCCAAGATGTGATTCTGAAGATGTCCCGGTAGCCTCTCCCAATGATTGATATGAACCATGCATGAAGGAAGTAAAGGTCGATGATCATAGTCATACCCATGAGGAACGCGACATAAACGACAAACCTTAGCATTGTTTTTGTACTCCATGACCATAAACGACACATACCCAACAGCCGGAACAAAAACTCCATGAAGTGCAAATTCTGTCATAGGAAATTCTGAAGAACAAAGATATAACTAGAAAGAGATAAGAAGATACAATAGGAGAAAGAGAGGAGAAGACTCCCTATTTATAAGAAAAATAGGAGTAAACATATCATGGGCCCAAAAAGAAAGGTCCATTACCTCAGAAAAAATTTACTGCAAAACAAGGAAACCAACTTGAGCTAACATGAAAATAGCAATATCCAAGAACATCCTCAATACCAAAGAAATAGAAACAAGCTGCTTGAAAGAAGCAATAAACAACCACCAAAGAAGAAGAAGAAGAAGGGAAAGACCAAAGAAAAGACATTGAGGGAAGATGAAGACTTCCTATGTTCGTGCAAGAAACAAGAAGTGAGCACGATTGATGTAACAGTAAACCTTTGGTTCAAACAAAATTTGAATTTAAACACAAATTGGCCGGACTGTATCAGGGACATTCGTACGTCCTAAAGACGTTCGTACGTCGGGACTAAAGAATAAAACATCTGTCAGACCCTACGTTCGTACGTTCTAATAACGTTCGTACGTTGGAAATAGATCTGCCCACTTCAACGTTCGGACGTCATCACAGCGTTCGTACGACCCCCTTCTTCCTTTTTTTTTTTTTTTTTTTTTTTTTATAAAAATAAACCACATAACCCGAAAAGCAGATATTGAGAGACATCACAAGAAAATACTTCTACTTATCATACGAATTCCATTTACAACCGAATATAGTTTAACCAATCCTCAACCACAAGAGAATGCAAAAGCAAAGAACGACATCATACACCATGACATGGTAGTTACTAGAATGATGCAAGTATGTAGAAGAACCTGATAGACCAATACCAAACTAAAGACATGAACATATAGAATATTGAAGGTCACTTGCAACCAGCCCAAAAACACACACTATTGTTTTTCTTCTTGTCCTTCAACTAGACAAATGCGAAAGCCACTATTCATTTTTTTTTTTTTTTTTTTTTTTTTTTTTTTGTTGTAAACCATTGAAACAGATGCCATTCCCGTGTGAGAGTATGAAATATCTCCATCTTTTACCAGAACACGAGGGTAGGGTGTAGCCTACATCTTTTCGGCAAAACACACTCAAGAAGTGCAATACCATGATAACGTGCAACACAAGAACTAACATCTCTTGAGTGCAACCGTCAGAGCATGACCCTCACAGCCCCAACGGGTTCTTAGCCAAATGAGTATGCTCTCAAGACATTCAAATGGCTGGGGATTTTGTGAGTCATTGACCACTTACAAGAGGTGAGAAAAAAATAAAAGGAAACAACGATCATACGAAAACACCCATGGAAGACTGGAGTTAAACATGTATTGAAAATGTCAAGCCCACCACATTGCAATGCATCATGCAAGAAACTACCAATACGAAGAGAGTATAATGTAACCCTACACCTATGCATGACACAAAGACAGTTGAGAACGCCAAACTAGAAACATTTGTAAAATGAAATCCACACAATAGAGAATGTAGTATGTCCTCAAAAACAACCACAATAATAATAAACACCAAAAACACCGAATCTAAACATCCTAACCACAATGACAATACCAGAAAGAAACAGAAAGTAACAAAACAATTAGGGAAGAGTTACAACCCCAATAGACTTACGCAAGGAATGGAATCGGCTTGCATCAAGAGGTTTTGTAAGAATATCTGCTAGCTGATGTTCAGTAGGAATGAACTCCATTACTATATCACCCTTTTCGACCGCCTCACGAAGGAAATGGTGACGAATGTCAATATGCTTTGTGCGTGAGTGTTGAACAGGATTCTTGGAAATGCTAATGGTACTGGTGTTATCACAGAATAGGTCCATCGCCTGCTGTTGAATGCCATAATCTCGAAGCATCTGACGCATCCACAGAAGTTGAGTACAGGCACTAGCTGCAGCTATATACTCAGCCTCACATGAAGAGATGGATACAGATGATTGTTTCTTGCTATGCCAGGAAACAAGATTATTCCCAACATAGAAACAGCCACCACTGGTACTATGACGATCATCAAGATTACCACCCCAATCAGCATCACAGTAACCTGCCACAACACTATTCGTATCTCTGGTGAACCATAACCCATAGTCAAGAGTGCTAGCAACATACCGAATGATACGCTTAACCGCAATGAGATGAGATTCTTTAGGGTTAGCCTGAAATCTTGCACATACCCCAACACTATAAGAAATATCTGGACGACTAGCAGTGAGATACAAGAGACTACCAATCATACTCCGATATTCACGAATATCAACAGACTTACCCATAATATCCTTACCAAGACGTACCCTCTCACCCATGGGAGTATCTTGACCACTGGAAGTGCTGAGACCGAATTTTTTAACCAATTCTTTAGCATACTTTGTTTGAGAAATGAATGCTCCATGATCAAACTGTTTGACCTGTAAGCCAAGAAAGAAATTTAGTTCTCCCATTAAACTCATTTCAAATTCAGAGCTCATTAATTGAGAGAAAGATTCAGAAAGACTTGGGCACGTTGACCCAAACACTATATCATCCACATAGACTTGGGCGAGAAGAACATCAGTATTCTTTCGCAGTATGAACAGAGTCCGATCAACACTGCCACGAACAAATCCTTTTCCCAGTAAGAAGGAGGTCAGACGTTCATACCAAGCCCGAGGAGCCTGCTTTAACCCATACAGTGCTTTTTGCAATTTGAAGACATGATTCGGAAAAGTGTGATCCACAAACCCTTTAGGTTGTTCAACATAGACCTCCTCATTAAGAATACCATTGAGAAATGCACTTTTGACATCCATTTGATACAACTTGAAATTCAAATGGCATGCCATAGCAAGAAGAAGCCTGACAGATTCCAACCTAGCCACGGGAGCAAATGTCTCTCCATAGTCAATACCTTCAATTTGACTGTAGCCCTGAGCCACGAGCCTTGCCTTGTTGCGCACAATCTGTCCGAACTCATCCAATTTGTTTTTAAAGATCCACTTGGTGCCAACCACATTAGTGTGAGTAGGTCTAGGAACCAACGTCCAGACATCACTACGCTTAAACTGACCGAGTTCTTCCTGCATAGCAACTAGCCAATCATCATCAATAAGAGCATCAGTAACATTTTTAGGTTCAAGAGAAGAGAGATAACAAACATAATGAACACAATTTGTCTCCTTGGCCCTCCGACGAGTCAGACGCTGATCATTAATATCCCCAATGATATCCCCTAAGGAGTGATATTGTTTGACACGAGGTGAGGCTAGATTGAACACACTTTCAGGGTCAGCAGGAACAGTGGAGAGATCTGAAGACACATCAATCACATCTGGTGATTGAACTACATCATCCGGTGTGAGCACAATACCGGTCCCACTAGGCACGTCCTCTGCAGCATCAGAAGGTTTAGTACCACTATTGCCATTATCAGGTGATGATAACGATATGGAAGACATGTCAGCTGGGTCTGACACGGGTGAGAGAACTGTGACATCCTGTGTACCAGTGGAAACAGAAGAGTCAGATGTAATAGTGTCATCAACAACAACATTAAAGGATTCCATGACCTTGCGAGTGGTGTAGTTAAACACTCGAAAGGCTCTACTGTTAGAAGAATAACCAAGTAAAAGAGCTACTTCACCTCGACTATCAAACTTGGACAGACTTTGTCTGTCCTTGCACACATAGCACAAGCTACCAAAAACTCGCATATATTTGAGATTCGGCTTCTTACCATACCATAGCTCATAAGCAGTTTGTGTGGTACCAGATCTTAGGTATACACGGTTCATTATGTAACAAGCAGTATGAACCGCTTCCGCCCAAAACTTGGTTGGAACATCCTTTGCATGCAACATAGCACGAGCCATTTCCTGAATAACACGATTTTTCCTTTCAGCGACTCCATTTTGTTGCGGAGTGTATGGAGCCGAAAATTCTTGCCATGTACCATTTGCAATACAATACTCAATCACACCTGTGGCTGTGAACTCACCACCTCTATCGCTTCTGATATATTTAATTTGAGTGTCTTTCTCGTTCTGAATACGAAGGCATATTCCCTGAAACTCAAGAAACGCATCAGATTTTTCACGCAAGAATGATACCCAGGTAAAGCGAGTGTAATCATCAACCATAACCAAGATGTATCGTTTGCCTCCTAGACTAGGAGTACGAGTAGGACCCATCAGATCCATGTGTATGAGTTCTAAAGGAGAGGATGTGGTTATGGATTTTTTCTTGGAATGTGGACTACGTATCTGTTTACCTAGTTGACACCCACCACACACAGTGTCTCGATTTCTTCCAAGTCTAGGAACTCCCTTAATATATTCATTCCGAGTGAGATTGTCCAGGTGTTCAAAGTTGACATGACCTAGTCGTTGATGCCACAATAGACCTTCATTTAGTTTGCTAGGTAAGCAGTTCATGCTAGATGCAACCGGCTGAATGGCATAGCAATTATCCAATGTTCGTTTACCTGTCATGATACACTTACCCGAACTATCAAGCACGGAACATATATTTTTGGAAAAATTAACAGTATGGTCAGTATCACACAGTTGGCTAATACTGATCAAATTCACACGCAAACCATCAACTAACAAACAAACATCATTCGGAGATAAACCAATACCAGCGACAAATCCCTTACCAATCACAGGAGAGCTCTTACCATTCCCAAAAGTAACACTTCCACCATCTATAGCAGTAACGGAGGAGAAAAGTTTGGCATTACCTGACATATGTTTTGAAGCACCACTATCAAGTAGCCACTCAGTATCCGAACTTGAGACATGAAGAGCAGTGATCGCCACATTCGAAACATTTCCTGCAAAATTACAACGAAAAGAGTAAGAGGCATATGGATAAGATGGATAATCATACGACGGCTGTGAGAACCGCTTCCATGATTGTGGAACATGAGCAGCCACACCACACTGCGAAGCCCAATGTCCAAACTGTCCGCATAGTGAGCACGGCATTTGACGTTTCCTTCCCTGAGGCGGAACACGCCTGAACAGTTTCCACTTGCGCCGGATGCCAACCGTGTCCACAGAGTGATGAATGTCGGACTTTTTGGTAGGAGGATAGGGCAACAGTGGAGGTAATTCAGAAGATGACAACCCATTGCACTTTTCGAGCAACTGAAGGCGAATCAACTCCTTTTTGACCTTGTCTAGTTCTGAGGACACAATCTTATACCGCGCTTCCCATTCGACCTTGTCATGCTCAAGAGCAGCAAGATTACCCAGTAAAGCCACTTTATCAACCTGCCATGATACAGGTTCCCTGTCCAGAATTGACATAGACGAGGAACTAGAAGACAATAAGTCAAGTCTGTCCTGAAGAATACAATTTTGTGCTTCCAACCTTAGGCATTCCTTTCTGGATAACCGGTATAGAGTAGCCCAATCATTATTGTCCACCAGAATCAAATCCCTGTCACAATTACTAGAGCATTCTTTACTGTCAGTTGACTGCTCATCAGACATTCGAGCAACAACCGAGACATGTGTCTTACCAGAGTAATCCATAGCACTATTGATCGTTGGCGTGAGCCTTTACGCTCCTTAACCAGCCCCCAGCGACTGATACCAATTGAAAAACTACAAATAGTGCTAGTATAACAAATGTGAATTCAAAACAATCAAACAAACAATACACGGAGAGTAAATAACACACAGAAGTTTTTAACGTGGTAAAACCCAAACTGGGAAACGTCCACGGTTGTCCTCGCGACAACAAAATAATCCACTAGATGAAAAGAGATGTACAAACCTATCAACTACCTGCACTCACTGCGAGTTGATACTCCTGGTTATCTCTAACACCTTGACTTCACCAGAGCACCTTGATGTACGCACAAGACACTCGACTTCTTGATGAACACACAAGAAGACTCGAAGCCGAATTCACAATAACTCTTCAAGATCACAAAGATATGAATTGGGAAAAGGGGGAAGAAAGGGAATTGAGTTCAATAGCCACAAACAAATTCACTATCACAAACCTAACCAAAACACATGAACAAGGAGAAGGATGGACGGCCAAAGAACTGCCTTGTTCTGTAGAAGAGAAACCTTATTTATACTTAGGGTTGAAAACCTAGGAAAATGGGCCGAAACTGTGCAAACCGACTTTGGACGTTCGTACGTCGATATGACGTTCGAACGTCGCCACACAAAAATAAGCCTGCTGCCTAACATGACGTACGAACGCTCTAAACCGGTACGTACGTCTCCATACGAAAACACGTCTGCTGACTACCTGGACGTACGAACGTCCTAACCGAGTACGTACGTCCTGACCAAAAGAAGTTTGCTGCTTCAGTGAACGTACGTACGTCCTAACTCGGTACGTACGTCCAGACCCTAATAACTTTCCCTAGACAGACCTAAGAGACACAAGGACACGAGACGACCATGCGTACATCTTGGTTTTCCTAACAATGAATTCAAGGCGAGATAACCAAAGACACTTTGTCACAAAATTGATGTCAAACCACTTCGTGCCGGTTTCAGAAGGAAACCAAGAAGGTGAAAGTGGGGGATAACCAGACTTTTGTACTTGTGGGGCATTCCTTCTTGCATTCGTCGAATGTGTCTTTCGAGGAATACCACAGGAATTTGAGGCAAATCCTTTGCAGATGCGCTACCGCATTGCTAGAGACCTAATTGATTGTGGAGAGCTACCACCAAAGAGAAAGACCTGATTTATGAACCTATTGACATGTTTTGTGAAGACTTGTATATTTCTTGTTTTGTATTCTGAATTTCTTGTATTCTGAAACTTATGATCCTTTTAACTTATAGTATATTGGATTACCCTCTTCTTAACTCTGTTGAACATGTTAGTACGGATTCTAAGATTTTAAATAACAGATAGTAGAATCAGTCTAATAGATAGACTGCTCTTAATAGCAGATAATATGTGAAGTCTAAACTGTATACATAGCCAAATATTCTTCCACCTACTATGTTGTTTGATTGAGAGGAGAGAGAGGAGGTCATTCTCCAAACTGCATTGGAGTGAAAAAATCATAGTCATCTATGAATTCAGTGCAAGTTTTTTTGTTGTGACCTCTCCGTTTACACCTTGAACATCTCCTACTCTGGACTGGGACACCTTCAGCTTTACCTCTCTTCCTGACCACTTTAGGTCGACCTGGCATGCAAACTTTAAGTGGTGGCAATATTTTTCTTGTCGGTCGTGCAGTTGGCCATGACTCCTTTCCAGGAGTGGGAATCCATTCTTCCTTGTACGTTTCCATGTATGTTTCTTTCAAGAAAAAAACATCAACAAACTTGTATGGATCATGGCCTACATCCTTTATGGATGCCATGGCATGGTAACATGGGATCCCCATATGCTGAAACCATTTGCATGTACATGTTCTCTTATTAAGATCGACTACACATGACCTAACCAGCCCCGTAACCGTCCAAATTCCTGCTGAAACTCTTTCAACTGTGCATCTTCTTGCTGTGGAAGCATTGTGAATTATTAGCTCTTGACACCATGTTGTAACTGGTGAGTTGAACTTTAGGGAGTCATTGTGGTAATCGCGATAATGCCTAATCACATTGTCTCTTATCATTGACAAAACAGTAGTAACTGGCATCATTCTCTCCCCAACAATCATTTTGTTCCAGGACTCCACGTGATTTGTGGACACAATTCCATACCTGCAACACATAATCAAAGGATAATGTAGGCGATATGGGACAAAGTATGGGCGATAGAAAGGCATATGTAGAGAATAAAACCAACACACTAGCAGATATATATTTATATTGACTGGCCTTGATTTTTCTTGAAAAGCACTTGCCCATTTTTCTACAGGACCAACATCCATAAGTTTTTCATGCGCCTTGCTTGATATACACCAGATTCTAAGCATCATTCCCCAAAATTCATCTTGGTTGAGAGTTTTTGCACCTTCTTGGACCAAAAACTTGATTTTCTTGTTACCAAACTTGCCACTCAAATGATAAAAACAATACATATGGATAGCCTTTGGCAAGATTTTAGGGACACCATGGATGATACTTTTGTGCCTATCAGATAACAAAATAAACTCATGATCCTCTCCAACAACATGGTCCCTTAACTTTGTGAAAAACCAGTCCCAACTTTCACTTTTCTCTTTCATAACAATTGCAAAAGCGATGGGGAAGATATGGTTGTTGCCATCAACTGCAATTGCTGTAAGAATTGTGCCAGGGTATCTTCCCTTAAGAAAAGTTCCATCAACCAAGATTATGGGACGTAGAGTCTTCTTGTAAGCTCTAATTGTAATACCATATGTCCAAAATATGCATTCAAAATTACCCAATGGATTGGTAAGAATGTCTGTTACTGCATCTGGATCCACCTTCTTCAGCTCATTCGCTGAAAGTATCCACATGTTAATAATGTTAATTAGTATCACAGTGTTATAGTAGTTATTCAAAGTGTTTCATGCATTCTAAAATGTATCTGCTACATTCTTCTAGTGTATCTGCTACTGGCAAGAACTGTTGCTTTACATAGACAATCTATCGGCTACCCACAAACTGAAATCTTAAAATCTTTAAAAATGAAAGTTTGCATCTTTAAACCAAATTGCATCTTCAACAACAAAGCTTGCATCTATAACAAACTTAGAAATCAAATCAATTCAACAGCAAAGTTTGCATCTTGCATCTTGGCCCGGCCAATTTTAAAAATCAATTAAAATCTTTCAAAATCAAAGCTTTCATCTTCAAATATTTCAAAATCAAACATTTTCAAAATGAACAAATACAAACTAACTTAAACAATACCAAGGGTTACCAAACCATTAGGAATTTAATGCGAATTTAATTCGAAAACAATATGAAATTGAATAACAAGCCCTCTTAAATATCAATCATTACATTAAGGGTTTAAATGCTTACCAGGTATGGGTATTTCCTCGAGAACATTAACTTTCTTCTTGGTTGTCTTTTGTTTCCCCATTAAAACAGTACCAAAGTATCTTTATGTTGGTGATGGTACCACGGAAAAACCGAAATTGTAGGTGATAATAACACAACAACCTAACAACTAAGTGATAGATTAAAACCTTGAAATAGAAAAACCTTTTTTTATATAATAGCAGATGTAGAACAACAGAAAAATCAGTGAAGAAGAAGAAGAAGAAGAAGAAAAACCTTGTTTAAGGTTTAAAGTTTGCAAAAGAGATGAACGGTTGAGATGAAAAAAGGAGATCTAAGGGATAGTGTTTGTTTGCATGTCATTATCATGTTTAATGTTGAAGTACTTAAGAGAGAGAATGATGGTGATGTTTAAAAGTTATGTACTTAAGAGAGAGAATGTGTAAGAAGGGTAGAAAAGGAAAGAAAAAAGTCTTTGTGCTTGTTTGGGAAAAACGTTAGACTTGTTGCTTATTTGGGAATGTTGTGCCTAATGTTGTACTTATTCGGGAAATTACCCTTGTGTTATTGCAAGCTTTGATGTGTAGTAAAGTTAAAAAGCAAATAAGAAAAAGAAAAGAGAGTGACAGTCACAAAATATTATTTCTAATTTGAAACAATACAGCTAGGTAGGTAGTGTTCAAGGGAAATAGATGAAGATGGATATTTTTTTATGGGAAAAAGAAGGTGATACGAAAGACCTAAAAGTTGGGTATTGAACCAACAAACAAAAGATGTTGTGGTCAATATGTAAAGCAGACTAGCAGAGGACTATAACATAATGCCTTTAGCTTGTAATTTTTCACTACCTTGGTATTGCGTGCCATTTCTACTAATCTCAACCATTCATGTTGATCAAAGTGGGACTAGAAACTTTCAAGATTCTCCACCTTGTGATCAACTTAAGATATTTGCTCCTATTATAAATACAGGACACTCTTGTTGCTATTGGAAACAGGTGAAGATAAAACAACATAAACACAACACATTCCTGCGCTGCACATCCTTTCTCTTAACCAAAAAACTTCTGTCAAACATTGGAGATAGTTTGCAGAGAGAGAATAGCAATGGGAGGCAACAGGCATAGGAAATCTTCTTCCTTCTTCTCTATTTTCAATATTTTCAAGTCGAGGAGATCAAGGGACAGGGATGACATGGGATGGGATGAAGCAGTTAACGTGCGTAAAGTACGTCCAAGTGATGATGACAAAGCTCATTGGGTAGCTGAACCTGACATAGACAGGAAAGCTTCAGCCTTCATTGCAAGATTTTATGAAAGTCGTGTCTCAGACCCCGAAAGACAAACTGTTGCACCAATTAACTGATCAATCTGAACTGTGTTGTTTAAGCAACTTGTTTATCACCATTTGTTATGTTTCTTTTATTATGGTTTACTTAGGTGTGCTCAATAACTTGTAAATTACAATAATTATAATATATGGATTTCTTTATGTTCAACTGTTCAAGTTTGTTTTCTCAATGCACACTGTTTGATTCTTTCTCTTCAACATGTTCTGCTAAATTTAACCTTTTCATTGTTCATTGTTACTTTGGATTTCCACAGCTGACTCTTGAGCAAAATACTAAGGATGGTAAACAAAATAAATGAAGAGAAGTGAACGGGTAGCGTTAATAATGAATTGAACTTCCTGATTTCCCATTAGTCTTTCCAGTAGGTAAGGGCCTCCTAGTTTATTGTCTGATAAGGAGTAAAATTTACAGAATTATATTCCAACTTGACAGCATAATGTGCTTCAATATCTATTATGGGCTTATGGCGTTCTGTTTGATGCGTACGTACGTAAAGCAAACCCCCCCCCCCCCCCCCCCTCTATTTTGTCCACGTTTTGAATAAACCCTCCTACTTGTCCAAGTTTGGACTTTACCCTTCTCCGTCAGCTCCTGTCTAAGTTAACACCATTTATATTTTTTTCCCTAAAATACCCTTCCCTCGTTCTTTTGGGGGTTAAATCTAAAGAAAAAAATTAGTGGTATTTTAGAAAGAAAAAATGCAAATAGGCGTTAACTTGGATGAGAGCTGACGAAGAGGGGGTAAAATCCAAACTTGGACAAATGGGGGGTATTCAAAATGTGGACAAAATAAGGGAGGTTAAGTCAAAATTTCTCAATTATCTCAATTATGATAGTACAGGAACATAGTTGAAGTTAGGAAATGTGCATCATGTTCATGGATGCCTAGGGGCTTAACAAGAAACAATTTGGAAGGTTGCATCTCTTTTCTAGAGAAGAGGGAGTAGATTTATTGTTACTAGTGTCTTAGCCGGTGCGTGATTTTAATTTATCTTTTTTCGATTACCATTCAAGTTTTATGTTATTAATTTTATTAAATATTACAAATTACACTAATTTATTAAATCTTATGAAATAATTATTTAAAACCATTATTTAAAAGGTATTATGTAAATTTACTAAAAAATCATGTCTAAAAGGGTATTTTAGTCAGAATTAGATGATAAAATTCTAAAGCTCAATTCTCATAAACCGGGACTTACCTCTGAATTTTATTCAGGTTTATAATAGTAGTATAGATAGATAACTTGGGAACCTTAATGCAGTGCTTTCATGAGGTTTCTACAACTCTCTTTTAAAAACATTGTGGTACATTGTACGAATAAGCTCTAATTTCCTGTGAGAAGAATTTCTTGTTAAGATTGCTCCTGTGATACCTTCTTTTCTTCTTCTTTTAGATTTTGGCTTGTTGGTTTTCTTTACTTTTCTTTCATCTTTTCTTTTTCTCAGCTGTTTTCCATACATCAAGTACATGATCTTTTACGATCGTACGTACATAAAGGGAATATAATTTCACTTATAATAGTTCTATCTTAAGGCCAATACTCAATGACTTAAAACAGTTTGTTCAAAAACTCTGCAATGGTGGTGAAGTTTGTTCCATGTTTCACATCAATGGCAGCTACTTGTGAATACATTGCCATTGAACTATGATCAGTTGCATCAACACAAGTTGTCTTTGTAGTGTTTAATACTAATAGTGGGGGATCTTTCAAAAACTCTTAACCAGCCAAAGCCTACAAGCTAAGAAGTCAATAGAATCCCCATACGGAGTGATTATTATTGAAAGATTTTCCTTATTCGCTTATACCTTACAGTTTTGTTCCTGTGTCAGAGCTCAAGTGGATGGAGTCCTTATAGGCCATATTCTCTCTTTGAACACAGGGGATCATAATTGTTAAATTGATTGATATAGGTCGAACATTTAAATGCTGTGTCTTTTTAATTTTGTGTTAACACAAACAAAATGATTGGTTAAACATTAGTCCAAACACCAAGGTCCCGAATGTCGGCTTGCTACTAAATAAAGAAGTAAATGAAAGAATAAGCAGAACTAGTAATAAGCACACAATGTTATAGTTATGGTTATTATTTGCCTGAAGGAATCTAATGCTCTTGGTTTACAACTCATATGGCTAGCCCCCACAGTACAGGAGGTTCACCTCAAAGAAGACCTATATCCAGAAGAAGTTAGTTTTTGGTGAAGATTCAAATAGAGCAAGGAGACAACCCATATGCTAATTATTATTATTTACTTGAAGTATCTTCCATCTTCTTTCTGACTTCTTTTCCTTTGAATGCATGGTTCATACTTACTTGAATGGTATGGTATGGTGATATTCTAGCAGAGTGAAAGAAGTCACTATCACTACATATTCCAGGCTAAAAGTAACTTCTATAAGTTTTGGTTTTAGTGCATTTTACATGAAAGGAGAACCATCTATGTAAGTAATAAAGGATTCTATTTTCTCAGATCCTCTTTTAGAGTCCCCTTTGATGCCAAGCATGTGCAGGTTTTAAAAGACAGACTGATGGTCTTAAAAAACCTCTTAGTGCAACTTTTTCACTCCACAATCATATCTCTGCATCCAGATTTTCACCTGGTTGCATGTTTTCTCTAGAAATAAAAAGAAGAGTAAACTATATGTAATTTATATATTACTAGTATGTATTTGCGTTCGCAATTGAATCACCCTCCCCTGCGTCATCTTTCAGCAAACCGTATAGATCTATTTTCTTTTTCTTAGACTCTAGATTCTTGCAATAGACTACATTATATTGAAATTCTTCTTGTAGGAAAATATCTCACTTGCTTTATCACTATGGTATAATTCTGTATGGTGACTATATGTCTATATGCGAACATAGTAAAATTAAAGGTGTATGAGTTCAATACTGTATTTAAAATTAAAGGGCATTTGTGATACTCACCAGTCACTATATGTGACAGTGACGCAGAGTTCAAACTGCCAAAATATGACTTGATATAGAGAGTTTGAACTGTAAGTACATAAATACAATATTAATTACTATCGTAAAGTTAATAAGTGAAGAAAATAAAACATAATGGCGGTACTGTTATGTACATTGCAGAGTAATTTCACACTTTCACTCTCTAAAACAGTCAATGAATAAAAAATGTAACAGATTTAAACCATTTTACTCACCTCGGAAGAAGATAGAACTGAATGATAAAAAAAGAATGATGATTATTCCACTAATTAAACTCTGAAGATGTGGTAAGCTTTAATTTGACATGTTTATCAACAGTTTAAAAAGAATTGATGATTATTCCAATGCGTAATTTGGATCCATTGCTTGCTTGGTCAGCACTCAGCAGCATACTTGACCAAAACATCAGCATTTAGCAACAACATTTGATGGGCCTGAAAAAAAAATCCAATTATCAATTCAAAGCCCGACCCATTTTACTCGTTGGGTCTATTTAAGTAGCCCAACTCGCTTGCAATAAGAATCTATGCTTTTGTTCCTCTCTCCTCTCTCCTCTCTCGTGTTGTTGTTGTTCTGCCATTACTACTTACTAGTGAAGCTGTTTTGCTGTAAGTCTTTATCTTAATTTTTAAAATAAAATTGTTTCTGATTAAATTCATCTTTATTTATTTATTATTAATATTGTATTTCAGTTTTATAAAATTAGGGTTTTTATTTGTTATTTGAATGTTTTAGGTTTTCTTTGATTATTTTCTTCTTTTAGCTTTTAATTTAATTGTGGTTATTTATTGAGAATAGAATTACTTTCTTTATTTTGTTTATTTCAGCTATAAATTCACTCTATTTCGTTACTTGGTTTATTAGGTTTAGGTTTCCAGATCCAGATATGTCGTACCTACTTCCTCATTTGCATTCAGGATGGGCAGTCGATCAGGCAATTCTTGCCGAAGAGGAACGACTCGTTGTCATTCGATTTGGTCATGATTGGGATGAAACTTGTATGCAGGTATTTTGGCTTTTCGCTTTCTAATTCCCAATTTTTTATGAGTTTTTAAAAGCGTATACAACATTTCTTGATGTTTTCATGTTTGTTAAGAACACTGCATTTTTGAATTTAATATGAAAATATAGAGTAAGGACACATCTATTTTAATGGTATTTAGGAAAATTTAGGGTGAGTTTGATTGCTTGTATGCTTTTTCACTGGTAGATTACTCCTAACATTATGAAAAAGATCCAACAGTTAAAGAAAACCAATACAGGAAAAAAAATAAATGCCAAACAAGACTATAATGAGCAGTAACCAGATTGCCCATCAAAGACCAACTCGTCGAAGTGCTGTCTATGTGTTTTTAAAGACACTTCACTCCAAAATTCAGCACCAGCGCAAAGCCTGAACCTTAATAACCATCTTCTCAACCCTTATCGATGTGTTTTTAAAGACATGATCGTTCCTTGCTTTCCTGAGACTGCAGCAAATAGCTGTTGGAATCACAGATTCACAGCCAGGGATGGTCTTCGGTCTTCCATGTTCCAACATAGAACTCCCTCCCCTTGGTCATTTCTTTGACATATATCCACTTTTAAGTGATTGAAAAGGAATTTGAGTACTTCAGCTTATAGTCATGCCAAAAGGATCTAGACCTGCTTTGGTAACATTAGAGTAAATGAGAAATGGATTGCAGTTCATTATGACAAAAAGAACAAATCCTTTAACCTATGTTGTCAAAGGCAGTGCCAAGTTTCACTGAGGGACTACACTCTACGGGGGTCCAAATCACCCAATAATCCTTGTATTTTGCCGTCTGTTGTCAAAGGCCGAGGCAAGCACCACAAGGGGAACCTTACTGCCCTGCTCCTTACCTGGTCTCACAACGTCAACATAGGCACTCACTGACTCGAACATCTAGCCCTTTGCTTATTCACCAAATTTCCCGTTTCTAAATTCTATTGTTTTCCCTGCCAAAATATAAGTTTGGCTAGTTGGGACAAAAAAGGCCTGCACATGATGGCTAAGGGAATGTAGTGCAGGTATCTCATCTTGATGCTGGGTCTCCATTCCCTTGTACGGTTACAGTGAATACATACAAAAGTGTCTTTCTGCTTGAATCTTTACAATAATTGAATGACAAATTATTGGTTTTGCATGTGTTCTATTGATTTTTTTGTTCCGAGTTGTGTCTGGGTGGCTGGTATTCCACCTGGTTCCGGGGAGTTTGTTCTCAGATGAGTCATATCTGGGTTCTACCTATCTTTTCAATATTTTGGGTTGATGGAGGAAGAGAGTAGTTCTTATAGCAAACTGGGGACTCATATTTTCTGAGATAAGGATATTAGGTGTGTTCCTCTTTTGCCTTATAGGTGGGAGTCCATTGTGTTTCATGTGTGTGGGAAAATGGACAATGGAGGTGGATGTGGTGGTAATGCATCATTGGTGATCAGTGTACTGTTATATTTTTGTTGGTGTATTTCTAATCTTCGCCCTTCCTTCTGGTGAGAAGCTCAGCTCAACCTACCTAATCTCCCGTCTGAGTTGGTTGTTAATAAAACTCGTCTTTTATTGGCACAATATAGTCTTGCTGTTTATGGGGTGTGTGTGTGTGTGTGTATACTATTATGCATGTAGATCATTTCCCTTCTCTCTATCTAGTTGCAATTTTCCCGAAGGCTGTGAATTAGTTAACGACATCAAACACATTCTTTTGTTGGACCAATAAAAGTGACTGACGTCGGTTATCTTCTTGCTGTGTTTTAGATGGACGAGGTGTTGTCTTCTGTTGCAGAGACTATAAAGAACTTTGCAGTTATTTACCTTGTAGACATTACTGAGGTTCCTGACTTCAACACCATGTATGAGCTTTATGACCCTTCCACAGTCATGTTCTTTTTTCGCAACAAACACATAATGATCGATCTTGGAACCGGAAACAACAACAAGATCAACTGGGCAATGAAGGATAAGCAGGAGTTTATTGACATCGTTGAGACTGTTTACCGTGGAGCGAGGAAGGGCCGTGGTTTAGTGATTGCTCCCAAAGACTACTCCACCAAGTATCGTTACTAGGCCTTTCTTATTCTATGCTAGTAATGGCTGTAACTCATTTACTGATGAGTGTATCAAATTGTATAACAAGTACATCTTTTCGAGTACAGTCATTACCTTCTTTGCTGGATCGCAAGAAGGAGATTGATCTTGTGTGATCTTTGAACTGAGTAAGAAAGATACTGTAATATTAATATTATTCGACTCAAATCTGGGAATCTTAATGTTTGTTTAACATGTTTGTGGTGCATGAAAAAAAAAGTGAACTTTCTTAGTCCATGATTGCTGGTGTCTGGCTATGTATGTAGTGCATTTATGTAGTATTTGTCCATTTGCCCAATACTATGCTATGAAGTAGAATACAATATTAGTCCAATTAATGTTAAATTTTTTGGATAGAATGAAGAGTACAATATGTAGCATTATGGGGTTACTTGTTCCGTTTTCTGAATTGAAGGCTTATAAGTGGCCGATACACTTCCTATGCCAGTTCTTCTTTGTCGGATACACTTCCTATGCAAGTTCTTTGTCAGCTGTACGAGTGAATTAGATATATCCTGATATATGGCGATATATATCGGTTTTTTAGGAAAATAATACGATACATTCCTGATATTTACCCCTTGGTGTTTTTGTAAAATATCGGCCGATATTTTTTGGAAATATTTTTTTTTTTTGGAAACATTTTGGATATTCTATTTTTAGTAGATACGATGTTTTTTAGGTAAATACTATGATAATATAATTCCAAATTTGATTTTATATATATTTTGTATAATAAATTGATATATTAGTCGATACATTCGATGTAAAATATCCACCGATACATTCCAATATATCCCGATATATCTATTTTTTGGAGATCGATACATTAGTTACCGATATTTTGTACTATGTTTCATTCTTTCCCCAGTTTGTCTTTAGGGGGTTAGGGCCTTTCCAACTGTGAGACCAAGAAGACCTACAAAGTCTGAAACCTGATTTTTTGTTAACAACCAAACACTACATGCATACATAAAAAACACAAATTAAGCAATAGCATCTAAAAGAACAAAACCTGCATCTTTCATGAATTTGAGATGTTGTTAAGATAGTTTTTCATAGGTCAAACAATGATAATGCATTTTTTGTAATCGTGTGTGTATTCGTATTTACACCAAGGGTCTATTTGATTCGAGTCCGGGAAATAGATTTTTCGGGAAATTTTAGTTTTCCATCTTTGATTAAATAGAAAATAAGCAGTAAATATTGAAAACGAAATGATAAGTTAAATGTTGGGACAAGTTGGAGCTCAATTTTGTCGAACTCTCATCCCCACCGTTTGAGAGTTCCGTCTGCTGCCCTGCCCTTCCCTGAACTTTAGGACTCTCTGAGTGGTGATCTCTGGTCCTATCTATAGGTTGTACCTTTGACCACTATCTAGCCGCTTCTTACAAACATATTTACACGATTTTTCAAAAAATTTCATGATCACCGTAGCATTATAACTATTTTATCAAAATTTTATTTCCCGAATATTTGCACATGGTAAATTTATTTCCCAGTAAACTCTTTTCCCGCCCGAATCAAACAGACCCTAAATGATATGAAATGAGTGCTAACAGCCTTCCACATAAAACCATGATATGAAACGAGTGCTAATAATAACCTTCCACATAAAACTACACCAGTGTCACTTTTACTCGGAAGAGTTGTACTTGTCACTAGGCAGAAAATATTATTGCGAACAAAGGCCGTCAGAATAACACTGTAGTAGACTTCTTCGTAGGATTGTCAAAAATCGTTGCACCATAAAATAAAAATCAGTAAAAAGATCGGACAAGGGGTCTAAACCATGGTTTAAAATGTTAAGAAGATCCGTGAAACTTCGGCAGCAGATGCCGGTTTTTAGGTATTCGGATCGGTACGTCAGGTCGAATCTGGTTCGGTCCAGAATCCTACCCATGCCGACCCGAATTTCCGAATAAATCACGGATATTCATCGAATTGTCGGATTTTGTACAGATTCAACGAATTATATTGGATTCAATAGTTTGGAGAAGATTTTTTTCTAAAGATTCATCTTCAATTTGTGATTCAATATTAATGGCCGTTTGGGATCCAATGATTAGGAGAAAAATATCCCCAAAGATTCATCTTCATTTTGTGATTCAATATTAATGGCCTTTCATCGATATCCGTTACTTTAGATATAAGTTATCTTTGTTGAAAGAGGACAAACAAAGAATGAAAGACGAAGAGATTAACTTTTCGTCGGTTTTGTTGGAGAAGATGATGGCATATTTCTAAATATACCCTTCCTTCTTTTCCAAGTCTTCCCAGTTGTTGGAATGTTTATACTTGTCCCGTCAGATTTAATGAGATGTGGTCGCGTGGTAACTTTAATTATATTATTATCTTAAACTTGGACCATTGTATCAAATATTTTAAAATTTATTTAATTTTAATTGTCTCCCGGATATATTAATTATGTTGGTTTTTAAGTTAGTTAAATATTCTCGGATATTCTCGAAATTCCGACAAATACCACGAAATGTCGGATTTTAAAACCTCACCGTTCCGACATAGACCATCAAAATTTCGAGGCATATGACGGTTTTCTAGACTCAAAAAATTTCGCCCGGATTCGGCATCTTGAAGTATGGTATGAACTCTGGTCGGATAGTAACACTGAAAATGGGTATATGCTGGCCCAGCCTTACGGATCGGGTTCGGACCACGGGTCCATCACTGTGGATGTGGAATGTGGATGGACAATGAACGTGGCTGGCGTGAAGATAATCTGAAATTACGCGCCCTTATTTTTAAGTTTCCCGCTCATTTTATTTTAAAGTGAAAATAGGAAAATAGAAAATATGAGAGAGAGAGAGAGAGAGAGAGAGAGAGAGAGAGAGAGAAAGAGAGAAAGAGAGAAAGAGGTCATAGGATCAATTTATTTGTTTTGAAATCTAATATCGAAACAAACTGCTGCATCGAGCATCGAGGTAATTTTCAATCTACCTATAACCTGTATCACATGTTTTCTTCTTTGTTATCTGCTTACATCTTGTTTGATTAAATGTCTCTATGATATATAGTTTGTGTATTTGTCAAATGTCAAATACTTAAATAATAATGTGGATAAATCTCAGCATTCAAGCAAATTATCAACTTATTATGTGACTGTCTACAATTATCAAATAGGGCTTGTGCGTCTCTAAGAGTTATTGAGCTACAAAACTGGTAGAGAATCATACTTACTTGATATGGTTATATTGGTGTTCACTGTTCATGTACTGTATGTATGTACTAACTACTAAGCATATCTAATTCTCAAATTATGTTTACTTTTTACCCTCGTAAAAACCTGAAAAGAGTAGGGAATTAATCCCCATTCTGCAATTGAAGATAGCTTATTCGTAATAGGTTTACGAAAAAGATGGACTAAAATTTGTTGGACGGAATTCAAATATAGTTCTGCACTCTCTTGATGGATACATATAATCTTCTTCTTTTGGGTTTTCAATTTTTTTTTCTTTCTTTTATTAGGTAAATAAGATTTCAGTTCTTCTTTTGAACACCAGAAGTAGCAAATCCTTTACCGTTTACCATAATATAGAACAGAATGAACGGTCTTGAAGATCAGGACTGTAGGACACTGGACACCCAAACCCATCAAAAGGAATATGTTTCTATGCTCTCAATAAATGATTAGAAGAAATTCCCAGTGATTGTTGACAATCCTACAAACAATGCCCTTCCAAAGTCTAGAAACTGTGACATTCTTCCTCCTTTTACTCGTGCAAATAAAATTTAACATTTGACTACCTTGATTTGTGTTTTGCATTCTGGTTTCCACTTCCATTGACAGGCGTGTTCCATGCTAAACATTCTTAGATATCGAAACAAAAAACTATGGCTGTTTAAAAATTGTGGCATTTGGTCAGAGGATTTCAACAACATAATTCTATCACTTTTATTACAGTTCTTGAGTTCCATATATAAAAAGAAAAACTATTTTTTATTTGACTTTAAATTTACTATATAGGAAAGCACGAGTGCATGACATATTTTCTGACTATGGTATGTTCATATTTTCATCACCCTACGTGCATTTTGCTCTCTTTTCCTTTCTTGATATAGCAATATGTATTTATATGTAATGTTCTTAATTCACAAAAAATTAAGAACATGGTAAACCTCTCCTGGAGTTCATATTTTCACATGTTGCTAAACCTCTCCTGGAGTTCTGGACATGGTAAACCTTATTAAGAAACCTTCCGACCCTTCTATTAAACAGAAAATTGAGGAAACACAAACATAAAGGGAATACCAATTTGTGGAACTAACTAACTATTCCATTGATATACGAATGAGTTTTCATTTATATGCTCAAGAGTGTTAATAAATAGTTTTTCATTGTAAACGAAAGTGACTAGGTTTTCCCCAAATGCTTTCCATTAAAACCCTGTTTCTCTATCAATATTTTGTGTTTTTTCATTTTCTTTCTTGTGTGCGCACCCAACCATCCCCTGGTCAATTGAGAACTTGTAATCCTTGAGATGGTTGTTCATGACCTTCTCTGTAGCGCGTCATTTTAAATGATTTGGTGAGATTCTATAGTTTAAAGATTTACTAAAGAGAAGTCATTCCCATTGGTATTCCGTCATCTTTACACTTGAGCAAGGCCGGTTAGTTGATTCATACATGAAGTACAACAGGACTTGGATAGCAAAGGTTCGGAGCTTGCTAGCTAGAGGTTTGTAAGTAGAGATTCATCTTAACCTTGTAAGCCTTTACTAATAGAATTTTGTTGTCAATGTGTTGACTTGATCACACATTGAACTTTTTAGCCTAAGGGTGGTGTCCGAAGGTTCCTCCACCAGCAAAGCCTTGTGTTCTTTCCTTTGGATTGGTTGGTTGTTTAAAACTTTAAATCATTGCTAGGGACCTTAATTGCACTCCATTTCATTTACATTGTTTGCAGTTGCACCATAGTATATATTGTGCTGTGACTGTGAGTTGTTGGTTTGAATTGTGTTTTACAAGAGATTATATCCTTGTTTAGGAATTAGACCTTGCTTTGGGAAGAAAAGAATCCCATAAAGATGTTCATTGTGCAAATAGGTACACCTGTGCCTTATGTCAAGCACCTAGATGAAGTGTTTGTATTGATCATATTTGTGAGGTTGGTCAATACATTAATGAATAAGGTATAAATAAATGTGTGATTGACCATGATAAATAATAAAGTAAGAAGACATGAACACCATTGTTTACGTGGTTCGACAATTGTGCCTACATCCACGGAGAGAGGGAAAGAACTTTATTATAATGGTGGTGATACAAAGGGGAGCTCAATAATGAGGAAAGCTCAAGAGAGAGATGGGATCTGGGAGGTGAGGTCTCATCATGAGGGAGTGGGGAGGTTATTGACCATGAGACCTCACCATGAGATAGTGTTGAGGTCTTGTGTGTGATTCACAATGAGACCATGAGAACATGAGAACATGAGAGGAATGAGTGATTTGCCTTCATATTTATAGGCTTACAATGTAATTCCATTCCTAGTATTTAATGAGGTAATGATGAGAGAATATCTTTGTAGTAAATGGCTTAACTTTATAACTTGTGCCTTCATGAGAGAATCCATTAAATGATGACACGTGGCACCATGATGGACGGTAGAGATGGTGCCACGTGTATGTTGTATGTAGTACCCCTACGGCCTTACAGTGTTCATATAGTCTAAAATGCCCATTGTGAGGTAGATACATAAATGCAAGTTACATGGAACTATGAATTCCTTAATTTATTATCTTGTGTTTACTAAAGTAGCACATTGATTAGTTTCACTTTTGAAAAACTATATCTTTGTTGGTGGACAACTATCCTTTGTACTGCATCTACAGGCTTCAGCTGGATATATAGTCGACTGTTGATTCAATATACTGAATTTGAGGTTGAATAAGAGAATAGAAAGATAAGCTGAGGATTTGTGTAACCCATGGCACAGTATTACAACATCGACGACATTATCATGGAGGATGAGGTCAGAGAAGATAAAACTCTCTTCTGATAAATAGTTTCTCTCACCAATCATCTTAATTCTGACAGTCATCTGTATTTTTGAATCTGCTTACAGCTCATCTCAGCTGTATTCCAAGTTGGAGCAAACGGAGTTGGACTGCTAGATCCTGGCGCAGAAAGAAATTGTGTATGACAACACAGATTGGAGTAATGTAGATGTGGTCATTTATCAGAGTCTGATGGCCATTTCTGTGTATGTAGGTTGAACAAGGTGCACAAGTAGAACTACCATTCTGGCTCGCCCATGAGTTACATATGCGACAAGCTGCAGTAGTTAGTGTACCCTCCTGTTTTAATCAAAAGTAAAATAATAATTTTCTGTTAAAGGTTTTATTATTTTTTAAGTAGTTTATAGATACTCATGGAAGGACAGCACATACTACAAATACAGTAGCATTGTCAAAGATACTATAGTTTCTAAGTTTGTTATACTTTTGTAAATTCCTTGAAATTGCCAGAACAAGGAAGGAAATACAAGCAGATGCTGGTTGTGTGGATCTGCGGAGTCGTTGCCCGTATTTCTATGAGTTGGGTTGCAAGGTTGCGCCTCTGTGAGTACCCCTCCCACTACACGATTTTCTTTGCATACAGTTTCTTGATTTCGTTTGTTTCAAGGTTCGTGAATGAATTACAAATCATCAGATTGAAATAGATTTTAGATGTTAGAAGGCTATTATAAGAATAAAATCAATGTACAAAAACACAAACGATTAAGTTAAATATTGAAAACAAATCGTGTACATTTTGGAAAGTATTCATGGAGAGCTATAGTTTCCATTCGATTGTATATGTAAGTTGATAATATTCTGTCACCTTTATGGTTAGGTGATAAATGAAACAAATGACTTCCGAATCTTTCATGTAGTGTCGAGATATGCATATATTAGTAGAAGTATGAAATCTTTTCAGAAATATATATATATATGTCATCACTCATCACAGTGTTTCTTTTATTTAATGTTAAAATAACTCAGAAAATGATTTTCAAGCATTACTTTGAATGAAAGAAATCTTCTTATCCTTTTGTACACTTCCTTTGGTAAACCGACTTTTGATCAGTGCAGTTGTGCTTTTGATGCTTCTGGACCACCATTGGTACATTTTTTGTCTTTCAAAATTTATGAATCTCCGAATTTAGGTGGTTTTCCCGGTTTTCATAGTTGATTTGGAAACTATTGGTTTCACTAATCTACTGTGATATAATTGACATATTGAACTTTTGTGGGTTATGATGTGATCTATTCCTTTGTTGACCAAATCCATGCTATGAGATATTACATGTTGGTTGTTATAAAAACATGATATTTTAAAAAGTATCAAGCAATGTTATTTAATTATCCACTCTTTCTGATCCAGTTCTAGTTGATATTTTATGTTTCTATTGCTCCGTGATCCACTCTCCTGTTATGGTTTTTGTTCAGCATGTCTAATGGAAATGTTACTGAATGAGATGGTTCACAGTTAAATATTAAATGCTTGTGTAATTTAGTTTAATTGGCAAGTCAACAATTGGATTAGATGTGGCAGGTTTGAGACTGATGCGGGACTTGTATTAACTATCTGCGTATTGTGACGGTAGGATTGGGGATAGAACGATTGGTTCCTTCCTCCTTTATGCATTCACTGGTCGGTACAAGGAAAATCTGAGCAAGGCGCATAGCGCAGGATTTATCATGGCTCCCAAGTATTTGACGATTTTAACAAAAGAGGAAACTCAGTGTAAGTTCAAATAGCCTTCCTCTCCTTTATTATCAACCTCGACTGAATTTTCATAATACCAAATAACATCATTGTTGTTTATAGTGTATGAAGCAGCTCGATCTTCAATGTCAACTTTTAAGAAATGGCGGGTAGGAGGGCCAAGGTTTGAGAGGGCATCGATTCTCAGAAAGAGGAAACCAACTGAGTAGGTACAAGTCACTATCTGCATCTTATAGGAATCACAAGTGAACCATGGAAAGAATAAAAATGTGTGATCTAGTTATGTATATTTGTAACCAAAATTTTCAAGAAGTTACTGCTTTCACAGCAGAACGAGCAACTCATATTTTCGCAAACGGCAAGAGTATACTAAAAAGTTATGATACTTTGAGATAGGAAGAGTTTCCCTCTGCCTGACATCGTTTATGCTAGGTTTTTAACAGAACTTGCTGTGAGCTTCCAAAGCTTTCCAGATTGGTCAAACATTTGCAGGTTGGGACTGCAAAATGATCGCAGGTTCAAAATGAAATTTGTAGAATATGGAATTCAAAATGAAATTCCGCAGAACATTCTTCAACGTTGCTGCAAATATCAAATATCAAACAACAATTAACATTTGGGTTTTTCATGGTATTATATAGAGCTGGATTTCTTTCAACAAAGTCTGAAAGTCAATACCCCTCAAAACTCATATGTTGTCAGTCTGAAATTATAGCCCGCAACTGCGTAGTGATATCAAACATGGTTCAAAATCTTGCCACGACACCTGCATTCTCTTGCAGTATTCATAAAGAGCCTTCTCTTTTTATTTTCTTTGCAATCATGGTGATATTTTGCTCTCAGCAAGGTAGCACGAATGGATGGTTTCATTCATAAAATAAAGTGATGCCTACACTCATCAGTCATCATAAATTCTGGAATCTGGTTGTTCTACTTATATACATCAACACATGAGTTACCACTATGTTTCTAGGGATTCATATGATACAACTTTACAGAAGACTAAAGGCCTTCAGACATGACTTTATCCTGTCAATCAAATCAGCTTCATCCAAAAAAGGACTTGGCTCTACAAACAATGTACGCGTATTAGCTTCATTGTAGACTTGGTAGTGTACATATACAATAGTATCCCACTTGCTTTGCCTAATCATTTCAACTTGAAACAAGCCACCAGACTTGTTTTCTACTTTGAGTTTCAGTCCTCTTACATGATTAAAATGTACTAGTACATTGTTCATGAAACCACAATTCAAAAACCAGAGCCACTCAAAAGATGGGATTGTGTTATCTTGTTGGTATTCGTTTCGATCGCCATACACTTCTAGATGATTTAATTTTATTAGGGTCCAATGGTTTGGATGTTTCCATTTGGACTTCTAGTTTTGATGTATCCAAAGACAACTTTTCTTTAACAAAAGCATCTAAATCAAAGTGGCTTGGAGCAAGAGCAGGTTTTTCTTCTAAGGGCTTCTTATCATCATTCATATTACTCAAAGAAGTATCTTCCAGTACCTCATCATCACTGTTGCGATCACTTCCCATATTTCTCATATCATCCCTTCCCTTATAGTATAAGTTCTGGTTGAAATTTAGGAGCCTCTTTATTCTTTCAAGGGCAGGATCAATGACATCTAAGAATCCCATAACCCATGAAGCATCATCCACGACTTCAGTTCGCTGTGCACATAAGAAGAAGAATGAACACAATTCATATATCTATAGCTAGGGCTACATATTTAACATGAATACACATTCCAAGTACGAGTAGTATCAACAAGCTTCTACAACTCAATGATGCCCTTGATAGAGAAGTTCATAGAAAGATATGAGCTATGCCCATCTATCTAACAAATTTCTAATTCAATCATGTTGAGAGACAATATGAATGCATTCTCCAAAACCTAAACAAGACTTTGTATTACAGAAAATCAGATTGAAGTAAATGGTATTGTAAACCGTAGTGACATAAAATGTGTTATCACAAAGTAGAAGATGGGTTTCCTTTTTAAGGGACCCTACCCCTTTAAATTACATCTGGAAACTTATATCAACAATCAACCTGTGTTGACGTGTTCTGAACCCACAACCTCCCCACTTTGTGAGAGGGGTGCCACCATTAGCCACAGGCTCATTCGCAGAAGATGGGGTTATATCCAGTATTTATTTATTTAGATAATACAATCAGGCTTATAACACTTTTTATTTCCGCTAAGAATCAGGCTTATAACACAAAGTAAAAAGAAGTTAACAACATGCAGACAAATAGGAAAAGAACCAGTCTGCCATTTGTAGAACATGCACAAATTGAATTTCTTTCTCTCTTCATATAGTCCAAGGAAGATGAGTCCCTAAATGAGTTTGATGTTCCTTATATATGTTCCTGCTCTATATCAATGAGTAGGTTTGTTTCTACAAAATGGCAGACTGGTTCGTTCCTACTCTATATAAATTATGATGTGTATAAAAACTTTCACACATATGCAATAACATCTCACTTTTTCATAACTATTTGCTGGAAACAGAATGAGAAGGGGGGAATGCATAATGGTGAGTTGAGCAAGAAAATCAGTGTCAAACACGGCCAGACGGCCAGTACTTACTTGCTGATAGTAAACATCTCGAATTTCCTCAGCACGCACTGAATTTCCTTGCTCTTCTTCCATCGCTGCCCATGTCATCCATGTAATATAGCTTTGTGAATTTATATTCAAGGATGATCTAAACAATCTCCTTGCGGCTGAGAGATTACCAGCCCGTTGTTCCAAAACACCCCAAGCCTGCAAAATGTGGCATTGACCAATGTAAGCATCTTGAAGTAAGATGTAAGAATGTTGCTCACGAGCATAATTGAAGAAAGTTGTTGTAACACCCAAGAGTTGGGTATAGTCACAAATTGCCTGGGAAGTGGTTGTATTGGTAGTATATAGAGCTTTTCCATACTCTAACCAATGTAAGGCCTTCTAGGGAAAACCCAAATGGGTGGACCTTGATTCAAAACCCTCTACTACTGGATATTCCTAGTAACTAAAAAAGACAATATTGACATTAGCGAGCAGTACGGTGCTTGGCACTCCGGGGTGTTGAGCGAGGACGAAATCCTGGAGTGTTACAGTTGTCTGGTTGATATTCTTGGAAAGAATTGAATAAAATGAACTTATACGTGAAATGTAGGAATAAGAAAGGCGTTACAGTTGTGCAAAACATTGTATCCATAATATATTAAGTTTCCATGAGACCATGAAGCCAGATGAGGTAACAAGAAGAGAAACTATTCTATGTATATCTAATAGTTTGATTACCTTCATTCTCGTTTTTCTCAATATAGTTCACAAAATCATTAAACAGAACACATACCTGAAGACAACGAGCAGCACTTTCACTCGTTGAGTCAATTGACAATGCTCTTTGGTAGAGCTGCCTTGCTGTACCGATGTTTCCTTCTTTCCACTCCATCCAACCCCAAGCCTAAATCAGTGCAATATGATAATCCCTTTAGTCTGGATTTAAAAACATTCAACACCTAAACATTTAAATGCAGGATTACTTCATCAAGAAGTGAACATAGGACGAAGGGATTTACATGACATGTGTCTGTGACAATGGGACTCTTACAAGAAAAACGTGGACATTAGTGTTGTCACAAGTGCTAGGTATCAGTCACGTTACCTACTTCAATATACACAAAAAGTCGCAATTGAACATGGTCAACATGTTTCAGATAAAGTTGAACAAGATGGTTACATCAGATAGTCGTTAAATTTCCAAACAATTATGTCATGAGATATTTTTTGTTCCTCAGGCTACACAGTCCTTGTGTCATTTTACAATACAGACAAGTAATTGTCTGAAATGATTGGAACGGGGGTGTTTATTTACTGATGGAGTAAGTAGGTTGTTTCAAGAAAAAAAATCATTCCTCCCCTCGCAAATGTGGTGCAAAGAGCATTTTCATTCAGCACAATAACATGAAAACCATGTAAGCCAAGTAGACTCAAGATAAGCAGAGTCCTACAAGGCTACAAAGCAATCTAAAAACAAGAGACTAACTACATTGTTGTTGCAAATAATTAGAACCAAATATCTGATATTGGGTGAAGTATTGGTAAAACAATTCACTTGCTTGTTTTCTAATTAAGAGATCTTACTAAAAGAAAATAGTGATTCAAACAAAACTAGAAAAAAGTTTATTAAAAGCATAAAATCTAACTTACAATCCAAACTGGTTGATGTCTTGGATCCAATTCAGATGCTCTTCTAAATATTAGTCGAGCAAGATTTGCAGTTGATTCTTTGTATTCCAATAAAGCAAGAGACTGAAGAAGAACAGGATCCCTGGGATTAAGTGCATGGCCTATTTTCAGTAGTTTCCTCCCTTTGTCAGAAAAACCAAGAGTGGCCTCAAAAACTCCCCACACATGCCACGCAAATCTGTTCTTTGGACTAGCCTGAACTGCTTTCTGCAAGCACCAAAGGATATAGAGGAAAGAGTTTCAATACTACAGAAGTAGTTCATCTCCATGCCCTGATTAGTACATTTCAATGTCTTACTGAACGCCAATTTCAATCCAGCAAACTATGAATTATGAAAAGATCATAGGTTTCAAAAGAATATATGATATAGCAATTAACATAATTCCTCAAACTGTTACCTCAAACAGCTGCCTAGCGGCAAAGTTATTTTCTTGCTGCATCTCCATTTGTGCCCAAGCCTGTATAATGTACAATATACAGAATCCAGATTAGCCTCAATAAAAGCCACACTGTCATGAAGGAATAGAAAGCTGACCAAAAGAAAGCTTACATACAACAGGGTCCAAGACTTACAAGCCAACTGGCACAACTTTTGGGATTACACTTAGTAGCTTGTTTGAATAAGTAACGAGCCTGCTCGACGCGGTTAGCTTTGGCTTCAAGTAATGCAAGTGTTTGATAGACGTATTCGTTTCCACCACAATATTTGAGGCCTTTACCGAGAAGATTTCTAGCTTTCTTAACATTTCCTTGTTTTAGCTCGAGAACAGCCCATCCATGCCAGGCTGCAATATGTCGTTTATCGGCAACTGTAGCAGCATCGAATAATTCCCGTGCTTTTCTTATGTTCCCCATCTTATTTTCCAAAACAGCCCAACACTGTTGAAACATAAATATGCATTGAATTTTGTAAAATTACTCAAGAATCAAACGGTGATGTAAGTACCTAACATCATATATATGTATGTAGTTTCCCAAGAAAACAAAAAATGATCACCAAACCTGCCATATGTATGGATTTTCTCCTTGAGTTGCTTGGCATCCTCTTTCATATACAACTCTTGCATCCACAAATTTAGATTGTCTGCATAAAATCTTCCCCAAAGAAACATAAACCCGCCCATCTTCGGGCCACAATGACATACACTGAGATAATGAAATTCATAATATGAATAGGTAGGAAATGTTCATTTCTATTTTCTACAGATATGTAGTTTGTTAATTAATAAATACCTCTTGAAGGATTTGTTTAGCTTCGTCAAAACAATAATTCCTACCAAGAACCTTTGCTCTATACAATGCTAACTCCAAATTGATACCTAGTGGTTTCTCCTTGGAACTAAACTCAACTCTCTCTGGTTCAAAAATTGGCATTTTCTTGGCAAACTTAGAAAGACCAGCATCAATAGCCAATGAAGACGACGACAACAAAGATGACCCATTACTACTAGTAACTTTTTCCAAGTCGTCAATTATTTCTTCTTCTTCTTGTTCATCAAAGTCCATGACTGGTCTACGCACCTTAAGAAAGTTGTCATCATCAGAAGGTTCTTCTTCTTGAAGAGCTGAGGAAGAAGAAGCAGAATCTTTTGAAGAAAAAAATGAAGAGATCTTGGTATTAAGAGGTGGTAAGAAAGAAGATGATTGGAGTGTTCTGATTATGTTGAAAGGAAATTTGGAGGAATTATTAGTAGTATTTAGATGAGCAGAAGCAGCTGAAAACAGAGGAATTTGAGATTTTGGAGAAGGTGATGAGCAGATCAGCTTCATTACTGAACAACACTTTGGATTAACAGATAAAACGTTCTCTACTGCAAAAACATGTGGAAGATAGCGCATGTCATGTGTGGATTGGATATGGTGAAAATAAAGCCTGTACTGTATGTACTACGTAGTAAATTACCTCTTACGCCCTTCACATGCCCTTCATTATTCTTGGTTGGATATATACTTGCTTACATACACAGTATATTAATTGCAGGAGCAAGAGAGGAGGGGAAGGGGAGGGAGTGGAGATCGAGTGCTTCGCCCGGCATTTAAGCAGCATCATATTTATATAGGCTAGCTACCTTCTACTTGAAAATGATCATCAAGGTCAATTGGAGCATATGCAGTACAAACAAACTTATCTTACATTTATTGGAAGAATAAGCAAATAAGCTAGCTCATCTCGCTCTAGATATACCATGCCAGCATGCTGATTTAAGCTCAGCAGGCGAAGTCTACTCTTAAGAAACTTTAAAACTTCGTCAGGAGTTCTTCACAATCTACACTAAGAAATTGCAAGCTATATATGGCAAAACTTCTTTAAAATCTAGACGAAGAAATTGTAAAGCTCGATGGTGACTATATATATATATATATCATCAGACTAAGTTTAAAGAAAAAAAAAAAAGAAGCTCGCATAATTTTGGAGGTTAAGGATGGTGATATTGATAGTACAAAAGGATGGTTCATTCATACACATACATCATCCATTGAGACAGTTATCATCAATATTCACATATGCACATTATCAACACATGAGCAGCTACTACCATGTTTCTAGATATAGATACAACTTTACAAAATACAGAAGGACTTCATACATGACTTTTGTCCTGCATGTACGTCATCGGCTTGATGATCAAATATAGGATTAGACTTTAAAATATCACCACATGCATCGCACAATGACCTCTTAACATTTGAATGCCTAGCTAACTCTGAAGCTTGTTGCCGCCCACACCATAATTTTATCTCTCCTGATTCCTCTGCGGGTGAGGTTCACAGCTACCTACTGCACTGATGATGACATTAGACCATTTTCATAATTCAAATCCATACCATCTTGTGATGTGAATGGTGATTTATGAGTATATTGAGAAAATATAGGTGAAGGAAAAACCTTTGTTTCCATCGCATGCAAAGTATATAGATCCAAAACATAATTTTAATAAGAGCTAGATTGATTTCCATCATGTTTGCAAGAAAATTCAATAGATTAACTGCCTGCAACTATATTTGGTACATGCAATACAAATAGGTGATTATTGGATAAATATTATGTTGTATTAACCAGCTATCATATATACTTAATTATTATAATCCTAATCTTGTTAACTAATCAGAATTAGAAGTACATATGAGGATTCAAGTATACTAACCTTAAATTTACATCGTCACTGTTATCATCTTCATCGTGATTTGATCAAGTTATATTTTTAAATTGCTTCGCATTTTGTACCATCCTTTCTTGCAAGCACCGACGACCTTCCAGCCATATTGCATGAAGGCCTTGAGATCTTTGGCTCTATCCTTAACCTGCTTCTGTAGCTCGCCCATTTTGAATCAGTTGCGAAGAAATGAATTGGAAAAAAAGTCCATCCAACTCTCTTTCTCCCTTTGTTTTCTCTATTTTGTTTCATTAGATTTAAATTATCATCCTAGCTTGCTTATTGTTTGGATTGGGTTGACCTTTTCTAATGAACCAACAGATTCAAATTACTTGTGGTTACAAATAGCTCAAATAACTGATTCTGATCAAATGGTATAACACCATCACATCACATCCCTATCCATAGATCTTTTAACACATTCTTACGACCACAACAATCAGAGTAACGTATCGATCATGTATTATTATGGTTAGAGATATGAAGATATCAATAAGCTCAGAAATTGTATGAGGTGGCATTAAACCAAAATGTAGGAATAATAGCTCAGAAAGAGATGACTGCAGGCTCCGGTGTTGGTCATATGTGCTATATCTTGGTGGTAAGCTAGACATGCAGGAGCCAATTAAACACCTTTCAGATCTAGTGTACAAAATTATATTAGGACAAAGTATAAATTGTATCTACCATATGACTTATCCTATCAATATCCGCGAAAGTTTTCTACTGAATTACAGACATCTCGAGGATATGAGATTCCTCGAATCCAAACTTTTTTATTTAAACTATTGAAAATAGTGTATACGCCTCAGTATGATAAAGTATCGAGTTTAACCAGAAACTTTAACAAAAAATAAAATAAAATATCATAGGTCTAATTTTACTTAAATAATTGGTGTTTAGAGCCAGAAATCACATAGGGTACATGAGAGAAAACAATGAAATACTAGTCTTTAGTACTTGAGAGTATATTTGGTGGCTCAGATCTTGTACTTGCATAAAACATGGTCCAACTAAAACAACTTCAACTAAAACAACTTTGAACGATGTTTGTAAAAGAAAAACTACATTAAAAAGATATAAAAATTTCTCGCAATGATCCTTTGTAAGCGCTCGTTTCTGGACTACACCTCCAAAATCAGTATCATAGCTAGCTCATTACTCTGGATGTTAGTAGGTCGACTTTCCTGTAAGAAAGTTGTAAAGTCTCAAGTATTTCATTTAAAAGAAACCTCGGCAGATAATAAATATGAATGCATTCTTAAATATCCAGAACAACATGCATACATAATACAATATCTGACGAAGTATTAGACAAGATCACACCAAGAAAAACTGCATGAAATCTGAATTTAGTAAATTGGATATAAATTTATTACATTCCCAAAATCCAAGAATGTATAGATCGAATTTTACATATTTTGTTGCGTTCCAATCCCAACTTTTTTGTTAAACTCACAATTTAGCATCTAATTTCTGGTTTTTATCAATAATAATATTCATTATAAAATGTCTATTAACAGATCGACTTTAAACAATATTCGTCAAGGTGAGGACATGGATTGAACCAGGTGGGGAAAGCATATAAATATCATCGTTCACCCAATACCAGTCATTTACATAAACTACCACATTTACTTTACTTTGTTAAACTTCAAATTGACAAATTTAGTAACAAATTTTGTTGCCTTCTTAACGAAAAAACTTTTTGCATGTCTATTGGCCGGAACTGTGCTAATCATTATTTCTAACTTTAAACAACATTCTTAATTATCTTTGTAAGAAAACTCCAGGTTCATATCCTCCAAAGATCTCTCTATTTCCCCAGTACTTCCCACTTCTTATCTCACTCCTTTTCCTTCTGTAATTATTAGTTAATGTAAGAAGTTGCAACCTTACTTTCAAACATTTTTCTTTAGTTAATACAAGAGTAACTATGATAACTACCCTATACAAAGAAATTTATCAGGATTTAGATTCATAATTATTTTTCAGAAGGTGGAAACCTCAGGTTTTCTATTACGAGTTCTGGCTCCAACTCCAGTAACATTAATACTCTTAGGACATTCTGATCCATTCTGATCACACTTTGTAAGAATGGATGAGATGATGCATTGTACCAAAGTCACACAAACATTTCTGAAGATGTATGGTCTCAGTTAAAAATTTCAAATTTGTCATTATTTTAGCAAACGTAAATCTCATACACGCCTAATTAGGACAAAATATTTAAACAACAGACTGAGGGGTGCAGGTTTTAACCACTTGAAAATTCATTAAGTTGTTGTGGTCCGGCTAACTGTTAGGCTATTAACAACCAACAAAAATTGATTTTTAAATCTATTTGGAATGGTGCATTGATGCCATGTTGAACTCCATAATCCAATATCATTGAATGAACTTACCCGAGCTAATCTCTTTGAAGAAGGTCAGAGAAACACAAACAGTCACGAAAACTTATTGACTTTTCTGAAATCTCAATCTATTTTCCATGTAAACAATGATTTTCTTCTAGCTCCTAAAGTTGCATAACCTTCATTTGCTTATTTATTTTGAACTGAGATATCATTTATAAACTTAATTACTATGTATTATTAGTTATTTTTTCTAGGCTTTGGATATAGAGTGGATGAAGAAGTGAATGCTTTAAGTTTTAGAATCTTGTGACAAGTCAGACCCCATTGTTTTGTACACCATATTTGATTTCGGTAGCCAATTACACTAATGGTTCCATAGAGCAAGTTTGAATAGGTATTATCAATGGTGATGTTGTAGTTAGTGGGCAGACGCCTTCAAAAGAGTAGAGTACAAGTTATTAATGTTAAATAAGTGCATAAATATATATCTCTAACTGATGGTGCTAATGAGTTTGTAAAATTTTCATTGGTATACCTGGAACACTACCCAGGGTGTCGTTGTCATAGTTCTCCGATCCTATGCAAAAACATATAGCCAACACATTGGCATGGCTTATCCGAAGAAATTTATCATGCTAAATTCGTTGTATATCATATCATGGGGATTAATTAAAACAAGAGAAAGAAAATCAAATTAAATATACATTTTCTCAAACTACAAAATCTCAACACAACTGTAACTCTTTTGTTATACATTATAGATACATTTGCATAGACCAATATGATATTGAAAATGATAGAGAGTTAGCTAGGAAAGTAAAATACCTTGTATCGGGGTGAGTTGGTATTAAATGTCATCTATTTGGAACTGAAGCTCGTCGTCATCAGGTTGTTGGGGTTCTATTTGGGGTGGTTCCTCCTCATGTTCGTCATCAAGCAAATTCTCATGACATTCACAGTTTGGTTGATTATCAACATAATATGTGTCACAAAGAAAACAAAATTCCAATCCACAGTTTGGGCAAGTAATATGATCACATCCGCTATACTTATGGTATTGTAACCCACAATTAAGGTTAGGACATACACGTTGATCAACAGGGGGGGCTTGTTCTAAATAAAGTTGGCTTTGCTGATATTGATCACAAGTTATATTTATGTGCCATGGAGATTTGCAAACATCACAAAATAGTTGGTCACATTTTGGGCACATCATTTGAGGTAGCACTCTTCCTTGAAGCAAAGAATGTTTGGAAGCATCAACAGTAGAAATTGGAAACCCACAATCAGGATGTGGGCAATAAATTCTTTGATTCTCAGGAATACTTCTCTCTTTAGTAACATATTCAAACTTAGATTTACAATCAGAAGCTATATCCATTATAAGTTGAGTTTGAAGAAGAATAGCACAAGGAAGATTAGAACCACCAGGACAAGTAGGTAGCTTATGTTGATTAAGGTTGGCTACAATTTGACTATGCAAACATACCTCGCAACATGTATGGTTACAAGAAGGAATGGAATGGATGACAACATCAGTATCCCAACAAACAACACAAGAAGGAGTAGGAGTAGACATTGAAGCAAGGAATGTATATGTATTATGTATTATGTATTATGTAACAAAACCAAATCGAGAAGAAGAAAAAAAAAATGTAAATCGAAGCTACTGAGTTTTGGGTTATGGGGTTATGGGGTTTTTGCCTTTTGGGTTTAGTTTTTCGATTTAGAAGAACTGAAGAAGACGAAAAGAGGAGAACCAGATCGAATCGAGAAGAAAAAAAAAAAAAAATGTAAACCTAAGCTACTGAGTTTTAGGGTTTTGCATTTCGATTGAAGAACTGAAGTGGGATTTTCGATTTAGAAGAACCAAGAAGACGAAGAAAAGAGGAGCTAGTAGAGTTTGTGAGTTTGTTTTGAAAAACACCAACTTTGCATTTTGCTATGCGCTGATTGCTGGCGCCTAGCTGTTCTAAAGTGAAGGTGTTGCATTGTGCAACGCTCTATTTGGGCTATTAGTGTATTGGGCTGGATGGAGGATGTACTCGACCCAACTCATCATCTCAATCGTATATTATCATCTGCATCTTCACCTTCACCTTCACCTTCACCGCCTCTGCAAGTTGAAGAGTTTAAACCCTAATTATGGTAAGATTGATTGATTGAATTGAATTGAATTGATTTTATTTTATTTCCTTTGTTGGAAATTCGATTCTTCTTCTTATTATTATTTTGTATTGAAGGATGATCAAACAATTGATGATAATCCAGATGCAAAAAGATACCGATTTAAGCCGGTAGGTCCTTCTTACCTTTTTTTTTTTTTTTTGTTTTTCAAGAGTTTCCAGATAAAAATCTTAATCTTAACTTTGCCTCAGTTTTGATATGTATAAATTCGTTCAACATGATTGATTGCAATTTGCAAATATTAATTTTTGATTTGTGTTTAAACATCTTATGATTGATTTTTTATTTTTTTTTAATCTGTTCAAGGATGATACAAGTGATATTCCAAACCCTGAAGAATATTTCTCTAAGCAGGCAAAGTCCTTTGGGGTAATTAACTATCAGATAGACTTGGATTTCTAGTTTCCAGTTGAGTTTGTTACAAATTATATGACTCATATTAATGTTTTCATGAAGATGATAATTCTCTTACATGCATCCAGGTTCACGAGTGGATACAATTTTCGAAATTCTTCTCAGTTGATTCTCTATTTGAAAAAGCATGTACCTATGTAAACAATCATCTAGCATCACGTCTTTACTTGCTTGGTGGGAAAACCATGTCACTTGCAGACACTGTTCTTGCTTCATCGCTCTGCAGTAAGTTTCTTCACAATTTGAATTCAGTTTTTAGGTGTACGTGCAACTATAGCAACAATCACTCATCATCATCATCATCTTTCCAAAAGGTTTGATCACGTTTACTTGCTTGAGTGATCATAACCACTGTTGTCAAACCACACCTAGTTTTAATCTGAGAGAATACCATTTGCTTAAATTAACGTTTTTTTTTGTCTACATTTTGCAGGCACTGATCAGAAATGGCTTAGTCTGTTGCAGTCAGAGAAATTCCAATATTTGGGCCGCTTGTACCGTATGGTTTCAGCAGAGTATTTGCGCCGTAGAATGTTTGATATCCGTAGCCCTGGTAAACTTCCTGGTGCGAAGTTTGGGGAGGTATGTTTGCGATTTTCACCAAAACCGACACCACTTTTTGACATCCAACATGTAAGAGCTGCCCTTTTGCATCTTCATTATGCTGTAAGATACAGAGGAAAACTGATAATTTGCTTTGAGGATACTAATCCCACCAAAGGAAGCACTGAGTTTGAAGCCAATCTACTTAAAGATCTTAAAACTCTTGGTATCAAATGTGATGATGTTTCATACACCTCAGATTACTTCCACCAGTTGATAAAAATGGCTGAAAGTTTGATACTTCGAGGGAAGGCTTACGTGGATAATACACCACAGGAACAAATACGGAAAGAAATGTTTGATGGCATTGAATCAAAGTGTAGGAATCATAGCCCAGAGGAAAACATGGAATTGTGGAAAGAAATGATTGCAGGCTCTGATGTTGGTTGTAAGTGTTATCTTCGGGGTAAGCTAGACATGCAGCACCCAAACAATTACCTCCGAGATCCAGTGTACTACCTATGCAGTCCTATTCCTCACCGTCGTACAGGGACGCAGTTTAAAGTGTATCCAACAAATAACTTCTCGTGCCCGTATATTGATGGTGCACGAGCTGTTACTCACGTCCTTTGGTCTAGTCTTCGTCACAAAAGTTCTCCACTGTATTACAGGGTTCTGGAGGATATGGGATTTTCTGGAGTCCAAATTTATGAGTATAAACTGTTGCATGTGGCCTACACGCCCCCTAGCGCACACCAGCTTGAGTGGTTTGTCAAAAATGAAAAAGTTGATGGATACGATGATCCTCGTTTGCCGACTGTGCAAGGCCTTGTACGTAGAGGTGCGACGATTGGCGCTTTGAAAAAATTTCTTTACCAACAGGTGATTTTGTGTAACTATAATCTCGAGTTTGACTTGTATAACATTTTTAAAAGTATTATTATTTAGACAACAAAACCTATACAGCTTGTATCTAATGTTTACCACAAAATGTCCTTGGTCAAAATTTATGCTTAGGGTTAATTCTAATTTGTGCTATGTCTCTATCTTGTTTTTTTGTGTTCCATTTGTATTCAGGGGACATCAAAGAATAGTCTCATTGAGTGGGACAGACTGTGGTCCATTAACAATGAGATGATAGAGACTCAAGCTCGCTCTGTGCACACTGCTATTTTTGTAGAAAAGTGTGTAATGTTGAGATTGACGAATGCTCTTGGTGATGAGGATAAGAACAGACATATCATCAATTACAGTGGAAAACATGAGAAAGATATAACATTCTCAAAAGAGATATGGTTGGAGAAGGCTGATGCATGTTCATTCTCAGAAGGCGACGAAATAAGTTTGATGGATTGGAGTACTGCAATAATAGACGGTGTTGAGAAGGACAAGGATGGAAATGTCACTATGTTGTCTGGTTATTTGAATGGTGGTGACCCTTTGAAGTCCACCACCAAATACCCAATGCTTTGGCTACCTGTGACAGATAAGCTGGTTCATCTCTCATTGGTCAAGTTTGATCGCCTGATCACAAAGGAGAAGGTTCTCTCTCTCTCTCTCTCTCTCTCTCTCTCTCTCTCTCTCTCTCTCTCTCTCTCTCTGTGTGTGTGTGTGTGTGTGTGTTTTCCTAATCATTTATCAACATACACTGCAGCTGGAAGCTGAAGAGGATTTCCTTGATGTGCTCAATCCCTGTACAAAGAAGGAGAGGCGTGCCCTTGGAAATCCCGACATGCGTAATTTGAAACATGGGGACATATTGCTATTGGATTTGAAGGGATATTATAGATGCGACGTGCCTTCTGTTGACGCCTCCAAGCCGATTGTTTTATTTGCCATCCCAGGTGGAGCACTCAGGTGTGAATTTTGAGTACTGTATATTCTGCAGCTGAATTATTTTGAGGAAAGTAATGTAACTATGTTCCCCACTGTTTATGTGGATCGGTGGATCCTGTTTATGCTCTAACATGTATGTATGCAAATTACAGTTTAATGTAATGTATGTGCTTTGACGGAGTATGACCCAATAGAGGGTTGGGCCGGGCTGATAGAGCCATTTTTACTGTAGTTAAAAACTGTGGTGACAGTGACTTGACTTTCAATGTTTGCTCATAATATCAGAATTGATCTGATTATTCCCATCTACATAATAGTTTTAATGCAGATAGTTGCAATGCTTTTGCAGTTTTACCTAAGAAATTCATTGTTTGTTAAAATTAGTTGTTAGCATTGTTGATTTTGTAAAAGTTCATTTAAATTTGTTATTGGTTCTCTGAAAGACTGAAAGTCTGAAACACCTCAAGTAGAAATGTCATGTACTCTTACTAGGCAACCAGTGTCTGGCAGTTCTATGTTAGGCGACGGGTTCACAATTTGAACCTCAACCAAGTACTCTTACTAAGTAGTTGAGTGGCTTAGATCCAGCACTTGTATTAAATACTAACAAGCTACAATAAATTTATACGTAGTGTTTGAATTTTTTTTGAACACTATGTGGATAAAAAGATTGAGATTGTTTTACGCCAAGTGATTTTCTTATGGTACTAATAGAAACCTTAATTTACAAACACAGGAAGCCCAAAATCCATAATATTTTCATTATAAATCTCTCCATGATCCTCATTAAATCATGGGGATTCCCTATACATACTAACCAGACTACACCAATTCTCAAACTAGCTATAGCAGTTTCACAGAGTGGAAAAGGTAACTTAGTCCTCTCTCTCTTGTGGCTTCCTTGCTAGATTCCTGTTTCCTCCCTTTTTTCAGTGTTATAACTTGCAAAAACTCCATTTCTTTTTCCTCCAGATAACCAAAACACTCCAATAACAGCAAGAAGTATATCTACAATTTCATGATCCATAATAAAAAAACTTAGCATCCATGTTTGAATAATGGCAATGAAGTTGGTCGACCAAGAGCTAGCTAATTGCATATTGTAGTCTTGGACTTGTCAAGCATGGACCACATCACTTGTACATCTTCATAAGTACATGCCATTACTTCACCATGTAAAGCCATAATTCTATGATGATCATGTTCTGCATATATTGGAAATGTAATTGTGTAAGAAAAATATATGATGAAAATTATACTATATGATTACTATACATGTACACATAATACATATATAGTGTGTATATAATAAATACCTTGGTGTGATTTCTTTGTATCTCTTGGACTGTTTGGATTGAAGAATGTGCGAGCTTTTCTGAATGGAGATGTAATAGTGCGAACCCATGAGGGCATTCTTATGTTGCTGAATTTTTTTTGGAACTTAGAATGAATTAACTCTCTAACTAGAGTTTATATAGAAAAAAGGGTATGAAGAGAAGTTATAATTAAGAAGAACTACAAGTACAGATTGGAAGAAAGGGGAGGCAAGATCCGTGAGTCCTGGTTGAAGGAATATGATCCCTTTGTAATATTATCTTAATACACTTATACACCCCCTCTTTATATGGGCACATGGTGCACACGCTTTTATACTGTCCCTTGCTATTTTACCTTCTTTTTTTCTCTCTATTTTGAAAAGGTTGTTAAAGCATCTTATTCCTCGAGTACCAAAGAAGAAGATAGTAGTCCTTTGACTCCTTTCTATAATTCATTCTAAGGGGAGTTGGGTTGCAACCATATAGTAGCAATGATACACCATGTTGTTGAATTAATGCCTAGTGATGGTAAGCTGCTTTGCATGATCACTTTGTGTTTGTAACAATAGGTATTCAAATGATATCCAATTTGATCATATATATATATACACGGTGAGTTGGTAGTTTAAATCCAGCATTGTTACGTTGTTATGTACAACAATGGTATCTCCTTACTGTTGTGCATATCATCATGATATATAATTAATTAAGGGTTAGGATTTTTTAGAGATTTTTGGACATACCCCCAATTTGAAAGTCGAAATTTGAGATACCCCCATTTGAAATTTTTTTTGGGATACCCCAATTCAAGACAGAAGAGCTTTACAGCCGTAGGTGAGTTTTATGATGGATTATGATGGACGGCTAAGATAACACCACATCTTGAATTGAGGGGGTATCTCAAATTTTTTTTCAAATGGGGGGTATCTCAAATTTCGACTTTCAAATGGGGGTATGTCCAAAAATCTCTAAAAAAAAAGAATTGATCATGAACGTAGATAGATCCGATCCCTTTGTATAAATTGTACGTGTGAATGTAATCTGAGTGCAAGATGATCAAAGATTATTGAGAACACATCACAGGCCTTTGTCCAAAATCCAAGGGATGACTAAGGGGTTGTTTGTTTTTTTCGGGTCCTTCTTGTAAGAGGTTGCTTCTTTTAAGAGGTATGTCTTGTAAGAGGTTACCTCTTATAAGATGTACATGAAAATCGTTTGTTTTTGCCTCTTGTAAAAACTTATAAGATGTAAGGTGTTTGTTGTTAAAACCTCTTGTAAGAGGTAAACTTTACAATTATATCCTCTTCTAAATAAAATATTTTTTTAATTTCATAAATGTATAAAAAAATTTAATTTTTCAGCTTAAGAAAAAGAAAATTCCATAAATATAAGAGAGATAGAAAAATATGTGAAAGAGAGAGAAATTAAAAAAGAATTTAAGGTATTTTATATTTAAGGACTAGGGGTAAGAAAAAGCTATAAAGATCATGGGTATGATAGGTATTTTAAAAATATCTACCTCTTAAAAGAGGCTAATAGCAAGGTCATTTCTACTACCAAAAATCAGCTTCTTATAAGAGGCAAGCCTCTGGTAACCTGTTATAAGAGGTGAAAAACAAATACCTCATTTTAATGGTCCACCTCTTAATAGAGGCTCTAGTAAATCCAACCTAGGGGTGTTATTCGAGCCGAGCGAGCCGAGCTTTGAATGCTCATACTCGGCTCGTTTTAATACGAGCCGAGCCCAATTTCTGAATCGAGCTTGGTTTTATGTTCAAGCTCGGCTCGCGAGCTATTTATCAAGCTCGAGCTCGTTAGGCTCGTTTAGCTCGAGCCGAGCTCGAGCCCTCCAAGCTCGTTTAGCTCGAATCAAGCTCGAACCCTCCAAGCTCGTTTAGGCTCGAGCTCGAGCTCGAGCCCTCCAAGCTCGTTTGCAGCCTTTTTCTGGTATAAAACAGATTATTGGAAATAAATAAAAAATAGCCTCCCAAATACTACCTCAAATAGTGTCAAATACATCAAATAGTCTGGCTAGATCGTCACACCAATTAAAATATTACAATCTCATAAAAAGCAAACCATTACGACGTTACAAAGTTCATAACCAACATGACTGGAGGAAAAACAACAAATTACAACACCAGAATGTTTTGCATCACTAAACCCTAAATTAACATAAACTGAGCATCACCAAACTATCAACATAAGCCGAGCATCACCAAAATGAATTGAAAGGCCACAAACTAAATGTACTGCATCACCTAACTGCAAACAAATTAAAAAGAAAAAAAAAATTATTTTTGTAGCGTAATGACCTTCTCCATTCTCCAATCAGTAAATGTCGAAGAATAAAACATAATCACCTGGATAACATAGCATATTATATATATAACTGAAAAAAGAGCATCAACATATGAAAAAGAGCATCAACTAGCTAGTCTACACAATCTTCTTCTTAATATCATTTGCATGCAATAAGATGATAGTAAGCCTTTTATTTCACATGGATCACATGATAAAAATGAACTTAAGTTGAAGATCTTACCAATTACCAATTACCAATAAGCCAACACAATAATCCAACATTCCAACAAGCCGACAACATAACCTGAAATCAAATTCAAACACACACGTTAAGACTGATATTTACAAAAGTAATACAAAATTCATAAAGTTAAACAAGATAACACAAAATTCTATTGACATAGAATTGGTTTTTGTTCTAGCAATTTGTTTTCAAAGTAGATACTTCTAAAACCAAATGATTAAGGTCTCATTATTATTGGGTGTTTGTGATTTTCTTTTTCTTCATAATCATGAAAGATACCAGGCAGGCAGACATGCAGGATGCTTATAATTCCCTGATACAGAGATTGCTTGTGAAATACAACAACAATGGACATGATCTCATACTGTATGAGGTCATATATAGGCTATCCTCATATATAGACTTTTTGTTCTAGAACTATACCAAAATCAACCAACAATATGCAGGATTTCTGGTCAATAGTAATTGACTTGTTTTCAACAAAGGCAAAAGGCATATAAACTCACTCAATCCCTCACTATGGTAGTAGAGAAATAGGTAAAGAGACAGAAAAAAATTCTCCTTGGATTCTGAAGGAAGAGAGCAGTATAACATTTTGACTCTTCTACATCGTCTTGCTATTTCTTTTCAAATCTATCACCTTTAGTATTTCTAAATGAACAATCAAATGGATCGATTTCAGAGAAGCAGCAATGATATTGGAGAGCAACAAAACAACACAGATTGACAGAGTCAAAACAACAAAAGCTTATGAAAAAGAAAGAACATCAACAAGAAAAGAGAAAAACAACACAGATTGACAGAGTCACAGAGCAAATCAGATCTGTACCATGAACTAATTCACACCAAAATTATTTTATATTGTTATTGTCGTCGAGTAATGTTGGTGCCCAATTCAAAACATGTCTACACGATGAAGTCACAAATATTACCAACTAAGCTAGTAGGAAGATGTTATTCTTTGATTAAAACTTGTTGTTAAAAGGGAAAAAGAAGAAGAATCATTGAAATGAAACCCAATTCGCTTAAACAAAGAATCATAAACCCAAGAAAAATGATAAACATTTCCATGTTTGGAAACAGGAACACAAGTAAACAAAATTATATAGATTAAAAATGAGGCTATAAGTATAAAACTAACAACAAAAATACAAATAAGAATCTGATTACGCTATAGTCTGTTCATATGAACCAATTGAAGAGTATGTTTTGGTACATTAATTTGTCAATTTAAAATTAACAAAAACATATTAATCAAACAAACCCATTTCCCCAAAACCCAATTCTATTCAACCCCAAACACTAAACTAAATGAATTCTAACGAATGATCTGAACATTACAGAATAAACAAAAACAGAAACCAAGAACTTAGAAAGAAAGAAAGAAAAAAAGAAGAACAAAGTGAAGTGAATTTGAATTTTGAATTACCTTTGTGTTGATTTTATTGGAAGGAAGAAGAGAAAGAGAAAGATTAAAAGAAGAAGAAGAGAAGCAAATTACCAGCTCTAAGCCTCTAATTCCAGAAGCTACCACCAATGAATTGGAGATGAAGATGTTAGATTGAGTCGGTAGAGAAGAAGAAGGAGACGGGCGGCTAGGTTTCCAGAACTCCAGAAGAAGGAGAAGCGATATATACTGGGGTAAGATAAGAATAAGATATATTAGTGGGGGTAGGCTGGTAATCTAACTTATATAAACTCGAGCTACTCGGCTCGGCTCGAATAAAGCTCGGGCTCGGCTCGAGCTCGAGCCGAGCCTAAAATCTGTTCAAGCTCGGCTCGTTTTACAAAATGAGCGAGCCCGAGCCGAGCTTTAATCGAGCCGAGCTCGAGCTGCTCAGCTCACATAACACCCCTAATCCAACCTCTTATAAGAGGTAAAAACAAACAACACCTAAGGGAGTTTAAATTTAATTATGTGCTAATTAATCACATGAACAGTCATATGCATGGACCCGAACTCACCCTTGCTTTGGTGGTTCAGCTATATAATGGTGGGAGGTGTAGATCGAACACATCTTATGAATAGAGTATATGTGACCATCACAATGCCCCTCTGAACAGAGGGGATCCTAAATTAGCTATTTTGGTTCACAAACTTTTACCAAATTTTTAATCGAGTTCACAAAGTTTTATTTGGTCAATCTGGTCCATGAACTTTTATTCCATTTGTAATTTGACCTCGAATGATTGGAGTAGTATGTATGGCTCATGACTGAACTTAAGACCAAATTGATGAGATAATACTTTGTGGACTCGATTGAAAATTTGGTGAAAATTCGTGGACCAAAATAACTTATTTAATTAGCTATATAATTCAACATCAAGTATCGCTGAACACTAATAAATGGTGTAATTTATAAGACCAAGAACACATTAATTTTAGTCAATCCACACCATGACTGTTGGATGACATCAAGCAGGATTTCTTTAATATTTTTTCGTAAGGATGAAAAAAATCTCCTCTACTACCACATAGCTGAAAGCGGAATCCGGGCGAAGTTTCAGATTCAGAAAAACAGTATATTCCGACATTCTTGACCAGAAACAGCAAATATGTCATCTGAAATGTCGTCGGATATATTTTTGGATATTCCTAAAATTTACAAGGCCGATTCTCTAAAACCGATATGTTCCGCCAAAATTTCCTAAAATAGGTCCGCATTTTGAACTATGGCTGAAAACCTGAAACTCTGCTCCGCATTAGTCATTGTTAGCCTGATATATAAGTTAAAGTGATTAATGAAGATATTAATTAAATTAAGTCCACCGTGTCCTCGAACACATAACCAAGGTTCAGTTGTTTATTACTAATAGTCTAATACAGTATATAGAATTATTATTATCCACTCCATTAACTAAAACTTTACTTCTTATGATTGAGCATTCAGAACTTCAGATAAGAATCATATTTACATCTTGGGAAGTGTAGTAGTACATCTTCTCTTGTTAATATGGTTAATAAACATCTTCTTAATGTTTCATTGGGACATAGTTTTCTTCATTTTGAATTCACATGTGGGATGATGGAAAACTGGAAATGCAGAAAAATCATTTTATCGACATAAGATAACATCTTTAACAAGAAAAAGATGATTATAATGCTGGGTTAATGTTTGATGCAATGAATGTGTCCATGTTTGTGAGACATGAAAACTCACAAAGTGTCAGTATGGTTTCAGAAGTCGGTTACATAGTTAGCATATGCATGATTATAAAATCATTCAAACTCAGTTAAGAGTCGTAGACACATGCTGACATGCATGGAGTTTTCCATCAAGCACTTAATTTGCAGGCCACATGACTATGAACGTGGTTGAAGGGTCACATTGAGTGAGAAGAGACATGTTATACATGATGGCTTTAGTTAATTGCAAATTTGATTGTGATTCAACCATATCTATAGTTCTATTTTGTTGGACAGAAAATAGCTAGTACGTGTGATGGTGTTAAGATATAAATTCCTGTGTTTGTGCTGGCTAATTCATGATCCTGTATAATATTACCTGCAGCTTCCAAAGGCCAGCCCACCCTTTAACAATGGCATCTGTCATCAAATAACATACACTTTCAGTGTAGGACAGAGACTTGTTTCCTTCTACAGGATGACTATGGAATATTGGATCGTTCAAACTTTGACATCAATAGGACAATAGGGCATTTCGAAATTAGGAACATGCTCTACTTTTACTGGGTGCCAGCTAAATAGCATGAGGTCTGGAAATTCAACTTATGCCGAGAAAAATAATACAAGTAAATCAGCAACATATAAATATCAGGGACCATGATGGAAAATTTATTTTAGCCATTTCAAAACCAATTATTGTCTCTTCTGTGATTTTTGCAGAGTTTCGAAGGCCTTAGAATTGGACTGCAAGCAACAATTGCAATGAACCTTAGAAAAGTTCATATTCAAATGGATTCCCTCATACTTTATAATGCAATTCAAAATAAGACCAAACCACCATGGATGGTTACAGTATGTGTGTTAATGGATCAGTTTGATGCCAAAGAGTTCTTTTGGAAGTATAGAGAAGGTAATGGGCACTACTACAGAAATCAAGATTGATAGCAGTCAAAAAATACTATAAAATATGTTTTATAGCATTTATCAAACGCTATTGACGCCCATGCTATGCTTTGATTCATGTAAACGCTATTATTTGCATAGCATTTACTACTTATCTATCATTATTTTCATAGCACTTTTGGACTGCTATTGGATTAATAGCATTTATCAAATGCTATGGTTCTGATACGATAGCATCTATGGCGTGCTATCTTATTATAATAGTAGCATTCTCTTACAAGCCATCAATTATATGGACTTATTGTGTTTCTATTGCATTTACATAAACGCTATTGTTAATTATTGTAGCTAAAATAGTATGTCGCATTATTCTAATTTCAGTTTTGAGCTACAATTTATTAGTTCTCAATGCTTTCGATCAGTACTTTTTATGCACATAAACCAACAAAAATTCCTTGTGTTAAATTTTGTATTCCATAACTAATACCATATTGCAATAAATAAATATTTTGAAGGCAAAAGACGGCTCATACATTAGGAAAAAAAGGAATTCTTATTCAAAAGTGTACCACCAAATTGTACTGTGCGTCTGTGCCCAATATAACACCAATTTCTATAAAAAAAAAAAAAAAAAAAAAAAAAAAAAAAAATTACAAATCAAGAGCAACGAAAAATATAACAAAAGTCGAATCATCCTAACATCCAGGCTTTTCGATCCATCCATATCCATATAAAGCTCTTTCCCCATCCATCTCTACATTTTAACAAGAATTTCATTGCCTACATTATTACACATGCATAACATGTGTATTAGAAACAAAAACATAAAAGATAATATCTTATAAATAAGAATCCCATTTTAATCTAACAAGATGCACAATGATTCAGTTTTAGTAGCTAAAATGAAAATAATATGGTACGCGAGAATCATGACCCAGATGAAGTTATTAACAAAAGTTAGATAAAAAGTAGTACATACCTGAACTAATTATCCTCAATAAATTCAATGCGATCTGTTGGCCATGTGATATGAGTGTTTTCCACATTAGCTAATGTCTGCATCTCATCATCACTAGTTTAAACCTTTAACGGTGTCAAAGGTTTTATTATCTCTTTCACCCAAACACGAGAGGCATTTTGTCCTAATGGTTTACAATGTACTATCGTGTTAGGATCACTTGTATCCCAACGTCCAATAACAACTATTTCATTTGGCACCGCCCAATTCATCAACTTGCATTTCGAAAACCTTGTAAAAACAAAGAATATAAAATGTCAACCTTTAATTAAATGGTTTGTGATACATTATATGTAAGCACCAAACTGTGCCAGGTGGAGTACTGAGAACATAGGAATCAGATAGGGAGAACAAACCGTGAAGTACGCAATAAGAACACGGAACATTCTAGAGTATCACGGATAAAACACGTGATGCCTGGCTGTCAAGCATTTACCCCATAGCATGTGATGGAAAATGAAACACGTAGGAGATGGGAGAACCATAGGATGCATAGAAAGATCCTACGGTTGAAGGAAGGCGGTGAGTACCGCTATATAAGAAAAACGTTAGGGTTCGCATAAGGTAACTGTTCATTCTTGCTAAAACCTATTTTCTAAACCTAGCCACTTTACTGACTTGATCGTTGGAGCTTTATCCACCGGTCATTGTCCGGTGGTCATTGCAGGTAACTAGGAGTGAAGTAGCTAAAGAACACAGCAGGCTCAACCGTTTGGATCACAGCAAAGCTCATCAAGAAAATGGCTTACATTTGGCGCTAGAAGGAGGGCCGCTTCTAGATCTAGGGTTTTGAGAAAAAGGTTGAGGGAACCAAACGGAGAACAATGGTGACACAAACTAGATCGTCCACATATCCTGGAGGTGCAGCTGGTGGAGGAGCTCCTCAGGTTGGCCATTCTCAACCCATCCAGGAAGGAGAAGATGAGACAAGCAGGTTGAGGGAAGAAAACTTAAGGCTGAGGGAACAACTAGGAAGAATGGAGGAGATGGAACGTCAAAACCTCCAGGAGGGAGAGAATGAGGCGGTCATAAATGAAAACCTACAGAGACCTATGGAAGGAGTAACACCAGGAGAAGGGGAAGGAGGAACAAGGCATCGGATTCCAGGCCCAAGGGTGACTGAAGAAGAAGGGGTGAACGATGAAGAGATTCCGGCGGCTGACCCGTACACCAGACTTTTTGATATGATATGCAAGGTCCAAGAGGACATGAGGGCGCAGACTAAAGGAAAAAACATAGAGGTGACTCAAGACTTGGAGAGATTGGGTAAGAGGCCATTAGCTGAAGTATGCTACCGTCATGGGTTCCCAAGTAAGTTTCAACCCCCTAAGTTTAATGAGTATGATAGAACAACTGACTCTGTGCAACACTTAAACAATTTCAAACAAAATATGGCAGCTTGGGAAGGTAGCCAGTATGACAGGATGTGGTGTCGATTATTTCCTAGCAGTCTGAAGGACAACGCTACAGACTGGTATCTTAGTTTATCACCAGGGAGTGTGTCAAGCTTTGCTCAGTTAAGTGAGATGTTTGTGAAACACTATATTCATCAGAAGAGGCAGGCTGCAGATATAGCATCATTGTTTGATTTGGAACAAGCCCCAGGTGAGTCTCTTAGGAAATTTGTTACTAACTTCAAAAATGAGATTTTGAGAACAGATGGCGGAGTAGATGAAAGAACAACGGTGGTAGCATTTCAGAAAGGCATAAGTAAGAAATCTCCAGCATATGACTCAATTGTGTCATCACGGATGGCGACTCTAGATGAACTTTTTCAGAAGACAGAGAAGTACATCAGACTAGAAGACATAGCATCACGAAGAGCCCCCAAGGTGTTGTCGGCTACCGTTAACACAGTGGCGGACAAAAGAAAGAAAGGAGAAGCTAGCTCATGAAGTGATACACCACCAAGAGATTCCGGCAGCAGGAGAAACAGAGATGGGTCGAGAGGTCAGAACAAAAGAGAAAGGAGGGAAGATAGAGATACTTCGCCAAGAAAACTGACACCACCGAAACCGCTACCGCAACTCACCATGTCGCTGGACCAAATCCTGAAGAGAATAAGAGGAAGAAAGTACCTCCAGGAGCCATCGGTAAGATGCATGAGGGTCAGGGGAAAGCCTTTCTGTGAGTATCATCAGACTTACAACCACCCTACTGGGGATTGCTATGAGTTCAAATCCTTGATCTGGAAATAGATTGAGGAGGGCCATTTAAGAGAATTTATAGTGGAAAAGAACAGGGAGGAAGCCAAAGCAGAAATACATGTCAGAGGGACCGTTAACATGATCTTAGAAGAAGCTAGAGAGTCCCTGAACGAGGTAAGGAGAAAGATACGAAGAGTCATGCAGATAAGAGAAGACCTGCAAACGGTAGGAGCCGTACCAGTCATTCGAAACAGCAGGCCAGTGCATCAGAATGATCCGATCGGGTTTTCAGAGGAAGACCTCAAAGGAGTAGTCACGCCACACAATGACCCATTGGTCATTTCCATACTCATTGGAAATTGGAATGTCACCAAAGTGTTAGTAGATTGTGGAAGTGAAGTAGACGTTTTGTTCACTAGGGGCTTGGATCAAATGAAACTAGAAAGAAGCAGCTTGGCAAATTCACCCGGAGATATTTACGGATTCAATGGGGGAGCAGTGCAGCCAGTGGGAGAGATAGTTTTACCGGTTACAGCACACACCAGAACTATCATGTCAAGGTTTGTGGTCATAGATGCGCCAACAGAGACAATGCAATCTTGGGGAGAGAGTGGATTCATCTAATGAAGGCAATCCTGAACTCGAACGGATGAACGCGGCGAAAGTTCAAGAGCAGCTTGGCTGGAGAGGGGTTCGGTTCGGTTCCCACCCCTCCATTTATGATGGTTGCTCCGGCAACCTGATCGCGGTAAGTCTTTACCAGCTTCTGTATGGCATGCAGTTCCCGCTGCATTCTTATATTCTGAGGTTGTTGTCGTGGTGGGGGATCCCGTCGGGTCAGATGCACGTGTTTTTTTGGATAATTGTGCATCGAATCGGGCTGATTGCCCTCCACTTTGAGATTCCCTTTGGCCCGGTCGAGATGTTCATGTTTATAAAGCCGGTCGCCATCTTTTGACGTACTGCCCAGAGGCTGTCTGGACTTCCCAATCACTATGGGAATTGTTTCAAGACCTGCTACTCGGTGTCAGGGTGGTCGTCTGACCGCAGCATACAGGTGCCGCAGGATTTCATAGGTAAGCATGTGTCGATCTTTTTTTTTTTCGCCCTTATGTTTTGCGTGCTTGCTATGTTCCGGCTCAGGAATAGTTCCATGCTTGTGCTTGCAGGGAAACGTCAGCTTTAAGTGTCTCTGCCAGCGGGGGGTGGATTCCTCTATGGCTGAAGGGAACATTGAGCGCTTCTTCAGTCTACCCGCAGACCTGCGGGACCTGACACTTCCTGATCAAATTGTGACGCACATCCACTTCCCGGCCAGACTTGCCTTGCCGGCTTTTCCGCAAGTTGTGAAGGTGGAGTCCAGCTCTGGCGAGGGTGCCGCCACTGTAGGAAGCACAGTTCCCAGTATCGAGGAGGAGCCTCCGGTTGAGAGTGAGGTTGTTGATCTGCGGGAGGAGATGGACGACTGGCCCGATGAGGCTTTTCCAGTCGGGGGAAGATCTCCTCCTGATGAACCAATGCCGGATGCCCTGCCGGAAGTCATCCCAGTTGTTGGGGATGTCCAGGTCAGTGACGCTAGCTCCGTTTGTAATTCCAATCCTCTATTGGGTCGCCAGAGGAGACCACGCATTTTTTATGGTTCCTCTGACTCCTCCGGTAATCCAAGCCCGATGCCGAGGGATAGCGGACTTCGCTTCCCCGTGGGTCTGGTGAATCGGCTACTCAGGGTTTCCTTCCTACCCCGGTGCAAGTACATGATAAGGTGGACAATATGGCCTAGTCGGAGATGGTGGGAGGTGTGTCTAAGAAGACGGTGGCCGCCTCTGCTGTTGAGGGAAGGGAACCTTCTGTGGTTTCGAGGGGTCCACCGGACGAAGTGGTCGCCCCCAGTGCTAGAGATGCTGGAATTGAGGCTTCAGTGGAGGTAAGACCTTCCTAGCCTCTCGTTGTTGAAGTTGTTTCTGTACAGTCCCCTGCCTGAGTTGATCTGAGGGGCAAGGCTGTTGTAGATGAGTCTGCTAGGGGCTCAAAGAGAGCTGTTTCTGCGTCCCCTGCTGACCAGGGGGAGGCTGTACGCCTGAGAAGGGAGGATGCCATCCCTCGGGCGCTGTGGGGACCAGTGATGGGGACTACTCGGATCGGTAGTGGCTCCTGTGTCCCTGTTGAAGATGCTCTGGCCGTTGAGGACGTCCAGATTGAGGTGGATTTTACTGCTGGGCACTGCTGATGATGAAGCCCCGATTTATGGGTGGGGCGACCAGGTCCCATATACTGACCTGCCCACTGGCCCAACTGTGCAACTGGGCCCTGAATTGGGTGAGTACCAGCCTGAGGCTACTCCGAAGTTCCCACTGTCAGCATTCACCATTCATCCTACATTTCTGAGCGGGCAGCCGATGTCGATTGGGGACTGCGACATCATGAACATCCACACTGCCTTCGACTACATCTTCCAGAATCTGTTCCCAGAGGACCAAGAATACTAAAACTGCCTTTCTCGCGACAGGACGATGAGGGTAACTGCTCAAAACCTGATTGAGGTATAATTTCCTGTCTTGCGTTCTGATTTGTTGAGATGTCTGTACATTTATTCCTGACTTTTGTTTCTTTTGTCTGTCAGATGCAAGATGCCATGCCTCGGGTCTTTGAGCTGAGTGTCAGACCCCGTCCTTCTGCCTTGGAGGATCTGGAGCACGTTTGAGCTGAGAATCATTAGCTCGAGAAAGACCTGGTGGCGGCAAACAATGACCGATGGACTTTGGAGGAGGACAAGCGGCTCATGGTGACAAATTACAACAACCTGGACTTCACCCTGACTGCTGCTCTTTAGAGAGAGGAGGATGCTAAGACTTCCTTGGCGGAGCTGGAAGCCACTTGCGGGAAGCTGACACGAGAGAAGTTGGAGCAGGACCGACGTCTCTCCCTCAAGGAAGTAGCGTATGACCGAGCTGCTGAAGAGCTCCGGCTGGCGAAGGCTGCTTACCACCAGGTCCTCGACCACCTAGAGAAGGAGAAGGCGAAGAAGGGTGGTGATGGCCCCGGTCCTTCTTCGCAGTCTTAGCTCCATTAGACTTATGTAGAAAGGCTCCTGACCCAGTTGCCGGGGGACTCCCTCTTGTATATCTTCTTTTCTGAAAAAGAAATAAAAAATTTTGTTTGTGCAAAAATACCTTGTTAGATATCTTTACCTGTAACGCCCCAAAATCATAACACGAATCCCCATGACTCAATGTTAGATCTCGAGGCATTCGAACAAACCAACTCATGATAAACATATAATAATACCAGATTCTGAATGATATTTATATATATAATTGGCTTTAAAAATACATAACTTAATACTATACATAATAATACAAACTGTGATCACTTCTATACATAAAAAACTAAGTACATCTATCGCAGGAACACTTATACCAATACCCTCTGTAACCTCCGCACAACCATATTTGCTGAATCGATCTATCCTCGACCATTTGTTTAACTGAAAAGGGATTAATGATAGGGTGAGCATTTCCACTTGCTCAGTAGTGACTCACATTTCCAATATACTAACTAATCATGCATGGCGATTAATCATACTAAACATTTGAAAGAATGCAAGTTTTAATAATTCAAAGTAACTTTCTACTATAAATAATAATATAATATACAAACATTCATACAATAAGTCGGGTACCTGTATCCTATCAGAGTACTGAGGGTACGACTGGTACTCGGCCCCAGTCCCAGGCAATATCTTAGTTCAGTACTTACCGGTGTGAACCTGCACCGTTAGTTCCTGATTATCCGGTCGGGTGATTACCGTTCTTGTGCTCGAGCACACTAACCCTCTTCTAGGGCTCAGGTGGGCCCTCTGACCACGACGCCCAGAGGGGGGGAATCACCTATCATGGTGGTCAACCGTTTGACGACTGCAGACTGCTCAGGATCTTGACACACGTCCAGGAGTGGATTACCTCTCACTCCCCGCGTCTAACCTCATCGAGGTAGCATGTATCCCCACAACACACTAACCATCCACAACAAATACCACTAAAGGCATGGCAATCCAGGAAGGTAGAAAAGGAATCCCCGAAAACATCCTACAATGTTCGCCTCTAGAAAGTGCCCATTCACTGTCTAAAGGTGGACACTGTATATGTAATCCTAGAAAGAACTGTCATCTTTAGAATATGACAAGACTTCCTTCTTTGTAGAAATTCACAGATCCCTTGCCAAACCGCCTCGTGATACAATATATATAATATATAGGGTATCTTTTAATAATAGTTAATTTAATCTGGCATGTGTGACGAGACCCTAAATTTATCAACCATCAAACCAGTCCCCTATTCACGGCTACCCTAACCGGGCCAAAGCCGAAGAGACTATCCCCTATTCCATGGCTACCCTAACCAGGCCAAAGCCAAAGGGATTATAATCCGATCTGTAATAATATGTTCGTGTAAACACCCAGATCATTCCCATTTTAGGAATCTCACACCATACCAACATACAACTGGGATCCCACATCCCACATACAAAATCCATCTCCCTTTTTTCCATCTTGGAAAAGAGATGCAATAATAACTTCAATAGCTTTTTCGTTTATAAAACCATTTCAATATACATATACTGTTTTAATAACTCCAGTATAAAACATGATATCTGTAACTAATCCATCTAATAGAAACTATAATCGAAAAACCACGAATAATCTATATATACCAAACAAAATCATGCATGCATTTTTATCATCAATAATATATTAATAATTTGCAACATTTAAAATATGATACATGAAAAGACAGTATAAAAGAAATGTAAGTCCCTACCCCTTGCTCGCTTCCGTTTTCGCCCTTTATAATTCCAAAGTACTACGTCGAATTCCTAGAAAATGCATACACAACTATAAATATACATGTCTCCCAATCAAATCAAACCTGAATCTATTTTTCAAGCTCTGAATTCCTAACCTATGGTGCTATTGGTTTTAGGATAAAACGAGAATTGACGAGTCCTATATTCACTGGCTAATTTTGTTGGTCAGGTTATGCCAAATAACACTCAATAAGATGGATATGTCAACAATTCTGCAAATAATGGTCCAGTAAAATTCAACCAAAAAATTATCACTCGATATCATGCCACAAGCAAATGAATTCTATTAGAGGCCAGCCAATAAGTTGCCCTCAATATCATCCATACACATCAAATTGGCCATTCTAGAAACCAAGTGATTCCTCAATTAATTACACAAACACTTGTAGACGAAAATCAAATAAAAGACATACCTTCCAGCCTTGTCAACTTTAGCTTCTCATTAACCATTAACCATGGTAACATTAAGCTAGCCGCAACCATTGTATTCTTATTTCTCTTATTTTTCTTTTTTCAAAACTTACTTCCAAGTACAGCATGTTCATCACCTGAACTGAAATTTCTTAAACCCCATGTGTATAAGCTTTCCTTAAACCTCTCTTTGTTTCCTTTTTTTCTACTACCTCATCTTGAGTAAGTATACAGGTGATTGATGTATGACAGGTTTTCCTCAAGCTAATTCTTATTGAAAGATTTCTGATATAGGATTGATAACAATTTGTGAGAAATCCCAAAGAAGATGTCGGCTCCATTTTCGATCTTCTTTCTAAACCTTAACTGGTTTCCCACATGGTTTCACATGTATACACTAATAACAAAGAGATTAAGGGAAGCTTCTGGTAGTATCTATCTTTTCAAACACACAGAAAAATTGGGCAGCCACCTCATGCTATAGCAAGTATTAGGTGTCAACTGGTTTTCATCCACACCCATGCAAGCTGCCCCACAACTATATATATATACAATACTCTTGGTCCAACTTAATAAGTTACTCCCAATTGATAAAATCCCCAAATCAATCATCTGTGACGCAAGTCCAATTAAACACATTTATCGTATTCACGTGCTTGATCCTAAATCAATAAGTTCATGTTAGTGACAATATAATTAGGTGGTTCCTATTATTCATTAAAATAAATTATTATCGTTTACAAATTCTCAAAAATGCGTTTTAAGTTTTCACCGGTTATTGGTTCATATTTTTATATTTTCTAATTAATCACACTCCATTATCTATGACTAATCAATTAAGGTTATACTAAGTTTAATTATAATTTTATATTAAAAGTAGAATTACTAAAATACCCCTAGGACGAGTATGGGTCGTTACATTACCTTAGTTTCAACATTTACTACAACTGTCTATCTCTCTCGCCTCCTTATCGTTTTAAGGAGTTTTCCTTGGGACGATAATAGTTCTTTTTCTCGCTGACTTCATGGCGATCCATGGTTTGATGCTGAAAAAAGATTCGTCCCTGTATTGCAAGCTTTGACCCGGGGGCAAGCTAGCTTGCCTAACAACCCCTGTTTTTAAGAGTGGATAGCCTCACTCTTAAAACTGGTTTCCAAGACCGGAAGCTAGGTCCAGGCGTCGTGGGCCCAAAAGGAGCATAACTTTGCATTTAGGACTTAGTTAGGATTGGAAGCTACGTCCGGGCATCCTGGGTTGGATGGGGTTCTGATCCCTGACATCCTTGATTTCCAAGACCGGAAGCTAGGTCCGGGCGTCTTGGGCCTAAAAGGAGCATAACTCTGCATTTAGAACTTAGCCAGGATCAGAAGCTAGGTCCGGGCATCCTGGGTTGGATGGGGTTCTGACCCCTGACATCCTTGATTTCCAAGACCGGAAGATAGGTCCGGGCGTCTTGGGCCTAAAAGGAGCATAACTCTGCATTTAAAACTTAGCCAGGATCGGAAGCTAGGTCCGGGCATCCTGGGTTGAATGGGGTTCGGATCCCTGACATCCTTGATTTCCAAGACCGGAAGCTAGGTCCGGGCGTCTTAGGCTTAATAAAAGCATAACTCTTTATTTTGGACTTAGCTAGGATCGGAAGCTAGGTCCGAGCATCGTGGGTTGGATGGGGTTCTGATCCCTGACATCCTTGATTTCCAAGACCGGAAGCTAGGTCCGGGCGTCTTGGGCCTAAAAGGAGCGTAACTCTCGATTTAAGACTTAACAAGGATCGGAAGCTAGGTCCAAGCATCCTGGACCTTAGTGGAGACTTGATCTTGCACTTAGGATTTTCAGCGGTAAATAGTACAAGGCACTCAAATTCTTGCGGGAGAGAATCTCTATTGAAATCATCAAATGGAGTATACCTTACTTGTAGAATTTCTTGAGGTGGAAAGCGTTCCATGGTCTGTAGAAGAGGTCGTCGGACAGAGTTCTGAGGAAGTATGAGTCTTTCGTAGCATGTCTGTCTAAGATGTAAGGTTCTTCCCAGTTTTCTCTAAGCTTTCCGACGGTTGTATCCTCAGCCATGACTTCGACTTTCCTCATGACCCAGTCGCCCGGGTTGAGCTTCCTCTCTATGACTCGTTTGTCATACCCTCTTTTGATGGTCTCCTGGTACCGGAGGAGGTGTTGTAGGGCTTGTTCTCCCTTTGTTCTCCCCGGTAAGGACCGCATCAGTGCGGGTTGTCGGAGCTAATAGTTCTGTAGGCATTACCGCTTCTGCTCCAAAGGTACGTTGGAAGGGTGTCATACCGGTGGACCTCCTTGGGGTGGTCCGGTATGCCCATAAGACCTCCGGGAGTTGCATTACCCAGTTGCTTTTTACTTTATCCAGTCGCTTCTTGAGTGTATCCAAGATGATCCAGTTGGACCTTCTGCTTGCCTATTCCCCTGAGGATAATATGGGGATGAGAAGTTGTGTTTGATCCCCAAGGACTTGCAGAACAACCAGATGTTGTCGCAGTCAAACTGTTTTCCATTATCTGACACTAGCTCTTGGGGAATACCGAACTTGCAGATTATATCTTTCCATAGAAATCAACTGATGTCAGAGGCACATACCTGTACCAAAGCTCCGGCTTCGATCCATTTGGTGAAATAGTCCATAGCGACAAGTAAGAACCTGACTGAGTGTGGAGCTTTTGGGAGTGGTCCCACAATATCTAACCCCTACTTGGCGAAGGGCCATCCGCTCAGGATGGGATGTAGTTCATTTGTCGGGGCATGGTCGACTGGGGCATGCTTCTGACAGGGGAGGCATGCCTGTGTGAACTTCTTGGCGTCTGTCATCATGTGAGGCCACCAGTATCCTTGGATCATTGTCTTCTGTGCTAGATTCCTGCTCCCGGAATGGTTGCTGCAAATCCCAGCATGGATTTTTTTCAGTATGATCAGGCCTTGCTCTGGAGTAAGGCACCTGAACAAGACCCCGGAGCCCTGGCTCTTTATGTATAGCATGTGTGACTCCCAAGGCAGTATGACTGTGAATTTCCATGCATCCGTCTTGACTTTGGCTGAGAGCTTCGGATCTTCGGGAAACAAATGGTGGATAAGCAAGTTAATGTACCTCCTGTAGTCTTGACCGTTGCTGGATTGTAACTCGGCGTCAATTCTGTCTACTACAGAGTTCAGGTTGTCTGGAATGTCTTCAATTGGTTCCTCCGGTGGGAGTTCCAAATCGATGTGAACATGTGAAAGTGGCGGTTCTGACGGGTCCGGTTCGTCCAGCTCCGTTGAAGGTGGTAATCAGTCCTCAAAAGTTTATATTTATCCCCCGAATAACACCCTGTTTGTATAGCACTTAGCTTATATGATTGTATTATATCTATTGATTAGTGCTTTCTTATCTTTTGTGTAGGTTTCATGAGCAGAAATGCAAATATTATGTAAAAGCCTGCGAAAAGTCAAGAAAAGCAAGCTAAAAGGTGTTATTTGCACATGGGAAGGAGAATCGATATTTGCACCCACAAGATCTGCTGAGGGTACCCCACGGTAGGCCTGTAAAAATGGCCCTTTGACCCTAAACCTGGCCTGACCCACTCGGCCCATTCAACGAAAAAAACCCTTAAAGCTTGACCCTTATGATTTTTAGGGTAGGCCGGCCCGACCCTCTCCTTTTAAGGGTCGGGTTAGGGTTTAGTTTTGGAAATCTTAGACCCTACCCTTATCCCGACCCTAATTAATCCTCTCAAAGCCCTCTTACGACCCTCATAAATATATGTATAATTTTTAATATATTTCTCTATATATCAAAATTTGAACATTTTTTTAGAGTTTTAATCGTAAAGATTTTCCCAATTAGACATAGATGTCACTTTTGTTTAAGTTATATGATATTTATCAAATGTTTATCGAATATTTCCCGAACTAGTTGTTAAAAAACTATTATATAACTAAAAAAAATTGATTCTCAATAGAATATTTTTTTTATTAACCATATATTTCATTATTGAGCATGTAATAAACGGTAATTAGATTATTATTTTAAATGTGTATTTTATACTTATCATCCTAGAATTTTGTAAATTTAGGATTAAATTTCTAAAGTTTGAAATTTTAGTAATAAGATAACATCTAACTACGAGTTCTTTATATTTATTAATTGTAATGCTTTTAGATAAAATAATATCATATACTATAACAAATTTTATGGTGAAAAAAAATATTTGTACATTTAAGAATTGAAACATATTATACGTATTTTCAAAAATATTAAAATGATATTAATAAAAACATGATCGCATATTTTTTTACAAGTAAAACATAATTCTATGTATCGACCCTATCAACCGGGCCCGTTAGCCCGACCCTCAACCCTTTAAAATAAAGGGCTAAGGGTCGGGTGAGGTTTTTATAATTTTTGTGTTGGCCCGCCCTAACCCGACCCTCATCATCTTTTAGGGTAGGGTTGGCCCAACCCTTAAAAGTGTGAGGGCTCGAGGGTTCAAGGGCCGGGCTAGCCCTACCCGGCCCATTTTACAGGCCTACCCCATGGTCAGATCTGTTGACTTGACTTTAGGTCAAAGTGGGGCGGTCCAATTCTCAGCCCAAACTGGGTCCTATTGGACTCAAAATTTCTATTTTAAGCCTTATTTAAGTCCAAACTTAAAAATGCTCCACAAGAAGATCCAAAAGTCTGATTTGCGCCCATGAGCTATCAAACTAAAGGTCTTGGTCCAAGCTACAACTTAAGCCCAAGAGAATTAGGTTTTGTTAATTACCTAATGCCTCTAGAACACCAACAGCAGCCACGAATTTGACCTAATTTGGAAGTCTTTGCATGCAAGTATTCTACTTTGTATTTTCTATATAAGAAAAGTTGTAATTAAGGTTTAGGTATGTTTTAGGCATCATCTAGTTTTACCTTCTAGATTTCTTTGAATTCTTCTTCATTGTATCAACTAAATTATCAATATCAATTCCATTATTTTCCCTTTATGATGTATTGTGTTTTAATTATTTATTCCATGGTGTCATCTTCAAGGATGAGTAGCTAAATCTCCTTAGGGGGATGGTTGAAGCACTCTAGATGATTTTAAAGCACCATGTTTGTTCTTATTGTTCATTGTGATTCAAAGTTCTTAATGCTTATTTACTTCTATTCGCGATATGAGGTAAGTATGATTATTTGTATGTTATTGTTATTTATTTATTTATTTATTTTTTGATTGGTAAGTGGGGTTGAGGGGACCCCTACCCCTTTTGAATTACGTGTGGAAACTTATATCAACAATCAGTAGTTGACGTGTTTCGAACCCACAACCTCTCCACTTTTGTGAGAGGGGTGCTACCATCGAGCCACAGGCCCATTCGCGCATGTTATTGTTATCCATGATGTTAAAATACTATTGTTAGGGTTCGGGAGACCTAGCTTTAATGGTTGTGTTTATATTTATTGTAGATGTGTAGTGAAATAGCTGAGAGGTGATTATTATATATTTGCAGTATATATCTTTTATTGGAATCCGTTTGTATTTAAGTTGATATCCGAGATGTGGCGGTTTATTTATGAATTAATATGTTGAGTTAATTAAATTGAATAGCTGAGAGATGACGGTTTAATTAATAAGACATATTCAATAGCATGCATAAGAGAATCCCGTTTTAATTAGGTGGAATAGCTGAGAGGTGACTACTTGATTATTATAGGTATTAATGATTAATTGGAATAGCTGAGAGGTGACTAATTAGTTGTTATAGATTAAACATGAAGGAACAACATGTTATGTTTGCATGATTTAGTTTGTGAATACCAACCCTTCCCCCTATGTCATTATATATCTTCTTTTCATTTCTATCATATTCTTAAGTTAAGATTTACTTATTATTATTGTCTGTTCGTATGAAGTGGAATCAATCTCCAATCTTATTATTGATTCCCTTGGTGTTTCTTAACCATTGTTTTCTATTGTGTTTGAGCTAAGATCTCCCCCTCTGAGGTGGGTACGACCTTTGCTTGTTACTTGTCTACTTTGATATCCAATTTATACATGCACAAGAAGGAACTTCAATACAAATCTATCTTTTGATTAGAGGTTACACAAATAACTTACTATCAAAATGGCGCCATTGCCGCTCTAAGGAACGAAGTTCATTCAAACACAAGCGAGAATAGTTATTTCGGGACATCATCCCACTTCTATCCCTCCCACCCTTCTATTTTTATTTCTTATATTTATTGTTTTTAAGTGTCTTGTTACTTAGTCCTCTTATTGATCTTGCAGTGAAGACAGATTGAAAAAAGCTCAAAAAACGGAGTAAAGATCAATTTTTACGAAAAGTGCGCGTTCAGAAAAATTTCCTGAAAATTACTGGTTCAAACTGAGCCCGATCTCGAGTCGAGTTCCAGGCAGTAATTTGGCCTGTTTTGCGTGATTTTTCCAGAGCGTTCCAAAACTCCGTTTTACCTAATGTTTTTTCCTTGAGATATTGTGAGGTGAACTAAGTAGTCTATTATTTTCAGCATTTTTAGAGACTTGTAAGATATTTAATTATTTGATCCAAGAAGGGGTCGCGGTTGTAATATTTTTAAAGTAGGTGTTGTTAGGATTTATTTTTTTTGTGTTCGCGGCGGATAGTAGAGCAAGGTTGTGGAGCTAGCCTTGAGTATAAGGAACAACTCTTAAGGACGATTGAAACCCAAGGAGCAGTTTTCCCTTAGTCGACTTCAACTCGTCTTCTCCCCACTTTTGTGCACTTATTTGGCAATTTTTACTTTTTAGCACAAAATGAGAGGTAAGCATTCTCCTAACCCTCCTCAAATCCCCTGCAAGAGGAGTTTCTGTATTGATTAGCATGACCTTGATTGTTGCTTGATTTCAATTTCTGTTTTTACTTTTTAAATCGGGAGTACAAGGCGGACCTGGCCTATAAGTGAAACTTAATATCAATTGATTGCAATATCCTAAGCTTTAAAATTGAATCAACTAAAGACATGCTATCACGATGTTCATTTGAGACCTTGAGCAGATATTTCAACTAATACTGCGTGAACCACCCTTTGATTGGAGCACAAGTTATGACTTGGGTCTGGAACCCCTATAAATTACGTCTGTAGAATCAATGTCGTTATTTAATTAAGGAACGTCGCTTACGCACGGAAAACCTTCCACACTGGTTATTCGATGCTTGACTCTCGAAATATAGGGAGAATTCGTAAGGGAAGCTTGGAAAGAACTCATTGGCTTGGGTGAACACAAAATTGAGTCAGTTTTTGAGCCCCTTATTAGATGCTTTTGAATGGTTAGGACTTCTATGGCATATGTAATGTGCATGTTGCATGCATTTTAGATCAGGTAAAATCTTGTCCAAACCTATTCCTATCTACACAACGAGCACAATCACAGATCTTATTACTCCTCCTGAAGAAGAGTTAAACGACCCTGCATTGTGAAGTAACTCCTGCACCTATGGCTCAAGAAGCTACCCTTCGGGATTACTTTTCACGTTTAGCCACTAGGCCACCTACCTGCATTGTCTTACCTGCGACAAATACAGATAGCTATGGCATTCGCCCACAGATTGTGGGCATGTTGCCTAAGTTCCATGGACTTCCACGGGAAGATCCATATCAGCACCTCAATAAGTTTCTGAATGTTTTCAATACTTTTAAGGAGAAACATTTATCTGAGGAGGAAGTTAGCTTGAGATTGTTCCCCTTTTCTCTTGAGGATAAAACATCTCACTGGTTACATGACCTTCCTTCCAACTCTATTGCCACTTGGGCTGATCTAAGTAAAATGTTTTTGACCAAATTCTTTTCTATTACTAGAACTAATGACATAGTTGATGCCATAAGAAATTTTCGACAAAAAGAGGGCGAGGTATTCTTTGATGGATGGGAAAGGTTTCACGACCTATTTCTTCAGTGTCCACACCACAAGGTCGATGACACCGAAACAGTTAGGATTCTATATAAAGGCCTTAATACTCAAACTAGAAACACAGTTGAAAGCATGTGTGGTGGAGATTTGCTTGATTATTCCACCACCAAGGCTTTAGCTTTCCATGAAAATATTGCTACTAATAGCCAGCAATGGGACATACCTGGACATACCCCGAGAAACACTACCCCAGACTCATTTGATGAACCTTGAGGTCTATATGAAGTTAAACCCGACTCTAAGCTTAAAACTTTACTTCATGGTTTAACCAAACAGGTAGAAGCATTTGGTGTATCCTTGAAAAAACCCATCAGCTGTTATGAGTGCCTCCATTCTTTTATGCGATGCTTGTCATGACCAGACCCATACTACTGAATTCTGCCATCTCCTTTTAATTCACTAGAAACTGAGGAAGCCTGTACGTTTAAGTACGCCGGGAGAACCAACTTTACTAAGGGCAATGCCACGTACCCATACATGGACCTGTAACGCCCCAAAATTCAACCCATACCCTAATTAGACCTGAATCAAATCTCGAGGCATTAACATCAACACCATGGGCAATTTGTCATTTCTACTCTATTAATCATAACAAAAATCCATGGAAGTCTGGTGTTGAATCCATCCATTTATTAACTAGCAATTAACACAAATCCGAAAAAACACACTTTCATGTTTATATAGAAAACCATACTGTATACATTACATGATTGTGATAATACATATATACATACAAAATGACCTGTCAAAAAATTACAACCCTGGACTACACTCGATCTCACATCAGACAAATGTAGTGATCATCCCTGTCATCGTCTGCTGCAAGAGCAGGCTCCTCAACAACAGGCTCAGCTAAAAAGGGTATTGGTAGGGTGAGCATAATCCACTTGCTCAGTAGAAACCCACATTCCCAAAATATTATCCAACCATGACAATAAATCACGCGAACAGTTTAAAATATGCAAGTTTAAATAAAAGAACGGTAAAAAGACAGTAAGTATGATTTTTAAAAGTACTTTCTACTGCAAGTAATAGATGATATATAAGCAATCATACAATAGGTCGGGTACCTGTATCCTATTAGAGTGGTGAGGGTACGACTGGAATTTAGCCCCAGTCCCAGGCAAATTCTTGATTCAGTACTTACCGGTGTGAACCTGCACCGTTAGTCCCTGATTATCCGGTCGGGTGATTACCGTTTTGTGTCTCGAGAACACTAACCCTCTTTCAGGGCTCAGGTGGGCCCTCTGACCACGACGCCCCGAGGGGGGAATCACCTATCAAGGTGGTCAACCGTTTGACAACTGCAGACTGCTCAAGATCCTGACACACGTCCAGGAGTGGACTACCTCTCACTCCCTGCGTCTAACCTCCTCGAGGTAGCATGTATCCCCACAACACACTAACCATCCACAGCAAATACCACTAAAGGCATGACAATCCAGGAAGGTAGAAAAGGAATTCCCAGAAACATCCTACAATGTTCGCCTCTAGAAAGCGCCCATTCTAAAGGTGAATAACGCGTATGTAATCCTAAAAAGAACTGTCGTCTCCGGAATATGACAGCAATTCCTTCTTTATAGGAATTCACAGATCCCTTGCCAGATCGCCTCGTGATACAATATATATAATATATAGGGTGTCTTTTAATAATAATTAATTTAATCTGGCATGTGTGACGAGTCCTTGAATTTATCAACCATCAAACCAGTTCCCTGTTCACGGCTACCAGATACGGGCACTACCCGAAGGAACTATCCCCTATTCATGGCTACCAGACACGGGCACTAGCCGAAGGGATTATAATCTGATCTGTAATAATATGTTCGTGTAAGCACCCAGATCATATATTTTCCCAATCCAAGGACCTCACACCATACCAACATACAACTGGGACCCCACATCCCACATACAAAATCCATCTCTTTTTTCCCATCTTGGAAAAGAGATGGATTAAAAACTTCAAAAGCTTTTCTATTTATAAGACAATATCCTGTACTACTTTAACAACTCCAATTTAAAACATGATATCTGTAACTAATCATTTTCATACATTTTACAATCGTAAAACCGCGAGTACTATATATATTCCAACCAAAATCATGCATGCATTTTCTTTTCATCACTATATTGATAATATTGTAACATTTGAAATATGAACCATGAGAAGATAATATAGAGGAAATGTAAGTCCCTACCCCGGCACGCTCCTCAATCACCCTTAGAAACCCAAGTAAAGCACTAAATCGAAATCCTAGAAATGCAATTGAAAACACAATTATAATCTATATAGGTGGAACTATTATAATTTTCTATTCGTGGGTGTCTCGTGTTTCTAATAGGTTTCACAATAAAGTGACAAGTGCTTACTCTATTACTCATTGGTCATGTTGATATCCTGATTACACTCAATTTCTTATATGCGCAGCTCATAAACTTTTAAAAGGACTTTAATTCTATCCGGCAATAATAGACTATCAATTTCACAATCCATTTCAACTTAACAAGGGATTGAACACTCCATTAGACTTTCCTAACAAAATATAATTAGGCCACAGTGTTTCAGTACCTAGAGTCCGATCCTCTTATAACCTAGAAGGGGTTTCCTTCTATACTCAGCCATATATTTCAGGGCGACAACACGACCAATTAAGATACCTACTTAGCTAACATATACAATGCACCAAACAGTTTCCTGCCATAACTTCTAGCTACTAACAGTTGGGTAGTTCATAGATCACTTGAAAACCATAAGAACAACTTTAAGAAACCAAAGACAAATTATAGCTAGTAGCCTATATTGCTTGCTGCTATCTTTCTCTTCAATTGTTAAACCTAAAACCACCCCAACTAAATCAAGTTATTCATAGGACTTGTTAATATATACCACCTAATCAGAATATATACTTCATCTATAAAAATTTCTGTGTTAACCTAAGTGTGTGGAAGTTGGTTGCAACTAATTAAAATCATAGAAATAAGACATACCTTCAACTGAATCTCTTAACTTGTCTACACTTGTTTATCTTCCTTGCAAACTCAACCTGATGTTTGATTTCTTTAAGATTGACTACTTAGTTTCAAAATGAATCTATGGTGGAGACGTCTGGTTTTATCTCATATTTCTAACACTAAACTGGTTCCCAAGTGATTTCACACACATAGTGTTACAAAAGAGATTAAGTACAACTGGGCATTTATTTAGCAGGAGGTGTCAATCTAATTTCTATGCTTAGCCATGCAAGTAACCCACACGATCTTGCGTTCTCGGGAGCGCTCTAGTTAAGTTAATCCTATTTGTAAAACCCTCTTCTACAACACATGTGGGTCCATTTAAACCCATTTTACGTACGTGTTTGCACTCGATAATACACTTAATAAGTTCATGTAAATTTGAATGGTTCTTATAAACTTACGCCGTTTTTAATTAATTTCTTAAAATATGTTTCAAGTTTTTGTGACATATATATATTTTTTTATTATTATTATTTTTTTCTTAATTAATTAATCATATTCTACTAGCTAAAAGCAAGTTAGAGTACTAAAATCACTATATTACACTTACAACCCTATCTTGATGGTAAGATTACTAAAATGCCCCTAAGAAGTGCACGGGTCTTTACAGGACCGCTCCAATCTGTCTTATTGTAATAATCATAATGCGGCTCCACCTGATTTTAATAACTTCTATGGGCAACGTAGCAATGCCACGTATGTTGGTAATACTGATAATCGGAACAGGGCACCGGTCCCCCCTTACCAGAACAATGCTCATCACATGAGTGGTTCCAGGGATCGTATGCCATCTAATCAATCTGCCCCTCCAAAGACCTCCCTTGAGGATGTGCTTGCCCGTTTCATTCAAAAGACCCAGGTGTCTATTTAGTCAAATGCCCAAGCCATCTAGAGGATTGAACAAAAACTTGATGAAAAGGGTAGATTTCCGGGACAGTCCATCCCGAACCCCAAAGGCAAGGAAACTGCCTGGTGACGGAAACTACATCTCTGTCTGTACCGCTTGCTGAAGTAAAATCGGTTTTCCACCCTTAGGTCAGGAAAACAAGTCGATAATCAAATTAATTATACACCGAGTCCAAACATTGTGACCCCGGTTACCTCTACACCTGTTGCCCAACCTAAGCCTGCGGCTAATGAGGCGACCACCTCTAAGCCGAAGAAGACTGCCGATGAGATTGTGGAACCTCCACGAACTTACATCTCGCCTGTACTTTACCCCCAGAGACTTTCAAGGTCTCTGAAGGAAGTCCAAGCAGAGGAAGTGTTTGATATGTTTAAACATATAAATATCAATATACCCTTCTTCACGGCTATTAAACAAATACCTTCCTATGCCAAAGTTTTTGTAACACCCATGAGTTGGTGTTAGTCCCACACTGTACTGAGTGTACTGCAGAGCCAATGACGGCTCTATTTCTAAGGTGGTTAGATTGTAACACCCATGAGTTGGTGTTAGTACCACATTGCCAAGGAAGTGGTTGTATTGGTAGTATATAGAGGGGTGATTTAGGTTTTAGTCACCACTTTTTAGTATAAATTAGGTTTTGGAGCCGGTTTTTTTCTTTATTAGGGTTTAAAGCTGAACCGACAATTGACCCAAGTAATTGTTTATAATGGCCAAAATACCCCTGATCAAAACTATATTAGGGTTAGTGATCACGTGCAGATCACGTGAGTTTCAGGGGTAAACTTAGGTATTTTGAAAATATTTTCGGTTCAACCGGGTTTTTTTAGTTGTTGGTTCGAAAATGAGCTCTAAACCCTAATAAAGAAAAAAACCGGCTCCAAAACCTAATTTATACTAAAAAGTGGTAACCAAAACCTAAATCACCCTATATAGAGCTTAACGATACTCTAACTAATGTCAAGGCCTTTTGGGGTAAACCACATGGGTGGGCCTTGATCTAAAACCCTCTACTGTTGGATGTCCGCAGTGACTAAAGGGGGACAATATTGGCATTAGCGAGCGGTATGGTGCTCGACGCACCGGGATTAGCGAGGACAAAATCCCGGGGCATTACAGTTGGTATCAGAGCCGATGACGGGTCGCCTGTTGGAGGTGGGAAGTACGCTTGAAAGGCCCAGGGAGGGCCAGGTACTTGTCTCACGTGGCAGGAACGTCGAAGATTTTGGGACTGTACTGCGTGTACTGCAGAGCCTAGGACGGCTTTATTTCTAAGGTGGTGAGATTGTAACACCCATGAGTTGGTGTTAGTCCCACACTATACTGAGTGTACTGCAGAGCCGAGGACGACTCTATTTCTAAGGTGGTGAGATTGTAACACCCATGAGTTGGTGTTAGTCCCACATTGCCAAAGAAGTGGTTGTATTGGTAGTATATAAAGCTTAACCATACTCTAACTAATGTCAAGGCCTTTTGGGGTAAACCACATGGGTGGGCCCTGATCGAAAACCCTCTACTGTTGGATATCCGCAGTGACTAAAGGAGGACAATATTGACATTAGCGAGCGGTATGGTGCTCGACGCACCGGGATGAGCGAGGACGAAATCCCGGCGCGTTACAGTTGGTATCAGAGGCGACGACGGGTCGCCTGTTGCAGGTGGGAAGTACGCTCGAAAGGCCCAGGGAGCGCCAGGTACTTGTCTCACGTGGCAGGGAACGTCGGAGATTTTGGGACTGTACTGCGTGTACTGCAGAGCCGAGGACGACTCTATTTCTAAGGTGGTGAGATTGTAACACCCATGAGTTGGTGTTAGTCTAACACTGTAGTGAGTGTACTGCAGAGCCGAGGACGGCTCTATTTCTAAGGTGGTGAGATTGTAACACCAATGAGTTGGTGTTAGTCCCACATTGCCATGGAAGTGGTTGTAGTGGTATTATATAGAGCTTAACCATACTCTAACTAATGTCAAAGCCTTTTGGGGTAAACCATATGGGTGGGCCCTGATCCAAAACCCTCTACTGCTGGATATCCGCAATGACTAAAGGGGGACAATATTGACATTAGCGAGCGGTATGGTGCTCGAAGCACCGGGATGAGCGATGACGAAATCCCGGGGCGTTACAGTTGGTATCAAAATCTCCGATGTTCACTACTAAGTGAACAATTACCTGGAAAATAGTTGGTGTCGGGTTCCGGCGAAAAGAGTTGCAGAGCTTAGAAGTTTGTAAAGGATGAAGAAGAACAGTAACTGTGAGTGGGCTCCTGTTTTTTTAAAAGTGATATATATATTGCTTGAATTATATTGCAGAGTCATATGGTTATCTTTATGGTTAAGACTTGGATTTTCTTCTACTCTATTCCTTACAGATTATAGTTCTTATATGATATGAATAGAAGAACCTATATTAAGTGATTTTGAAATCTGATTACCAGGGACTATATGTGTTAAAATTATGATATGAAAGGAATTTGGTATAGTGGGTTTTAAGACGTATTTTGGATTCTAGAATACTATTCCGTCCCATGCTATTATACTGGTGGATATACACCTAGCTATTACTTCTCTAAGGGTATTAAATGAAAATTTATTCTTTGTTTCATTGATACATAAATAGCAGAAGATTTTATTAGAAAAATATATGAGTGAATTAGCAGAATTTATTTTCTTATCACTGTACTGTATACATTATGTTGATTTTTCCGACTTGTCGAGACTATTGTATTTACCCTCTTGTATTTTGGGTATAAATATGGTCAGATGCTAAGATTGTTAGTAGAAAAAGTAATATTTTAAAGGTTATATGTCTGAAATGGAGATGGATTGTTGAATGCCTTGGAATGGCCTTATATACCATGGACAACATTTCATCAATTTGGATAATGGAAATAAAATACGAAAATGGATTTGTAATGTGAAGTTGATGTGTAATCTCATTGTCGAGTGTTGTTTGATTGATTGATAGTTTAGATGTCTTAGTAGTTTCCCAAGCATTAGTACATTTGCCGCACCTGTGGAATTAGGATTAAGGAATTTAGATAGCACCCTAGACGGCTTAGCCTGCGGGTTGACACTTGGAAAATATATTTGGGTATTTCCTAGATGGCTTAGCCTGCGGAACTGACCCTACCGACCTTCATAGTCTTCGGGGTTGGTCTGGGCGCCATATTAGAAAGCTTAAGGGAGTTATTAGAGATCATGAGTTAGGCATATGATGAGGCTAGCCAAAGCTTGCAAGTGAGCACCCACTTGGGTTTTGGTTTTCGCCTAGAGGCTCTTAACCATGGTCAAGGCACACTCGTGTAGTGTGGGTATGGCAAATCTGTGGAGTGCATCCTGTGGGAGGTGTACTAGTGATTGGGTATAGGTTGTGAAGTGTTGTTTGGGTGCAATTATTGATTTGTAGGGATTGAGATATATTGTTGAGACTTTGAGATTCCATGAATTATATATTATTGTACTAACACAATTTTGCAGGAGGATAGGTCAATTAACATTTCTTGCAGGGCTCGACCTATCCAAATAGGAGGTGCAGCTCAGCTAATGTATTATTATAACATATAGTTTATTTACTTAGTAAACGAGATACATGTATAAAGACCGCAGAGTCTATTATTTTATTGTTTTTTGGAATGGAGTTCTCTACCCTTGTCTACTCATACCAGCATTATTTGCTGACCCATGTTACTTGTTTTGCATGTGGGTATGTATCTCTATGGAGCGTAGGCGGGGGGAGAGCATCAAGTTGAGTATGATCGAGAGCAACACAGGAGGCTTGGACTGATCCAGTTGTTCGAGAGGGAGTTTGAGATTTGTAGGAGTTGTCTTTCATAGTAGGTTTAGTTCTTTGATTCGTTTGTCATTTTGATTACTCAAGTTATTTCATTTTTGGGATTATTGTTGATTGGAGAATACAGTACCTCTGTAGAAGTTGTTGAATTTTATTATTGGAGTTGTTTAATTCAGTACTCGGAGTTTTTGGATTATTTATCAAAATTATTGGGAGTTCAAGTTATTTGTGTTTAAATATTTGTTTTAATGGTTATGGATTTTTACCTTGTGCAAATGTTTATTTAGATTACCGTCTTGATCCTTTTTCCTTTTATTGGCATCTTGAGAGTAATTTTATAAATTCTCTCTTTTTGTAAATTTTTGGATATCAGGGTCGTGACAGTTTTCTTGGTATTAAAGCCGACGACGGGTCGCCTGTTGCAGGTAGGAAGTACGCTGGAAAGGCCCAGGGAGCGCCAGGTACTTGTTTCACTTGGCAGGGAACGTCAAAGATTTTGGGACTGTACTGAGTGTACTGCAGAGCCGAGGACGGCTCTATTTCTAAGGTGGTGAGATTGTAACACCCATGAGTTGGTGTTAGTCTCACATTGCCAAAGAAGTGGTTGTATTGGTAGTATATAGAGCTTAACCATACTCTAACTAATGTCAATGCCTTTTCGGGTAAACCACATGGGTGGGCCCTGATCCAAAACCCTCTACTGCTGGATATCCGCAGTGACTAAAGGGGGACGATATTGACATTAGCGAGCGGTATGGTGCTCGACGCACCGGGATGAGCGAGGATGAAATCTCGGGGCGTTACAGTTTTGAAGGACTTGTGCACCGCCAAGAGAAAAACAAATGTGCATAAAAACGCATTTGTGGCGGAAGAATTCTCTGCACTTATCCAGCATAATGGTGTGGTAAAATATAAGGACCCTGGAAAACCGACCATACCCTGCAAGCTTGGTGATAAGTTCATGGGTAGAGCTTTGTTAGACTTAGGAGCGAGTGTTAATCTCTAGCCTTATTCCTTATACCTAAGCCTAGGTCTAACATACATGAAACCCACGAAAGTGTCTTTACAACTGGCCGACAGATCTTTGAAAGTACCTAGAGGTATAGTAGAAGACCTATTAGTTAAAGTATTAGACTTTTACTATCCTGTTGACTTTGTGGTGTTGGATACTGAACCTACTGCCGATGACTCGGTACCCATCATCCTTGGCCGTCCATTTTTTGCCACCTCTAATGCTCTCATAAACTGCCGGAACGGTTCCATGGTTCTCAATTTTGCCTCTATGACTGTTGAAGTAAATATATTTAACTTTGGCCAACAACCCCTTGATCTTTCCTTATCTGAGGACGTGTGCCTTCTAGACTCATTACCTTATGAGATGGTGCATAGTTATTACCCTGAAGATCCAGTTGTCCATTGCCTTGCCATGCATAATGTAGACTTTGACATTGACCAATATATTGCCCAAACCAATGCTCTTCTTGATACTGTGCCTCTCTTTGAACTTAAAGACCCTGAGGCCCTTGATTTGGTTTGTAGCATAAATTCTGAGACCCAAGGAGAGACCATCACTCCACATCCTGTTACTCTGAATCCTTTGCCTCCTGAGCTGAAATATGCTCATCTTGATTCAGACGGTAGTCATCCTGTTGATATTTCTTCATCTCTTACTATCGAACAGGAGAGTCAACTTTTAGAAGTTATCTTAGAGCATCGTTCTGCTATTGCCTGGTTTATCCACGACATTAAAGGTATTAGTCTGTTCTCATCGTATTCATCTTGAGGACGATGCTAAGACTTCTCATGAACCTCAGAGACGTCTCAACCCTACGATGAAAGAAGTTGTTCGAGCTGAGATTCTTAAACTTCTGGATGTAAGTGTGATTTATCCTATCTCGGATAGTCTCTGGGTTAGTCTTATTCATGTGGTTCCTAAGAACGCAGGCATGACTGTAGTTACCAATGATAAGAACGAACAAGTCGCAACTAGAGTTCCAACCAGGTGGCAGATTTGTATCGACTATAGAAAGCTTAATACAGTCACCCGGAAGTACCACTTTCCTCTTCCCTTCATAGACCAGATGTTGGAACGCCTAGCTGGTCATTCCTTCTATTATTTCTTGGATGGTTACTCCGGTTACAATCAAATTCCTATATCCCCTGAAGAAGAAGAGAAGACAACATTTACTTGTTATTTTGGCACTTTCGCTTATGCTCGTATGCCTTTTGGTCTATGTAATGCACCTGCTACCTTCCAGAGGTGTATGTTACACATCTTTAGTGATATGGTAGAACGATTTATGGAGGTGTTTATGGTGACTTCTCCATATATAGTTCATATTTGGAAGAGTGTCTTAGTTATCTTTCTTTGGTTTTCAAGCGTTGCATTGAAAAGAATTTGGTACTTAACTGGGAAAAGTGCAATTTCATGGTTAGGAAGGGGATAGTTCTTGGTCATGTAGTCTCTCCTGAGCGTATCCAGGTTGATAAAGCTAAAGTAGATCTTGTTTCATCCTTGCCTAATCCTAAGTCTATTAGAGATATTCGAGCCTTTCTGGGCAATGCAGGATTCTATCGACGCTTTATCCAAGATTTTTCTAAGATAACTCGCCCCTTAACCAATTTATGCTTAAGGATTCACCTTTTGATTTCACAAAAGAATGCAAGTGTGTTTTTTAAAATCTTAAGACCGCCCTCATGACTACACCCATTATTAGGCCACCTGATTGGAGTAAACCCTTTGAGCTGATGTGCGATGCATCAGACTTTGCTGTTGGGGTTGTTTTAGGTCAACGTCTAGATGGTAAGCCCCATGTCATATATTATGCTAGCAAGACTCTCAATGACGTTCAACGTAATTATACGACAACTGAGAAAGAATTGTTAGCCATACTATATGCTCTTGATAAGTTTCGTTCCTACCTTTTAGGTACCCGTACTGTCATCTTCACGGATCATGCTGCTATTAGATTTCTTCTATCGAAGAAGGAGACTAAGCAGCGCCTTATTCGTTGGATTTTATTTCTTCAAGAGTTTGACCTTGAAATTAGAGATAAAAAATGGACTGAAAATGTAGTGGTCGACTACTTGTCTAAACTCGACCGTTCTGGGGATTCTAGTGTCATTTCTGAGAACTTTCCTGATGAGCTTCTTTTTGCAATATCGAATGCTCCATGGTTCACAGATATAGTTAATTACTTGGCTAGCAACAAGTTTCCAAGTCATTGGAACAAGCAAGATAGATCCAAATTCCTTGCTAAAGCCAAGCATTATTTCTGGGATGACCCTTACCTTTTTAAGTACTGTCTTGACCAAATCATTCGTCGTTGTATTCCCGATTGGGAACAACAAGAGGTCCTTACGTTCTGCCATGAACATGCTTGTGGTGGACACTTTAGTGCCAAAAAGAGATCTGCTAAAGTATTGCAGTGTGGTTTTTATTGGCCAACTCTTTTTAAGGACGCTCACATGCATTGTACTATCTGCACTCGTTGTCAACAACTAGGGAAAATCACTAGGCGACACATGATGCCCTTACAGTCATTACTTCTTGTCGAAGTGTTTGATGTATGGGGCATTGATTTCATGGGTCCTTTCCCTGGTTGTCATATTTTTTGTACATTATGGTCGCAGTAGACTATGTTTATAAATGGATCGAGGCCATTCCCACTAGGCACAACGACCAAAAACTGTAGTAAATTTTCTAAAAGAGTATATATTTGCCCAATTTGGCCTACCCCGTGCGATCATTAGTGATGGGGGGAGCCATTTCTGCAATAAAACATTTCAAAAACTTGTCCAAAAGTATTAAGTTACTCAAAAAGTGGCCCTTGCGTACCATCCGCAAACTAATGGCCAAGCTGAGGTGTCGAATAGAGAGATTAAAAATATTTTGCAAAAACCAATTGACCCTGAAAAGGTTGATTGGTCTCGTAGAGTCAGTGATGCATTATGGGCCTATTGTATTGCTTTCAAAACTCCCATAGGCATGTCTCCTTTTCGTCTTGTTTTTGGAAAACCCTGTCACCTACCTATAGAGGTTGAGCACCGAGCCTTCTGGGGAATAACAAAGCTCAGGAGTGTAGACATTGGAAGGAAGTTCTCATGGTGACCACTAGAGGATAGAAAAGAAAAAAAGATGTAGAAGCTTCACAACCCAGCAACGAGTCCAGCACACAGGACGAGCCGAGTCATCCACCTCAGGGTCAGACGTAGGACCCACCAGAATCACAGCTCGAAGATTGGAATCCTTGCCTCACCAGAGGCCGGATAGAAGCAATGCCACCTTCAACGGAGTCGGACGAACCGGACCCGTCAGAACCATCGCTTCGCATGTCCATATCGATTTGGAGCTCCTGGATGTAAGATATATATTTGTGTACATCACAATCAAAAAATAGATTTATATTTGATTTTCCTTCTTGTGCCTGTATAAATTGGATATCAAAGTAGACCAGTAACAAGCAAGGGTCGTACCCACCTCAGAGGGGGAGATCTGAGCTCAAACACAATAGAAAATAATGGTTAAAGAACACCAAGGGAATCAATAATAAGATTGATGATTGATTCTACTTCCTACATGCAATAATAAATAGTAAACCCCAACTTAAGAATATGGTAGAGATGAAAAAAAGATATATGATGACATAGGGGGAGAGTTGGTATCCACTAACTAAATCATGCAAACATAACATGTTGTTCGTTCATGTTCAATCTATAATGATTAATTAGTCACCTCTCGGTTATTCCAACTAATCATTAATACCTATAATATCAAGTAGTCACCTCTCAGCTATTCCACTCAACTAAAACGGGATTCTCTTATGCATGCTATTGAATATGTCTTATTAATTAAACCGTCACCTCTCATCTATTTAATCTAATTAATTCAACATATTAATTCATAAATAAACCGTCACCTCTCGGATATCAATTTAAATACAAAAGGGTTCCAATAAAAGATATATATTGCAAACGTGTAATAATCACCTCTCAACTATTTCACTACACATCTACAATAAATATAAATACTACCACTAAAGCTAGGTCTCCCTAAACCCTAACAATAATATTTTAACACCATGGATAACAATAACATGCAAATAATCATAGTTACCCCATATCGCGAATTAGAAGTAAATAAGCATTAAGTATTTCGAATCACAATGAACAATAAGAACAAACATGGTGCTTTTGTATCATATAGAGAGCTTCCACCATCCCCCTAATAAGATTTAGCTACTCATCCTTGATGATGAAACCAAAGAATAAAAAACACAATACATCATAATGGAAAAATAATGGAATTGATATTGAATTTGAAATAATGAAGAAGAAGATGAAGTATTTTTCAATGAAAGTTGATCTCAAAGAATAACTAAAAGATACCTAAACCCTAGCTACTACTTCTCTTATATAGAAAATACAAAGTAGAATACTTGCATGCAAAGACTTCCAAACTAGGTCAAATTCGTGGCAGCTGCTGTTGGTCTTCTAGAGGCATTAGGTTTTTAGCAAAAGCTAATTCTCTTGGGCTTAAGTTGTAGTTGGGACAAAGACCTTCAGTTTGATAGCTCATGGGCCCAAATCAGACTTCTGGATCTTCTTGTGGAGCCTTTTTAAGTTTGGACTTAAATAAGGCCTAAAATGGAAATTCTGACTTGTGGGCTCCAATAGGACTCGGTTTGGACTGAGATATGGACCGCCCGACTTTGACATAGAGTCAAGTCAACTGGTCTGACCGTGGGGTGACCTTAGCAGATCTTATGGGTGCAAATACCGATTCTCCTTTCCATATACAAATAACACATTTTTGCTTGTTTTTCTTGACTTTTCGCGGGCTTTTACATAATATTAGCATTTCGGCTCATAAAACCTACACAATAGACAAGAAAGCACTAATCAATAGATATAACACAATAATATGAGCTAAGTGCTAGACAAACAAGGTGTTATTCGGGGGATAAATCTTTACTTTTGAGGACTGATCAAATACCCCCCAACAACACTTTGCTTGTCCTCAAGCAAAGATGAGAAGAAAGAATTAAGGACTCAAAAGAGAAGTAAAACTAAGGTGATTGCATTGACCATATGCATCAAGGCTTTTAACCACAAGGATTTCCCAGGTGAAAGAGTTATAGTCTCCTGAGGTTTTTCGAGAGAAGATACCCACAAACTTACTACAATGACTAATCCAAGAATAGGAATTTCCACCATATACCTAAAAAATAGTTATATCAAGGATAAGGATAAGTATTGCAAAACCGTTCATGTGAGATAACATACTACAAATGCATGAATAAGATATGAAATAAAAACCAAGCATAACGGTTTTACATGCATTGAAAACAGGCATGTACCCATGCTACCACGGGTCTTAAGTTACCATTGGAAAGGTCGCCTTGACTTTTGCCTCACAGTCATACACTCAGAAATAAAGTCACTTAGAGATGGTGTTTATCATTTTACCTTATGTGAGGAAAGAAGATGGACAATCATCTCACATATATCAATAAGAACGGCCTGGTGTAATGGAATGAACTTAGTCTCAAAGAATGGAAAAATTAGCCTTGCTTGAGATCATTCGATTGGATTCTTCCTGATTTCCAAGTGCTTTTCTGAGTGGAAACTCTGTGTAGACTTTCACTACCTACCCTTGGAAATAAGGCTTTAGCCTCCTAGCTGTATGTACCAATGCCAGAGCGATCTTTTCGATTTTCGAATATCTTGTCTCAGCACCCTGCAACACTTTGCTGATGAAATAAACTGGCTTCTCCTCCAGTTCCTCCATAAATATAACCGCACTAACTGCTATGTCAAATCAGCCAGATAGATGCCAACTGGTTGTCCGGTTTGTTGTGCTGTGAGGACCGGAGGTTGAGTGAATTATGCCTTAATCTCATCAAAGGCTTGGTGACAAGTTGGGTTCCATTCCGCATTAGCTTTGATGGCGTTGAAAAATGGCTTGCATCGGTCCGAGTATCAGGAGATGAACCTATTGAGAGCGGCTAACCTCCCGGTCCCTCTGGAATTCTTTCACTGTCTTTGGAGCGGGCATCTCCAGGACTGCCCGAATCTGATCTGGATTGGCTTCTATGCCCCGGTTGCTCATGAGGAAGCCAAGGAACTTGCCGGAAGAAAGACCAAAAGAACATTTGGCTGGATTTAGCTTCATGTTGTACCGTGTCAGGATGTCGAATGTCTACTGCAGATCTCGCAAATGATTGTCTTTCTTCTTGGTTTTGACCACCATGTTGTCTATATAGACTTCCATGGTCCGGCCTATGAGCTCGTTGAAGATAGTGTTGACCAGCTTCTGGTATGTTGCTCCGGCATTCTTCAGACCAAATGGCATCACCCGGTAGCAGTAAAGCCCCCGGTCGGTGATGAATGCGATATGCTCCTGATCTTCTTCGTGATGTGGGATCTGGTTGTACCCGGAATAGGCGTCCATGAAGGACAATATTTGATATCCAGCGGTTGAGTCCACCATGTCTGTGATCCCGGGGAGTGGATATGGGTGCACATGACATGCTTTATTAAGGTATGTAAAATCGATGCAAACTTGAATCTTACCATTCTTTTTTGGGACAACCACGATGTTGGAAACCCAGGTAGGGTAAATAACTGGTTTGATGAAGTTGACTGATAGTAGCCGATCGACTTCTTCGTTAACCGCCAGCTTTCGATCCTGTGCCATTCGGCTTGGTTTCTGCTTGACCGACTTGAACTGAGGTTCGATGTCCAGTTTATGGCAGGCGACCGAAGGGTCTATTCCTGGCATTTCGCTAACACTCCACGCGACGACGTGGTGATTCTGTCAGAGCAGAGTGATCATGAAATTCTTCTCTGTATTTGTTAGACCGGAAGAGATATGAGTTATCTTGTGGGACTCCGGTCCCACTATAACTTCTTCTAGCTCGTCGACTGCTGGTGATATCCCGGTTCTCTTGTCTGGCTTTCCCTTGACAGACTTGCCGGGAGCTGGTTGCTATTGATGAGAGTCTGTCAGGAAGATAGTGTTCCCCTTGGTTTCGGAGATGGACTTTCCTTTGACAGCATCGAGATGGCACTTGAATGTCATCCCTTGGTCTCCTTTGACCCTGCAAATTCTGTTGGGAGTCGAGAATTTGAGGCTCTGGTGGAAGGTGGACACTATGGCTTTCATCTGATGAATCCAGTCCCTTCCCAAAATAACGTTGTCGCAGGAGGGGGAGTCGACCAACAGAAAGTCTATCCCAATGGTGTTGAACCCCACCGTGATTCGAAGGTGAACTCGCCGGGAGGACTGTGCTGGTTCCCCGTTGAATCCATAGATAGGAGTCTTATCAGATTCGATGAGACCCTTAGATAGCTCCATAGCTTTGTAGGCGCTTGAGAACATAACACTGGTGGTGCTACCGGCATCGACCATGACTCACCGGACCCGCTAGACACCAATCCATGCTACGATGACCAGGGCGTCATTGTGTGGGTAATGTGTAACGCCCCGGGATTTCGTCCTCGCTCATCTCGGTGCATCGAGCACCATACCGCTTGCTAATGTCAATATTGTCCCCCTTTAGTCACTGCGGATATCCAGCAGTAGAGGGTTTTGGATCAGGGCCCACCCATGTGGTTCACCCCAAAAGGCCTTGACATTAGTTAGAGTATGGTTAAGCTCTATATACTACCAACACAACCACTTCCTTGGTAATGTGGGACTAACACCAACTCATGGGTGTTACAATCTCACCACCATAGAAATAGAGCCGTCCTCGGCTCTGCAGTACACTCAGTATAGTCCCAAAATCTCCGAAGTTCCCTGCCAAGTGAGACAAGTACCTGGCGCTCCCTGGGCCTTTCCAGCGTACTTCCTACTTGCAACAGGCGACCCGTCGTCAGCTCTGATACCAACTGTAACGCCCCGGGATTTCGTCCTCGCTCATCCCTGTGCGTCGAGCACCATACCGCTCGCTAATGTCAATATTGTCCCCCTTTAGTCATTGCGGATATCCAGCAGTAGAGGGTTTTGAATCAGGGCCCACCCATGTGGTTCACTCCAAAAGGCCTTGACATTAGTTAGAGTATGGTTAAGCTCTATATACTACCAACACAACCACTTCCTTGGCAATGTGGGACTAACACCAACTCATGGGTGTTACAATTTGTGTAACGCCCCGGGATTTCGTCCTCGCTCATCCCGGTGCGTCGAGCACCATACCGCTCGCTAATGTCAATATTGTCCCCCTTTTGTCACTGCGGATATCCAGCAGTAGAGGGTTTTGGATCAGGGCCCACCCATGTGGTTCACCCCAAAAAGCCTTGACATTAGTTAGAGTCTGGTTAAGCTCTATATACTACCAACACAACCACTTCCTTGGCAATGTGGGACTAACACCAACTTATGGGTGTTACAATCTCACCACCTTAGAAATAGAGCCGTCCTCGGCTCTGCAGTACACTCAGTACAGTCCCAAAATCTCCGACGTTCCCTGCCAAGTGAGACAAGTACCTGGCGCTCCATGGGCCTTTCCAGCGTACTTCCCACCTGCAACAGGCGACCCGTCGTCGGCTTTGATACCAACTGTAACGCCCCGGGATTTCATCCTCGCTCATCCCAGTGAGAGGGGCACCATACTGCTCGCTAATGTCAATATTGTCCCCCTTTAGTCACTGCGGATATCTAGCAGTAGAGGGGTTTGGATTAAGGCCCACCCATGTGGTTCACCCCAAAAGGCCTTGACATTAGTTAGAGTATAGTTAAGCTCTATATACTACCAACACAACAACTTCCTTGGTAATGTGGGACTAACACCAACTCATGGGTGTTACAATCTCACCACCTTAGAAATAGAGCCGTCCTCGGCTCTGCAGTACACTCAGTATAGTCCCAAAATCTCCGACGTTTCCTGCCAAGTGAGACAAGTACCTGGCGCTCCCTGGGCCTTTCCAGCGTACTTTCCACTTGCAACAGGCGACCCGTCGTCAGCTCTGATACCAACTGTAACGCCCTGCGATTTCGTCCTCGTTCATCCCAGTGGGTCGAGCACCATACTGCTCGCTAATGTCAATATTGTCCCCCTTTAATCACTGTGGATATCCAGCAGTAGAGGGTTTTGGATTAGGGCCCACCCATGTGGTTCACCCCAAAAGGCCTTGACATTAGTTAGAGTAGGGTTAAGCTCTATATACTACCAACACAACCATTTCCTTGGCAATGTGGGACTAACACCAATTCATGGGTGTTACATAATGCATGCCCCTTTCGTCTTCCTCTGTGAATGTTAAAAACCTTCGGGGAGAATGGACTCAGTGTTCGTTCCTTCGTTGAAGTTGAGTTGTCTAATCTCATGGACATGCCCTATCCACTGGAGCTTTTCCGGGCGCAGTTTTTCCTCTCTGTCTTGGAAGAACCAGGTGCTTGTGCGTGACAAACGTATACAATTCGATCTCCGGTTTTTACCTGTTCGACTGCTCTGGTCTGTACCATGTCCGGAATGAGGCCAACATCGACCAGATGCTGCATTTCATACTTCAATGACCAGCTGTTCTTCAGCTCTTGACCATAATCATTGTGATGATCACACTTCTTGGACTTATCCCTCCTGCCCTCCGGGTCTGCCGGGAGAGGGGCAGGTTTGTTAGGCAGCCCTCTGTTCTTGATCTTCTTGAAAACTTCCTCGATCGGGAAATGATCGGACCTCAAAAGTGTATATTTATCCCCCGAAAAACACCTTGTTTGTCTAGCACTTAGCTTATATTATTGTATTATATCTATTGATTAGTGCTTTCTTTTCTTTTGTGTAGGTTTCATGAGCCGAAATACGAATATTATATAAAAGCCCACGAAAAGTCGAGAAAAGCAAGCAAAAATGTGTTATTGGCACAAGGGAAGAATAATGGATATTTGAACTCGCAAAATCTGCTAAGGGCACCCCCACGGTCAACTCTGGTCAACTTTGTTGACTTGACTTTTCGGTCAACCGGTGACTTCTGCAGACTTTTGTTGACTTTGGTCAACTGTTGGACTTTGGTGACTTTGGTCAACTTTGTTGACTTTCTTTGACCTGACTTTCTATTTTGGGTCTAATCTTAAAAAGGCTCCACAAGAAGATCCAGAAGTCCGATTTGGGCCCATGAGCTATCAAACTGAAGGTCTTAGCCCAAGCTACAATTCAAGCCCAAGAGAATTAGGTTGTGCTGATTTCCTAATCACTATAGGAGACCAACAGCAGCAGCCACGAATTTCACCAAGTTTGGAAGTCTTTGCATGCAAGTATTCTACTTTCTATTGTCTATATAAGAGAAAATTGTAACTAGGGTTTATTAGCTTTTAGTCTCCACTTCAAGATCAACTTTCATTGAAGAAGAGTTGATCTTCTTCTTCATTGTACTCAATTCATTATTCAATATCAATCCATTAAATTCCATTATGATGTTTTATGATTTATTTATTTATTCCTTTGGTATGAGTAGCTAAATCTTCATGGGGGGATGGTGGAAGCTTTCTAGGTGATGTAAAAGTATCATGTTTCTTCTTCTTGTTCATTGTTATTCAAAGTTTTTAATGCTTATTTACTTCTAATTCGCGATATGAGGTAAGTATGATTATTTGCATGCTATTGTTATCCATGGTGTTAAAATATTATTGTTAGGGTTTAGGAAGACCTAGCTTTAATGGTAGTATTTATATTTATTATAGATATGTAGTGAAATAGCTGAGAGGTGATTATTACATGTTTATGATATTTATCTTTTATTGGAACCCTTTTATGATTAAATCAAATAGCTGAGAGGTGCTGATTTAATTATGAATAATATGTTGAGTTAATTAGATTCAATACTTGAGAGGTGAGGGTTTAATTAATAAAACATATTCAATAGCATGCATAATAGAATCTCGTTTTAATTAGGTGGAATAGCTGAGAGGTGACTACTTGATTATTATAGGTATTAATAACTAGTTGAAAAAACCGAGAGGTGACTTATTAGTTATTATAGATTGAACATGAAGAACAATATGATATGATTGCATGATCTAGTTTGTGAAAACCAATTATTCCCCCTATGTCATCATATATCTTCTTTTCCATATCTTCCATATTCTTAAGTTAGAATTTATTATTTATTATTGCCTGTAGGAAGTAGAATCAATTATCCAATATTATTGTTGATTCCTTTGGTGTTTCTTAATTAATATTTTTAATTGTGTTTGAGCTAAGCTCTCCCCATCTGAGGTGGGTACAACCCTTACTTGTTACTTGTCTACTTTGATCTTCAATTTATACAGGCACAAAAACGAACTTCAAGTAAAAATCTAATCTTTTGATAGTAGGATCGTTTTCTTACACATCAAAATGGCGCAGTTGCCGCTCTAAGGAACGGAGTTCATTTAAACACAAGCGAGAATAGTTGTTTTGGGACATCATCCCACTTCTATCCCTCCCCTCCTTCAATTTTTATTTTATTTTAATTAGTGTTTTTAAGTGTCTAGTTACTTAGTCCTCTTATTGATCTTGCAGTAAAAACGGATTGGAAAAAGCTCGAAAAAGGGAGGAGATATCAAAGTTTGAAGAAAAATGTGCATTCAGGAATTTTTTCCGAAGGTTACTGTTCCGAAGTTGGCCTGACCTCGAGTCGAGTCCAATTTGGTCTGTAACAATCTCGAGTCGAGTTTCAAGCAGGAAATTTGCTCGGTTTTGCCTGATTTTTCTAGGGCGATCCAGGACTCCTTTCGAGCTGAATTTTATACTATTGAAAGATTTTGAGGTGATCTACGTGCCCTAAATATTTCAGCATTTTTGGAGTAGCGGAAGATATTTAATTTTTCATTCAAAGACGGGAACTTTTGCTGAAATTACTGAATCGACAGTTCCAGGCAGGGAATTTACTTGTTTTGCGTGATTTTTCCAGGATGTTCCAGAACTCCAAATTAGCTAATTCTTTTTTACTGTTGAGATATCGTGAGGTGAACTAAGTAGTCTATTTTTTTCAGTATTTTTAAAGACTTGTAAGTTAATTAATTATTCGATCCACGAAGGGGTCGTGGTTGTAATATTTTTAAAGTAGGTGTTGTTAGAATTTATATTATTGTGTGTTCGAAGCGTATAGTAGAGCAAGGTTGTAGAGCTAGCCTTGAGTCTACTAAGGGACGACTCCTAAGGATGATTGAAACCCAAGGAGCGGTTTCCCCTTAGTCGACTTCAACTCATCTTCTCCCCACATTTGTGCGCTAGTTTGATAATTTTTACATTTTAGCACAAAGTGGGAGGTAAGCATTCTCTCAACCCTCCTCGAATCCCTTGCAAGAGGAGTTTCTGTATTAATTAGCATGACTTTGATTGTTGCTTGATTTCAATCTGTTTTTATTTGTTAAACCGGGACTGCAAGGCAGACCTGGCCTATAAGTGAAACCTAATATCAATTGATTGCAATATCCTAAGCCTTAAAATTGATTCAACTAAAGCCATGCTATCATGATGTTCACATTGAGACCTTGACGGATATTTCAACCAGTACTGCTTGATTTTTCTTTGATTGGAGCACAAGTCAGGAATTGGGTCTGGAACCCCTACGAATTTATCTGTAGAATCAATTATGGTTATTTAATTAAGGAACGTGTTTAGGCACGGACAACCTCCCACATTGGTTATTAGCTGCTTGACTCTCGAGATATAGGAAGAATCATTCACGAAGCTTGAAAAGAACTCATTGACTTGGGTGAACACAAAATAGAGTCAGTTTTTGAGCCCCTTGTTAGATGCTTTCGAATGGTTAGGACTTCTGTGGCATATGTAATGCGCATGTTGCATGCATCTTAGATCAGGTAAAATCTTGTCCAAACCTATAATCTACACAAAGAGCACAATCACGGACCTCTCTACTCCTCCTGAGGAAGAGTTTCATAACTCAACCTCCTTACCTTCTGAAGAAGAGTTCAACGACTCAACTTCGCTTTCTGAAGTATATCCTGCACCTATGGCTCAAGAAGCTACCCTTCGGGATTACTTTTCACCTTTGGCCACTGGGCCACCTACTTGCATTGAGTTACGAGAGACACATGCAGATAGCTATGGCATTCGCCCACAGATTGTGGGCATGTTGCCTAAGTTCCATGGACTTCCAAGGGAAGATCCATATCAGCACCTCAATAACTTTCTGACTGTTCTCCACACTTTTAGGGAGAAACATTTATCTGAGGAAGAAGTTAGCTTGAGATTGTTCCCCTTTTCTCTTGAGGATAGAGCATATCATTGGTTACATAGCCGTCCTCCCAATTCTATTGCCACTTGGGCTCAACTAAGTAAATAGTTTTTGATCAAATTATTTTCTATTACTAGAACTAATGACATAGTTGATACCATAAGAAGTTTCCGGCAAAAAGAGGGTGAGATATTCTTTGATGCATGGGAGAGGTTTCACGACCTATTTCTTCAATGTCCACACCACAAAGTCGAAGACACTGAAAAAGTTAGGATTCTGTATAGGAGCCTTAATACTCAAACGAGAGGCACCGTTGATAGCATGAGTGGTGGAGATTTCCTTGATTACTCCACCACCAAGGCTTTAGCTTTCCTTGAAAAGATTGCTAATAATAGCCAACAATGGGATGTACCTGGACATACCCCAAGAAACACTACCCTAGATCCACTTGATAAACCTAGAGGTCTATATGATGTCAAACCCGACTCTGAGCTTAAAAATTTACTTCATGGTTTAACTAAACAGGTAGCAGCACTAGGCGTATCCTTACATACCCCATCAACTGTTATGAGTGCCTCCACTCTTTCATGCGATGCTTGTCCTGACCAAACCCACACTGCTGAATTTTGCCCTCTCCTAGTTAATTCACCAGAAACTGAGGATGCCTGTGCGTTTAATTACGCAGGGAGAACCAACTTTACTAAGGACAATGCCACGTACCCATACATGGACCACTCCAATCTCTCTTATTCTAATAATCATCATGTGGGTCCACCTGGTTTTAATAACTCTTATGAGCAACGTAGCAATGCCACGTATATTGGTAACTCTGACAATAGGAACGGGGCACCGATCCCCCCTTACTCGAACAATACTCATCCAATGAGTGGTTCCAGAGACCGTCTGCCAACTAATCAATCTACCCCTCCTAAAACCTCTCTTGAGGATGTGCTTGCACGTTTCATTCAACAGACCCAGGCGTCTATTGAGTCAAATGCCCAAGCTATCCAGAGAATTGAACAAAAACTTGATGAAAGAGGTAGATTTCCGGGACATTCCATCCCGAACCCCAAAGGCAAAGAAGTTGTCTTGGTGACGGAAGCTGCAACTCCGTCTACATCTGTACCGCTTGCTGAAGTAAAATCGGTTTCCACCCTTAGGTCAGGAAAACAGGTCGATAATAAAATTAATTATACACCGAGTCCCAACATTGTGACCCCGGTTACCTCTGCACCTGTTGCCCCAACTAAACCTTCGACTAATGAGGCGACCACCTCTAGTCGAAGAAGACTGCCCGTGAGATCGTGAATCCTCCACGGACTTACAACCCGCCTGTACCTTACCCCTAGAGACTCACAAGGTTTCTAAAGGAAGTCCAAGCACAGGAAGTACTTGATGTGTTTAAACGGATAAATATTAATATACCCTTCCTCACGGCTATTAAACAAATACCTTCCTATGCTAAGGTCTTGAAAGACTTGTGCACTGCCAAGAGAAAAACAAATGTGCCTAAAAACGCTTTTGTCGCAGAAGAATTCTCTGCACTTATCCAACATAATGGTGTGGTAAAATATAAGGACCCTGGAAAACCGACCATACCCTGCAAGCTTGGTGATAAGTTCATGGGTAGAGCTTTGTTAGACTTAGGAGCGAGTGTTAATCTCTAGCCTTATTCCTTATACCTAAGCCTGGGTCTAACATACATGAAACCCACGAAAGTGTCTTTACAACTGGCCGACAGATCTTTGAAAGTACCTAGAGGTATAGTAGAAGACCTATTAGTTAAAGTATTAGAATTTTACTATCCTGTTGACTTTGTGGTGTTGGATACTGAACCTACTACCGATGATTCGGTACCCATCTTCCTTGGCCGCCCATTCTTGGCCACCTCTAATGGTCTCATAAACTGTCGGAACGGTTCCATGGTTCTCACTTTTGGCTCTATGACTGTTGAAGTTAATATATTTACCCTTGGCCAACAACCCCCTGATCTTTCCTTATCTGAGGATGTGTGCCTTCTAGACTCATTACCTTATGAGATGGTGCACAATTATTACCCTGAGGATCCGGTTGTTCATTGCCTTGGTATGCATAATGTAGACTTTGACATAGACCAATCTATTGTCCAAACCAATGCTCTCCTTGACACTGTGCCTATCTTTGAACCTAAAGACCCCGAGGCCCTTGATGTGGTTTGTAGGTTAGATTCGAGACCCAAGTAGAGACCATTACTCCACCTCCTGTTACCCTGAATCCTCTTCCTCCAAAAGCTGAAATATGCTCATCTTGATTCAGACGGTAGTCATCCTGTTATCATTTCTTCATCTCTTACTACCGAACAGGAGAGCCAGCTTTTAGAAGTTATCTCAGAGCATCGTTCTGCTATTACCTGGTCCATCCACGACATCAAAAGCATTAGCCCTTCTGTCTGTTCTCATCGTATTCATCTTGAAGGCGATGCCAAAACTTCTCGTGAACCTCAGAGACGTCTCAACCCTGCGATGAAAGAAGTTGTTCGAGCTGAGATTCTTAAACTTCTGGATGCAGGTGTAATTTATCCTATCTCGGATAGTCCCTGGGTTAGTTACCAATGATAAGAACGAACAAGTCGTCACTAGCGTTCCAACTAAGTGGCGTGTTTGTATCGACTATAGAAAACTTAATACAGTCACCCGGAAAGACCACTTTCCTCTTCCCTTCATAGACCAGATCTTGGAACGCCTAGCTGGTCATTCTTTCTATTGTTTCCTGCATGGTTACTCCGGTTACAACCAAATTCCTATCGCCCCTGAAGATCAGGAAAAGACGACATTTACTTGTCCCTTTGGCACTTTCGCTTATGCCCGTATGTCTTTTGGTCTGTGTAATGCACCTGCTACCTTCCATAGGTGTATGTTACACATCTTTAGTGATATGGTAGAATGATTTATGGAGGTGTTTATGGATGACTTCTCCATATATGGTTCATCTTTTGAAGAGTGTCTTAGTCATCTTTCCTTAGTGTTTAAACGTTGCATAGAGAAGAATTTGGTACTTAACTGGAAAAAGTGCCATTTTATGGTTAGGAAGGGGATAGTTCTTGGTCATGTAGTCTCTCCTGAGGGTATCCAGGTTGATAAAGCTAAAGTAGATCTTGTTTCATCCTTGCCTATTCCTAAGTCTATTAGGGATATTCGAGCCTTTTTGGGCCATGCAGGATTTTATAGACGCTTTATCCAAGATTTTTCTAAGATAGCTCGACCCTTAACCAATTTATTGCTTAAAGATGCACCTTTTGATTTCACAAAAGAATGCAAGAGCGCTTTTGAAAAACTTAAGACCGCCCTCACGACTGTTCCCATTATTAGGCCTCCTGATTGGAGTAAACCCTTTGAGCTGATGTGCGATGCATCAGACTATGCTGTTGGGGATGTTTTAGGTCAACGTCTACATGGTAAGCCCCATGTCATATATTATGCTAGTAAAACTCTCAATGACGCTCAACGTAATTATACGACAACTGATAAAGAACTGCTAGCTATAGTATATGCTCTTGATAAGTTTCGCTCCTACCTTTTAGGCACCCGTACTGTCATCTTTACGGATCATATCGCTATTAGATTCCTTCTATCCAAGAAGGAGACTAAGCAGCGCCTTATTTGTTGGATATTATTGCTTCAAGAGTTTGACCTTGAGATTAGAGATAAAAAGGGGACCAAAAATGTAGTGGCCGACCATTTGTCTAGTTTAGACCGTCTTGAGGATTCTAGTGTCATTTCTGAGAACTTTCCTGATGAGCTTCTTTTTGCAATATCGAATGCTCCATGGTTCGCAGATATAGTTAATTACTTGGCTAGCAACAAGTTCCCAACTTATTGGAATAAGCAGGATAGATCCAAATTCCTTGCTAATGCCAAGTATTATTTCTGGGATGACCCTTACCTTTTTAAGTACTGTTCTGACCAGATCATTCGTCGTTGTATTCCCGATTGGGAGCAACAAGAGGTCCTTAAGTTCTACCACGAGCATGCTTGTGGAGGAGATTTCAGTGCCAAAAAAACAACTTCTAAAGTATTGCAGTGTGGTTTTCATTGGCCAACTCTCTTTAAGGACTCTCACATGCATTGTACTGTCTGTACTCGTTGTCAACAATTAGGGAAAATCACTAGGCGACACATGATGCCCTTACAGCCAATACTTCCTATCGAAGTGTTTGATGTATGGGGCATTGATTTCATGGCTCCCTTCCCTGGTTGTCATCATTTTTTGTACATTCTGGTCGCGGTAAACTATGTTTCTAAATGGATCGAGGCCATTCCCACAAGGCACAACGACCAAGAAACTATAGTAAATTTTCTAAAAGAGTATACATTTGCCCGATTTGGCGCTCCCCGTGCGATCATTAGTGATGGAGGGAGCCATTTCTGCAATAGAGCTTTTCGAAAACTTGTCCAAAAGTATGGAGTTACTCAAAAAGTGGCCATTGCGTACCATCCGCAAACTAATGGCCAAGCTGAGGTGTCGAATAGAGAGATTAAAAACATTTTGTAAAAAACAATTGACCCTGATAAGGTTGATTGGTCTCGTAGAATTAGTGATGCATTATGGGCCTATCGCACTGCTTTCAAAACCCCCATAGGCATGTCTCCTTTTCGTCTTGTTTTTGGAAAACCCTGTCACCTACCTGTAGAGCTTGAGCATCGAGCCTTCTGGGCAATGAAAAAGCTCAACTTTGATCTCGAGCAGGCAGGTAAGAGGAGAAAACTCCAGCTTTCTGAGCTTGAGGAACTTCGGAATGAATCTTATGATCTTTCCAAGTCCTACAAAGCTAATATGAAAAAACTGCATGATCGTCAGATCATACGTAGAGATTTTCAAATTAGGGACAAAGTTTTACTATATAACTCTAGGTTGCATTTATTTCGTGGTAAACTACAGTCTCGTTGGTCGGGTCCCTTTGTTGTGTCTGTAGTAACACCTTTTGGTGCTATCACTTGTCTAAATCCTGCAGACAACACTGAATTTCAAGTCAATGGTCAACGTCTTAAGCATTTCCATGAATTAAGGCCCCATAAAGTAGAGGAAACTCTCTTAGAAGACCCTACCTATTTAGACTGACCTTTGACCTGCTGGTATCCCGACCCTCCCCTACTCTACTCTTGTCTCTTTCTTAGGAGGTGTGGTTGAAAGTGTCGGGCCCATAGTCCACAAACTCTTACTGGCTGAGTATAATTGATCCAGTGCACGCTTTTTCTCTTAAGCGTCATCAACAAACAGACCTGTTTCCCGCTCTGTTTGGGTGTGGGGAAGTCATTTCCCATCTTTTCTAAGTCTAGAGTATCTGACTTTAAAAGACTTATGTTGTATATTAGATATCCGGATTTCACGCATTCCATTCTAGCGTTTTGTCTCTCCTATATCTTTGTTTAGAGTAGCGTTTATCTAGGGAGTGAATCCTAGTTGTCCACCTGTCTGGCTAAAGACGTTACACTTAGCGCTCCTGGGAGGCAGCCCTGTGTATCTCTTAAACCCAATCGTGCGTTAGTGCTTTTTATTAGTTTCCGGGTTTAGTAGTTATTGACTAATAACTATTTATTTAGGATCCTAGAATAGATCTGTTTGGGGGTGGGCATGTCCCACCACTCTTTGATTGCGGTTGCTTGGTTAAATAATTATTACAATTACAAATTTGAAATTATTTTAATTTTTGGAATTTTTAATAATTATTGCATGATTTTTGACTTTATTTGACACTCTTAATGGTACTTATATTCGCAAGAATATAATTATACATTATCGCGGAATTTTCAAAGTTAAATTTGAATTATTTCGTGCCCTTTCGCTTTCCAGGGGTAAAACCATCGTTTCCACTAATTTCAGTAGTGGGGGAAGCGTCTAGGGGAAGTCACTTCTCTATATATACCCGTGAGTGTCATTAGAAAAGTCACAAGTCATTTTCAAACCAAAGTCAAACCAAGTCAACACAGGTCAAAACAGAAGTCTTCTTCTTCCCCAGATCTCAACTCGAGTTCCTTATAGAGTAATCTGAACTCGACTCGAGTTTCGTTACAGATCCAGTTTCTCTCTCCTCATATCTCTCTCGTTTCTAGGCCAAATTCAATAATTTTTGCGGGGTTTTGTTCCTTTCTTCACCCTCTTCATTTCTATACCAAAATCCACTCCTATCATGCCTCCTTGAAGAAGAGAGAGAGTGATTATCCGGGAACGTGACTATTCGCGTCGTTTCGATGAAAATCGCTTTGGGAGCACCTTTGTTGAGAGGATTCATGCCCGAGGCTGGGATGTACTCCTTGGCTCTGATTACGGGCCATTTGATCCTCAAATGGTTCGTCGTTTTTACGAGTCAATGGAGTTGGCCGATGACGGCGTGTACATCAACTGGGATCCAAACCATCGTTTCTTGCTGACGCCTGAGACTGTCTCCATAGTCATGGTGCTCGAGCTTGATGATACTTTGCCTGCTTCAGGAGGACGTCTATGGCTACTGCATGGTCCGCCGCCTCTTCACTGCTATCACCGGTGCCCGAGCCACTTCTGCTCCACTTCCTAACCTGGTGATGGCTATTCTGCGCTACTGGGAAGCGCCTCTTCTTCCTGCACCCTCTCTGGAGTCGGTCGTCCGGCTCGAGGTCTCCAACCCTGGGCTGTCAGCCTATCGACAACTGTTGTGGGACCCACAGGCAGAAATGCCCGTCCAGTACAGGCCCGGCGACCAGCGGGCGTTCTTTTCACTCCATACCAATGAGGAGCGGTTCCAGCTTCTCTGGAGGGGTATGGGTGAGATTCTGACTGCAGTCGAGGACTTGCAGCGTCGCTTCGACGAAGGCTAGGGGCAATCTCGTCGACGACGGGGTTGATATTTAGTTATGTTATTAGCCATTGTAATTTACTTATGTATTTTGTTTTATTTTTCGCACTCTTGTATTAAAATTTTCAATCATTGTATTTTATTTCCAAATATTAATGAAAATGTTTGGAATTTTAATGATTTTGCAAACTTGTCATTTTTTCTGAAATTTTTAGCCATTCTTGGGCTTCATTGCAAAATTTTGGACTTTTAGAGTAAATTTTGAAATTTTTTTGGTCCTAGGGACCTTAGTCCAAATATTTTAAATAGAAAGGAGGTTAGGGTTTGATTTTTTTGGAAACCTATGGTATTAGGCAACTTTTGGAGTCCTATTAGGGCTCAAACTCTTAAAATCTAGCCTATATATACCACACCAAGTTTAGAGGACCGTCACTTAAAATCAGAATTCTTTAAAAACTTTTTATTTTCTGATCTGGGCCCGAACTCGAGTCGAGTTCCTTATAGACCATTTCAATCTCGAGTCGAGATTGAACCTGGCAGCAGTATTCTGAGCTTGTTTTAAGTGATTTTTCTCGGTTTTCGCGCTGGTTTTTGGTGTTTTCTTCTTTTCTTTGCAATGGCTAATATTCAGAATGAGTTATGGATGCCCGATGGCATGGATATCATCCCCGAGATGGATGTTTCGGGAATTATGGATAGTCCTTATGGAGCTTCCTTTAGGGATGGTTTTTTTTACAAAGGTTGGGAAGATTTTCTTTATGATTTTACTGTTGTGTATTCCCCTTCTATGGTAAGAGACTTTTACCGTACGTTGCCCTTTGGTGATGCTATTCCCTTTGATGGTTTCAAAGTCATTATGCATGGGTTCCCCATATTTATCAATTCTTTTTCTATCACTCGGGCATTGGGTATTCCACTCCAATTGCGACGTGTTTATTCACATCCTGATTACTTCCTCTCCAATCATGTTGACATGTTGGATAATTACCTAGATCACTTTGGCCCTTGCACTTTTTCCTTCCATCCTGAGAATTATGCTAATGTGGCACCTACCACTTGCCTACCTGCTAATGTAGCTACTGCTGCTTTATGGGTCATGAGGAATCTATTAGGTGCACATAGGTTGGATTATGTTAATGATACCAAAATGCATGTTGTTTATGGCATTGTTAATAATTTTAGAGCTCTTGACATAGCATCCTGGTTAATGGATGGCATAAGGAATGTTTTCCAAATTGGTCAGCTAATTTACCCTACTGCTATCTGTAAGATAATCCTTCATACTTATCCTAATTGGAGGAATAGGTACAATGATCGGACTCACCTTATCCCTATGGATCCTACACATCGTTTTATTAGGAGAAGTCGCCTATTCACATGGGTGCCTAACACTATATATGTAGAGTATCCAAAGTTGCATAGAAATGATGATTTTATGGATAATGGTGAGGGATCTTGGAATGTGATCAAAGAGGCATTAACTGTATGGCGTGATGACTTGGATGGTTTGCCAAGAGAAAATTGCTTGAAAACAAGAGTGTAATATAGGATTTCCTTTTCTGTTGAGTCAGTCCTTTATTTCAGTATATTTTATTTCAGTTGTGTCATAGTATGGAATTTCTTGAATCTCTATATAGAGATAATTTTGTTTGACAAGAATCTATAAAGCGGTTTGAATTTTTAGCACATTCATGGTAATATCCTTCTCTCTCTTTTCCAATGCTTAATATGAGCCTTGAGGACAAAACAATCTCTTTGTTAGGGGGTGGGGAAGTATTTCAATCCTTTTTGCAAAAGATTTTCAAACTTCTTTATCCATACTTGTGTAAAAACTTAAAAAAATTTGAGAAAAATCAACCTAAATCTTTCTTGCAAAGACTTTTTCAAAATAGGATAAGTACACCAATGAAGAACATAATGGTTGAATTCTTTCCTTTTCAAGTTTAAGGACATTTATTGCTTCACCAAGTAGTTGAGTCTTATACAACATTTCCATGAGCATAAGCATGACATTCATTTGTATTTATTATAGATTACATGTGCAAATACAACTACACCTTGAGAAACTTGAGGAATAAGTGTAAAGACTTAACCCAGTGAGCTTTTGAGCCCCGTCCTTTTCTTGGAGAGTTATTACGTACATCTGGAGTCAAAAAACTCAACCTCTCAATTTTGTCTGTTTTTAGTCTCATATTCATTTTTATAGTTAGCCTTGAGATGACATCAAGTGGGTGTAATATAAACTTGGGTCTTGTAGCTTATTCAAGATGTGATCACCATGTAAGTACTTAGAGATGATACAAAGACCTTTAGATAAACCCTGTTTACCTTTGCCTACCCTGATGATATTTTATCCCTTAGGTTAACCATTCTGAGCCTTTTATTGTTACTTAGTCTTTTTCTTGAGCCCATTATCCTTACCCAACTCCATTGTATGAGTAAATACCCTTAGAATGTTTTAGGTCATTTTACCCATTGTTTTTAGAACATGAGGATGATTGTTTATGTGGTTACAAGAAGAAAGGAGAAATACAAAGAATCTCCAAACTAGTGAGATGAACCAAATATCGAAAAATCAAAAAGTTTAAAGAAATTCCAGAAAAAACCAGAATCTTCCAAACGATTCAACATCCAAAAAGAAAGGAAGATTCCCAAATAGGCTAGAGCTTCATTGAAATTTTCCCAAAAGAAGATGAAAAATACTTCTTAAAAGAAAAATTCCACAAATTTCTCCATACGCTATTATTACAAATCACAAGTATTGAAGACCCAAATGTTCCAAAAATGTTTCACAAAAGCCTGTGCCATTTCTAGCCCCGTCCTAAGCCAAGTTACAGCCCATTACTGTCTTTTGTAGATGTAAGCTGATATGGTAGGATGTGGCGAGTAAGTGAGAAGGTGCTGAGGTGAAAAACACGACATCTCAAGCAAGGCTAATTTTTCCATTCTTTGAGACTAAATTCATTCCATTACACCAGTCCGTTCTTATTGATATATGTGAGATGATTGTCCATCTTCTTTCCTCACATAGAGGTAAAATAATAAACACCATCTCTGAGTGATTTTATTTCTGAGTGTATGACTGTGAGGCAGAAGTCAAAGAAACCTTTCCAAAGGTGACTTAAGACCCATGGTTGTATGGGTACATGCCTGTATTCGATGCATTTGAAACCGTTATGCTTGGTTTATATTTCATATCTTATTCATGCATTGGTAGTATGTTATCTCATATGAGCGGTTTTGGAATACTTATCTTTATCCTTGATATAATCATTTCTGAGGTACATGGTAGAAAATTCTATTATTGGATTAGTCATTGTAGTAAGTTTGTGGGTGTCTTCTCTGAAAAACCCTCAGAAGACTATAACTCCTCCACCTGGGAAACCCTTGTGGTTAATAGCCTTGATGCATGTGGTTAATGCAATCACCTTAGTTATACTTCTCTTTTGAGTTCCTTATTCTTTCTTCTCATATTTGTTTGAGGACAAGCAAAGTGTTGTTTCAGGGTATTTGATCGAACCTCAAAAGTGTATATTTATCCCCCGAATAGCACCTTGTTTTTCTAGCACTTAGCTTATATTATTGTATTATATCTATTGATTAGTGTTTTCTTGTCTTTTGTGTAGGTTTCATGAGCCGAAATACGAATATTATGTAAAAGCCCGCGAAAAGTCGAGAAAAGCAAGCAAAAAGGTGTTATTGGCACAAGGAAAGAAGAATGGATATTTGCACCTGCAAAATCTGGTAACGGCACCCCACGGTCAACTCTGGTCAACTTTATTGACTTGACTTTTTGGTCAACCGGTGACTTCTGCTGACTTTGGTCAACTGTTGGACTTTAGTAACTTTGGTCAACTTTGTTGACTTTCTTTGACCTGACTTTGTATTTTGGGTCTTAATCTTAAAAAGGCTCCACAAGAAGATCCAGAAGTCCGATTTGGGCCCATGAGCTATCAAACTGAAGGTCTTGGCCCAAGCTACAATTCAAGCATAATAGAATTAGGTTTTTCTGATTGCCTAATCCCTCTAGGAGACCAACAGCAGCAGCCACGAATTTCACCAAGTTTGGAAGTCTTTGCATGCAAGTATTCTACTTTGTATTGTCTATATAAGAGAAGTTGTAACTAGGGTTTATTATCTTTTAGTCTCCACTTTAAGATCAACTTTCATTGAAGAAGAGTTGATTTTCTACTTCATTGTACTCAATTCATTATTCATTATCAATCCATTAAATTCCATTATGATATTTTATCATTTATTTATTTATTCCTTTGGTATGAGTAGCTAAATCTTCATGGGGGGATGGTGGAAGCTTTCTAGGTGATGTAAAAGTATCATGTTTCTTTTTCTTGTTCATTGTGATTCAAAGTTTTTAATGCTTATTTACTTCTAATTCGCGATATGAGGTAAGTATGATTATTTGCATGCTAATGTTATCCATGGTGTTAAAATATTATTGTTAGGGTTTAGGGAGACCTAGCTTTAATGGTAGTATTTATATTTATTGTAGATATGTAGTGAAATAGCTGAGAGGTGATTATTACATGTTTATGATATTTATCTTTTATTGGAACCCTTTTATGATTAAATCAAATAGCTGAGAGGTGATGATTTAATTATGAATAATATGTTGAGTTAATTAGATTCAATAGCTGAGTGGTGAGGGTTAAATTAATGAAACATATTCAATAACATGCATAATAGAATCCCGTTTTAATTAGGTGGATTAGCTGAGAGGTGACTACTTGATTATTATAATTATTAATAACTAGTTGGAAAAACCGAGAGGTGACTTATTAGTTATTATAGATTGAACATGAAGAACAATATGATATGATTGCATGATCTAGTTTGTGAAAACCAATTATTCCCCCTATGTCATCATATATCTTCTTTTCCATATCTTCAATATTCTTAAGTTAGGATTTATTATTTATTATTGCCTGTAGGAAGTAGAATCAATCATCCAATATTATTGTTGATTCCTTTGGTGTTTCTTAATTTTTATTCTTAATTGTGTTTGAGCTAACATCTCCCCCTCTGAGGTGGGTACGACTCTTGCATGTTACTTTTCTACTTTGATCTTCAATTTATACAGGCACAAGAAGGAACTTCAAGTAAAAATCTAATCTTTTGATAGTAGGATCGTTTTCTTACAACATCAGGAATCTCAGAGGAGTGAATTCCCTTTCTCTGCGTTCGCCCTCGGTAGACTTTTCTGACCGGCGGTCAAGCTGCCGTGCTGGTGCTTTCCCCTTCCTGTCCTTGTTCCTGTCAGGGGCTTTTCCTCTTTGCGATCCCTGCCGGAGCTTTCTTCCTTTGCCTTCTGCGGCTTCTCGGAGGTTTGGCCTCCGACAAGTCTCTTCCTTCTGGCTTTCAGGTCGTCTTCTTCCTGAGCGTACCTTTCTACCTTCTCAAGTGAGGCCGAGACAGAGGACGGAGGCTTCCTTGCCAATGACCGATAAAATTCTTCATGGTTGTTGTTCAAGGCATAGTCGAAAGCTTGAATGAGGACGTTATCAGATGCGTCATGTATTTTTGACAACAAAGTTCGGAATCTTCGGGCGAAATTCTTGAGTGTTTCGCTCCGGTCCATCTGTAAGGAGAACAAGACTTCAACTCCTTTTTTGGTCTTCACATTGAATCGGTACATTTCTTCGAACAACTCAGCCAGTTGTACGAATGTGTGGATGGATGCGGGCGGCAGATTGTGATACCATGTCTGTGTTTCGCATTTGAATGAAGCAACAAACATTTTTGCAAGTAACTTGTCATCATGGTCCCAGATGGCCATGGTGCTTTTGTAGTTCATAACATGCTGAATCGGACAACCGCTTGTCTCGTCAACTGTTCGAAGGGCGGTTGCTTGAATTTGGTCGGGACTATCCGGGTTGGCTTTGTTGGAAACAGCCAAGTCGATCATCTCTTGCAGATTGAGTTGATTCATCTGTTCCACGTTTAGCTCTGGTTGTCTCTGATGAGTGTGGGCCTTTTGAGGGCTCCATGCCGGGGGAGTGCTCTAGTGCCTCCTCCGGCGCAGTCCTTTTGGTAGAGTGACTTCTTCGACGGACCTGTTGTCGGTAACCCTGCGGCCATGACGTGGTCCATGTGTTCTCGTGCGTCCGCGACGATGTCTCTGAACTGGAGAGATAGACATCCTATCTCTCCCTAGTGCTAGCCTATTCCAGACAGGATGGGGACCATAGCTATGAGGGGTAAGGCTCCGGTCACTACCGGACCATGGCTTTATCATCTTCTGAGGAGATGGACTTGATGACGGGGCTGAGGATGACTAGCTATCTCCGGCCCTAGTTCTCTTCTTTCTTCTGAGTTCTGCATTCTCCTTCGTCAGTCGCTTGATGACTGCAGTTGGGGATTCGACTGCTAGTCCTTTCCCCTTCTGCCGATCGGTGTAACCTCCTCCCATAATAATGGGAGAGGTTCTCTGGTCTCTTCATGCAGCGGCTACCCTGGAGGGTTCAGTATCTTGTGATGCTGGTATCCTGACGGTCTGGCTGACTGCGTTAAGATTACCAGGATCATTAGTGATTTGTACCACTAAGTTTTCTGCCTCCGGCTGTCCAATTTCAGAGTGTTGCGAGCCTTGATCGTGGCCCTCACTCCCGAGAACTGATTCTTGATTCACAGGCTCTGTCGCTTCAAGAGCGGGATACAGAGGAGAAAGGTTCTCAGTTTGACTTTCAGTAACTTGGCTCATTCCATTGTTGGAATGAGTTAGGCGTTTCTGACTTCCAGCCATTGCTGCAGCAACTCTGGTATGACTGGATTGAGATTCCTTGCAAGGCTCTGGAACTGATGGGAGATTCAGCCCCACGGTGGGCACCAAAGAGTGTGGGTGCAAAAATTTGATCCACAAACTCGAGATATGTATAGATTGATCGTACAGTTACAATGAAAGCCTTGTATAGACAAAGATAAGATGGGGGGGGGGGGGGGGTATACAATGAGACTGGACCTGATCGAGATCAAACTGCCTACGTATCCAAGAAGATGAACTTGGAATCAAGTCTCTGCTTGCACTAAGCTCTAATGGAGTTGCTCAGTGAAAGACCCGTAGTTCAGGAGGTTTAGAAGTCTTGTATTTATAGTAGGACGAAGGATGCTGGTTCAACCACCCCTCTAGTTTTGACTCCAAGAACTCAGGTAGTTCAACTGTGAAAATGCTTTCCGTGGAGATAGCTTGCATGCTACCGAACGGTTATCCCCTTGGTTTGAATCCCCTTTGACCAAGATGACTGCCAGGTGGCATCCTCTGATAGGTCCTGGTTCAACTTGGGTCTTCCTTTATCTTCTCCAGCGGGTTAGAACCATGGGTTCTGTTAGCCTGGAATCTCGCTGGACTTATCCAGTTGGTTGGAACTTGGATTGACCAAGCCTGAAAGCAAAAACTTGGGCTTGACTCCTCTGATCGGAGGACCAATCTTCATTGCATACACCCTGGGCAGGTCCTCTATGCTTCTGTGTTGAGCTTTCGGATGAACCTTTGTCTCTGATGGACTTTACTGGGTCGGACCTGGCCTACGTGCTCTCAGGTGGGCCTGGTCAATGTATGGGAGCCCACAGTTCATCTTCTTATACAGTAACCGGGGCTCCACCCTTTGCGCGGACTATCCGGTGGATCAAGGTCCACAGAGCGTATGTGGATCCCTTGAAAACCGGGTTAGGCCCTACCCGATAGCTGGCTAATGCTCAGGTGCTCTCAGTTTAGCTTCTTATACAACCACCGGTGCCACCTGTCGGGTTCTTTACCTAGGGTACACACAACTGTCTCCATACCTTCCTCTGATCCTAGGTCAATGGACATTAATCATCGCCTTTTTGCTGGAAGTGTTCCTGGATCTTTCATATATTACTCATGAAATAGCCATTACAACACCACAAGATGAAACAATGATAACACTCTGCAGCGTACCAATGCCCTTGTTCAGCAGTACATAACATCAATGACGGCCACAATACTATTGCCCCACAACTACCACATCACAAACAAAACATCAGCAGCACCATACAGAGTACTATAACCCCCGACACGTTGCAGTCCCATATAGCTAGTCTAGCAGTTATCACTGAAGAAAAAAGGAATGCTACAACATAAATCGACATTGCATTTATCATTTGTACCATCACAACATCACTGCAGATTCTGGAGTATATGTTTCTATCCCTTGTATGGTCCCCCAGTACAAAGCAAATCTTTAATTCTATGCTCACTAATTTTGTTCTGTACACCTTGTAGAGTCATATGTACCCATGCCTATACAGTACACTTGACAATCATTACTACTGACCTCAATGCAAACTTACCTTCACTAGATGATAATATTTCACACTCCCCATTGCAAGAGTAGTTTTTAGTTACTCTAATCAAAAGATAGATTTTTATTGAAGTTCCTTCTTGTGCCTATATAAATTGGATATCAAAGTAGACAAGTAACAAACAATGGTCGTTTTTCAATCTAATTAACAATATCTAATCCTTCTCCAATTTGTTTGCATTGATTGAATCGATCTGTATGAATAGAAGCAAGGAGGAGAAAGAAGAAAGAAACCATGGATCTCCGTGTATTGGTTGGAGAGGTCATTTTCGTCAAAAATCTCTTTAATTATCACAGACTCAAATGGAAAGAGGGCTATTTTTACATTTTTTACATTAATAGGGTAATTTGTTATCCTTCAAATGCTTAAACAAGGCAAATTGTATAAACCTGGCCTTAGCTGGGCCATTTGTACTTTGCGGACCCTTAATGGGGTCCTAAAACCATTTCCATGCATAATACAACTGATGGGTCCAAGTTTTTTATTGGTCCTTTTTATTATTGTGATTGGACTGTTATAGCTAATTATATAAATAAAATGGTAAACGAATACAAATGCATTACTGAGTTGAGTAAAGAAGTCATGCTCTTTACTGACTGTATTAGGCCCGAAGGCTACTGATGATACCACCTAAGAAACCAATACTTTTTTGTAATTTCACTATCAAGTTATAATTACATCTTTGTTTTGAACTTAGGATAAGAACATGTATAATTTAGTCTTTTTTTTCTCAATATCTGAACAAAAACATTGTTTTGGCTGAATGTATATAATTTAGTCTTGTCTTAAATACGAATATAGATTGAGCTAGCTGACATATTCAGATGTGGTCTGCCATGCAAATATATTGCTTAACATGTGTTGTATTTCACATAATGTGTTTTGTCTATATAAGCAAGAGGTGTGATGGTTTTAGTTCATTCAAGCAACAAAACCCTTTCCTATCTCTCATTTTCTCTTAAGTTAGAGCGTTTTGAGCTTGAGTTTCTGCTTCATCATTGTTTTGAAACGAAAAAGTTTTCAGGGTTCTTTTCGTGTACTTTATAGATGTGAAGAAATTAATTTCTTGTTGACAAAAAGTATGTCACATCATACTTAGGTAAATTACATTTCAATTTATTTAATTTTAAATAAGAAATGGTTTTTTTTATTAGATATACTTATTTTTACCACTATCACTACATATGATTTGCATACATTAATTTTTTCCCACTTTTATTCCATTTATATGAGCTCCCTATCCAAGGATTTGTTGTAGGTATGTAGTTTTTTCCTACTGTATACAGTATGCATGGCCTCAAAAAACTACATACCTACAACAAATCCTTGGCTAGGCAGCTCATTTAAATGGAATAACAGTGGGAAAAAAAATGTATGCAAATCATATGTAGTGATAGTGGGAAAAATAAGTATATCTAATAAAAACCAACATTTCTTATTTCAAATTGAATAAACTGAAATATAATTTACTTAAGTACGATGTGACATACTTTCTGACTACAGGATAATTAATTCTTTACTTCTATAAAGTACACGAAAAGAATCCTGGAAACTTTTTCTTTTCAAAACAGTGATGAAGAAAGAACTTAGGCTCAAAACGCTCTAGCTCAAGAGAAATAAGGGAGATAGGAAGGGGTTTGGTTGCTTAAATGAACTAAAACCAACACACCTCTTGCTTATATAGACAAAACACATTGTGAGAAATACAATACATGTCATGGCAGACACCGCATCTGAATATGTCAGCTAGCTCAATCCATATTCATATTTAAGATAAGACTAAATTATATACATTTACCCAAAACAATATTTTTTTCTGACATTGGGAAGAAAAATACTAAATTATACATGTTCTTATCCTAAGTTCAACACAAAGTTGTAATTATAACTTGATATTGAAATTACAGAAAAATATTGGTTTCTTAAGTGGTATCATTAGTAGCCTGACTTTTTTACTCAACTCAATAATGCATTGTATTCGTTGAACATTTTATTTTTATAATTAGATATAACAATCCAATCCCAAAAATAAAAAAGAACAATACAAAACTTGGACTTACCGGTTTTATACTCTTAGCTTCTGACATTCCCAAAATTTTCCTCTCTGCTTGTATTCCTACGGGAGTACTTGATGGATGGGGTTGTGAATACTATTATTCCTCTTTAATAGCTATACCTAGGGCTGTCAATGGATCGGATCGGTTTGGTTTTCTCTATGATCCAAACTGATCCAAATGTATTATGATCCAAACCGATCCGATCCAATTCAGGAATGGATCATATTGTTTGGATACTAAACCGATCCGTTTCTAATAACGGATATCCAATCCGATCCGAACCGATCCAATTCTCAATTCCATCTTCTTCTTCACTGTAATACACTATAATAGGATGAGTAAAACTGATAATCTCTTCTTCTTCTTCTTCATTCCATCTTCTTCTTGTTCATCACTTTATTACCATCCTTCCATTGCCGACAACGAGAACATCATCATCCTTCTTTATTTCTTGGAGAAATCAGTAAAGAGATATATGTAAATTGATGAGTCTTGATTTATTCAGTATTTGTTTCAACAATTAACCATTCCTTATGTGTAATTAGGAATAAAGGTATGAGTCAAATAGCTTGTGAGCATCCATGAATCAGAATAGAAAATAGTAATTTGATAAAAACCAAAAGCATTTGGTCAAATACCTTGATTATGGAGAGAGAGATTGAAATTGTCTGGAGATTAATCGATGAAGAAGAAGAAATTTTTTTGATTAATTGAAAGGAAAACAGAGATGATCTATAGATAGAGAGATTTCAAGTTTTCACATACTATTTGGATCGGATCGGTCTTTTGTTTGAAATTATCCAAACCAAACTGAAATTAGAATGGATATCCAAAACCATTTCAAGTGATCCGAAAATCCAAATGGATATCCAAAACTGAAAAATAATGGATTGGATCAGTTTTGGATCGGTTTGGATCACGGATCGGTTTGGATAGTTGACAGGCCTAGCTATACCAATCCTCCCCTCGGTAATCAAGTTGAAAAATTTGCAAACAATGATTATCATTCCTGTATAGTAGTTTCTTAGGTTGATATCCTAACAATTCTCTATTCAAGAACCAGCTTCAGATGCATAAATTTTCATCTGACAGCTGTTCCTATATTCATTCTGCAATAAAACATAAATTTTCATCTTGTTAGCTCACTTAGCTGTCAAGGGTTATATAGTATGCATCAAATGATATTGGATCATTTTTCATTTCATCTATCAATCTAGTAGAAAACCTAGGAGTTGTATATTTTACTCTAGTGCTTTTGGTGTATTAATAACTTGATTTTCTGTTGTATAATTTTTATACGACACTTTACACGGAACTTAAAAATGAAAGAGTGCCAAATTCAACTAAGTTTCAACAAATCTGTTCATTCAAAGGTTGAACAGATGCACATGAACCTAGAAGATCAATACGCTTATCCACTTAAATAGTTAGGTATGAATTTGTAATATTTTCATTCTATAGTACAAAAGTATGTATTCTACGTTTTCATATGCATACCAACTAGTTTTCTACCTGTTTTTCCTTATATTGAACAAACGGTGTTGATAAACTAGGAGAAGACCTTTTCACGACCATCTTTAAAGGGTAAAAACAGTTCCATCAACAATTGGTTTATTATATTCTATAGTCATTGAGCCAATTTCAAGTGAAAAAAACCTGGTCATTGTTAAGTATCCAAAAATGTAGTTTTTACCCCTAATTAGTATGATGTTAGAACTCATTTTTGGACTTGAAATAGTGTAATTTCTATTGTTTTTTTTTATTTTTGTAGGAAATAACCTAGAAAAGAATAAATCTAAGAAAAAACCTACAAAATGTTATAAAAAGAGCAAAAAGAGAAAAGTCAAGTATGAAGCCCAAAGTCATGGATCCAAATGGTCAAAACCTTGAATGAATCTTAGTGGATTAAATCTAAATGAGCCCGTAAATTATCTACAAAGCTTAAGTCCAAGAGATGCCCATTATGGAGATAAGTGAAGTGAGACTACTAAATAAAAAATGGAGCATAGAATCACTTGAAGGTTGATATTTAAGATTCTAGCATGTGTAAAATATGGAGAATATTGAGACAATCAACCATCTAAGGAAGATTGCCAATATCTTCTAGAATGACATTATATATGACAGTTTTATACAGAATTGGGAAAATTGGCGATAACCCCCCATATTATGGTCCTCTTGGCAAGAACTCCCTCATTTGTCCATTTTTGGTGTTAACCTGTTAACCCCCCAACCCCCCACTTCAGAATTTATTTGCCCACTATACCCCTGTCACGTATTATTTGACTAAACTCCCCAAACTTAAGTAACAGAAGTTCACTAACAATCGTTAATCTCTGTTAACGGAACATATATTTGTGAAAACCCCTCAATAGTTAAAAACTTTAAAACAAAGGTAAAATCAACTCCCACCTACCTAATTAACGTGGACTGGTAGGTGAGAGTAAATTTTACGTTTTCGGCGGGTTTAGGCAAATAGGAGTTCTGTTAACGGAGTTAACATCTGTTAGTAAACTTCTGTTAATGATAAATTAGGGGGTTTACTCAAATATGAGGGGTAAACTAGACAACACAAGGTCTAATTTGGGGGGTTAGGGGGTTAACGCCAAAAATGGACAAATGAGGGGGTTCTTGCCAACAGTGACCATAATGTGGTAAGGATTTGGTTTCGAACACATGTTTTTCATTAATCTTTGACCACAATAATTCAAAGATTTTATTCTTGACATTTTCTTCCACAAATGTTTACTAATTGATTTGATTATAATCAAATCAAATATTATGTAATATTTTACAATTTTTCCCTTTTATGGCGAACCTAGCACAAGAAATGTGAGAATACCCATGTAGACATTTTATCGAACACATGGTGTGCAGAATCATGAAGTGTGCACACGATAACAACCAAGCAATGAGAATCGCACTAAACTTGTTAGACCAGGATAATGAAGAACCAAACACAAACAATAGCAAATAGAGGCTGCACCATATCTAAGAATCAATTTTAACGACAAAACTAACAACCCATATCCAACCATGTGAAGACTAACCTTAAGGACTAACTTTAATAGCAGAAAAACAAACCTAATAACTAACAACACAAACCATAATAAGAAGATAAAAGGAAAAGAACCGATGTACCATAGAAGTGAAGAGGAATACATCATGAACTTCCAAAAACAGTAGCCAATCCCAATCCGTACAAAAATAAGAGGCAATATATGGTGATAAGCAAAAGATTGAACAAATAAGAGAATTGAAGTGCATCATAAACTAAACCTCGGTGTGTGTAGATGCAATGCAATGCATAAAGAGAGAGAAAGTTCACCACTAGAACACACCCTTTGAAGACCTAGAATATAGAACCATCAACAAGAGACATACGATTAGATTAGTAAGTGAGCATAGAAGAAACAAACTTCAACCCCCTTTGAAACAAACGTTATGAGTAGAAGGCAAACGAATATAAATATGATCTTTCAAATGAAAATCAAGACATTAAAAAGGCAAAGGAATATAAACTTTGTATGCCTTACATAAAAAACAATGAATATGCGCTTGGTTTTTTATTTTGCCGCATGTGGTGGAGTTTAGTCTACATCACTCTAATGTCATTCCCGCGTGGGAGGGATTTTTGCCTCCATCTTTTCAAATACACGAGGGTAGGGTGTAGCCTACATCTTTTTGACAAACACAAACTCAAGAAGTGCAATACCATGATAACGTGCAACATAAGAACTAACATCTCTTGAGTGCATCCGTCAGAGCATGACCCTCACAACCCCAACGGGTTCTTAGCCAACTGATATTGCTTCAAAGACAATCAAATGGCTGGGGATAAAGTGAGTCATTGACCACTAACAAGAGTTGTAAAAGGAAGATAAGAATGTTCAATAACACTAACAACAAGATGAACATTAACCAAAACAAAGGAGAGATAGCTCAAGATCACATAAATACTCGAGAGATAGAGAAGTTCTATGAGCTCAAAGAATATGTAAGTAGTTTCCAAAAACTCCCATTATGCAAGCATGCGGTGCACTGTGCAAACAAGCGAGGAAAAATGCATGATACATACCAAAACATACTTAACGGTTTAGAAGGAGAAAACACCCAAACATATTGCAACTTATTTAAGACAATTGAATTTAAACCAATATCTCAGAAAAGATGCATCCAACAACACATACATGGAGTAAATAAATAAAACAAAAAAAATAGAAGGAATAACCAACAACCCTTTTTTTTTTTTTTTTTTTTTATTAACAATATATTCAGACATGCAACATGATCTGCAAGCTAAACAAACAAAACATAAAAAAATAGAAGCACCAAACAAATAGCCTATGTGATAAGAGAAATATGCAATTCAAATAACACAAGGCTAGAAACAAACTACATCATCTCAAATATGGGACACCACCAGACCTTTGCAAGTCCAGAAAAACCTTCAACTTATCCTTTCTTACCCATACTTGTTTAACACTAGGCGTGCACACCTTGGGAGGTGAAAAGATATGAGATTTTCCCTTAACACGCTTTGCAATACACTTGTCCTTAACTAATTCCACCTTAGTCTTAGATTTCCTTTTGTTGGAATACCTGTTTTTCTTAAACCTGTGATGAGAACCATTATAATTCCAAGGTCTAGAAAATGCACAAGAAGGAACATTAGAATCAACATGATTATAACGATGAGGAACACGAGAATAGGATGAAACATGTTGATCAAAATCCCAACAAAAGCTATCCAAATGACCAACTCTACCACAATAAGAACAATGAAAAACATTAGACTTACTCAAGGAATTTTTATAAGAAGATGTGGTGGTAGAAGATGAAACATGTATGTCACCATTGTATTTGTGACATGGTGCCTTAACAAAACCTATACCTCCATTATGAGAACAATATGGCTTATCAGTAAAAACAGCCTTACCATTAACCTTAGACTTAAAATTCTTACGAGAAACATGCTGAAAATTAGTAGCATTAAGTCTAGTCTCAATAGGTGGGGTAGGCAAAAGGGCTGGCAAACTAGTAGATTTTACAGGAGTAATCACACTAGATGCACTAGTAGAACTATCAATAGGAGAATCAAATCTAGTTTTGTCCAAAACCTGCAATTGGAGTTGAGTAGACGTTAAATCGTTCTTTGTTACCTCATACTCCACCAGTAGAGATTTGTATTTCTCATCGACCTCCTGATTGGCCTTCTCTAAAGCTGCAATTCTACATAACAAGTCAAGTTTTTCTTTGTCAAATAATTGAGAAATAGAAATTGTATCATCTGCAGCACAAGAAATCTGTTTTTCAAGAATCTCAATTTTATCCTGCAAAGAAAGATTAGCCTTTTCCAAATTTTCAATTTTGGATTCATAAACTTCCCCTTGAAGCATATAGTCTTCTGCACAATGTCTGAGTCGTTGTTCTAGAGAATCAACCTTATTCTGCAAAACACCATTATCTTCAAAACAAAAATTATCAGAAGTAGTAGACAAATTACAATTAGCTTTATTAAACTTTTCCTGCAAATCAATATTAGCTTTTTGTAATCTGTCACATTCTTTTGCAGAAAGTCTGTAAAGAAGAGCCCAATCACTATTGCTAACAACATACAAATTATCATCCTTTTCAAAATCAGATTTTGGTTTTGTAGATTTAGACGATTTAGCAATAAAATTATTATAACCAGACTCATGAACCATTATTGCACTCATAGGATCTACGCGTGAGCCATTACACTCCATAACAAGCGCCCTGCTCTGATACCAATTGAGAACCCAATATATGTGCAATATAACAATAGTAAAGCAAACAATAAAGCAATAAACAAATAAAGAACATGATATTTTTAACGTGGTAAAACCCAATATGGGAAACGTCCACGGTTGTCCTCGCGACAACAAATAAATCCACTAGATGAAAAGAGATGTACAAACCTATCAACTACCTGCAATCACTGCGAGTTGACACTACTGGTTATCTCTAACACCTTGACTTCACCAGAGCACCTTGATGTACGCACAAGACACTCGACTTCTTGATGAACACACAAGAAGACTCGAAGCCGAACTATGAAACAAGCTTACACCAGAGTTCCTTGATGAACACACAAGGATACTCGACTTTTTGATGAACACACAAGAAGACTCGAAGCTAAATCACTATTCAATAATTAAGAAGAAGATGAATGGGGAAGAAGGAAGAAGAAGATGAATGGGGAAGAAGAAGATGAGTTCAATCACCAAAACAACCTAAACCACAAACCTAAACAAACTCCAAAAATGAGACTTCAATTGGACGGCCAAAGAACTAACTTCTTCTTTGGAAGAGAAACCCTATTTATACTTAGGGTTGGAATACACAGAAAATGGGCCGAAATTGACGAAATCCATATTGGACGTACGTACGTCGAAATAACGTTCGTACGTCTTCACACGATAAACGCTTGCTGCCTGCTTGGACGTAAGAACGTCCTAACAAGGTACGTACGTCCTGAACAAAAACTATCCTGCTGCCTAACCTGACGTACGTACGCCCTAACTCGGTACGTACGTTCAACACGATGAAAGTTTGCTGACCTACTGGACGTACGTACGTCCTAACTAGGTACGTACGTCCTAAACCAAAAACACACTATTGGCACATGGACGCGAGGAAACAGACTCGGGACGATGTGCGTACAACTTGGTTTTCCTAACAATGAACTCAAGGCGAGATAACCATGGACATCCAATGTCCCAAAATTGATGTCAAACAAACTTAGTGCCGGTTTCATTGCATTAGTAGTAGTTAATTACCATCTACCTTGTTATATAATTTTCCCCTAATTCTCTAGATTAGAAAAAATGAATTTCGTTTCTTCATTTAACTTGGTTCTCTCTTAGACGTGGATTCGATAACCCTTTCTTGAAGATATACTCGTTTTAGGTAGTCAAAGCAAGGTTTTGAAAAGCGCAATTTAATTAAGGACTATTTCACACTCTTTCAGTCATCACTTCCAGTAAGCACTATAACGGTTTCTATTTCCTACGAGACATAGTCTACCAAAGTTTAAACATTCAATCTATCCCTGAGTTACAGTCCACCATAATGTAACCAAATGAGATCTACTTTGATATTTTTCTCTTTTACAAATGAAAGTTCCCATTCATATCTGTATATATTCAGTTACGTTGACTTTTAACCCTTTTAAGGTTTCAAATGTCTCTCAACCTAGAAATATTACTTCATTCCCATTTTATCTGATTTCTTTGCTAATAAAGATTCAGCCATAACATGAGAAAAATGCTTTTAATTATCTAAACTTTGGCATGTCGTCTAATGGTTTTTAGCGGATGAAATGCATTAAACATTATGCGTCAAATAAGGAAATCCGAAAAGAAAAAAGAATAGTTTGTGATTCGATGTCATGACGAAACAAGCATTAGAAAGAAAAAAAAACACTATATAATAATTCTGATGTCTTCCAAAACAATTAAATTTCATGTGATCCAATTTATACAGACCACTCATCAATTGAATCAACAATACTAGCAAATTATATATAAATCTGCAATATTTCTCTAACAAATCAAACAAATAAAAATAGTTGATAAAAATATACCTTTGATGTTACCTTTGATGCATAGAGAGAAGAAACTAAGGGCTTCAAAGAAGATTAAGGAGCAAAACACAAACAAACGGAAATAGGAGTGAGTGGAGTGGTCTTAGTCTAGAGTGAGTGAAAGTTTTTATAGACGGTTTGCATTTTTTGAAGACAAGATTACAAGACAAATGGCCAACGCCTTTTTTCATTTGTTTCCTCTTACATCGTTGTTATCAATATATAGAATCCTGTCAGATATATTTTGTTTTTCCTTTCTCACCCGATATTGAAATCAATCTGAAGAATCTTCACCCAAATAAAAAAAAAATTCAATGTGGAGAATCAATCTCAAGTTTTCAATTGAAGCATGTATATGTTCTCCTACCTATTCAATACTTCTCAATGGCAGTGTTGAGGGGTATTTCCTAGGAAAAAATGGGTTGAGACAAGGAGACCCCCTTTTACCATATCTATTTGTCCTTGTTATGGAGATCTTGGTTGGACTTCTTTTGAAAGCTATAGACACTTCTAATCTGAAGTGCCATCCTAAGTGTAAGAGTGAAGGCATTACACACCTATGTTTCACTGACAATATACTCATCTTTAAAAAGGGAGAACAAGAGTCTATAGTGGCAATCAAAGAAGTAATGTCTTTGTTTGAAAACAATAAGACTACATTATTCACAGGAGGGATTTCAAGAGATGACAGTAATGTTCTAGCACTTGTTATGGGCATCAAAACCATTTCTCCTCCGGTTACCTACCTGGGCATCTTCCTCTCCTCTCGACTCACCATTAGGGACTGCCAACCGTTTGTAGATAAAACTCTACAAAGGATTACTAACTGGAAGAACAAAACCTTGTCCTTTACTGGTATATTATAATTGATCAAATCTGTACTCAATTATTTCCATGTGTATTGATCGAAAACTTTCATCTTGCCAGTCACATTGTTGGATACCCTATCTAAGAAGTGTGCCATGTTCCTCTGGAATGGTCTAACTATGGAAAAGAAAATGCACCAGGCAAAGCTGCAGACTATTTGTTTGCCTAATGACAAAGGTGGATTGGGAATCACTGATCTGAGATGTTGGTATGAAGCTGCGTATTTGGGGTTAGCCTTTAAAGTGGTGACAAAACAAAATAGTTTATGGGTGGACTAGGTCAGGTCACAACATCTTTGAAATAAATGGTTTTGGACCATGAAAATTCCTCAAGACTGCTTTTGGGTATGGAGATCAGTACTACATGCTAGACCTAAATGAGCCAAGTTTATTACTTACACCATAGCAAATGGATCAGACACATCTTTGTGGCATGATTTATGGTGCTCCCTGTCACCTCTCTGGAATTATCCCAATGCAAGGACAGTTTGGAACACTCTGTTTGATGGAAATGCTACTGTAGCTAAACTCATTAGCAATGGCAGATGGAATGATCATGTTACAAACCTCACTGATAATGTGTTGCAGCAGAGTATTCTGGATACTAAAGTGCTCACCAATCTTAGTAAAGATGAAATAATATGGAAATTGACACCTTCAGGAGTGTACACTACAAAGTCCGCTTACAAAGCTCTATACTTCGGTGAAACTAAAGTCAAATGGTGTAAATCCGTTTGGCGAAAGTTGGTTTTACCTAAGCATTATTCCTTCACTTGCTGGCAAGCTTTCTCTCATAGCTTGCAGACTCTGGACAGATTGAAGAAATGAAAAGGTATTGTTGATCACTCAGCTTGCTATTTATGTGACAATAGTAGGGAAAATACAAAACACTTGTTTTTTTAATGCAACTATGCAAAGAGACTGTTGAATAAGATAAAGAGCCTCCTTAGCATCACCACCGATTCAAGATCAGCCAACTAGGAATGGAATAACATATTCCAAGGTTATGTTCAAGGAAGGAAAATCCATTGATACAAATTACTAGGTAAATATACTATTGAGTGCGGAATGGAACAATAGCAGTAAATAAGATAAACAAAACACAAGATCTCGAAGAAAGTATCTTCTTTATTGAATATTATGAGGATTACAAGAATCTCTGCCTCACAATACTATATAGACAAGCTAAGCCCTAGCTGCCTTTCTTATGTACTGGCCTTGGCCAAAACACCTTTTTATAGACCTTGGACGACTTCGAATCATACAAGGAAACCTATTTCCTATTCACCCGGAATAAGGAAATCTATCTTTAGAACTCTTCAGAATCTAGCCAGGCGCTGCCCCCCTGGACCCACAGCGTCATCGCTTCGCGACGACCAAGTCCTAGGGTGGCAAATGTCTATCCCCAAGACACCAATCTCGAGGATCACTAACCTTTTAATAGGATACACCTGTATCACGGCTCCCCCATTTAGGAACTTAAACTCTCGTTTAAGCTAAAACAGGAGGTTAGGGAACTCGAGAGCTCCCTGGTCGTTGTTGAACCATTTAGCCTTGCTTGGAACCTTACCAACACGCCCAATGCGAAACATAATGCGGTCTCCACGTCATGTACTAGTCACCTTGCGCTCCAATATGGAATCCTCTGTCAATGGTTCCTCCCGGTCAAACCACAAGTCATCAACTGCTGGTAAGACTACCTTGTCATCCTCATCATCATCAAGTAATGGTGGCTCAAAAAACTTCAAATACTCGGCATTAATGACCGAATACATCCCCAAATAAGGTGGTAACTCAAGTTTGAAGGCATTGTCCCTAATCTGTTCAAGAACTCAGAATGGTTCGTATCTAACTGGTTTCAACTTCTTACCTTCACCTTTGAGACGCTCCTTACTCAGCTTCAACCATACCAGGTCACCCACACCAAAGTTACAAGGAACTTGATGCTTATCATGTTTGGCCTTGTACTTTGCTTGTGCTTCTTCAATTGTGCTTCAACAATAGCATGTATCTGGCTTATCTTCTCCAAAAACCGTTGGGCGCGAAGCTGTTCAGTTTCTCCCTTCCCATCCTTAGCCCCATCAATAGTGAAAACCAAATCAAAAGGACTAGGAGGCAAATACCCATAACATGTCTCAAATGGAGACTTACCTAACGAGCTATGAACTGCTCTATTGGAAGCAAACTGTAGATAAGGAAGACTTTCATCCCAACTCTTCGGATGTTTGGCATTATACCCCCGTAACATATGCACCATGGTCCTGTTGACCACCTATGTTTGTTCGTATGTCTATGGATGACAAGCAGTACTCTTCTTCAACTTGGTATCCATCATACCCCACAAAGAATCCCAAAAGTACCCATGGAACTGGCTATCACGGTCAGATATAATCGAACTTGGAAACCCAAAGTGCTTCCAAACATTTTCAAAGAAAAGCTTAGCAGCACCCGCTCCTGTCACTGTCTTCTTGCAAGGAATCATAATCACCATCTTACTAAAGCGATCAACCACAATGTACGGATAGTCATTCCCAGACCTGGCCATAGGCAAGCCACCTAAGAAATCCATAAAAATACTCTCCCAAGGACTATTAGGCACTGGCAATGGTAGATATAATCCTCTTTTTCTGTTCGTCGGTTTGGATGTACAACACAACTTACAACCTCGAACATACCTAGAAACATCATCTTGTATCTTCGGCCAAAAGACATAGCGCCGCAGATTTAACAAAGTCTTCTCAACCCCAAAGTGACCTGCCACTCTAGAAGTATGTGCTTCCCTAATCCACTGCAATCTATCTCCATCTTATGGAATACAAAGAGATGAACCCTTATATAACAACCCATCACGTATCTCAAACTCCTCCTTGTGCCCATGCTGAACCTTTGGATACACATCCTTGAAGCCCTTCTCTGATGCATACCATGTGACATATTCTGAAGGAACCAACGATTGGATAAATAAAGCCACCAATAAAGCACTTACCAGTGGTGGAGACAACATATCAGCCAACTTGTTCGTCGACCCTTTCTTGTATTTGATAATGATGTGAAATGCCATCAAGTACGACATCCACTTCATGTGTCTGGCCTGCTGCAACTTGGTTTGAGCATGAAGATACTCTAATGACTTGTGATCAGAGTGAACCACTACCTCCTTACCCAACAGGTACACTCTCCAATGTTCAACATCCTGATAGAGAGCATAGAACTCCTTGTCAGAAGGTGGATAGTTTTTTATCGCCCCTGCAAACAACTCAGAATGATACTGGCTTACCATCCTGCAAAAGAACTGTTCCCATAGCATAACTAGAAGCATCTGTCTCGACCTCAAAAGCACGTTGTAGATTAGGCAACGCTAAAACTGGCTCATCTGAGATCTTTCTCTTCAGTAACTGAAAGGCATCCTCATAATTCTTATTCCATTCGAACTGTTTCCCTGCCTATGTCAACCCGTGTAAAGGTGTTGAAAGTGTGGAAAATGCCGAATAAACTTCCGTAGATGTTGGCATGCTCCCACGAAACTCCTTACCTCAATCACTGAACTAGGCCTCTGCCATTTGGTAATAACCTCTACCTTTCCTGGATCAATTTTTCGCTGACCTCCGCCAACAACAAACCCATATAGACCAGCTCCCCTTTAGCAAACTCACACTTCTTTCCATTAAATCGTAATTGGCTGCCCCGTAGTAACTCGAACACCTTATGGATGTGAACAAGATGTTCTTCCCATGTCTTGTTGTATATCAAGATATCATCCAAATACACAATCACAAAATCCTCCATGAAAGGCATTAGCAAATCATTCATCAAACACATAAAAGTAGCTGGAGCATTACATAACCCAAACGACATAACCAACCACTCGAAAAGACCATGTTTTGTCTTGAAAGTTGTCTTCCATGTGTCTTCTTCTCGAATTCTGACTTGATGATACTCGGACTTTATATCTAATTTTGTAAAGAACCGAGTACTCTCCAATTGATCCATCAAATCATCAATCCTTGACAATGGATACCGATTCTTGATGGTAATCTTGTTAAGTGCACGATAATTGACGGACATACGCCAACCACCGTCCTTCTTGGGCACTAGCAACACTGGTGACCCACAAGGCGAACTAGTCTTGGCACAATAACTTCTTTCATCAGAAGTT